>OX578222.1:6135284-7460569 GCA_951216915.1 Tetheella fluctuosa | reverse complement strand
TGATAAGAGCACAACGAACTATATCATTAATACTGGCGTGCTGTGCTATGCGGTCTGCACTCTTACTGCAGGACAGGCCATGATGTCCTAGGCAGTCGACCGCTTCACCGCATTGGCAGCGATGCGGGGCCTCGCAAGGAGCGCCCAGACGCAGACATGTAGCGAGTCGGAAGGTGGTGTCACACAGCATAGTGCGTATGTTGGGTGACGGAAGTGCTGAAGCCAGAGGCCCGACTCCCACTTACCCACGGCCAGCAGGCGGGCACGCTCAGCAGTATTGGTGGACGTATTAATAAGGTTGTTCCGTACCAACCTGCAGAGCGGCTCATCCCACTGTCCTTGTGAAGATGAGTTTACGGGTCAAACTGTCCGGGTAAGCCATTTTCCCAGGCGTTCACAGCATCAGTCAAACACGGCACATCGAAATTAACCAGTGAAGGGGCTAAAATTTTGCTGGTTAACTTTTCAGTGCTGTGGACGGAGAACAGGAACGCCGGAAAGCTAATGATGGAAATTTTGCGGACGCCGATGCCACCGCAGCGGGTGGGAAGAGTGACTTGCAGCCACGCTCGGTCGTCCAAGGCCATATTTAAAACTGAAGTTAAAGTGCTGCGAATGATTTGATCAATTTTACCTAGAAAGTGTGGCTGTTTCCATAAAGAGTAAGTAAGAGCGGAGAAAATAAAGAAATTTGTGGCCTAAACATCAGTATCTAATCAAAGTGAATGCCGAATGTAAATTAATTTTGATAAATTTATCTGAAATATGGTTAAAGTTTTGAATTTTTTCGCTTCTTAATTGCTTAGATCCAGAATAGTTTGACCTCGTCCATAATAAACATCTCTATTTCTTTCCATTTCGTTGAAGTGATTTTTTAACATAAAAATTGACCTCAATTTTCTATTGAAAAGTAAGAAAAGGTATTTGAATATTGTCCTACTGAAATAAAAAAAATAACGCTATTCGGCTGGGAGCGTCCCTCGTATAATTTGAAATAAGCAAAACCCGTGGAAAGCGAGATTCAGGTAAAAAATCACTTTATATAAAAAGGCTCCAGCCCAAGCATTCTTTTAACCTCCAATATGATTATTGGATCATGATTATATGATTATCTCAATTCTTTCTTGTACCTACATTATTTTACTATGAATGTGAAAATCTGAACTTATATTAATATATTATGTAAAATTTCATATATATGTTTAAATATATCTTATGACTATCCATAAGCCATAATAATAAAGATAATATGCATCTATATTATTATACTGTGTATATTAACAATTTTATAACATAATTAAAAATGCAATATCAACAATATCATGCATTTGTAATTACATGATATTGTATATTTGTCACTAGTTTTAACCCCTCGAATGTGAATGTAAAACCTACATTTAAACAGCCGGTTATCAAGGGATCTTATATTTTCCCGTGAAAAAAAAATCCTTTGTTTTATCCAAGGTATGGTCTAGGTGCATATAATAGGTGCTAAATTCCATTAAAATCTGTAAAAAGTCTTGATCGATCAAAAAACTTATTATATTATTACAAACTATATTATTATTACTATTATATAATATATCTTCTAGATATCACGGCCTGAGCACCGGTCCTTTTAAAAGTTGTGCATGTGCGGGAATACAGATCCAACACGTAGAAGCCCCTTTATGACACGTTAATGTGTTGGTATATGTAATGTACAGGGAACTATATTGGGCCTATTGATTGAGACAACAGAACGCCTGGCAAATCAAATGGCAAAGAACCGTCTGCCAAGTTTATCAAGATTGAGTCACCGGACTCGCCGCTAACTAAGTAAATGGACGCCCAAACATGGTCACCGAAACCAAGGTGACAAAGGGAGCAACATTGGTGTCAGTAGCTAAGGTTGACGAGAGGTGTGCACATGGTTTCATCGCGAGTATGCTTTTGAGCGGGTTTCCCCGTAGTTACGCAGATTGAGCACTTCAACTTTTTGAGCATATAGCTCTTGCAACTCAGGCCGGCCAGCATAAGTGCCACCGTCGGGAGGTCTCGGGTCCATCGTGTCGCAACTCACCAACAGCTCGCCAAATGCTGCCTTGCTGCTTATTATTGTTATACTAACACAAACTTTCGCATTTTATATATTAGTAAAATAATGTTAAATATTTGATTTTACATACCAGCGGGACTTTTAAATTAAATGATAATTATACAATATCTTTTATTGCAATTTCAAATTACATTATTACTTATCTATGATATGTTAATATTTTACTGGAAACTGTATTACATTATGTTACATTTACAAAGTTAGTTAATAAAACAACTGAAACTAGTTTAGTTATTGCTTACATTAGTTCAGTAGGCAGCTTTAGAAATGGGTTCAATACAGATAATAATATATTCTATGCATGTATTTTAATCGAATATTTTCTGAAATAATATTTGTAGCTTAAGAGCATTTTGGGATAGATACATAAGACGGTGAAAATATTATTAGAGGCTCAGCGAACAAATCACTGTGACGTAACAACGCAAACACTTTGGGAATAGCGAGTATTTTTTTACTTTCGTTGGATCGCATGAGGACATTATTGTAGAATCCGAATAAGTCCCTTAAAAAACTTATTTATGGTTTATTAGTTACACTTAAAAATATATCCTTTGGTAGGTTAGGATTACGAATAAATGACTAAAAAATCTTAACAAATAATCACAGAAATAATGACTGCATGAGTAATTTATTAATTGACAGCTAATAAAAGCATAAACTAAAAATAAATACAACATTTAATTAAGGCTTATATGTTACAAAATTGTGTAGCAACTGGCGCCTATTTAAGCTATGACCCCATGTGTTGTATGTAGGCACCACCTCCCTTCTTCAGTTGATAGCCCAATGGAATTCATTTCAATTAGAAAAGATAAGATGTCACAATGAAGTTGTGTTGCAATCTTTGTAGGAACTATTTATCTATTTTTTAAGAAAATAGAAAAATGGTCCACGTTAGGGGTGGATTTCTTTTGTATTTTTTCATTCGATTAATTCACTATCAGATACTGCCGAATAACCCTGAAGACCAATATAGCCCAATTGGCTCGGTCCGGGTTCAACAATATTCGAGCTGCATTATCTAAATTCTCCGATACAATATAATAATTTGTTCAAAACACGTACAGGGATAACGAACATTATATAGCTCCGAACCTCTTCTATTACTCGTAACAATCTCTTCATCACTTTCCATTGCCAGTCACGTTCTGGTTCAAATGAGAGAAAATCTAATCTTTTTTCTGCCCCTCTGAAGTGATTGGGCCGAAGTATAAAGTATCTCTCAGATGGACGTTTCTACAATGCCATTTGACTGCGAGGCCTTTTACAAAGCTGGATTAGAACTCGTTTGCATAATCAGAGTCAATTCGGACGGAATGATGAGCTTATCTCTTGGTACCTACCTCTACTTATGATTTCACGTCGAAGGCAAAGCGCCAATCAAAGATTCTATTTGATACTCATTTATTATTTAAAACTATATCATGCGTAGTATTACGAAAAATTAAATACCTTTGTTAAGTAGATTTGGCACATTATCTTACTAGTTATATGTCATTTGAGCGTATGCGGTAGAAATTATTAAACGAGATAAGTAACATAGTTAAACTAAGGGTTCCTCTGAAAAGAAACACCTACGTAAAAATGTTCCTTTTGTATCACAGCTGAGATACTGTTACCTATATTTTTCCACGAGTATAATGTCCGCCGAGGCTTTTAACCTCCCTGTTGGAGATAGGAATCTTATGTTAATTTTAATACATATATTTTATATCGAATGGTGTACTTTGCAATCACTTGGTAATATGACGTGCTTTGTGGTATGTCTAGACGGTTCATTTTCAAAACGCTACATCCTATATAGGTATCTATACCTACACCAGTCTGAAATAATTTAATCTATGCTGTCTGTATCTAAGCAGCAAAAATAACAAGTCCTAAAAAAATTTTTCAAAAATTTGTGTTGTTTTAAAGTGGGAAAACTATGATGTAATCAGTTATAAAAAGAAGTCGAGAGTCGTAAATCCCCGATGTTAAATAATAAAGAAATACATATTACTTCTACGTTTCAAATAATAAATAAAACATGTAGTATAGAATAGTTAGGCGTAATAAAGGTAATCCAGGCGATCACCGTGATCGTATCACGGTATATTGGCAAAGTTTAACTCCCAAATAGTTGAGGATACAATTTCCGATTTGTCGCTAACAAACTAACTTTATTTAGGTACTCTCAGAAATTTGGTGACTTAGCTGAGCATAGATTTAGCTAAGAAGATGGCTGAACAACGTTTGTAAACTAAACTAAATTTAATTCATGATTATAACACAAATCTTTTTAGGTTGTGGAAACAGTTTCCATCAGGTAGTCCATCTGCTCCCGGCACCTCCTCAAGTCTGACCAGCAGATCGGAGGGTGTCATATTCTGCTTCTCCGAGGTCTTTACTATATTATAATATGGCGAAGTGATGCCAAAGATATTTAAGAGATGGTATACAAATGCATCAAACCATTCCAAGGATTTTCATATGGACAGCAGGAAATTTCCACGCAGCAGATCATATTATTAAAACCCACGTTACTCTGATAGCAGACTAAAGTATAGACTTTATAATGACGACCCACATACATTAAATTTATCATTTATTAATCTCAACGCAGATAAATTCGAGGTCTCGTCTCAAGTACAAATCCTACGATATTAAAACTATGAACAAATAAATGAGTGGGTTTTGCTTATTTATCTGTTTGATTGGAGTTGTCAAATAGGTACATTACGTTTGTGATACCGACCTTTATTGTGGAACGGTTAATGGTTTCCCTAATACATTACTCTAAAGCTACTATTACTATTTGTATAGCCTTGGCATGAACTTTCACTAATCTAAAGAAGCTAATCGTTTTAGAACATTCAAAACGTGACACTAAAGATCATCTCATTTAACACGGGTCATAATTCCGGAACTTTGACGGCACAAGGACAGGGATGGGTCACACTAAATAATATTCAAATACCGCAGCATCGCTGGCTGATAAGTTATAGTAGCTTAGCTGCGGATTTGCATAAATTCAGGTAGCATCTGCAAGTACAATTCGGGTGTGATCTCTCAACCGGGCGCAAACTTTGGAGCCGAGATCACTGTCACACTAAGAGACTAACTTTGAGCCTCGGTTTCACTGGGGTACCAGTCGAAATTATTTCATAGAAATTTAAATTACTCAAAAAGATAAAATCGCCAATTTCTATGAATTTGTTCATCTTGTCAAGGCACGTGGATCAATAAGATTAATAATTTATACCTAACAAAGGTATTCCCAGAATCCACCTACAAATGTTTGTGTAACGGTTTTTGTGTAGATAGTGGAATTACTGAGATGCCACGATAACAATTACTTGTCCGCTATTAAGTGAGAAGCGTATATTTATGTGTTTCAATTTGTTAAAGATATCACATGATTCAATTTGCCCACCATTTCAATCTCACCAAAGTAAGTGACGGATTATAACAACTATTTTGAAACATAGGTAAGTACTGGTGGCAGTAATGCAGCAGGAATAAACTAAACTTTGTTCTGGAAAATTCACAATAATATAATAAGAACAAAATCTGAAACAATGTGACCAACGTTTTTATAGTTTTTCAAATATCTATGACACTATGCAAAAAACATGCCTCAAACATTACATCTTCTAAGAATCCGGTGTGTCTGTACATTGAAGAAAAGTAATCCTACTAATGTTATAAATGTGAAAGTTTGGATGGATGGATGGATAGATGGATGTTTGTTACTCTTTCACGCCAGAACGGGTGAACGGATTTGGATGAAATTTGACACAGAGATAGATTATAGTCTAGAATAGTACATAGGGTACTTTTTATCCCGGGAAAACATAAGATCCCTCGGGAATGCGGGTGAAACCGCAGGGCGGAAGCTAGTAGAATATAAACCAGCGATTCTTAAAATTCTTTTCTGTCTATCTGTCTGTTTGTTTGCCAACGCACATCTCTGGAACTACTGAACGGATTTTCATGTACCTAGTTGTCACAGAAAGACACAGATTAATTTGGAGTAGAATATAGGCTTGGTTTAATTAAAAATCGGAGGTTGCAAAAAAGTTTTCGTCATTTAGCAATTTTTGGAATTTACTTTTATATTGTTATAAAGCTATCTAGAACCCGCGGCGTATCTAAACGTTATTTTTTACTTGAAATGGAGTTTTTGTGTGATGGAGGAAGAGTCAAATTGCAATGAGACCATTTTTCGATTTTTTGACAGTCGTGTCTGTTCTGTTTGAACCTTAGAGCATAAACCCAACGTTTGAACACGCTAATTTCCGAAACCATCGAACGGATTTTCATATGGTTTTTCACAGGTTAATTAAGTTAAGCCAACTTTATTTCTTCGATATTGGCTAACGGGGAAAAATAAATTTTATAAAGTCTGCGCGAGCGAAGTCGCGGACGATATGTTTATGATATGTATAAGTGTTAGGCAACTACCCTCCTTATTTGTTTCTTTGTTACTGAGTAGGTACTTACTTACCTTAGTACGTGATGATGTGGCTAAAGGTCGTAAGCACACTCTTATAGTTATAGTCTCTATACTCTTATAGTCTTATAGCTTAGTAGGATTTGGATCTCGCAAGTGCATCTGCAACTGATAGGTGTTTGGTGACAGATTTCCACCTTGAGGGAGTGCCAACCAGGCGGGTAAAAGTGAAGTACCTTACCACCATACACTGTCTCTAGATCACTGTGAAAGCCGCATCACACGTTGTATCGATTCGGCTTTCGCAGGAAAATAAAGCATAAAAGAAAGAAAGTCAGTCATTACACTAACAAAGGCCTTAGAAGTCAATCAAACGTATCAGAGACGTATCTATGTAGTTACTGGTAATTTAATAAATTAATAACAATGTGTTTTAGACACATTCACAAGAAATAACGAGTGTTAATAATGACGATATAATTAACTAAATAAATATTAAAGATAAATTAATTAATCTGTAACTACAATCCTGGGAGTTCACTATTTACTTAATCAAATTAAAACCTTTTCATGTAAAGCTAAATTTAATGTAAACTAAAAATACATTCTCATATCGAATACGATACAGTAGGTAGATACTACGTAATAAATTACAATTCCATATAAGTACAAAACAAAGTCTTGTACAGATATGGATAAAGGATTAAACCCTTAAATATGGGACAATTTCACAGTTCGCCAATCGGTAAAGGAAGCCTAACTGAGCAGCTTTTCAAAGGATATAATAACAAACACGTGATCAATTCTTTGTAACCCAGGATAAAAGGATGGTGTATAGGTACATCACGATATAAGAATCATATTATTACTGTGATGAACGTAACTACAAAGGATTTATTGACAAGAAGATGTGATGGACTGGCACTCTCAAAATTCAAATAAGGAGTCTAATGTAAGACTTCAAAACCATTCGTTACTACCTAATTAATTTATCTAGCCCTGTGTCAGCCCATCCTCATCTACCGCATCCGCACCGGAGGTACCGATAAAACTGCTGTTTTAGGACTAGAAAGAGTACCTATAGAGTGTGTCACTAGTAATCTTACTCAAACGTTACCACTACCCAACAGAAGCTCTTTTATCAGAATGTAAAGTTCATCATCATCATCAGCAACATCTCAGCCGCAAGAAGTCCACTGTTGGACATAGGCCTCCCCTAAGGATCTCCAATAGGACCGGTCTTGGGCGGCCTGCATCCAGCGTTTTCCGACGACCTTGATGTAAAGTTCTATCGGTCGAAAATTCTACATCGTTACTGTTCTGTTTCGGAAACATCTCTTCCTCTTGATGTAAGCCTCCTGGTTAAACGTTCCGGAATGCCCGTCCGCATTACCAAAATATGTAGAACGGCATTTTCTAGACGATAGTAAAACTAACTTCTTAGCCGCTAAATTGTATAATGAATTAAATAAGACTAGTTCAATATATACTAATCAAATTCAAGCTAAATAAAAATATATTATATATTTGCAACACACAACCCACACAATGAAAACGTTCATGGGTGTGTATGTAACACACGTAAACAAAACAACAATATTTTTAGCTTTATCTAACTTTTCAAATACATTTAAATTTAAATATTTGTAACAATTATAATTCAAGACCAACTTATGACTCGATTAACTTAAAATTAAAATGACTAAAGTGAGGAATCAGTAAGTTTCAGTGTCAGAGAACTTACTCTAAATTGTCTCTTCTCACCAGCCCGAGACACAATAATATTATGTATCACCTAGATTAGGCTATGTCATGTACTGATAATATTTTTGCTTCTCTTGTTACCTACCTTGTTTGTATCTACATTGAAAGATTATGAATCAATTATTATAATCCATTATTCTAAGTATTATTTATACTTACTTTCGTCAATTCATCAGAGTATTTGTCTCAGTTACTCATTTTACTCCAAAAATATTGGGGAGCTCTATCTTGGAAACTATTTTTGGTTAGATTACGTAAACCATAGTTTCACTGCCAAAAATAAAAAAATCTCTGCGGTATAACTCTTTTGAGGATATATATATATATATATTTATTATTAGATAACATGTACGTGGGTGAAATATTTTATGTAAGATCAAGTAAATTCACCCGAGTATATATTTTTTTGTTTATTAAGTATAATGTGTACGTGATTTAAGAAAGATGGGGTACGTGAGTGATAAGAAAATTTGCGATTCATCTCCTTCAACCTCGTGATATCTTTTAATATTTACATAATATATAAATTCAGCCATGTTCGTATAAAATTTATATTTTAAAGGTCATTAATTATGTATTGAACCACTTGCATATAAAAAATGCAGACAGTTAAGAATTCCATGCTATTCATGACCTCTTTGAACTAAATTTAAGAACATACATTTTCAAATTTAGAATGAACTGTTCTGACTGTGTTTTTCAGTTGTTTTTATAAGTTTGTAATTGAATTCATTTTTATTGGTGTGCGATTTACCTACATCATAAAAACGAAACGTCAAATAGTAAAAAATATCAAGAAAATATTTAAAAAAAACATTAAGAAGCGAAAATAGCCGGGGACTTAGTAGATTATTTCTTATTTTCTTAAGCAATGTAAATAATGTTAGCTATGAACAAGATGGTGCACCTCCCCACAATAGTAGAGCGCTGCAAATAAAGGGTTTTTAGATGAACATTCTCTGAACCTTTAGATGGGATTATGGTCCCATAAAATGACCACCAACACATTCACCCGATATGATGGCGATGGATTTTTTTATACGAAGTATCCATAAGGCTCGAGTTTACGTACATGAGGTAATTGACGTTCATTAGCATTTAACAACCCTTACATCACGTCTTCGTCTAAAGTGTCTAAACGGACACTAGAGATATTCTGAAAAGTGATCGTATATGCATACAGCAAGTTGGTACATACACATTGCTTGTTATGGTTTCTGATTACATACTGTAAAATATATTTTTGCTGTCCAGATTATTTTTTCCAATACAATGAATGAAATGAAATGATTCACATGAAATGGAGTCGAAACGCATTAAAAAATATTATCAATTTTACACATTTACAAGTAATTATTTCCGCTATGCAAATCTTTTTTTAAAACATACAAAACGTCAATAAAATCCAAGCTTTGAGGATATTTTCTATATATTATAGTTTGTATTTTATAAAATTATTGTAAATAAATGAATATAATATAAATCCATTCATTTAAAGACATTTAATTCATAATTACAGTAGATTTCTACCTGGTTACGTTTAACAAATCCCAACGTAGATGTGCATTAATTTAGGCTAAGCTGGGAACTTACGGAGGCCACACCTGTGTACTGCGGACTAATCTCTCACTTATTGCTGGGCTGAGGACCGGCGATGCTAATTGTGCACCCGCCTCTCCTTCGCTTTTCTGATACTCCGGTACTTGTATTTAATTAAATTTGTAAATTAATACGTAGATTTTTTTTCATTAATTCTGTCACACACAAGGAGGTTACGACTAAACCAATATAATAATCCTACTAATATTATACGACTTTTTATCTTTTAAATGATACCAAATACAGTGCATTGAGTTACCGTCAAAGAAAAGAAAATCTGTGAAAAGTTGTGAATACACCTCTTTTGTATGAAATTTCGTGCTTGAGCCAAATTCCTTGACGGTAAGTGTACTTTCATGTTTATTTACTAAAAAGCTATTATTGTGACATTGCAAACAGACACTTCAATTTTATTTATTTAATGATACTTTATTTATCCTCTCTTCGCAAATTCTTAACATTAAAAACTATTATGATTGAGCATTCTTACTGTTCATGTACTGTAAAGTATTACCTGTCCAGTATACATAGGTATATATAACACATGTTATGATAAATACATTCATAGATACATTTATTATATGTGAATGGTTACGTAAAAAGGGACCTCAAGGGAAAATAATTGATTTTGAGTAAATCGCATTAAAGTTTTGAGTCGAAATTAGTTTCGCCTTGAGTGTGAAGCTAGTGTGCGCTGTGTGTAAGGTGAATTTTTTCCAAAACTGCCTCGACTCAATAAAAAAATCAAAAAAACCTACGGCACCTGAAAATATTCAGATTAGACCAAAACATAGCTGAAAGATCACTAATACTGTTATACTTTTTTATTACTCTTATACCCACATTTAAATTGTGAATAGTAATTATTTGTTATTTTTTAAGAGGGTAGTTAGTTATAGTCTGTGCATGTTACCTACGAGCACATATTGTTTTCTTTTGTAGTTTTAGTGAAATAATTATATTATGTTTATGTTAACTTCGACTCAAGTAAAGACGAATGTGCAGTGCCCGCACAACCCAAAGGGTGTTAGGGTACTATGTATAATGTAACTAGTTATGAAGTGTTTGAAATAAAATAAATAAAATTTGTGAGAGACTGCTGCCTGTACTAGGAAATCCTGTACCACAGATCACCAGGCTCCTACCCCGCGACAGAGATGTATTAGCTCATACAATACAAAAATGAAAAGTATGAAGAACATTGATACATGACACCCGGATTCAACATGCACATAATGCTTATCGTAGTGTTGCTTAAGTGTCATATATCAATTATTTGTATATACATATAAATAGATGTAAAAAAAATATTACCTACGCATTACAAATAGAATGGACTGCACCAACAATTTAATTATAGAATACAATAACAACAACAAAATAGTAAAAAAAAGATTGGTTCGTAATATGGACATAATCAGACCTAATATAATTCGGCTTAGACCTTGTAGTAGGTACAAGTATAGAGTGTATAAGTTTAATAAGGCCACCTGCGACAAACTCTAAGGGTTTTGCTACGTGTTCGTCACTTACTTTTTGTTTTATGTATTTTGTATTTACGAACCGTAATCTTAAATTATCCGACCCGAAACGTGACAACTTTACTGGAATAGGTACCTACTCGTGAAACACTTCCTTTTAGGTGGAGCCCGATGAAATTCTGCCTGTTTAACACTATGATAAGGGCAAGAGGTAAATATTGGGATAGCGAAAAGATCTTTTATACTTTTCATTGTAGGTATTTCGAATGTCTTTAAGGATTTTATGAATCGTATTTTTACAATTTCCAGAAGATGTTTCATTAATCCATTTCATGGTACCTACTTGTGTCGGTTAATTTCTCATAAAATAATAGTTCGTAAATTTTACGTAGGTTTACTAATAATACATTCTCATGAATTCTGAATAAAAGAATGTATGTAAAGGTGTGTAGTTATACCCTCACGGTATTTGTTTTTCTTCTGCTACGAGTTTTCGTAGCACCTGCTACGCCATATAATGTGTAGGGACCTGTATTTCGGGTCCACCCTCCAAAGGTCGCAGTGCTTATTTTAATATGTAATGTTGATTAAAAATAAGAAGGTTGGCATATTTTTTACCCACGTGATCGACATAATGTACCTACGTTATACGAATTAATACCTAAAGATGCTAATTATTCCATCATCCTACATTTCAAATAATTCTTCTTTGCAGAAATATAATCCAACTTGGACATCTCACTCTGAATATAAATGAGTTATCTAATAGAATTTGATAAAAGTTTTCTTTAGACAAAAAGTGTCAAGTTGGCCGTATGAAAATGTGTTGACGAGGGCCGGAGGATCTTGGCCCCTATTTATCATAAGGCTTGGTTAGTGTTATTTTATTTGTCTTAACTATGATATTCAAAGTATCTATATTTGTTTGGTAAGTTTTTGAAGTTTTGGTGAAAAAATCTAAAAGTTTAAAATTATTCATGCTCAAACTCATTCAGGTAAATACGACCACAAACTTCTCAAAAACATTTCGAGTTACGTATTTCCTAGTAGTTTATTATTAGTGCTCGTTTCTGCAGTATAAAGTAGGTAATCTAATAAGAAAACTAATAACGCAATATCGTAAATCGCTGCAAATTACTGCTACAAACTTTATTATCTTTTAATTCTATGGTTAATGTCGTTATCACTTTCAAAGTACCTTTTCAAAATAATCATAAAGAGATAAAGCAGCGCTTTACCCCACTAAATGAGAATGTCAACGTAATCCGTATAAACGGGCTTCCTAAATATATTCTATTCGAACTCAGGCTGATTAATGTGAAAGTTTAATGAGTGTAAAGGCTAAAACCTTTACCGTTACCTTTATCTATTGCATTATTAAAATAGTTTTTGACTTTATGGTGTTGCATTCGTTAGTTGAGTTTTGTTTGATCTGATTAATATGATCATTCGGTTAATATGGTGACTTGTATCTCAGAAAGTAAACGGGATATGCAATAGACGGCTCTACTAGTATAGTATAGTATAGCCTATAGTCAGGCATGTTTTAATTAAACTGGTGGATTAAATTTGTATGTTCTTTTTATTAAATATAGTCATCATTCTAATTTTTTAGTAAAGTAGCAATTTATTTTTCGAATCATTGTTGCATACCGTGATCACCTATAATTAAGGTGGTACTCAGTTTTGTTGACTTTTGCTGTTTTTTTTTTGTAAGTGTTGTGTATCATACTTGTTGGTGATTCTATTAAATAAATGAAATAAAAATGTCAATGTACCAAATCCTGTCCATGCTGTTTTACCGACGCCATTTTGACAGGTCAAACAGTTTGTACCGGCAGTTATTTGCTTGCGGCTTGTTATTTTTGTTAAAAAGTGAAAATTCGTTAAAATTACAATTCCAAGTGAGCAGAGAAATAGTGATATTAATAAACCATAAAAATAATTTGGACACTTTATGACCATATTACCAACATGAGCCGGAAATATGGTAATTTTCCAGTTTTTCTTAAGTTGATTTTTCTCCATGTTCGTAATTGTTGCCAAAGATTATGTGCTTTGTTTCATTGAATATTCTGGGACATTATTCCTCACACACGGCCATCTGACCCCAAACTAAGCAGAGCTTGTACTATGGAAGCCAGATAACTGATATACTACATATACTACTTTTCTTTTGTAAATACATACATATATAGATAATTACAACCAGACACACCACAAACAGACATGTTCATGCACACAAATGTTTGTCCTGAGTGGGAATCGAACCCACGACCTGCGGCGTGATAGATAGGGTATATTACCAACCACGCCAACAGGCCCGTCAAATTCCGAATATACCTTATGATTGTGTGTTTTTGTCTCTTTCCTTTTATTTTGTTTTTGATCAATATAACCTCAAAGCTTACAGTGACCCTATTACCCCCCTATACAATAGGAAGGCTGCAAAAGTTACCTCGACGACGTCTATATTGGCTATTCCTCGATATTTAACATTGATATTGTAAAATACAAAGTTATATTTTACATCTCAAAAATAGTTAATAAGTAAAATGGCGAATTTATAAGGATTCCGAATAATTAAGAAGGTTTTTGCAAAATTCCATTTGTTTACGTTCCGTAGTTCAGTCTAATATAATGCCAGATGAAACAATTCGACGAAGATAGCTCAAATTTACCAGTAAGGTTGAGCCTTGCGTGAAATAAAATATCGTGAGGAAACCATAACACAGTCGAAGATCTGACTTTGACTTTGTAATCGCTTGGTTAGGACCGCTATCTGTCACGTAGCTCGTAACCACAAATAAGATAAAGCTTACTCCGTGATCTAACTTGGGCTATGTTAGATGCGCTTAAAAATCAGTTAGGTATATTATCACACATAATAAGGTTAAATTAAATTGCAATCTAATTGGAAAAACCAGCCAAGTGCTCGCTTTATGTAGTCAGTACGATGTGGTACAGTCTAACACTTAGGATTGAACATTACGCAGCTCTATTAAATCATACGAATATTATAAAACGTGGAAGTAGGTACCAATTAAGACAGTTCCTAGTGAAACAACCACAACCTTCATCACCCAAGCCACTTGCAACTGACATCGATATAATTACAATCACAGTTTTTAATTAAAACTTCGGAATTAATATTTTATACCCTAATGTCATATACACATGGGTTGTATTGTAGAAAAAGTATAGGTACCGTAAGTAGGTAAGCGTTATTTAATTATTTAATTTCAAAATTAATAAGGTCTGTATTGTATATTGTATTCTTTTGCATATTGTAATTATATTTTGTTTTCGTCAGTCCAAAAGACAAATTATCATTTTGAAATAAATAAATATATGTTTAGTATTTTGGGACATTTCTTCTCACACGGTCATTGATTTCAAACTCAGTAGAGCGTGTACTATGGTAACAGAGATCATAACTGACATACTGCACTATACTACTTTTACAGCTTCTTTTTATATATACCTACGTATATAGTTACTTATACACACTGACTGCATACGTTTTTTGCCCCTTAATAAATAATTCTAGTTTATCATTACTTATATTATCTATTGATAGACCAAAGCAGTGCTTTATAGATAACATAGTTGGCAAAGGATGACTGCTACTGGGTGTTTGTGACTGCGGTGAGTCTATACTCGGCATTCGACCACATCGGTCTAGCATAGATAATTTGGGCTCACGCCTGAATTTTTGTTTACTGTCTATACCTAATAATATTGCAATGCTGACGAGTTTGCATTGTTTTAATGCACTAATCTAGGAAACTATTTAATATAATTAGTCCATTTTTGTGGATAGTTATTAGGCTATGTGACATTTGAATGCAAACAAAACCGCAGGACACAGCTACTATACTATAATAGCATATAAAAGAAGAAAAACCGATATATTCTAATATCACTACATAAATTAAATATTACTTAAATTAGTAAATGAGTCATTCATAAAATCATTTCGACAATAACAGTATATTTTTTTACTAATAAAGTAACTCGTTGAGTGTCAAAAAATAAATAATGATGTAACCGTTATCTATGTAATACTTTTTTCGGACTAAGAAAGCCCTTTCTATTACAATGAAACTTAATAAGATTTCAGTGCCATATATACTTATGTATACCTACATATTAGTTCACTAGTCCGTTTAACTACATTAAATGTAGCAATAATAAAATTAATGTTAATAGAAGGTGACCTCAAAATTTAATACCATTGATCACTGAATCTGAGATTCATGTCTTACCATCATTAATCTTAAGAATCCACATTAACAACTCACGATCGGATAATTAATTTCCAACGATTTGATAAAAAAAAAACTAAACTCTTATACATGCAGTGAGATCGAGTCGATAAATTATAGATTTCTGCAGTTAAATTAAATTAATAAACAACCAGAGTAAGATATATTTATATTAATGCTTTTTGGTTTCGTAGCCAAAGG
The DNA here is from genome assembly GCA_951216915.1 of Tetheella fluctuosa. Classification (NCBI taxonomy): domain Eukaryota; kingdom Metazoa; phylum Arthropoda; class Insecta; order Lepidoptera; family Drepanidae; genus Tetheella; species Tetheella fluctuosa. The sequence continues at coordinate 7,444,723 of OX578222.1, read as the reverse complement.
GCCCGAATGGCACTCTATCTCGAAAACGCCATTGTTAAATTGCAATTTGGGTACTGTATTATTCATATCATGTACATAAACTAGAAAAATATTTCTTAATCAATAATTATTTGAATATAAAAAGAAGGATACGTATCGACTATGTAAAAAATGAAACATTGTTTGTTGCTCCTACTACCAATATCACAGCAATTTCTCTATTAAGTAAATTTATAAATCCACACAATTATGTTGGTTCTTACATTGTTGCGCGAGAACAACTCACACTTGGCCAGTTCTTTACAGAATATGACCGTAACCGGGATAAAATCCAGTATTCTCTCATTTTGACTTTCGCTACAATTAGGGCTACTCAGGGAATTCAGCTACGACAACTTGGTACAGTTAATTTCTTATGACATTTTATTATTAAAAATTAAACGAATAAGTATAGAATCCAAGGTTATTATTATAATTAAAGCATGAATTGTTATTGTGTATATGTATGATTATCGTACATGTTTAGGTACCTACTATAATAGCTTATTTAATATCATGAATGTGCTGTGAATATATAACAATGTTTAATGAAAAAGGATTGAAAAATATTTTTTACATTGACACAAACATCAATATGTTCGATCATTGTTCAGACATCAGCTCGTCGTGACACTGACTACTGTCTTCATTAGCTGAACTGCCAAGGTGAAATGTAAATCTGTTTAGTCGTGCTACTCATTGCTACGACTAAAGTTAGTTTAACTAGTGACGTACTAGCGATAAGCGTTATATCGCTACTCGACAGATCTCTGATAACATATCATTGTGCGTTATTTTCATGTCAAAAATGTCCACAATATGCTATTCGTAGTTTTAGAGTGCGTTTATGTGTTCGTTTAATTCCCATAATAATGTTATGGCCACAAAATATTTGGCTGAAAGGAAAATGCAGTATTGGATCACGTTTTATTGTTTACTGGTGTTAGTGTGTGCTCAGCCTAGTGATAACGAAGGTAATATTTTTTACTTACAAGAGCATTTGTCTAGGCTATAGCAGTCACTCGGTCGACGTACATTATACATTATACCTTTAATTGTTCAAATATTCATTTACCAGATGTAAAATACCTAAAAGTTTTATTTTTCACAATTTTTAGTTGGTATAAATAAGTATGTTGACATATATTTACTTCCAATATTTAACTAGTTTGTATAGATAGGTCATGCTGTATTTGACTGTATCACTAATACTATATACTAGTTTCCACCCCGCAGTTTCACCCGCGCACCCGAGGGATCTTATGTTTCCCCAGGATTAAATAAAATCTACAATATTTAACAAAAAAAGTATCCACTGTCCGATTGTCTCGAATTTTACTGTAAATACGTTATGGGTTATTCCTACTAACAAAAGATTTTTTGAAATTCAACCCCTAAGACGGCAAAACCGATTTTGATGAAGGGTAGTTTGGATCGGGGAGAGAAACAAAAAACGCTTTTCCAGGAACGTAGGTGTAACCGCAAGGAATAGCTCGTAGGTTCATAAAATTATTCATGCCATCGTGAATAATTTATGTTAGTAATATTTCAATTTTTTTTTTACTGCCTAGGTAGTTTATCTAGTTCACAGGTTTTTAAGAGTTTATAAAAGTAGACTAATTAAATTTAAGTAAGCTATGGGTACCTACTTCGCTAGTTGGATAAAAACGGTCGGTAATAGTTGAACTAATTTTAAATTAACTAATTTCAGATAATTGTCTTGAGAGGAACTGTGTGGGTGAAGAATACAAATGTGTAAATAGACGATGTGTTTGCGCCGACGGCTACATACCAAATTATTTTATGATCCGTTGTGTACGATGCCCAGGTAACTTAAACGAATTCAATCATCATCATCATCTCAGCCGCAAGACGTCCACTGCTGGACATAGGCCTCTCCTAAGGATCTCCAATAGGACCGGTCTTGGGCGGCCTGCATCCAGTAATAATTAATACAATAAAATTACCTAAATAATTAGGTAGGTACATACCAAGGAACCAAATTAGTTTTTTCGCTTCATAAACAAAGAGACGTAAGTAATTAGGTTAAGTTAAGATGGAAAGTAAAGGTAGTTACAATTACCTACAAGCTTTTAGCCAAAGGACTCAAACTATAGGTTACGCTATAAGTATAACCAAGGTATGTTTACAAAAATCCTGATAATAACTATAATAAATTTTAAATTAAATCTAATTCCATAGCTAGTTCATTATAAATATAAAACATATTATTACTACTCCTACATAATATTACCACTATATTTGTACCTACTCTAATAGTTGGTAGGTTCAAAAGCGACCAAGATAGATGATTATATTGTCTAAATAAAATACCTACCTCAGCGAATACCTACCTGTGCAATTAGTTCAATTCATAAAAAATCAACCCATAAGGATAAAGAAAGGTTCACGAACTCTCCTAATTATTTCATATTCAACTAACGTATTTAATTGACTAGCGATGGATCAATAACCTCACCGTAACGGCGCTTATTTAAAAAATATTAACGAAAAACAATTAACATCCGTACTAAAGTAATTGAATCGCAGAAATATGTAAATGTTATTGAACCTAAGATCTCGCGATATTAGTGACCGTAGATATAATAAGTAGGTATCTTTATAGGTATGTACCTACCTACCTCCCACTTAGATTTTCACAAATTAGCGATACTGAACTGCTTGCATCCAGCTGCGCCCAGCCACTCATAACCACCAATTGGTGCGACATTCCTTGTCTGCATCTTGAGTTGTAGATATACCTACAGGTTGCACGTCGAGTACGCCTTTCAACCTTAACTTTGTGAGGGTTATCGTTTTATTAAAAATAATTGAGCGTTTAAAACTTGGGACACCTACTCTATATCTGTGATACAAATGAAAATTAAATTAAATTAAATTAAATTAAAATATTTATACATACCCTACCTATCACGTATACGTGAGAAATTTCATAATTTGCTGACAAACTCTCCGTTATGCAACAGTATTTGTAATCATAGTAACTTTTAAATGAAGCTTATTTTCTTAAAACTTCCTCCTTTTTTGAAGTCGGTTAAAAATTCGCATGCCATGTCACCTGTTCCATCCTGGATAAAAGTGTCGCTTTGATCACGAATCCGTTACAAAAAATTATCGTGACTAGGTACATAATAATATAATTATTCAGGAAGCGTGTAGCCAGGCAAGGCTTATACTCTTTCGACTAGCTTCGTAAAAATATTTTTTTTTTGTAGGATTAGGAGAGAAATGTTTTGGACCGTGCTGCCCACACGAAAACACCACTGTTCATTGCTGGCAAGGTATATGCCAACCTTGCTATGACCACCTTGGCAACGGAATATGCAGGTTTGAATTCCTTACCTATTCATTATTATCTATTATTTTGTTTTACCACCAAAAGCCTGTAAAGCCTGTCTTCCATCTGATACCAAACTATTAGCAGAACTTGTACTATTATGGCCGTACCCAGAGTGTTAAGAATTAACTTTAGTAAACGCTTACTATAGGTACGTTTAGGTACGTTTACGACATTTCTCTATAGAATTTGGCACAGCGCCTCTCGCGGTATATCCAAACGGAACTACAACATATCTCCCATTACAAAAAAAATATTACGCAAACGTAATAATAAGCGTTTAGTACTAACACTCGGGGTACAGATAGCAGATATAATTACGTACTACTTGTAAATATATACTCATACTTACATATGTTTACAACGCGTAACAGAACAGGCGCAAACCCTGAAAACATTCTGAAGTCATCTATCATATCTTCAAATCATTACCACTGTAAATCTGTACCACTGTACTAATTCTGATTTTTTTATTTTTTTTACTTTGTATAGGCTTGTGTTTGACCACAATCTCACTATGGTAAGTGATGATGTACCCGAAGGCGGTAAGCACACAAAATCTAGAAGGAACTGGCTCTCAAGTGCAGCTGCCGGAACTGGTGTTTGGCGACAGATTTTCAACGTGAGGGTGGTAGCCAGCCAGGCGGGTACCACAAAGTACCCTACCACCGTGCTATGGTTTCTTTACGATGTTTTCCTTCACCGAAAGCTCAAGCTCATTGTAGGATTCGAACCCACGACCTTCGCCGCGGCGTCCGACGTCACTACCACTGAGCTATCATCGCCTTAATTATATTACAATAATAAGACGGTTACTAGGTACCTCCAACGTTAACTATCTCGATAAAAAACGATTTCCTTTTCAGGGAACCTATGGACCAACTTCTGGTGATATCCACAACACAAATCGCGATGGGTGTTGCACTTGTTCTCGGAATTATTGCCACTTTTATACTGCTTTACAAATTATGTGCAGTTACTAACTTGAGGTACCTAATACAATAATATCCTAGAAAACCTAATTTAGCTAAGCTAGAATTTACGAAAGTGATTTTTATGATGTTTAAACGGTGCAACAATCATTTTAATTTTTGTTTTACATTTGTAATCTACTTTTATTAAGTATTTTATTTTCTTATTTACTTACATTTAATAGCTGTAACCTAATTAAGTAAGTCTACTAACCTAAGTAGTACCTAACTAAATCAATCTTAGTCATGTCAAACTAAGATTTAACTTAATCCTACGACTACTGAATAGAAAACATCAGTTTGACAGATCTTAATTATAATTTAGTTAAGATTAGTTTAGTTTGCGCCAACAGAATCGGCACTATTATCTCAAGGTGTTAAGTTACGATAAAGAATAAAAAAAAGATTGACCAAATCTTCCTTGCAGAATAAACTTCTCCTTAGATAGTGTGGCTGTGGATCCCCCGGTGACTGCCACAACCTGCTAACATCGTCACTCCACGTCCTGTAACCTAAAGGTCTCTGGACTTTTATAGGGATTGGTTGTTAGTTTTTGCCAACCAGCTACTGAGACCAGTTAGGTAAACAATTATAAACTCTATCTACTTCCAAATTACAGACCACTTGGTAGATCTAATGGAGATGGGCGACTCTCAATTGGAAGTCTCCAACTCTATGTCGAGGAAAGATTACGTGATGCACCACCCAGGTAATTTTATAACTACTACTTAATACGATGGTAGTCGATAATAAGGTATTACACCCATTTTGAAAAGTATCTCAATTCGATCCTAAGTTGTTAATAAACTACAAAAAAAAAAAAAACATTTTTAGGGTTCCGTAGCCAAATGGCAAAAAACGGAACCCTTATGGATTCGTCATGTCTGTCTGTCTGTCCGTCCGTATGTCACAGCCACTTTTTTCCGAAACTATAAGAACTATGCTGTTGAAACTTTGTAAGTAGATGTACCTATTCTGTAAACCGCATTAAGATTTTCGGAACCTAGACTCTGACATTATTAGGCAAACTAGTCTTAAATTGTAGGAGGTGTAATATCTTACAAAAATTATAGAAATATTATGTATGACCCGAATTAATGCAAATTCGAACAATAGGTACCTAGGAGTGATTATATCCTCTTTGTACGTAGGTTAATCCTTCATCCTATCTTAATCCCACATAAGTAACAGGGACATGTAGAGAGTCAAACAAGCTGGGTCGTAGCTTTTATAATAATTAGATTACTATCACACGTTTTCCTTGTCCTATCTACTACACTCATAAGCAAGTAGGAAATTAACGAAACTGTTTCATATTTCAAGAAACCTTTTTTTGGATTTTTTAATAATGTGCTAAATAGACTAGAAAGCAATGAACAAACATGGACATCTAGATTGACGAGAATTTGAGTCCCTGCGCATCAAGTTATGTACGAATTTCTGTCCGTGTCTAATTAAGTTGCAATTAGTATAGGTACTTAAATTCTTTTTGCATATTACTCCTAAGTAGGTACATCAGTATTTTTATCTTAGCTCAGGTAATCATTTTACAAAATCCTTATTCGGATCAGATACTTATTTCGGTTTAATTAAATTTCCCATTCTTTTTTTCAGATATTCCAGAGCTCCAGATTCGAGACCTGTTATATATCCTGCCGCAGCGTATTTAAATTCCGGATTTGTAAGTTTGCAACAACCAGCACGAAAAGTATAAGTATTACCAATACCTAAACCCGAATTCTTACTGTTTTATTTTATACTTACAGGTGCATGAATGCAGTATTCCGCCTCCGCCGTATACGCCAGAAAGAAAGAATGAAGATACACAAAATCCAGCATTACATATGTGATATACCTACATTCAATTTAAATATATAATTTGTTACATATTAACACACAATAATAATAAATGATACCTAATAAAGGTTAAACTCATGAGTAACTAATAAGTAGGTATCTCACAACAGATGTACAGAATTTACTACACTCATTGCTATTTCATATTTTAATTCAGGTTTGTTATTGGCGGATATAATGTGTATCCTATATATCTTAACGAAATTAACTATATTTGCTTGAATATGGTATATACAATTACTTATGAATCAATGATCTGAGCAGTGTAATAAAAAAAAAATGCGATCCAAGCGTAAAATTACTATAGGTATCTATATTGATCAAGTAATCATGTCTTTGATTAAGAAATCCTCACATAAAATAGAGTTAATTCCAGCAATAATATTGTGCTATATATTTTTAAAATGTCACTCTTGACTAAGTATTAAATGAAGTCGGTTAAAGAGGACTGATACTCAAAGACAATTTTCCTTTAACTGTCTTGTATCCCTCATTGTTGATCCGTTGTCCTAATGAAAATGAAACAGTTTATGAATTTCATTCCTTATTTGCCCTTGCCCGTGCTCTAACTGTAATCATAACTAGATCTTTTATAGTGGATATCTACCCCAAGATTGGAATCATGCAATAGTAATACCTATCAACAGAAAAGAAGATAAGTACTTGCTAACCCTGGACAGCCGCAAGAAGACCTCAACTGTATCCAGAGCCATTATTTATTCTTTAGTCCAAAGAATAGATTATAAAATTAAACATCTCTAAATGAAGTCCACCTAGTTAAAACCAACCCACGAACTGACTAGTCCAAACGGGAACCCAATATAATCAACTGATTTCCAGATAGATCTTGGAGAATGAATCAACTCAAACTTAAAGTGAACACACATCACCTCAATAGTAAGGAAAATAAATTCATTTGTATCCATCATCTATAGATCTTTCCAAGCGGTGACAGTCAAGCTCTTCATCAAAAACCACAAGATGTATCTAAGACCCTTACTAGAATCTGGATTTCAAGTTTGGAATACCCACTTTCATAAAGCTATTTACCTAAGTTAGTGTCCAATGAAAGGCCTCCAAGATACCTACCGTTTTACAACAGCCCTATGACGAGAGGCATCGTATTTTGCGCCTCACTATCACTACTCTTGAGGAAAGACAAACTCATTGAATGACAGTGTTTCAATGAGTTTGTCTTTCCTCAAGAGTCTTCTTTCCTCTTACTTGCATGACATATTTGTAACAAATGAGAGCACTAAATCCTCCTGCAGCCATGACAAATGCTCACCACGAAAAATAGTGGTCTATATTGGAAACAATTACCTGATGAATTGGTCTCACCTACCTCAATTAACTCCTTTAAAAACAAATGGGCAATATTAAAAGGACCAATAAACTTCAGAAGTGAACTATCAAGTGTGGAGTGACTTTCAACACTGTGTGAAATAGCATACCAGCTACCAAATTGCTTCTCTATAAACAAATAAAAATTGATTTTTTTTTTCAATAACATCTTTAAGAAAAAGCACTGTATAAATAAAAAAAACTTCTATTTTAAAATATTTTAAGATAAATTGAGTCTGCAAATACTCAAAACTAAGTTTAGTAACAAACACCTTAGTTTGTAAGGGTAGTCAGTGCAGCTACCACATCGCCTCTGTGCTCCCGTAAGGTCCTTTCTGCTAATGTCCGGGAGATTTCCATTTCTTTTACCTGTAAAATACAAGATTATAATTTAACATAAGATTTTACCTTTTTTTATATTTGATCCACCAAGTAATCAAAATAAAAATTCTAAGAATATTTAAATAAGACTTAAAATTTACAATTATAAAGACAACCTCAATACAATTTTGAAAATACAAAAATTAATGAGGCAACATTTTTTGGAAACAGGACAGTAAGATGATATCTAATGAGACAACATAAAACCAAATAAGAGCCAGATTTTATGTCTTCACTGGGCCTTCTACAGGCACACAAAAAAAAAGAAAAGATATAGTAAGTACTTACAATTAATTCAATGTCATCTTTTTTAACTGACACTTTTTGTAGTTCCTTTTCCTTTTCAAGCCGTTCAGCCGCCTCCTTATTTCTTCTGTCACCAATTAATGATAGCGCCTGGAAATTGAGACAAAGCATCAATTACCTTGTGATATTCATTTCTATTGAATATTTGTGATAAATCAATTTCAATTTAACTAAACGAATTGCTGTAGAACAGATGGAATATGACTGTCAATTTTTAGCCTGTAATTTGGCCAAGCTATGCTGTAATGCATTTGACAGTTGCAAGACAATCATCGATAATGCTGATCCTGCATGTTAGTCATGGGTTTAGTGGATATTTTGAAATCTGGATGGTTTGAGGAAAGTAAATGAGCTAAAAAGCCTGCTGATAATTAGAAATTATAAACACAGTTTTAACTGAAATAGTAAAAGGTAAAAACCATGGATGTAGTATGCAAAACATTACAAACATAAAAATATTGTGCATGGCAGTAATAACCTCAAATTTGTTGTATACAAAATTTTAAAATTTTAAGAAATTGATTTACTCCAGATATGTCCTGAGAAGATATTTCTTTCTCTTCTGCATAATCGGTGACTTTCTCTAGATCTGCAACACCGCTATCGTGTTTAGCTGTCTTCTTCTGTGTTTTGTCCTTGTCATGCTGAATATCGTCTGTATCTCCATTAATTTCTTCGTCAGCCATTGTTTGATTACCTATAAAACACTTTGAAAATAAAAATGTATTAACAGTTAATTTTCAGATAAAATTCCTAGCATTTTCAATTTTCTCTCGCTGAATTCAGAGAATTTCCTTATTTTCACATCAGTCAGACTTACTCACTCAGCGGTGGGCGTTGCGACGAGGAACCGTTTTCAAAGACCGTTTTGTGTTCCACAACGATGGAATGGAACCGTTTCACGTCCTGGGTCTAAACAGTCTTCGTTGCACAAACAAACCAGTCTTCGAAATACAGTCGTGAATATCATTCTTCTTATCGTTTCCCGTCCGTTCGTTCACTAAACATTTGCAGTTCTCTAATAATCAAATGAAAAGTGAACTTTTTGTCAACGAAATAAAGTTGATAATTTATTACCAGTAAAGTTATTCCCTATCGATGCTATCGTTGGCGATATGACGTTTAAATTCCTGCACGCTTATAATCATATACATAAATTGCAATGTCACTGAGCAGGAATAATAAATCAGGTACTTTTCCTGGGATTCAAACCGGTGCGCACGTCATTTCATTCAAGTTCTTTTATATTTGTTTAAAGTTACGAATTATTTAGTCAACTATTTCATACATTTAAAACCGTTGATAGTTGTAAGAAACTGCAACCATTTCGATCGACGAAACTAAATCGCAAGATAAGTTTCGTCCTTGAAGCCATCTTCAAACCAGTTGCAACGAGAACCGTTTCGACGACTAGTTTCGTTCTAAGAAAACCGGTTGCATTTCGTCGTCAAAAAAATTGACAACGACCCACCACTATCACGCACGACTCTCTCACTCACTCACTCACTCACTCATATAATGCTTCATTCATTCACACATTCTCAACCAGTGTCACCAGATTAAAAAATTGACTTGATCTTGCTAGCTGCTCAACTAAAAGTATTATAATAAAAAAATATAATATAAAATATACCTACTACACTCTGTCCATTAGAAGAAACACTTTTTGACGTTTAGAATGTCAATGAAAAGGTTCAACTATTTTATATTATTTATCTTACAATTAACCATAGATTTAACAGATAACCTTATTGTCACGCAATATGGTTCACTGTTCTTTAACATTCTTAAACGTCAAAAAGTGTTTCTTATGTAAAATAAAAAGTCTCTTGCTTTAATTGTACGTGTTACAAAAATCGACAAAGGAGGAGTCATCCTTAGCTCTATAGATATATCTATAACGATCCTCCTCCCACTCGGAACGATAATTTAGGTCATCGAGTAGAGATAAATATAACATTCGATATTTATCTTAATACATGGCGGATATTTATCTATCGTTAGCGTGCTTTAAGCAACGAGAAAGTATTGAAATATTAGATATTTTTGAGATATCTTTCGATATGAGACTCGATCTAATTATCGAAAACGATATTATTATCGAAAGCGCAAGAGTCGGCCTTCTGCTCAGTTGCAATCCCGATCGGGCAAACAATCCGATTGAGTAGTCTACTGAATAGGATGGCCCCTAATTTCTCATTTCAGACTTCCATTTGTAACGAGGCAGTCGATCGGTACACGATTGCGGCAAATTAACACAGCATCAGCCTAAACGAAATAAAATTATCCTTTCCGATCGGAATGGCAACTAAATGGGTCTGAATAAGGGGGATTATTTTCTTCTCATTTTGCACTTGCACTATCAAACAACACAACTGACAATCTGACTGCAAACCAACCACTACAAAAAAAAAGTAACCAACAACCCGAAATACGTGTTCAGGGAATTCCCTTGAAATATTACTAAAGAGTTGCCAGTTTTTTTTACATTAATCAAAATATACCTATTTATTTATTTGTTTTGGAGAATTTTTTTATAATTTAAAAAAACAAAATAATTCAGTAGTACCGCAAAATCTTGCTAAAACTAAATATTGCAAAATTTCTGTTCACTCTCAACTCAACTTCCATTCCAGTTGAATGGATTCTACGATATAGAACCCCAGTATTAAAAAAATCATAGATATATATTTATATCTTAATCATCTGTCTCACACCAGTGCGGCCAGCTTGGATCTTAAAAAGAGCATCCACCCTGACCGATTAGAATATTTTTTTTACTGAGGAATATAATTTAATGTATAAAAGTATCTTGATGTAAATGTTTTTTTTTTTGCATTCCGTAATTTCCTCGTTGAGGTGGGATGAAAAGTTACGTGTTGCACTCGAGTGCAAAGATTTTTCACCGCGTGCTCAATTTTAACTCTCCTAGGCTTGTTTATTTTACAACTAGGAAAATAATTTAGAAATTTAAAGTAAAAATCTTTCCTATTCTGATTTATCTTTAAAAATACATCAAGTATCAAATCCATTTATGCTATAGTATAAATGATACCATACCAACGATAGTGGCGCCCTCAATTTTTCGGCCAAGCTGTATAATAAATATAAATGAACATCGCTTAGCGTACTTTCTATTGGAACTATTTTCACCTAGAAGAAATGAAAATATAAGAAAAGTGGCTTTCCTACCCCTATTTTACCCCCTTAGGGATGGAATTTTCAATAATCCTTTCTTAGCGGATGCCTACATCATAATAGTTATCTGTATGCTGAATTTTAGCCCGATCCGTTCAGTGGTTTGAGCTGTGCGTTGATAGATCAGTCAGTCAGTCACCTTTTCCTTTTATATATACAGAAGAAGAAGAAGGAGATATACGTTGTATTGGTCCATGCTGTTCGCGGTAGAAACTTTGGATCCGTGGGGGTCCGAGTCTCGCCGATTTGCTCGGATTTTATCATCCAAGCTCATCGAGGCTTCAGGAGACCGACGGGTTGGGAGCTTTTTTCGCCAACGCATAAGCTTGGCCATTGAAATGAAATGAAATGAAAAATAAATAGTTGTTGTAGCTAAATATAAAATATAATGATCTGAGAAAATATATGTTATATGTATATTTCCCCTTATTGAGATCTGCTCGGTTGTGGTCCCGATCGGATAGACAAACTGATGGAGTAGTCTACTGAATAGGATGACTCCTATTTTCTCATTTTTCCATTTGGAATGAGACAGTCGATCGATACATGATCGCGGCAAATATTTTTGCGACTAACACAGCATCAGCCTTAATTTAACGAAATAAAATCGTCCTTTCCGATCGGAATGGCAACTGAATGGGTCTGAATACATTTAAACGAAAGATGCTATTGGAAAACTTGGCTTTATTATGCTATAAAATACAGGATATTATTATTTAGAAACAGACAGATTACATGTATGACAAGACTTCAATTTATGACTTAAGAAACCATAAACGATGTCATAGATACCACAACCAACAAAACCAAGCCGTAGATTTTAATATAATACGCCTCCTGCTTAAGTAATCACTGTTACCAGTCCTCACGACATAAAGAAAGTTTTCCCTGTTTTTAACCGACGAAAAAACAGAAGAGGTTCTCAATTCGACACGCATATTATGTTTCTAGTTATGTTTCGATCTAAGCTCAACGAGGCTTCGCGAGTCCGACGGGCGAGGTGCTTTTTCCGCCAACGCATTAGCGTGACTCATCGTAAAAATGTGTGGCGTGGCCTTAACCACGCGGCGGTAGCTTCGAGGAATTGTTCTATATATTATCAGAAATGAAATCATTAGATGTGCCCATGCGCTTGAAAAAATGGTCCACGTTTTACGACTGCGCTCAACGTGCACCGTTCACTGCTTCCTACAAGCGACTACGACAGAAAGAGTGAGCTCACTCTGCCCAACAATGTCACATTTTCGTGGACAAGGGCGCATCTAAGGATTTAAATCGCTGCCTATTATAGTTTATATTTTTATTCTAAATATTTGTGGTAAATTATAATTATTGCTACACATTTTCAAAACATAGTACCTAGCAATATATATTAAAAATACTGTTGTTGTTTTTGATGATTCCATTTGCATAAATCCAGTTAACAAAACGTAAAAAAGTAATCAGGAAACGCTATAATTATATAACCGGTTTCTAATTGAAACTTTGCAACAAACAAGCTGTGGTAAAATGGCAGAATCCAATGATGCCAACTTAGCGCTTTCGGCACTAGATCTAGTGCATTTCTTGATGTTTTAGCGCTCAAAATTCCATAACAGTGCCTAGTGCCCTAACTAGCGCATTTTTAAAAGTCTGCAATTTATCGCGTTGGTAAAAACCAATCAATGGCGCGTTCTGAAACACAGTTAATTATTAACTGTCAGTAGCATACTACAAAAAAATTATCTTATTCGCACTTGATTTGAAAATTTAATAAAATCCTACTGTCAAGCAACTATTACCCAATTTTAGGGGGGCTAAAAAGGAAGCTCGAGCAATATAGCTAATGAATTTCATTTTTCCGAAATTACGGCAGATTAACCAATACCAAATCTTTTAATGAATTAAACTGTATATATGTGACTATTTGTAGAAAGATTTGTAATGACTATTTTACATAAAACATATTGAAATAAGTAGGATCTGCCGAGAATTCGAAAAATAAATCAATAAATAGCATTAGCAATATTGCTTGAGTGGCTTTTTTAGAGGACCTGAACTTTTTTTTTTATATTTTGATTAATTTTATTTATTTGGTGCTCTTTTATTCATTCCTAGTGCATTTTCGCGGATGGTTTAGCGCATTTTTACAATAGCAGTTGGCAGCACTGGGTCAGACAGGTCTAGTCTAGTCTATGGTATGGTATGGTCGTAATTCGGTCGGAGTGTGCGTGCTTGTGCTGTTTCTACTTGCTTCTTTTGTTTTTTAATTTATATTCTCTATTTATTGATAGGCCACACAATTCTTACCTTAGTTTACCCTCATCATCCGTTATTTACCTGTGTATTGTGATTAAAACTGAAGTACCTAGTGATAGGAGCCCTCAAACGTATCAGAAAATTGGTGAGTAAATTTGCATTTTTGTCAAACGTCAAACTAACATTAGCTGTTTTCGCCCTTAGACGTTTGGTTTCACGTACCTACTAGTATTTTTTTATTATGACTAGAAACTAATTTATGGCCTCAAATTCTCTAAATTGTTATAATATACTAGGGCCTTGTTTTTAGTGTGACACGTTATGACGTCAAATCAATATGGGCATTCTTAGCAGTCGTGCATGCTAAAATCCAGCAAATCAGGGTAGATTTCCATATTACTTGATCCTCATTAAATATCGGTATCAATCCAAAATATTTATATAATAGTAACCACAAATTATGTTTTGAAGTAGGTACCTATCCTATAAGTATCAACTTCAACTTGGTAGTAGTTCCCAGATGACCATAACTTATGGTGTGGGTTGAACATAATATTATTTGTATTGTATGAGTGTGCAGTATAGTAGTGCTTATAATGCTGTCATTATAAGCACTGTACTATCTAGTAAACCTGTTTTCAGTTCCAACATTCAAATGGTTTCCTATGAAATTGAAATTATATATATAAAAAACAATGTCAATTTTCTGTCCCACGGTTTCACCCGCAAACCCCTATTTTACCCTCTTAGAGATTGTATTCTGAAAAATCCTTCTTGGATTCCTACTTACAGATCACACCGGTTAACTATTATCCCCAAGGCTAAGAGAAACTTTATAAGCATAAAGCCTTTGCCTGTGTACCCGTGCATGTGTTTGTCTATGACAACAGAGGTGCCTCAAAAAGGAGTTACCAGCCACATCATCACTTATCATAGTGTGATTGTCTTCAAAAGCCTACAAACTGCACTCGTGTGTGTTAATCCAAGGTTAGACCTATTTACAAACTACATTAGATCTATCTCTCTTCAACGAGTTTCAAAACATCAAAATCTGTACAGCATCCAATAGAGATAAAGGAGTGTATCATAGAATTATTGTCTATAGAAAGTAGGTTTTCAAACAATGCTTGCTCGGAATCTAAGCCAAAAAATTTCCATGTGTACATAACTGTGCCATACACACAAACGCAATTATAGTGCATATATTATACACACTTGGGTCAGATTCTGACCCAAATGATTGGCTCGTACTCAGTTTCTATAGGTAATCATTTATGGAGTGTATGTACTAAATCTTTTTTAATAACCTAAGACCATAATCCTTCAGTTAGTGACTCAAATTCTAAAAATTATACCATTGAGGAAGATGTGGCCGGTGACCTTTTAACCTTCAATAAAAATGGACAATGTGTATTTATTTAAACACTATCAGTACCTACTTACAACACACATTCTAGTATAGTGGGTACTGATTAGTTAAATGCAAGGTTCATACAATATTGTTAGCAAATTTGTGATCATTTTGTGTTGTATTTCTGCAATTAATATGAAGTCTTAGTCTCTACAACTAAGTATGTGTTGCCCTAAAGTCGGCAATAAATTCTCCAGATTAAACAATTGACTGTACTATGTTTTCGGTTTTATAATTTGAACAAGAGATATAATAGAGAACACACTTGCACTCCACATAAAAATCCATAGTAATAAAACCCTTAAACACCATCCTAACTAATATTATTAATGCGAATGTGATTTGGTTTGTTTGTTTTCTTTTCACGCCTAAAAAGCTGAACCGATTGGAATGAAATTTGGTACGTAGATAGCCGATGGTATGAAGAGGTACATGACCAACTACTTTTTGTCTCGGGAATGTGGGTAAAACTGTGGGGGACAATAACATTTGTTTTATAATCACATTTAAATCTTAGTTAGTAAGGGGCTTTGTTCATTCTTGGAAATTCTTTGCCTTATACATCTAGTAAACATTTTGTAATTTTTTATGTAGATATGGTATGTTTCGAGAAAAAAAAACTCATTTAAACTTTAATATATGCTACACACCTTAATTAACTACAAATCGTATTGTTTTTATATTAAAATGGACTTTCAATAGTAGTGGTTTTTGACCCAAAACCTATAGGGTACTTCCGATTGACCTAGAATTGTCAATTTTAGTTAAAAGCAAGGTCTTACAGCACAAGTAATGGAAAAATTCCGAAAATTAAAAAAAGTTGAAAATTAAGGTAAATTTTAGTACTTACAAGTTTTCGCGAAAATCGAAATTTACCCATATCTTTTTATCGAGTTGACTCAGGACCTTGATTTATATACACCTAATAGGGACTATAGACCTCAATATCTGGTATAAATTTCAACTTCTTAGGTCCACCCGTTCCTGAGAAAATCGGTGGTGACACACGGACAGACGAACATGAAAGTGATCTTATAAGGGTTCCTTTTTTGAACCCTAATAAAAATGAATCGATGAATGTGTTGCTGACCGCAAATCTCGAGAACGGCTGAACCGATTTGGCTGATTTCTTTTTTGTTGTTTGATGAAGTCTGAGTAAAGTAATAAATACAAACTACTCTGTCCGCAGCTGTCAAACATTAGACGTCAATCAAAACAAAACAAAGGCGCGTTAGACATAACGAAATCTGTCGGGGCAGCTATTAACATAAAAAAATCAATGTTACTTTGTTTTAGAGAAATAGGGCAGAACAAGGTCTGCCGGGACAGCTAGTATAATAATATAACTTCTCAATTTACTCACAAGATGGCGACACATTCTGTCAAATAAGACAGGTTACCTCTAACTAGTGTATTATGCGTCCAAGGTATTATGCGAGTGACAGAATATTTTGTAGCTTATTTAAAATACATAATCTTCAATCTATAATTTATTTCATTTAATTGTCTTTCATTGAAATAAAAACACAATAAAGAGATATTTATTTCATGGAAATCACACCATATACATTTCTAATGGTAGGTAGATCCAGATAATATGAACCACATTATAATCAGGGCGAAAAAGTGATGGCTATAGGTAATAGACAGGGGTTGATGAGAGATTACCAAAACTCTTTGATAAGTTTCAGATAAGTAAGAGCCTTAGAGCACAGGAAAAAGGACCAAACAGACGTCATGATGTTGAATAAAGTGTCGGCATTCGCTAAATCTGACGTATCCGAAAACTCAGATTTGGACATTTTTTACGTGATAGAAGTAACTTACTCTGTAAATATGTGTCGTGTCGGATCACTGGAGTCTTTCCAAGAATCTGACGTGCATAGGTATACAATGTTTTAAGGAACTGGGACAGTATGGGGAAAACCTAAACCAAAGAAAAATACTAAGAAGGAAGAATAAGAATTTAATAGTTACAAATGTTCCAATTGAAAAAATATTTGACTTCAAATTTTCCGAAACACTCCTCCGTCATTTATACATCTTGCCTGGAATTTAGAAATGAATAGGGAAGTGACTTCCAAAGACAAATTTAGTCGTCTTAACATACGTATGTTTCGCAATTTAGAAGTTAAGGATATAATAATTATGTATTTTTTTATGATATTATTTAATTTTCATAATTAGATTTTATTTATTAGAACAAAATTCAAAACATAAATTTTATATACTTTATTATATACCTAGCTTAGTGAAAAAGAAATATCACAACCACCAAAAATATAGTAAGTAGGTCCTACCTAATTTTGTATGTAACCTTGCGCACACTAAGCCAAATCGGTGAACCAGTTGTGAGATTCGTCGACTAAATCCGTACCGAGGCCGAC
Organism: Tetheella fluctuosa; assembly: GCA_951216915.1. NCBI lineage: Eukaryota > Metazoa > Arthropoda > Insecta > Lepidoptera > Drepanidae > Tetheella > Tetheella fluctuosa. The sequence goes on along the minus strand of OX578222.1, from coordinate 7,427,254 downwards.
TCAACCTTGTGCTACGTAGGTACAAGGGCTGTTTCCCAGGGTTGAAAGATATTTCCGGGACCCCTTAGTCCTTGAGTAAGTTTTCTCTCAAGGACTCAAAGGGCGAATGATAAATGAAAATCAGTATCTAGGCCATTTCCGCCCACAACGACAGATGCCCTGAATACGGAATTTTCATGTTCGCTCGAGATACATAAGTTATACCTAATATCAGAGTTATCATTGTTTTCTAAACTAAATCGTCGTTATATTCAACCCAGGGCTGACATAGATCCATTGCTGATATATTATTTCCCTATATATAAATGAGGGTGAATTGGATATACTTTTAGAAATATAAATAAAATCTTGGGTGTTTTGTATTGTGGGCTTTGTCTGCAAAATCCAACAATAGTTTCTGAATTTTTACCCAGGTACTTTAGTACTTACAAAATACTGATCATAGAAGTACAGTAATAATTTCATAATTATATTTAGATAAGAAGTTTATGAAACGTGATTCAACTAGTACCTACTTATTCTACTTCAATAATAACTGTACCAAAGCTAACTAATGCTGTTGTTCTATTTTATGAACCTTTGAGCAATGTACAACAAACAGTTTCGCATAGTGTGCTCTGATAGATAAGCTATCGGACTTGTTATCGCGTTTGTCATCGTTTTACCTCGATCTAATTCGGTACAACGGCAGAATTATCTAAAAGCCGATTTCAGTTTTTAGGGCCATCCATCGGTTGCGGTTAACTGTACGGCCGTAAGTTAGCGGTTGAATAGACGATGTAAATCATTTTAGTGGATTTTTATAAGCCTTAACATTTACTTACTTACTAAAAGACTGCTTATGTCGTCTCATATTTATCGATCACCTTACTGTCATTGTCAAACAATGTGACGTTATTTACGTGATCATTTAATCAGCATATTAGTTAAATATCTTGCCGGATTGTCAAGAATTCCGAGTGCACACACCGCGATAGTCAAAGTAAACGGTCAACATGACTTTGACTTTCGATCGACTTTGGCGTGGTTTTTTCGGTTTCGGTTCAATTGTAAGGCGCCACTCCGTAGCTTGTTGACTAGTTTGCATGTCAATCTCGTAAACCCACGTCTCGTCACCAGTAACAACTCGTTTTATGAATGTTTGGAATTGACTCATTCTAGCATGTCCTCCCTCAGCGACTTATGCGATTGAGTTTTTGGAGAAAATTCAGGTCTTTTGGGACTAGCCGAGCGACAACATGTTTCATACCCAAGTGATTATTTAAAATGGTACGATTCGTGAGACACAGAAAGTTCAGCGGCTATCTCTCTCAAACTTGAATGAGGATTTAGTCATTATTTCCTTCACTTTTGCGATGTTAACTTCAGTTGAAGACGTTGATGGCTGGCCTACCAGAGCGAGGCCAATCTTCCATCACATCTCGACCGCTTTTGAACGCTTTGTACCTACTACTCATAAGCACGTGTTTTGAAAGTCGATTCACCGTAAGCCTTCTGTAACATTTTCAGAGACGCCGAACACGAAATTCCATTGGCGATGCAAAATTTAAGACAAATTCTTGCCCATTATGAAATTCGCAATACACATTAGATATGATGTAACTAAAAACAGCACTGTATTTAATCTAAATAGCAGATGCAACTATTTGGAAACATAAACAAATCATCCATTCCCGATACATTTTTGCCTGAATGTATGTCTACAGAACATAAACTGGTAATACCTACCTACATAGCTTTTATGTACTTGAACTTCAAAGTTAAGGCAAGATCAACCGTGCGTTGAGGATATAATAGCACATTGTAAAAGCAGCTTTAATTATATATGAATCGGGTTGCAAGTGTATTTGAATGAGACGGGACGGGTCACTCGTCCATCGGGAGGGCGTCGACCTCGGATTGCAAGCAGACCAGTCTTGCCTGGACGCTTGCATTGTCTACTTCAAAAGTCCCATCAGCCTCAGGGTTGCCAATAATCTTATTTATATTAAGGCCATGCGAGTATCACACACAACAACCACAAAAGACAGTGGTACGCTGTACCATTTACTGTGGTGATAGGGTAAGGCATGATGCTTATTAATATTAACCAATTACGCTGTCCATTAAGTATTTATTAAATAACAGCCATGTCCCTCTTTACTTGGCGTGCTAAACATCACGAGTTGTTGTGCCGTTGAGGCGTCCAGAGATAACAAACAAACTCACTTTCGTATTTATCATATTAGATATTTATTTAAAATTGTCACAGTCATACACATAAAAAATAACGTATCATAAACTATAATTTATAAATATCAATGTTTGTCTGTCTGTCTGTTTGTAACGTATAGCGTATGCGCTTCGTACGTTGCGGATGTATTTTGTTGTGCGGACAACCGTGATGGTTTCTGACAAAAAAAAAAAGGCATTGTATTGTAACGCACGCTCGGGATTATATTAGCTGGTGATAAATAAAATATGTAGGTCGTGGGTATATGATCATGAACAGAATGTTAACAATAATTTCTGAATTAAAGCTCGTGTCAGATGTTCTAGCTACCTAACAATTTTATGACGATAAAGCAATTGACTGTACCTACGTAAGTTATATACAAGCTACATTACGGGATGTTCGCTTCTCATTGCTCATTTCTCGGGTCTTTAAATCTTTTCGGTCCACTCACCGTTCGGACCGCGGACCAAAAATCGAATGTATTGTTGCCAAATGATACTAGCTTAGTAACGAAGATGTGATGATGAATATTAATTGCTAGTAATGACAATTAAAATTTAAGCCTCAATTTCTCATTTGTTCGTTATTTGTTTTATTAAAGCGGCATAAATCAAGACGTACAAATGTCGTGTAAATAACCAGCACGCACGGGTCAATGTGAATTTGTACCAGATAGGCGTAGTAATTAAACGTTTCGTTCTAAATTTGGTTATGTTATGTACCTATCGAGTGAATCATTACAAGTGGTATAGTGCAAATCAGGTTATCGATTGGTGGTTGTGTTAACGACGACATAGGCCGGGCGTCGACCCTTGCGGACCGGGCGCACCGCTGTTGCACCGTATGCCACTTGACCTGAAGTTCTTCAAGTCTGACCCTTTGAGATGCGCTGTTGCTTTGTCCGTTCAATACCTCGTATGTCCTTACCGATAAGGTTTTCATTCGTAATTCCATTAATGTCTTAGACTTCACAATTTAGTGGTGTATTGGACATTGTGTATTTGCACAATGACAAATTATTAAATTCTTGTCATTAATGTACTTAGGTATTTGTATACTACCACCCCAAAGGCCAAGAATCATTTCTTAAGAAAGTTGATAGGTATATAATTATGTTCTGCTAAGTTTTCTTCAAAATATTTTTCAGTGTTTCCCAATAAAACAGCTTTGATCCGAATATGAGAATAATTACCCTGTTCTAAGTACTGAGCTATTCTTAACTCACGGTAACGACTAATCAAACCATGTATAAGTTAATAATCTGTCGCTAAGCTCCTATCGGTGTGTTCTCGCTGCACTTGAGAGGCAGTTGCCTTCTGGGCTTGGTAAAGGCGGGCAGCTCATTGGTAATCCCCTGGTATTGCTAATGTCCATAGGCGACGGTAAGTAGCCACTTTCCATCAGGTGGACCGCCTGCATGCTTATCAGGCTTCTATTTAACAAAATAATACTTACTGTAGTATATGGATCGGTTCAGAAAGCTGCTTTGATAGCTTTAGATTGTCATTAATTACAGAACCCATTTTATTTGTTAAGGCTCCAGTGGGAGACTGGAGCCTTAACAAATAAAATCAGTGTTCTTGCGGAATTTATCAGAAAAGAAATATTGTTTTTTAGTCATCAGAAAAGCAATAAATGAAATATATTTTACGTTATTTTAAAGTGTGAGATTTGAAGTTTCTAATACATATTTTATTTTTTAATTTGACGCCACTTTTATTAGCTTTGTGAGGCTTTAAACATACCTCTATTTACGTTCCACGCGTAGAGGGTCTCATTCATGCACACGCCAAGGAAAAAATATAACAAAACAAGAAATATATTCAGATTACATTTGTCGGCAAATCCTCTACAATAATCTTATCTGGTTACTTTTTTTCAAAATCTTCTCAATTTCTTATTTAAACTGCTTTAAAAAGTTACAAAATTCTGTATTTGACCCTTGCAACATATATTTTTTTCTATTACAAAGTAATGGTTTAGAGAAATCACACTTTAACCACTCCGAAAGCAACTACTTATCTGTCGAATAAAAAGTATATCCATTAAAAAAATCATTTGAAATAAATTTACCGAAACTAAACATATAGACGCAGTGGTTAAAGTGTGATTTCTCTAAACCATTACTAATAACTTAGTAGGTACTCAAACAATTTTTAAATTGAACATTACTCTGCGTGAATAATTTAAATATTACATATAATAAATAAATAATACAATTGGTTATAGTTCGAACAAATCGCACAGTAGGTATATTTTGTCCTCGCGTATTTGAAAGGGAAGGTTTGATTTGCATAAGTCATTCAACAATGCACCTCACCATCCACTTCGCTTTAGCCGCCACTATAGCTTTAATGTTTAAACTAATTCGGTGTTATTACAAAAAACTATATAAACCCTAGTTTAAACCAGGACTAAGTAGTCCAGGTTTGTTACGGTTTAGTACTAGGAATAAAACATAAGCATATCACAAAACGCAGACTAATCGAGGATCTGTTAGTACCGCAGTTAGACCATGGTCTAAGTAATATCCACAGCTTATCTAGAGAAATCATTCATTCAATCTGGGGTCATTCGTTCGCAACGTTCCATTACCTATCGTGCTAATTTATCCTATAAACGATAAATTTAGTTTAATATGATGATAAAGCTTTAATAGTTACGTTTTGAAAAATATTTTTCAAAATGACTTAATTTACAACGAAATATTATTTTTTTGGCGTTTAATTCACGTTAAATATATGTATGTATATATTACTTAGCTACATCTGTAGCGCGTAACGGAATGAAATTTTGGCGCGTAATACGAAACCTTAACTAAGGCAAAGTTTATACAAATCCAACTCGGCATCACACTATAATTATTATTATATTTATTTATGTGATCGTTTTTCATTCATATAGGTATGCAATGAATAGCAGTCTTTGGTCGTGTATTCTGCTATCGACTAACAATATCACATACTGCTCTATAGTAATTTAACTAGGTAAATAATAAAATAAAATGGATCAACAGAAGATAAAGTTTGTATTGAAATAAAAAAACTGCAATATTCTTTATCTTCTTTATTTGTTTATTTAGAAGGGCACACAATGAAACTTCACAAAAAATCAAGATACAATCAAAATACACGAAAATAGTTTCACAGTAGTCAATTATGTATATAAATAATCAATGCAAATAAGTTTCAATAAACTGCCTTCTCCTCACATTTCCACGAACTGTATTATCAATATTTTCTCGCACGAATATGATATTTTCTCATTGCATCCTCTTGTTCAAGTAGCGATAAACCTGTGGGACATCCATGCTACTTTTTTGCATAGCTGTGTGGTTCAGAACTGGTTGAGACACACCTTGCAAATCAGCTGTATCATCTTGAATCTATTCATAAAACAATAATAATACATTAGTACGTTATACGTCATCATTGTTGTACTATTAGCAAACCAGGCTAAGCACTTACTTCATGGCGAGCCCAGCTTCGTCACGCGCAAACCACTTGAAATTCAGGGGATATTGGTCATCCTCGGGGATCGTGGGATATATCTTCTTTTACCAAGTCCACTATTTTCATGCCGAAAGGTTTTGTGAACCGGTAGGTATTTGTATTCATAGTCTTCGTCACACAACAAGAGGGTTTACCCGATGTCGAAGTCTGTTCGGTCTACGGGACATACCTAATAACTCCAAATCGTGAATCAAGATCGTCCTCAAGATCAATTAGATCAATGCTAATATTATCCATTTTTCACTTATAATCACAAAATAATAGAAATAATAATTTGACGTTTGTGACGATTGTCACTTTAGTTCGAAGATAAACTAGGGGTATCGATGGTTTAACTTTAGTACCACAGATAAACCACGGTTTAGAGATAAACTACGTTTTGTAATAAGAATTATTTTGGACCATGGATTAATTCAAGTTTAAACCAGGTACTAAGCTTAGACCACGTTTTGTAATAAGACCGATTAGGTTTATATCAGTTCAATAAAATTTACGGTTCTCATGAAAATTGTAACTAGCATTACTATAATTACTTATCCTATCTGTGTTTCGGGTCGAGACCTCAAAATACGACAAGAGGTCGGAAAGGAGGGGGGCTGGGTCACGAATTTTACGGGTACATACGGGTGCTCTCGACCCCAACTGTTGGTGTAAGTGTGCCACCGATGTATGTAGGTTAACATCGGACGCGCTCGATACGCCACTGCTGCCGCCGATGTCGACCACCTAACCTAGATCAGGGTGCGGAGAGATCGCTTATGAAATCTGGCGCACGCTGACTGCATAAATGAAATACCACTTTACATGCCTCTTTCAACGAATTTGATACAGTGTTCATTGATTGCGACACATTTTATGGCAATTAGGGATTTCTCCCGGGAATTCCCGGTATCCTTCTATTTTATCTATGTACTACCAGTACATCTGACAACACAATTCCCGGGACTTTGGCTATTTTCGGGATTTCATATTTGATAAAGATTTTCCTTAATCATCCTTTCTCGCACGAACCTAACCAAAATGTAAAAATGTGTAACGTACCACATTGGCTGGTATTTTATTTTGTTGCGTACGTTGGTTGCGGACGACTTAAAGATGTTGCCAAATTATTATAGATGAAAAACTACTAAGGACATAGGTAAAAAAAAACTATTTTAGTAAAATTTTACTTCAAGTTAACACTAGTTATTAACAGTTAGTTCGAATAGGTATTTTACTTTTATTTGTTTCGCTAAATCGATCGAAATGTAATCAGTTATTACTTTTTTTTACCAACGTTGTAGGTAGGGACCTAGAAGTAGACGATCAATTGACTCTCTCTTGACATTTTAAATTAATAGATATTTATTAGATTTGCGTAGGTAATGCGACACGGTAGGTACTAAAGTGAGCATCTGCTTTTGGGGCTGACTGTATAACTATTGTTTCTTATTCTGTGAGACTACTTGAGAATCTTGAATAAGAGTAAATCATAGTCTTTCTAATGAAAATCGAATATCTTCATTCCTATAGTTACTACGTATCTCCAGGTTCCATGAAAAAAAATCTTATAAAAGGCTATAATTAAAATTATGTACTCATAAATAAATAAGTAATAAATAAACTGAAGAATAAATAAATATAATAATAAATTTAATAATAATAAATAATATCATTTAATTATTATCATTTAATTTTAATGTAGGTACCATTAGATAAATACTTATTCAATTAGAAACCTAAAACGCTTATTCTGTCTGCTAAGTGTATTAATTAATTTATGTTATACAAATTATAAAATCCATTTGTGTCGCTCTTTGTGTGAATGTGTGAGTTACAAATAACGCCGCGTCGTTCCTAAGCAACATCGCAGTGCTGGCGAAATTATGTCACATTCTCTATGTAGCGGTTAATGTAACACGAATTGCAAAAGTCGTGATTCGTGATGTTGGGCGCACAACCACAATAATTTTTTATTATTCAGGTTGCCCGAAAAATGATGACTTGTTCTTATGTGTCAATAATAATGACTGTTCTAAATTAAGTGTCCTATTTAGGTACTAAATAAATGTCAGATTTGTGCTGAATGGAAAAATCTGCTCTTAGATTCCGTAACTAAAACAACTGCTTATCTGCCTTATAAATGCAGGTATGTACCTGGGTTTTGTTGATAAGCGTATCTTATTTATGTATATATAGCTAATTAATATAAGTAATTGTTGAGTTTACTGTCGGCTCTTCACAGCGAAAGCTACCTCGAGCGTTAAAGTAAGGCCTATCCATCTACTTATACATATTATAATAAAACTAGAACCAAATTCTGTACATTGAATATATTTACCAAAAACTGATTTATGTAGGAAAAGTAAAAGAATGCAAAGAGTACATTTTCAATTTTTTCGTCTGTCTGTGCCTATCTCCGATAGTAGTAAGCGGATTCTAATGGGGTTAGGTTAATTAAGCTTGACTTGGCACTTTTATATCAAAATTGGGTGGCGAGAAAAAATATATTTATAGAAATTTTATGAAGTCGCGTGCGTGAGCGAAACCGCGGAAAAAGCTAGTTTAAAAATGAATGTTTTAAAATTAGATTCCTACCGAAGCTAAAAAAACATTAAATATTTTATAATCGTTAGGTATATGTGTGTTTCTATTAATCCATTCATGATATTTTCTAAATGAAGTCTCGAAAGTTACTAAGTAGTCACGATCATCGATCAAAAAAACTAGATATTGCATTCATCGACTTTCAAACGTTAAATTTTTTATGTAAAAAATTTAGACTAAACTTTTTACATCACTAAAAAGATTTTTCTATTTCTTCGATCAACTTAATCACAATAAGATCCGGCTTTTAGAAATAATTTACTTTCCTTTACATTTTTTAAACATGTCTACGTTGAAATGCAATGACTGTTCATGGAATCCCGTTGCATAGAGATTATGGACCGGAGGAGAGTGACATAGGCTACTTTTTATCCCGCGAACGCGGGTGAACCCACGGGCTGAAACCAAGTAGGTAACTAATAAATGTCTCTACTATCACAGAGATTAGAACCTATGAGGTCCGATCATTATTACCCGTGATTATTACCTACTCTGCACTCCGCCTAACAATCTATAATTTTTTTATTGTTTTGCAATAGAGACAGTTTTTGCTCATGAGTTTGTTAAAGTTTATTTGCCTTGTAGATTCATGAACAAGGAATAATTAAATGCTAGAAATCAAATGTTTAGTGAGTTATAATAATATTCCTTACATTTAATTAAATAAATACTAATATCCTGGGCAGGGGCGTAGCTACCGCCGTATCTGCCGTATCAATTATACGGGGCCCCCGACGTGCGTAATGACAGAAGTCAAAAAAAGCAATTTCTTTTTTTCCCGCGTAAAGCGTGCGTTCAAAAGTTGTCAACAACCTACATTAGTTATCGCGGGCTGCGGGATTTCTCCGTGTATATTTAATTTGAATGGTTTGTAAAAAAAATGGAAAAAGTGACAGATAGATAATTATGATGAATAAATATTTCTTTTAATTTTATGCAAAAATTTTGCGAGAAATCTTTACCCGTCATAAGGGCCCCCAAACAAATTTTTATACGGGGCCCCGCCATTGCACGCTACGCCAATGATCCTGGGACATCTCATTACAAATGGCCATCGACCATCTCAAATGACTCAAAAAATTAATTTTCATATTTGTTATCCTTGAAAGTGTGCGAATGACAGACGACTCAGAGACGTTAGCCATACATAACTAGTAACAGTCCTTTACCTTTGTTCACTCATGTGCAGCTTTCATCTGCCCATTATATCCCATGAGGACAAAAGATATGCGGGTATGATAGATAACTCTTATTTACATATCTTCTATTGTTGAAATTTTTCATGGTCTCAAATGTATTATTGACACTGGAATGCGTTCCGCAAGTGTTCCAGAGTGGTTTGCAGTTAGTTCGTTTCTGTGCTTCTGTCGTGCTTGATACGGCTAATTGTGCGCGCCGATTTCAAAACGAAAGTACCGCGCATCTAGGACGGTGAACGTATTTCTAGCTGAGATCTCTTGCAATTTACCAGGCAGTAGGTAGTTACCTCGTCAGAGAATGCGGCATAGCCAGATTGTTAGATAGGTATTCATAACTTGCAACATAAAATAACTCTTTACTACAAAATTAGAAACCAGCCTCCCAGTTATACAAGATCTTATTTTTTTCTCATTATCCAAATGATGTTAAGAATTAATAAATAAATTCTGAGTAAGCTATAAATTTTGAAGAAGTGTTACTTACCTGTTAATTTAAAAATGTATTTATAACTTGACTTGATTCCTGGAATTAGGACACGCATCCTATCCCATTCGCGAGTCAACAAATTATTAGGTATAATTTAAAATTATAATATAATTAATATATATACTTAAATAGGTACTATTATTAGTAGTTACAAAATTATTGTTTAGGTTCGAATAGCAATAACCTTCTGTTCGTTTATCTTTTAATTAATATCTCACAATATAATTTGTATAATAAATTCAAATTGTCAGGACTTTCATTCGACTGACTCTACATTATATTCATTTTCCATGCGCGTAACGGTCAGTTTCTCCTTTATCTCTTCAATGCACTCTCTACCTACATATATTTGCTTTCCTTTTGCAGAAAGTCAAATTAATTATTTGCTATAGGACAAGCAGCAAATTTTAGAAGGGTGTTACGAAAAGCGAATGGGGCGTGAAATCGCTGGATCGCTTGGTTAATACTGCAATAGTGCTCAACGACGGTGGCCACCGCGGGCGGTTATATCACACGAGATATCGTAACTTTTGCTCGTTACTTTTATTCACTGTTCTAATAGAAAGTGCACAAGCCTCTCGCCTTTCTGATACTATTTATTGAGGTGGCTTGTTCTCAACAAATGTACAAATGAAACTACATAATCTTTATTCTTATTATAATTAATAATGGGGCTATTAACATAATATTATGTTATGTTGACAACTTGTATAAAAGTTGCTTGCATTAAATATTTGATTTATTTATATCGAATAACGCAATTTTCAACAATATAAGTTCGGTACCTTTGCCGTGAATCCGTAACAGACAAACTCACATTCGCTGTAATATATAATGTAAGTAGGTATAATACGATTGTTATTATCAAAACAAAAAAATCTTATAAATAAATCAATGAATTCTACCTGTTTGATTCAGTAGCATCGTTTCGTTATGAAACTTGCGTAACTCCGTTCATTAACTAATTTAATAAATAACTATAAACTTGAATCATTCCAATGACACTCTTACTTCGTAATCGTTTACAGTTCATTATTGAATATCATACTCCATCTCAAGCCATTGAGTTAATGAGTCTTTGTGATATACGGGTGTATCTAGACGTGCGTTCTCTCAACCTACTTCTTGAATGTCGCGGTTGGGTACACAGAATTCGACTTTATTTATCCGTATGTAAAGATTAAATCATTATTTATTCACAAGCGTTCTCAATCCTACATTTAGGAACTGCTTTTGATGTGCCATCGCATTGTAAGCTTTAAGATTGTGAGAAAAGACTTAGAATAAGGTGTAACAGTTTGTTTAAACACTGTGTACATGTTCCATTCAACCATGAACTCCTTCGAGGAACGTCCCGCGTTGAGTGAGACCTCAATTTTTTAACTCTCATTTGTTGGTCAATCAGCGTGCCATTTGTATGGTAATGCCATTGCTATTATGTGATCATTGCAAAAATATATTATTAGACTTTGCTAGATAGACAATGAAATCAGAAATATGATATACTAACCTATCAGTACCTATATAAATAACATATTTAATAGCTTACATTCAAATGATCTATAGTTTTTAGGGTTCCGTACCCAAAGGGTAAAAACGGGACCCTATTACTAAGACTTCGCTGTCTGTCCGTCCGTCTGTCTGTCACCAGGCTGTATCTCAAGAACCGCGATAGCTAGACAGTTGAAATTTTCACAAATTATGTATATCTGTTGCCGCTATAACAAAAAATACTAAAAAAAGTAATATAAATATTTAAGGGGGGTTCCCATACAACAAACGCGACTTTTTTGCCGTTTTTATAGATAATGGTACGGAACCCTTCGTGCGCGAGTCCAACTCGCACTAGGCCGGTTTTTATTTTATCAATTTATTAAAATATATGTATATTTGTATGATTATAATATACAGCGATAAGAAAAAATATTCATTTCATATTAGATAAAATATCTAATACAGTCTGATGGCTGTAAGCAGGCACTTAAATTTGTAGCTAAAAGTACATAACAAGTACAATTCATGCGTCCTTTTTACATCTATACTATCTACACTAATATTATAAGGAGGAAAGATTATGTTTGTAACGAATTGGCTCAAAAAGTACTGGACCGATTTTAAAAATTCTTTCACCGTTAGAAAGCTACATCTTCACCGAGTAGCATAGGCTATATTTTATCCCGGGAACGCGAGTGAAACCGAGCGGAAAAACTAGTTTCTAAATAAGGATCAATTCAAACCAAACGGAAAAATGCTCCCGCGTGCTCGATCATTTTTCCACTTTTATTTAAGTTATAATCATCTTAAATATAGAGATGACACGAAGAGTACGCCGCTCTTTTGTTGCTTCTTATTATCTTTAACATATTATTTGCAAATATATTTGAAATTGGGATGAAAGACTATTATAAATTACTGAAACATAGAAAATGTTCGAGCAGTTTTCCGTTCAGTTAGTATTTGATTTTGTTTATTAGGTAATAATAACAATCTTCAATAATGCAATCAAATTATTTTTATCATTATTGTAACATTTTGAACTGGCATACGCATCCGTCGGTCTGTAAAAGTAAACAGTGTCAAGGCGGCTTATATTGATTTCAAGCTTGTAATGAGTACACATGGCTACACAATTGATTTGATTATTGTATGTCGTTCCATTTATTCATATTAATAAAATTAATCTAGGCTCACAATAAAGCGTGTCGCCAAGCTCGGCGAGGTTTATCCACATTCTTCCTAATGTACCGTTTATCCCGGTTTTTTATCAAATTCCGCTTTCTAGGTCAATCTTATCTAATTTTTCCGTTCTTCTGCGTTGGTCCAATATGGCACAGAGGTATTTGGTTTTTGGTAATAAGCGAGTACGAGGGCTAAATCAGTATTCGTCAGTCGCTCATGTCGCCTGTTGTTTCCACCCAACATTTGACCCAGGTTACGCTTTCGCGCCAGTATACGATTTCGAACGTTGCAAATGTTGCAATCAATGTTAACCGACTTGTGAAGCAAATATCCTTCGCACTTGAATCTGTGCTAACGATACTTCATTTTCCTACATAAATTGTTCCGGTGTACAAATACTATAGGCCTGTATAATTTTGTGTTTGGGACGAAGATTTTAGCTTGCCAAGAACAGGGTAGATGGAGCTATACCTCTATACAAAAACTATTTCCATGAATTCACGATGTCGATTGAGCTGCATTTTGCGAAAAATGGAAGAGACCTCTATTTTCATGGCATTCTCATCTTTATAAGTAAATTCCTATTATTGATTAAATACCTAATATTAATATATATCATTTATTTTGTTACAGGAATCTTCAAAAGGCCTCCTAGGCGTCAGAAAAGTGTGAGTAGATTCGCTTAAAATAACTGTAGTTATAGGCATCTAGTGCTTAATGCTTACACGGGATGGGCTCGTAATTTATTTATGCTACGTCTACTTAGAAGCTTCGTGCACTTACTACATTGTGTAAGTGCATTGAAAATGTGATTGCTCAATCAGATGCATCTCCGTTTGGTGTAACCGTGCGTGAGAGTCGAATTTCCCAATAATGGTTAGATGTGATGTCGAATGCGCGGTGCGGCTGTTTCCCAATAGAAAGTCCTCTGATGCAGGAAGCGCAATGCTGCAGCGCACGTGCAGCTGCCCGCCCCGCGGCGCGGGCGCCGAGAGGGACGCCGGCCGATGCACTTTCATGCCGATGACGTCACACCCTACCTTTCGTCAGCGTCACACCGCAGCCCGTAAGAGCTGTTACGCAATAGACGCACGCCACTCAACTTTCCAATTTCGACAACGCGCTATTGTGTAGCGCTTTCAAAATTTACTATACCTTCCTTCGCTCGCTTGTTTGGCGCTTTCTTGCAATTCTCTCTCTTTCTGATCACGACTGAAAAATGCTCTGAATGCCGTGCGCGGGCGCAACACTCCAGATGCACTTTCACTGCTGTGTTCAGACTCTCATCTAGAAACGATTGCTTTACACAATGTGATTTATCCATTATTTACCTCCATTTATGCAAGTAATGTGTATACTTTTAGAATTTGATTATATAAAAATCGAGTAAATCGAAGATTTTATGTTATACCCTAGCCTATAGTCATATCATAATTATGTCACCCTTTTGAAAATTTCACAGTCATAATTTTGTTTAAAATTTTGAAAGTTGCTAATTCTACTACGTTCCTAAAAGCATGCGTGACAGCTGACAGCGTCAACATCGTACCATTTTCACCTAGCAGTGATAGCGAGCTTTCTCACTGCGAGAACTGTGAGAATATAATTGAAAATCAACTGCGATATCGCTCGCTATTTTGATTTTCCGTTGGTGTAGGTACCTATTTCATTAGTTTGTGACTCTACCACTGTCCACATGTGTTAGAAATGTGATATTATACTTAATCATCCCGCTAACTAATTTGCTATTAGATTAATAGATTATACCATCTTTAGGATACAAAATGCTGAAGATATTTTATTTTCCATCCTAGAGGTCTTAGATATTTTATTATGAGTGATACATAATAAATCTAAATAATTATGTCACCAACACCACATAATAAATAATATTACAAGTACAGCACCGTTAACCACAGATTACTTTATGATAATTTTATGTATCGTTGTTTGTTTTGTGAATGTTTGAGATATGTATGTTGAACAAACAGCAGACAACCTGTACGTGGATTACCTACATAACTGAAATGCAGTTTCTATTTGAAACAAAACATTTAAATCGATAGAAATATTTTTATGTCGAAAATAGTTCCATTTGCAATCAAGCTGTGAATGTTTGAAAATGCATCTAACATAAATAAATCACAGTAAAATTGCTATATGAAACTTTACTGTGATTTATTGCAACAATGTTACGTAATATACCCACTGGGAACAATATTTAGATGACAATGATAGTTAATTGCAACTAATCACGGCCATCGGTTGTAATTGTCAAATACCTACGCAATGACCCTTTTTCGGAGTGAGCGCTATAGAAACGAAAGGTCAACTCGCATTGTAAATGAGAAAGTTAATCGTGGAAAGTGCGCGTGAACGGATCTGTGGCACTTGATGCAGTTTCTAATAAACAAATGGAGTACGATAGGCTTTACTTGGTAAAAGAGCCTCAATCGATTTTTGTACCTTTCAGTGAAAAATGCAAAATATAAAATATTATTTGATTTTCGGTCACTTAATGTTAATTTGAGGCCGTGTTGGTGTTACAAGTGACTACTAGATAATCAGGGAATCAGTGATGTATCGGTTACCTTCTTACCACAACGCCGCCCCACCGTGGCCATGTATTCGATTCTCACCCAGGACAAACATTCGTATAGTGTACACTGTAATGAACATGTCTTGTTTATTCTGTTTGTGATTATAAATACCTGCTAAGAAAATCTACCCATACAAAATGCGCATGGGATTTTTTTCGTTGCTTATTTAAATTAAATGAAAGCAAATTCTCATGTGTACAAAATTAATAATTCATTATTATAAAAAAAAATATCTTCATGACTATAAATGTGAGTTTATTTGTTTATTAACAAGATAGGTGCATGGATTAGTAGCAGCATCCCATACGAGAGCAACCTATCTTGGAATATAGTATACAATTTTGTCTGATTTTAAGATAACGACAATATCAGATTTAATAAAATAAAAGCTCAGCTTAGGAGGGTTCAGTTTATAATGGTACCTATGTTATATCTATGAAATAAATTAAGTACCTACCTAATAGGTAATTAAAGCAAGAAAACAATACCTAGTATTATACATATAATAGATAGTTGTGATTCAGCTAAACTCTTGTCGTTATTTACGTTTTATGACGGTTAATTATAACTTTAAATTGAAATATTTCTTAGAAATATATTATTTACTATTATAAAACAAATCAAGTTCAACAAAGGAGCTAAGAGAGAACCCGAGCAGGTAAGGTTGGGTCGTGGAATTCGAGGCCGAGGGCCTTTTCCCCTCGGGAGGTTAACCCTGAAGGCCTGATCCAAGGTCGACGACTGTTTGAAACGCCTTTGAGGCAGAGATGACTCGATGACTTTGACTAAGGATGTCTACAGAGTGCACATACACTCAACTTTTATATATTAGCAATATGTATTAAGACAACATGTCATAAACTTACACGATTTTTGTCTTATCTCCAATCACGGTACAAAACATAGTTTAATATTTGTTTGAAAACGTTTTTAGTAAATATCTTGACTATTATTTTTTGCGAAGAAAATGTAGGGGTTTATGGTGAGTATTGAACCTGGACTGCGGGCGATTTGGTGAAAATATTTTCGATTGATAATAGTACTTAATAGTTAGTTTTTTAAAAGTTAGTCCTGATAACTTAGTTTAATACAGTTGTCATAAATAAAAGGAAGATAAGCTTCTTTCATTATTTTACTACCAATAAATATTTAAGTTACCTATTTATTTTGTGAATCCTATCACGTTGATAAATGCTTAGCGAAAGCATTTTCAATTGAGGGTGGTCGCCAGGCAGTTGTTTGGTACGATACTTTATAGTAAGCAGCTAAAAGGTACCTCAAGCAATGATTTTCTCACGATGATATCATTAACTGAAAACTCGAGTTTATTCAAACAGGGTTTTCAGAAATTACTAGAATCGAACTAATATATACAGGATGATTTTTTTACTGAATCAATGTGAACAACTTTTATTATAGGGCTAACTCTTATATCGCGTAAAATAGAACGATTGCTTCATACATTTTGGTCGAGTAGGTATTGAACTTTTGTATGGAACAGCTGATAATTTTTTCATGATTTCACAGTTAGTCCCATAATAAAAGTTGTTCATTTTGATGAGTACTTCCACCCTTGCAAGTATTGCCAGTGACTAAAAAATCACCCAGTATATAGTAGAATAGGTATGGTAGCTCGCGTAAAGCGATTATCTTCACGCCATATTCCGTTTTTTTTTTTTTGGGAAAAATCACACATAGAGGGACTACGCGTTCCTATGGCGCTACGAGACGCGCCTACGACCGATTTCTCAGGCAATGCATGCTGTATGACTAACTTGCATCACCCGATACTGAGTCAGTGTAGAGCTTGAAGCACATTATACTCAATAGGTTGTATATCGCACTGAATCAGATTACCACACATACTTATACTGATTATACTACTAAGTACCTGTTTTTTATTTTTGTTAATAAATAATAGAAAAAAATCTTTCAAAAAACTTGTCGAAATTAAAACAAAAACGAGACGGTTGTCTCTTTTTGGTATATGGATGACTGAATATAGGTTCTCAAATGTGGCTATCTTTAAATAAAAAAAATTAAAGCTGTTTCCACAAAAAATCATTTACACATATTATATTATTATTAATTCTCGATGAGTTTAGATGAATTAGGTTTTGCCAGCGTTTTTTTTTAAATGTCACATGCGTGTAGTGCTGTAAATCGTTAACACTTTTTTTTTTCTTAGAAATAATTTATTAATTACCATCTAATCCTCTGCAGTAGTCAGTTAAAATTCCTTTTCATTTAATAATATTGCAAGAGCTTTGTCGCCTCGACACGCGTTGCATGCACACAACAACTTCTCTTTTTGTGCACGGAACTAAACTGCAACTGAATATTTTTTAGGCTTGATTCTTAGGGCTTGAAAGTTCTATGCGATATCTATAAAAAAGTCATACTTACTACGATTAAAATTTCTTATTCAGTCGTAATTTCTTTTGTAGGGTTTTGTGACTTAGGAAAGTTATAAGTACTATTATATATAACATAAGTATTATTGAAACGTTGTTTTACTCTTACATAAGATCAGATCGTGTTGAGGTTAAGTATAATAACACTGGAGCTTTCACCAGTACAATAGAAATGGAGAGGAGAAAGGGTAGCAGCTGTCCCGCGGGCGCCACCGGTTAGCGATTTTGTCAGGCGCTCCGCCGTCGCTGACCCTGCGCCTCCGCTCCGCTCCCGCGAGTGGCATACCGCGAGAGAAGCGTTTACATTCACAGCAAAAGTCGACTCCCTCAGCGTAGCGGGCGGTAGCACTTTAGGTAGAGTCCGTACCGTTCATCCATCCAGTCAGTCTAGCTACTCGTTCGCGGCAGTCGCCCGTCATTCGCCGAGCGAAACGTACGTCCGTAACATCACCGCGAGCAAACTACTAGCCATGTGGTGAAGTGAACTGTCAAACGTGATACACTTTCGCATACTAACCGGGGTTGTTCGGTTTGTGAACTATTGCACTTTTTAACTTGTGGTTGTGTGTGTGATCAAAGTGGTGTCACTATTTGGAAAATTGGATTATACGAACGAATAATGGCCTTAGCCAGGTGAGCTATTTTGGTTGTTGGAGTCAACACGGAACTAGTTTATTTTATCATATTCATCGAAGGACTTGCCGTCGGTTGGGTTTTTATTTGATTTAGAACATACAATAAAGGTACGAATATTAGTGTGAAGAATGATGTATTGGTGTGTCGTGTTGTTTATATGAGGAAATTTATTTTAATTAAGTATTTCCTTTATGTATGTGCAATAACACGGTTCCTTTTGTTCAGATTTCATTTGGTATAGTAGTTACCTATCGCTACAATGGGCGAAAGTAACATTGCATCGCCCAGCACGCGTATTTAACTTTCCTCGTTGTGTAAGCTAAACGTCAAATGACAGGTAGAGTAGAGGGAGCGACTTAGAAATCGAGTCACTTTTACTAGTCTTCAACCATTATCATTGACATTACATCTAAGTAACATAACGACAATTTGTAAATTGTTAAACTTATTAGCTTTTTTTCACTGCCTACTTCACCTACTTCATCATTTGCTTGCCTGTTATTCCCCGAGCACCCTTAAACGTGTTTCGTTGATGGTGTTTCGATGTTTCCTTCATTCGTTATTCCCTTCTCACCCTAGTGCGCTACGGTAACCCCAAATAATTTGAACCCCAATGTACCTATTTTACGTTGTGATCGCATGCAGCTTTCTTTTTAGTCAAGTTTGAAGGTCTATATAATAGTATGTAGGTACCGATATCGGCATACACTATTCAATAGGTATATTTATTTTATAACCATACCTACTTCATTATTATGATGATTTAAAATGATTAAAGATAACCAACTCTACCTAATTTGCAAACATATTAATGTCAAATAAAATAAACTCTTCTGATAAGTAGCGCACTAGCGTAACATGAATGATAAAGATTATAAATAGATTGCCTATAAATTACAACGTATAGTGATGACTCGTTTCATTCCCTAAGCAGGTAGTCGGCCAGGCCGAGACCGGAAAGCGCTCACTGAAGTTCCAATAGCCTTTTTTCATACCGCTCTTTTTTGGGGTAACGAATGTAGCATCTTGCCCTTTGTTATGTTTGTAACAGGCTCCTGCAAATATCTTGAGAGTTATTTTGCCACATCAATTAACAGTCAGCGTAAAAAGTAGATGATCACTTTAGTACCTTGACGCAATTCACAATTTTCATACAAACTTTCAAGAAATAGTTTATAATTAAGAAAAGTGATTATCTACTTTTGTCGCTTATTATACTTTATTAGATTATTGTAATAATCACAACGGAATAAGTAGGATCAAGTAAAAAAACACTTTTCAGTAAATATAATTACAGTATTCTCTTATTCATTAAAATTCTGTACATAAAAGTTATGTTGTCTTCAATCCGTTAATTTTTCATCCATTCTTCAATGGCTTCAGAAAAATATTGTACTTATATAAATAATTGTCCCTTAATAAATGTCCCTTGATGTTGTCGTGTCCCTCCCCTAAAGACAGGCCTCTATTCGGCGTAAGAAATGTTTCTCGGTGTGGGTATAAAATAAGGATTTGCGGAGACGCTCCTCCGTGGGGTCAACGACCTCCCTTTAAGGAGAATGCTCGGAAGAGCATAAGTGTGGGTTGAAATGCCCTCGCTTCGACTCCCTATATTCTTATTCTTCTCTAACACCTCGATACCCAGATACTTATAACAGTGCTCTTCCATTATAATGTGTTCTTTTTACAAATATTTCCTAGTCCGTTGTTCTCTATAAATTCCCAACTGAGTTAGTGTTTTTTAACCGATACATTAACAATCCTAGCAAGTAGGTGGGTACATTGATTGTGTTTGAATAAGTTGGGCGAGGTTATTTCGCAAGAATGTATCAATTTAGCCGAGGGCCGGTGAGCGTTCACAAAGCGAAAGATTGCGGCCGGGCCCGCTCTCGTTGCTCCTGTTTTGCTGACAGCGGAATGCGATAACTAAGTAGGTTTTGGCGGCAGCTTCGTAGTATTTTAGTAACGATAACGTGCAGTTAAATAGAATTGCTTGTAAGGTGAACCATAAACTGAAAAATCTGACGTAAATTTTAAATAATGTAGTAACTGAAAATTTTACTTTGATTGCCTAATATAATTTTACCTAGTTGTTGTCATGATGTCGTCCCATTAACTTTATGTTACACTAGCTTCCGCCCCGCGGTTTCACCCGCTTTCCTCAGGGATCTTATGTTTTCCCGGGATAAAAAGTCTATGTTCTTCTCCGTACCATAGGCTATCTGCATACCAAATTTCATCGCGATCGGTTCAGCGGTTTAAGCGTGAAAAGGTAACACACAAACAAACTCACTTTCGCATTTATAATATTAGTTAGGATATTATTCCGAAAAGTTATTTTACTTAAAAAAGTTACTTATAGGTAAGGGTCTCATATATTTAGGCAACCCCTGCGATAATATGTTTTAATAACTTCACTAACATTTATTTTACCACCAACGACTTAATACGTCAATATTCATAAGTTTCATGAATTATTTTGAGTTGTTAGTTCCTTATTATACATAAAATATGTACATCGTTTAGTTACGTAAGACAAGGCCAAGGAATTGATTATTTTTGGTAATAATTAAATCGTGATCGCTTCCTAATGATTCTATAAACGCCCCAATGCCGCCAAATCTGGCAACATGGTAAATAAAGTTTTGCTAAGATTTTATTAAAGTATAGGTACATCAAAAAGATCAGCGGTCACATCAGAGTTAGGAGTAATACGATCCTATAAAAATTTTATATACAGTCGAACATAGAACCTCCTCCTTTTTTGAAGTTGGTTAAAAATACAGAATAACCTATTTATTTGGAGAAACTTCATAATTTGAATATATCGTCTTTGTCAATGGAAAGTGCGTCTCTAGTCTTTCTTTTGCACGATACGTGGCGCGGGCGGCGCCTTCTCTTTATGCGATGATCTCGATTAGTTTCACCAAACACCGGCTCTCAACTACTTACTAAGATTTTATTCCGCAAATACTTGTGTTTGATAGTCCATGCTTTCCTAGCTATCATTGACATCCTTTTTTATAATTCTGTTATTTAATTTAAATTGGTACTCATTATGTACTTTGCATTGTATGTCACTTTACGATCTAATAGCTCTATTCATAATTCTGAATTTCCTACTACTCACTCATACTGTTTTTTTATGTTATTATACAGCGAACTATCTTCAGTGGAATAGAGGGTGTCGCAACGCTCACCCGATGTCATTACTGAGCTGAAAGTGGCTCGTGAAACTGTGACGAGACCCGGTCACGTACGTTCTCTCAATTCGTGTGCCCACGCCTCGCCATTCTAGCGTGTTAGAAGGTCTATCAGTTAAATAAATGTACCTACATAGATAAAAATAACTGTTCAAATCAACCAGGTTGACTTGATGCTTACTAGACCATAATATAATAACCATTCAGTATATAAAACATGTAGGTAATGCAAGTAAGTAATATACAATGATAAGAGAGTATTCGATAATCTGGGCTACGTATAGTTATTTATTATTTTATCCATAGACGATTAGGAGCAAGGTAGCATGAGGCGTTAATTTGCCGAGGGAGTAATTTGGAACGGGGACATCGTGCGCACTCCAACGTTTCGTCGGAGAGTCGAGCGCGTTGACCCATTTTGTGCGTATTGCGGTATGGTGCGTGGAGGAATCGATGATATAGCTAGCAACCGAATCTCGAGGCCTTCGCAGCGCTTCGCTGATGAGTTCGGATCTGTGTCAGGGTCCTCCCCCGGCTCGGTCCCTACGCCCTTCGCTCCATTCTCTACCTCCCACCGTTAGGCAACCCCTAAAACGGTTGACCCGTAAACTCGAGTATTTGTGTTTCACCTTCCTCGGTTGTTTAATGATTTAGGGTCACTGCTTTTCGCCTTGTTGCTTACGATAAAAACATCCATTTTACATTGGCACACGTATTTCCGACATTTTATGAGATTACAGATGCTGAAGGTGATATACTAACTATGCATGCAAATGATCCAATGATAGGAGATAATGCGAATGGAATGAAAATGAATATGTAAAAAATATATTACATAACTGAATTAGGTAATTCACTCGATTGAAAACTATTTTGAGTTTTAATGAAGCTTTTTTTAGAGGTCACTTGTTTTGGGGCAGCGCATACTTGACCAAGTTTCTGTTATTCACTATAATTCTTCCAAGAGATATGAGGCTTTGCTATTAGAGTGGCGGCCCCTCACCGCGATAAAGAAAAGTTGTCCACGTTGAGGTCGACTCATTCGCTTTAAAAAGTAACATTCAAGGGTTTATTTCGGTTATACGACTAATGTACATGTGTCATTTTGTGAATAGTACCCTACCACCTATGTTTGTAGTGATTGCACTATCTGAACGAGCTCCGGGTTAGCGTTCGAGTGGTGATCGACCTTTGAAGCTCCGTCACCTTCGTGGCAGTCGGCAGCTACGTTGGCATTGTCACCTCGACGCCAATAGGAAGCAACGCAGCCGCAGATCGCTATTGGGCTTAAGGCCATTTTCAATGCACCATCTTTTACCTTGTGCCCCTTACTGTGCGGCATGACCCGAAACCGACGTCATCAGACGCAATAGTGAGTGAAGAGTACTCGTGCGCCAATTCACACTTGACTAGTATAGTTTATGAACTATATTCGTCAACAAAATTTTGGATAATTTAGTCCAACAAAAATATAAATTTAGGACATTTTTTTTCTTATGCTGATAAATTATTATTTTTCAAGTAAGGTAGGTCTAGGTAGGTAGGTATGGATTACGTTGGCAAATTTGACCCCGTTTTTCTTATTTACAACAACTGTGAGTTTTTAAACAATATAATATTTTATGGCACGCCTTTTAGTGGGCTAACTAATAGTTCCTTGTGTAAACGCTTCCAATATTCTCTGTATCTACGAATATTTTATATCATCTACAGTCTACACATAGGCGATTTAATATTCCCTGTCAGGCGGTGATTAACGCATTGTTAAGATGTAAGAAAGTAGAACGGGGGCGTCAAATCCAAGGTTTTAAACGTAACTGAACAAATTTATTTAAAACAGTCTTTAATATTAACTTAAATATTGGTATACCTGGAAGTCCTCATGTGAAGAAAAAATAAGCAGTGAGTTCGTCAGGCTCCAACAAACTCGAATTCCCATATTAAACTTAATGGGATGAATATATTCGATTTTAAACTATGATCCCGATGAGCTATTTCTTTTTACTTTTACTATAGGTACTTTCTATACGATAAACATGGGGTGCAACGTTTTTAGTTTTAAATCCTATAATTATTATTATTTTATACTTACTAATTATATTTATTTTATTATTACTTATTTTTCCATAGAATCCTATACTTAATAATTATTATTTTATACTTAAGGTCCTAGTAGTTTTTTTTTATATTTAAATAATTTTTGATAGCGTTCGGAAGGTTCAGCCATAAAGAACAATTCCTTCTTAACATTCAAGTTTAGGAAAATGAATACAAGACCTTTTCATATGAAGTTCCTGTACTTTTCACAAAAACTTCCGAAACAAAATTGAATTTTGAATGTCAAATTTCACGGACATTATTTATTTATGATGATAATATTATAATGTTGCTAGTTTTATGTTAAAGGTCGACCTCACAGGAATATATTTAATTTTTAACAATTAATCATCGTTAGTATAATAGTTATTAAATTCACTTTAGCTCAGCCAAGCTCAACAATTTCAATGTTGTTTGCTAACCGTCACTATTCTCATCGTCGTCTAAGATTGGTCTTATCTATTCGTTTTGCCGTCCATGTATTGCTCGTTTTTTTTACTGACCATTATTCTAACAGACTTCTCGCAACTTGCTCGACGTTATTATCTAGTGTTTCTTAATATAAACACGGTTCGCATACGAAGACTGAAAGTGTACGTCCGCCTGGTTGTGTGCGCGGCCTCAACCGAGTTTTGTCGATGCTTTCTCAAGCGGCGAACCGGGTCGCGTTCTCGATGCCCGGTGCTGAGCTGGGCTGGTACCAACACTTCCAACCATAGGTGCTACTGTCTCAGCGAACTTGACACACGCACACCCACACCCATCTGATGTATTGTGTCAGGGCTAGTAAATAATTTTAATACTTGAGAGATTGCATTGCATTAACAACTCTGCTTACTTACATTATTTAGTATTTCGTTTGCCGAGGTCTTAACTCGTCTACAACTTATCGAGATGATTACATACTCGCCTACCGAGCGTTATTGTTAATATAATTTTTATTTTACTACTTTTCACTAGGATTTTTTTGTTATTATCCAACTACTCATGTATCAGTCCAATCTGTGGTTGACGGTCATTTATTTCAATAAGCTGATGTATTGATATTAATAAAAAGACTTAATAACTATGATAAAACTAATATAAAAATAAAAGGCTTCATATGACCATCAAAATTGTTAGATATAATTAAAGGCAATCGACAGTGACGACCCTCGCTAGTGTAGGAAGTGGGGTCATACAATTTATATTAGGCTGAAGTCAAGGTCTTGCCAATCATTTTGGCCATCTAATAATTCAAAGGACAATAATGTTGAGGTCGAACTACTTTGGTCTAATTTGTAACCATTTTCAGAGTTTAGGATACTCGGTCAAGCAAATCTAATCTATGAAGAAACTTTTCTTATAAGTTAGCTCAACAAAAGCTCTTTTAATAAACGATTAAACCAGTTAAATATTACAGGAAAATAAAGTGAAAAATAGCTTATAAAGCTGCGGCTGTCTATCCACCAGAGTGGAGCGAAGAAAATATAACCGATAGAATTGCACAAAATTTAAGCGACACCGCCCTTCATTTTTTAAATACACATTTTTCACTATTATAAGCTTCCGGAATAGTAGCGTAGGTTGTTATGTGGATACAATATTTATTATGTTCTACAACAGCACCTTATAATATTATTAATCCCTGATACTATAAGAAGTCATATTCTGAATACGCTGTTGGAATGGACTTATTGATATCTGTTTGCATATTCATGGTAAAACAATGTAGAACACGGTGCAGTAGGGCCGAGGTGGCACAGTTTCTTGTTTAAGATATAAAGTTATAAATCAATCCGTCCTAGTTAGATTAGGTTTGAATACAGCGTAACATAGCCACATCGTTGTCTTTGCTTGCTTTCCAATAGCTATTAGAAACAGCACAGACAGCTGTCTGTGCTGTATTGCTAAACTTCCGCGTCGTCGTAGACTGGGCGAGTTGCGCTGTTTATGTGTCAGTTTTGGTTTCTCGCACCCGCCCACCTACTACTTTTACTACCACCGCGTACCTACTTGTCACTATGTGTCGCGTTATTACATAATCTACTCACATAAACTCTTGCACACATCTTTGTAATTAAAACGTGTTAAGTGCCGTCGTAATAATTTCAAAATAATCTTACTGAAAGGCGCATAAGTATATTGATATGATTTTCAGTTGATTCAAATTGTACGATGTAACAATGAACGATTTAGTTGGTTTTGTAATAAGAAATGGATGTTTCACCTGACAAACTTTATGACTAACCAAATTTTGGTTAGGTGTAGAAATTATATAAAATGGAAAATAAAATACGTAACCGCTTCAGCTGGCCATGCGTTCAGTTTGTGAATTGGTCGTCCGTCCTCGGCCTCGCTCAGTCGCTTCCGCCTTGCAGCTTATCCTCGCTCCGCGGTGCCCATGATAATCTTTTGTGCCATGAGCCTTGATCCTAGACCTTCCTGCCAAAGTCACATGTGCAGTCTATTTATTACTATAACAATATTGTAATTTCCTTTCTAGGTATAATCAGCAAACCGCGCGCTCCTCTTGGTTAAAGTACGTAATATTTTTTGTTCTTTTTTATTTTCTAATACATACCTTGATATAGGTAAATAAATAAGCTTGGAAATTCTTTAACTATAAATCAGGACTAGTTAGACCATGATTGCTAGCTTATCAACTTATATTATAAATTACAAGTAAGTAGATGTTATGCTAATATTAATTACTTATACCTAATAATATTATCGAATGTAAAATTAATATGTAGAGAGGCTATATGATAGCTATGTAACACATACTTACTATATTGTATCGTAATATCTTTTTAGGTCAACTCTTTAAAATCAAATTGGTACAGTCCGCAACATGAGTAGCAGAATAGATCCAAATTTACAAATCTCCTGTACATTATAACTAACTATCCATAATAAGGAAAGATAAAGTAAATAAGTTTTTTGTAAATATGTGTCTACAAAAACCTACAAACTATAAATTTCTACATCATGTAAGTATAGTTTTAGTATATTGTTTTAGTGTATAGTTGTTTTGTATGTTTGCATCTGTCCAGCTACTTATGTTGCCGACTACGGTCACCTAGGTACAACCAGAATCAAACTTAAATTTTAGCATGTGGTATGGGTAAGCTAAGTACCAACTAATAAACGACTCATTCAAGAGTGCCATGTGAACAGTTTCGCTAATATCGTTGGTTTTATTGAGCCACGTGCAAACAGGTAGGCGTGAATTCGTCGACGACGTCACAGCACCGGCCTATGAAGGTCGTGACGTAATAACGTAGTCTCACCATTATTCAGTCTGTCGATCCATCGCTCGATTCCTCACGAGGCCAAACGTTCTATTATCCGACAACAGAGGTTAAAACACTATAATTCTGTCTCGTTTCCTCCACATCAAGACCGACAATGAGCGATAGTGAGTCCCGTTTAAGAACCTAACAATATTCTGATTTACAACCAGGAAACATATTATAGCAGTCTCGAAGGCCCAGCCTTAACATTTTGCAACTTAATCTTAACTGAGTCTTATGTAAATTTGTATTCGATTTACTTACCAATTCGTCGTATTAAATAAATAGATTAGAATGCGAATTATAACATTCCCTAACACACAAGTTTCGTAATATGTAATTGTATACAAAGAAGCTGTTGTTGATACAGCTTTGGATCTATGCCAAGGCTCTAGTAGAACTGGAGTCTTGAGTGTGTATTGTCCGAACCCGATATGTTCGTAGAAAAGTCATCTGGAGTTAATTGTATACTTGTAATGTACTTTTTCAACATTAATTTATAACAATAAACAAAGAATTCCTTGTACAATATACATACATACAGAGTCCTTTATTCTGACATTCTTTATATGATACCTACGGTTATACAGTATATTATATACTAGTGACCCGCCCAGGTTCACACGGATGTAATTTACTAATGTGGCGTCCTGTGATGTCATTTATCATTCATTAAAATTTAAAACCAAATGTAACTAACATGTTTCATTGGATAAAGGATTAAATACTATGTCTCTGTCAAAAAACCTTCGTAGGTCTCGTCACGCAAACAACTTTGTTGTGTGTAATTTTTAATCTGTGATAAAATATGTTCTAACTAAAGTATTCATTCAATGATACGTTGTAAAGGGTAATTTTTATCTACATGTATGTATAAGGTAACTAACATATTTAACTGGATAAAGATCAATACTATAGTGATTAAAATACCTGCTTCGCAAATGAACTATTATTTTTTATTAATATGTAAAAGAAAAAAAATGGTTACTGTGAGTCAACCTAAGCATAGACATGTCATCGCAGACTTTAGGCTTAATTAAGACCTGCAATTCATTATTTTGATGTATGTAGCCAGCCTAAGGAATGTAAGCGCCCGAAAATAGATCGTTGGAAGACTTGATTAAGCATTGACTTTTCTTTACCATTTATAAATTAAATTACAATATACTTTATACATATTATAAACCTTCCGGAAGATGTTCTCTAAACCGCATGAAAATCCGTTGCGTAGGTTAGAAAAACAAATAGACGCGGATAGCGACATTGTTTTTACTATTAAGAAATACCTACAGTTTAACAGGCTACACGTATATTTGTTGTATTGCATAATATTGAAGAACGCTGATAAGTTTAGCTAATGCTACAAAATAATGTAAAATTCAATAATGTGTAAATATTCATTCTACTCCACGATCATCAAAGGTTGTAGGTAAATTTGATGACTTGTAGTTTGATTATTTTATCTTTCAATGTCATACGATTACATATTTTATTAAATTAAAAAAACGTGCCATTAATTCATCATCTTGTTAATCAAGAGCTTATCTCTATGTTATCATTTCCTTGTGATACCACATAATCAACAGGCTCTATTCTATTTAGGTATGTACAGTTAAAATTATTTTATTGTATGGTTATTTTTGTCAGTTAGAATAGTAGGTCCATCTGTCACCACTACATAATCTGTTGTCTAACATCGTTCTCCCTTTATCGTCACCATATATGTGGGTTCATTCATATTAATGTTTCCGACTGAGATCTAAGCTAGTGGGAGAGTGTGGTTTGGTTAAGTAGATTGTATTAGCTATAATTGTTTAAGGTTATTTTCGCATAATGTGTTTGCATCACAGTTTAACATTTAGGTACGTCAACGTCACACACACCGTGTACCGTGTACCGTGTACGGCGGGTGGGTGGCACGCGGTCACCTTGCGCGTCCCCACACATCTCGGACAAATAGAGGTGGCATGGCTGCATGGAACAGAGTTAGTTCCGCATTCGTATGCAGCTGCATTATATTGACAGCCGCCGATTATTTTATAATGCAGAATATTTATGTTAACTCATCGTTATGATTTAACATAAATATTCTAGCTATTACGTTGTGTCTGCAAAATAACAACCACATACCATACCAGTCGCTTAGGTATTCTTAACGATTTTTCCCATTAAATATGGCCGTGTACGATCCTTTACTATCTATACATATACCTACCTACCTACATAAATGAATGTTATTGTTTCTTATCAACACGAAAGTTAAAGTTGTTTCCAAATGTAGATACTCATATACTTAAAATTGTTTTTTATACCATGATAGTTAACAATAAACATTTCATAATGAGCGCTGACAAGAATGTAGAATAATAAATTAATGGTTCGTATTGTTTTACATGGTACTTACATTTTTTTCTTTATACTTTTAGATGTGTCATATTCTTTTTCTAATTATAATAGTTTCTGTTGTACCTACTCATGATCAATATATGATTAACAAAATATATATAAAGTCGTCACGATTATACCTAAATGTCAGTATCATTATGATTATTGAGTCATGACAAACAATGTTATAGAAGCGATAGTTTCTTCGTAAAAAAAAAAGTAAGTAAATTAATATAATTTAGTATATAATTTTATTTATTTGGGTTTGGTATGTATATGTATTATTAGTTACTTAGTGCCTAAATATAAAAGAATACGGTAAGGTGAGCATAAAATACGACAGGGCAAGTTGATATATTCTCTACTTTAAAGTTAAATGCATTTTAGTTCTCATGCCTTTACTGGTAAAATATAGTAAATTTAGTTCCTCTGTCCTCTCCCTACCGATAGCTAGCGATTAGCTATCGATGTCACCGTGCCTGTGGTGTTTCGTCTCCTTTAGTAAGTACTATCTCGTTCCTCCTTATGTGGTAGGTACCTTTTGGTATAACGAAATTAACATAATGTTACAGTAGCTTGATTCAAGGCAACCTTCAACGTTCTTATTGTTCAAATAAATCTTCGATCATTTAGTAGTGGTTTCCAAGGTGGCTTTAATACAAATGTTGTATTTCCTGAAACTCTAAGCTTTGACATTGAGTGGTTATTGTTATATTTCCAATGGACTATAAAGCGATGACGGCTGCCTCAGCCTTGAGAGCATCATGTGTTTGATTACAGCACACGTCACACCTTCAATTTGCGCTGTTTCTATCTAAGCGCGATACGATAACATCCCAAACCTACCTCCGCTATTATACATACATATTTTGGCAGTAGCAAATATTTCTATGTTTAACAATTCCAATCGGTAGTAGGGTATAAATAATCTTTGTTATTTTTTTTTCACAAAACATGATGATTTGATCTCATATCAAAAAAATACCGGAACCATTGAAATCACAAGACATTTAATTGCATATCTGATTTGCCGTTGAAATAATTACATGATTAATCATTCCTGGCTTCGTTTGCTATAATAGGTATAATTTTACAATGAAATTGTTGCTTCATATTGGCTGTTATGTGAATAACATTAATATTTTAATATATATTGCTTGATACCTATATACAAGTATAGTTAAATTAGCAACAAGTGTGAGTTACTTCATCACAAAACTTTATAACCTAGCCAACAAACAAAAACGGCTGGAGGTCGAACTATACGCGATCGTTATGTGGCTTCTTGTTAATTTGGGAATTCATTGCGGCAATAATTACCTACCTAACTGCAAGATTGAAATATCAAATTCGTTAAGTATTAAAGAGACCTTGTGACACGCACTGTCTCCACTGAAAGTAAAGAGGTATAAATATTTTTGGAAATAGAGCACGGAATACTCTGGGACGAAGTACTACTTTACTATTCAAGAGCTTAAAACAACGGAATATAGAATTAAAATTATGACAAGTCTGCTTATGTACGAGACGACGCAACAATTGTTAATGATCAAAATAGGACCAGACTACTGAACACGCATAGCATATCAATCACTATCTATAGGTTATGAATTAGGTACGAGGTTAAACATAGTGAAATCAGTAAATGTCGTTTAAACTCCGAATTACACACGTTATGGTGCTTTCGACATCAGTTATACAACACGTTATTATTCTCAACTTTGATGAAATGTTTTGTTTTGTTATACATACAACGGCTGTGTGGGAGGACCATTAATAGGGCTTCTAATCAAACTTGTTTTGAAGTCATAAATAAAATAGACACGTTAGTGTCCATATAGAATTACAAACAAAATGTCCATTCATAACAAATGCGTAGGGTACGTACTACGTAGATTCATTAAAACTTTTAAGCTTTCCATTTAACCATCGTCACGAATATCGCAATTATTTATAAGAAATTAATAAATAATTATAGTAAGTACATATAATAGTCGCCTGCATCAACAACTTAAGTCTATATTTTGAAAATTAATCTCGACCATTACAAACATTCTGTTAAATAAGAAAAGGATCAAAGAAATAATATAGAAAAAAAAATGACTTGCTGAGTTTCTTGCGTGAATTTTCTTAGTTAGTGTATTTCGAACCGGTAGGTAGGTCAGTCAAGTGGTAGAGTCAATTGTAATGTTCACACAAGTCCTGTCACATTAGTGTAATTGCTTGTATTTTTATTATCCTTTTTCTTATTCTTATTAATATGTATAAAAAAGATATAGTTAAATAGAATCTAGTTTGTAAACGACACAATCAGCACCATTGTCTTACGAAATCTAGAGTTATATAAACTTTAAAAATAGATTAAATACGACTTAAAAGTCTTCAAATGTAAGGTGAAACCGAGTATAGTTTGTTAAAAAATAGATTTATTGGCGCTATCTAGTCACCCAAATAAGACTAATTAATTACGAAGGTACTTACCTTAAGTAGGTACTTTAATAATAATCTGTAAAATCAAAATGGCTAATGAAAAATTTATTATTTTCAAGTTACATATTTTGGAGTCAAAACCAGCTTTTTGTGGTATGTCGTAGCGTATTTTTTCAGTAGTTTCAGCAACAATAATAGAAGACCGACCGTGTTTCACTGTTCCGTCTAGATAAGATCGTACGCCGCTCTGTAATTGGGCTGCGTCAACAATGTTTCTGGGAGTTTTGTAACGGCTGAATCGCAGATAACCTCGTCTTCTATACCAGTGGTGCGTCACACCGGACATGATACAATACATCTATTATTAAAATGTCCACGGGACTCAACAAGGTTTAGTCTTATTGTGTGATGTGGTGGCCTCGTGTCCACTTAAACCGTCTTCAGTTGTATGCGCGCCGCGCCATATTCTTCGTGCAAATAACAAATGCAGTGATGCTCAAAGCTCTTGCATTCTCAGGTAAAAATATTTAAGTGAATTATTAAGCAGTTTGCAGGATAGTTATTTGAATATGATATGGAATGACGTACACTCGAATAATTTAATGTGTAAGTAAATATAATATAGCAACCTTACTTGTAATACGGTATTTATCTAAAACACTGTACTTATAATATGTTGTAACATATTTATCGATCACTTTCATTGTCAACAATGTGACGTTATTTACGTGACCATTTATTAATCGGTAGATAAATGATTGAAATTGCGTTTGATAAATATAGTTGTAAAAGAATAGGATTTAAAAAAAGGTAAATTCGTTATTACTTTATTTATTGTACCTAACAATTAATGAACTTGAATAAACCTATATACCTTACTTGCCGTATGCAGAATGTAATGTCAAACATACACTTACTACTTGTATTTATAATATGAAAAAATATTTGCAATAACAAGGCCGATATCGTAGGACTATTTATTTGTTCGCTGTAAACAAACCGTCCTTCAGATCCCAGTCGAGGACCCTATAATGTCGGGTCGTCCTCAGGGCGTCTGAGTCACAGCACGCAGTCATCGTTAAGAGGGCATTGCTCACTTGGTCGTCACCCCCCCCACTTGGTTCGCCCGCTGCATAAACCACCGCTGCACCGTTTGAAAAATAAAACCAGTCATATGCGTATCAGGGACTCATTGTTCTATCGTCCTTATTCCAATTCTATTGTCTCGCCAATTGTCCGCCATTTTCATTATTGATCACAAATTTATGGTTGTGCTTTATTATTTATTATTGTTAACCTTTTCTGGGTCCAATGGGGCACTGAGCATTAAATAGATGTACAGTTTAGGTATAAGTTTAGAATATTAATAATCAAGAAAAAAATAAATATGATAAAAAATTACAATTTATTGTCATTTTATGAATACTTTTAAAATAAACTAATTCAGACGATGATTCCTATAATGCATTCTCTTTTACATATCGGTGGCTTATTAATTTACGGGTCATTCGACGTAGAGTCAATCCATAATGCACATAAAAATAACGCAATTCCTAATAATTTAAAAACGCTAGATTTTAGATTATACACGACTCCTAATACACCTACTTACGGCTTCAAATTTAACTACCGATCCCAATAATATAGAGAAACGACGTCGAGAGAACTTAAATATAGAAGAGGATGCGAGCAGGTCGGATGACATCTATAATAAGACCACGGGAGACCGATGATACGTACAAACGTTGACTGCTCAAGCTTTCACGGGTTGTTGACTTTTCCTACCTCGCAAGTCGATTTCATTCGAAAGTTCACATTTACAGAATTTATTGTGTTCTCGAATTTGTATCATCATGCTCGTATATTACTTACGTTTTTTATGACTCCACTAAACTCAATCTCAAAACTTATTTATTCTTTGACCCTGATAAGGCATACATGAACGATGCAAATTACTCTACCACCGCACTCTGTCTGTTACTGTAATGTTATCTATACTAACACCAGCTTTTTAGGGTTTCGTAGCCAAATGGCAAAAAACGAAACCCTTATAGATTCGTCATGTCTGTCCGTCCGTCCGTACGTCACAGCCACTTTTTTCCGAAACTATAAGAGCTTGGTAAGTAGTAGATGTATTCTGTGAACCGCATTAAGATTTTCACACAAAAATAGAAAAAAAAACAATAAATTTTGGGGGTTCCCCATACTTCAAAAATGATATTGAGGTTTCTAATTTCTTTTTTAAAAAAATAGGGACGATGATTACCTACAAACTTTTTATAATCTAACTAAACCATTACAATAATGGTTGTAAACTAATAAATCTGCCACGACAAAAAGCTATCGCTTACAGTTAATATCTTTTTTTCTTGTTAACTTGGTGGTCCCCTATTGGTGGGTGGTCTACCGCAAGGGCCATCCGGCTAGTACCGCAAACATCTCGTTCACATCAATGCGCAGTAACGAATCGCTGACATGTGATCATTCTTTCACTATAAAAAAATATGTCGCTGAACAAAAATAACCCAATTTATGTAGGGCAAAAGTAATAGGTGAGTGATATGATGATTCACCTATTGTTAATCATAGGAGCGGTTTACTCAGGCTAAATGTAGGTCGTTTGGGCCGCTCCATTTGCCACAGTGGCAAATTGTTGATCGACCTCGAACGGATCGTTGCGCGTATGATAACTTATCTGCGACTCTACGTTTGAAAAAATTGTTCACCTGTAGAATGTTGCCGATTATTTGATTTCAAGAATACATGAGCATACCGCCCTGAAGAAGTAGGCATATCAGAATTGAGGTCCATATTTCACCTAAGATAAGTAAGTCTCAAACGCGATTCCAACGTAACAGTGTTGTGAGAATTGTTACGGTCTCTAGTATTTCAATTATCACGGAGTCATCAACCTAAGTCCTAAACTGCTTAAAGTTTTTGGATGATGAGTTGGAATGGATGCAAGCCATGAACGTCACCAATTTTCAATGAGCCTTGGAACACAAGGGCTCATTGAAAACGTGACAAGTTGCATGTTGTTTTTTTTTCCTACACTAAATTTCTTTAGGAAGTTATAAAACAAAACAAAACCATACAATTACTTCTATGTGAATCCATCACTGTATTACCCAAGCAAGACTCACTCGCCTCTCGGTCGACGCTGTCAGTTTCTGGGTCGTACCGATTAATTCACTTAGCCTACTTTTATTTAGTGCTGTGACACTTTTTTATGTTTGACATACATATTTTGTTATACACAATTTTAGTTCGAGTAGGTACTCTCCTTTATCATATCATATTTTCATATGAGAATTCTAGATGTCAGTAGCCAAATAACTTTATCTAAGATCTCACGTGGTTCTAAGTATTACAAAGAGATGGTAGATAATTGTAATTGTGTTTTGTAATTGTAACACTCATAAGTGCCTTACCAGCCCTTATCTGAATAATTGAGATTTGAATTAGAGTTTAAAGATTTTCTATGCATGCATATTATATGAAAATCTCTTCAATTTCCTTTTTTACTCTTTTATTCCACGGCTCAACCAATATCTTGGAAAAGCTCATGTTTGAATTATAAAATATTTTAGTGAGTTCACCAGAACACCAGACCAAACAGAGCATATTATCAGTGTGCCAGTATTCGCTGACATGCGTCCCACAATAACAATGTTTGTTGGCGACCACAGGCTCGGTTCTATTCCGCGATAAGCCCTGGGGAAACTGTAGCGCAGTTAAATAAAGGAAATCCATATAATTAGTGACTAACACTCAGAATGGTAAAGGATAAGGTAAGATTAGATATTGTGTATGATTTATGATTCTCAGCAAACACCTATGCAGAATATTTTGCATAACCCAAAGTTTGACAAGCAGGTAACTAGAGCAATTATCTACGTACTCATAATATTATAATGTGCATCGATAATCAATTAATTGCTGTAGAGCAAAAGATTGTTTTTTTTTGCTCTATCTATATATTTTGGAACCCCTGAATGTATGGAAGGCATTGCAATCTGTTTTTTTTTATATACTACTAGGTGGCAAACAAGCTTACGGCCCACCTGATGGTAAGCGGTTAACGTAGCCTATATACGCTCATAACACCACCAGCAAAGAAAATACAATATTATGTTTTCCCTGCCAGGGGTATCAATCACGCGTTGCCAACCTTAAGACATGAAGTTGTTAAGTCTCCTGTGCCTGGAATTTCACCAGCTCCCATACCCTCCTAACCGAAACACAGTAATACAAGTGCACTACTATTTCACGGCTGAGTTAGATATGGCCATTATATCTTCACAAAAAGCGACCGCACGCGTACCGTGAGCGGATGCGGTGTGGTGATGAAACTGACACAGATTCTAACGCGTATTTGGTAATCGAAATACAGTTCGTGAAAGTCTCGCAGGACGGCCATATCTCGCGCATTGTACGTACATGTCCCACTTTGGGATACTCTCGACATTTTGACGGCACCGAAACCCAAAAGCCGAAAGATACTTACGTGTAACTCTTCTTTCGCCGACTCGTCATTGTTCAACAAGCGTATGTACCTACTCAATGCGCTCGTACTTGTTCAGTAGTGGTACGTAAATGCGTTAGTATTAGTATAATGTATTGTATTCGCGTCCCAGATTTGGGAAGCGAAACTGCGATCGTTGATTGGCGTATTACGACAACGTTGCTACATTTTCGCCTTGCATTCAATTCCATGAGAAGTTGCATGTATTGCCTATCGGCCACTAGGTCATTGGTTAGTAGCTACAGTTAGGTACGTATATTGTAAAAATAAAATACGCACGTTAACGTCAACTTACTTGGCAATTGGCACATTTTTATTATTTCAGATAGTATAGTAGGAACAATAATAATAAAAAAATATAAATGATGGACGTACGTTCAGGTATTTTGTAATGGCAATAAGGATGCGATGCATTCGTACCCCAAAATTTTAGCGTGTCGTATTTTTGTTATTATTTGGAGATGGGTGATGATATGATGTGGTTTTGTTGCAGGCTCGGGTCGGGCAGCGAGTGCGGCGGTGGAGGGTCGGGCGGCGGCGCGCCCGCTCCTCAGTCGGCGCGCGTCTCCTCGAACGGCGCCGGCGGGATGGCGGTGAGCCGCGTGCCCAGCCCGTTGCACGACGGGAACACGCCCGTTGCAGAGAACTGGTGCTTCACACAGGTAAATATCTACATTTTACAATCATGGTTACTACTACTCACATGAACCTAAGTATAGATAACCTCGATCTAGATTACAATCTACTCCGGAACGTTCTGAGCTTCATTTTCATTTCTCATAAAAAACAATGACGATGATGGCTTACAAAAGAAACGGGATAAAACGATGTGCTATGTGGTATCAAAAATCATAGAAACATAAGTAATGTTTGACGTGACTATCGTCTTGCAAGTTAACACTTAATCATTATCAGGGCAGGTATGTGATCTACTTGTAACCATAGTATATTCCCCAGGGTCCACTTGTATAGATACTTTAGTTCCTATACGTATTGTATGGGCAATGGCAAAGTTACAATAAGCTGGTTTATTCATAGGCCCTTTTTCCACGCGTCGACACATATCAATGATAGAAATTCCACGTCGAACTAAAGTTGAAGACGTGGGAAAGCGGATCACGAAGTTAAAGTGGAAATGGTCCAAAGAAGTATCGGAGGTGTGGCCAAGAGATGAACGACGATCGCCCGACAGATAACCGGCCCGATAGTCATACGATATAATCCAGGAGGCAGGCAAACTATAAATTAGAATGGCACAAGACCGAAAAGAGTGGCGCGAGAGAGACGAAGCTTGTCATCCGGTAGTGGGTCGACATAGGCTGATATCACAGCGTAATTACATACAGTGGTCTATCGCGTTTGAAGCCGCGCGAAATGCCGCTTTGTATGGCCGCTTGTATCCCAAGCGAGTGTATGGCAGCTTGGGCTCGATACCGCCCCTCTCACCCCGCAAGCCTCACACGATTGCTCTGTCTAGACGTGTCCGTTGGCCGACTGTAAGAGTTACATAGACTGTGCTGATATGATGATGATTTTCCTCAAATCGCGTGTGAGTCGACACGTGGTAGAAGTCTTACTATTTGAAAGTGATTAAATACATCTGTCTGTATTACTCATAATACTTGTGAAACAATTTTGAACACGTGCCATTTTTGCGTCATGTGAACAAAAAAATTATAGCGGATCATGATATACTATGATATCAGTGGATTCACATGTATTTAGATAAGAGTATTTATAGAGAATTCTTCAGGCTATTATACCTACACACACAAATCGTTTTAACAAATTCAGAATATTTCAGCCGAAATTCATGATTCTAGCTGTAGAATTGATTTTTTGTTGTCATTAAATTTGACATTAGGATTTGATTCTGAGGTCATACCTAATGTGACTTGAGTAGTATTTATTATTATCAACATCCTATAAATTTATATCTTTGACCTCTGAGAACTTGTCCGTCGAAGTAGATTCCCCGCGGACGCATCAACTGCTCGTAAACTACCACGACCAATACTGTTAATACGAATCATTTGATATAGAGCCGCGCACGAATAAGCGATAATATTGTTTGCTGATGCCGTTATCGATGAACTTGAAATGTTGCGCGCACATGCAGATTGTGTTAACACGTACCTATTTAAACTAACTAGGAAGTAAAGTGTACATACGTGTGTGATGTTCAAACTGTGGAGGTGACTCGTGCGTCACGTTGCGGAGCTGTGGAGCCACAGTCGCGGTATGCGGTCATCAGTATGTACCTACGAAACGTGACAGCCGACGATTTTGTGACATTGAAATATGTTACAAATGTCTGATAAGTAGTAACATTTAAAACTCAATACTTTGTACATTATTTGGATAGGGCTCGGTTAGTTACTTACGTAACTATAACACATTACAATACATATTGTGTTGGCCGCTTTGGACGTCAATAAATTTTAGCTCTATAGGTATACCCTTAGAATGGTATACCTATGCTTCGTAGTTGCGATTGCGAATTAGAACCGTCTCCTCACATTGACAGAAACTCTTTTAAATATTTCAGAATTTAGAGACCAATCGTACTGTTTCGTTCGTGGACGTATGTACAGCAGGTATACCTATAATGTTCTCATAATCTTTCACCGATAAGATTTTTTTATCGTCACGTAGAGTCACAGTCATGTGCAATAAATACTTCTAGTCGTGTTATAAACCAAGGCCCAAGTTGTAACGTTATTTTCCCAGCGGATGGTCACCGCTCTGAACAATTGGAACGACCGTTTGGACGACTTAACCGCCGACCTGGTATTACCTTTTTTGATACTTTTTGCCCAAAAATCTATTTAGTTTGCAAGTTATAACGGTAAATTTCATTTGCCGCGCGTCGCAGTAGCACGTACACTTATTAAGGTCTCTCGTTCAGTTTTTCAATTCTTATATTTATAAACCGTTACCTACATAATAACGGAATCGATACCTAGAGTACATAAGTTGGATATTATTTCTTAACAGATCTATTGTATATCATAAAAAATATCAATTAAATAGAGCAACATCGGTAGGTACACTTCTTCATTCAGCCCTGACACGCAGGTTGAAACCACGTGTCAGCGACGCCATCCTAGCAATACTTACACGTGCCGCTTTGCGATAACGAAACTCTTCATTACTCGGAAACGCGTCAACAATATATCTCTTGGAACAAAATGCCAAAAGAATAATAATAATGCTAATATATAAGAGTGAGAACATTTATGTTTGTTGCAAATCTATCACGTTATTTTTTTTAACGTGATATATTTGAACGGCCGGTTGTTTATGGGGTTAGATACCTTACTATCGCACCACAAGTTATGGATTCTGTTCCCATCCAGAACAAGGACGTATGTATTTGTCTGTTTGTTATGTGTCTGGTTAATGCTCTTCTGATGCTAAATGCTAAATTAAGTCACCACCAGAATTTAATCA
Source organism: Tetheella fluctuosa (assembly GCA_951216915.1). NCBI lineage: Eukaryota > Metazoa > Arthropoda > Insecta > Lepidoptera > Drepanidae > Tetheella > Tetheella fluctuosa. The sequence goes on along the minus strand of OX578222.1, from coordinate 7,387,558 downwards.
GTGCACAAGCTAAGCAGAAATATATAGCGATACAAATATCAACGAATTTATAACTCTTTTCGGACTTCGGAGTCGATGGAATCTGCAAACTGATGTTATCTGTGTCCGCGAATGCGCGGGGATGATGCGGGCGGCCTTGGATCGGGTCGGCGACCGGGCGAAGACCCCAGCAGCACCGCAAGCCAAGCAACGGTTCGGGGGCAACGACCATGCGGCCAGGCTGCGCCCGCGACTATTCTACACCTATTCCTCCTGACCTTCACCGGGGCCCAACACTCCGATGTTGTAAGGGCCCCAAAACGTTATTTATGATCTCGTATTGGCAACATATTACTTTATTGAAGAACGCTGCTAAGTCTTGCTGATGTAAAATACAGTGAGAGTTTTATGTATAAACAACTACTTAAATTCACATTTTTTAAGGTGCGTTGATCTGTTATTGAAATCTGAGTTTAACCAACGAGAATAAATAACACAGTTTAAACAGAGACGTTAAATGTCCCATAAAAAATAAAGATGACATCCTTACCTAACCTTGAATCATGAATGGAGTAATAGATGTTTACCATTGCTTTCAGTAAAATTTTATTTGCCATAAATAAGTCGTTAAACGAGTATACACATTACGCACCGACCGTTTGTTTTGTATGGGCCTGTCATCGGGACAATTATACACATAAAGGACTACCAATGAACTGAATAGTTTTGGATCCGTTTCGTGGAAGATTTATTGTTCTGGAGAGGACGCACCGGCCTGCCGCCGCCCCGCGCCCGTCTCTTTCGGCTCCATCTAAAGTAGTCTGAGGGCATCTTGCGAAACCGTCCGCTTCACCCACGGATTTATTCTTTTCCATTATTTATGAACCTGTATTGTGTAGCCTGATGAGCATTGAGTGCGGGCTCTACTTCATTTGCATCTATAATGCATCCCTTCGTTATTGGACTGATGTGAAAGTAATTCATATACACTTCCATGATTATTTTTTCTTTTGTTTCAGGTCAAAGTGGTTAAATTCAGCTACATGTGGACAATAAATAATTTTAGTTTTTGTAGAGAGGAAATGGGTGAAGTGTTAAAATCATCGACTTTTTCAGCAGGTGCTAGTGATAAGTTAAAGTGGTGTCTTCGCGTTAATCCTAAAGGACTCGATGAAGAGAGTAAAGACTACTTATCGTTATATCTATTATTAGTGTCGTGTAATAAATCAGAAGTGCGGGCAAAGTTTAAGTTCTCAATATTAAATGCAAAAAGAGAAGAAACAAAAGCGATGGAATCGCAACGAGCGTATAGATTTGTACAAGGCAAAGATTGGGGATTCAAAAAATTTATAAGAAGGTGAGTTTTGTTAAATGTTTTAATTGCAACTACTAGCAAAATAGAGAAACTCCATATTTATTGAATGCTCATCACATACCCTTACTTAAATGATACGTAGCCTGATCTTTTACGAGGGCTATAACGCTAGTTTACGTAGGCCTCCTACTATGTATGTGTGATCTTATCTATGACACATAATGCGTAACAAATTAAGTACCTAATGTATTCAAATTGTCAAGGGTCTTCACCTATTGGTTATAAACTAATCCCTTGTCACGTAGGTGCATCTACTATTTTAATTGATATAAAATAGAAGGTAAAAATGTAGAAATTACGTAGTTTTCATGTTTAAATACAATAGTCAATTTATTTTCAATGTTAATAGCGATTAAAAAGAAATTGAATATTTACGCTACAAACTATTTTGGCAATGAATTATTACAGTACATAACCCAGGCTGCAAAATTGTGATAGCTACTTAGGTTACTGACCCAAGAAATACTCGTATTTCCGTCGCGTTGACTTGAATACACATTCGACGATGCTTTGTATATTTTATTTTGCTATATAAAACCATTTATATCTGAAGCATGAATTTGACTAGATAAGCATACTTTTGCTTGTGTTTTTATTATCTCCTAAATATATTTAACTAGCTTACTGCTGATTAAGAGTATAATAAACTTTTTAACTGCTAATTTAAGAGACGAATGCCTTGCAATGTTAATTATTGCCTTCGGCCAAAAGTCTAATCTACAGTTACAGCAATTTTAATAGACAGGTAAAAGACCTCACCCATAAAAATAACGATTTCACTAATGGTTTAGATAAATTTCTTTGTAGTTTCTAAGCCTTCACGAAATAATTTTTAATATACCTCTGACAGGCTCACCTCTATATGTCATCATCCCTTTACTATAAAAAAATTGAAAGTTTGTTCGTTGGTTTGCCGTTCTTTCACGCAGTAACGAATCGACGTGATGTTTTGCATGGAGATAGTTTATGGACCGGAGAGTGACATAGGTTACATATTATCCCGGGAACGCAGTGCGTATGAAAACTATGACGCGATACTAAAGTGTTCATCTATTTTTGTTGCTGACCGTACCTTATCAGAGTGAATCTGAATAAATGAGTTTTGAATTTAACATGTACTTTTCTCATTTTCAGGGATTTCCTATTGGATGAAGCGAACGGCCTCCTACCAGAAGACAAATTAACGATTTTCTGCGAAGTGTCGGTGGTCGCGGATAGTATCAATATTAGTGGTCAGAGTAATGTGGTGCAGTTCAAAGTGCCAGAGTGCCGACTATCCGACGATTTAGGAGCCCTCTTTGACAATGAAAGGTTTTCTGATGTCACGTTAGCAGTCGGCGGCAGGGAATTCCAAGCACATAAAGCAATATTAGCAGGTAAATATGCTACATGAACATAAATGCTTATTTCCACATGTTAGAACCATCGAAAAGTTAAAAACTTGAAGCTTAGCTTTATGTGTATGAAGGTTAAAATATTTCTTATAGTTATTAAATATTAATTAATTCAGAGTACATTGTCTGTCTCTACGCGGTAGTCAAATATGAGCACGTGATCAGTCAGATGTTTTGAATTATCAGCAGCAACATTGACCTTCATATAATTTTGTATGTTTTACTTTTAAGTAGGTATAAGATTACATAATATTTGTATGGCTATAAACTTTACTCGTACTTCATTTGGATATAATCGTTTATGTTATATGTACCTAATACGTAGTTACTTACTTGTTATCATGTGACTCTTGGTCATGTTGTAAGTAGGTACATGTATGTATAATGTTATATTTATTTGGTAAAAATTGAACATTATTGATTAGATTATTAATTCGATTCATATTTAATTAATGAATATCGTTTGATTAGAATGTAATACATAAAATATTAATGCCTCGCATGTAGGTTAAACACTCGATAACAATGTAGTGTAGAAGCTAAGTCAATGGAAATTTCGTTTCATTTTTCCTTATGTTTTGTAAATTGAGCAAACATATTTTGTATGAACCTACATGAATGTAGGTACATGTACATGTTTTGGACTTTTTAAATTTCATAATTAGTTGATCAAAATTCTATTAAAATGCAATTTCTATTATTTATTACTTACCCACTTTTATTAAATAAGAATTTTGTAAAATAAAATAAAATCTCAACTCTATGCTATTAAATGCGTTTCCATATCAAACTATGTTAAAATAACAGCACGGATTTTGATTTGGTTTTTTAATAATTAAAATAAGTTTTCATATCGACAGTCCCTTTGCTCAAACCGTGCACGATCATCTGTCTTATAATGGTACATTCTGAAACTAAGAGTTTTTATGTTTAATTTTACTTTTTACGTAGAAATCTACAACAATTGTGTATTTTGTAATTCCAGCGCGGAGTCCAGTATTTGCGGCGATGTTTGAACATGAAATGGAGGAGAGGAAACGAAATAGAGTTGATATCACCGACGTAGACCACGAAGTTTTAAGAGAAATGCTTCGCTTCATATACACTGGACGAGCGCCCAATCTAGATAAAATGGCCGACGATTTATTAGCGGCTGCAGACAAGGTATGCATAGTTCTTTTTCGATCATATGGTATAGTAATTATAAGGCCGAAGGTGTTCCATCCGATGTTTTCCTTCTACGACACCCCATGCTGTTGTATTCAGCCCACGAGCGGTTTCTGAGTACTACCCACTGGGTTTCCAACTTCATAAAACACTTTGCTCCCAACTAGACTTCAAAGTCTGTAATGGTAGATATGACTGCTAATAAAAAATAATTCATATTCATTATTACAATTTAATTTAAAACAGTGTATAGAATGCCATTTAGGTATCTATAAATTCGAATATTTCCCCGACGTTATCCTATTACTCATACGAAGCCTGATGAGTCAAAATTATGTTATTTATAAAAAGCAGTATTAAAGTACCTATACCTATAAATAATTAAATACTAATAAATCTCAGTTATGTACTGTTAGGTACTGTAATAAATGTGAAAGTATAAATGAACCGCCACAGCCACTGGGCCAAAGCTTAATCTGTATAATAAAAGTTTTTAAAAATGTATATGCGTGTGACTACAAGTGTATGTACCCTGAGTGTGAAGAATTGATTAGTGTCGTTACTAAACGTTTACTAGGTTACTATCACCTTTGCGTTCTCTAATGGAATTGGCACAGCGCCTCTTTCGGAATACTCTTGGAACTAATCTCTCCCTAACAAAATTTTAGTAAACGTAAACGCGGTGGTATGCGTTTACTTACGTCAATTCTTTACACTCGGGCTATTGTTCATTCCTGCATCGCTCGAAATCTTCCGAATCGATTGTGATGGGACTTTCACTGAGCTCCTAAATTTATTGTGTATTAAATAATGACACAAAACGCAAAGCAAACATGCTGTAACATAGTTTATTTGTTTTTTACAGTATGCGTTAGAACGGTTAAAAGTAATGTGTGAAGAGGCGCTCTGCTTGAGTCTGTCAGTGGAGACGGCGGCTGATACCCTCATATTAGCGGACCTGCACTCTGCGGACCAGCTTAAGGCGCAAACCATTGACTTTATTAATACGTGAGTACCTTGTGTCTGACTAGCTTCCGCCCCGCAACATTACCATTGTTCCTTATATTTTTTGGGATAAAAAGAATCTTATTTTTTTTCCTGGATATGATCTATCTCTGTACTAAGTTTCATTGAAATCCGTTCAGTCAATTAACTCACAAACATCCAAACTTTTTTTATACAATTTTTCCATTGATTTACCCTAGTGATACAAGTCACGGGATATCGTCAATTAACGTTAGACCCTTTTTGTGCTATATTAAGTGTGATAAATAGTTAAGTCTCTATTTTAATATACATATTTACGTTATCAGCTATGGGGAGCTATTGTCTAATACCAACACATCACGCAATCCATTTGAATGAACGTTGGATTATGTTTTATCATAGACTCCATTTCGGGCCATGTTGGGTGACGTATGCTTTATGGAGCTCGTGTTCAACATTTTTGGGCTTTATAACTTCTTTTTATTCAACATTGTACATAATCATTAATTTTGAATTCCAATGATTACTGAATGATCACCATACGGGATGATAAAATCACATCACAAAACATAATGCAACTAGTGCATGTAGTTAGAAAAATATGGAGAATCAGTTTCTGCTCCAGTATAATCGTTTATTAATGACACAATTTGAAGATCATTTAGGCGTTTTTGAATATAAGATTTCTATTATAATCACTTTGGCATGGTTCTCTGTCAGAAAAAAATATTAAGGTCACACCCACACGATCGACATCGCATCGATGACTCAAATAAAAGTTAATCGAGTAGGTGCAATATCAGGAGATGACAATGACTGCAGCTTGTAAAACACGTCGAACGACAATCGATGATATCGATCAATCAACCAAAGCTGAATGTTTTCATCGATCAATTGGCAAGAATAAGTAGGACACGATCAATATCGCGACATAGCAGATCGACACTAATCACTAGCATCGATCGATGGGGGTTTATTTGGAGAACACCCTTAGTGTAACTAAAAACGTATTTCTTTATATATGTCTATAACTGGGTCTCTGTAATGTTCCAGGAGTCACGCTACAGACGTAATGGATACGGCGGGTTGGAAGAATATGATCTCGTCGCACCCGCACCTTATCGCAGAAGCCTTCCGCGCGCTCGCCACGCAGCAGCAGCAGATCCCGCCCATCGGGCCCCCGCGCAAGCGCGTCAAGCAGGCCTAGTGCCCCGGCGCCGGCCCCGGCCCCGGCCCCAGCCCCGGCCCCGGCCCCAGCCCCAGCCCCGGCCCCGGCCCTGTCGACCGCCCGCGCGCCACCTCCACCCGCCTCGATACCAAAGACACGCCACACGGCACGCCCATATTCCAATTCTTCGCCGACTAAAGCCGGCTAAGATGTCCCCTCCCCTTCCTCATTATTCCTCTCCGTTACTTTTATTCTACGACAAGGCTGCATACTATTATATTAATTTGAGTTAACGCGGTGTACCGTAGAACTGTGACTCGGAGTGAGAGTGGCCGGTGGACGTGTTCGTATGATTAGTTGTGGATCTACCGATCCAGCCCTTCGTTTACTATGATTGATCTCAAGACGATATTCGATCCTAATGATTTATTTTTGTCTCTCGCGGACGTTTAGTGTACCGCTTTTTAATGATTACTTTTAATGTGTACGGAGAAACGCTGGACGCTTTTTGCGCGTTGATGTAGTTTGGATGTAGGCTTGGAGTTAAATAATTTTATGTATGTCGATTTTGTGAACGTTCTCTTGCAGCTATGTTAATGTAAATTATTACTGTGTATTGAATATGAACCTCGTGTCTAAAAGGAACTATCCATGTCATACATTTTTTATTCGTTACGTATGTGATGTACGTTAACGATACATATGTACAGATATCGTAAATTATTCGAATTATTTTAACTGATAATATGCCAGAGTGCAAATTTATGCATTGAAAAATTCTTGGTGTTTCGCGTTTCCCATAGAAAATTACGAAAGATTCTAGTTAGGCATTTATAAGTAGGCCTTTGAACATATTTTGAAGTAGCGTGGTAATTGAATGCAATAAATATGTGTAAAGAATTGTAACAAGGCAGTGTATGTGGCGGCCGGCGGCCGAGTGTAGCGCGGGCTGCAGACCGGCTACCAGCAGGTACCGGCGCGCGCTCGCGCCGCCACTACACGGCTCTGGACAAGTAGAAGCTGTAGGGGACTCGAGTGATTGTATAAGTCTATTGAACTTGTCGGTATTGTATATAGATGAGCTACGATCCCACCATTAAAATATTTCTAAGTACTAACTGGTAAGTGGTATCACAGGTGACACCATATTTTTTATTGTATCTGTAGGATGTTATTCCAATGACATATTGTGATTTTTATTATTTCATATTTCCATAGGTTTATAAACACGTGCTTTATGGTTTGTTTTCTTGTCTAAATCACCCGAATAATTTAAAATTGAAACATATGTACATTGGTTTTGCTTCATTGATTGTACATAACTGTCCGAGTTGACGTTATAAGTCGCCCTTCATTTTTGCTCACCTCATTATCTTGTATAATTACTATCATTCTAAATAATGAGTATGGATAAATGTTGTCTATTTATTAGTATTATTGTTTCTTTTCATTTTCAATGACAACTTACATTGTATAAAAAGCTATTTTCATTCATTACTATGAAACGATGGACCTATCTTCTCATTTACAAGTATGTAATAACTACTCAATAGTTATATTAATTAATAATATACCGTGGCCAATAAATAATAATATTTAATACCATTTTGTACCCACTCTCCATTTACATAACTGACAGCTGTTATCATGTAATTGTATATTACAAAACAATTGTCAAAAATAGCTGTGATTTTGGAAATTGTCAGTAAGTTGAGCAAATAAATGAAATGATGTAAATATAATTTTACTTTTATTTGACCGTTTGTTATAACAAATTACTGAAATCAACATTACAAAACATTGTATCCGCCTACAACTACCAGAAAAGGTACCAATATTGACTGGGCCTGACCAGCATGCTTACTCTTGACTTCTTCCGATTGATTGGCATTGGATGTTGACGTTTCCTACTCTCGAATTAAACACTAGCGCCTCTTTCCTTCTATTTTGTATCCCGTTGTTTTTTCTAACCATGACACTGGCAGAGTCATGGTTGACACGATGGAGCCATAAACAATAAATTGACGTATCCATTGTGGAAGGTTTGGGAAAGGAAGGAAGGAAAGGGAAAGATTGACATCATTGATTTGAAGAGTACCGAATCACGTGACTCTCAAATTAACATTGAAACTGGATTATTTTAAGATTGAAAATAAAATTGGTTTGGAGAGTAAGCCTGCAACACTGTGAGTAGAATTATGACCCGAGTGCGTGTTTAAAACGGCGCCATATACGTAGCAAAGAGAATTAAATGACGTCATAATTATATAGCATACTCTTTATGGTTACATTGGTCATTAAAAATCATACTAAGGATAAATTTAATAAAATAATCGTGGTTTACCCTTTTTTTTAGATGTTTTATACATTGGTTAGTGTTGGATAATTTATTTTGAATACAGGCAAATATCCTATTATAACTTATCCCCTTCCCATTATGTTGGCACTACTGACTGACAATGTAATTTCAGGTATTTTCTGTCTGTGTCGAAGGGAATAACAGAGCTACCAACTTTTGAATGAGGCGGCGCAAGGGGACATCTTACCAATCTTACGGAGAACAGACTGTACAGTATAATAATAACAACGTTTTACCTACCAATAAAACGTATATTAAACATACTTACCTTATTCGAATCCATGCGGGTCTGTAGGTCTTGAGAGTGGATTTGCGCCAACTTGACGCAAGCAGAGCCTTCTGTTCTTTGGTCCAGTTATTTAAATGCCTATTCCACCCCCACAATTCCATATTACTCTAGCTAGACTCATCTCGTGAACTCTGGGTGGTGGGAGTCCTGTGGACATGTCCACCAGAACCAGGGGTAGGTTCCTGATCGTGAACGGTGGTGCTAACGCCCGGTTCTTCAGATCTGGCCTCCAGTAGACTTTCTCCCAACGAGGTACAACTATTAGGTATACGCCTAGGGCTTTGTTCAACTGAGCCAAGACTTTTGGTACGTGATGCGGTGGTGGAAACACCCAAGCTAGCGGGAAATTCAAATTCATGCTCAAGGCGTCGTAATAGGTCGCTTTTTTGTCGGTCCTGTCGAGTGTGCAATATGTGTCTTCCACGTGGGCTCGACTCGAAGCAAACAGATCGACGACTGGCAGACCCCACTTGGAGAATACTATCTGCGTCAGGTGTGGTAATAAATGCCATTCTGGTGCCAACTTCTGGCGAGATAAACGGTCTTCGTGGCAGTTGTAGTTCCCGGGGATGTGGTAAGCAGTGATTCGGATATTGAATTGGTCGAGTACTGAGTATACCTGTCTGGATAGTTCTGTTAGTGCTACAGACTTGGGTGGTACCAAGTCTGTAGCACTAACAGAGTATCATATCTCGTTCCGGAGATATGATACAACAGTTTTGTCATCGCATTGTATTGTTAGTGATTTTGAGCTCAGGTGCGGAGCGTGATCTAGCAATACGTTTAAGATTGCTATCATTTCCTTCTAATTGCAATGGAGGTTCTGTTGTTCGGCAGTCCACGTACCTTCGAAGCTTTGATTGTTTAATTTGGTCGGATGTGGTCGATGAAGCTGTGAATCCATTCTGCAGTTTTGTTGCCACCAGAATAATTCCGTCATTGCTACTGCCGATAGGGGTATTTGTTTCACCGAATGTAGTTTCAGAGCCCGGTTGGCCAGTGACTGCAGAGCACGGTATTGTAGGTGGCCTCTTTTTACGACAAAACTGGCAAAGTTCATTGAGCCAATCACTTTTTGCAAGTGTGTCAGACCCGCTTTTCCTTTCGTTTGCATGTCAACTGTTTGCGTTTCTAGTTTTGAGGACAGGTAATTTCCGGAAGGTATTTTTATTGTCCCATGGGTCCCAGACGATGCCTAGGAACTCCAAGATCGTTTGTGGCTCGAGAATAGATTTCTCTGTGTTTATTGTCCATCCTAGAAATTTCAGTAAGTCCAGTGTAATTTGAACGTGCTTTCGCAATATGGCTGGATTTTGATTTGCGAGACAGAAGTCGTCTAGATATACTAGAATTCGTATGCCGTTGCTTCTTAGGTACTGAGCAACCCAGTTGGTTATGCACGCAAATGCTCTCGGTGCTGAGCTGAGCCCGAAGGGCAAGCATGTCATTTGCAACACTTTTTTGGCATAAATCAAACGAAGAAATCTTCTGTGGCTTTTTGTAACTGGAATGTGAAAATACGCTTGGTGACAGTCTATTTTTGTCATCCAATCCGAATTCTGTACTCGTTGTACGTTTATTAGTTTGAAGCAACCTTCCGAACCGTGCGTTAGAGTCTGACTATTCACAAGTGCCTGTGAAGGCCTATTTGAATGAATAAATTATTTCATTCCATTTCGAATTTGTCCGCGTGAACAAATTTGTTCAGCTTTTTTAAATTGAAAATGGGCCTTGACGTGCCGTCGACTTTTGGCCGAAGAAAAACTGCTGAGACAAAACTGGCACTCATCTCCCCCACCTCTAGCACACCTTGATCTAACATTCTGTTGATGATCACGGAAGTCTTTTCCGAATAGGGTGTTTGTTGTTGAAGTTTTGGTAAGTATAGAGGCGGTTTGGACTTGAACGGGATGCGATATCCGCGTATCATTTTGAGAATGTGAGGCGGTGCCCCGATGCATTCCCAGTTTTTGTAAAATAGGCGTATTGGCCGGCACGAAATGTTTGACTCTGCGAGTCAATTTCTTTTAGGTCGCTGCTCTTTCTTGTACCTGTGTGGTGAGGGAGAGTAGGATCTAGGTCCTTTGTAGGAGTGTTCATCTCTGTTCAGCTATGTTTTCCTCCTTTTCCACGAAACGAGCTCGAGTTATTGTAGCCAGCCCTTTTCTGGTCGGTTTGAAAGTTATTTTTATTTGGAAAGGTAGATTTCTTGAGTTTAGTGTGAGCCGGAGGCTGTGTTGATATTGTCGGATCGTTCTGCGGTGCAGAGTAGCGATTTTTTTCCTTCGACCAGAAAACTTTCTTAACTCTGCTTTTTCTAAAATCGAACTGAACTTCTCAGCGTCAAAAAGTGTCGAGCACGAGGGGTCACCTTACGAAAAGCACTTTTATGGTAAGGATCTCGAACAGATGCAAGGATACCCTCTCTCCTATGCTGTATAAGTTCAGCCTTGTGACCACACACTAGTTGAACAGTGTCACTCGAGGCCTTGCAATATTCGCCAGTTGAAAATATCTCATAAATTTTTGCATGAATGTCTGAAGTTCAAAGAATTTTGACATTGAGCCCATATTAAGAAGTTTCGCATTTCATTTTGAAGTGCTTCGCGCTGTTTTAGAAGAGCGTATGTTATACTGGCGAAAGCGTTTTTCATATTAGCATTTGATTTAGAGTTGTCATAGCGTTTCACTTCCTCATTCAACTCTAGTCTGATAAACCCGGGTGTGCGTTGGTAAAGTTTTTGAACGTCGGCATAGCGCACGTTAATCCAATCAAGTTGGCCTAATTTCTGTAATTCTTTTGATTGCTGCAGCATTTCATCCGATGTTAAAGGGACAGAGGGTTGTTTAACCTTAGTAAAAACAAGAAACTTAAAATCGGGAGGTTTTTCGATCCTATTCGATGTTGAACTTTTAGCATCTTCATCGTCAAAGAGATCCCCACTAACATCGGGATCAATTAAATCGTGGTGACAATTTTATTTTTATTATCTGTGCTAATATTATCTCTAGAGGAAACTTGATTTTGAAGTTGGTTCACAATAGAAATTAAATGGTCTAACTTACGGTTGTATCGTTTTGATTTCTTACGTCTAGACTTTTGTCGATGCTTGCGCGTCGATGATGCGATGACCAGCACGGTCATTCGAAGAAGAACTCGAGTCACTTTCTTAAGTATCACTAGAGCTCGATGAGCTTGCTAGCTTCCTTTTTCTGGCCTTGGTTGATCGTCCCGGTAAATCCTGATGTACCTCCCCATCCCTGCTTCACTGGTGGACGGTTTATTTGCTTCCCTTTCTACAACACACAAACCACATGGTCACGTTCACACGTGATTTTAAAATATTAAATTAAAATGCACAGAAATAGGTACAGAAGCAAACAGCTGTGGAAATTTTAAATTACAAATATTATCCTTTTATAATTCAAAATGGCGTATGACTACGACATAATTTAAAATCATTTTCGAACGGTAATACCGTTATTAAATATCAGAAACCAAAATAACATTTTTAATTTTTAATAGTGTAAAACACTTACCAAATTATTTTAATTTTAATTATTTTGTAATATTGATACAACTAAGTACTTGCGAGTCGGTCCGGTGCACGCACGTGGCAACTTGTGACCGCTTCCGTAGGGAATAAAAACGCCAATGAATTCAAAACCGAGTTACAAACTCAACATACCTCGGTGGCGCTAGAATCGGAGGAAGGGGTAAGCGGTAAGGGCCGGAAACGACACCGATTGGTGGACGGTAGCCGGAAGTATGCGATTAAGTACGAACTGGAAATGAACGCTACTTTCATATTATATTAGGCTTCGAATAACGGTACAGTAAAGTTTAATATAATAGTGATCTATGCTGTACAGACCGTTCACCGTAAGATTGCCTACGGTGCTGCCAACAATATATGTACCTTTTACCCCCCATTATCTAAACTTGTATGTACTCACCACAGATTAACATGTTTTACTAGCATATTTTTAAATAATACAGTTGTATTGTAAGACTAGGAAGGTTGTAAATGATGACACAATTTAAATTTTTAATCATTTATTGATTTCATTTTTCTGACAGTAATTATGGTCGAAAGGAACGGTTCCAGACATATCACTTGCATAAACGTCATCATCTGTCGTATCCGAATCTAAGCTGCTGTCATTTCCTAGTTCAATTATGAATTTATCAGTAATATTATCCATGCAGCCATCACGTTCATCAAATTTGTCTTCAAAATGTTTTACGTGTTCACACGTTTTTTTTGCCAATCCTGAGGGGTTGTAGATGAAAAGCTTCTTCAGTTAACTTCACGCTTATTCCCAGCTTCTTGACCGACATTCTTGCTATAGACCGTTCACCGTAACATGTCCCCACATTCAAAAGTTGGTAGCCCTGTAATTCCCTCCTATTCTTTTTCGACACCGACATAAATTACATTGTCAGTCAATAGTGCCAACATAATGGGAAGGGGGGACAAGTTATAATGAATGGACAGTGTAGCTACTCGTCTCTTTTTAAAAGACCCTACATAAATCGGCGGTTCTTTGTGCTCTTTTATCTATATCTAATAAAGAAGCTTGTAATTTGATAAAGTTCTGCTTTCAACATTGTTCGTAAATAAGACAATCTCTTATTTAAAATCCAATTTTGCATTTGCAGCTTTGAGGAACTCGTAGTAGGTGCTTTATTCATTTATACGGTATGCTAAGGAGCGTTATCCATGACGACTAAGAAGTTCGGAGGCAAATTAGTTATAAGTTTCTCTGAAAGCCATTACATAAAATTTGTTCTATTCATATCGTTATGGTAGTCCCCTGATTTAATCTGTGATTTAAAATTGAATTGAGCATTAGAAGTAACCCCCACTTCTCCACCTGCATTAACCATAATTCATCGCGTTCCAGCAGAATCACTTGTTAGGTTAGTAGGTACTCCGTTCTCGTCATCATTTTGCCAACATTTTTTCACTGCTTAAGATGCGTTAATGTATGTTTCATCTAAGAAAACTATTGGCCGACCGTCTAGTCTGTAAAAAAAGTCCCCTCGTTCAAAAGTTGGTAGCCCTGTTATTCCAGCTATTCTTTCTCGACACCAACTGACATAATATTGACAATCAATAGTGCCAACATAAAGGGAAGGGACAAGTTATGATAAACGGACTTGTACACGATTTTGCCTCATAGTATCGATTAACTTGCGTCTCCATGCAACTATGTCGTGTCTTTCCATTAAAATTTTCCGCTTCACACCACACTTTTTGTACTGAAATCCAATTCGTTTTAAAATTTTCCACAAAGTCGTTCGACCTCCACCAAAGTTTATGTCATTCTTTAATTCTATAAGTAATTTATTTAAGGTAGGAACAACTTTTCTGACAGTATGCATTTCATGGATTTTATTTCTTAATGCGCATAAATCGAAATCATCAAGATCCACCGTTTTACGTTTTCGACGATGTTTTCCAGGAGACTTGAGTTTTTGAGACGTAGAGGCAGCAATTTCAGCTTCTTTAGATATTCTACTCACGGTTTTCTCCGATATGCCTGAAATAAACACATAAAATTTGTATCCTTTCATAAAATTAAATATTATAGGGATAAATTAAATTCACTGAGATATGTATTTTTTATTTTAATCTGTCAGTAAATTCTTCTTCTTCTTGATAGAGTAAATTCTTATTACCCATACTAGTCAACACTTTCAAGTGTCAAAAAAACTAAATAGACAGTATTAGGCATGAGATATACACGCAAAATTCAATACCCGGCCTCATACCCGTACGTAATAATAATAATAAGCCCCCCAAAATCCTACCTTACGCCCGAGTCGACCATCAGACCTCGTGGGGGGCGGGCAACGTGTACAATAAATTTATTTAGAAAAATTACGAGCTAAGTAGGTACCTACAGTTTCTTGTGAACCTCACACTAGGCAGTGCCTGTCCTGTGAGGATCGGTTATAAGCATGTTTACAAATTTACGAAGCGGCTACATACTATTAAAATGTTCAAAAGTTGAAATTAAAAATTTAGAAATATAGAAACTAAAAAAAAATAATGTGTGTATGTATGTGTGTGTGTGTGTGTGTGTGTGTGTGTGTGCGTGCGCATCTGCGTTATTCGATTGTTTCGAGTCAACGGAATCGACCGCTAGTTTTCGATTCTTCGAATCAGTCACTCTCACTCACCGAGTCACGTTCGGTCACCGGGGTCAGTCGATTGCATGCATCGAGCCGAGGTGCATGTTAGTTAGAGGCGAGACCGTGTCAGACTCGAGTCGAACGAGTCGCGCGTAATTTGTGAATGTTTACTTACGATGCACTGTTTTATTTTTAACTAGAGTTTATGAATTCATCAAAATGCCACGAATTTTCAATTGGTTTTATTGATCATTTTCGATTGGTCTTGTTGAAAGAATTAGTTTCGATTCGCAATCACCAAGCAAGTCAAGAACTCGCGAAACTCTAAACAAACCATCGAAGAACAACTCGCGAATGAACGCGCCATGCGCCAGTCGCAATAACAGACCGAGTCGGACTGGAGTCCAAGTCGAAACAATCGAGATATTCGAACAATCGAAACAATCGAAAAAACCTCTCGCCATCGCGCATCGCTAGTCTGCGTGTGTATGTGTATATGTATTAGTGATAGGGGCATCTCTTTGCTAGGGGGAGCGTATGCCTGAGTGCCTGCAGAGCACGTCAGCTTACTCAAATATCCGCAGGAATGCTTCAGTTTCTTCGTAGTGCCAGCATGTTATTTCGTCAAAGATTTTCACCTTTGCCTCACGGGTGGAGCAGTCCTTAAATTTACAAATATTTATAATTTGATTATAAATATAGGGTGCAGCGAAATAACTGAAGCGACGCGCAAAGGCTAGGAACGTCAACCCTGAAAGCTCGTTTCTTGAGCCTTTCCAATAAATCCCCACTTTTCAGTGCTGATTTGTATGCGTGAAGTGATATTTTAAGGATATATAGACGCCTTACACTAAGTACTTTTGCTTCGCTATAAAGGTCAGATGTTGGGTACCTATAGGTATACGTATCGCCACATACCCAGTACAAAAACCCAGTATTAAAATACCTATAAGTATTTTCGGGGCTGGCCTTTGCGGCCTTCTTCTGGAGACTCTTAGCGACCTTTGGAACATACTTTTATGACTAGGTAATAAGCACAAGGCGTTTAATATATTTACCAGTTATGTGCTAATAAGTTATTTAGTTTTTTTTAACAATATTTTTATCTAAACATGGTTTGTACAGTATTTTTTGATTCAAATTTTTTTATTACTGCATGTATTGGAAATTGTCAAATGGCATTACATTTTCATGAAAGGCTGGAGGCAGTTAGGTAAATCACGCATCGTAGCGTCGCTAAATGTCGCTTAGATTAAATATAATTTTATCTTGATAAAAATTTTAATATGTTATTCTTAATAATTAAAATGTAATAGTTTACCTCTTTATACTCATAGAAATAAATAACAAATTCGTCTCAACGAATTACATGGTTTAATACACCTAAATCATACGTTTCATTCAATACGATTGGTCAAATTTTAAATATCGATGATTTTTACATGTTACATGATATCGGACTCATCTCTAGCGCGTAGCTCGTGCGACTCCGACAATACCTATCGGGTACGGACCGGGTCTCTGCCGTACATACCCTGTATGCAAGCTCGTACTGGGTCTTAGACCTGGACCAGTATATGCGCCTCATCCCTCACAGTCAGTGTAGCCAGCTATTAAGAAATTATGATATTTTGTCTAAAATAGGTACCTAGTTCTGATAAATATGTAAATTAATAAAACAAAAAAATATTCGTATGTCGATAGTTTCATTTATTTAGGTATGTCCTTTTTTTTCAAAAGTCCGCCATTTTATGCAAAATCTCATCAGATCTAGCTTTTAACCGAATTAAAAAAAGGAGGAGGTTCTCAATTCAACTGTATTTTTTCTTTTTGTATGTTTGTTACGCGATTACTCCGCCAATTATGAATCGATCTTGATGATTCTTTTTTCATTTAGGTCATGCTTGAGAGGACACACATATAAATTTTATTATGATCTGATCATGGACTTTGAAGCTATGACGGAATCCCTCAACGAAAAGGAGCAGGAATATCACGATTGAAATATCTGTCTGGCAAACGAAAGTTTTAATATGGCAACAATAATGTTCGTCAGTCTTTAGTTAGAGTTGTAATTATTGTTTTTCCTAATAGTAATACCACATGTATATTTTTTTAATTTGCCGCATTTTCTCAGGTCACACTTTCGTTTGCCAGACTTTATCGATGAGCTATAGAGATAAATATCTCATTCGATATTTATCATAAAACATGGCGGATATTTAGATAGATTTTTCCACTTTTAGTTTCTTGTTTATTGAATTCCTAATAATAATTGTCGATAATATTGATTGATTTGGATTTATAAATTATTAGTGTTCATGAGTGTTCAGTAGCATAAAATTAAAACTTCCGACGCAATCACCGAAATAATTTGAAAGAATAAAACCTAGCGGTCTATACGACGATACCTATTGAATTATCCCCTAACTCCTAACTAACAAGGAGATGTACCTTCCATCATCAGCTCATCTGCATAACTCAAAGGAACATAAGTAGCGGTCTACACGAGCCTATAATATTTAAAGAATTATCCACTAGCTCCTAATAGTTAAATAGTTATATTTTCCATCATCAGCTCCGCAACATGAGATGATGAGTCAGATGCATAATGCGTTCCTGTAAAATTTGAGGGTTCCCCTTGATTTTTCTGGGATCCCATCATCAGATCTTGACTTGGTGCCAATATGGGACCACCTGGAAAGTATACCCTTTCAAACAAAAAAAGAATTTCTCGAATCTATCCAGACATCTTTGAATAGTCGGGGAACATACATTAAAAAAAGATTCCGACGAATAGGGTATTTGACTGACATTCAAATCAGCAACTTATTAGGAAATGTCTAAACGATAGGTTTATATGGAGTTTTGTATGAAATACAAGCATGTGACGTCATAATTATATAGCATACTCTTTATGGTTAGATTGGTCATTAAAAATCATAATAAGGATAAATTTAATAAAATAATTGTTAATTGTTGTTGTATTATTTTTTTGATGTTTTATACAGGTTAGTGTTGGATAATTTATTTTCAATATAGGCAAATACCCTATTGAGAACCTCCGAGATCTCTGAGAGAGAGAATTGACAATTTCAATCTGGTCACACTGCTCGGCCCGGTCTGCAGATTACTTTCTCTCTCTGTCTCTCTGCTTCAGCTGCTGTCATGTTATGTTAAATTTGAACGAAAATTGAGTTTGAAAATAAAATACATTAGATACAAATAAAGCTTTTTGTCTTCACACTTAAAATAGTGACTTTTTAACTTAAATAATATGGCTAGTGGATTAAGACTTCGCTATCCTACTTCCCCAAACAAAGCAGGTAAGACACGATATTTTTTTTTTAAATTGTTTCAAAAATCGTTTATTCGTTGGAATTAACAATTACAATAACATAAATCGTTCTTTTGTGAAAAGGAAACCAGTCTCTACGAATGAATGCCATAAATATATATAAGTATTATAAGTATAGAGGCTGGTTCTGGTTTAAAACTGGTATAGATAACAACGCTTACTCTATCTTATTACCATGTTTTTCGCGCGTATTTTGTTTTAAATTCCAAATTTTGGATATTTCTTAATTTATAAGTTGATGTAAACTTACTACCATATATTAGTTAGAAGATTTTTATATATCTCTTATATTTACGGAATAATCGCCTGGTTCAACCATTTCACCCTCTATCATAAATTCTGATATAAATCCCTCAAGATAAAGAGCAAGATAACTCGGATGTCAAAACAAGAAGAACTGCCCGAAACAGGTGTAGACCAAAGAAATATGGTGATTTTTTGGATTTATCACCAACTAAACGAGCACATCACAAGAATGTTTCAAGCAGTGATGAAGAAGATATTCATGAAGAGCTATCACCACAAAAACCTACAGGTAAAACAATGAATTATATACTAAACAAAATTATATCAGACATGTCTATGTATTTGTGAGTTAGTTATTACACCTATGAAGGCCTGGAATCTAGATTTAATAAAGGAAGTATTGTTTCACCAAGGCTGGAGTCCTCCACCCTCACTATAAACACACCATGCTTGGCAAAAGCTTTTGGTAGTATAATGTGCTGCAAAATAATGTCAAAAAAACAATCTCAATTACGATTAAAAAATGTGGGGATATGTATGTGGTGTTTAATAGTAAAATATTTCTCTTGTATAAACGAGTGACAACTTCACCATGTATGGGAATTATTTGAATTTATATTCCATAGATTTGTTTGATGGGTCAGTAGGCACAGAGGTTAGATACCATGACAGATTGTAGGTTCAATTCCCATCCAGGACAAATGTTTGTGTACTTGAACATGTCTTTTTGTTCTGATTCTGGGTATCTGTATATCTTATGTATGTAAGTATTCTGTATATCTTATGTAAGTAGTAGGTATATCAGTTATCTGGTTTTCATAAAGCCCTGCTTAGTTTGGGATCAGATGGCCATGTGAAGAATGTTCAACAATATTTTTTTTATTACTTGTAAATTTTCTCATTGGTACTTCACCATAAACATTGTGGTGCCCCCCCGCCCCCTTACGTTGTCCTTATGATTGAAGGAGGCTTTATTTGTATTGTATTTAGACACTGTAAAATGAGAAAATGGGTAATAGAATATTTTCTAACAAGACTAATTTTTTATTTTTGGCATTTACAGCTTTATTTGGCAATGATGATGTTGAAGGACAAGACATGTTCAAGTTTAAATCACGTCACACTAAACATGATCTATACAATAAGGTAAAAGCAACCATTAGTAATTCATCTAGAGTTGAATCTCCCATGAAAACGCCAAGAAAACTCCATCCAGGGATACTTAATAGTCCATTGATGAAATTATGTGAAGCTACACCTAAGCAAGTCAAGGAGGTAATAAAGAAAAGTAAGTTAAGCTTCAATTGTTTGGTATGTCTCCATAGGTTGGGATGGCATGAGCCTCCCTAAACAGAATATATCCTATAGCAAACAGGATTCATGCTGAAGTCCACCATGTTGGTGATGTACAGATTGGTAAACTTAACTCACCAAACAATAATTTAGGTACTTCTAGAGTGTGCTAGTTAAGTTAAATTGAACAAGAAAATGCTGTTATATGGAAAGCATTGTGAAAACATTGTTGCTTTCAATAAAAGCTTAGTAAAGTCAGGTGGACTACCTAGTTAGAGTTCTGTGTAAATCTTTAGTTTTGCTTTATAAAAAGTTCTACATATTATTGTCTTATCCAATTGCAAAACTAAGTTTCCAGTTTATTTGAGAATCATAATTAAGTAGAATTTCAGTGAAATTTCATCAAAATAAAAGTGATATTCCAATTGGAGCGAAAATATTTTTCAGTCTTTTAACAGTTAAAACTATAATTTCCAAGCAATTTTACTGTTGTGATAAATACAAACTGTTAGTATAGATAGACAATTTGGGAAATAACCAATAATAATTGAAATAAATATAAATAGTTTTAATTGTAAACTTGCAATGATCTAGCAAATACAAAAAAAAACAAAATATGTAATATGATAATTCTCACTTACAATCACTCTCTCATTACTTGCACCATATTGCTTGCTCGCCGTATCAAGCTACTAATTAAAACCTATAAGTCTTTATAGTAACCTCCCATTATCTTTTTTTACTCCTTTTATATCTTATTATATTTCAGGAATCATTCGTGAAGTTGCAAGTGATAGTGCAGAAAGTGATTTCTCGGGCAGTAGCAGTGACGATTTTGTACCAGAAGAAAGTGACAATGAGGTGAATGCTTCCTTATTTGACCCGAATGCACATAAGATTTGAATAATGTATTTTTTTATGACATAACTATAGCTTGAGTTTGACCACAATGTCACACTAGTTAGTGACAATAGTGTGGCTATATGTGGTAAGCACACATAACCTAGAACCTTATTATTTACTGGCACAAAAAAAAACTTTTGAAGGTAATATGGTCGGAGTGAGTCTGTTAAAAGCTGTATGTGTATTCTATAGCGCGTCGCTAGACGCGGATTATTTGGAGCTGTGTCAAGTCGAACTAGGTTCTGAGCTATAATGTTAAATGCAGTCATGTAGCACTTACTTGATATCTTTGTGTTTTTGTCAATTCTCACAGTCCTCTTAGTGTCCAAACCGTTATTACAAGAATCATACTTTTACAACAGAAGTTATACACGTCCATTAATAGATTTTTTTGTTTATAAAAGACAGAAGCATCTTCATCACCACCATCATCTTCAGAAGCTGAAGAGGAGCCACCGAAAAAACCAGCTGGTAAAGTTCAAGCTGTACGGTACAAACAAAAGGCAAGGGTAAAGGACTCTGAATACTTTGTCACACCAGACAACTATTTTATGATGCACTCTAGTAAAAAAGTAAGTACATACTAACCTAATAACCTGGTTTCTGCACCTCAGTTTATCTATACGGGGGGATAAATTCTACAATTTCATTGCGACCCCATATGATTAGCATGGGCGTACCCAGGTTTGGATTTAGGGTGGGGCATAAAATAAAATTCTCGAGTAGGTACCAAAATGTTAAATTGAGTATTGACTAAAAGGGGCCTGTATGAGTCAGCCAGTCAGACAAGTGCCCCACTCTGTCCCACCGTGCGTACGCCCATGATGATTAGAGTCAATTTACCTTACAATCTACAACATTTTTCTCTCTGTGAGATCTTATGATTATTCCGTCAGTCAGGACTTATGATCTATCGCAAAAAATAAAAATATTTATAAAAAGGCTAGAAAGCATGGTGATAGTGATACGTAGTTGTGCTTAGTTACCGTCTCTCAGACACCACAAATATACCGGGTGTTAAATGTTTCAGATTGCAACTTCTGATCACACACTAACAAGGCTAAAAAACATAGATATTCAAGAGAATGAAAGAGAAGACATTAATTTATCAACTGAACACAGAAATAAAATTATTGAGCTCAATCAAACTTACAATCACCTCTTCAATAGGTGGCTCTATGTGCTTAGTGAGAATTTTAACATAATACTTTATGGGATTGGATCTAAACGATCAGTGCTTCACCAGTTTCAAGTGGAAAAACTTCATGACTACCCATGTATTGTGGTCAATGGATTTTTCCCGAGTCTGACAATCAAGAGTATATTAGAAACAATAGTGATTGATCTCTTAGAAAATAGTCATGTGCCTTCAAATGTAGGAGATGTTGTTAACTTGATTGAAACTCAGTTAAGTGAGAATGGTGTTGAACTGTTTCTCATAATACATAACATCGACGGCACTATGCTACGACATGCTAAATCTCAAGCCATGCTAGCGAGTATTTCGCAGATCAAGAATGTCCACACGATTGCTACAATAGATCACATCAATGCACCCTTACGTGAGTATTTTTTTTAATTAATTAGTAACTCATTTATTTTTCTATCTGGACAAATTGTATTCATCTATATTTTGAAATTGAAATCTTAAAAAAAATAGAAACAATGTAATCGATAATTTATATTAAAAATCTTTATTAGTGCCAAAAAGTCAACTTCATAAAGAACAAGTCCGCCCGTGCCAGTATCAGTTTGACGGACTTTACTCAATAGACCGTCGGTCGCTTGCGTATCGGTTTTTCTTCACGATATATTTTGGACAATATACGCAGGAATTCTTCAGCCTAATTCCACTGTCCCCATTCTTAAACCGATCTACAGGAAAATTTCCACTCTTACTCTGTCGACTTACCGAACATACGGACACAACGGCCGAATTTTTGGTTAACCGATATAGTACGGTATGATACCGTATACAGCAGCACAAATTATTATTATTCATTGGTATCCACAGTATCCACACCGTTAAAAAAATAGAGCCTTGTGGTAGACGGACAAATGTTGTGGGTTCTGTAACAGGCTCTCGTTAGCAGCCTTTGCATTCACCCAATTTACACAGAATAATTATTGGTTGGTAAAAATTGGTTTTAGTATGGGATCACTCAAAGCTGAGTAAATTTAAATTCACTTGGTGGGACGTAACAACATTCCTACCTTACACCGAAGAAACGTCGTTTGAGAATTCACTGATGACACAACGCAGCGGAGCACTGCAGCTTTCTTCGCTAAGAAGTGTTTACCAGTCGCTAACTAGTAACGCTAAAGGAATATTCAATATTATTATTGAATTTCAGCTCGAAAATCAAAAGCAAGCGCATTATCAAGGTATGTATCGCTTGTGATACGTAATAGTGTGGGGGCTTCAAGTTATTACACCCAATTTAACGTTTTGATGGCTGGTATCGTGTGGTTTTCTAATTTACGAGTTTAGTTGACTCCGACCCCCTCTTTGTAACCAGGGACCGAGATTTAGTCGGTCTCTGGTTCAAGTTATAAGGGTCCACCTGTCAAAACCACCTCTGTATCTCAAAAATTAGAACACTAGCTAGATCCTATAAGATTTGTTTGCTTCCAGAAATAGTCTTTAGTTTGTCGAAATTAGTATCCAAAATCCGTAATGATGACAACTCTGCCATTTTAGTGTAACAAGTCAGACAATAAGCTTTCGCGTGGAGCCGTGGGCCGAGGCTGGTAAAAAATAACTATCATGAATGGCTATTCATTAAATTACTTCTCAAAATTATCCTTATTGTTGTAAATGTAATATAATATGTATGTTTTACTGTGACCTTTAGCAATCTGTCAACAAACTAACAATGTTTAAATAATCATTCTAGGACTACCCTTCAAAGATCTGTACTCAAAGTGCCGAGAGCAGTTTTTAGTAAGCTCCGACCTCGCTTTGAGAGCCCAACTGACAGAATTTTTGGATCACAAATTGGTCAAAATGAAAAGAACTTATGATGGCAGTGAAAACTTAGTGATGCCTATCGAAAATACATTGTTACAACAGTTTTTGGAACAGCAGAATAGTTAATAACGTATAGTTATATATTTAGTTGTTATGAATTAAAAGGATTGAATTAAAAAGTAAGTGAATAAACTATGCTTTTAATTAAAACAACTGCATAAAACGGCATACGCCAAGGAATGAAACAACT
This sequence comes from Tetheella fluctuosa, assembly GCA_951216915.1. Taxonomy (NCBI): domain Eukaryota; kingdom Metazoa; phylum Arthropoda; class Insecta; order Lepidoptera; family Drepanidae; genus Tetheella; species Tetheella fluctuosa. Next base: position 7,363,677 of record OX578222.1, on the reverse strand, counting down.
TTTTATGTTTAGCTTTTATTTTACAATCCCAGAAATAAAGTCTTAATAGGATTATATAATATATATATCAACAGGCCAAGTTGTAAATTACTTAAACTTAATGACTTACATAATATAATAAAATTATTAACTAAAATTCTCTTCAACATATTATCTGGCACATTCACCATGATGCATCAACCAAACATTTCATTGATATTTTAAGTGCATAAATTGCTCTTTTAGATTTAAAAAGATTGTAGAAAAATACTCTCTGAACTCATGAGACATCAAAGATTTGATCTAATTATTCGGATTACGATATTTTACTACGCCCGTTGGAATTTAATTTAGAACATTCATGAACATTTTCAGTTATCATTAGTGAGATTACAATTATACTTGAAATTGTGTATTTTTAAAATTATTATTTTAGCGAGATATTTCGCTATTAAAAATAGAAGTGCTAAAATGACAAATTAAATAATTCATTTAATTATTATGAAAAATTCAAGTTGGCCAATTATAAAAAAAAATACATATTTACTGCAAATCAAGGGTTTTATGTTATTTTGATTTCGTATCATTGTTTAATAATAAAAGATTTAATTTACTCCTCTTGTACTTTCACATAGTAAAATAACTTTAATAGATGATTATGTTTATATTAATTTATAATTACTAAATAATTCTCTACATGAAAATTCACCATTATGGCATATTCATTTCATTATTTTAAGTATGTCTTTCTCAGTCTAACTTGGTCGTCGACAAACAGGCGGAGCCCACATCTGAATTGAAATTGCAATGGTTTCCAAGGGCAAAATAATTTTGTTTAACAATTTACTCATGTTCCTTCCACTTACAGCTAATTAATACAATTCATTGAAATAATTGCATATTGAATGAGAGCTATTTTATTCCTATAATCATGCACTTCCATTTCAATGATAAGACTAAAATTAAGCATGTCAATAGAATAAAAAATGATTATTACATAAACAATTTAATTGAAACATTAACTTGTCGGACAACAAACTACAGATTCCACACAATAGACATCAACATTAATCAATGATAGAAAACATTTTATTTTAAAGGTATCGCGCCCGTGGGACGCGTAACACTAGTAAAAGCGGGTAAGGCTAGCCTCGTTGGGTGATAGTATCAATCTCACGAATGACAACTAGTCTACGGGGATGACTGCAATGTACCGTGATTGTGATCAGGTTTATTGTCCGATGCATCGGAGCGCTGTACACTTACAAACTAGTAAGATAACTCCGCTTAAGGCAACACTCAATTTTCGTCGTCATCCTCGTGTTTTCGCTTTTTACCCCGAGTGCTCTCCTCAGGCACGCCGTCTGCATTCTCTTCACCGTCTGTGACAAAACATTGCTTGTTGTATATTCCTAGATAAACATTATTTATTAAACACCTGAAAAACAAGCCGGCATCGAATTATAACAGAACTTCTAAAAGCGGGAAAACCAATACTGGTAGACCACCAATTCCATCATACAAAGGCACAACGCCAAAAACCAGGCCCGTAGATTCGAAGTGTTCCAATCCTCCCGAACAAGCCATTTTCCGGAAAGTATTCGACACCTTAGTGGTGAAATCTATGGTTCATGTTTAGCAGTGAACATACGAGGGCTGAATATGGTGTCGATCGTTGGAGTACAGCGACATTTAGGAATTATCTAACGATATAATTTAACATACCTTGCGCCTTTGAGTTGAGGTCATTTTCGGCGTCGTTTTCTCCCTCGGCGTCGTCGTCATCTACGTCCTCTTCCTCCTCCACATCACTGCCGTCGTACAGGGAGCTAGCAGAGCTCTCCTCTTCTGTAATATTTCAACCTCATTTATCATCACTAATGATAGTAGGTCGTTTCATTTCATATGGCCTTTGCATTAAATTTATTTGTTACGATACGGCTGAGCTTAAGCACGCTATGTACTAGACGAGAATTAGCCTCCTAGGTATTAGATAACTGGACAATAGAAACGAGATGACGACGGAAGCAAACCAGTGCCGTGTCCAGATGAATCTATTGGCTTTGTTGTTTTAATTTACTGAAAGCCTGATATGACCATATTTACCGGTCACATCAAAAATTACACTTCAAAGAATATTATATTTCTGTAGAAGTTGTAGGGCGTCATGACCTATCAAAATTCACGGGTGTGGATTTTGTTTGGAGATGACACCTATCACGCTGTAAAGGCTGAACGGATTTGGATGGAACTTGGCAAATAGTAAAATATTAGACCTTTCGAGAGGCGGAAGGTAGTAAATTAATAATTCTATGTATTAAAAAGAAAGTATTACCAAGGTTATCATTGTAGACTTCGCATAATGACACATCCTCGTCTTCTTCGTCTTCTTCTTCTACATCAGACCCTGGAATTTTAATTTTTATTCTTGATTTATCTTCAAACTTATATGAATTACATAATGGGGATCTTACTCGATGTTTTTTTTTACGACAACTGACGGATATGTTATAAACACAGTCTGTGTGGGAACTATAACATACCTACAAACTGTTTGAGAACTTGAAATTTTGTACAGGTTCCTTAAAAATGGCATTGGTAACCACTAGGAAACACTTTTGAATTTTAATATCCACATGGGTGTAGTCGCTGAGCAGAAGCTAGTATTACATATTTTTTAACCATTATTGTTGCTATAATAAATACTTAAGCGACAAGCAATTACAAACAAGGGAAAGAGACTTAAAGTAAAAAATATATTGATAAGTAAAGTCACTTTTAGGTCTAACACACTTTGTTATATTAAACCCATACAATTACAGAAATTGAGTGTATTTCATTTTTATTTTGAATATAACAGGAAAATAAGCATCACTGATAAAATATTGTATGATGCTTACTTTTTAAAAGGTAACCCATGTGGAATAGTAGACCATAAACAGTGTATAATAATGCTGGTAGAGAGGTTCTGCTCTCTGCCGGCCTTTCTGATATACTATCATCATTTATCACCAGCGAACCAAAATCTATGTCCACATCTGTAATGCAGTGCATGTGTTATAAATAAACCTCACATTATAATCAGACATGTCATGTTAAATGTCACTTATAAGGTTAAATAATGAACCACATTCCAAAATGTATGTTACCAGGCGATCAGGTGGAGACACCCGACTCGTGAAATCAGCTTGCATGCTTGGTGTAGTAAGGAAATGCGTACCAAAACCATGTTCAGTATGTGCCAAGTAGGCACTGTTATGTGTTGTACAAGCCTTCCGCCCTGCGGTTTCACCAGCGTACGCCTACTTTATCCCCTTAGGGGTTGAGTTTTCAAAAATCCTTCCTTATTGGATGCCTACACTGTATAAGGTATCTATGTGCAAAATTTCAAGTCACTAGGTCCAGCGGTCTGGGCTGTGCGTTGATATATTAACAGTCAGTCAGTTTACCATTTTATATATACAGAAGAAAAAGACAAGATAATACTCAAATGGAATCTAAACCGTGACAACTCGTAGTGTTTGCCTCCATACACTGTCGCGACACTATCTATGTATATTATTATGTTGTCAACATTTACAACAAGATCAAAGACGTTGACCTACTGTATCTCTTTATACTGTGGTCTTTTTTAAAGCTAAATCGCATGAGCTTTAATCTGACTATAGCCCGACCGCTTAACTGAGACCGTTCCTGAGGCAGCTACGCGGTGAGGGAGGGGTGTGGTGACGCGAGGCGGGAGCTCACTGATACGTCAACTTGTGACCCGCCACACCGCGCACCTACCTCAGGAACGGTCTTAGTTAAGCGGTCGGGCTATAGTTTACAGCTGAGATTTCCCAGGCGTACGTTACCGACCATACCTTGAATAATTGGTATTAATTAAGTGACTGTATCTTTAGTCTCACTAAGTCTAAGTCCCAATCAGCGACATCTAGTGAGCTGGAAATTATTTTGCATCATTAAACATGGAATAGATGTTTCTACGCGAATTTCTCGATGCCGCCAGATTATTACCCAGACCGACCAGGCACAACGATCACTATAATACTACGTATACGTAATCTGCGAATTGCTGAGTTTCTTGCCGGCTCTTCTCAGTAAAAGCAACCTTCCGAACCGTGCATTAGAGTCAGACTATTCATAAGTGCTTGTGAAAGCCTATTTGAATAAAAAATATTTTTATTTCATTGTATAGAACAGACAGGAGCTAAATTAATTATTGCTGTGTCCTTAGTGTTACATGCTAAATAAAAATTTGATAAAGTTAGGTAATATACAGGTGCTTTTTTTTAGTTGTTAGCATTAATTGCAGGGTGAAAGTACTCATCAATATGGACAACTTTCAGTATGGAACTAACTCTGATATCGCGTAAGATAAAACAGTTGCTTCATACATTTTGGTCGAGTACCTACTCGACAGTTAAATACCTATAACTTTTGTATGGAACAGCTGATATTTTTTTCGTTGCAAGTAATGCCAACGACAAAAAAATCTGCCTGTATATAATAAAAATAATTAGCTCAGAATTACGACAAATAATTAATTTGAATACAAGAACTAACCATCCTCCTCACTGTCATTGTTTCCATTCAACTCCTCTTCCTCTTCCGCATCACTGTCTTCAGCTTCTCTGTCTTCTTTGTCAAACCTTAAAATAATATTAAATCAATATCATAGATGTGATGTAAGTAGTCTAATTAATAATAATAAAGCATCTCAATGTATTAGGAGCAAAGTAACATAGCGAAGATTATTGGTTCAGTTCCTAGGGTGGGGGTTTTGTTTCTTAGTTTAGAAATAATCATATATAGCCAGATTGGTAACACGCTCAAGACTGCAACAATGCGTACTTTGTGTCACAACGGGATTTATCTTCAGAAGAGTGGGTGTATTAAGATTTGAGACCTATGCCTGCCTACCTCTTTTTCGGCGAGATTGATTTAGTTAGAAGATGGGATTAGCTATTGAACTATAATATTATTGTTTTAGCATTTAAGGGTGAGTTCATATGTATGTAGTGTAACTGATAAGCCTTTTGTTTGGTTCTTCCCATAACATCATGCTAAAGCCAAAGGTTCAAAATAAAACTAGGAAATTCCGAGCACTGACACTATACCTACATGATAATATTAATTGTTGTCTGGAAATAGCTGCACTCTGCACAAGTGCACCTTGTTCATAATTATAAAGAAGCCAGTACTTAGTATTTTAGAGATACTATATTTTTTTTTATAAATTTGAACTTGTTCAGGTTATTATTTTTTATTTATTTTTCTTGTTGTTTTTTTTTTCATCTTTTGTGTTTATGTGTATTATATTTCTTTAAAAATTGTTAAAAATTTAATGGAAAAAAGCCAACATTGTCAGATTGTCCAAAAAAAAAAACAAAATATATAAAAAATGTAACCTTGCTGAGTTTCTTGCCGGTTCTTCTCAGTTGAAGGCGACTTCCGAATCGGTGGTAACTTCAGTAGTTTCGACGTTCATAAGTGCCCTCTTAGGGCCTAAACTGAATAAATGGCTTTGACTTTGACTTTTGACTTTGTTATTTTGCTTAAGCTTGGTAAAATAGAAAATAATACTAAGGGTTCCCAAACTTTGGCTGTATGGCCAAAAAATTTAGCCATGGCTGTGGCTAGTGGCAAGACAAGGTTAAAACTTGTTTATAATATTTTCTATTTTTATTAATATTTCACAAATTTTTGTTTTGGTAAAATAAGACTCCTCTAATTTATATTCATTAAAGATTATGCTTTACCTATTATTAAATATTCATTGAAAAGTGGGTTACTGACAATCATATGAATTGAAAATCTATCGCCAAACACCTACTGGTGCATTCAAACACCTGCACTAGAGAGCCAGTTCCTTCTAGACTGTGTGCTTACCACCTTCGGCCATATTGTCACTTAATATAGTGTGATTGTGGTCAAAGCTATAAATAGTTGAAAAAAAAAAAACTTGAAGTGATTGTCGCTTTGGCCTGAAAAACAGTCTATCAGTGTGACATAATATGTAAGAATGCTTACCCATCTAAATATTTTAATGAAGGGTGTAATGCAAACACCTTAATCCTGTAATCATCAATACTTGTAACTTCATTGTTGAACAAATCAAGATTCTTCAAATTTTTAAACTCATCCAATGGGGTCAGAGTTTCTAAATCTTTAATTTTGTTTCCTGATAAATTCAGGTGTGTCAGTTTCTTACACCCATTGAGGAAGTTAAGTCCATGAGATATTCTGTTATCAGAGAGCTCTAGTTTCTTGAGCTTGGGAAGTGTTGGGAAACCCTTGAGTGTTGTTAGCCCCACATTGTTTAGACTGAGGATTTCCAGATTGGTGTATTCATCTGTCAGTCCAATAATGTTGGTGCTCCGACTATTGTCAAGGTTCAATTCTTTGACCTGTAATTAGGAAATAATTTTGTTGAATACAAATTTTATTATATTATGTTATAGAAACAAAGAGCCCTAAGTACTTATATGTATTATTAAATCATAAATTATTGTTTCTTTTATTTTGTTTTGCTTGTACAGTCTAGTGTGGTAACAAGTAGATGTAAGAGTGTAAATAATAATAAGCCTCTTATTAGCCTATATTAAATTGAAAAGGTAGTATATATAGCATTAAAGCAATATAATATCTGTCACAACAACAAAAAAGTGGTTTGTTCAATTCTTCCTGATAAAATCAATGAAATTTGGAAATATAGCAAAATGAATTTTACATCTGAAATTGTTACAAGTAGACTTTACTTTTTAATTACCAATATGATAAATCCACCCATTTATCTAGCTATTCAGGTTAAATACTGATATCTATAGAAGTTTATTTTTATAATTTTCTACTATGAAAGGATGTATAAAAATAGAATACCCCATTTTGATGTCATTGATAATATTAATGAATGATACTTTAGGTATGTAATACATACATGGCCTTACTAAATACCCTAGACTTTAGACAATATTATAGGTATCTAATATTAGCTAATGAAAATAATATTTAATCATAATAAAATACGCACCTATAAGAAAATTAAATACCTACTTAATTGATGTTTCTTTTGTAGGTGTCTGCATATTATAAATAATTTTACCTACTCGGTATTAGGACCTAAGTAGTACATAGGTCGGTTTAATAAGGACTTTTAACGCTGGCATGGAAGGTTACGTAGTAGGTACTATACCTACCTACGTACGGTATGTACCTAGAAAGATTATATTTTATTCGCATCCAGAGACCGAAAAACGATTTAGATAAATCAAAGCATATTTTTATAAAATTATCTACAGTTACAGAACTAGAAACAAGAGGATGCATCTAAAATAAAGTATTGTAACTGGCTTGTTGAGTTTTTATTGAAAGTTTATTCAAGTTAACCAAAACGTCAAAATGGTGTTAGTTGTCAAAGACACAGGCGTAGTTTACATTATCAAACAAATTAGTGTTTATTTCGGGCAATTATTCATTGAAACATGAAAGGGATGTGTTTGTATAATAATTTGCATCACGAAATGTTAATGTCGTGTTTTAGTTTGGGATAAAAATAAGATCGTTTTAGCTTTGCAATGGCGGATGACACGAATCATCGCGACGCAATAAACATGGCCGCTATATTATTGGTAGGTAAGGCGTGCGTCAATAAATGCAATTGCAATTCCAAGTGTTAAAATGAACTTACAACAAGAAAAACGTGCAATACGTTGATTAGGTGTCTTAATCATTAAAACAGGTTTCGCATAATTTTTGTAGGAGTTACACTTTACCAATGTGAAAGGGCGCGAAATTAGTAGAGCTGTTACAAGTTCACTTGGTTCATTTAGCCTAAGATTTAGCCCCGGTTTACACATATAAATGAAAAGTCGATAGCATGTTAGAAAAGTGTTAAATGTTTAAAATAATTATTATTTTCTAATATGTAACGAAAACATGAATAAGTACATATTTGTACAGGTAGGTACATAAATTACTGACATTGACAATCCGTAATCAATGAGCCTTCTTTTTGAAATGAAAAGTATACGTTGTTATTACGTAGTAAAATGAATAGAATTATAGAATAATAACTAAATCTGTTGAGACTTGGCTTTCAGTCATATAATTGTTCTTTTTTAGAAATACATAACACGTCCGACATCCATAAGTTTCGACACTTAACCTCAATATGTGTATATTTACAACAGAAACATTTCTTCTAATGAGATAATATGGATATTCAAGTTTATTTCAGCAGGGAGATCTATCGTTAACTATGAATCAATTCAATTCCAAAACTTAATCAGAATGTGTAGTAATTATGTGCACATGAATGAAACGTAACAATCGGTAATGGCTAATTTCTATATACACAGTAATGCCACATCTCTAATTATGAAGTGATATGCTTACATGAGTACATGTACAATGAATTCACCGAAAATCATAGTGATTAACCGACGATAAACATAATTTAAATGGTATTTTACCCTAGTACCTGATGAAATACGTATCGACAAAACATTCCAATAATATTGAAAAATAGGATTCTTTACCTGCACGGGATTCCTCCCCCTTAATTCCAAGGTAACCCTCTTTTCCATCTTCACAGATCTACAGATTTACACTTCAAAACACTTTTGATTCGTCTTTTTATTATATTTCAAGGAACTAAGTCACCAAGCTTGGGTTTCAAAACAGAAGGAAACTATAGATACACGAGTGACGTCGTACTAGAGGCGCCGTCTAGTGGCAAAATAATGCGACCGGATACAGTATGGTTGAGCAATTTTTTATATTGTAAGATGGTATTTATTGATTAGAATGTACTTGATTAAGCTCAATTAAATGTTTAAATGAATTAAAAAATATATATTATATCATTTTTGCACATAAAGATACAGTTCCCTCCCAATAAGTATTAACGATAAAGATCGTTGCCTGTTACGTTGGTAGCAGTGCGTTGTTGCCAGTCTGTTCGATTAAAAGCGGGATTTATGAATTATGTTGTGTCAAGTAGCCGGTAAATAATGCGTGGTATTTTGTAATATTTGAACTTTGTGTCTTCCCAGTACGTCTTTCCAGAAAGAATAAATCTATTGCATTAAAATGGTGCTATTCAAATAAAAGTTTTAACAACAAAAAATCTATCGTTTGTTTTCACACGTTCATCACGTTTAATAGTATACAAACAAAACATGTTATTTGGTCGGTAGGTACCTTCAAATAGAAATGTGCCAACTCGGAATAAAAACGACTCGAATAAACTCGAGTTGAAATTCAAGTAACTTGAATTGAACTCGAGTTAGCAGCAAGAAACTGAGTGTATGATTTGTTACATATTTGTTCTTCCATCCAACTCTCTGTTAAGACAATTATCATTGCTAAACTTCGTAGGTAGGATTGAAATAAAAAGGTTTTTACAGTTTACATATATAATTTACAGCTTTACGGATAACTTAACATTTAAGGATAACGTAACATAACCTCAAACGTCCAATCTGCAATATTGTGACGTTTGTGATCATTGAATATAGTTTGATATGATCGGAAAACTTCGTGTCATCGTCTGTGTCATTGGGGGAGTATTAAACTCGCTCATTCGATTAATTCGTTCATTTACCGCTAGCCCAAACTCGAGTTAGGGAAAAATCAACTCGAGTTAACTCGAACTAAGCACAACTCGAGTTAACTCGAACTAAGCACAACGCGAGTTAACTCGAACTAAGCAAAACTCGAGTTAGTAACTTGAGTTGACCCATCTCTACCTTCAAATGATTTTGAAACATGGATAAATATTTACTTGTAGGACCGTGAATCCAACCAATCTAACTACCTACCTACCAACATCCCCTTTTAAGTAAGTTGGCATATTATAATATGGAGTTATGACACGTACTATCCTATCACAAACATTTCAAAATTTATTATTGTATTATGAAAGTTTACGATTCACTCACCGACTGGTTCATCAAACCCGTATCAAACCTTTGGGATACCCTTGACAGGAAAATAATCAACCTGTGCTATTGGATGATAATACCAATACAAAAGAAGCGTTTCATATTTTCTTAAAGACTAGGTCGGTATGGTTTTCCAGGTTCAGTTTCGAGGTTGCTATGGAGCAGATTAGGTACCTTCCAAAGGATTTTTGGAATGGGATCGGGACCAATGAGGATGGCAGTTTTAGAATAATTTCACCTCAATTTAATAAACCTTTAAAGCGTAGGGTTTTAGTTAGGTAGTATAGTAGCTACATTTAAAACATAAAATCGTAAGTTAACTCCTACAGTAAGGTACAGCACCACAGAGCAGAGAAATATAACTATATATTCGTTGGTACACTACAGCACCTAATATACTAATACCTACTTAAAACATGGTACCTATCTAAGTAAATGGATGGAACGATAAAAATAACTAGGTACCTACTTAAAATGAAAATTATCCATTCTATTGATTTCCCACAAACGTTTACGTCTCTTGCAAAATCTATTGCTTTTCGCTCGCGGCTTCGCTCGCGCTGATTTTATACATTTTCTATATCTTTCCCGTTAGGCAATTTAGATGAAACGAACAGTATAAAAGTACTTAAATTACAAAAATATAGATGTAAGTACTTATAGAATTATATGTACCTATAGATTACCGATGGCTGAGCCGAACAGCACTGGACGGGTGGCCAAACGTATGCAATAATGGATAGCGAAACGGCAATCATATTTATTGCCTAGCACAAACTAATGCGTAAATGAATAAAAGTACCTAATTTTAATTTTTTCATCGGGTGAACTGAAATCTAGGGAAGTCTATCGCCTACCGTCTATATTGAAAGTTAGTAAGTAAGTAAGTGCTCACTTCATAAAAACACTGTAATAAACATGGCCTTACTAAGTACTTACCTACAGTACCCATTGGTTGTGCCATAGATGCGTTATGCTGTTGTGCAACAGTTTACACGATTATGATTATTTATAAAAATATATAGTTACATTATGGTTAGGGCCTCGTGTGTGACTTCGACAGTTACGTGACACTGAAAGATTTGTTTGTAGATAATTTACAATTCGAGTGATTTCAATAAGTACTTACCTAATTGCTTATACCCTTAAACGTGAAAATTCAATTCTATATACATTAAAATAACTATGAAGACACTTCGCCCCACTCGGAGAAGATATAGACATGTTATTGTAATACTACAAACTATCTTTTTATTGAGCATTTGTTTAGCTTTATTTTTTATCAATAGATATTATAAAGTAGTCGAGAATTGCGAACGTGATCTTGCTTCGATGTTTTCGATAAGATCAGTAAAATATGTTACCTTTGAAAATAAACAGGTCTTGGAGTCTCTAAACATAAGTGATATTAGACAACTGATATCCAAGTTTAATTCGGAAGAAAGAATATTAAATATAGATATCTTCGGGCCAGTGACCAAAGATACTACAATATTTGTAATTTTCACAAACGTATATACAACTAATTTAAAATATCTGATAACGTCTTTATCACTAGTAGAAGGAATTGAGGGTGCACTTATTATATTCTCACACTCTTATTTCGATGAGAACGTTAACAGTCTTATTATGATGATAGATTTCTGTAGAGTTATGCAGATATTTTATCCTCATTCAGTTCAAGTGTATCCCAACCAGTTTCCAGGTTATCAGCCACGAGACTGCCCTTATAACATGAAAATAAAAACTGCAGAAGCGATCAATTGCATCGGTGCGTCCTCCCCAGACATACATGGAAGATATCGACATCCATCACACTCTGAACTAAAACACCACTGGTGGTGGACAGCCAATAAAGTGTTCGAAAACATAACATGCACTGAAAACCACAACGGAATCGTTATCTTTTCAGAGAGCAACTATTATTATGCGTCAGATTTCTTATATATGGCATTGTCTATGTATAAAATAGCGAATTCATTGAATCAGGGTGAATTTTTGTCACTGGGGGCTACTACTTTTTCTGAACCTAATTATAATATAATGGATCGTGTCGACCTTCAGACATGGGACCCTGAGATTCATTCGAGAGTGTTGGCTTTTGATCTTTCCGTATGGAACAGCCTAATAATACATTACGATCTCTTCTGTAGTATAGATGACTACACATGGTATCGCTCTTTGTATTACGTGTCTTTGAATCGGAGAGATGGTAACAGGTTCAAAGTTATTGTTAGTGGTTGGCCGAGAGCTATTAAAATGAGTTCTAGTGAAAATAACGATTGTGAAGCAATGAAAAATCATACAGTGGTCATGCAAGGTCTTGAGGAAAGGAAAATGAATGATGATGAAATAAATTTGATGTTTCCACCTCGTCTGGAATTGTACATCCACGTTGAGTTGGAAAATGATGAATATATAATTTTTGATTATGTTGATTGTAATGGAGGTTGGAACGATCCAAGGGACAAGGCACTGTGCACTAATATGACTCGAAATAAAATAAGAAAAGTTTTGATAGATATGAAAAATGAATTTGGGGACTATAGGTCGTAAATTTAAATAAAATAGTTTAGAAACCATGCAAGCAAGAAACATAAAGAATGAAATTGTGTTGTGTAAAATCTGTTCTGTCTCTTGGATTCATTAAGTTATTTTTTTAAACCATCACAGGTGTGATGATGTGTTTGTGATGTGAAAATGAATACAATTTATGTAATATAAATAAATAAATAAATATTCTGGGACATTATTCCTCACACACGGCCATCTGACCCCAAACTAAGCAGAGCTTGTACTATGGAAGCCAGATAACTGATATACTACTTTTTTACTTTTGTAAATACATACATATATAGATAATTACAACCAGACACAGTACAAGCAGACATGTTCATGCACACAAATGTTTGTCCTGAGTGGGAATCGAACCCACGACCTGCGGCGTTATAGATAGGGTATCTTACCAACCACGCCAACCGGCCCGTCAAATATTTTAGAGTTATGTATATTTTATAATGTACTAGCTAATCCCCAGCGTGTGTTACAATACCTATTTATTTTTACTTTGTTACAGAAACCTTTGCGGTCGTGCGCACAAAACGTCTTAAAAGTTTCATCCCAATCGCATGAATGGTATAGGAACGCATACGTTACAAAGAATCATGCAAACAATCAGACATACATACAAACATGTATTTTTATGCATATATGGACTAACTATAATAATATAATCCCCAGCATGCGTGGCACTGAATTTATTTTTTCTGCCAGAAACCATTGCATTTGCATACACTATCCTGTTTGTATAAACTCTAATTAGGAAATCGGTGTACTCGTAGTTAGATTCCGATTTAGTGCGATTAGAAAGTGGCAACCGCACTACTTCCTAAATTGTTTACAATTTAGAGTTTCTACAAATAGGATTGTGTAATAATCGCTTTAAGCTCATAAGGTCCTACGGAATTCAAATATGGGGTAGTGCAACTGACTCAAACTTTGAAATTCTGCAAAGGTTTCAGTCAAGTCCTTAGAATACTAGTTGACACTCCTTGGTTTGACAGTAGGTAATAAACAATCGTTTACACCACAAACTCACAATACCAACAGTGAAACAAATAGGTAATAAAGGACTCGATTGTTAGATACGCGACTGAAATAAAAACCAACCAAATAATCTTGCAAACAGACTGCTCGATAAGTATTCCCATCTGGAGAATCTTTAAAATAATTGAAGACAAAAGCCCTACAAGACATATCCTTATGGGGATTCAGGCCATGCACGTCTAACATCTATGTCTGCATAGACAGATCGCAGCAGACAAAGTATTTTTTTTATTCTACTTAGCATGGCCTGAGTTCCCAAAGGATGTCTTGTTTCAAAGATTCTCAAGATGGGAATATCGAGCAGTCTGTTTGCGAGATTATTTGGTTGGTTTTTATTTCAGTCGCATATCTAACAATCGAGCCCTTTATTACTTACTTGTTTCACTGTTGGTATTGCGAGTATTTATCTTCGAAAAATTTTGAGTTTTTTAACAAATAATATTCAGGATTGTCATCCAGGAACTCGTGCTTGGGCGGTTAGAGAGCATAGCATAGGTGCACGTGGCCGTGCGGCGTAGTGGTACAGTCGACTCAAAAGTAGATGTTCACATTAGTATCCTGTCATGGTAATCTATTAATTACGTAATGTGACACGGTACTAAACAGATCATCTACTTTTGGGGCTGCCGCAAACAGCTTGTCAGTATTATACCATCGTAAGGACTATACCTGGACGTGTAATACCAAAGAATGCTATCATCACGCATGCTTTGACAACAGGTAGACTAGGTTACAATATATCGATGAACTTATTGATTTTGAAAACATGAAGTAGGTAGGTAAACGATATCTGAATATCTTTATTACTGTTTAATTAACTCTGTGTTAGTTTCACACATTTTCTTTGGACTTTATTAGTGTGTGTGCATTGTGACAATTAAGTTGGAGACAAAGGAGGGAGTATCTATCTCAGTGTCGACACGGTGCGTGGTGGGTTGGCGGGTTGACGGCATCATCAGTAGCGGAGGTGCGGGTGGGCCGGAGGGGCAGCGGAGGGGGGGGTTAGAGAGCCTCTGTCTGTACTCGGTGCGCACGCAGGCTCGGCCCGGCCGCGAGCAACAGTCTGCTCGCGTGAGCCGCCGCTCGCAATTCGGCCAGACCACGCCGCATTATCATGACCCATGGTAAGCACCAACTATCACCATAACCCCCGCGGAAACTTCTTTCACCATAGTATCCTTCTGTTACTCCGCCACTTGTAAAATATAAACGTTCCGACACACTTTTCAGTGATGATTTCACTCATGTTTTCATTATTTATTTACGCCTCCACAGTACATTTGTACTGAATGGACATAATATTTTAAATTTATATAGATATTTAATAAAAATCTTCGTGGTGTGATTTCGTATAATGTGACATTGTGGTAATGTATAAAAATTGTAACGAAGAGATAATTTGATAGGACGAACCGCCGCGGGCACCTGCGTCCATTAGTAACAATAGATTTGAAAGCATAAAAGGTTTATTGTAGTAGGATCTATCTGAAGATTATTTTATTTGGTATCACAATTTATAAAGCTCATGTAAAAAATTCGTGTCGGTTTTTGTAAATGATGATAACGCCATGGCAGATGAAAAGTCTTCTGCAAGAAGTAACTTACAAAAAGCGTCCGGTGAGTACCTAATTGTAGTTTTATTATTATAAGTATTTAATTTTATTCTACCTACCTACTTTCCTAATTAGTAACTGGTCGGTGCGATTATTAAGTTTATATTTCATGAATTATCAGTAATTTATTTGATAAAATTAAATATAATCTCTCCTGTAAATTTTCTATAGAGCATTTATTTTTAAATCACGATTAGATACTACGACTACGATTATACGTCATTACTGAAAGTGACTATGGTCCTTGCCTCCCGCTTTGCCGCTTGCTTTTTTAAGATCTGCCTGATCCTAGCTCAATGATCGTAATAATTATGTGTAACCCAGCTTACTTCCAAATGTCTACCAATATTTCTACACAGATGCACCTACATCATGTGCATGATGTATTTATATAAACTTTTTCGTAATTAATTGCTACTTTCTTTTTGAGAGCCCAAAACTTTCGGATGTTATCAAAATTTTACAAATGCCAACATTGACAAGACTTTTGTAAATAGAAAAAGCTGTTGCCACAAATAAACAAAGCCATACTTAATTGAGTATGTTTATATTGAAAAACCTGAACGATAAGGTAGATTTTATATTCGTTTGCTTTGTATTTATATTATTGTTATTTTACTGATAATAAAGAAATACCTAAATTACAGACATGTAGCGTAAATAAACGAATTCCGATGTTGGTCTAAATTAATTAAAAAACCTGCCAAGTGCATGTCGGGCCACGCACAATGTAGGGTTCCGTAGTTGCCCATCACAATAATGGACTAAGAAGAGGGGTTGTTGTTTCATGTGTTTTAAAACCCTAATAATTTTCAATGGAATTTATATGTGTATGGTTTTTTTCACATCACTTACGGTGTATCGTGTAAAGTTTTATGATACTAATGTTATTGTTTTAAAGTAAGTGGTTAGTTACGGATATTAATTTTCAGGTATACAATTATAAAGGCACGAAAAAACCTGTGTTCAAAAGGAGGTCAAAAGGATTTAATTTATAGATACGGGCGTGTACCAATACGTTGAACTGTATGGCAGATATCTTTCGCTGTTCGTGAAGATTAAGCCTTTTGTCAGATCTAATACGTTAGGGGACGGAAATAGATTTACTTAATAGGATTTAATAACAAATTAAAGTACATACCTATAGGTAATTTGATGCAAAAGTTGCCATTATTTTATATATTATATCTCGCAATATGTCCTGTTAAAATCAAGCACTCTTTGTTGTGGTTGTAAGTAACCAAAAGAAAAAAAAACTGACTATTATAAAGTAGGTAGTGGGCCGCTTTTCAAATATGTCGGCATTTTATTTACTGACCAGTGAGTAAAGGGTCATTACCAGTGGAATACATTTTTGGATTTTTGTTTTTCCAAGAGACACCTACTTCCAATTTTATCGCTACGCTTTACTTAAAAGGTTAATTATGTCAAAGTACAATTTTTAATATGGAGGAAATAAAGACTAGAGTAGGATGATTTAGTTCATTACGAATTACCCATACATAGCAAAGCCTATTCGTATTTATACTGATATACTAATCTATACTATCTATACTAATATTATAAAGCTGAAGAGTTTGTTTGTCTGTTTGAACGCGCTAATCTCAGGAACTACTGGTTCGATTTGAAAAATTCTTCCATTTATCGAGAAAGGCAATAGGCTTTTTATCCCGGGAAAACACAAAATCCCACGGGAACGCGGGTTAAACCGCGCGGAAAAGCTAGTAATATTATAAAGCTGAAGAGTTTGTTTGTTTGGTTGATCGCGCTAAACTCAGTAAATACTGGTTCGAATTGAAAAAATATTTTAGTGTTGGATAGCCCATTTATCGAGGAAGGTTATAGGCTACTTTTTATCTCGGGAAAACGTAAGAACCGTCGGGAACGCGGGTTAAACCGCGGGGCGGAAGCTACTACATATATATTCCAGGTTCTTGTATTCGTGTTAGTACCTAATGTATATATAATGTTCTATTCTTAGTTTATTTTTATATCAATTGCATTTTCTAGTATATTATTGAAGTGAAACTTCTTTATCGACGTATGGGAGAAATTTTTGTAGCAAATCGTCACGTTTTTCGGTTACGCGCCATGTTGCTTTTATTATGTTTTCCCGTATTTTGGAAGGCAAAGGGTTCTAGCTCATACAGCCTAGCCATTTATCTTATTTATCTTCTTAGTTTTGAATTAATGTCTGACATCTTAAAATATAAAGGTATGAAGTTAGCTAGCGAAAAACATTGGTTGCCATTTTATCGACGTATAGGAGAAATTTTGTAGCAAATCGTCACGTTTTTCGGTTACGCGCCATGTTGCTTATATTATGTTTTCCCGTATTTTGGAAGGCAAAGGGTTCTAGCTCATACAGCCTAGCCATTTATCTTATTTATCTTCTTAGTTTTGAATTAATGTCTGACATCTTAAAATATAAAGGTATGAAGTTAGCTAGCGAAAAACTGTTGAAATGTTTTTTAGTAAGCGTTACTTCCGTCAGAATTTTAATCAGGGACTTTTCAGAAGTTTCACTTCTACCATGTGTGACTTGCACACACACACACACTTTTTTATTTCATTATATGTGTGTCTTATGGGAATAAAATGTCTTTAAACCAAAAGCAGAAATGTAAAGTTACAGTTTACTTTCAAATATAATAAATAGCGGTTGCTCATACCTATTCAAACGGTTATTAGGTATCATCTTATAATAAAATTCGTAAAAATATCTGTAAATTTATCCCTTGATTACAGTCTTATAATCAAGGGATAAATTGCCGCTAAACTCGCTAATTAGCCTTAAGGTCTCAAAGCGGAAGCCTTGGGACTTATAAATTAACACATATTCATTTACTTACCGGCTTCGCCGACCAAACTCAATTAATTTGGAGTCTAAGGTAGAGGTTGGGTAAGTACTTATAATGAACATTTTGTAAGTACCTACATACATAGTACCTATGTACGTACATGCTACCTATAATGTTGTAACTTATAGCAACGTAGTATTGGGTACGTACTTTATTTTAAAAAAGAGGTAGTATTTAAATA
Source organism: Tetheella fluctuosa (assembly GCA_951216915.1). Taxonomy (NCBI): domain Eukaryota; kingdom Metazoa; phylum Arthropoda; class Insecta; order Lepidoptera; family Drepanidae; genus Tetheella; species Tetheella fluctuosa. The sequence goes on along the minus strand of OX578222.1, from coordinate 7,345,490 downwards.
TTTTTTTCAGTTTAGATCACTAAATTGAACCAAATAATGTAATACATATTTTTGTCTATATACCGCAAAATGCGCATCCTTCAAAAGAAAAGTCGCTTCCCTACATTAATTTAACAGCGTTATGTACTCGGCTACATTCCAAGATCAATGCAATATTAATTGTTACCTCTATTCCATTACCTTTTTAGTAACGTTACTCATCTTCATCGAAACAAACGGTGTGGAAAGAAATGGGATTGTATTTTCGTTTGACGTTCTAAAATCCTTCCCTAACTAAACGTCTGTTTACGTAAACGGTCTGGACGTACAGAAAGAGCTTTGAATAAATTTATAATGTTGGTAACGAGACCTCCTCATTAAGCACACAGAGGTTTGGTCTTTATTTTAGTTTCATTTGGGAGTATCACTTGTTACCTATTATTTAGTAACTTATTTGAACAAACAATCGATTAGATTAAAGTGACGTTAATTATTTTTTTATATTCATGTTATTAGACATGTGATACTGTATGTGAAGCATGAACAGTATCGTCAGATATTAAATTGAACACGCAGAGCTAAAGTAGACCTAAACTAGCCTAGTAGTAATATATTCTCTAAACAACCTTATTTTTTGACTATGACAATAAATTTTCTTGATTATCTTAAAAAAAATGACTATTATATAGGTAAAGGAAGGCATTTATGCATAAAGGATACTGGTACAATAGTAGAAACTCGGCAGATTACAATGAAATTTATTCAAGAGCGAAGATAAAGTTTTAAATAATGTTCGCTGCAGAAAGATGACACAATTACAGAGGCTCAACCGGCGCGAATGTTGCGTACAGTATTTTCCCCGAGCGGATTCAAATTTGTTTTACCTGCTGCCGAATAAAATTCTCCGGTAATATAAGATTTTTCAAGGAAGCTTTTCCCTCTACCTGTGCTCTTTACAAATATTTGAGGTGCCTAAAACGTTTTTGTTTCGGGACAGTGTAATGTAACAGTAAAATCCCACCAATGTTGTGAATTTTAAAACCTAATTTCCGAGTCATTGTTCCCGGTTGGTTTTAAAATTCATAACTTGGGGGAGGTTAAATTCACCATTTTTTTTATGTCTTCCAGTCGGTATACACTGAATATAACCTACAATATTCTATTACCGACGTATTCATATTTTAAAGTGTGTGTTTTTGTGTGTTAATCAATGTATCAAAGCTCAGCGAATGTGAATTTGAAAGACATGATAGGTTGTTGGTTCGTATCCTACATGAGCTTAGATCATGTTACACCTTTTGCTACGGTGGTAGAGTATCTACTTTGTAGTATCCGCCATGCTGGTAACCTACCATTCTCATGTTGAAATTCTATCACCAACTCACCAAGTGTGTTCCGGCAGTTGCATTTGAGAGCCAGTTGGGTTTATAAAGGTCGGCAATGTATTGGAAATCCTCCTGGTATTTGAATAATATCATAGACGACTGTAGCCAGTTACCATCAGTTGTCTGCCGGCTTATCAAACATTTGAAATTAAAATACTTAATAATGTTGGTTCGGTATGGTTCGTCCAAATGTACACATTACATTTGAATAATGAATGATGAATAATAACCTGGAACAAAACATTGAAATCCTTTATTCCCGGGAAATCTGACCCCTCGGGACCGCGGATAAAACCGCCTTACGGAATCTAGTTCTTAAAATAATTTATGGTTTTTTCGCAACTAAGTTTTGTAGGTACATGGAGCATTTTACCATGCTCCGTACCTACCTACCTATTTTACCTACTTGTCTGTTTTCGCAAATAAATTGCGATGAAACTTTGATGAGTTTTAGTGCGCAAGCTCACGAATGTCTCTGACAGAAAAAAAGTAGACGCATTGCAACGCATGGGATTAGCAGAAAGTTAACTATAGTACATAAAAATGTTAGTTAAAAACATCTTGGATATATTTAATTATAAACAAAGTAGACATGAATCAGTAATAATGGGAAATTCTAAACAATCTTAATATTTTTGGAAACATAAAGGTAATAAATACAGCTGTGGACACGTAATACTACTTAGAATCTAATTGGATTATTTTGTATTGTCCTGTTCAAATTGTTATGAAAATGCGATTCCTGTTGTAACAATGTGATTTTTGAGTACGTTAAGTGTTTCAGGAAAAGGAATTTTTCGAGAGTCCGTCTCACAATCGAGGTGTGACCGTTCCAATTTCCGACTTCAGCACTTGACTTGAATGCTGTAGATTAGGTTATTAGATACGATTTTTGTACGTATTTTGTTTAAAAAATGTATCTTGTTTATCAAAAAGCTCATTGTTAATATTCTTTTTCCAATACCAATTCGGTACATACAAAAAATGATTTTTTCCCACATAGGGACGAATCGACGCGTAATTTTCAATGTGTAGGTATCTCAATACATTACAAAAAATATCGTAATTATGAATAATAAATAATAATATAGGGATATCACCCAACCTATTATAGTATGAAAATTAAATAATAGGATACCAAGACTTACGAATAAAGCTTAAAAAATATTTTGCATTCCTCGGTAATGAAAGATACATTTTAGAAGATACGGAGGAGAAAGCTGAAATGGAGTGTGTCTTATCTTTGATCAATGTCACGTGTTCTGATAAATTTGATGACATTCAGTTTAGGTAAGTTGGCTACGTTAATCTATTTTTAAGTATTTGCATACTTATTTACTTACTTAGGATCTAGGAAGGTATTTTATTAATTAAAATTTAGTAGTTGATAGGATAAATCCTTAGGAGAAATAGTATTCGTATATAAAAAAAAAACTGTTATTTAAATTAGTCAACTATTCTACGTACCTACTACATAAAAAGTAGGTACCTAGGAACTTAGGATGTAACATATTTTTGTCTAATACAAGGTTAGAGATATATATTTTTTATAACATTTTATTCAGTAAAATAGCATACATATTTTTGTTATTTAACATCGCCAAACTACTAACGCAGTTTGTAGGCGTTGCGCTCTTTTACATATTTATTTATTGGCCTAGAATCGAGGATAATATTAAAAACGGATGCTCTATAGGTCACTAGTAATTTATTAATTATGGTCCCAACTAATTTAAATCAAAACTTTACCTTTTGATTTTTTCTAACAAACTTAATCGTAACTTCAATGTAATGCAAACAATGTAATAGCTCAAATCGATCGATTGAGTTCGTTCTGCATCGTACTTATTCGGAGCTACTCAGAACGTCTCTTTGACAATTAAACAAGTGTGTCGGCTGATAGAAAGATAATACTTATTATCGCACTTCAGTCAGTGGAGTCATCCAAGTAAATATTATTATTTTCTGAAGTTAATTTAAGTTATTTTGCACTCAAAGATTAAATAAACCACTTTCAAGTTAATAGTAAATTATTTATTGTACAATTAACAAATACAGATTAACACAAATACAATTAACAAAGCAGAAAGCACGTCGCTTCACTACATAGGTCGATTTTCAATATGTCAGCCGCTCTGCTGTACGCAAGTAGTGTACCGACCGATAATGTTATTGTGAACGGTTCCTAAATCCACGTTGAGTTGCATCATGTGAAAGGCCTCGGTTATTCTGTTTTTGAGGATATCTACTGTATCATTATCTACTGCGTAAACATAGTTTTTAACAGCTCCCCATAAGAAGAAATCTAGAGGAGTAAGGTCAGGTGACCTAGGGGGCCATCGACGTGGACCAAAGCGTCCAATCCATTTATTTCCAAAAATTTCGTTAAGTTTTCCACCCACTCGTACGACAGAATGTGCCGGTGCACCGTCAAGCTGAAACCAAGTATCATTACGAACATCTTCTGGTAAATTTGAAAGATATTCTGTTAATGGTCCATCAATAAGCCTTAGGAATTTATCGGTGTTAAGTGTACCGTCAATAAAAATTGGACCAATTATTGTATTATTATGGATCCTGCCCACACATTAACGGAGAAACGATATTGGTGAGCCAATTCTCTCATGACATGTGGATTATTTACGATCGTGGAGTAATAGTGCGTATTTCTCCTGTTCCACATTCCATTACGGGTAAATGTGGCCTCATCAGACCAGATGATATGATGCAAAAAGTTGTTGACTCCTTGGTACATGGCTAAAAACCATTGAGAAAATTGAGTGCGAACAGGTAAATCTCTTGGTAAAAGACTGTGGACTTTCAAAAACTTAAAAGGATGTTGCTTCCTTCTTCTCATTACTTTGTTTATGGTGCGGTGATTGACTCCAAAGATTCGACCAGCTTTTCTAGTACTGGAAGTGGGATGCTATCTAAAATATCGAAGAATTCTTCTTTCCAATTGCTGACTGACATTTAGCTGTTTGTTGCCCTCGTATTGATGTCCGGGGACAAGAGCACGGTTATCACGTAAGCATTGTACTACATTTGTAATCACGCGAGCATTCCTCGGGTGCCTTCTGTTTGGAAAACGATCATGGTACAACACCAGGGCACGTGATGCATTACCACGAGCTTCTCCGTACAATAATATCATATCCACGAATTCATGTGAATCGAATGGTCTAGCCATTTTCACATAAAAATTGTGTAAGTAAATAAATCCAATTCAAATTAAAATTAATATTGAAATCAAAGAAATTCCGTGACAATATACTGACGTTGCTAATTAAAATTATTATTTTAAATAAATTTACAAAGTTTTTCAAAAGGAGATCATAATGTACAAAAAGTTCGCTACTTCTTTAATTCGGCAAAACCACGTATTGAATCTACTTGGTATTGACATGTCATGATGGATAAAATTGAATAAGTTATGTAAGCAGAGAATTGTCATTGCGATATTTTATAATGTACTACATACAGATTTTATTAATTTGAAACAGATTTTAATGTCGTGGAAAGTAGTGGGGATCGGTTTTATTCAAGGAGTTAAAGGTTAATTCTCTAATGGATAATGATATCATGATGTTTGTGGGAAGTTTTTTATTATCCCCTGTACCATGACTTTGACAACGTTAGCGATAATATTGTTTTGCAATAATACACTGATTATGAATCGTAACTTTAAATTCTTATTGTGTGTAATGCATGGGTTTTGGTTAACTGGGATCATTTATGAAAAAATACTAATACTCTTGAGAGTCTCTGTTTTCAATATTATCCCCGGTTCTAGGCCACACACTGTATATGAACTATCTTACCAATTACATACATTATATATTATTAATTATACTTTCTTATACATATTACTATTTTGTTCCTCTAATAGGTGCTCTTTTAATCTTCTTTTTAAGTAACTTTACATTTGATTTTGTTTTCATTTAGTAGTATTTTAGGATACATTTTACATATTTTGGGAGTTACATATTTTCGAGTTCTTTTGCCGTAATAATTATAAATCTTTGGTACAACTAATGTCCCCTTCGTTTTACCAGTTTAGTTTAGTTCTGGTATTATATTTACTGTTACTCTTACACTTATATTCGTCACTATAGTACGTTTCTATTGCATGTAAATATTTTATGTTTTCTTCTACCGCCAGTATTTTACAATGTGAAAAAAGTCTATTGTAGTCATCCTTGCACTTATTTTTAATTTTGGTACCTGCTAATATTTTTAAAAACCTAATTTGTAATTGTAGTAATATATAATATGTATAAACTAAACCGACATATAAAGTTAGGGTGATTTTTTTTTGCTCGCGTGCTACGTCGATTGGGGAAATTTTATAAAGGTATTTTATAAATATAGAGGGTTGTTTTAAACACACTTAAAATATACGTTTACGCGATTTATATCAAGCTATAAATTTGTATTTTTTGCTAGATTTGAGAGTCCCGCCCTTACTCTCTAAACCGCTACTTCTAAACAAGTTCAGTATATACAATTACAGTAATAGGTAGGTAACAAAGATGTTGCGCTTATCGTTTTTAAATAAACTTTCCTTTAATATACTACTCTGTCAAGAAAGTACCGGGAAACGATCAATAATACACAATATGTTAGTTATTCATCCAAAGTTATTTTATCGCCCTCAAAGTATGCTCCTTCAGAAACGATACACTTACGCCAAAGAATAATCCAATCATCAAAACATTTTTAAACGCTTTTTCCGGAATTGAGTTCAGTTCTCGCCGCGAATTCTCCTTTATGTCTGAATGAAGTGGTAGTTAGAGTTTAGGAAAAAGAAAGAAGTCGGCTGGAGCCATATCTAGTGAATAAGGTGGTTGCTCGATGGTATTTGTTGAGATCTTGGTCAACGTTCACTATGATGGCCTTGTCGCACAAGGCACATTTATCGTAGTGCAAAATCCAAGAATTTTTATTCCACAAATCTGGCCTATTTCGTCGAATTTGCTCTTTTAAACGCCGCATAACGCTCAAATAATATTTTTATTTACTGTTTGACCTTCCGACAAGAATTCCGAGTGCACAACACCGCGATAGTCAAAGAAAACGGTCAACATGACTTTGACTTTCGATGACTTTGGCGTGGTTTTTTCGGTTTCGGTTCAGTTGGAAGGCGCCACTCCGACGCTTGTTGACTAGTTTAAATGTCAAACTCGTAAACCCATACTGTAACAATGCGATTCATTAATGTTGGGTCGGAATTGACTCGTTCTAGCATGTCCTCAGCGACTCTTATGGGATTCAGTTTTTGGAGAAAATTCAGGTCTTTTGGTACTAGCCGAGTGGCAACATGTTTCATACCCAAGTTATTATTTAAAATGGTAGATACGGATCGACTCGTGAGGCACAGAAAGTTCAGCGGCTATCTCTCTCAAACTTGAATGAGGATTTTCGGTCACTATTTCCTTCACTTTTGCGATATTAACTTCAGTTGAAGACGTTGATGGACGTGGATGACAAAAAATTGAATTTGGAACCATAAACAAATCATCCATTCCCGATACTTTTTTGACTGAATGTATATTCAATCTTAGGTGTTTACCATATCATATTTCTTAACCCTTAATTCTGCGCGTGTTCCTACACGCATTTGACTGTTTCTTTATTTATTTTTATATTTGAACTAAATACTAAAACAATTATGCGATATGGGATCAATCATACCTAGGAGTTTTCAGTAGGTATATAAAGATATTATTTTTTACACATACTGATTTAATGATATTTTTGTTACTAACATAGTATCTACAGGCTTTAGTATAAGGTATAGTTATATTTTATACTTATACCACTCTAGGTTGGCTTTAATTGTTTAGCTAAACTTTAACCCTGTATAAACAAAAAAAACCGGCAAAGTGCGAGTTGGACTCGCCCACCGAGGGTTCCGTACAATCTTGTAGGTATGTAAATTTCAAACAAAAAATCGGATTTATCATTTTTTTGGTAATTTTTAGTGAAATATACGTAATAATAAATAATATCACCAAATTTCAAGTTCAGAGTTCAAAGGGAAATTTAGCTGTATGGGATTTAGCTTAAAAACATTAAAAATATTTAATATTAGGGTCAACAAGATGTGATGTTGTTGAAGACTGCAAAAATTTGAAGACTGTAGCTCCAACCGTTTGGCTGTAAAACCTGTGTGACAGATGATGGACAGACTGACGGACACATGAGTGACAGCAATAGGGCTCCATTAGGGTACGGAACCCTAAATAAATAACCCTTTATAACCTTGTACGTAGGATCATTGGTACTTACATGATAATGGCCTCTAATGTACTTAATAATTAATAAATGAAATAAATAAAATTAAAATTCCATTTCAGACATGAATGGCATAAAAATAGGTGTAGGTAAGCAACTTTATCATTTCGTACTTGACTGGCGAAGAATAAATTACTATTTGAGATCGGCCCACGGATATTTTCAATCCCCGCTCTCCTGATTTCTTCGGTTTGATGGATCGTTTCAGGATTATCGTACACATCATTGTTGATCCACTGAGCACAGTTAGGACGATATTTATCGAAAATAGAAGGTACTCTTATAATAATTTACAGCTAAGTAGCTAGAAGCAAGTAGCTAGCACTTACCTACAATCGGATATTTACTTAGGTATTTACTTACGTACTTATACATTTTCCTAATATGGTATTGAAACAATGCAGGCGTAAATTATACTACAATTAGCATTCTTTGTTCAGTTAATTATTAAAATCTTTCTCGCGCTACATATTTCTGAATAACTCGCCAACGAAAGCAACTGACGATCCTCCAGAGAGTAAAGCCCGGCAAATTTTCGTTTTTAATTTTATATTCGGTGTGATTTACTGCATACATTTATCTTTTATTTATATTAACACATAGTTGGGAATTTTACTATGTATTAGTAGGTACTTTTTTGAGGTCTCTCAGAAAAATCACGACTTTTGAATCGATGGGTATAAAAACAACATGTGAAAACATATTATGTGCCTAATATAATTGATTCGACGATTTTTTTCATAGCCAAAATATATCTGGCATTAGAAATGCTAAAATACTTGCTAACACTACAGTAGCCATTTAAATATTATTTAGCACCTATTTCATCTACTTACAAATAGATGCATAAGTAAAAAATTCGATGAATTAAAACCTTATGAAGCTGCACAGAAAATACTAATTTTGTGTCAGAATGCAACATATTGATTTTTTCTGAGAAAATTTTGTGGCCTATATTAAAGAAGTGTTAAGTTATGTTTGTAAGTATAACTAACTACCTAGTTGTACATTCGTTGGTACATAGGTAGGTACATAGGTACATTTAGTATGCTATAAAAGGAAGCCAGTCCTGTGCTGGGGATAGTTAAAAGACAGCTTTCTTTGTAATACCCTACTCGAGCTAGTATTATGCGCTAGTCTTTTCCCCATCTAGGCATTCTCGGCGTGTATGAAAAAGGTTTCTAAGGTTCTAAAGAACAGCCTGTTTTGTTTTTGTTACAATTAAACGAGGTGACTTTTAACTGTAGGTAGATACTCTATTGTCTGCTGTTATGCATTTTGTGATGCAGTTTTACTACAGTGAGGAATTAAGAAATAGATATTTATTCCAAATATTTTTATATATTTCACATAGGTCTGTGTAGGTCTGCGTATTTTTAAATTTTTGCCGTCTACTGAGAATAAAAACGAGTTGGAAATCTCATTTTCTCTGTGAAATTGTTTCTCTTGATTAAATTCGTACAGCATTTTTACGACATAGCTTCATTAGGTATGGATAATTCGGAGTGACTTTACGACGGATTTTGGGTAACAAGGATTTCTCAAATTAAAGTTTTTTGTATCAACTTTGCTTTACTTTGGTTTCAACTTTTTGTTTTTATTCCGTAAAATACCAATGATTTTCAAATAATATCAAATGGAATAAAGTTTATGTTACTATAAGATAAAATTCTCATATTTTTTATTTATTTATTCCAGAAACTATTAATTTACTAGACGTGTAGGCCACACGCAGTAGTGTAGCGTTTTCTATATTTATTGCTCAGCCGACACGAGCAGCATATATCAAGAGTTGTGTTCGGCCGGGTGCGTTTCCGACTAGTGTGGCTGAGTTTCAAGCCGAACGGAAGAGATCTCAAGGGAATCCGAGTGCATTGTCATTTACAGCCTAGAGGCCCCTACCATCAGCTCTACAACCGAACATTGTCGGAAGTTTGCGCGGGTCGATACTTGAAGATGGATTTGACTCTGATTTTAGCAATTGATTGGAATAGTACATACCTATCTAATGATATACTTGTGTACAAATTCATGTATGAGATGCTGGACCTACTCATTAATAATGCAAATAAAATAAGGTTTTTCTTTTCTGAATTAGATTACTTATTTTTATTTTTAAATGTCATGTACTTAGGCTACATTTAAATGGTCCACATTGTCCTTCTTCCGGTTAAATTAATCTGTAATACACAGGAAGCAATACAAACTATGATATATAGAAAACATCCTCAAAGCCCTCGCTGCTGTCGATAGGCAAGGTTCCCAACAGGCTGGCAGCGTTCCCTTTTTGGATGGCCAAGCTAATGCGTTGATGGAAAATGCTCCCAGCCCGTCGGTCTCCCGAAGCCTCGATGAGCTTGGATGATAAAATCCGAGCAAATCGGCGAGGCTCGAACTCCCACGGACCCAAGGTTTCTACCGCGAATGGCATTTTTTAGTATTCCTATGTATGCATTATGTAGGTAGATGCTACACTATTCCCATTGAATAAGTAAACCTATTAGTTCAATTGCTTTGTCACTCAATCAACATTATAACAATATGCAGTAGGTATGTACATATATGCCTTAAAGGAACTATACAAATTACTAACCTTATAGGTGGTAGGTACCTACCTATGAACCTAGTTTTACTACTGTCTAAAATGTTTAACAAAGTAGCTTCAAGCTTAATTTATATTGACAAACTGATTAAATTTTGTATTTTAGCATCGTCGATCCATGGTAAACTTATATATTGGTTGCGAGAATAAATTGTTCGTAAGCGTGTTCAAGTAAATGTATTCAGCTATAAACAAATCGTAACTTTGAAATATCTAAAATAAGTCAGAGCTTAATGGAGAGGTATTGAAAGATGTTCTAAACGTGGCCAAGAATCTTTCCATAAATTTTCATAATGCCGTCTACAAACCAAACAAGCATTATTATTTCAGGATCAGTAATTTATTTATCGTCCTTGTACCGAGGAAAATGGTGATGTTTGTGCAATTCCTAAGCGAATTTACGAGGACTTTTTTATGGCATAGGATAGTTCTAAAAGTCATTCGCTGTAACAGCTCGGCTTTTCTATTTCACCGCCACTTTGTTTGTTTTATCAGTGGATGGCAGAAGATCTCAGTTTGTAGGGACTCCAATAAATCAATAGCTTTCTTTATTGTTTCATATCTTTGCCCTATTTCGTAGGGGATCATTTTATTACGAACGATGTTAACTTGGTGATTACCTATTAATAATACAGTGAAGTCCGACCTAACACAATGATGGATCGATTTCAATCGTATTAAGGAAGGTTATTTCAAAGACCCAGCTGATTTAACATTTACGAAAGAAACGTTCGGATTCTGCGGAAGTAGTCTTTTGTCTTTGAGGTGAGCCTGTTTACAATTCCAGTGAGCAGAATAAGTGTTATAGTTATTTAAAATACATTTACATAAAATTTCAAACAATATACTATTTTACAAAATTGTATGTATTCTCTTATAATAAAAATAATATAAATTATTCTTTGTAAACAATTTCATAAATCTAACAAACCCCTAACGAGTTTACGACGATGTTGATTGCGTATGCTGAAAAAAGTTGCTCTCACAAACTGTAATAACCTCTTAAAAAGTTTTCGTCGAGAAGTTATTAAAGAATTTGTAAAGAAGTCTCTGTAACTTATTTCAAAATTCATGGCAGTCTTGTGGGGAGTAACTTCAAAACTTTGACGTGGGTGATTAGATCAATTGCTGAAATGTTTTTATCATATTATTATAACATAATGTAAGTTACCTAAATCAAAGCATTTAGAAGTTTCAACTACTGCACAATATTTTTATGGCACCGGTATAGCTGTTTTTATAAAACTTACGTTGCATAATATGCAACGTAAGTTGCATATTGTGGTTGCATTGAGGTCAGATTTATTAATAATGTAAGATAATTATCTAGTAGGTACTATTCTTATAGTTACCTCATTACTGTGCACTGTGCGTTGTTAGAACGTGAGTTGACTTTGTTCTGATAAGTTTTCGCTTCCAACTATAACAACTATAACTATAAAAATCAGTAATACGGTTGTTACATCCAATACTAACAAGGTTAAAAGGGGATCAAAAAGACTTTATGCTCAAAGGTGAAAAGGCTTTGTATGAAATTAAATTATGTGTTATACAATTGAATACATACCAACTTATTTTTATATGTAGGTACCAAACGGGGAACGGACGAAAATTCTGATATTAGGAATTATTTTACGAGCATTTCTTGTACCTACTCTTAAAATGAATTCTTGATCATTATTTCTTATTGATATGTTAACATTCTGACATTGGAATTAATATTGTAGATCTATTTTTTTTATATAATACATAGTACTTAATTAAAAATCTAAATAAATAATAATCAAAATTACCAAAACTAAATAGTTAACTAGCTAAAAAGAAGTGTCATAAAATAGCTCGTATAAGACGTAACTTAAACTCAAGTAAAATGTTAACATCTCTAAAATGAATAAAATGGTAATTTTCTTGTATTTAATATGCACAAAACTCATACAATTGCTGAATTTTATTAACCTACTTTCAATTTGTTCACTATACTACTCAGTACCAACCTATAGGTATAAATAAGTATCCTAAGTACCTTATTGTATGTTTGACCCAATCACAGACGTATAATGTAAAACAACGACAAGATCTTATAGAAAACTGGCTTAATAAATGAAACATTTAGTTTATAAACGCTGGAATTTAAAATCGTTATCACTGGTCATTGTTACTGAATTTGCCTTTTATGTGTGACCCATATAAAAAACTTGAGTACCTAAGTTGTGCTCACAGATCATTGAATTTAATTACTTTTCAACTAAGGAACTAACATACAGTGAATACCTTAAAACTTTTTAATTGCTATAAGGGTATCTAGAATATTATTTAGGTATTTGACGATAATTTATGTAATAAAAACTTACATAACCATAGGTATGTCTCATCATTTAAATAAACGAAATATAATAGACTCTATGTTATTTCCTTTTTATTTATGAAATAATGTTTTATTTTAAAATATGATATTTCGTTGAATATTAATATTAAAATTATACCTACTTAATTTAGTATATAAATATTATTTATTTTTATCTACTAATCAGACAAAGTAATTTATACTTTATTAGCGAAGTAGCGACGTACTCTAAATAAATAATATACCAGTCACTTTACTTAGTACTTCAAAGCTATTTTCTTAGTAGAGAGTGTACGTAGGTACCATAGCACAATAACTATATTTTTTAAATAGCTGGGATGTAATAAGAAATAAAGTTCGTTAATAGCCACTCGGCTACAGTTAGTAGAGCTTGGGTTCCCCTCGCCGGCAATTAGCCATTTACCAAGTTATGGCTAGATTACCCACCCATTATGAACGGTGAATTTCATTAAAACAAAGCAAACTATACCTTCTATTTAAATAAATAAAAACCTTTCTACATTAGCGACTATTATAGTTTAAATACAACTAACAGATGAAAATATTAGGAGAAATATTAACTGTGTAAAAATAGCCGTATAGGAAAATAGCCTTTATAATGAGGTTCTATAGAGTTTAAAAATACAAAAATTAATTAAATGTACTGTCAGTCTGTATATATTGTAAGTACCTACCTACCAATAGGGTAGTCAAAAGATTTATCAATGTCAAAAGTGACATTCTCTTAACGACTTGGGGAAGGTTCTAACTAAATATGCATTAGTAATACCACCTAGTTGTAGTTTACTAGAATAAAATTTGCAGCTCACAGATTTAATAATTAATTGATTATAATTAAAGCTATTTTACATATAATAAATTTATGAAACGATACTCCATTATTGGCGAAATGTACTAGGTACCTATCTACGTTTGTGCAATGTTATGTTATATTAGGAATTAGGTATTTAGTACTACAATCCAAATTTAGATCTGACTATTATTAAATATTAAGTGATTCTATAAATTATAGTAGTTCAATCTATCTATATTTTGTTAAAACACAAAAGTCACACACGTTGTTGTGTTATTTAGTTCTATTCTAAGCTTTCCCCGAAAAATGGCATTCATTACTATTTTTTAAATATATTTTATTTCTATTAGATTTGTATTTAACAAACTATAATTTAAGTACAACTGGAAACTTGACGAAGGCATATAATATTAATTCTGATTTATGGAAGAAGCTATCAATCAGTTTAGATACAGGATGTGGCGAAGCGAAGCAAATATCGAACAATGTAGAGGCTTCTTCAACGGAAAGCAAAATGGCTCGTATAAATAGTTGATATGCTATAAATGATTGCCTCTGTTTGTATCCATTAATCATTACAAAGATGAAGGTTTCTACAGCAATTTGTTGATGGACAGAAATTGCATACTTACATATTAATAAAATAAGTATTTGCAACACAAATAAGTTTATCGACTACTAGAGAAGTATGCTATTTATTTATTTATTAAGTGACTCATTATTTTGTATTCTTTTTCCGTCATAACACACAAATATTGTGAGTGAGACTAGATAAATAATTTTATGTAATAAATGAGATGGTTTCGAAAAGAGTATCTAATTGCTGAGTTTTACTATTACTGGCTTTTCTCAACAAAAGCAATCTCCCGAACTGTGCGTTAGAGTCAGGATAAAAGAGCTTGTGAAGGACTATTTATTATATTTATTTATTTATTTATATCAGATAATTATCCATATGGGTTAGTAATAAGACTTACAGTCTATGTTAGTAACATTAAAAGTAATAAATTGATATTAATTTAAAAACCTGTGTCCACCCTCTGGTGCACCAAACCCGCAGCAATGCATACGGGTCCAGTGCCACAGAAGTAGACAGTCAGGCTTTTCACTAATTAATCTCAGGATGCTGTTGGTGCTCCCGCGTATACGACGCATCAGGGATGCAGACCTTTTCCGCATTATAGCACGAAAGCTATCCGTACTAGCCTCCGCAAACATACCTGATGCACTACAGAACCGCGGGAGCCCCATCAGCATCCTGAAAGCATTGTTGTACTGCACACGGAGAACGTTGTAGGCCCCCCGCGTATACCTAAACCACAAGCTGCACGTGTAGAAGGATTGGCAAAATGCTTTAAAAAGAGTGATTTTCACTTCCTTTGTAAATCGTGCAAACCTGCGGGCCAGTATATTGCAGCGGACCGACGCTCTCCGCTCCCTTTCGATGATGACAGAGGACTTAAAGGATGACTTCATAGTAACTATGTGACCGAGGTACTTAAAGCGTGAGACCTTATTCAATGCAACCCCGTAAAGGCACACCGGAATTTGAAAAAAAAAAAAAATTACTATTACTGTACATACAAGAAAGGCGTTTTGGTATTCCGATAAAACCACTTACGAGACTTCTAAATACATTACATTTCTCTTTTTTACTAATTTCCTAGCAATCTGCTGACGTAACTTCAATTGATATCCTAATCGTGATTTTAGTTTATCGTAGGTAATACAAAGATTTCTCATTTCAATTCGAAATTCACTTACCCCAAATCCATAAAACAGATTTATAAATTGGAAGGTGTACCAATTCAACTTCCGTCGCTTCGGTCAGCAGGATGAAGAGGGACTTATAATTAATTTTCCGGGTAAACGTAATGTAGGTACCTAAGTAGAATATCTTCCACCGAGCAGACAATGTTGATGTAAGTACGATTTATAATGAAACTAAATATATCGAGATGTAATCTGACGTCATATTAAAAAGGAGACTTGATTATACATTTTCGGTAAATATCAGTTCAGAACAAAGGGGAACTAAGCTAATTAGCCGAGAGAAACTTTATTAAAGATTTCGTGTTCAGGGTTGCCAGTAGTTGCCACTGCTAGGAGAAGTTCCGGAGTTATTCTGGTAAATTAACCATTAAACTGATGAGAACAAAGGACTACCTACTTTGTGCCAGCGTGTGTCGTGTGTACTGTATTATGTAAACTTCGGGCCCTTAACGTTCCAGAATGTACATTAGGGTTGTTGTCTACATGATAAATCATAATTATGTCGCGGTGATTTTTTTATGAATATACTTATATATACTTCTTTGTATTTCACCGAAAAATATTATTCGAATTCGAAATTAGTTGCACTTTTCCTTCTACCCAACTAATTCTGAGTTTTTCTCAAGATTACAGTTTGTATTTTATTTCCAGACCGATTTTTAGCAATAGAATAGTTAAGCGTATTCTAGTTACGCTGAAAATACTGAATTCTGCATTTTCAGCGTAACTAAAATTAATACATCCCTTCCCTATAATTTATTTACTATTATAAACGCGAAAGTGTGTATGTTGGTTTGTCCTCCTTTTAAGCAGTAACGAAATTATTGATCTATCTAGTTTATAGACCGGAGAGTGACATAGGCTATTTATTTTATACATTTTTCATTTCGGCTTTTTAGCCATAGTGCAGCTAAATGTCATATCGAGGAAATAGGGATGTCATTTGTTTGGTAGAGTTGTATAGGTAGGTTCTCGTTCGGTACATTAGGTGTGGCAAGGTGATGTCACGACTCAAATACAGATGCCTTTGGGCGTTTTACCCTTTACTTAGTATAATGAAGACCTGCTTTTGTAGTCTACACCAACTAGTATTGAAGAGAAAAGTGTCCACATTTATGATTTATGTATTGCAATTTTAAGTCTATAAATAGTTAATTACCATCTGCCTTGCTCAAAATAAGTTCAAAAAGTGTAGCGTTGAAAAATGAATGTACAGATAGAGTGAGATGCTTTATCACAGAATAACTAATAGTATTAATAAAGTAGCTTTAGACTTGACGCTTTGATATTCATGACTGTGTTCATGCTTTTGGGAAATGTAAATTAAAAATAAATGGCCTAGTAAACATAAACGAACAAATGGCAGAAAAACCTTTAAACAGTATCTGCAAGCTAATCTTTATAATTATTTTTTTAAAGTAGAGAGGTCACGTTCGTCACTGAGGTTTTGTTCTAGTTAGGCTAGTGTCCAGCCCTTGCTTCAGTCACGTGCCACAGATTACATTGGCTAGTTCTCGTTACTTCACAAATCCCTCGCCAAGACGTGCCGTGATAATATCTACAACGTTTCCTTCTTAGCTATCATAATAATAAATTAAGTTTGAATATTTCCTATGATATAATACCTAATCGATTGCCAATGGCTATAATTTTCCTTCCGAAAATATCTGAATAACATTAATAATAAAATACCTACTCATCATTAATTTTGATTTTAATAGGGCTAAGCAATACAGGAAAACTGCAGGTTTTTTTCAAAAATATATATTTTTTAAATAAAAGTAAGTACGATATCTTTTAAACCTATATTAATTAATCAATATCTACCTACTTATATAAAAAAAAAGTTTATTATCCAGAGATAATAGTGCAGGTTAAATTTGTCCTTTACATAATTTTTTTGTCATTTAAATGTCGTTTAAAGGAGGCCCGATACTTAGAAAAAAATCATGGGCATAGTACACGCGCTGGCTCGTATTAGCCTAATACGAGCCAACAATAATTCCAAATTCATTTTCAAAATTAGAATTTGGAATGTTGGGGTGTCAGGACTTACCCACCACTTACACACACTTACCACCTTAAGCAGGTGCCTATTATAATATTGTGATTATGTAGGTATGTTCAATAATTATAATAGTCCATGTACATTGATTTTGAAACTAATCCTTGAAATGAGCTGCTCCTATACTGCAGGTCACTTGGAATGAGCCTGAACCACCTAGTACAAGGGGGACACAGTAATAGATAACGTTTCTACTATCGTTTCAGTACCTACAATGTGGGATTATTCTTAATTTTTCAGTTACCACAAGCAAATTTGTATAATATTAAAATATACAAAAATAAAGTAAGTTTAATTTGGTCTATCAACTACTTCTTGTTATTTAAGTACGGAACCCTGCTTGTGCGAGAATGACTCAATCTTGACCGGTTTTTTTATTTTTTTACTTAACGCGTTTATCAAGATATATCCCCGAGGAGAAAGCCGTCAGTAACATGTCTGGTTCTGCCAATAACTTTTATACGATTTGTTCCGATACCAATGGGACTTTAGTGCCTAATAACATTTTGTGATATTGAAACCTCAACGTTATGAGCATGAGGCGTCAATGTCATTGTAATAAAATAATTTTACGGTTTATCCCTTAGGAATGTATGAGATTGTTTCGAGATGTTTTATTAAAATGTCTAGAATGTGGTTTTTTCATTAGCGACGAGGATATACATATATTTTAACATTATTATAATTATCAAGACAATTTTATCATTTATATTATTTGATTGAATGTTTTATCAAATCATCAGAAGTTTAATACTCACAAAAATATTTTAAAGCCATATTTCCCATAAGTTACCACATAACGGTGAGCAGTTTTAAACTCATCTACCAAAAAAACTCATCTTCTTAATATATGAATAAACGTAATTGCGCTGTAGATTCTCCGGGCATTGATCCTTGCCTCTAAAAACCTACAACCTGAAGTTTGTACAACCTTAGTTATATAAAAGACGCTGTTATTTGTATTTATATACGTTAAACTTTCACAATTTGTGTTGGGTGCGAACTACATATTAGAAACCTTAATAAATTACTATACAAAGTAGCTTTACAATTGGAATATCAAATGTTACTTGTTATAAATTCAAATAGAAAAATCTACAAATAAAGGTAATAAAATCCAACTCTACATATACCTAATTTAAAAACAACAACATGAAAATTAAAGCGTAAGAATTAAAACTTTATATTTGTACGTGCTAATCTTAGGAACTACCAGCCCGATTAGAAAAATGTTGCGTTAGATAGTATTTTTATTGAGAAAGTTATAGACTATTTTGCCTAGAACGCGGGTGTGCCGCGGGGATAGAGCGGGGATAGACAGCTAGCTATAATAAATACTGAGTGAGTGAGATACATCAGTATTTCGTTACAAAGTCATATACCGAAGCAGAGCGGTCAGAAATGACCTAAATAAACACAAGTTCGTGTTCAAATAACTAACCTTCGAACAAAGTGAGAACGACTAACATTGCCAGGCCTCTAGATACGTAATTGACATTCAACTATTCTAACATACATAGTACTATTTTGTTGTTCAAATTGTCGGAACATTATAATTATGTATTCACACGATATTATTACATACTTAACTTAATAAACAAATAAACCCCTTTTGATTTTCTTTTACTAACCAGTTTATGTACATAAGCCTATCATAACAAATCCAATGCTTACCTAATATCTACATGAAATGGTTGCAAAATGAGTTTTCCTGTAAATTATGAGTAAGAACTTATATTCCCTATTTTTTTAACATTTCAGGCTCAGTAGTTTGGGAGATAGGGGGAGGGGAATGCTCATTTTCGTATATTTTCTTTAATATCTTTTAAACCAGTGTTTTTCAACTTTTTTCATGACACGGCCCCTTTAGTATGAAAGAATATTTCGCGACCCCCTACCCGTTGCTTTTTTTTCATGTATTTATTTTGTGACAAATATTCAATCCAACATATTTATTCATTTTTATAATTAGGGTTCGGATAAATACATAATTATGTAGTAGTAGTTATTAAGTATTTTTTTTACATCGAATGCGTCGCCAATAGATAACGCAATTTACGCGCATACGTACGACTTCGTCCTCGCCGGCGAGGACCGTCACGACGTCCTTCCCGGTCTCGTCCCGATTAAGTGGCCCGAGCTGCACATTAGCAATACGATCGATCCCCAATTCCCCTAGCAACGTCCTGAGCCGAGGTTCGTGCCCCACAGGGGGCGCCCTCAGGCTACCGTTGCCCAAATTTTTTGTAGTTTTAATGCACGGCTGAGAACCCTAAACGCACGCCGATTGTCCGCGTAAGGGTGGTCGATGGTCCCCTGGACCCACCACCTTCCTGTCCCGTCAGTCAGTCGGCTAC
This sequence comes from Tetheella fluctuosa, assembly GCA_951216915.1. Lineage (NCBI taxonomy): Eukaryota > Metazoa > Arthropoda > Insecta > Lepidoptera > Drepanidae > Tetheella > Tetheella fluctuosa. Next base: position 7,325,874 of record OX578222.1, on the reverse strand, counting down.
TGTTTGTCGATCGCCAGCCATTGTTTACGTATTTAACTGAAGTGTTTTGATTTGTAATGATTGAAAATGGATAAATTTCAAAAAGCCGTCAACTTCTAGCGGGAGTGATGAAACTAAAATCGGTAAAGAAAAAACGTCTTTATGAGGACAGTTATTTGAATATACAAATGATTATGTCCCTTAGTTAACATTTTTCTTAATAAATCTTTTTAAACTTTATTGTTTTTTTTTCTGCAGTAGCTTTCCCAACCTTTTGCAACACCCCTATAGAAGCATCGTGACCCCTCTAAAGAGGCTTCGCTACCCCCCAGGGGTTCGCGACCCACAGGTTGAATAACACTGTTTTAAACTACCTATGTATTTTGAAATAAAAAAATGAATTTCTCAACATATTTTTATTTTCTAATATGGCCCCCTAAAATCGGAAATTGTAAATTTCACTATTCATCCGTAATTGGGTTATCAAATTTTATATTTGTGTCAAATTTCAATCTATGTCGTCCAGTAGATTCAGAGAAAATAAGCTGTGACAGACGGACAAACAGACAGACACGAGTGTAATTCTATAAAGGTTCCATATTTATAACAAACCGGTACTGATAACGATAACATCTGGATGTTAACATTGGATGTTAAAGTTTTCCGAACTCTTTTATAAATGCTGAGTTTGATTTTATTGTATTGTCTTTATAGGTAAAGCACGAGAAAGAATTAGTTAATTAAGAAAAAAAAAATTAAATGTGTTTCTTAGTGTATGAAATGAAATAGAAATTTTGTATATCAATTAAATTGTCCAAAGGAAGAAATATGTTGAGTATTCTTTTAAATTTTCTAAAAGAAGAAATAAATATTCAGCGGGACCGTCGTGAATTTCCATTATTGGGTATTGTAGGTTTCTTGTACATAATTTATACCAATTACATTTAAAATTATAATAAATAAAAAGGTATCCACGACTCATTCAATCCTTGATTTTTATTATTTTACTTTATTAGCACAGAAACATCTTATACACAGTTAAATATATATATCTTACACACAAAAGATCTAAATGCATGAAATGCTCGATAAAAATGTATGAAAAGTTGGAAAATATTTTGCGCGATTTCAGGGTTGATCCCATAAAATGGGACATTCCTCACAAACGGCCATCGGACCCTAAACTAAGCATAGCATGTACCATGGATATCAGATAACTGACATACTACATTATATATTTTTAATTAATACATACATAATTAGCACAGTATTATATATTATTTTAGTAGGTACATAATCATGTAAATATTTCGGGAAAATATAGAAACAACACAAATTAATGGAACTTATGAATGTAATTGTATCAAAGTTTACTTGTATTTACGGGTATACCCGTGTAATAGAAAAAACCGCTTTAACCGTTATACCGATGTAGGTATCACTATTTATTTCGTTTAACATGGCGCGACGTGGGCTATCGATTGTTCCCCATAAAATATGTGTAATAATGATGTCTGCATAACGACTGTGGAAGTCCGTCGCCTATCATGTTTTTACTAACACGGTTCATAATGATGATGTATTAATGAGAGCTTTAAGCAAAACCAAGCACAAACCATGCACCTTATCTATAGCTATGTTTCTTCAGTAGAATTGGAGAACATGTTTCTTTCTAGGCTTTGTGTGCTTAGCATCTTTAGCTACAGAATCACTTATCATGGTGAGATTGTGTCTATACGCAAGTAGGTATATCCTAAGTAAATAAATCTTATTTTTAATTTTAAGCTTAGTATTTTCTCATTCTACAATTTTTTTGTAATAGTTTTTACATTCATAAACTGCTTAATGGATTCGCATGAAACTTGGCACAGAGATAGATCATATCCTGGAATAAAACATAGGATACTTTTTATCCCAAAAAATCGTAAGCATTCACGGGAACGCGGATAAAACCACCACCGGATGGAATCTATACATTATAAAGTTCATGAAACGCATTAATTTTAATCAGTTGTCCAGTATATTACTTCATTTCAGATTAATTTATAAAATTTTGTAAATATTTCGCAAATTAATACGAGTTAAATAAATAATGTCAGGTGTCTTATATTGTACGATGCATGATACTCTAAAGTTTGCTACACGTTTTATAAATATATCTTATGGGGACACTTAGAGATTTAAAAAAGTTCTAAAGAATTTCGATACGTGCGTACTACGTATCAAAACGGATTGTAGTATCATATTATAAAATAGATAACAAAAAAAAAACAATATGTATTCACGCACATTACACAGTTAGCACCGAGCTTTACAACCCACGTATGGGTGCAATAACCGTGACCGTGACTAATTTACATGCAAATGAATCTCGTACGAGGACTGTTCAGAGATGACCTAGTGTTTGCATATTGGATTAAACCGCACAAATATTTAGCTGCTACGAACACAACACGTTTGAATTTGCAATTCTCTTTAAAATGTTTAATTCCGGGAATTCGCGCGCTAAAACTATGTCGTAAATATTATGAAAACGCTAATGTATGTAATGAAAAACTTTTCATCTCATTGTAACGATAAATTTACGTGAAAATGTAAAGTTTTTGTTAACACATACCTACAATACCATATCTGTTTAGGATCGACGACAACTAGTGGTATTATTGAAATTAAATTATCTCTATTATAGTCTAATTCGATTACCGTATCTCGAAACGGCAAATAAAAAAAAAAAACGCAACCACGTACGATTTTTAACTGCTGGAAGTGTCGTTGAAAGAAATTGAATCAAGTTTGGATAACGTGTTCCAATCCAAACATTTTATGAAACAGAATGCAAAATGTAAAAGGTCAATTGGTTTAACCCTAATATGAAATAAGCGTAAGAGTATTTGGTTTTTCAGGTTACATGTTTATATTATAAAATGTAAATATTTGACTATACTTATAATATTACAATAAATTAATGCAATTTTTCGTGGAGTCAACCGTAGACCCTCCCGTAGACCTTGAATTAGAAAAAAATCTTTAACAAAATATTTTATAATATATCGTCGTTTATATATCAATTTCGATATCAAACCCTTTTATCGGTACGCCAACCCTTAAGGTAGGCGTACCAAAGGCTCATAAACAATGGGTACTCAGACTTGGGCATATCAGAAACAAGTCGTTTCACTTGAGTCACGTTATAATGAAAAACACTTTACATAAACTTTGGCTCGTAATTTACAATGTATTATACTTAAGTGATTTATTTGTTTATATTACTAAGATAAATAAAAATGTACATTGTATTAGAAAATCATTCTCGTGCGTTTTACGACTCGTAGGTTTTTCGTAGCACTTTTAGCTTGTATTTATTTTTAAAAGACTGATATTGAGGTATTATCAGTGTGATAGTAATAAATGGTAATAACAGTTTTCCGGTCACCCTAAGCTCTCTAAATGTATTTTATATCTATTGTAATTCTGATAAGATATTGTAACAAAACGAAATGGGTCCGAAATCTAATTTACAAAAATAAATATTTGTGGAATTTTCACTATAAACCACGATTTTTAATAAAGAAGATGAATGCGAAATAAAACGAGAACAAAAATGCGCCGTATGTGAACTTTGAGCCGGATTGGAAAATGGCAAAACAGAAAAAGTAAAGCAGCCGTCCCTCTGCAGATGACAGCATTCACGAACTTTTAAAGGAATTTACTCTTTGAAAAAGTTCCCTCGCGATGTCAATCTCATTGACGTTGAATTTTGCAAAATCATTTCTCAGTCATTGCCCAAACCACTTGAAATTTGGATTTTGTCAATCAGTTTCTTATTCGATTGAAGATACCAAAAAGTAGTGTTCAATTTATTAATTCCAAGATTTGTCTTAAACTTGTATCTTTTAAATCGAATACCGATAAAAAAAAGAGTCTGACGAGCAAGTGAATCCAAGCCACGAGCTACATTCCGACAATATTTCCTACAATATATAAATCAGTGTCGCTACAGCATTCGCACGAGGTGGTTTTATTCATAACTCCCGGGAGCCGCCTCCCATCATCATCATGTAGCATCATCACCACCAGTGTGGCGCCATCAGCACACACTGAATCAATATCAAACCAAATGTAGGGTTTACGCCCCTACAATATTGGATGAAAAAAATTGCCGAATCCCAGATCGTAACAGACACAGCAAGAAGGAACACAGAAGTCTCACTAACAATGCCAAATCAACTATAACTGAAAAAATAACCGATGTGAATTATTATTATGTTTTATGCTTTCAAATCCTGTTCTTATAATAAAATCCATTTATTTAACTTATGAACTGTTAAACATCGGTCCCGAAATGTTTCGGGCGCTAGTTAGCGGTTTTCCCAGGACCATTTCCACTAATTCCTGCTACGAACATATACTATTAATAAACATAAAAATGCTATTAGAAAGGAATGTAAAATGAAACATCTGTCCTAGAAAGACCTGTGACATTGATGATTATATGTGTATATGTGTGTGCAGGTGTGGTGTGGCGCTCGCTAGCGTCCGGTGCAAGGCGATGATCGGCCACATGGGCCGGCCGCGCGCTCACCATGCGACAGCCGTCGACCGATGTGAGTTCTCTTCATTATTAAAGCGAAGAAGCAAGGTTGTGGGTTCGAATCCTACCATGAGCGTGAGCTTTGAGTGAAGGAAAACATTGTGAGGAAACATGTAAAACATTGTGAGCCCGTTGGTACCCGCTTCACTGGTGTATTCCGGCAGCTGCACTTGAGAAGCAGTCCCCTTTTTATGAGATTGTGGTCAAACAAGACTATACAGTCATAAAAAATATTTTCTATCGAAAAATGAATTTTAAAGGGTATTTTCTACTATTACGTTACTACAGTATAAATAAATATTTTATGGTAGGTATGAAATGTCCACTTATTATTCTTCAAAGTACACTCCAATAACTTTATTGTATTTGATTATATTCAGACGGTCGACCGTGCAGTATGCACGGAGGAGAGCGGCGCGGCGCGGCTGGAGGCGGTGCTGGTGGCGCTGGTGGAGCGCAAGGCGCGCGCGCTGCACGCCGAGCAGGCGCGGCGCCGCGCGCGCACACATCCCCTGCTGCTGCTGCTGCGAGACCGCCCCGACGGTAAGTCATATTGGCTCTATGTGTAGTAATAGTGATACGTCATTTTCGTGAAAATACGCTATTGTCATGGCCCACGGCACAGGGCACATAAGAGGCTAGTTACGGCACTACATGGCAGTAAACATAATATTTTTTACATAGGAAAATTACACTCCTTATTTGTATAATCAATGGAGTTATCATCCAAGTTTTTAGCTTTTTGATCATAATGATAAACAAAGTATGATTTTGACTAGCACAAAAGACGTAAACGAGTGATAAATTCGACTACAATTTTATTATAAGTTTAAATAAGTATTTGACGCCCGTTGGCGTCGGGGTTAAACCACACCACTGGTCGTGGGTTCTATTCCTACACAGAACAAACATTTGTAGTAAAATTAAGCTAAATATATAATAAAAATAATAAAGTTACCTACCTGCCTTTCATAGTGTCTACCTTCAAGCTCTGTTCAGTTTAGTGAGAGAAGAAATTTCCCATGATATTTATTTATTATCATAGCGCTTGACAATAATGTTATTTTATTTTTGAATTTCAGAGGAGTCGTCGATCATGGGCAGTCCTGGCGAGGAGCTGCCCTCACACTGGTGCGAGCATGAGATCGCCAGGCACAAACGCAAGAAGCTTAAACTACAAACACACGGGTATCATTATAGTCTTTAATATATTATTATATAAAATAGCAAGGGTAGTTACTTAACCTTTAAAAGGGACTAATATCATAACACAACAACTTTTATTCTATGACTTTTTACAAAACACAATACTTTTACCTAAAACAAACATTCAAGATTTCGTTGTTCTATCGATAACACATTTCAATTCTATATTTTGTTGTACCTACGCTTCCCGTGCACTGTCACTCGTATTTTGCAACGAGTAGAGTTTGAAACATTTAGAGCAGGGGTCACCAATTAGTTTCGCTCGGGGTTCGTTTTATGAAATGGAAGGACCATCGCGGTCCGCACAGCATTTTATAGAAAAAAATATTTACTAAACAAATGTAATTACGGAAATAACAAAGGTATTTTTTTACATATCAATGAGAAAAATGTCATTTTTTGTTGCGGAATATCTGTCTGAAGGTTGGAGTAAACAAAGATAATGCGGGGGATACATTTTTATTAAATTACGTACTTTGTAGTGCAAGTTGCTGTGTTCTCGCGGTCCGCACAAAATGGGTCGGCGCGGCGGTCCGGATACGGACCGCCGTTGTCCGCCATTTGGTGACCCCTGATTTAGAGCGTTGAATTTAAATTTTTATTATTGTATGAAAGTCTGATAAATTATTAAAAATCATAGAACAAAAGTAGTTCTTTATGATGTTAGTAACATAGTCCAGAGAGGTTGTTGGTGTTTTTCCAATAACCCTGAACAATAATAGCCTATAATATATATCATAGGCTATTAGGCCATTTTCTATAAGGATACAATTTTGAAGCGATGGTTGATTCGTGTTGAACAAATACACTCGATTATTTTCATGCAATGAGACAACCCTTTATAACTATAGAATTATGTTATTAAAGTAAATAAAAAATGATATTTCGTTTTACACAGTCCTGAGCAACTGAAGCTGGAGCGGCGTCGTCGTCGTCGCCGGCGCAGCCCTCGCTCTCAAACGCCCAAACCAAGGAAACATCGCACACTCCTCGTGTCTGCTATAGACGAACAGGCAAAGGTTATACATGTAAGTTTATCAACAGAATTCAATAATAGTAGATTAGAACTAGTTGATGATTTTAATCAAAGAACGCTTCCCGATCAAATTTGCAGTATGTGCTGAAGCTCTTCATACGTAATTCGCATATTCTCTTGAATTATTTTTTTCACTGCTAGCACGTTCCCTTCCGTAACAGCTGTCGAAGGGCGACCACTTCGTTTCTCATCCCTCAAAGTTAGTCGACCGCGCTGAAATACGTTATACCAGTGGTATACGGTTGCTTTAGAAGGGCCTTCATCATTAAATGACATTTGAAGTCTATCATACGATTCGTCCGGTTTAAGACGACATTTGAAATCATAAAAAATCATCGCGCGAAAATGTTTCCGACGCAGATCTATTTTTCAATGAGACACGATAGTTCAAATTAGCTCGTAAAAAAGTGGAGAGAAGTTTTGTAATTGGAATGTTTGTATTTTTAATTATAAATAATCGTGTTTTCAAAATAAATTATAACTGGCCATAATATACATAAAAACTTTTTTTCTCAAAATTTTCTGAGTGACCTGGTACATTTGTGAGAAAACAAGAACATATAATATTTTCAAACTCAATCGAGTTTCTTAGTAAATGAAAAACAAATCAATCAAACTCCTAAACTAAACAAGTTTTTAAATTGGCCTTGTAGGTAGAAATCAAATCATGACTTGCACTTTGATCGAGGTTCCATAATAAATGACCATGTTTTAATTATACTTTAATTCTTAGTAAGGTACCGTTAGTTACTGTAATTTGTTCACATGAGAAATAACTGCAATGGGCTGAGGAGAAATGAGTATTCCACGAGAGTCGCTGCGCCAATTCCTATAGAGAAATGTCGCAAACGTGATAGTAAGCGTTTACTAACGTCAAATCATTACACTTAAAGCCGATTTTTCAATCGCTGGATAAACCTCTGATAAGCTATTCCTCTGATAAGTCAGTACAAAAACTGTTCTAATTTCAAATTAACAGCCATATACCGTTTTTCTGGCCATTGAAAAATCGGCCCTTAGGGTACCGAACCAACTGCAATACAGTTTGGAAGATATATATTGTAGTATTATGTCACTTTAAAATAACGCAAAATAAGCGTACCCGCGTGCGGTAATGTTGACTTTCGAAACATGTTAACTTTCACTATAAATAATACATACACAGCGTGTGGTAATGCTAAAATAATCTTTTAAGCCATGATAACAATTTACTGCCTTAGTAGTAAAGTTTACGAGTGTACCGAGCGGGCTGTATTGAAAATAATATTATGTTCATTACATATTTTTTCGTTATTTTATTGGGGAATTACGCTATTATTATAATTACTAGAATGCAAAAGAAATATGCCACGACGGAACGGAGAAGGTGTATGCGTTTAAGGTGAGAGGTTGTTTGTTTGTTTGTGTGTGTAAAAAACGAATGATCCTATTTATCTTCAAAACGGTTTGACGGTTTTCTTTCTTTTTAGATAGAAATTATGGTGTTAGCCCGCCAGAGGGCGCTGTAATAAAGATTTTCCTTCTTGCTTTTGTAGGTACATAAAATGGAACAGTACGAGGGTTAAATGTAGGGGTATAATATTTTGTATGATACCAAACATTAATTCTCATAAAAAGCAAAATAAAAATATTTGAAAATACCCACGACGGATGTAAACGTTGGAAGTAAGTAACAAAAGAAGCTTTTCATTTCGCAAAGTCTGTCATAAGTATAAACAACTAATTATGACTTTTCTTAGTGTTTTCTACCTTTATGTACTTATTTGTTTCTCGTAGAGAAAGACAGCAATAATATCAAATATAGGTAAGTACTACACATATTCACCTACTTACCTATTAATACAAACATAATGACAAACCCAATAAAATCCGTCGGGGTTAAGAATAATTTCGTTGTTAACGCGCTACTGATTTTATTTATGTAGTCACTATATCTGTCTCCATAGTTACCGCCCAGTCATATTTTTTTATGGAAAAAGATGGGCGTGAGACAGCCACTTAGAGGCTTTGTCCATGGTTACAGCCATGAGAACATTCTTTATCGCCATCTAACGTAGTTTTCACGAATTAAGAAAATTATACTTTTCCTGATTTCTCATCCACCCAAGAGATAGAGCTGTAATAAATTTCTCATATTTTAGAAACCTACACATAGGTGGCGCTTATTTTCCTGTTTTTCACATCATAAAATAGAGAGCGCTATATTTTCAAATATTTTCACTAAAGTTTTTAGATTATTTTATAAAATGTTTGTTTCACATAGCATAATGTACTAACTAGGGAGGACACTCCATCGATACTGTCACTCGGTACTAGAAGGACATCTACATTGCAGTTGGTCCGAATTTGCGGTAATAAGATAATAGGGGTGGTTTAAAAAATAACATAGATATAAATATTGTATGCTTTATTAATAAAAAATTATGCCACTTAACTTTTTTAAATTCTGGTTTTTGACCACCACAACTTCATATTATATTTATTGCCTTAAATAAATAAGCTAAACATACGCCAGCGTGAGCCCTAGGTCATAATTACAAGGTTTTTCTGTAACTGAGGTCGAACTAGTATTATTTATAGAAACCCGGACATAGTTAGTTTCTGTATACGTTCTTTGAAGCAATATTTTCTTTGAACTGTCAATAAAGCAAGTTTGTTTCTTCAATAAAGGTCTTGGATCCCGATGAACTGCCTCGGCGTGCGCGATACACTATCATGGTTACCGCCTGCCTCCTGCTCTTCCTTTGTCTTCTTTTGGTTGGAGTCACTCTTCGTATGGCGCCTCTTATTGATGATATGGGTAAGTATTGAAGTCTTAAACATTTTCTAATCAAATATCTCAATTTATAATATTTTCAATACGCAATTATCACATCACACGTGCATTTTTAAGGTACAACTGTCAATAAATATACTCAAGTGAGTTTTTTTTTGAAAATTTATGCTGAATTGGTCCACCAATCGTACGAAACACGCTCGGCTGAATTTCGTTCCCGCCTCCATTAATATAATGTTACCGCTAACTGACACACCATCGTCAAACAACAATTAAGTAAAGGTATTACTAACTTCTGTTTAAATATTCACGTAAAGAACATCACAGGAAGTACAATTAAAATTCCAAATTGTTGCATTCGACAATATTTGATTTTGATGTAGTAATGTAATATAATGATATTCATACAGTATTTACTTATTTTCTTTTGTCTCTTTTAGTAGGTAAGACTCGTATAATGTAACTATCTGTGTAAGAACCAGTGCTGCGTGGTTTTTTCATGGAAAATATCGGTTATGATTCACCATTAAATCAAGAAAATAAATTTGGATCTGGAGCTCGCCCGCTCTCGCGGTCCACTTGCTACGCTCGACCATCACGCGCATGGTAAACAAATGCTTCTCCGCGCTGTGTATGTTGTCGCACCGATTTTTTCTTCCACTCTCAAATATTCCAATCGAAAGGATACAGTGAACAATAGGACATAAAAATCTAATATCAATATGTAAACAAAAAATATCTATTATGCTATTTGTTTATTTCAAAGATTATACAAAACTCTGAATACGTAAAACCAATATAACTTGGGCGATGTTTACCCAAAACAGATTTTCTAGATTTGTGCTGCACGTAGTATACAAGTGCCATGGAAAATTAAATAAAAATATTCTTCTATATATAAATTTACATAAATTTCTAGCTTTATTACTTTCTAAGATTTGATATTTATCTATTTACAACAAGTATTTACAATCGAAACATCCCTCGTGTAATTAAAGCATTGCACTTGCACTGCACTTCCAGCCATTGATATAAGGATTAAATTGAACCATCTTGGAGTTTTATCTATTAGCTTTTGACCTGAGGTTTATCCGCATTCCCGCGGGATCTCTAATGTTTTCCGGGATAAAAATTAAGCTATTTTATTCCAGGGTATGATATATCTATATTATTATGTCAAATTTTATCCAAATTCGTTCACATAATTAATAATTGAGTACAACATCACATAACAAACATCATTGAATACTCATACGAACTATCGCATTATATAATTAGTAGGTTAAGAAATTATAAGTTTTACTTGAAACCTAAATGAATTGATCATATTCATTTAGACTTTACATACAGAGATTTTTTGCTAGTTAATATTTTTTGCACATTACAATCATGATGTAATAAAATAATAGGTAAGACATATAATCAGCACTTAAAGCAAAACAGTACATTTAACCGATATTGATTCTAACGATGTTAGAAAATACATGTTTATTTATAGGGATAACGGAAGAAGTGGTAAGTGTTTGGGACATGGCTTGTATCTAATTCACGACTTCGGCTACGCGACCTATTTTGCATATTCATACGGTTTTCCGCAAAAAAGAGTATAAGATATTCAGTGCCTTTCAAGAAACACATGCAGATAGTTATTTAGGCGTCATCACTTGCATAAAATATAAAGTTGGTTGGGTATAAGAAAAAGCTTTGCAACTTTTGTAGCATTGCTCTACACGCATGCATCATTTACGGATCACGAAATCTATTCGTAGCAGTCGTAGCTACAAATACGTGGTCCGTAGCTCGGCGTAGCGCGTGTTCGTAGCGTGATTGAGAAGTTCAAGGATATTTTTTTTTTTTATTACATTCACTAAGCGCTTATATTAAAAACATTAAAAAGAACATACTTACTACTTCAATGCTAAAACGCATAGCCTATTTAAAGTAAATACCACCTCTTTAACATTAAAATTACAAACTTTCTATAAATATTTATTAATTAGATTTATGCCTACCACGAAATTACATTCGTCTTTAGCTTATTGTAATAATTATGACTTAAAATAGTTCAACTAGCTTTTTTTATATACCACTAAGGCGGCAAACAAGCATACGGCCCGCCTGGTGGTAAGCGGTTACCGTAGCCTATTGACGCTTGCAACACCAGGGTCATCTCACGCGCGTTGCCGACCCTGCAAAAATCTCTTCACACTTTTCTTGAAGAACCCCATGCTAAAACCTTTTCTATTAAATTATATAAAAGAATTTTACATATTTTGTCTATGTAGATTGAAAAGAAAGATTGTTTTAATCTCCTTCGAAACGTTTTATTATTTTTTCTTTTGTGAATAAAAGAACAATGTACGATAAGATCTTGACTTCTCGAACGGATATGAATTTGAGGAGAACTTACAAATATTTTTAATTTTTTTCTGACGACGTAATTATAATTGGCGTATTGTTTAATTTAATATATCTTGTGGAATTTTATCTTAGGGCGTACGTTTATTTGATAATATTTGAGACAGATGCTCGGCACTTTATATTGCGAGACGCTGAAAGTTACACTTTATTAAATTTTCAATTACACGGTTAACCTATGTGAGTGAAACAGAAAAGCTTATGTTTAGTGGTTTATACGTACACTAAATTTATATTTTGAGCCTGAACGTACTAAAACTTTTTAGGTCCACCGTTTATTAACTATATTTACGCTCTGTGTTAAACTACAATCTCACCGTAGAAATGTGATGTGTCTGAGGTAAATACTATTTACCACCTTACCAGTATTTACTAAATACCCAAAGCCTAAAAGAGAATTCGTTCTCAAGTGCAAGTGTCAGAACTCGTAAGTCCCCGGTAGATGGTTGGAGACAGTATTACGACATATAGGCCATACTACAAAGTACCCTACCAACGTGCTTTGATTTTTTCAAAGTTAAAGCTCATTGTAAGATTTGAATCCACGACCTACGCCACGACATTTGACTACACTACCACTGACCTATCATCGCCATTCAAGCTATTTACTTAAAAACATTAGTATTAAGAATCGAATGTCTGACAAATGATGTGTATGATACAATATCAATAGATATACAAGGATATTCAAATAATTCCATATTCCAGAAATCATTTCGCTCATTATCATCAGTAGAATCGATTCCTATAGGGTTCATAGCATACCATCTTATTTTGTGCCATAACTGATCAAAACAATATTAAGTGAGATTTATATGAAAAATTGTATGCATATTCCTACGCAATTATATAATAAAACCATGTTCTCATTATTGTCTTTCTAATGAAACCGGTTTGGGGGACATTGGTTGGATGGTCTCAAAGTCTATAACGGACATAGGAAGTATATTTTTTGTGTTTTATATACATATATAGATTTTATACTTAATTTACCATTTTAAACATTTTAAAATTAATTAGTTGTATAAATTAACATGCCGTTCTATACTTTCGTAGCTATACTACGTGTTAGATGAATGTGGAACTTTGTGTGGCGTTCGCATAATAATTACAGTCTATTCAATGCGCTCTGTGACTCGTGACTTCATGTTGGCGGCGAGGCAGCTGTGAAGTGAAGAGACAAGAAATGACAAATGTGATTTTAAAATCGGTGATTATTAGCTTTTAGCAGCTGCTTTTATTAGCAGTTAGTAGACTATTATTTCAGTAGTTTTTGAAACCTTTTGGTCCCTTTTTATACCTCCTCCTTTTTTTAAAGTCAGTCAAAAAAGACAATTTGTATTAAAAACATGTATAAAAAGTTGACTAAGTTTTAACAGGTGTTAGAAATGATTTAGACAGATCTAGCTCTCATTTTCAATGCCAATATCTGTTCTGTTTTTAGTATTCCTAATTTTTGTAATGATATAATGTTAATTATGTTCTTTTCCAGTAATATTAAATAAGAACTATATTAAATAATACGAATAACTACTTATAACGACGATACAGAACACATTTTTGTATTGTTTAATTAAAATTATTTTACTGTCATGTGTACCTACACCTAAATATACATGCATTGTATATTTATTATATATTTGCTAGTATCTACATTTACTGTGTAGTGTAGTTGAAAACTTCGGTCGGTTGCTTGCATCGCGTGTAATCATGCCCCCATTCAATGCACATGGTTACCCTTGGGGATTTCACTCGCGTCCTTTAGAATGCAGTAGGTATACTTACTCACCAAAAAAAGTATTTCAAATTATTTCCAACCAGATTTATTACATTGACGTTTACACATGAAAGCGTTTACCAGGAATGAAGCTCAATAATGTAGGAGCAATCAGAAAGTTAACACAACATTTCATAGGTCGAACCTTGATTGCCGCTTTACCCTTTTCGGCAATTTTTGTACATTACGAAGAAATATTCGCGATTGGTCTCCGGAATTTGGTTCGCACTTATCGACCCTGGGCACGCATCTACTTAGCATAGAGTTTACATACTTTATATAATATTGTCTGAGATATGATCTCAAATGTAGGTAGTGTACCTTTGAAAAATTAAGTAAATCTTCAGAGTTGGTTCCATAATAAAAAGTTGAGTACATACTTCCACCCCTTAAAGCACTACAAGTGAATTACAAATAACATATTATACTATAGTTTTCTTTGTACCTACTATCTAGAGTTGGTAGTTAAGGGATATATACGTACTATTGAATTTAAATTAAGCATGTACCTAAATCACTGTTCGGTGTGATAATCGTAACAAATCAAGTTATCTTTTTTTATAGGATTGGTGGACGTTATCACTATGCATGTTCAAATGTCTATGAAACATTGTATTGTAATTGAGTCATAGCTTTGAAATGTTACATGCTATCGGCAATTATTATAAAAACGTGACCTATTTCTAAATACCGCATTTACTACATCCACATTTCTCGACTCTTTTACTTTTAGCACTTAATTTCTACGTCATAGTTGGCACTAAAGAATTGCTTCTATCTGCCATTTTAATTCGCAATGACAAGAGAAAAACTACCATTTTCCATTTCTTTATATGGAGATTAATTTCCAAAAGATAACTTTGTTCTGTTTGTGCTCTAGTTTATATAATTAAGGGTCTTCAAGTTATTATGAAGCGGGTTCCACAAATAAGAGGGAATGTCGGATGTCTTGAGCAGACGCTTGTAGTGCCATTCATCGCGTATCACGAGATTCATCGTTAATTAACCGCTAGTGTCCCTGTTGAGGCGTGTGTACAATACGTCTCCTGTATAATACCTTACCTATTATTGTTTACAATTTGTCATCATTACTTTATTGATTAAACCATTACCGTTATAACATCATCCCACATGATTTAAAAAATAATAGGTTAGTATAGATTACATTTAACGAATATTTACTTTGCTGTAGAAGAACTTTTCCAAATAATTTGTGGAATGCGCACTATGAAATGTTTGCTAATGCACATAGTACATGTTGATTCAGTTAGTACATACAGAATTGCGTAGTTCAGTCTTTACATGTAGTCAATAATTTTTTTTTTTGAGATAAAATGATTGCACGTTAATAGAAGACGTTATCGAGGGAGCCATACAGATTGGTGTAATTAAAAGCTTTGCGAGCAGATGTTGTGAGTTAGATAAATTATTTGGGCCAAAATGCGGCGCGGGCGGCGCGGCTCCCACGTCCAGACCTGCAAGTCACCCGCCCTGATAACGTCACTCACACTTGACACCACCTTGGTTTATTTCAAGCAGCCTTTAAGTAAAAACCAAGATAAAGTATGAAGCTTTATACGTTCTTCATATTTTGAAGATTTGTAAAGTAAGAGTAAACTGGAGTTAGAAAAAAAAGATGAAGGTTTAACGTTTATGATGTGAAAAACAATTTGTAACAACATTTTCCTCAGTTGTAAGCGTTATGGTATACAAACATAATCATTTTTTTTTATCTGAAAATGATTGAAAATATAACTATTTAAATAAAAAAAGCCATATAATAACTAAGGATTAGTTACTTTAATGTAAGCGGATATTATCACAAGTATTGTGTATAGGTACATTCTTAAGTAGCGTTACATATGAGTTATGTAAACAATGTTATGGCTACGGCGCGCGGCGTAGCCTCGTAGAGTCGCACGGCTTCGTAGAATTAAATTACGTATTACCATATTATCTTAATATATAAAAATCCAGTGTCATATCTATGTTCCCAGTGAACTCTTCACCAAGTCAACCGATTTCGATGAAAGTTGGCATTTTATGTGTAATTCGGTCTAACTTGAGATATAGGATAGTTTATATTTCGATTAATGGTCTTAATAATTTATAATTAACAATAAACTGATTCTTAAATCAGATTTTTTACAGAAAATGTCGGACCATCTATTGTGAACTTCTCATAGATGGCGCCACGTCGTAAGTTTCATAAGTCTCAAACAGATGGCGCCTTAAATCAGATTTTTTACAGAAAACTGTCGGACCATCTATTGTGAACTTCTCATAGATGGCGCCACGTTGGAATTCGAAATTTCTTTTTCAACAACACGTGGTGCAATGTGATATTTTGATCGATCTATAACGTAACATCGCTTTTTCTGGATTATTTCTCATTTAATTTCATGTGCTCTATATAATTCTGAATATTCCTTTTCAACTACTAAATTGCAGTTTCATTAATACAACAAAATATATGAACAAAAAAATTAAAATACAAAAAAATTTATTCTTTTTTAAAAATTGTAAGCATAGGTTAGTTTTCCCTGATTTCGATTAATGGTCTTAATAATTTATAATTAATAATAAACTGATTGTCAATGTTGATGTTTGTTATTAATCGTAAGTTTCATAAGTCTCAAACAGATGGCGCCTTAAATCAGATTTTTTACAGAAAACTGTCGGACCATCTATTGTGAACTTCTCATAGATGGCGCCACGTTGGAATTCGAAATTTCTTTTTCAACAACACGTGGTGCAATGTGATATATACGTATTTTTTTTTGTGTTTGATGAAGTCTAAGGTTTTTATGGAGAGAAAAAAAGTAAATAATAAGAGGAAAATAGTAAAAACAACAATTTTCTTTACCAATACAAAGCACTCTGTCCCCAGCTGTCAAACATTAGACGTCAATCAAAACAAAACAAAGGCGCGTTAGACAGAACGAAATCTGTCGGAGCAGCTATTAACATAAAAAAAACAATGTTAGTTTGTTTTAGAGAAATAGGGCAGAACAAGGTCTGCCGGGACAGCTAGTTATTTATAAAATGCATGTATTTCATTTTAGGTATTACACTTTTGTAATACTCTCAGTAAAAAGGAGGATTTAAAATTGTGAATTAAAACTAGCGGTACTGGCGCTATCATTCGTCTCTCATTAGTGTCAGTTTCCCCAGTCATGTCGCGTAGGGTTATTACTGTGGGTGCCTCTGTGGCGCCACCATAGCAGACGTGATGGCAGGTGCACTGATGACATGGTTTAGCACTGTGAATATGTATTGCATTCTATATGTACCTTGCACATAACTATTAACAAGTATTCTTACTAAAATTTAGAACTAGAGTATGGGTCAATTGTCTGTTTGTTTATATTCTTTCACATATCTTAACATAACTTGCTTTAAATTTACTAAAAATCCCTAAAACTAGAGCTGAACTACAGTTAGTACGAACAATATTTTTTAAGTCCGAATGGCGTGTACCTCGTTGACATGGGGCCGTAAAGTACAATGGTTAAGAGACCTGTCTACGATCGCGTTAAAACTTGACAGCTGTAGCTGTGCCCGCCTTCTTTCATGAATAATACATCAGTTCACGTGTCGCGAAAACCTGTTGAGAATGCCCTTCACTAGTAAGTAATCAATCCCGAGTTTCCGACAACCAAGGTAATTTATAACAAGTATGCCACGTGAAAGGTCGACCTCTCTTATTATTATACAGGGGCGCCTTTGTCCAGAAGTTAAGTGATTCCTTAGGTATTGAAGGGTAAATTAATACGCCATAACCCATTAGATTTATATCATTTAAAGAACCGCTTTTCATTCGTTTCAGTTTATATACGGATAATTTAAATCACAAATCTTATGTAGGTTACTCGTTTTATATTAAGAGAATATATAAAACCATTTCGAATATGTTGTTTATGTTGACATACTCGTATCAACTAAGTAGATTTGGCTTTGCGCGATCTTTGACTATCCTGTGTACCCACAGGGAGGGAATTACGGGAAGCAAGATTTATGTAACTATGATTTCTCCCTGCACTCCCACTCGCACTTATTCCGCCTCAGGAAATATGTCGGCAAAGTGACAAAATAGAATACTGATTGTGATTTCACAACAAGACGAGACGAGACGAGTCACTGAAGTAATTAAACTTTTTAATGAATTTCTCATTTGTTGGTCCATTTTGCATATATGTAAATATGTTTCGAAGCGTGCTTATCCGATGTCGGTCCCGAGAAAGGTACTTACTGTAGTCAGCGTATTTTAATGGAACGCGGGCCACGGTCGCTTGAGTTGGTATGGGGGGGGGGGGGGACTGCTCATACTTGTGTATAATAGTGTTCTCTATCAGTTCTTGATATCATATTACCTCTGAAAGTAACTGCTTTGCTTGATTTATTGGCGTGATTTGGTCGTAAAATCAACAATATCTATAAACGTATGTTTAGTACTCTCATTATTGGCAGCAACCTTTACAGTTGGTGTTAATAACGTGATAAAATGATATGTACATCGTGTAACATTATGGATTTGTAAAATATAGTATCGTCACATAATAAGGGCTAGATGCAATGGTGAAATGAAATGGTGTTGAATGATAATATTTATGTATTCAGATCATGCTTACGAGTCGCGACGTAATGACTTTGAGGATTTGTGGTCAGGGAACTCCATTTCCTTGTGGGTTGTATTTTGTAAAGGAAATAAGCTGACGTTTTACAAATTGTTGTGTAATGAAGAAATATTACTAAGCTACGTTAATCTTTGTTGAAATTTAGGTATTGCTTAAAATAAACACTCATTCTAAGAGGTATTGCTTGTTCTTGATTAATAGTTTTAGAAAGTTTAAATTAGAATAAAACGCGTTTAAATTTAAAAAATTGCCAGTATAATAGTATATTTCATACGATACTTTAAATTAAATAACATATTTAAAGTTTTAAGTAATGTTCTTTTACAAACCCGCTTAAGTTTATGTCTCAATCTTTGACATAATTTTATCAAGGCATATTTCAATCATACTTTTATTATTTGTAAGTCAGCAACCGCGAGGCAGAAGCTAGTCAGTCTGTTTGTAAATAAAATCCTCTGAAATAGTAAATCGAGTAGGCTCGTTACATCGTAGCTCCATAAACAGTATTATTTGGTTCGGATTTAAAACGATATCATTATTTTACCACCAAAAGGTAGTGTATGGTTTCCACAAAAAAACTTTACGCTGCTGTCTTTATGGACTATAATATATTTCCAGATAACATAATGGTTCAACATTTACACAAAATTGAAAAGCTTTTAAAGGAAATCGATGAAACTTGTAATACAGAACGAAATGTTCGTATTACGACATTTATTTTTAGGTTTAAACATTACAATAACAGTATTATTAACTTTAAGTTTGTTCTCGACGTGTTAAAATTCGTAAAAAACCATTGCATACTAAAGTTATTCTCCTGTTTAACGTGCGTATCGACCCCGATAAATATTTTCTAAGGTAAATGCCTATAGAGTAAAAACAATTCCATTATTACAACTTCCCCTTTCCCAGGAGGGAAAACGTTATCAAACATTCTTTAATGAAAAAGTGCTTTGTTTATACAAGTCTGTATCGTTACATAGAAAGGCTACTTATAGTTCAATATCTCACTGTGTGTGTGTGTACATTTTACATTAGTATTGCGTACATTGAAAGCTCGCATTTAACATTTGGTAAGTAAATTATACTTCAGGTTTTTAAACCACTAATACGTTTTTATGTGTATTTTTAAAAAATAGAAAACATGAAAGCCTCATAGTGTGTACGCTACACGCAATTTGAATTGATTATCTTTTCAATGAGATATACTATATTTCAAGAGTGACATTCACTGATGATTTTAAAAGGCTACTCTAGAGTTTTTGTGATGAAGGTTTCTGGTACTCCGTCTAATTGGAGAGATACCTTCTTACCTATTTTTCTTTAACAGAAAGGAACCTTTGTGGGCATAACATGTAGTTCTAATTGCTTAGATGTTATAGAAACTCTTTAATATACATGTATCAAAACATATGCTTTAGGTAGGTACATTTAATTTTAATCATTATTTAATTTTGCATCGTAGTTTTCTAAGAAATAAAATAAATAAAAGTATGATTTGTTTGTTTGTTCGCGCTATTTATATAATAACGAATATTATATTTATATTTAGATAGTTATTATTTTAAATTAAATAACTTGGATGTCTTTGCCCAGGGTCATCATTTGGTATGGTTCGATGCTTTTATAAACTTCGTAAGTACAGAGTTTCTACTTGATGCTGTGCTGATGTTATTATAGGTTCCTGTTGCTCAAACATTTCCAAGAGGTCTCAGTACTATAGCATAAAATAGTAAAATATTAAAGTACCTACTAGGTAAGATAAGCAAAGAAGGTCAAGTTTTATAGTTATTGAATCAGTAATTTCAGAAAAAAAACTTGCAGTATGTACATACCATATATTCTCATTATTGCTTTTGCTTGACTCCTGTTTGGAAACATCCAGAATAAGATGATCACATACCACCAGAATATAGAATCGATCCCCATGAGTTTACCATGCCTGTTTTTGTGATCGATCAAAAACAGTACCTAATGCACTTTTAAAAAAAGTTATTTTAAAACGATCATAACCTTAAGTAATAATAAGGTATTTTGTGAATTATTTTTATACAACATTCACTTTAAAATCTTGATGTGGTGTATTCTCTGGTATACTAAAATTAACGTTGTATTATAAATGCGAATGTGTGTCCGCATGTTTGTGTGGGTGTTTGTGCTGTATGAATCTTTGCACATATATAGATAATACTATGGAATAATATGTAGGTAGTACCTAAACCAATGTATCAAATATTAAGGTGACAATGTTTAATTTACGTAATAAATGGGTACTTATGGAAAACAAAGGCACTTTCGTATCTGTGTAAATTGTAATTTAACCTTACACTCCTACGCTATCCATAATACGCTAGAATCACAGTGTTCGTGTTACCAATTTGATCAAGATGAATGGCCATACGGCCTTATCCTTCTCACACGTACTGTAATTGAAATCGTATACCATAATGTTAAAAGCAATTTGTGGTATTCGAGCTTAAGTGAACATTGATCTAATGAAATACCTCTCCATTATTGGCATACCTCTAGTACGATCGAGCCCTCTTTTATTGCACTGCACTGGTTTGTTTAACCAGTGCAGTGCAATAATGCTTCATGATCGGTATTCTGAATGCTTCAATAATGCTATATGCAATTTTATAATATATCTTCCTTGTAAGAATACCTACTCAGTTACATCATGCGATAAGTGCCAAATGATAGATCATATCTAATATTATCATTTTACATTATTCCCTTTTTCTCTTTTTTGTTTATGTGAATATTGTAACATGGGCTGTAATTTAAAACATAAATGTAGTTTTATTCAAGAAAATATTAAAATAATACAAAAATATTGTATATATACTTAATACATTATCAATTTTTAATACTTACATTTATTAGAAAAATATTGTGACATTTCTCAAAGCAATGAATAATATTGAATTCTGATTTGTGTTGTGCATTGTGCGCAATCTCGCATCTAGTATAATCTGCATAATAATAGCACACGCTAGCTTTTTCCCGATTCCGGAAAATTCCGTGGAAAGTTTTAAAATTTACAATATAGAATAAATTCTTACTGAAATTATTGAGCCATATCATCGTATGAACTATTTGTTCTTGTTTATTTTGTTTCCGTTATTACAAAATAAATAAATGAAATTATTAGTACCTAACTACGTAATTTTAATAAGGAATATAGCATTGATATATATTTTAATGCGGTTCAACAAAATATATAGTCCTTTTAATCTCCACAAGCTAAACAAGAGCTGTCTGTAGATTTATAAGCTAGATAATATCACAATAACGTTATTTCTGGCGTAAAATTCAATAATACATTCAATGGTATATTAGTACGTTTCATTTAAAATATTTGGATTGAGCTTTTTCTCATTTAATTAAATGAAGGCCTTTTTGAGATTTTTCGCAATGTTTTATTCATGGCGCGTTGCTTGTAATCGGACAAACATTATTCAGAGATGAGCGGTTTCGAGGAATCCCTTTGGACTCTTTGATAGACATACTTTCCGAGATTCGAAGACGACTCAGAATATAAATAACTTCTAAACAGATTGTATGGATTATTGCAGTAAATATTTCCAGTGCTTAACTTTAATCATTATTATGTAAATTATAAATTTTCCCAAACTATCACGTTTAAAATACTCTTATATTTAAAATAAATTTGCGATAATTTTTATAATAGCTATATAAACAAGTATATAGCTTTAACTAAGTGTGATAGTCCGTAAATCTTAATTCATTACCAAGAACGACCCGTGAGCCTATAAGGTTAAATGAAAGTAAATGGGACCTTTTACCACCGTCAAAGTGACTGGTTTATGTAAAAAGTAACTGACATTTATCCTAATCGAAAACTAACTAAAAAAAACCCTCAAGTTAGAACTTCTCTGCAAGCTTTGAGTTTGTTGAAAAGAATTTTCCTACGTATATTAAATAGAACATGGAGGCTAGTATACACTGTATACAGTGAAATGGAATTTCTATTATTTTCTTTTGATCGTATATCTTTGATAGCGACGAAACATACCTACAATGTGAATTTTAGTAAGTATGCATGTTATTCATACCCGCTTTTTTTTAGATAAAATATGAAGTTACTGTACCTAAGGCTAAATGCGTACTATGCGGTCAGCCTGGCTGCAACATACAATATGTACGAAAAAATAGTTTCTATAAGCACCGTACGAAAAAATTGTACACACAGTACGTATAGAAACTATTTTTTCCTAGAAGTAGTAAACAGGACGGCTGGTCGCATTCCGGTTAACCGCATCGTGCGTAGGTACCCTAAACACTAGGTTTGGTCAACGTTAAGGGTTGCCTGTCATCAAAGTATCGAGTTACTCACTTTTTTATACATCCTTGTAATCCTAAAAGGCTTTTAAGATCCACTTGGCTTTTGTAACTTAATGTTGACGTTATTTATTATATGAGCCTTGCCTTGGTAAAAGTTGGACGGAAATAAAGGCAAGTGTAAAAGAGAATTAACCTCATCAATTGAATAAAAAAATATGAGATTTACACCATTGATACCACAACTAATGCCTGGTTATGCTGTTCAATTATTATCTGTGTGAACAACTTAGTTTTGAAGATAATAAAATTGATATGTTTTGAGGAAATATTATTATATTATTATGAATAGCTATAGCCGATAAAGAACTAAATTATTATCGCATATATTTATACTCTTAGTAAATATGAAATTTTATAGTGTTACGAACATAGTATTTCCAAATCAATACTATTATGATATAGGTTATCTCAATTGCTCTCAAATTGCTTTCGAATTTTAATAAGTGTGTACTCGTAACGGAATAAGTCCATAGGTCTTTTGATTCTATTCTAATGGTACGTTCATTAATTTAAATTAAAACCGACCGAGTGCAATGCATGTATGTATTTTATAGAGATCCAAAATTTTACTATACAAAATACCTGCTGATGTATCCACATCTAATTAGGTTCCGTAAATTTACATAACATAAAACTATACCTACTCAATATACTTTAACATTAACCATTGAACAATTTTATAAATATATTGTACTAACGAATACTAAGTCAATTTATAATGAATCATTTAATACAATTTTCTTTGGCTTAGGGATATAATTAGAGAAGATAAATATGAAATCTAATAATTGTGTAGTTACGTATTAGCTATAATAACAATGGCATTTCGAAGACTTTATTTGTACAGATTAACTGAAGCAATATGTGATTAATCAATACATCGGATATAAGTAACTTTCAGTTACAACGTCACTTCCTTATTGGCAAAACTGTGTACACAGCTAGCTTCATAGGATGATATTTTAGTGTTGTATCTTGTTTAATTAAAATTGAGCTTTTTTTTTTACAAAATGGCCATTCTTTTTTCAATCACACTATAAAATGTCGCATAAATTCCTTTGATATAAAAAGCTTATCAAATTTACTGCAGTCATTTTAAGTATATTTTTAAATAAAACAAGTATTTACAATCAATGTATAAAATACAAACTATGATATATAGAAAACATCCTCAAAGCCCAAATTAAATTAATTTTTTTACATGAGATTAATTTAAACAATTTATCATTAATGGATTTATTTTGATAAAATGACGTGTTTAGTTGTCTGTTAAGGGTACAAAATGATGAGCAGAAAATAATAATGCGGCTTAATTCCCATATAATTGCGCTTCGACTTATGTTACGAATGGGGTCACGGCAATAATGCAACAAAGGCTGGAGAGATGGCAACAACAACAACATCGTCGTACAGTATTTATTTTATTTATTTCTTGAAACATGATACAGCTACTCGTACAATCCATTAATTTTAATTTCAAGTTCTTAAAAACTACAATTATTTTTAACTAATACCTATTTTTAACTAGTATCAATCCCCGCTTTTTATATTGCAAGTTATTTATAATTTTAGGAGGAACTTTATGAATATTATAGTGTATTTAATCTTGTGGTTTTCGCTTTGAGTATCAGTAATAAATGGGTTTTAGTTTTTTTTTGTTTTCTATTTCATTCGTCTCTCAGTTAGGGTAAGTTTAAATAGGTAGGTAAAGTTTTTCAATTGATATTAAGATTACCATCTATAAAGGTATGATTAAGTCAATACAACGATTGAAATTGTTGGAGCACAATTTCAAACTTATCGGAATTATTATGATAGCAATCCACCACGAATCCTCTTTCGGGTAATACGAGTACATAACTATTATTATATTCACATTGTTTTTATTGGTAATAAGATATTTATACTGTATTATTTGTAAATTATTCATAAATATCTCGTAGGTAATAAACACTGGTCATTAATTTTGAATACCTACGCAACTAAAAGATTCTGTCCAGATTTCCGCTAAATTCTATTATTAAAATGTAATATAAGCAACGTGGGCTTTTATTTATATGAAGTGAACTAAAAACTTTAAACAACTGCTTTGTACTGCATATTGTATTTATTAATTACTTTGTATTATAGACGAAGCTTATTTTACAATCATTACATTTCACTGTCATTTTGAGTGCCATGTTTGGGCAACCTATAGACACAGTGTGATGTTGAAGATTTTTATGGAGACTGTTGGGTTAGCCTGATGAATTATTCATGTCCGAGGATCCCAATAAGTGTCACGATGTCTACAAATTCTGTTGAAAAAAAAAATCAAAGAGTTCACGTATAAAGCAAATTAGTTCGACTGAATTTTTTGAGGTTGATAGGTTGGAAAACAAAGTAAATTCTGTTATAAAATTATGTAGACGTTTATGAAAAGGAAAATAAATTATACTTTTGATACTAAAGAACATATATGTGTAAGTAGGTGGTACCTATAGTTGATGTACCGTTAGGCTGTTTTGGGAGCTTTTTCTCCGTCGATGTCAGGCAAATATTACTTTGATTATCGAAAATTTTTCCGTTAGTTTACCTTTTTCAATGAAAAAAAACGTCACTTACACAGTATTTTCCACACGTCAAAGGTACGGAGGGAAACATCCGTATCTTATCTAAGGGATGTCCGATGGAGTGTCAACATTGTGTTGTATTCATTGTGCGTCAGTCGAGATTCACTCGCGAACTGAAACAACAGAGGACAGTGAAATCTTGTGACTTGACTCGCGGTTCTTCATTTTATATTCTTGAAAATAAGTATTACGCATTACTTATGAATCGTACCTATATAAAAATAAAGGGATAAAAGGATGATAAATCACAAAAAATTCTATTTACACGGCTCAGAAATTGAACATAAATGCTAAAAAAAATATTATTTTAATACACATTACGTGTAGGTAAAACGACGTTTCTAAGGCTTAATTGTTGATCAATATGTTGTCCACAATTGTGATGTTTTTTTGTTTCTACATACATAATAGGCGGAAATATTTTTAAAATACCGTGTAGGATATATGTAGTAGATATAAATAAGTCCGCGCAAAAATTTTATTTGCTCTATGGTAGCATCATTAGCTGTTATAGTAGCTATATAGGTGGCTGATATATTTTCCATGCTTAAAAATATTGTGAAGAAAATTTTGGATTTAAACATTTTCAACATTTTGCCAGAATTTAATGCTATTGCTTCAGATTGTAGAGACAACATGTTCAGTTGTCATAACCACAATAGTAATGAATAGTCAGTACTCTAGCTAGTAGGTATGTATGTGTATTCTGTAGCTATTGAATAGTGTCGATGTAGCAGCTTCGCGACAACTTCTCTACTATCTGTTTCGTTTCCCGCCTCCGAGACAATTTAACTTGACAACGTGGACTCTGCAACAAAGGATGCTCGCTCTATTTAATGCTCAGCCTCTGCCTACGGAAGAACCGTAGATATTAAACGCTCCTCTAACGTGCGTGAAAAATTTACAATTTTGCTCGCGAGTAATCACATCTATGCATATTTTAACAGATTCTTGAGTCTACGATTTTTCGTAGGTACCTACCCTAACTACGGAAAAAATCGAGTCATAATATTAGAACGTATTCAAGGGAGTATATTTGTATTTCACGTAATGCAATTGCTACTTTAGTACCTATAAGTAAATCAACATGTTTCCAGAGTACGACTCGGCAATTGGAGAGCTCAAATAAACATTTTACTCGAAGTTAAGCGTTAAAAGGGAACACCAAACACCCTTAATCGTGCAAATACTGAATCGTCGAGATCTATTCGAGTGAGACGTCACGTTAACGTTACCTTGTGATGTGGAGGAATATTTGTAAGCGTTCTTTGTGTGATCGGGGACGAGTGTAAACACGGTACGGTACGCGGCGCGGCGGCGACGACGGCGACGTGACCACGCGGGGAGGGCTTCGCGCGGCGGCACTCGGGCGGCCGCCGCCGCGCGCTCCGCCCGCACCATGTCGGTGCGCGTAGATCATCGCGACCGCGATAGGTTCTCGAGACATTCTTCCCGCGCTTCTGTCGATCTCGCCTACCCGAGTAGCTCAACGCGAGATCATTCCTTCCGCTCCGTGCATTCGGCCCGCGTGCCAAGAGTATCCAGCGATGATTTGATGGTGCCCGTGCGCACACTACGATCTGCTTCATGTCGTGTGGCTCCCGGTGCCCCGCACCGCCTGCGCCGACACCACTCCTCGGCGGCGGAGTGCGAGCGCGCACGCCGCAGCACTCGCCGCCATACGCTCGAGCTGCCCAACAGCAGAGGGCCGAGTGTTCGCAGCCGATCTCCCGAGCCGCCGCCGCCGCCACCGCCCGAGCCCGAAATCCCACCCGAGGACGCCGGCAAGGAAGCCCGAAGGCGGCGAGTCGTGGCAGCTGTCGCCGCGTCTTTCTTCGCGCTGGCACTGGCTTCGGTCCTCGTGGTGGTGGTGACGCTGACTCACAGCTCTGTGCTTCGCGCGCACAACCAAACGGCCAAGTACTACACGTTCTCCGTGCCGCCGCACCATCCTCTCAGTGAGCCCCGTTCATGTTGCCCCACCGTCGCCCCTCCCGCTTCGCATGCGACTGTCTCCGACCCTGAGTGCCAGGGGCTGCGAACGTCGCCGCGGCGCCTCGTCTGCTCTTCACCGCCACCACATGCGGTACATAATATTGTGCAATATACCCATGAACAAACGATCTGGGGCCACGACGAACGCTGGGCTATATCGTTACCCCTGATCCAGTTGTGGGATCCTTCAGAGTACGACAATAGTCTGTCATTATACGAATTGTTGAGCTCCGTGTTCGCGAGATATCAAGTCGTAAGAATGATAGACTTGACACGTCAACATCAATAACGGTATTGCCAGGCTTTTGTCAAATTAGGCCCCAGTACGTACAGGCCACACATGCTAAGCACGTTCGCAACCCCCCTTCTGCATGATTAGTTACTGTACCTATATATGTAACGTGTTTGTGATGGTTAATGTTAATTACATACAAATTGCTTAGTTATTATTATGGCTATTAATTAATATACGCCTATATTATTTAAGGGGCCGGTTTACTAATTTAATTTGATGGATAAACCGAGAGGATGTTACAGCTGGTGATTTAGTTGTTTGGATTATAATAATATGTTAAAATAATATCAGGTGATGAAATTATTATTTTCAGGATAAATTTAACTATGACCCATTTTCGCACACCATCTGCGAATTTATTTATGTTGGTATTACCAACGTACATACGTGAAACCAGTTTCAAATTCTGATAATAATATGAATCAAGTTATTGAACATTAAAATACATAAGCGGATCTTAAATACGTTTTAGAACTTCATTTCAGAAAACTATTTATTTTTGAACCAGCGTTTTTTAAACGAGCTTTTAGTTACTCTCTAGTATGTAGGCACGTCATAGATATCTATATCTGTGAGGCACATCTAATATTTTGACATGCTACTTACTAGTAAGTAATCTGTGATGCGTCTTAAGTCTATGAAACTCACAAGTCAAATAATATTAATTATGTGCAAAATTATAATCTAACTTAGTGCATAATTAATCAAATGCGTAAAAGTTATTCGAAGCCAATTTAGAGAAACGATCTAAAATAATAATGTTTGTTTATAATAATAATATATTTATTTCCTCACAAAATATAAAACAACCATTACAGACAAAATACACAAAATATGAAAAAACTTTTGTTAGGAATAATCTGTGTTACAGACCACCAGGCCCCCAAACCTCTCGTTAGTGCAAATATTATACTTTCTTATAATTTGATAATGTTATGTAAGCATTCCTATTTATTACAACATATTTATATACAATTCTCTAATTTCTGTTGTCAATAATGTTATGCTCAAATGATAAGTAAGTACATACTAAATCGACAAATCTAACAGCAAAGCGGTGCATTCTTCCAAGATACAAATTATACCAACGTGACAATATTTAAGCTTAGCTTAGAACTGAGTCCTAATATTATCACAGATAAGCCCGGCGCGTGATTGGAAGGTATTACCATTTTCCTTGTCAAATTTAGATTTCTGTCCTTAAAGGAAGCCTCTCTCCACAAAAGTACCAATTGAGTTTTTTCTCCAAGATAAAGCAGCATTCAAAAGGATACTTTACATTCTGTAACCATTAGCGATATTATGAGATTCTAACATTAGATTGGCATTATAATATTTTAAATTGATTGATTACACACAATTATAATTCTAGGAAATATATGTAAGTACCTACCTAACTTTTTGATTGGAGGTTTTCGTATTTCTATGTTGACTTTATAAAATAAAAATAAAACTGGTCTAAAATAAACAAACGCATTAAGAAATTCAAATCAACTTTTGATCTCACATTTCATTGATTCTAAAAACTAAAACACTTTTCCTATACCGATAAACAAAATTTGCTATTACGTAAATACGTCATCAATTGTCCGACTAACACATGCTTTGATTCCAAATCATAACAAAACATTTTGTGTGCACACTATATCTTTATATTTTCTACAAAATAGGTAGGTCACTTATTCTTGATTCTTTGAAAAAAATCTTAATTCCCTATTTCTCTATTTTGCGATTTACTTGTTATAAACCTAGAGTGTCCATCCACTACTGAACGTAGGCCTCCTACATTTTTCACAACGGACAGTCCCAGCGATTATCCAGATGGACAGTGGTCTCAGAATCTGAAGTCCGTGATCGCTACTCGTGATATTTTCTTTCCATTCAGTCATCAGCAATTCAACTAGCGGCACGCTACGATAGCCGTTTTACATGAGCGTATATCTACTGTCTCTCATCATGCATCGCATCTTGTATCATATTGGCATAGGTACGGATATAGGCTGTCAAGACGTGCCGTCATAACTCTGAAAAAGTAACTCCAAAGATGATTAGGTAAATACTGAGAATATCGTGATATTTTAACTATATTCACGGGTGTAGAAATAAGACTTATATTTGTTTTTACAACACTATTCTTAACAAAAAGTTACATCGATAGATAATAGTGGATGTGGTCAGATTTATTATTTGCGTATCCCAGAAACATATTATGATATGACGCACGAAAAATCCGATTTAAACATGACACTGTGCTATTGTCTGATGGATCATTTTGGGATTAGAAGTTAGAAGGCTACGGAATACGTATATTTCGCGTAAAAATGGTTCCTTGCTTTGCAAAGGCAAATGTTTTCTAATACTAGCATAAATCTACTTGATGGCACCATTTAACTTTAAGTTTGACTATTTATAATGTGGATTTAAATATTTAGAGATTTAGCAGTAGGTATAAAGCTATTGTCGTCAAATATCATTTTAACCCCACATTTATTGCTAAGATTTAAATCATGCTTATAAATCATAGGGACTTTTTTTGGTGAATAAATTTATAGGTACATAATTTCTATGACTAGTTACTTCAAAAATCTTGATTTAATCTTGGCGGAAGAAACAAAAGCGTTGAAGAACACTCACATGTAACTTGTACACATGTACCTATACCTAAGCATCCATTTGCGTCCGACTGTACTAAATTATCAGTGGGTACTTACTACGAATGAATGTGTGAATATGTTTGAATCAGCTAAACCAAAATACGAGCACGCTATTGTAGGACGTTCAATCTACGAGCATTGAGAGGTTCCAATAATAACTGAAGTGTTCCAGTGCACGGGTTATGAAGATTCCGCTCGCGGCCATTCTGACATCGCAAACACACGTTTGCTGACGCTCTTTGGACTTGAAGTAGTTCGATTACGAATTACTAATCTCTCGATTTAAAATCACTTTTCATTCGGTATTTATTTATAATTCAAATATATTCATGAAAGAAGTAAATCGCTAAATAATTGCCACATAATTACAAAAATAAATTGGCACTTACTCGTTATCAATAGTTATTCTTGTTGTTTTTAGGTTAGTTTTATACTATCGTTTTGCAAAACAATTGTGAAGTCAGTATATTATTATTTATATCTCGTAGGAAAATGGTATCTCTCAGAGTCTGAACAGAGCCCTCAGTTACGTTAACATTACAAAATCTCAAATTCTTACGAAGTTGTTGGAATGTTTCGGGAGTGTTCAACATTTTTGCCCTGGGTAAAGACATTCTTCTTTTGTTATTTGAAACCATTAGAATAAGAGTAATTTAAAAATTATGAACGGGGATACAACTCTATATATTATGTTTATTACAAAATATTAATAAAATTGCGAGGTGTTTTCATCGATTTTTTTTATATATTTTTTAAAGAATCAATTATTGGTCACTGTTATAATATAAATACAAGAATCAAAGATAAAATAGTGACACCTAGATCTAGGCTAACTAGATTTAATCAATACAATATTTTCTCAGGAACTGTGTTTGTTTCCAGAAATAAAATCTCGATTGATGTAGCTGGAATGTCTTATTATAAATTCATAATTTTTCAACAGAGGTTAATGAACCAAGCTTATATAGTAGGTATAATATATGGTCGTATTAGTAGCTTCTCTGGCGAAGAGTTAAATGTATGTATAAGTAAATGTACCTTTGTAACGAAAATGTATTTTCATAAAAGATCTACCAACAGAAATTGAAACGAGTCAATTGAAATGTTCTTAAGTTCCTTTACCAGGGCCTAATCTGAATAAATAATTTTTGAGTTTGAGTTTGAAATGCATACAAAAAACAATATGAAAATTTAGAGTGTCTTCCTACGTCCATTAAACATTTTATAAACGCAGCATAATTAAAATTTACCGCAGTAAAAATCGTAATCGGCTTATATTTTTCTAAATATATTTTGGGTTATTCCCTATGCATCAAGTATTTTTTATTTAATATGTATAGGAGTTTGTTTGACCATAATCTCACGTTACGATGCAGCTAAAGATAGTAGGCACACAAAGTCTAAAGGAATTAGCTCTCAAGTGCAGCTGCCGGAACCACTCTACCACCTTCGGCCACATCGTCACTTAACGCATAAGTGAGGTTGTAGTCAAGCACAAGCCTATACAAAGTAAAAAAAAACAACTTCTCTTAACTTAGACATAATAATTATTTATTTCAATACCTATTTTACATTGAATGTAACAAAAAAATTAAATAGGTAATATATGCAACTAACTATTTCTACCCATACTTCCTTGAACGTAAAGATACGTTTTTTGTATAAATTCTGCCACAATAGGGTATTACACCCTTTTTTAAAAAATGTCTCAATTCGTTCCTAAGGTGCTAATAAGCCACCCAAAAAAACACAAAAATTTTATTCAATCGATAAGTGCCATAAAAATGCATTTAAATTTTTACATTTTCAAATGTCGGGAGTAGTTTGATGAAAACGCTGGACGTCATGTAACTGGTCATGACGTTATTTGGTCTCTTGTAAGTAAATAAATGCGCGGATATTGGTCTCGATTGGACTTATAAAATTTTATAAATTAAAAATGAGCTATTATCCTTTTTATTAGTGTGTTCCTGAATGCATGAATACTAGTGTAAAAATAATAATACTTCAGTTGACACTTTTAAGTTTACATGCAGCACCGTATGAAGTCATTATAATGGCGCTTTCTGTTTAGAAACAGATAAAAAAACTGAAAACTTTGAAATAAATTTTTAAAATTAATTAAGTTATTTTATGAACTAAAACTAACATTTTCCGACTGCTTATTGCCTAAGCTATCTAAATTGTACATTTTTAGATTTTTTCTCATATGGAGTAAAATACCCTATTATTTCATTGACTATATAGACAATTATTAAAATTAACTCGGTTATTTCAAAATAAAAATTATAATAAAATATCTCTATGACCCTGTCTGATTAATCACTGAAACCGCTAAAACTATGTGAGTGAAACCGGTTCAACAACTTATATGACATACCTAATTAAACAAGAATAGTATATTTGTTAGATTTAAAAATCACTAGACGATTGCTTACATTGTACATGTATACTTTGTCCGCAGTTTTCTTTTTAAGTCAATATGTCACAAAGTATCACGTAGGTAAGTTATACCAAGGAGGTATTATAAAAATGTAACAAAGAAAAAGGTTACTGTGAATATCTTCTCGATTTTTAGGGTTCCGTAGCCAAATGGCAAAAAACGGAACCCTTATAGATTCGTCATGTCTGTCTGTCTGTCCGTCCGTCCGTATGTCACAGCCATTTTTTTCCGAAACTATAAGAACTATACTGTTGAAACTTAGTAAGTAGATGTATTCTGTGAACCGCATTAAGATTTTCACACAAAAATAGAAAAAAAAACAATAAATTTTGGGGGTTCTTAGAACTTAGAACTGTCACTCAATTTTTTTTTTATCATCAAACCCCTAAGTGTGGGGTATCTATGGATAGGTCTTCAAAAATGATATTGAGGTTTCTAATATAATGTTTTTCTAAACTGAATAGTTTGCGCGAGATACACTACCCTGTAACTTCTAAAATAAGAGAATGATAAAACTAAAAAAAATATATGATGTACATTACCATGTAAACTTCCACCAAAAATTTGTTTGAACGAGAACGTTTTTTTTAATACGTCATAAATCGTAAACCGCAATTTACCTTTCATTCAATCAACTCAAATATAAAAAATAAAAATGACAAAAAGCAAGGTCTTACAGCACAAATAAAGGAAAAATTATCAAAAATAAAAAAAAGTTAAAAATTAAAGGGTGTCCCCATACATTTATAATACATTTTTAATAGTTACGTCAATTAATAAAGACCTCTGAGTTGTATGGCGCTCATACAATTTAGAGGTCTAGCTTAATTGGCACCAACCTCAAATAAGGTAAATAAATAAAATTGAGCATTTCCCGTGATGGACGAACGATGGACGAAGTTTGTACGGAACCCTCGGTGCGCGAGTCCGATTCTGCAGTCGCACTTGGCCGGTTTTTATTATACTTGTCGCACATAATATCTTCAGAAGAGCGGTTTTCC
The DNA here is from genome assembly GCA_951216915.1 of Tetheella fluctuosa. NCBI lineage: Eukaryota > Metazoa > Arthropoda > Insecta > Lepidoptera > Drepanidae > Tetheella > Tetheella fluctuosa. Next base: position 7,292,086 of record OX578222.1, on the reverse strand, counting down.
TTTTTTCACTCTTTTATAAAGCATAAAGGAAAGGGCGAACAGTAAATTCAGGATTAAAATATCCATCCAATCTGATGGCCTGAGGCATAGGACCCAAGATTAATTATAACTTATTTAAGTTGTTTGTGAATTTGAAAAAGATACAACATCACATAACGGATTTAGTAAACGAGTTTGCATTATGATGATGTTTTGTGTATGGGAGGCTGTTTATTATTATGACAAAATTAAAACAAATAAATGTGAGCTATTCATGGGTTAAAGATGTACTGGTTACTGCTTACTATCAACTCTTTATCTTATTCCTAACTTAATGTTATAAATGCAAAAGTGAGTTTGTTTGTTACATTTTCACACCTAAACCGCTGAACCGATCGCGATGAAATTTGGTACGCAGACACCCTATGGTATGGAGAAGGAATATTAGATATAAAAAATTAAATGAATCTCACATTAATTAATATCAGAAACAACTAAGTGGTAATAAAATGTATAAATTCTTATAAAAGTGCAATAGTTTAGCCTCCCAAAGTTTTGATCGTAAATTCTGTGAAAATCCAAAACTACCTAGGTAACGCACAAAATGAGAAGGTAGAAGGGAATAGAATAGGATTCTTTAGGAAATATTATAGGAATTCAATAAATGTTTTATTTGACGTAGAAAATCCCTCGTCGTAATAATGCAGTTCTCCCTACCGATTGTACTTATTCGTATCGTAACTGTACCCTAATCACCGATGACAGTTTTCCCTACAAACCACTGATAAAAGAATAAACATTGCTGATTTATTACACTTTCAGTTTTATTCTTCCCAGGGGGGATTAAGAAAGTAGTAAAAACTTGAAGATAGTAGATAGATATGCTCAAAGATTCTTATATTGAAGAAACCGAATATAAATTACAGTTGGACTTTGTACCACTCGCTCAGTTCTGAAATTACAAGAATAATCGAACTGTATAGATACGGTTCCTACATATTTCTAGCGGATTGTTCAAAAAGTATTTATTATATTTACAACCAAGAACAACGTAATCTGCTTTCCGTCTAGTTCAGTTTAGTCCAGCTGACTGCATCGAGGCTGACAACCGGATTCATACGAAACTTTTTTACTGAAAAGCACTAACAAGCAACCAGTGAAGCGAAAAAAGTAGACACTACCACCACTGGGATGCTACACTCATAGATCCATAGGTACCTATAAACATACGGAATATGGAACTTTTTTAATTTCACGCTTGATTCGAAAACTTCCACTCGAGTGGGAATGAGCGGAAGCCAAGAACTCGATGTTATGTCATACTGTATTAAAATTTGCTTCTGACTGACTGAATTATTACCTCGTGCGTAGTTACGTATAGGTGCTCACAAAGGATGAAACATAAGGCAATGATAGATAAATGATCTTTGTGTTTTAACTTATCAAACGTTTAGTCTACAGACAAAGTTTAAGAAAAACTTGGTAATAATAAAGTTTTCTTATAATCCTAAATTCTGTTAAAAGTTGATCTTAGGAGATTCTTCCATTAATACCAATTATGTCGTCTCGCAACATTCCACTAATGCGATTAGACTACCTTGCAGACACCACACTTTTTAGTCAAAGTAGTTCGTTCTCAAACATGCACGAGTCTTCCTGTCTCTCTAATTATAATATAATTTAAGCCAGCTTAAAGTTAAAGCTGTCACTGTTTCTTCCTTTACATTATACATACGTAACAAAGTTACACATTACATACTCATACAATGTAATGTACTAAACGTATATTTACTAATATTGTCAAAATCAATCGTACATGGAAAATTTAACTCCAAACATTTACGTAACCGTGTGGGTCCCCATTCGCGTGGGTTTATATTTATCATTCAAATACACCTGTATCGACGCTCTTTTAGGTAACTGAATAGCCATTTCGAACTAAGTTATGTCCATCATAAAGTTCCGCTTATAGTTTATGACTAAGGGTGTACACACTGACAGGTAAATTTCATATTCACTCAGTATAGAGGATAAACAAAGGTTAGACTTGTGAATACTAGTCATGTGTGGACATAAAAATAAGTTAGATAGGCTGAAACCATTCGATTGAACAAAATAAACTCTATATTATAAAAGAAAAGTACTATATGTAGTATATCAGTTATCTGGCTTCCATAGTACAAGCTCTGCTTAGTTTGGGGTCAGATGGCTGTGTGTGAGGAATAATGTCCCAGAATATTTATTTATTTATAAGAAATCAGTCGATCCGTCTCAGAGTAACACTTAAGGAAGTATATAATTAGAACCCTGACCATACGCATGCCAATGAGACAACTTTAAAACATGTCGGATTGAAATACCAAGTTTCTATTCTAGACATAGTACCGCTGGAAATAACAATGACCAAGAGCAATTTTATTAGACACTTGTTGCTGGTGACATTTAAGCCGGGTTTAGGCTGGCAAATGTTATATCTGCGTCCCTAATGCATACTAATACTGGGATTTAGTTATGGGGAGTCCTTTTATGAGTAGGTAAGTACAGCTTTGAAAATTGGACCTTCCTGAATAAATATGTGGCGTGCGTTTTTGGCGACTTTAATTAAATAATACAATAACGCTTAACGTTAATACGATCAGTGGTTTTTATTCAATAATTTTATATATTTTCAGTATCATTAATTACAGTTTGTTTTATGTTTGTATGTAGTATATAAATAAACTTATTTAGCTCTAGAAACAAAATATTCTACACTCTCATTTCATCATTCTACATTCTCGATTTTATGTAACACACAGTTCTTTGCAGCTGAATTTTAAATTGTCGTGATCGTGTCTCAATAAATGCAAGTTGTAAGAGTTATAGTAATTTATTAATGACTTAGATTTTTAAAATAAAATAACACTTAAAAATTGATGATTTAAAATGTTGTAAACGAGTTGGAAGTTCCATTATCGAGGATGACGATGCAATTTCATTATAAGCCGAATTATTACACTCGAGGAGGTTAGTCAACTTGCAAGTAACCGTTTCATAGCTCTTACAAATAATTCTAAATATACCTACCTACACAAAAATAATCAGTAATAAATATTTTTGTCAATGATAGATTTACTTTTGACCACAATCTCAACGCGGTAAGAGATGTTGTGGATTTAGGCACTCGAACATAATATCACGACTTGGACATTTCTTCCGTTTTTGCGGTTGTGTTGTATACATGGCAAGGTTTAGATATGGTGTAATAAAGTAAACCTTATATTACCCTTTTACTTTGTACTCTCAGTACTCTCAATACACCGTAAAAACAGCCTTAAGTCAACCTAATTATAATATTGTGACGAAAAGGGACATATTCATTATAAACGATAACTATTCCTTCGTAAGTTGCAACAAGTTAGAAATATCTATACCTATATCATCTTTTCAATGTAACTTTTATTCAACGTACTGGGATAACTTCCGAGGCTCTATTCCTGTTCGCCTGATAGCCTCACCGCCACCAGGGGGAGCGAAATCACCAACCCTGCGAAACACTATGTACTATGTAGTGCTATGTAATATACCTTAGCTGTTCGCATTCTTGATGAAGAAAGTTGATTCACCCAATTGTATTGATTGCGGAATAGTAGAAGATGTGCAACATGTACTATGGGAGTGTACGAAACGCAACATTTAGAAAAACTCATTTTGATGTGGATAGAAGTAGTGACATCGGTATTTGTAATAGCATTTTAGTCTATCCATCGTCTGACAAAGCGAAAATGTTGTACGCTTTACTAAAATTAGGATTAAGTTCATAAAAGTTGTAATATTGTTGATTTTTGTTGTATCTTTGTACTTATAATTTATTAGGCGATGTAGTCGCTCAGCGACAAAGCCTATCAATAAAGAAAAAAAAAAACATTTTTAAATAAAGATAAAACAATATTGTAGGATATGCATTAGGGTTTCTGATTTTTTTTCTCGGGACTCGAGAATTTTCGACCGGAAATTCCCCGGAAATCCCGGGAACTCAAGGATGTTAAGAAATTTTATGGAGCCTATAGAAAATACAATATAAAACATATGTTAATAATCAGTAGCATTTATTATGTAATCTGTCTTCCTCAGTTAGGAATAGGAACTAAGAAAACATTATCTAATTAACTAAAAACAACAACAACAATTTGAAAATCAACCATTTTAAACTTATAAAACACTATTTTTATACCTGGACTGCCTCTACTTTAGCGCTCCCCTAAATGCTCTTAAATTATTTTTTCACCTTTTTGTTACACGCTGCTGTATAGGTTTTTCATCTTAAAATATTTTCACATTATTATTAATTATAATTATTTGAGTGAAATCATTAAATTATGAACGACTCAAGAACTATTGATTGAATATGAGAAAAGTGCTATTGAATATAGACTGATGATGCTATTATAGCTCAAGTTGGTAATACAATACTTGCATTGTGTGGAATGGTTACGGAGAATATTTTTTTGTTGAGACTTACTTTATGTGACTGGTAAAGTTGAGCGCAGGTATTTGAGCTGCTGTATTACCTACGGTAAATTCTTAAATTTTACATTTTATTCTAATAATGTTAATTTTTTACTTAATAGAGACATTCAATTAACCACATTATTAAGTTAGATACTTACAATGTATCATATTTTCATTTGCTAAGTGAAAATCTAATTTTCTTTTACTTTTTTAACATTAAACGTTAATAAAAGCACCTTCCCAATATAGCTTGAAATGCTAATATTTAATCGAACTAATTTAAAATTACCACTTAGACATGACTTCTTATCAAAGTGCGCTGTAATAACGTGGTGTAATTTTACACACAAGATTATTTTTAATTACGCCTGAAGACTGTAGCGCGTTTCCTGAAGGGGAATAAATGGTAGGCAATTTGTAGTTGTGTTCTGTCGTACGTTATACTTACAGATCGAGCTTAGGTCGGGTAGAGCATCGTTATTTAAAACCGATAAAAACGGTTATGTGAAGCACATAATGTCACTACATTATGCACCTTGCTTGCCTGGTATTTTTCAGGACTTCATATTGAGTAACAAAAGTGTCTTCTAACTTCCTTCGTTAAACTTTCCGCTTTTTTAAAGTATTATGAGTACAAACTATTTTATTTATTTATGTATGATTATACTTAGGGCATTATTATTAGGTATTTTATTTTACAAAATTTATTATTCATAAAAAAAAGGAAAACGCAATATAGTTTCCAGGAAATCTCTTAATTTTATTTTGCCCCATACCGAGGCGATAAATGACATAAAAGCTTCCTAAAAGCTGTGAAAGCAAAAACTTTTATGTCTAATATAGTTTTATGAACGGCTTACAAGCAGACAGACAACGGTCCAACTAATGGTAAGAGGTTACATTTAACTTGAGTAATATTCAATTTAATACTCATTATGAGTATTATTATATTTTGGATTGTTATTTGATAGTGAGCATTTTCCAGGATAGTATTTACATTTAATTTTAATATGTTTTAAAGGGGGAAAAGGTGTTTACAAAGAAACCTAAGTTGGGTTCGTCGTGCTGTACAACTCACTATGGGTCCCATCCTAAAAAGGCGAGAAAAAAAATAAACGGAAAAGGTTAATCTTTTTTTTTAAATTTCAGTGTTGGTCCCTTAGTGAAAGTTGTTCGGCATGAAATGAAATTAAATAATTTATTCATTAAAATAGGCCTTCGCATGCACTTATGAATAGTCAGACCCTAATACACGGTTCGAAAGGCTGCTTTTGCTGAGAAGAGCCGGCAAGAAACTCAGCAATTACTCTGTTCAAAACAAACAAATCCAACATAGGTTTCGATGAGATGTCACTTAAAAATATTCACCCAGTATATCAAATACATAATATAATATTTATATATAATAATTTTAATTTCACTCCACCTAAAATCCTCCTTGGTTGGATACGTAACCGCAATATTACCTAATAACATATTTCATTATCTACAGTCGACGATATACAATCAAAGCAAATAAACAAACATCTGGATTTTGGGATCTACTTATTTGTAAAAGGTAAATACTTTACTTAATATCCATTTATTTAGCCACACCGCCCACACAAAATACTCTTATCATATCTTCAACGTTAATCATTTCTTTTGTAACAAATTCCATATAAAATAGAATATTTTGGAAAATTACCTGATATTAACATCGCTTTAAGGACTTTAATAAATAACTTTAAATTTAAAGTTATAAAGTCAATAGAGATTAGTCGATGAAATCCGAACAAATAGTTTTAATTCTGTAATGAGAGCTTTGATGTAAGAGGATTACTACACATGTTAATTTCGGATCCCATTAGTCTAATGGAGATACAAAAGTCGCTCACGTGGCATTAGCACATGTAGCTCTCTGGCTCTAGCGAATATTGTTTAAAATATAACTTTAATCATTACTTACTTAACTTACTTACTTTTGAATATAATATGTAAAACGAGCAGGCGCAATTCTATTGTGTTATGTTTTATTGCAATGCTTGAAAAAAAAATATAGAGCCAATGATAGCTTTTATAAATCCTGTCATTTGTAAAACAGTACGATTAATAATTTAATAATTTCCTTTAGGAAGTTATAAAGATATTTTATTTAAAATAACAGTCAAGTTTATTTAGGACTGTAACGTTGGGAGTTAAAAAAATATATAATGGGAAAAATCAACTGCCAATGAAAATTCCCTTAAAACATCGGTTCGTCCAGTTCCTGATAAACAATTATCATTGACACGAACGCAATAGTATATTAATAGGTATATCTACAAACCATAATGGGGGCCTCATGTATGTCCAAATTAAATGAACCGTAAGACCAAAACATCAGCTCAGATTTAGGTTCGAGTAATGTTCCATAAACTAAGTTAACTAAAGTTTACTGGATGCCTGCGATCCACGCGTGACAGTAAGTAACCTTACGAGATAATTTTATTACCCAATATTGTTCGGGCAGTTGCTTGCGACCTACCTAAGAAGCTGTAGTGATGTCACCATATATTACTCCTTTAGGCGGAGGTGGTAACAGAAGTTATATAAAGATGTTGCTAATTTTTAAATATATTACCTACCTAAAAGACTTCCTCATTTTCAGGTAGATTTACCCAATCCCTACTAGCATGATATAATGTTATTAGTTTTTAAATTAATTAATAAGAGCTCTTAGATATTCCAATTTACCGAACAATGAATAATGTATATTAATTTATTCAGTTTTAGGAAGAGTATCCACTAAAAATTAGATATACTTACAGGATGAATTTTTCAAGTGGGCGTGGATGGCCAAATCCTAAACTATAATGAATATAATAACGAACAATACTCAAAGGAGCCTCGAGCCCGATTTTGATGAAATTGAAAACTAAAACTGCATGATTGGATTTTTGAAAAATCAATATTCCTAGCTAGGAATTGAACCCGTTTATTTTGAAATACACGGTATTTTAGCATCCATACACGTAAATAGTCATTGTGATTTGTACCTACCCCCGAGTATATTCACATTTAAAAATAAATTAAGCACTTTTAAAACAATAAAAATTACGTTCTCATTTATTATTCCTTTTATAGCAAAGCATTTGTATAACGTATTCTTACGCACTGGTAAGATAAAAACGCTTATTTGTAAGAAAAAGAAAGCTATCTGAAATGTCTACCACTGTAGGTTTGTTCACAAAGGAATAAAAAGTGAGACAGAATAAAAAACATTTCCACAATTTTTACAAATTCTTCCCAAAATACACTTGTAGGTATAGCTTTAGTATTGTGTGGTTTAGTATTTGTGTAGCAAGTTGTTTGACATTGCCTGATATCCTGAAAAAAAAAAACATTTGGGCAAAATTTCGCTTCTTATAATTCTAAAATAAAATATTAAAGATTTACGCAATAAATTCAATAGTAAATTTTCTTTTTAGACCATTTTCTTCGATATAGCAAAATACCAAAATATTCGTGCCTTCTTGAAAACCTATCAGATATATAGGTACTTACTGAGTTTTAAACTTATAACTGTGCTGAGATTTTGTTTCATGTAATTGAAGAGGACCGGCTCAAAACGGTTGCTTAAAAACTTTTCCTTAAATATTGTTCAAAAGTGACACGACTAAGCTTTAAACAATTTCAACAGAAATTATATATTTTAGAAGATAATTGAAAGGAGATTACGTTGACTGTAGCCCAAAGGTAAAACATTGTAAGTTGTTAGAGGCAAAAATAGAACAAGTAATATAAATTATTATCTATAATCATAAATTATGTAGCCATTAAGCCATGAAGGGTTTGTTTTCGTAGAATCTGCGCCTTTGTGAGTGGTTATAGTACAGTGCAAGTAGTCAGATTTTTCCGCCAAACCGAATATCGAGTGTACTATTTAGCTTTTTTTTTTTTTAACATTAACGCTGTTTATCCAGACATACCTTCAATAGTGTTGGCAATTAAATGTGATTTAAAATCGTATTACTTGTTCTAAATCACTATAAACTCAGCAATAAAATTACCAGACCGCGCGAGTTTCTTGTAATAAAAAAACTTATAATATAAACAAGATAGAATACAATCATGCAGATTTATCCTACCTATTTATTTATTTATATAAATATTAACAGCATACTCAAATGAAACGCGATATTTTTCGCCGAGAGAAATCTTCGTATTAGAAAACAATCAGTTTTATTTATGCAGGGCACCTAATGATTTATGCTTTGTTTAACTTCTCTCTTCTCTACTTAATAATACGTGGGCCAGCAACTTGAATGATTATTGTTTACAAACAACTCGCAAAATCCGTCACAGTAAAAGCTGTTTGGGAAAAGTTATAGACAACTTTAATTCGTGATGAATTTAAAAGGCTCTCCAACGTCAGCCTATTAAAAAGTTATAGTTTGTGATATGATGCGACTAATTCCATTTGTGAATTGTCTTGGATGATGTTGATGAATTGTAATAATTCAAAAGTATTCTGTATTATATTCATAAATAGAACATTCTACTCAATATAAAAAAAATATTGTAGTCATGAAATGCGTTGATAGCATGTCTAGTATGAACAAACGTTTCCTTTAAACGGACAAAAACAAAGTGTGACAAACTTTGTGTGGCCAATTTAACTGGCCCCTTTTGTGTTCCACTTTAAATTTACATTCTCAGTGTTGAGAGTTCTAAACGAAGAGAAGTGAGTTCTTATGTAAGCGACAATTATTTATCAAACACCCTAATGAAGCTCGAAAACGGAAATCATCTCCATAAACATACTGATGATAATACCTATTCATTTAGGTAATTAATTTAAGGAAACGATTACTTAGTTCTTAGGGAAATAGGTTACAATTTATTTCCTGCACTAAATATAAATAAAGGCCTACTTTTCACCGACTTCTTAACAATACCTAATTACTACAAAAACTTTTTTTATTTAATTTATATTAGTTATATAGCACTGCTAGACGAAAGGAAGATATTTAATCGACTACTATTGTGGGATTAATGTATCGAGAAGTGTTTCCATAAATAAATGGAAACTTTCCTAATATCTTACATTATCACTCTTATTAAAAAAAAAACCGGCCAAGTGCGAGTCGAACTCGCGCACCGAGGGTTAAATAGTTCGTCCATCACGGGAACCTTAACGAAAAGATAAACTAGATTGAGATACAAACTTTGCCATTGGTAAACTATTGTCCCCATACATCGACAAAGGTCGCAGTCAGTTTACCAACTGCAAATAAGTTAAAACACAAATTAACAACATATTTACGGTTTCAAGATTTATTCCTTTACTTGTGCTATAAGACATTGTTTCTTGCCAAATTTTATGATTCTAGGTCAACGGGAAGTACCCTATTTGATTTCCTTGCGAGTAGTTGCGAGTCTCAAAATATGCGGCATAAACGGCCGCATCTTTTGGTTGATTTTTTCACAGCTCCTAGAAATTGCAGACCTGAGTATTTGATATTAATTTCAACTTGATACCTTCACGTGTTCCTGAGAAAAAGATCTTGATAGACAGACAGACGGACGGACAGACAGACAGACAGATAGACAGACAGACGGACAACGAGGTGATCCTATAAGGGTTCCTTTTTTCCTTTCGAGGTATGGAACCCTAAAAAGAGTAGCGTAATAGTAATCTTGTAAATTCTATTAAACAAATTAGGTAGATTAACATCTATGTGTACCTTAACTAATTAATTATGTACTAACTAGTAGTTCGCTTAATTTGCAAATAACACTTGAACTTTAAGATAGTCTAGATATCAAAAACTACTTCAAGTTTGGAGTTAAGCGTAGTAGGGTACGAAATTGAAATATGAATGGAAAACAACAAATAGGAAGTTAGTTAATTGTTTGGTCTTAATGCGTAAATAAATAACATTTGTTTAATATGATTGAAATAGAAAATCAATAGCACACTCAAATATATACAAGTACCTACCTAAAATCTGAATTCAGGCGCTTCAGCACCAATTTGAAATTTAATACGACAAACACGTCTGAACGTGACTTGAATGAAGTTCTTGACGCTAAATTGTGATATTCATATGCAGATTAAGCTTGAAATGAACCCTTGAGCACAGAATAAGTCACAATACCCCTATGGGTATTAGGTGGTATAGTATTGTGTGGACATTTCATGTAAAATAATATTAGTTATTTATTAAACTGGCATAGTTAACTTATATCTTAAAAAAAAAAAAAAACTCTAATGAATGAAATGCAAAATATAAATTTATTTTGTGAATGTTATTTTTTTAAATAAAAATGCAATTTCCTTCAGTACTTCCGCAACTCGAAGAGTATTATAATAAAAGAAAGAAGCAACAGGCCATCAGCGCGCGCTCCGACGGCGACCCGTTCACATTCATCGACGTGAAATATCATTGTATTTACTCACTGCGTAAAAAACCACCCGAAACATTGTGTATCGCACATTTTTAACGTCCCTGTAAACAATTCCTTTGTAAATCCTGACTTCGTTAACCGGTCGTGTTAAATTCGCCTTCATTATAAACAAAATAGGCTTTTGGGAAAACCCACAAAAGCGAGATTGGAAATTCATAAAGTAAATCTGTTTTTGTCTTAATTAGTTGCCGAGTAGTTGAGTGAGAGTATCTCGTGAAATGTTACGAAAGATCGATATCTAGGTAAGAGTTAAGAACAAACACTATGCTTTGTTCTGTGACCAGACTATGTGCGGATTGTTTGTTTGTGTGTTATTGTGGCTGTCTAAACTGGCAGCTGCCGTTTTGCAACTGTTGCTGAGTAACGTTCAGTTGCAGCTCTGTTGCTCTTTTGTTCTGTTTTGCTAAAGGTAAAATAAAGATGCAATAATTTACTTAACAATCTTTTAATCTTTGTTACTTAATTTAAACTTAAACATATCAAGTAGTTCAAATATTATGGTGAATTTTTATTATTCAGGCTAAAACGATAAATGAATCATAGCAATTATTAAAGAAAATCGCAAATTCTTTTCAAGAAAATATTTATTGGGTGAGCAATAGCATAATTTTCAAATATGGCTTTCACCTAATGGCACGAACAATTCTTTTCGGAGTGTCCATTTATTTCTCTCTCACGAACCCCTTACAATCAATCAGCATTAGGTTCAGAACAAAGACAACGTTTTAAAATTAAATCAATCGAAAAATATTTGTAGGTTACAGATGTATAGTAACACACAGGAATACCTATCTTAGCACTTGTGAATTGGTTAATTAATCATAGCTCAAATAATAATAGTATTGTAAGCTAACATGTTTTTTTGTCTAAAACAGAAAATAATAGGTGGAGGTATAAACCTTTCAATGAAATTTAAAAAACATGATCCATTTTATATTAGTGATAATGAAAAACGACTGTGACCGATGGTAATGGATCTAGGTATAACAATAGAGCTGAACAAAATTAAATTTATTGCTTTGTAGTTCGTTCAATGATCGCAAAGTGGAGTTCTTTGAAGCGGATGACGGGTGAAATTATGTGTCACACTTTGCTCTTAACGATCGATACCTTTCCTTATATTTTGTTATAGGTACTTTAAAATAACTAAATAACATAGTTTAGATAGAGCAAATAGAACTTCCTCTGCTTAGACGATATTTTATTCATTATCTAGAAACTTTTTTTATTACACACGTACAGTGCATCTAGAATTTTATTGCTGTAATAAACAATTTAAAAGCGGTAATAAAATGTTAGCTAAAAAGTAGGTATTGTTTCACGACTTGTTCTAAAAAAACTCCCAGAAAATATCGTGATAATTCCTCTTAGTTTCTTCTTGTCAGCTATTTCTAAAGCTTCGATAAATCGATTGATTAGTAAAAATGTTTCTGGCAGCCTATAAATCTAGCGTCTACGCTACGCAAATGTATTTATAAAACTTAATTAATAGCTTTTACAAAAAGTATGTGAACACTCCTGCCGGGAAAGTGCCGATGTAAAAATTTTAATATAAAACTGTTAATAGCAGCTTACTGTTCTGGATATTGATAAAAAACCCTTTATAAGTACTAAGTGTAATGTAATTAAACATTTCAGGAGTAAGTTAGTGAAACGTCTTTGACTTTGTTAACCGAGTAAACTAATTATGAAATGTCGCAAGTTTTTTTTATATAGTTATCTAAAACAACTGTTGTGAAGGATTATCATAATACAAAATAATTAACCCAAACAAATGAAATAAGAAACATTGAAGATGATTGACTACGAGTTTTATTATTATCAAACAACGTCTTAATAGACCTTTGAAACAATAATCAAAATTACCCATAGCAACGAGAAACTAAATCGTTACAAAATCACCAAGTAAATTTTTGTCCTCAGGGTGATATTTATTATCACAGGAACCTATGTACATAGGTAAATCGAATTCGAATCTATTATGTTTGAAATTCCTTCAAGGGATACGTAGTAGTTTCGCGTTTAGGTAAAACCGCGAGTCAGTTGAAGCCTATTTTCCAAACGTTTTGTTTATTCATTAGCTTGTTACCGTACCAGCAATTTATAAATCCTATAGCAAACTATTTCTAGATTTTATTGAAATGCCATGCCATGTTATCTGTGCAGGTAAAGCTTGGAGTGCAGCCAGAATAATCACATTCTTTATGATTGGCTCCACTTGAGACTTTCGTCCAGGGATAGTTTTAAGTAAAAGTTCTTCGAAAAACATAATAACTATTTAGATAAAGTTAAGATTGGACTGAAATAACTGTTTTTACAGTTTCTTTTTTGACTTCCGTATTTTTGTACTGAACTTGCATTACAATAATTGCTTCAGTGTTATTTTGTATTCATGATTAAACCATAGTTCTGGCACTTTAATGAGTTTCTAATAATACTTTATAGCATACATTTTAATATTGATGAAACTCAGTCAGTGATGGCAAAAAAAAAAATTGTCATTATTAAATGAGAGCTCATTTAAACAAAAAAACAGATTGTTAAACGCCAATCTTCGAGTAAGCTTTACATTTCCCGTTTTCTCTAACTAAAGGGTTCTGAGGTCAACTTGATGAGGGTCAAAAATGTTAAAGATCGTAAACTTTTGTAAGGTTGAATGAGACTGGGATATAGCATGGTATTCAACTGATGTTAGTAATTTATTTACTACTACCTACATCTGTAAGTGTCCAACCAGTAATGACACTAATATTTTTAATGCATCACGCTGAATACAGTCTCATTTTATTTGATAGGTTTTTACAAAATACCTTGGTGGTGTCTATATTATGAGTCATTGGAGATGAGGCCCTTACGCCCACTCTGTAGGACAAGGTTAGGTAAATAACGGAATTTGAAGATACATAAACTTTATAAATATAAAACGTATTCAAGTAATTACATTGTAATCGGCTTCGCAACCAGCTTTGTTCAAGTCAGGGAGCTTTTGTGCTAACTTGTTTGTTAACTGCGAAGCGTAGTTTCATATCTTATTTTGATTTTATATCACAAAATACTTTCCTCTGTTGATCAATATTATTGTAATATTTAAATGTATACCTACGAGTATGTGCAACAGTTGAACTTACTTTGTTTATATACAATGCGCTGAGAATCAAAGTCAAATTGTATGTAGGATTAAATTCAAAAATGCCACTTTGTATTGTTAAATGAAAATAAAATCCGACATAAACCTAATTTCAATATAGGTAGGTAAATTACTTAGATACCTAACGGTAGGTATACAGCGGTGTCTGTATACATATATGGTTATATACAGTAATGCGTAATGTAATCTCGGTAAACATACGTTACTTGTGTTTTAAAATAGATTTACGCGTCCAACAAATCTATCAACACGCCTGTGATAAAAATATCTATGTATACCTTATGAATGTGGGTATTAGGGATCCATGCTCACGAGAATCTGAGAAATTTTATACCAAAAGTTAAAGCGAAGAGTCTACCTACAGGGACGCTAGTGCACTCAGGTGGAATCTGAGCCACGTTTAAATGTTGAACACTGTTGATTAACATATTTTACGTCAAGTTTATATAATATGCAACAAAGTTGATATATTTTATTCATTAATATAGGGTTCAATCTATTTTATAAGAAAATGCTGAAATTTTGGCACGGTTTTATAGTGTTGCAAATAAAGGAAGTGGTAGTGTGGAACTGGAACTACGACTAAGAACTTCTTGCTAGATATAAGTATCCCATTAATTTATTATTAGTAACGTAAACAATACACAATTTGCTTCTCTACGCACTGGCGTATATCCAACCACCTCCCGCTTATATTAGCTCCAGCAGTATAGGAATCAAGGTATAGTCAATATATCTAATAGTGGAATGCCAATGTCAATGATAAATAAATGTAATTTATTTAATTTCTAGGAACTCAATACATAAATAATAATTCAAAATAAATTTAAAGTTAAAAAAGATAAAAACAACCTTTCTTATATGTATAGGAGGCCGGGCAAGATGGTACTTAGGGATTAAAGCTCGGACGATCATATATTTTTCTAGTTATTTTAGTAATCTTTGTTAATCAGTCTTTCAAATATACATAAAAATAGACACAATAAACATACGAATAAGGCACAAAATCCCGATTTATAGAAAATTAAATATCACCCAATCATGCCCGATGGTTTGGTCTGCAGTCTATTGTCGATAATCTTCACAATATAAAAAGGTATAATTTAAAATCCAATCTATTATCCAACGTAATGGTTATTTATTTACATATTTACAATTAAAGTAAAAAATACAAACTATGATATATAGAAAACATCCTCAAAGCCCTCCAACGTAATTATGTTATTGTTACTAACGAGCTACATCACTTCTTTGTCGATAACAAAAACAAATGACCGCCGGCTATCTTGACACTTATGCGTTTGAGATCTGTCATGATGGGTTGTCCAATCCTGGAATCCTGGATCCGCCCTTGATACGTATTATAAATATTATATTAAATACAGATAAAGCGTCACTCCATTATGTTTTTCATTTCCTACCGGGTTTCATTAACTTTTCATCGATACGCTTCACGGTTTTTACCTCGTTCAAATCTGCACAGTGTTATGGGCTGTAGAAAGTAATTGATTCGTGTTTACTTAATCTAATTGTTTATATTTAGCACGAATTTACTCGCGAAAAATTGGCTCACAGAATCAATAACAATTTCACACACAACGATAAAGCAAACACAAAGTTATTATATAACATCTTTATACCATGTTTATTAGCAAATAAATTGTTATCATTCTCATTCTCATAAATTCTCGCTCTCATTCATTCTCAAACGCGTTATTACGTATTTCAAAATATAATTCTTCAATAAATTATATTTTTATCTATTAACTGGCTAAGCGGCTTTACCCACACGTTCCCGGGAAGAGTGGGGAGTAGGTATAACCAAAGTAATATTAAATGGGTATAGTGTATTTTTAGAATCGGTCCAGTAGTTCCAGAGAATACAAACACTTTTTACAAGCTTTTTATTCATATGACAATATTAATTAATAATAAATAGTGCAGGCAGAGATAGTATACGCTAGGTGTATATATCCCCATATATTAACGTATTTTAAAGGGGCCTCTACATGTTGGATATGTATCCCCACTCACGCCTTCCAAAAAAGACCGGTCCTCACGCCGTGATATTTGGAGAATATAAAATAATAATTAGTGTAGATTGTGATACATACTATAATATATAATACTATAATTTTTTTCAGCTTGACCATAGTCAACACAGAATATAATATACACATAATTAGTGATTGTAATTATTAATTATAAAACATTTTTACCTTTTCCCAAACCGAAACAGATAACGAAGGTTCAAATATGCGTTTGATCATTCATCCAAAATACGGGAAAATACATTTATTTGAGTAAATGGTAATGTCGTTTATTGAATAAAACATGTTAAAAATGTCTAGTTAAAGAATCTCTAATTCCCCTAAGCGGCGAGTTTCAAACAAGGGTTTCAACAATGTTATCCCCCGGCCAATTGACCGGGCTCTGACGCATTATACTCGACACTCCTTTGTTTGTTTAGGATAAATTAAAGTCATTTGACTAGTTCTTCATCACTGAATACTGCTGCTAATTGAAGTTTGAAATCCAGCTTTCAAGTAATATTGCGTCCATTGTTCTATGCCACCGCAAACTGTGAAAGAATTTTCATCTTGGTGAAAATGTGGCAGTGGTATTTTTGATCTAAATCTCAATGGAGTGCTCGCCAAATAGCTTCTAGATACTGATAGTTAAATGTGTCAGGTTTGGATTTCAGAATTTGTTTAAGTATCTGCTCATTAAATGTCTGTATCTCGTTATCTCACACTTCGTTAACTATTACAATACTAAGTGGATAAGGAGTTTATGCAATATTCCGTTGATTTGGATAAAATCTAACTTTTTAGAAACTATCTTGGATACTGATCCTTCTTGAAATATTTACGAACCAATTACACAATGTTAATAAAACGTGCTTATTTAGTGGTAAAAGGTCGGCAGCGTATTGTCAATCTTCTTGGTATTGCAAATGTCCATTGGCGAAGGTGACCACTTTTAACATCAGGTGGGACCGTCTGCCTGCTTGTCGACCTTTTGACTTATAAATATGTTTACTGAAACTAATGATGATTATTAACAATAACTAATGATGGTGTTTTTTTTTTTAATTTTCTCGCAGCCTATATGGGTGGTACTAATATTCATAATAATATTAAAACCTAATTCTAATAAAATTTCCGGTAATTATACCCTAACGTCCTATTTAGATCCAAGAAAATATAGAATGTGATTTAAAATTCCTATTTATAACGTTAGGAACACTTTCTATACCTACCCAAACTAAACATAGCACTAGAGTAGGTCCCTTCATATAATAGAGTCCAAGGATATGTAACTCCCAGGTAGGTATAACGGACCCCAGCAACTCCACCCCTATTCTGATATGTTACAATGGTTAAGCTTGGCGTGTGGTTGTTCGCAGTTCGCCAGGAGAACGAGCGCATGATGCACGACGTCCTCCAGGCGGGAATCTTAAATCGCACCCAGTCGTCGGGGGGATTGCGCTGACGCCGCGCTATTCGCCGCGGCCGCGGCTCGATAACATCCGCCCCGCCGCCGCGCCACCCGAGGAGCCCAGCGACGCCGAGCCTGGGGCCTCAGACCCGCCGGCCCGCGCTGACTTCGCATCACTACCGACCTTTAACAACGTGCACTATGCCCTCCGGCAAGCGATGAGCGAAACTCCCATGGTCACCACGTGAGCTCCATAACCTGCTGAGGCCCACTCCGGTCTCTGTTCGCTCTGTATCCTGATGATGGCGGTGGCGCTGACTACTTCGAATGAACGCAAAAACTGCCACATGCATACTTAGCTGTGAGACATGGTCTGTGAACCGAGAGAATTTTCATAGACTTGAAAAGTTGCTCGTACGCGAATTGAGAGTGACGATACGGACGTGTAGGTAGCTAATGTGAAATTGTGAATAAATATAGTCAAGAATGAAAATGTTATTTGTTGAAATGTATCGGATAGGGTGTAAAAGACAGGGCGTCAATAATCCACGATTGTTAGAAATACAAACTGTCTTATAAAGTTAAGACTCCAATTATATGGAACTAAAGAAAGAAATATAATTTGCAAGTCTGATGAATTGAAGTCTGGTCGTATCTAAAGTTGTTAAAAGAACGTAATTTGTGGGTGGTGGTATTTTAAATATTATTGAAATGTTGAACAGCAGCAGAAACAGACTTTATATTTAAGTAAGGATATACAACGATACCCACAGCTAGCTGCAGAACGTTGTGTAAGGGTATTTCAATCGGGAACAATATTAGGTGTCCACACAATAAGCACAAGTTACATTTCTGTCTTTAGTTTATGTTAGAAATAATGTTATTTGAAATGGAGAAGGTGCCATAAATAGCACGATCAATTAATCTGATGCCCGTGTGATGTAAAATTATATTATAGATGTCCTTTAGCTGTGAAATCCGGAGTAATTAACAACTTAATTATTGAAAATGAAACGGTACCTATAAAAACTTATTTAATGAAAAATACATAAAAATGCCTATAATTTTACTAGTAGAGCACATTTTAATGTATAATTTAATTAATCGCAACACAGTACAATACACTTAACCGTATTCTTTCTATATTCATATAAATATTTGTACTACATTAATCTACTTAAGTCTGTCTACTGGCACTTGAGCACAATGACGTTGAGTTATTATATTCTAAAAATCCCTATTGTTCAGTCTAATCAAAGAGCTTTTGAACTGCGCTTAAAAATCTGTTAAAAATAAGAGCTTTTTGTATAGTAGTTGTTGTAGATATTACTCTTATGTGCTATGACGGGAAATATTCTTGTCGTATAATAGAGCCACAAAATCGGCGTCACTCGCTCCACTGGTTTTGTCGTACTTAAACATCGACTTGGTTCTTGATGCGAGCGGTTAGGTAAAATATAATATATGTACCTATAGTATGTTAGTGTTCGCCGCGCAGACCCGCAACGCTCGTACCTCTTTTGTCCTCACTTCTCACTCTTCATAAAACGTTGTCATCTGCCTACTTACCAATTTAGAATGTAATATTAGTGGTTTACACCACATATATTTGTCCATTTAGGCCTATGCTATGGATGAATTTATGTGTAAAAATTATGATTACCAACTCTATTGGATTATCTTTCCAATTTTGACTGCACCTGTTTTCTGAAAAAAATAAACAATTCTTGATTTGGGTTTTAAACAGGTATTGCTATATAAAACTAAATTCAGAATTGATATTTTTACCTTTGTTTTGTATGTACATAATTATGTCTATCTAAAAGTATAGTGAGTACCTACATATAATTATTATTGTGTTAAATAAATTTGCTTACCATCTCCGGTCACATTGTTACCATGGTAAGATTGCGGTAAAATTCAGGCCTATACATAGCAAAAAAAATCAATATAAAATATATTGGTTCTGTTCGGTATAAAATTATATAGAAACTTATTTGTTTTCATTAATCATTAATAAAAGGAAATCCTTTTCTGTCAGTAAAAACGAGGACGATGCGACGTGCGAGTCTGCGCTAAGAATCTGGTGTTTTCCAGCTATGGACACAGTATCGCGTGCCAACAAACCTTAAAATAGTTACACTACCCATCTAATTTGTATTGAATATAAGTATATTTTAAAATAGAAATACGAGGTTGACTTTGTATCAAACTTGCGAAAACATAAGTTTTATACCGAGAGTGAAAGTGCAGTAGAAAAATATATTTTTTATCTGAAAAACCCTCATGTCGCTGTTTTTGAAATGACATTATTACAAAAATTCTAGTTAGATAAGAACCCATTATCGAACTATGAGCTTTGGTGTAGGTTTATATGTCATACGGATCTAAAAGCAGGAAAATGTTTAGTCGATTTATGTCGAAATTTGGTCGAGGCTAAAAGGTATTTCACCTCGTTTTCCTTAAAACATAGGAGCAAGCATAGAACGTACGTACGTGTTAATATTAATACATTTTTCAATTCATATTCGAAGCTAGAGAACGATATGTTTAGTAGAAATACTAGTCATTTAGAGACAATACAGTTTTAACAAATATTTTAAAAATCACTTAGGTATATAAAAAAAATATATACATTTTCTAGATGACATTATTATTTTAATTATGTTCGATAATTGTATGGGTCAATTATATATGTACTATACTATGAGGGTGTACTATGAAAATTACTAGCATTACCATAATATAATCGAATGCTGTGTCTATAGTTAGAAAATAGCCAGAGAACATTGCTGTTCCATGTTACAAATATAATTATGATATAATGTTTAATGTGAGCTAGGCGTAGGCGTATGCCGCACATACTGATAATTTATCTTGTCGCAAACCATGGCTATCCCATTATTAATAACAGTTTGAAGTTCAAATTTAAATATCTGCTTATTTAAAATTAAAATTACTAATAGAGGAATGTTCATTTTAAAATTGTTTATAAACATTTTATTTATATAAACATTTTGCTAAAACTATTTCAATCAATGTTCGAATAAATAAATCGGTGAACAAGAATAGAAACATGTTAATCAATTTCTGGTAATTACGACAGGTGGAAAATCTGTTATGTGTCGGCAGCAATGCTTACGCTGAGCAAGTAATGGTTACGAATATGTGTATCGACAATTAAATGTAGGTATTAGTTTAATTGCGATCCGCATCCCCTCCCATCCTCGTGTGATACGATATGCTACGTGTTCAAATGTTATCGTTTGATTTATCTCTAAGGTGTCGCCTCGGAGCAAGAACTGTCAATGCACTAGAGATCAATTCCAATTTTAAAACAGGACCTATTAACGTAATTAGTGCTAGAGGAAGAATACAAAGAATATTATAGTTGTTTGTTGTAAATGTCAGTTTTAATTAATCTATTTTACAGAAAAAAATGTTTAATAAAATATCTTTATAAAATAATGTGGTTGTGTTATTTTGGTGTTAAGTACGTGATAATCGACCTTGTGTGACGAACGCGTCGAAGGGTTAATATGTAAAGTTGGTGGTGTGTGCACAAAGGCGTGCGGTACGGGCGTACCTACAACTTAGGTGGAGAAAAGGTAGGGTTTGAAAAGGTAGGGCAGAGTGAGAGTGACATTCCTGTCGAGGCGCCCTCTCAACTATGCGGCCGAGCTGATGCGCCGCCCGCTCGCCGTCCGCTGACGGCGCTTGTTACACGACAACAATTTGTGTCGGAAACTTGCTAAGCTCTCGAATTTAACTGTCACAACTCACAACTTTCAAAACTTTAAGAAAATTTCTGCTACGAACACAGTCATGTCAGAAATCAAATTACGCCTATCTTAATTGAATAGGTTATTCCATGTAAAACTTACATCAGTTTTATCTTACTTATTACTTATTTATTTATAACTAGACTTTTCTAAATAATAGAGATAATTGCCATACACTATACTTACGCGTTTACATAAAACTTGTGAATTTAAAAAATTGTGAAGCACCTCGCTGTATTAATATAATTTCCTTAACTACCGCTAAAACGCTTTGTGTTTCTCCCCGGGTGCACATCCCATTTAACGTTACGAGTATCATGTAATATCTGTGCTCAATAACCAAATAATATATTTAATACATATGTAAACGCTACTCAGTATTGTTACATCTCAAATATCTCAATGTAAGTGACACAATATATATCTAATCATTAGTATCACAGAGTTGCTATTTTGTGTGAGCAAAATTTGTCTTGATAACCAAATATAAGACGAGAGTAGTTAGAGATAAAGTTAAACCAATTGTAAAAAAAATCCGTTCGAGTCAAAATGTGATTGGGACAAAAAGGTACTGATAAAAAATGCGTCCGAGACACCCATCGAACAAACCGTAAAAATGGTCCATTATGTATGACAAACCCAACATGGATTATATTTTATGTGGATATATCCCTGAATTTTCAAAATAGTGTGACTTTCAAATATCAAGGTATAAGTATGTATCTTAACAACGATCTGAAGTACCAGTCTAGGACGAAGTGTTTATGAAATATATCTAGAATTGTATCTGTATTTAAGGGGATTAATGTCCCCAAGGAATGGTCTTAGAGAGACTACTAAAGCCTAACAGGTACTAGTATTTCATAAAATATACGAGTAGGTAGTTACATATATATCTTACTATATCGATATCCCAAACGTAGACATTTTGAATTTGAAATATCATAAATACATAATTTTCAACCTTTAGGTAACCAGTAGGAAAAGTGGAAGGTGGCTGGATGTTGTTTGATGAGGAAGAAGGCACAGAATTGAATTCTGTGGCGTAATGACTATTAGGACATGGGGAACATTATCTTGATGATGATGAGTTTTATAATTGAGAAGTACTCCGTTGGCTGAACCTATGTATGTTATATACATAGATAAATATCGACACTCCTGACTCTCATTGGGGTAAGCTAAAACCTATAAAATCTATATGTACCTATAGATGTCATAGATATGGATTCGCCTTAGCTAATGATGATGTTGATAAAGATAACAATTAAGTAGATAAATACGAATATTATCAAAACAAAGCCTTGGTGTGTTAATCTCAGTGCACGGTTAAGACTTAAAATTTTATTTACGGAATAATTTATGGACATAAATCTCGTAGCACGGGCGTGTTGGTCCGCAAAACAAAAACCACCCTTTGTTCTGCGACCACGCACACGTGGTTGCGGTTCGCTCGTGGTCGTCTACAATATACTTACCTACATACTATATTTAATTAAGCCTACGTACACAGAATTTATACCTGCATTTGTAATTGTAATGAGCTGTGTATATGTGATATGAAACGTGGATTCTTTGCTGACTTGCCATGTTCCATAATTCCCCATTTTTGTGGAATTAACAAGCGAATTGAAGTAAATGTAGTCTGGGTTTCCATCCAGACAATAATCACACAATAAGTACCATGGTTCCTATAAAATATTTGATTGGTGCTCCAAACTTGAGCCAATGAAGACATTGGCTCATTTTGGAATAGGTAAGTTTAAGTTTCTTTCATTATTTGGCAATTAGTTCTAAGGCAGTGATTACCTACCCAATCGAAACTTTCTGATGGACTTTTACTTATTGTTTTCCTAACAGTTAAATGATTTGAATATTTTTGTATAATTGAACTGTCAAAATTCTCCAACATTATAGCTATTCGTTGGTAAGTAAGAATTGTAATAACGTTGTTTTAATAGTTAAAGTAGATAATAATACTGGTAGGTTACATGAAAATTTCGAACTAAGTCTAAAGCCTCCAACTAGATCGTAACTTTACATAGGCACTTAGTAGTATTAAAAGTGAAATAAATGTCAGTTGCAGTTAACTGTCAGTGACAGTAGTATCTGTAAGAGAAGTTTGAGAAACATTCATGGAGATACAATTTGTTTATTATAGTTTCGTGCGGTAATTTAATTTATTAGCGGCGGGCTATTTCACTTTTATTTACCTTTCCACTTTGTGTGATTAGCTTAAAGGTTATGTTGAAGGTTTTGCCGGTAATAGTAGTAAATATGTATAATATAATAAATCTAAATAAATATATCCTAAATCATCTATCAATCAATCATTTTTCAAATTAATATCTCCCGTATAAATCTTTTTCGTCCACTTTCTCACTAAATATTTTACGACAAACAGACAAAACAAATTTAGTTAGGCACCTTCCCATATTAAATTGTATCTTTATTATATGGAATATTTTGATATGGCTTTTTTCCAAGTATTGGTAAGTTTAGTCGTGCTGAATATAGAAACCCGTTGCTTTATTTCAATAACCTCCACGGAAGAGCCAAAAATCAAATCATTTATTGCCTTTTTCGTTATTTGTAATACATAGTGTACTAATTCTCTATAATCTTATGATGTTGAGTCATATTATACTATTTTGTAAGCTAAAGAACAAGCTGTAGGTAACTACAATATTTCCTGGTCCAAACTAGGCTAGCCTGTGTTATGGGTGGCAAGTCCTCCGTCTAATGTTGTTTAAACAAGTGTAACTAATATAACACAATAAAAAATCTATAGCAAACAAAATAACACAGTAAAAAAATCTCTGTAGACGTTACAAACAGCTAAGAATAAAAATAATAATACAAAAAACAAACACAAACCACCAACAACAACTGTACAAAGTTTCTACTCAATCGGAAGAACTATGTACGAACATATAGATACATATATTTTTACTAGCTATCCCCCGCGTTTTCACCCGCGTAGCGGTTTAAAAAATAGCCTACGATCTATTCTCAGACCTACCAAATATACACAAAAAGTTTCTTAAAAATCGGTCGAGCTGTTTCGGGGGATTTGGATAACAAACACTGTGACACGAGATTTTGATACGAGATTTTTATATATTAGAAGATAAAAATTACAAAATTACTTTTTACAAAATTGTATTAAGTAAACCAATAAAAACCAAGCAAAACTTCATACATAAATATTTTAAAGACAACGGCTGTTTATTTTACACGTGAATACGATTTATCAGTGGAAATAGATTTCCAAAATCTTATTACACAAACTCACTTACGCCTCATGTGTGGCTCTTTCTTTTCTAGATAATACAGTTTCACAGAGGAATGCGATAAAACAGTTTTTTTTTTTAAAAAACAATAGTATAGTGCCAAACATACTAGTGTGAAATCGCCACCGAATGGCACAGTCCATTGTGAAATATTATTCGTAATCACCACCGCACCTGAATCTACCCCATTAGTATAGGGTAGGTTTGTTATCGCTAGACGTGTCTAAATCCAGCCTCGTTTATTTCCTATAGCTGATTCTCGAAGTATTACGCAATTTTTTGCTATATGTGCTTATGTCGCAAAATGTGTAGTAGGTACGTAAGTTAAATACTTTTTTTCTATCAACTGGTTGGAATGTTTTTCGAAAATATTTTATTATTATCGGTAATAAGTAGATATTTAGCGATAATAAGTAGTATAGTAGTAGTGATGTTGAATAAGGTCGTGGGTTCTTATTCTACAATAAGCTTGAGTTTTTAGTGATATCGTTTTTAGGGAAACCATAACACGGTAGTTGATTACTGGCTGGCTACCACCCTCAAGAACAAATAAAAAATAAACAGAATTAAAAAAAAACAGGTACCTACTCGTTTTACTTAATAAAAAAATTAACATCATCAAAAGAACGTTACGTAGAATGTATTAAAACATCACAACAACCTCATTACGGTACGTAGAGCGTGTAATTACTGTAATTAAATCCTCCGCACCCCTTTTCCGATGTCACCACGCCAGTACGGGTAAACATTGGTAAATCCGCTTATCTCACACTAACAAATTTCATTAAGCGTATGTAGGTAAGGTACTATAGACTTCACGATTACAACACCTTTATAGTTATTTAGTACAAAACATTTTTTCTTACATTTATGTCTAAATATTATTATGCAAACTGTAGCTATACATAGTTTCTTAAACACTTCGAGTACCTATACTATATTTACCCAATTACGGTTAAAAGTATAGTAATTTGGTTCACCGGGACATGTATATAAAAGAAAGTGATTTGAACAATCCTTTGATTTGAATCCTTCTAATATTATAAACGCGAAATTTGGGAGGCTGGATGAATGTTTGTTACTCTTTCACGCAAAAACTACCGAATGGATTTGGATGCTTGGTACAAAGATAGAATATATTCTGGATTAACATGTGAAATACTTTATATTCCGGAAAAGCATACAATCTCCCGGGAACGCGGGTGAAACCGCGGGGAACAGCTAGTTACATATAATAATGACGGGTAATCACTAATTATATTATGATTGCTAATTTTGAAAAGCAAGCGATAATAGTTGGCTCGGTGTACGGTAATCGGGTTACTTCATTTCAGAATTCTCGGTACCCATAATAAGTTCTCTGAGCAAATAAGAAATTAGAGAGGATTGACATCGCACTAACTTAAATAATGTTGAAAATCACTAAGCTTAGTAAACAGGGGTGTGTATTAGCCTGATATTTTAAAGCTGATATCATATAGACTTAGTGAGCAGTTGGTAATTTAATTGGCTAAATTAATAAGGTTTTCAAGGTACATACAGGGCTCGCAATATATATCGGACAGTACACAGATAAGATAAACAAAGAAATGAGCGAGTGATTTACTTGAAAAACTTAGCTTTTACTGAAGATGATAATAAGGTGTTGTTAGTTTTTACAATTGGTAAAAAAATAAAATGTGTGGTTTGTGGGCCAGTTACTTTTTATCCGGGGATAAAGATACATAAAAAATAACTGAAATATTTTTTGTTGTTATTTCACAAGCATATCTTACGTAGACCTTTACTTCAACAGTGCATAAAAAAATTTGGAAATTCATAAAACAAAAAAAAAATGTAACAAACATTCCTCCGTGCGACGAAATAAAGATATGCATTACAATTTTACTAGATGTAACCGAAATATTAGATTTGGTGACAACATTGACATTGCAGGCATGCAAGCGCGTCTCCGTAACATGGCATCCATTACATCGGGTACTACGAGCTACGAGTCTACGGATTGCGTCAAATATCTACGAAACTCTCTACGAAAATTAGTAGGCGTCTACGATTTTTTTATTTTTTTTTATTTTTATAGGTTTGTGTTTGACCACAATCTCACTATTTGTAAGTGATGATGTGGGCGAAGGTGGTAAGCATACAAAGCCTTAGAAGGAACTGGCTCTCAAGTGCAGCTGCCGGAACACACCAATAGGTGTTTGGCGACAGATTTTCAACTTGAGGGTAGTCATTGATTTGTACTACCGATAATTTGGATCTAGTTTTAGATAAAGTAAGGAAAACACGGTGCAGTGGATTTAAGTAATAATGGGTTTAATTATAATGTTTACATTAATATTAAATCCACAGTCCACAAAGTGGGTCCAGTGTGGATTTGCAGATTTTACACGCCTTTGAATTTTAGGAACATTCATAGTTTGAAGAAAACTGTTTTAGCTATTTGTTGAATATTCTGCCCACGCTATCAAGTTTTCCTGTCAAACACCGCAGCTGAAAACCGACAAACTAAAATTTTGCTGTTTAGTTTCTTCTTTATTTTAGAAGAAATACGAGTAAAGTGCATGAATGCACTGTTGCAAACCTTTTAGCTGTATTTTAACATGTTTGCTGTATGTTTGTATGATATATTTCAATGGTTCTCAGAATATTTTAGTCATATCAACTTATGGTTAGATAAGTGTATAAATAAAGTTCACCAGAAAATAAAAGGAATTCGTAAAAAAAAAACTCCATTTCTTATATAAAATTAGGTGTACCAGCCCTAATATCTTCAAATTAGATACTCAAATAATGTAAATTTTTCGTATCTTCAACTTGGGGACCATCCAGTCCCCAAGTTGTTTTTTTTTACGGATATTCCTTGCATTTTAATTTATTACATAAAATTTTAAGCGAAGATAAACTAGATTGAGAGAAAAACTCAAATTTCCCGTTGGTAAACTGTTGTCCCATACATCGACATAGGCCGCGGTTAGTTTACCAAATGCAAGTAAGATAATCGCAAAAAAAATTACAGCAAATATATGATCCTCGGATTTATTCCTTGATTTGTGCTATAAGACATTACATGACTCTAGGTCAACGGTCAATAGGTTTTGATTCCCTTGCGAGTAGTTGCGAATCTTTTGATTGCGTTGATTTGGAAGTTTGATTTTTTTACAGCTTTAAGATATTAGAGACTTAAAATATTAGTATTTGATATTCATTTCAACTTGATATCTCAACTCGTTCCTGAGAAAAAGATCTTGACAGACAGACAGACAGACAAACGGACAACGAAGTGATCCTATAATCCTTCAGGGTTTCCTTTTTTCCTTTTGAAGTACGGAACCCATAAAAAAGAGAAATATTCGATAAAAATTCAAAATATGGTCTCACCCACCTTAACTTTATTATTATCTCTTTCCATCCCTAAAAAGTCATTACCTAATACCGTCTTAATACGACTTTGTCTTGAGCTAATAATTTTTATTTCACAAAGCGTACTGCTTACCATAAAGAATTTTGATAATATTTATATATACAGGGCGACCCACGGCTATTCCAGACGGAGGAAATTAAAAAATAAGTACAACTGCATTTATAGAATTTTGAAAAAAGGCTTGCTTTAACCGAGAATCGAACCCATATATTGTAAAAAAATAATACAACCTACTATTATGAACATCATCATACTAATATTGTAAATAGGAAAGATTTGTATTTTTGTATGTTTATAATGAAACTCAAAAACTACTGGACTGATTTCAAAAATTATTTCACCATTAGAATGCTATATTATCTCTGAGTAGGTAACATGGGCTATATTTTATCTCAGAAGAACGCGGGAGAAACCGCACCGAAAAGCTAGGATTTCATATTTTCAAGAACATTATGATAGCGATCGAAAAGGTAAGTATCTTCTGCATGACGGTGAAAAATAACATTCAAATTATGTTCGTTCTTCTCACAATATTATAAAAAACACTATAAAAGCAGTTTTATTTATTTAAAAAATGAAATCTATTATTTTTTGGTAACATTTCTTATTTACAATATTTTAATAATTCCGTTTGGCATGGTTGCGAGACGCCCTGTATAAAAGGGAAGCCGTTTTTTTTTGTAATCAACATCCTGCCTTAACTGCTGAACCTGTGAATGTGAAATTTGGTATAAGCATGGATTACGCCACGTAGACGCTCACTAAGATAGGATTTGGAGGTTCGTTAATTACCGCAGATGTCGAAACGGCCCCGAAGTGCCATTTTAAGATTATTTCTATTTTTTTTACTTTGTATAGGCTTGTGTTTGTCCACAATCTCACTATGGTAAGTGATAAGTAGTTGGTAAGCAAACAAAGCCTAGAAAAGGAACTGGCGGTCATGTGCAGCTGCCGGAAGGTATGAGTGGTATGTACTTGGTGCTACAACTTGTGGGTGGTAGCCAGGCAGGCGGGTACTATAGTACTCTACCACCGTGTTATGGTTTCCTCATGATGTTTATCTTCTCCGAAAGCTCAAACTCATTGTAGGAGACGAACCCACGACCTTCGCCGCAGTATCCGAGTGTGAAATTTAATTATGTAGACTATTTTTTAAATATGAATGCGTTTCTCATGTTTTAGAAAATACTATTTAAAAAAAAGATTTTTTTATCTTGTACTCGAAAAACCGTGTTAATATAAGATTGTGGTCAAACACAACCCTATTCAAAAGAAATCTTATAGTATAATAAACATTTTACCATACTTATTAATATTAACACAATGGGTAATAAATCCATTATAAAGGCTCCATAGATAATTACGTATAACAAATATATAAAAAGAGCGTGTATTCAAAGTGTATCTGAAAACAACCGCTTTAATTATTAAGCCGAAAATTTGTTTATCCGCTACCCACTTCCCCACCCACTTGAGTTAATTTAATTGTAATTTTCTAAAAGGGTAGATGGGTACATCAAACTCGTTATTACTGTGAATTAATAATAACAGGGGATTAATTTATTGTAACAAACCAAGATATGGGCATATTAATCCATCGTAATCATAGAGCATGTCTAAAATGAATTGGATTAAGGTTTTTTTGATCCTCTTTATTAGAACTGGACTTTATTAAGTTTTGCGTGAACATTGTATAGCTTATTTCATTTATTTTAGTAGGTAATTTCTATGCGCTTTAATTACAATTCAAATTTAGCAATTTAAATATGAAAGCTTTGATTGTTAGCTTTTTTAATACTACCTATATGGCAAACAAACTTACGGCCCACCTGATATTAAGCGGTTACCGTAGCCTATAGACGCTCATAACACCACGGGCAAAGAAAATACAATATTATATTTTCCCTGCCAGGGGTATCACTCACGCGTTGCCAACCTTGAGACATGAAGTTGTTAAGTCTCCTGTGCCTGTAATTTCACCGGCTCCCATACGGAGGGTATAACTGAAACACAGTAATACAAGTGCACTACTATTTCACGGCGGAGTTAGATATGGTGATAGTACCTACTTCCCCGGGCGAACTCTGCACAATTAAAGTTATAATTATACATACAGGCAATAAAATTCTTCCTACTTATCTCAATATTGTAATGCGCTTTAGGTATAGATAGACGGACATAAACACAGGAGTTTTAATATTGTTTATTATTATTACTTAAAAAGAGTTTGTATAAATTTCATAATTTAAATAATTAAAATTTTTAAATTAACACATTTTGAATTATCTGAATCGTTTAATGTGGTGGACGATTACTGAAAATTATTATGTTACAGGTCATTATGATAAATATTGTTTGAAGGCATATTTATGTAAACTATAAATAGTTGCCTTCTTAAACGTAGAGAGCTGGTCAACCCATACGCGTAGGTATTTATCGATTCTGATGTGATATCGAGGGTAGTTCACAGTCGACTGATAGATAAGTTCCGCTCCGCCGCGCGCCGGCCACCCATTGTATCGGTACCGCTAATGAGCCTGAGCGCGACCATAAGCCACTTTATTACTATTAAATTACTTTGCCAAAATTATAATCTTATTATGTGACAGGTGTGAATATTCATATTTTCTTGATGGCCCAATAATTGTTTTAATACCATCCGAATAAGCATATTTTCAAAAAATGTTATGTTACTATTTTTTATTAATTGGTACTTTAAATTTTAAGACATTGGCTTAAAATATAAATTATTATTTTTACATTATAAATAAATGTTGTAAAAATTTGCTTAGATAAATATCAGAGTTAAGTCAATCACCATTGAGAATCATAAAAAATCCAACATAAATGATAATATAAACGCGCTGGACACGTGCATGGCTAGGTAACAGAGCTAATCTAGGGCTGTCTGCTTTTAAAATACTTTTATCAGAGTATCCGCTATTCGACGTTAATCTGCCTCATAACGCCATTAGACGCCTATAAAGCCTCGCCAGTAATGGACATAGCGTTCAGTGCTGCACCTGTTCAAAGAAAGAGCTATATCTACGTGTATTAGTTCAACTAACCAGATTTTTTATTGTTAGACTTACTACTTTACTTTTATATTACTAAATATTTTTTTGCATGCCTATTTTCGAGAGGCATATTAGAAAGAATAAGGCCATCGGACCCCAAACTAAGCAGAGCTTGTACTATGGATGCCTACTAGATAGCTGATATACCTACTGCATATGCTAATTTTCTTCTCTAAATATATACTTATTCTATATTCTAGATAATTAATTAATTACCCAGACTCAGAATAAACAGACATCTTTATGCACACAAATGTCTTGCCTGGGTGGGATTAGAATCCACGACCTGAGGCGTGATAGATAGGGTATCTTACCAACCACTCCAACCCAACCGTCTATGTACAAAAGTAAAGTAGATTGTTATTGGTTAGTTGTAATAGGTATAGCCGATACTTTCCTAAATTGATAGATTACATATAAGATTGATGGATGTAAGAGTAAGTAGTAGTGGAGACTCGACATACCCTCTACGACTACTAATGACCTACTTTTATTATTTATATTGAATGGAATATACCTACCAACTTACACAAAGCATTATGTTACTTTTGACTTTTGATGTAAGGTCCCTATTATCCCTGCTAATAGAAATAAGTAAGTAGGTATTTGATTAATTACAGAGTATATAAATTACGTAACTGAAAGTATTTGTTTGGTTTCGTGAGCAATGATAACAAGAGATTCTTTATATCCATTTACCAGTGTGAACAATCCGACAGAAATATTACTTCCATTTATTTTGTAATGCTTCACAATTATACATATGTAATATGTTCATGTTTCTCTAGAAAACTTTGCTTTTATACTCGAGTTATATCAAATTGATGAATTGATATTTCCAAAGCTCCAAAGGTATGTATATTTTATATTGACAGACAATAGTCTCCAGAGAATAATTACCCTACGTGATACACTACCCGTCCTCTCTCAAGTATGTTAGTTTGTCGTCAACAGGAGATAAATATATACAAATTAGTTAACTCATTCCAATAAAAAAAAAATAGACATTATAAGAATTCGTCAATCTTAAAAGTAAATAATAAATAAAATTTCAAACGCTCGATAAATAAACTTGGTAACAAAACTTATAAAGACGAGCATGCATTTTTAACTGACTTTAAAAAAAAGGAGGAGTTTCTCAATTCAGTTGTATTTTTTTTTTATGGATGTTCACTCGTTTCTCCGTCATTTATGAACCGATCTGATTTTTAATTTTTTGATTGAAAGGGTTATACCTCCAGATTGGTCCCATTTTTATCAACATTCAGTTAAGGCGACGCCTTGAAGATTTTGGTTGCAAGGATTCCGATTTTTCTCAACAATGACTGAAGCGAACGAACTGAAATTTATTGTCAGAATTCATCATGTCTTTAACTTTATTTTGTACGTTGCATAACACGATTGGTTAACTTTTATAACACAAAATAATTAAACAAAAGTCCTCTTTAAAATAAGAGATTCCAATTTTACCGGCGTTGAGGATCGATTTGAGGTTCCAAAATTTCTACATATATTAATTGAAACTGATACTATAAATTGTACTTAGGTTTTATGAAATAAAATGGTTTTTAAATTAAACAATAAAAACCATTTTTTCGCATACGCCCGTTCCGTTTACGCGGGTTTTCTATGAGAGTTCGCTATAGTAGGGAGCGGGACGCAGCACGTTGAATTTCAGATTTTTAAGCTTAACGCGGCGTCACCTTAACGGCTTTAAAAACTGAAAAGCATAAAATAAACATTTTCTTTCTACATAATTTTGAAACCGGTGCCAAGTAAAACATTAAAATTACTAAGAATAACACAAAACACAAAACAACAACAACAAAAAATTACAATGAAAAAATATTAAAACCAATCTTTCACACTATCTCGAAATATTATCAAAAATAAATTAACCTAAAGACAACAATAACTAAATTTAGTATGTGTTTATAGATACCTACTACTTAACTATAAAGAAAACTCGCTGAAACAATATATATAAAGTAACCTGAAGACCAAGTAATTTTTATGTTTTTCTTGGCACCGACTTCAAAATGATGTATTTAATGCTTTTCAGTTTTTGAAGTCGGTTTTTTTTATTTATAAAATAAGATATTAATATGTTCTTAGTTAGGTTTTCTTACTTTACAAGTCTCTTACTTTCCAAGTAATTTATGAAGTAGAATAGCTTGAGCGAGTATTTCAGCCACACGGTTATATAGAAACTTTCATAATGTACCTTCTTCGCCACACATTTTCATAGCATTAGTGTCATTCATTTCAAAAGAGTCGACGACTTACGGAAAATGCCAAGTAGATAGACATGTGGGAAAAGGAAATGGTACGTTTTTCGATAACTTCTAAAAAGATTATTATAGAAGGGAAACAAGTTTTTAGATGGAAATAATAATATGTTAATTCAATAAACTAAATAAATGATAAAATAACTATTTAATAATGCTGGTCAAAAGTATTACCATATTACACCCCTTTTGGCTTAGAATTTCACGTGCCGGCGGCATAAATCAAATTAGAATATCCTTTAATCATACAATCTTAATTTATGCTTGCGTTATCAGAATCTGCTTACGCATAAATATAAATGTACCTGCCTACCTAACAAGGTTTGATATTATTATACTTTTATGGATCACAAATTTAATTTTAAAAATAAGTTAATAGGTATTTAAAGAAAATATGGAGACCACACTATGTAGGTATTGATTTAAAATATATATAAAATAGTTCGACGATGAGACATCAACCGCTGTTGAGGCAATTACACATTTTTTTATTTCTACGTGCAAAGTATGCCTATTTGATAATCTTATTATTTAATATAGGTTTCTTGTGAACTCCCTTTGATTATGTTAACTTCACTGTGAATATCATATTATATTGCTTTCGGTGGTTAGCCTGGTTTTAATTATTTCTAATGGAGAATTTGTTAATCGATAAATAATTTAAGCACGACAAATTCTCACAAATATTGAAATCTGAATAATTTTCTAGAGCAATTTATAAAAATGTCCAGTATAACATTTTTAGAATTCCTCAATCCGAGGGAGTATTTTCTAAGAATTCCTTAAAAATTACGATGCCTATATTATATCAGGAATTATTTCAATAACTTTATGATTGGGTATTCGCATCATAGATAATAGGTAAGTATAAAATACATATTAAATTAAAGAAAGTTACTTTCATACAAATATTATTTTATAAAAACCGGAGCTTGGAAACCGGAAAACATTTCGAAACGGTTAATGCCTAAATACATACAATAGAGAACTTTTGGGGTTGGTCTACCTTTAACACAATTAAACGGCTTTAGACAGTAAAACTCCGTAAAATGGTGTAACGTAAATGTACGTAAAGGTAGAGAAGAACAGATATTTCGATAAGGTAGATATACAGGGTTATTTTTAAAACACCGGCAGTGCTTTAGGTGGTGTAAGTACTCATCAATATGAACAAATTTTACTATGGGACCAATCCTGAAATCACGAAAAAAAAAACATTTCATACAAAAGGTCAACCTTGCTTAATCAAAATGTATGAAAAGTTTGATTTTTTTTTCACGATTTCAGGGTTGGTCCCATAGTAAAAGTTGTTCATATTGATGAGTACTTCCACCCCTAAAGAACTGCCGGTGTTTTAAAAATAACCCTGTAGGTATAGCTCCTATTTAAGTAGGTAAGGAACACTTCTACGATGATAATTATGAATCCACCCTTCACTTTCCAGAAGCGGTTTTAAATCTTTTTTTGTGCCTAATTAATTTGTCGCGCCAGACTTCGCGGAACAAATTACGGTTTTAAATTTTGATAATGATATTTTAACATTTGCACTCCGAATTAATTTATCGACAGAATCGATTAATATTAATTAAACCGGTGCCAAGCCTTTTTGTAGTTTGTATTAATATTTTTTGTTAGAAAGTAAATGTCACTCGATTAATCGTTTTGTTATACAGGGTGAGTTTTAATTGCCTTGCTAGGGTTGAAAGTAGGAACTCATTAATACAAGAATCTTTTATTATGTGACGAACTCTGAAAGGGCGAAACAAAGACATTTGTTCCATATCCAACTAAAAATAACCCTATATTAGAAAAAAAAATATTATTGCGTTCTCAAAATGATTCTCTAGAGATTTTGATGGGTTATGATGGAGCTTTTTGGGGTATGATAAACAGATCCAGTATTGATAGGTCCCATCTTAAGGAAATTATCATTTTCAAAAGTTCAAGTTTGGTTGCCATCCATTTATAAATAGCTATATAAACTTCTATTTTCGTATCTGGTGCTTTTACTGGATCCTGCCCTGCAAAGCATAAAGGAAGGTTTAGCACAGTAAACGTCTCTTCGCAACAAGAAAATAAAATCTAATTTATCCTACACATGCCCCTGACCAGAATATCATCGAAATAGCAAGAATAAGTAAGTAATATGAGGTATATTTACGACAAAATAATGATGAATTGGATTTTTCCTAACTAGCAACGATTCCAGTTAAGAAATTGGGTCAAGGTTGTTCTTGTTATTTTATTACCACGTTATTTTTATTCCATTCACACTATATTACAATAATATAATATTTTTTTTTAATAAGTTGAAAAACTTTTAGTTGGTTAGTTATGTCGATGACGATAAGGTGTGGGAGATCCACTTAGAAGTAAGTTCAAAGCCAATAATATAATGACAGTGCTGTTACAGTACATATATGAAAATTTTATTCATGTTCGAATCAACATACAAAACTTTCTTAAGAACAGCGAGACTTACATCAGCAAAGTGAGGGACTCTTTCAAGGGGCAATGTATACGTTTCTATAACAAAGTAACATTCAAGAACTAAATAGTTGATGGTAATATTTTGTGTATACTTATGTCACCGAAAATGTATGAAACTTAGGATTTGTATACAATTCCTTGGAAATGTATACAATTCCGAAGCTATTTAGCAAATCTAGAAAATATTGTTTCAAAGATTTTTTAATACACACATATCCTGGGAATGTATACATTTCTTAGAAATTGTATGAACTTCCGATATTGTACTAGGAAATGTATAAAACTAATACTTTCTGTGAATAAAATGAATAAAACACGTTAGTAAACTGAGAACCAGAGTTATCTGTGAATACTGTGATGTCCACTACTAAGTGATAAATAAAACAACATGTTTTATATTGAAAGCTGTGGTTCTACGTCTGCACCCCGGCACGTCTGCACGCCTCAACGACTCAGCGATAAGTGAGCTCGCACCGACGCTCCGCCATACCCACGCAAACACCACATCCCTCCTTTATTAATAATTTTATTTTAATTGTACTTCCACATACGGAATTATATTTCAATAGGCCTTTGCAGGCGCCACATACAGTTTGAATCTAACACCGATTCGGAAAGTTGCTTTTGCTGAGAAGAACCGGCAAGAAACTCAGCAATTACTCGTTTGAAACAATCTTAAACATATTATTTAGTATACAATGTTTGTCTTATAAAACATAAGCTACTGTTGACTGTAAATATGATAGCAAGATACAACTTACAACATTTTATATAAAATAAATAAATTGACGTTAGGTAACTCCACACACAACTGTTTAAATTGATAAATTTGACTAACTAATAAATCTATACATACAATTTATCTGCTAATTCTCATTTGATGTTATTTAGTACCTATAGTTATAGTACTTGTTAGTATTCCAACACTTCATACAATACCCAGTTGTATTCCATTATCTAGTCACTTATCTTTCCTTCATCTCTTCTTTCCTCATTTTTGTTTGTATTTTATTTAAATAACGTTTGTTGTGCTTTGAGTGGCAATTACATTTAAATCCATTCATAGATTGCGATGTAAATATGAACCTGTTTGAAAAGCTGAAACTAAGCATGAACATTAGTGTGTGTTTCCAGAAAAATCGCTTTAGCTCGTTTATGCGTCAATAAGTAAGTGCGTTGTTTTGTTTTAGAGCTCTGTGTCTCAAATAACCATTAGATTTATATTCCGGAAATTTCATGATAATAGAAAATTTAATTATATAGGGACACGATAACAGAATCGATACATAGCTGCCACGGATACTTTTGTTTCGATGTCGGGTACTTTTATTTTTCCAATAAGATTCAGACACCTTTCGTTGCATTTGATATTTTACGTGGCATCTATATAAGTAAATGTTTTTATTTATAGTTCAATACAGTATATTATATGGTCACACATGTGTATTGGTGTTACATCTGCCCCACTACAGAATCTGCATTTCAATAATCTTTAAAAATTTATATTTTGGCACAATAATTTTTTAATTGTCGATAATATCTTAATTATCGCAAAATAGTATAAGTACGTACCAATGTGTGAAGTGTTCGATTTCGAAACGCTAATTTTACATTTTGATTTTAAAATTACATTAAACAATTAGTTTATAAATGTTTAATGGCCAAGTGGACATCGGTTTAGTCTAATGTAACTTGATATTGTGACAATACTTACTGAGCCTTGTTGAAATGCCTTATCAATGTTCTTAGACTCAAGTTTGAATGCTATTGTCTACTCTACGATATAAAGTTATAATTTAAATAGTTTTTCCAAATGGAAATTTACCATTTTATGATATATATATTTTTGTCCTTTTCTTGTTACCTGGATGAATCGGTATTTTTTATTTTTCTTTAACGACGCTTTCTAAAAATGAAACCTAGCTAGATCGATTTATCGCCCCCAAAACCCTCTGCATACAAAATTTCATGAAAATCGTTGGAGTTGTTTCCGAGATTCAGAAATTGCTCGTTTAAAGGTATTAGATGTGCATCAAAATACTACCCACAATATGTTCGATATTTTAATACTCTTGCTCTATTCTATAAGTAAGTTATTTTCTTGTATTTCTGAGTATGCTCATTTCATTTCACTTAGTTTAAGGAATATTGTTAAGTTTCCTTTTGAGTAATAAAGATTTATAAACCATTATCTAATTATATAGGTTGTTTATCATTGTCAATTCCAACACAGCAATGACAGAATCGTTAAGTCTCGTAGCATCTATAAAATTAAGGTAAAAGTTACTGACGAATTACTGGTTTTCAGAATTACTTAATCAGAAATATCACAGTTATAACTGATTTATTTCAAATTTTTTATTTATTGGTTTCGAATTATTTCAAACCAATGGGAAAATAATGATTTCTAGTGTTTTATTTTTCATATTAGATTAAACATTCAATTCCAATTTATTGTTTATGACTCCATCGTGCCACCGACAACTCTGCCAGAGATCAAACATCATTTTAATGACTCGTGGCAACAAGTGTCACAACCCGACACCACCTTTGCTTCTATGTCCCTCAAGCGATCAA
Organism: Tetheella fluctuosa; assembly: GCA_951216915.1. Lineage (NCBI taxonomy): Eukaryota > Metazoa > Arthropoda > Insecta > Lepidoptera > Drepanidae > Tetheella > Tetheella fluctuosa. The sequence continues at coordinate 7,253,664 of OX578222.1, read as the reverse complement.
ATATCACTTCAATGATCTTATATTGTCGGTTTGTCACGGCCACATTTTTTGCTACCCAAAGTGATCAAACATTATTTTCAAGATTTTATGTGGTCACAGACAAAAACCAAATTGAATGCTTGGTATTTTTGTGTCACCCAAAATATTTTATTTTGTTGTATTGCATAAGTATTTATTTGTTTATTATGTACCTAATAGGCACATGTCTTGCACAAAACCCAGAAACGCGGCAGGGCAATCTCCAACCCTTGATATCTATATCTATATAATTGTGTATTATACATAATATTATGCATATCTATGCATATTATGTGTGTATTGTATGTACCGCGCACTTTCACTGCACCGTGAGCGTTGTTTTACAGGAGCGATCCTCCAACGATCATAATTTGAAGTCCTGTCTCTGTGGCAGAATGGCCATAGAACAGTTATATGCACCTACCACACGTATGACAATTATACAATGTAGTTAATAATTTATCACGTTTTATGAGTGTAGGTAATATTCATGACCATCGAAAAGTCAATCATTAAATAAATTATAACTTCGACCATTGTTAGGTATCTAGTTCAATAGGAAAATAGGTAGACGTTCATTTCTGAACGCACCTTGGTCTATGGAATATTATTTGTTTGACTGAGTCCGTCGTTTAATAACTTGACTTTCCTGGAATTCTATTCCCACCCGCGTATGTCTGTTCTTGTTTAAGTATAGAAACATTAAAATGTTTTCTATAGTCAATTGTAGGTACTTCGATGTTTTATAAACATCTATCGATATTAAAGACCCATTACATGGCCTCAAAACTATTGTGTAAACTTTGCATGCTGGACCCAATATAGATAGATTATAATAATTTTTAGCTCTCGATTTAAAGCATTAATACCTACTTTGGAATGTAAAAGAATAAAATGTGGGTAGGTTAAATATGTGCACCTACACTCTTTAACGGACACGGATAGGGAAACCATACACTAAATATGGCTAATATCGTCTCAAACCAATCATCATCATGTATATCTCTAACCTCGGCGGTAGCTTCAGTAAATTCGACCTTCATAAGTGCCCTCCTAGGGCCTAAACTGAATAAATGGCTTTGACTTTGACTCGCCCAAGCCATTATATATATTTGCCCTGCAGTCAGCAGACTTGACTGAGCAAGGTATCGTTTGAAATCTCACTATTTCATTTAAAATAACTGTTTACCAGTGCTCGGCCATATTCAAAAACCGATTCACACCATTCGCCAGAAGTTAGAGACCACACAATGACATCGGCATGAAGTAGGTAGGTATCTACTCTAATTCCCAATAGTAATAGCATTTGAGTTTTTATAATTCAAGACTGAACGTTTGGACTGGAACATGAATCATTTCCTATTGTGGAATTGCATATCTATTATACCCACTGTTTTATACCAGTATATGTGGAACTTGATGGGTATTTACCCATTAGAATAATTATAATTTTGTGGAATTGCATATACACACTAGTGCACACAGTTTTACACCAGTATATGTGGAACTTGATGGGTATTTACCCATTGGAATAGTGTACAGTATGTATTTTGCCATTCTCTTTCTACTTGGCTTGGCTATTACTTACAGGCACGATTGGTTGTTGCTGTGTAGTCGGTTGCATACGAAATGTAAATAGTTATAATTAAATGTAATGTGGGTAAGTCGAGAATGACACAGAGAATACCTCACTTCGTTTTTGGTAGTGATAGTTCTGCGGTATTTATACAATGTGGATTTATTGTTATAATGGAATGTGCACACCGGCTACACAACAACATTTTATTGGTAAGTATTAGCAGGCACTTAACGGCTATTTGACCGAGGATATCAATTTTATTGACACCTGCTCACACTTAAAATAAGTATTTCTTATTTTACTGAACAATATATTTATTTCTACATCCCTTCTACATTCCATAACCCCGGTCATTTGCCTTTTTCTTGTTAAGTATCTGCTGTTAATATTATTCTACTAAAATGTCCTCGATCGTATATTTTATACGCTCATTTTTTTCAAATAAATTGCACTGACTCTCTGACCTTGATTTCATCCTCGTCGCCAATGTGATGTCCACTACTAAGTGATAAATAAAACAACATGTTTTATATTGAAAGCTGTGGTTCTACGTCTGCACCCCGGCACGTCTGCACGCCTCAACGACTCAGCGATAAGTGAGCTCGCACCGACGCTCCGCCATACCCACGCAAACACCACAAATACAATAAATGAAACACGTTGTTAAACGTTTCACGATATTGTCATCAACAATTAGCCGTATCGTAAAAATAGACTCGGTTAGAAATGTATGGCGTACCCATTGACATCTTGAATGACATTTCCGATTGCTATTTAGGAAATGTATCGATTTCCTAGGAAATGTGTCTAATATTATTAATTTCACACATTTCCGGGCGATTTTAGGAATTATATACATTTCCTAGTAATTGTATACAATGTCGGATTACACACATATCCGTTAACATATATATTAAAAAATATTAAATTTAAGTTATGTAAGAAAGGGTAGTATATATTAGTAGAGGGATTTTTTATGGAGGGTTCCCGAGGGATCTTATGTTTTCCCAGGATACAAAGTAGCCTATAGACTTCATCGATAAATGGGCTATCCAACATTAAGAATTTTTCAATTAGACCCAGTAGTTCCTGAGATTAGCGCGTTCAACCAAACAAACAAACTCTTCAGCTTTATAATATTAATAATATTATGTATAATATTATAGATAAGAACGCATTTTAATGAATTATTATTGTGGAGCGATCCACAGAAAAATTATCATTATATAAACTAAATTAATCCTCAAAAAATCCCCTCTTGAGTTTCTTGCCGGCCTTAATATATTTATTCTCAGTCAAAGTGTAGGTATTACGAACCAGTACTATGCCTTATCAGAGCCTAAACCAAATAAATTTGTTTTCAGTTTGAGTTTGCGAAGCCGGGGCGGGTCGCTAGTATTGTATAATCCGTAGTAACTGGAAGTATATTTGTCCAAATGCAATGTTCTCATATACAAAGGAAGTATTTCCGAATCGAATATCCAATATCAAGATTATATTATAATATGAGTTAGAATCCCCCTTTTATCGTCGAATATAAAAATAGTCCCATACGTCACTTCCTACTCAGGTAATATTGTAACAGAAAGCGCATATTTAAATGAGACCCTGTTTATTTCGATTAATAGGACGTTTAAGATTAGCTTTGTATTTCATTTTTAGGGTTCCGCAGTATAATGGTATTTTTAACCTGTATGTCACCCATATTAATGTGAGGTAGGTATTTTTTGGGTGAATGGTGAATTTTACAAGGGGGTGGCGATAGCCAAATCTGAAACTAGGGGCCAATTTCGATGAAAATTAAAAAAAAATCCTTAGTCGGATAAATAATGTCGCTAACATCATTTTTTTCTACAATCCTTGAGACTTTAATTCCAGATTATATATTTATGCAAGGAAGATCTACAGCTAATTATAATAAACTAGAATTTTAGAAAAAAAAACAGAAAGCCATTTAACAGATCCTCACAGTTAAATAACATATTAAGTGTGAGTAAACTAACTCATTAGGCAAATAGTAAATAATATTAAACAATATTTACCTATATTATATGTATTGAAAAGACTGGGCAACATTTCGAACAATTGATTAGTTATACATATTTTAGTGTTTTTATTTCATTGTTAATAAATAAGCAATAGGTACTGGAGCAATAAAACAGACAGAATTTTTATCCAGAATAAAATTATTTTCCAAGGAAAATTAATATTTGAACAATCGAATAATGCAGTATTTTTTTTTAATCGGCCTAGTGAGCCCTTTGAGCATTTTTGCTATTCTATCGACTGTCACTTGAAAAATTAACCCTGCATAGGTACCTAATTTACGGGTACACTAATAACCCAATACGGTATTACCGCAGCACTACGACATGGGGTTCTTCAAAAAAGGGCGCAAAAAGGCCATAAGTAGCGGTAACTACTTGCTATCAGGTACATAATCCTGCCTGTTGTGAAATTGAATACAAAAAAAACTGTATGTTACTTACTCCATTGTAATCAGTAAGTATAGATACCATTTTTAATTTTTAAAACTACTTTTTAAACACCAATAAAATGTCTACATCCTGAAAAAGTCAAGTCTGCGAATAAAAGAATAGAATTCAGATGGATCAAAACAATGATTCTTTTTCAGGAATCAACATTACGAGAAATTGATTGAAGAAAAAGTTCAGTAGTAACAATAAAAACGCAGTTAGGCAAATCAAATAGTTTATTTATCTTTAAGACGGGAAAGTATATTTTGACACGGGAGTAGTGACCGCAAACACCAAAGTTTCCAAAACTAGGACAATGGTAAAATGGTAGTCGTAAAATTACGTGATTTATACTCTTGTAAATACGTCGAGCTTGAGTGATGTATCTGATTCATAGTAGTCACGGCTTGTTGTAAACATTTAGTTATTTCCAAACAATTAGTTGAAGTTACCTTTGCTTGCTGTGTTGATTTAGGTAGAGAATCATTAAATTAAGTTGGCGATGGGCCATACCATATTATGATTTATTTTAGAGATATATGTCTACCATATCACTACGACCGCACACTTGTCCGCGCCGAAGGAAGCGAAAGAAAATTTTGGAATTCCTTGTATGAAACATTATAAAATCTCGCTCACCTATCTGCTCCGAACGCGGCGGATCTTCGCCGGAAGAATTCGGATAGCCAAAAATGCCAATAATTCTGATGACGTCTTCAGATACGGGACACTATATGCGCGCGATTCAGCCGCCTCGTCTGCATTCCACCAGTAGTGGAATCCAAATCCTCCTGCCTGAGTGCTACCTGTATTTCATTAAATACCTACAGCATTTATTACAAACATCAATGATGTACAAAATTATTAAGTGTTTTATAATTTGCACCAAAGAAAAACGTCCAAGTTCGAGTCTGACTCACGCATGAGGGTTCCGTACTTTCATTGGACGTGTATTATCTAAGTGTTTTAAAAAAGTTTACAAAAAACTGATTGTAGGCTAGAAGTTAAATTCCACTCCTTTGTATCAGGTTATCATAGTAACTATTAGACCAATTGAACTTATTAGTCCTCTGTGAAATTCTACACAAGACATTTTATACGGATTTTTGTTCACTAATAATTTTCGTTTTCAGTGAGAGGATTTTCGTTTAGGTTTAACGTTTCGCTCAGTAGTTACGGAGATAAGTGGGGGAATGTTCGATTTTCGTCTATTTTTAAACGACTTCAAAAAAGGAGGAGGTTCTCAACTCGTCGGAATCTTTTTTTTTAATGTATGTTCCCCGATTATTCGAAGACGCCTGAACTTATTTGGTAAATTATTTTTTTGGACACGTGTGCCTTTAAAAACCAAACCTTAGATACCTACTGCTTTATTTCTTTCAAACCTATCAAAAAATATTTTCATCTTGTGTTCTGTTCGTGTTCGGAGCAATTTCTTCCGCTTTTTTCCGAATTGACAATTCGTGTTGGTCTAGAATACTATTACAGGGTCACCGGACTAGAACACTTTCCTCCGCGCGTTTGATATTTAAATGCTTAGCAACCATAAACAATAGAACGTTTTTTAGTGCAACCCTTACTTAAATTTAGACAGCTTTGACAGCTTATACTCGTATGTAAGCAGGTACTGTCGAATGTATAAAACAATTAAATTGAAGTTTAAATGTGACAAAGTTTTATAGAAAAGAAGATAGAAAGTAAGTAAATAAAACTACAAGAGCTATCGATGTAGCAAGCGGAAAATATTTCTAATACATATATGACCGTCAAAGTCATGCATAAATAATATAATGGCACATAAAACAGTTTGCAATATTTCACGTGTCGGGCATCCTGTGACGGGAGTGCTCGCAGCGCCCTCTAGGAACATCTCGTAATGGGATTCACACTTTTTATTTCATATACACTTTCCTACCGGAACGGGAAACTCTCGGGAAAATGTAATCACTCATTAAAAGAGACTTATTTGAACAGTTATTCCACGTGAAGATTTTACTAATAAAAGGTTTCTAGCATTTTGTAACCTATTTTACACAAAATCAGCTGAATTTAAAAGATTTTCTATATTAAGGTATATTCATAGATATATACCACGTCGCTGGTTATTATTTCACATACTTCGCCGACGCCTAAAAGTTATATGAAAGTTCGTACTAACATAAAATGAGAGATTATTTCTTTGCTTTATTTAGTTAGCTACTTATCTTATCGTTAGAGTAAGCCCTTTCAATAAGACAGATGGACTTATATTATTATATATCATGAATATAATGTCTCACTCACTGAATATTATTTTAAAGTAATAGCTTACACTAGATGCAGGCCGCCCAAGACCGGTTCTATTGGAGATCCTTAGGGGAGGCCTATATCCATCAGTGAATGTCTTGCGGCTGATATGATGATGATGACAATGCAATAAAACATAATTTATTGTTAGATACTGGACTAAACGTCAATTAAAAAAAAACAATATTCACAAACCATAAGTAAAACTTCATCAAGCAAGATACGATAGAAAATATTTTTCATTTGAAACCTTTTCGTAAATTTTCAAAGTGCGCTCTCATTTTCCGCCTTCCATTTGGCAAAGATATATGCCATATCCCTTTCCTTTGTCAGAACTACCAAGGATGTTACGTATGATGTATTTAATACTAGTTACATATCTACGAAATAAAGTAGGTGAAAAGTCTGTATGAAATTACAAAATGCAGAGAGTAGTTAATCTTAGCTACCAGCGTTATAAAATTGAAAGTTTCTTGCATTTTACGAGTACTTAGTTATTTGCGAAAGACATAGAAGGGGTCAGTAAATACAAAAGAAAATATATACTTGAATATAAATAAATAGGTATTTACATTCAGACTCAGAATACAGAAATATTCATAGACGCAAATGTTTCTCCTGGGTGGAAATTGAACCCACGATCTGTTGCATGGTAGGTATGTAAATGTAATCTCTACGTCAACCAGAATCTTGTTAATAGATAGTTAAGACTTACAACTCTATAAAAGGTAATGAAAATCACCCAGAACATTGATAGAGGCACGTGCCATTGCTAATTGGAGCGAGCAATAAAGAGCAAATTACCAGTGATTCGTGACTTCATTCGGTCTTTCTTCGGCCAATAAAATACTTACTGCGTGGAGCCTACATATACTTAGCTTAACTTTGTTTATGTCGTGATATTTTCCATAATATGTTAATAAATAAATAAATAAAATATATAAATAAATATTCTGGGACATTATTCCTCACACACGGCCATCTGACCCCAAACTAAGCAGAGCTTGTACTATGGAAGCCAGATAACTGATATACTACATATACTACTTTTCTTTTGTAAATACATACATATATAGATAATTACAACCAGACAGCACAAACAGACATGTTCATGCACACAAATGTTTGTCCTGAGTGGGAATCGAACCCACGACCTGCGGCGTGATAGATAGGGTATATTACCAACCACGCCAACCGGCCGTGGAAAAAAATATAATAAAATAAATAAATATTATTATATAGCTTAATATTTATAATTTCTTTATACATTTCGTAACCGGCTTAAATATAAAGATGTAAATATTAATATTGTCCAGTTAAGCACTATTCATAAAAGTTAAAAGTCATCAGGTAGGTTGTATCAGGTGTGAGTAGCTTTTATTCTCATTTTATTCCCTTCAATCTGTTTACTTTATCTACAACGCAAAAGTAGATCACAGCTTATTTTTGTGTTTTAATGTTATGAAAATAATATTGTTTACATAGGCATTACCTATTACAAAATATAAAATCGCTCGGGAACACGGGTGAAACCGCGGGGGGGAAGCTATAATTAATAATAATATGATGTATTATAAACTAATTTCTTTATCAGCTTATACTGTAGAACTGCCACTTGGACATGTAACAGCTACCTCCTGAAAAGAATTCGCACAAATATTGGTCGAGCATTTTTGTAGGAACAAACTATGGAATGAAAAGTAGGACGTTATATAACAAAAAATACCCAACAAATAATATTAAGTTATTTCAGGCAACAAGTGAACAAACAGTCTGATTCATAGTGTCTGATATTGATGACTTATCAGACACGACCCTCGTCACGCTGCTCGCCCGCCACTTTATAAATATTTGGTACGATATATGGTCACGATAAACTTGTATTTACACATTAAAAATTATATTATATCTACAATCGAATGTAGATATCGTAGGTATGTGATGAACGTTTAATTAATTCCAACTGAGAATCATTTGTTTTACCCATTCAACTGAATAAGCGGAGGTAAAATAAGTTATAGAGTATCCTTGGCCCTACGTTATAAGAAGGAGCCTCAATCCGTACAAAGTGTACTTCCTTACTCTTAAGTACCATGAAAAAAGTTTTTTTTTCTCATACAAATTTTACAATTAATCGAACATTTTAATATTGGTCTTTTTGCGATTACCTATTTTAACTTAACAACAGAAGATGCACATATTAGCCTACTCTATCCCCCCACTTTACTTTTCGTTTTTTTACTATGTGCCTAAGTATATAGGCATATATTTAAACACAATCACATCATGGTACCTAATACAGGCTTATGGTATGGTCTTTGACTATGACATATAAATTTAACTGGATATTAACAATTTTCCTGAAAAGAAATCGAATTTGAGATAAAAAATGTACAATCCATTTTCTGTGACCCTAATATTTACTTAAATAAATATTGTTATTTGCAATTTATAGCTACCTTATCATTTTGATGGAGTGATTCCTAACATACGTAATGTTATTTATTCCCTATGGAAATTCAAGAGCGTGACGAATAACCTAATTTACTAGCGCTCAACTCGCTCACAATCATGACTTTGTAATAATATGACGTGTCGCAGCCCGTCTCCAAAAAAATCTTCACAATTATTTTTTCACATTACAAGATTTGCAAGTTAACGTTGAACACACGTCGAGAATCACGTTTTCTATTAAACGTAACGCGATCTGACATGTTATCAGTGACAAAGGCGAAAATAGATCCCGCGCCGACTCGGCTAAATCAGACTGATATATGGGCCGCGAAGTTCTACACAGCGCGCCTTGCTCGCTTCCAATCCCACGTGGACAATTTATTGTTTCTTTCACGCATCATGTTTCTTTTAACAAATTGATAAATATAAACATATCTGCAGATTTATTTGTCTGTCATTATTTATCTAAGATAAATAAAACTTTGCTTTGAAAAGATTATGTTGTTTTATTCCGGTGTCGTAGCAGTTACCTACATTACGTACTACGAATGATTTGTGTCGTTTGTCTATTACTATTCATATTGGATATCCTTCTGGGTGACTGAGTATTATGAGGGTATAGCTTTGATGTGTACCTAAAATGTAATAAATGAATCATATACCTAAGGTCTTTTTATGTTTCCCAACTCAACACAAAGGATATTTATACAGTACTTGATAACTGGCAGGTTTGATTAATTTAGGAAATATATACTTACAATTCCTGTTCCTAGGTTTATATGATTGGATCGGTTGTCATAAAAAAACATAATAAAATAACAAAAGCTTTACCTAATATGAAACGATTTTAGTACGATAATTTTTTGGTATTTAGCTTTATTTAGGAATGAAGCCTTATTCATGTCAGTATAGATACCCTCCTATCTATCTGTAGGTGTATTAATTGTGCATGCGTAGATAGAATAAATCAGTCTTGGCTTAACTCGCTTGTTTCATTGACGCGCCCCTCCATCCAACATAACATGGCGCAGCCGGTAGGATAGTATAAACCTATAAGAAAAGGAATTAATAGGTAGCCGCGAATGCATAATAACGACAATAGATAGTGAACAATTAAATGACATAACAACAATATAAAATATATACATATTGTATATGTGAAAGTTGAGTTCGGTGAATAAAAGAGTGCATAATAATTGAAATGGAAGCCATTTTGCAACCCCCGCCGCCGTTCGTTTTTGAGAACGATATAACGAACGTTACATCTGGAAATCTGAGCAAGGACTGGGAGAAGTGGAAATCGTCATTTAATATTTATTTTGAAGCGTGCGAGTTACATAAAAAGGAAAAGAAAGTGCAGATTCACATTTTTTTACATATAATCGGTGAAAAATGCCGCGAGGTATATCAACAATTCACGGGAGAGTACAAGACAATAGAGGAACTAATTAAAGAGTTTGATAAATTTTTCCTGCCAAGAAAAAACATTACTATAGAAAGACATGCATTTTTTACACGAGATCAAAAGGAATTCGAATCAATTGAACAGTACGTATTCGAATTAAAGAAAATAGCAAATAAATGTGAGTTCAAGGAGTTATGTGATGATTTAATTCGTGACAAAATGATATGTGGCATAAGAGAAGGTATGCTACGGGAACGATTATTAAGAGAAACGAATTTGACGTTATCAAAGGCTATAGATATCTGCAGATTGGCTGAGACATCACGACTGCAAGCCAAGAGTATCAAAAAGGAGAAGCAAGACCATCATAATAGTGTAGATAAAATTGTTTCTTCTGAAGAAACCAAGGAAAACCATGTGCACTACGTGAGAGGGGGAGCAGTGACACGACGGAACACAAAATGGAGGACACCAACGGTTCGACACTACGACACCGTGAACTCCGCTCGTTCGGGTCCTGATCGTGAGCGTCGACCGGCGCGTACGTCGTCGCACCCGCCATCTTATGAAAATACTGCTCATCAGCCACGCCGCTATTTAAACACAAGGGCATGTAGAAAATGTGGTACCCGACACGACCTATTTAATTGCCCTGCGTATGGGCAACGATGTGATTCCTGCAAAAAGATGAATCACTATGCTCGAATGTGTCGAGTGTTTGAAGTTCATGGGGATTCCAGCGATCAGGTAATCCTTGCTATTGATAACAATTGCCCTTTTAATAATGATTGGTCTGTAGATTTACTTATTAAAGATGAGTGTGTTAAATTTAAATTGGATACTGGAGCTGATGTAAATGTGTTGCCAAAATATTTATTAAAGAATATTAATATATCAGAGGAGGACTTAGCTAAAACGAATATGAAGTTACAGGGTTATTCTGGTAGCGTAATTAAAGTCATAGGTAAATGTTATTTAAAAGTTACATATTAAGCGATCATTTATATTTTGCAGTTTATAGTTGTTGACGTCAATTCCCCTCCTATTTTAGGTAGAAAATCATGTGAAGAGTTAAAATTATTAAAAAGAATCATGAGTATCAAAGAAACTACAAATAACTGTACAAAAATTCTTGATGAATTTCCGGATTTATTTGTAGGTATAGGTTGTCTCCCAGGAACGTATAAAATACAGTTACATGATAATGTGCAGCCCGTCGTGCATGCCCCTAGAAAATTGCCAGTTGCCATAATAGATCAAGTTAAGAATAAACTGTTAGAAATGCAAAACGATGGTATTATTGATAAAGTTGAGGGACCAACGGATTGGGTTAATAGCATGACTGTTGTAAAGAAACTTAATGGGGAGCTTCGTATTTGTTTAGACCCCCGTGATTTAAATAAGGCAATTAAGCGCGAACATTTTAAATTACCTACTCTTGAGGAAATAACGGCAAATTTATCTAAGGCCAAATATTTTAGCACATTAGACGCAAAACAAGGGTTTTGGAATGTGAAGTTGCATAGTAGTAGTACGGACTTATGCACTTTTAATACAGTATTTGGGAGATACAAATTTTTACGCATGCCTTATGGAATTTCATCTGCTTCTGAAATATTTCATAAGAGGCTATATGAATACTTTGATAATATGGAGGGTGTGATCCAATTTATTGATGATATTTTAATCTATGCAGAAACTAAAAGTCTTCATGATCAAAGATTAAGAGCGGTGCTACAGAAATGTCGAGACATTAATATAAGGCTAAATAAACAAAAGTGTAAAATAGGTCTAGAAGAGCTCACATATTTAGGACATAGAATAACAAGAAATGGTATATTTCCGGATGAAAAACATATATTGGCAATAAAAAACATTCCAACGCCACAAAACGTAAAAGATGTTGAACGGTTTTTAGGAATTGTTACTTATGTCAGTAGTTTTATTCCAAGTTTTTCGGAAAAGACTTTCCCTCTTCGTGAATTATTGAAAAAAGACATAGCATGGCATTGGGACGATAGACATGAACAATGTTTTAAAATTATAAAAAATCAATTATGTGCACCTCCTATATTAAAATACTACACTTTGGAAAAACCGGTAGTTATCTCTGTCGATGCAAGTAAAAATGGGTTAGGTGCGTGTTTAATGCAGGACAGTTTACCGGTATGCTATGCATCTAAATCGTTAACTAAAACGGAACAAAATTATGCGCAGATTGAAAAAGAACTATATGCATGTGTCTTTGCCTGTGAAAAATTTTATACATATATTTACGGACGATCTGATGTCACAATAGAAACTGATCATAAACCATTGGTTAATATAATAAATAAACCGTTAGTAAATGCCCCACCGAGGTTACAAAGAATGCTTATGCGACTTCAACCATACACATTTACGTTAGTGTATAAGCCAGGTAAGTATTTATTCATAGCGGACGCGCTATCGCGTGCAGTCGCACCGAGCAGTGGCAACGATAACACCGAACCGCGCGACCATCTTGAAGCGCAGGCGCAGGTGTGTGTTATATCGGCTAACAATCCGCTCACAGATTCGCATTTTTTGCAAATACAAAAGTGTACCAGGGAGGATAGTATAATGCAAGAACTTAAGAAAATAATAAAACGAGGTTGGCCTACGCATAAAAATGAAATCAGTAATACTTTAAAACCCTTCTGGGAAAGCCGAGATGAGTTAATAATAAATTATGGTTTGATATGGAAAGGAAATAGAATTGTAATTCCTAGCTGTATGCGTAGTGAAATGATAAAGAAAGTGCACGTAGGACACTTAGGTTTAGACAAATGTAAACTTAGAGCTAGGGAAATTATGTTTTGGCCAAATATGAACTCACAATTACAGGATTACTTATCACATTGTCAAGCATGTCTTACATATAGAAAAAATAATATAAAAGAGCCACTTATATCTCATGCTATCCCTAGCAGAGCTTGGTTTAAGATTGGAGGTGATTTATTTCATTTTGGTACAAATTCATATCTTATTGTGATCGACTATTTCAGTAAATTTGTTGAGGTTGTAAAATTGCGATCTACTACATCCAGTGAAATTATAAGTCAATTAAAATATATATTTAGGCGTCAAGGAATTCCTCAAATCTTTATGTCGGATAACGGTCCAGAGTTCTCTTCGGATTCTTTTAAGGAATTTTCAATGAATTGGAATTTTGATCATGTCACATCTTCACCAAGATTTCCTCAATCGAATGGTCAGGTAGAACGTTCTATTCAAACAATAAAAATATGATGAGGAAAACACTTTATAATAGGTCGGATTTTAATTTAGCATTATTAGAATATCTCAATACGCCTATAAGTAGCGAATTAGGGTCTCCTGCTGAACTATTATATAGTAGAAAGTTACGTAGCATCATTCCATGCGCTCCACAGTTATTACTGCCTAAGTTACAAAAAGACGTACATGGGAAATTAAAAAAAAGGCAAGAACATCAGAAAAAATATTTTGATAGGGGATCTAGGTATTTAAAACCTTTAGAAGTTAGCCAGAAAGTTAAAGTTAGAATACAAAATGAATGGGTTTCTGGCGTAGTGGAATGTATATTGAGTCATAGATCATATTTAATTAGAATGAATACAGGAAATATTTTAAGGCGTAACAGGAAGCACATTTTAATTGATTCTGAGCAACGAATTGAGGAACACTTAAACCATAATTACGATGACATAAACCTTAACTCTCAGAATGGCGCTAGTCAACTAAACAGTTCTCCGCAACGTCAACTATCGCTTAGCTCCAGTAATTCTCGAGCATATAATAATACTAACTTTTATCAAACTCGTTCCGGCAGGATAGTGAGGCCACCTGATCGCTGGGGTTTTCCGCCCAGTGAGGTTCAACCCTAGATAACAAAAGGTAAAAAATATCCATCTATTTAAACACAGAAATGTATCTAATATGCATGAAATTACCATTTCATTGTTTATTTAGCTTGTGTATACTTTTTATATAACAAATCAAAAGTACAATAAAAAGCAATATGTATATATATATTAGAGAGGTAAATTCTTTAAGACTATGTGTATATATAAATGTAAGAGTAAGAAAAAGGGTATTCAAGTAAAAACAAAATATACAAATAAGTTTAATTTGTTTTATGTTAACTAAATACAAATAAATAGATAAAATATATTTATATGTATAATAAAAGTAAATAATATAATTATAATACAATGTATACTAGAATATGTTAAGTACAGAATTTACAACTTGTAAACATACTATAACAAAATTTATTAATTTAGATTTAAATTATGCATCAACAATTAGTTAAGAACGAAGGATATGTCAAGTTAATAAGTAGTTAAGCTATCATTGAATGTCACTTAAAATATAATATAAGTTTAGTTAAATCATTTAATCAGTTTTCGAATTTTGTTAAAGTAAAATAAAATTATGTTTCAAATTTTCAACAACTAATTATGTATCCATACTATTATATTCCCAAATTGTAACATTTGGAGGACTTTTCTCTTATATACTTTTTTTTTTTAAGAAGGGAAATGTCAGTATAGATACCGTCCTATCTATCTGTAGGTGTATTAATTGTGCATGCGTAGATAGAATAAATCAGTCTTGGCTTAACTCGCTTGTTTCATTGACGCGCCCCTCCATCCAACATAACAATTCACGTAATAAATAGGCCTTATATGGCCTATACCTAAATAGGGCACAATAAATTACATATCGAATATTTATGTTCAAGTAAGAAATTGTATGTGAATATTACGAAATATAATTATTCTACCGATGTGTTCCAGCAGCTATACACTTGAGAGCAAATTTCTTTTAGGTTATGTGTGATTACCACCTTCAGCCAATCATCACTTACCACGGTGAGATTGTGATCAAATACAGGCCTATATAAAGTAAAATTAATCACACCATAATGCCCTTTCGTACATTTTTCAAATAACCAGTTATAGCCTACCAAGCCATAACGGCTAGTTTTCCACTTCAAGGCACTGGCCGTGGTTCACCCTAAAGGGGTCGTGTTTCAAAACTAGGGTTTTTTCCTAGTCACCCATATAATAAAGTGCTTATGTAGTATTAAAACTGAGGTCGTTTTAGTGTGTGTGCACAATGAAATGAGGACAAGGTTAGACAGGATGGTAGTGAAAAATGATTAGAAAACCTTCTAGGGTGACTCGTCCAGCAGCTTTTGACAATTAGATTCGTCATAATCATAAGGTATGGGCGACAGAGGGGATGCAAGATCAACACAATACCTAAGCATAGTTATTGATATGAAAAACCTTAAATATTTTTTTTACATTAAAATTAAATTTTGTTCGTTCTAGTAAACTTTATTTATTGTGTGATGTGGCACTTTTAATGTATTTAATACATAATTACGTTAAAAAAACTGAAAAGTGACAATGATCGTAGCAATAATGCACCAACGCAACGTAACTTTGACACTGTCAAAGATATTAGTAAAATATCACGGAGTTCATTGCACTAAGTGGACATTGAATTAACGGCTCATATTTTTTCTTCTACGTTACTTTATCCCGGCACGTGCCCCGCGTATCATATTCCGTCTCTCTTAACACACTTGAATGTGATACCTTTGACTATAAAGTCTGCTTTCACGGCATTATCGGCCTCGTTTGAGATACACGAACTTTGTTTTTCTCTACATAATTAAATTCTAAAACAAATTATTCATTATATATTATGCATAAGTGTTACTTTATATGCCTTTAGTTATGTGAATATATATTTTATATGTGGGTACCTACCTACATATTTTGGTTAGTCCATGCGAGTCACGAAATTATATTGCGTAACAGAGGAATATTATTTTTACATGTTAGTAAAAATAATATTGCATATAAGTTATAAAAGTCAAAATTTCATAGAATCACAAATAGGTGATCGTCGTAATTAACCTTGTTTTTTTTAACCCTAAATATACTAATAGATAGCGCTATCTATGGTTTAATCTTTAGTCTTCGCTACAATATCTCCGATCCGAACCACCTCGATAAAATCTGCAGCTTCGTATAAGTTTCCATTTTCCGATGTAGCGACATCTAGCGATGAATGGAAAAACTTCCAAGATTCGTAGAAAATCAGTTACCAAAGGATGAGCAGGGTTTCTGGCACCCTGCCCACCAGTCTCTACCTTAATTCTGAGGCTCTAATAAAATAAACTTTCCCAAGCTCACAAGAGAGGGCGCTATCAGAAACTTGTATGTAACTTCTCTATCAAATACCTACATAGGTATTTCTGTATCCAGAAATAGAACAAAGTGAAAGCTTTTCATTTTGTGTATAAATTATTTTCTTATATTTTGTACGGCTTGATACATCATATTTGAATTATGGAGATGATTTAAATACTAAAGCAATATACTGAAACGAATAGTCGTTTGTTATAACGTCATTTGTGGTAACATGATATAGTACCTATGTTTGTTATCCATTTTATTTTATTTTGTTGATTCTATTGTTCTTTCAAGAAGATTTGTAGTATTTTTAATGATTTTCTTAGCTCACTTATTGTTAAATTAGTTATATGAAAAGTATACGGTTCATAATAATTTGTACTTAGAGTTCTAAAGTTCTAAAGATAAATGTTTTTGCATGCATGACCGATTTTTCAATTCTATTTATGTTTGATTTCGCAAAACGCATCTGCGTTTGAGTAAACCAATTGGAACTAATTGTTTGGAACCAATTATTTTCCTGGTTTCATAGATATGAGCCAGGAAAATAATTGGTATTTTTTGTGATCTATCCAAGGCCTGCTGGGCTTACTGCATCGATGCCGACGGCCGTACCTGCTTATTTATGGAATGATCTTGTTCTTTCTACCGGTCAACAAAAGGGGCTTTTTCGTTAAATATTTGAGGTACGAAAATGAAATGTTTAAGATTCTCTATCTAATGTAGCGCTAGAAGCCAGGATGAAAAAGCTGGCAGGAGTTTGTACTTTCAGAATAGCTATTTTTTTTTTATTATTACATCGTTACTAATATAATAAAGCTGAAGAGTTTGTTTTATGTTCGAACGCGCTAATCTCCGGAACTACTTGTCGGATTTGAAAAAATATTTTTGCATTTGATAGCACAATTTTTAATTATGGTTATAGGCTACATTTTATGCCGAGACGCAGGTAAAACTGCGGGAAGCAGCTAGTTAGATAGTAAAATTCAATAGGGTCCTCATGTAGACCATAGATTCTTTAGCTATTATTATTGTAAATAATACTGTCAATTACCTATTGGTGTAGGAAAAATACATTTTTTTTCATGTTTCCGTAGATATTTTGTCTTATGACATTTTATTGAGGGGACCTGCAACAGCTATTGAAACTATTTATTTTTTATGTTACAAAAAGAGCACAATACAAATCAAGCTACTGCAAGTGTATAGGTTCTCAAGAATACAAATCAAGCTACTGCAAAACTATATGAATTATTACAGGAAAAAAAATGAAATAAACGTACTGATGACTCTACCTTCACTTTACATTTATGGAAATACCAGCTGGGTAGCTAATATTTTCATAAATAGCTAGTATTTTCATAAATGTAAAGTGAAAGTAGAGTCAATTTTTATAAATTTGTATAATAATACTCACTTGTAAAAATAATATTCCTCTGTTACGCAAATTAATTTCGTGACTCGCATTGAGTAACCAAAATATGTAGGTAGGTATCCACATATACATAGTCTGGCCATAAATACTGTTACAATTAAAAATAAGAAAGATATTACATTTGAATTTGGAATCTGTCATTTTTATACGATTGTTCATTGGGTTTTCTAATTTTGGCGCCAATACATTGGACAATATTTTGCGATATTAAAATGGAGTGGGTTGATAAAGAGAACCGAATCGCTGTGATTGCATTACACAAAGTTGGTATGGAGCCAAATGCAATTTTTAAAACTCTCCATACGCTTGGTATTAGTCAAATGTTTGTGTACCGGACTATTAATAGGTACAATGAGACCTCCTCTGCTTGTGACAGAAAAAGATCTGGCCGTCCACGTAGTGTTCGTACGAAAAAGGTGGTTAAAGCAGTAAGGGAAAGAATTCGAAGAAATCCTGTCCGAAAGCAAAAGATTTTATCTCGGGAGATGAAGATAGCACCCAGAACCATGTCGCGTATTTTAAAAGATGACTTAGGACTTGCAGCCTATAAGAGACGCACTGGTCATTTTTTAACTGATAATTTAAAAAAGAATATGGTGGTAAAATCGAAACAACTACTGAAGCGGTACGCAAAGGCAGGTCACAGAAAAATTTTGTTTACGGATGAGAAAATTTTTACAGTTGAGCAACATTTTAACAAACAAAATGATCGTATTTATGCTCAAAGCTCTAAGGAAGCTTCCCAATTAGTCGACAGAGTGCAACGTGGGCATTATCCGACTTCAGTGATGGTTTGGTGGGGTGTTAGCTATGAAGGAGTGACTGAGCCATATTTTTGTGATAAAGGTATCAAAACATCGGCACATGTGTATCAAGATACCATTCTTGAGAAGGTAGTTAAGCCCCTTAACAACACCATGTTCAATAACCAAGTATGGTCCTTCCAACAAGACTCGGCGCCGGGTCATAAAGCTCGGTCCACGCAGTCTTGGTTGGAAGTAAACGTTTCGGACTTCATCAGAGCTGAAGACTGGTCGTCGTCTAGTCCCGATCTTAATCCGCTGGATTATGATTTATGGTCAGTTTTAGAGAGTACGGCTTGCTCTAAACGCCATGATAATTTGGAGTCCCTAAAACAATCCATACGATTGGCAGTGAAGAATTTTTCCATGGAAAGAGTGCGTGCTTCTATTGATAACTGGCCTCAACGTTTAAAGGACTGTATTGCAGCCAATGGAGACCACTTCGAATAAGCTTTTTATATTTTAAATTGTTTTTTATTTATGTATTAAACTAACATACTGTAAAAGTAATAAATATTATTTGCAATAAAAAAAAATGTTTTTTCTTTGTGACAATATTTATGGCAAGACAGGTATATAAAATACATATTCACTCAATAAAATTATGTAATTTATATTTGTGATTTAAATACATTTTGCATAACTAAAGGCATATAACGTAACACTAATGCATAATATATATAACTGTGACCAACAGGTGTGTAAGCATATTATTATAATCTCTACTGGTACCTCTAATTGTATTATACATTTTTACACGTACAATGGTCCAATTCAAGGACCAAGTGCGGAAACCACAGAAGTGGGTTTAGATGATGATGATGATGTAATATAAATAGAAACATATTACTGTATGTTCATCTTTTATTCAATATATTATGAAGGTGTCGTCGCTGCCGAAGGGCAAGGTTCCCAGTAGACTGGGAGCGTTTCCTATTTAGATTATGTCCTAGCTAATGCGTTGGCGGAAAAAGCTCTCTGTCCACCGGTCTCTCGAAACCTCGTTGATGATAAAATCCGAGTGAATCGGCGTGCTTCGGACCCATGGTTTCCACCCCAAATGGCATAAACATATCTGTTTAATGTATTTTACATTGAAAAGTAAGATTTTTTGTTAAAGAAGACTTTTTAAGATATGTAATTAAATATATTTATTTACAAGAGTTATGGTACATCAGATCTGATTAATGTTCCGCATATTTATAATATTTTTTTCAAATAATTAGCCCAAAATATCTATTAACTAAAGAAAAAAAAAAACTTAAAATCATAATCACATTTAATTTTAAATTAATAACTCGTCACTATTTCCAATGTCCAAGAACATAATTCCAAATTCAAATTAGGAAAATGTGAGATTTTCAATTGATTTTCGTACCATGATGAGTGGATCTAATGAAGAAATTCGATACATTTTAAAGTTTTACTACAAAACAGGTAAAAATGCAACGCAAGCCGTGAAAAAAATTTGCGATGTTTATGGACCTAGTGCAGTGTCTGTGAAAGTAGCACAAATTTGGTTTAAGCGTTTTCAATCCGGAAATTTTGATGTCAAAGATGCACGTCGCTCTGATCGCCCTATTACGGATAAAATGGATGCCATTTTTGAAAAAGTGGAGCAAGATCGGCATATCAGTAGTTACGACGTAGCTGAAGAACTGGGAATTGACAACAAAATAGTTTTGGCGCATTTGAAAAAAACTGGCTACACAAAAAACCTCGATATTTGGGTACCTCACGAGCTCACTGAAAGAAACCTAATGAACCGTGTACTCCTTTGTGATTCTTTATTACGACGTAATGAAAACGAACCATTTTTGAAGAAGCTGATAACTGGTGATAAAAAGTGGATCACGTACGACAAGAACGTGCGAAAATGGTCGTGGTCAAAGGCCGTCAGGCTTCACAGACTGTGGAGAAACCCGGTTTAACTCGCAAAAAGGTGATGCTGTGTGTGTGGTGGGATTGGAAGGGCATTATTCATTATGAGCTGTTACCACCAGGCAGGACCATCGATTCTGAACTCTACTGCGAACAACTGATGAGATTAAAGCAAGAAGTTGAGAGAAAGCGGCCGGAATTAATCAACAGTAGGGGTGTGGTTTTTCATCATGATAACGCTAGACCTCACACATCTTTAGCCACTCAGCAAAGAGTTTGGCTGGGAGGTATTAATGCATCCGCCGTATAGTCCTGACCTTGCACCTTCAGATTTCCAACTGTTTCGGTCTCTTCAGAATTCTTTAGGCAGTGTCAGGTTAACATCACGAGAGGACTGACAAAACAGACATTTGATCAGAAGTCCCAAAATTTCTATAGCAATGGGATCATGTCCCTACCTACAAGATGGCAAAAACTTATCGAACAAAATGGTACCTACATACTTTAGTTAAATGTAAATAAACCATAACAAAAAATGTTTTGAATTTTCTTAAAAAATGCGAAGAAACTTTTTCCCCAACGTATTATAAGGTTGAAAGTCAGGCAAATCATACACTCATATACCAGTGAGAATGGTGTCATAGCGCTGCACGAAAACCGTATATTAGGAGCATAATTCTTGAGGGTCTGTCTTACTTTTAGGCTGAAATTCAAAGGGTGGATGGATACTAATCCACAATAGTCGATAATTTTAATGTGAGAAGTAGAAAGCCAAAAAGCACATTGGTAAGAAGGAGCTTCGCAATTAATAGAACTTGCCTCACTTTTTCGCTACTTATTTTTATTGATATAGTAATAATTATTTTCTATTCGTCAAGTAATCAAACAATAAAAATACAGATTTATATGTCCAACATCTACAAAATTTGAATTTGTAAAGACACCCTCTTTACTGGACTGCATTTATATCCCAGATCACTTACAATAAATCACTTAAATCTGCGACATTAATCAAACAATAACCGGTGGAAATTGGATCCTATGCTCATCATAAGCTTTTAGAGATCCTTTGTGAGCTAAAGAGCTCTGACATAACGTGTTATCAAATAAAAGAAAGGTGTGAATTTTCACAGGCGGTTGTCGAAGCCCCACCTACTTAAGATGGCGTTATCCCCTCCATTAGGCAGGCAGCCAGTAGCGTTTGAGGGTCTCATCTCGTTCATACCTACTGCCTCCGCAAACGATCATGCGGTGCCACCTATTTTCGAAAGCAATTATCAGCCACCGGCGAATCTCGGCGCTAACAGCCTTAGTCTTGGCAAAGCTTTCACCTTTCCTATAGTTACGGTCAGTCAATACTTTACAGTGGTATAAACATTAAAACTTAAATAAAATAAAATATATTAGTGTTTGAAGCATGTTTTGAAGTAGTATCATCTAATAATGGCAACCATAGATGACATATCGAGCACGTGCGATAATGATTCCGCGTCGGTTAAAGACACGCCTAGGGCTTTGTGCATGGAGAAAGACGATTTAACCTACGATTGTGAATCAGAAACTGAATATGACAGTGAAAACGAAACAATTGACATTTGTGAGAACAGTGAATATTCAGTTGCTAAAAATGATAATAAAAGTGTTATAACGAGTCAATTCGGAAATCCAGATAAACTTTGCATTTTCGAACAAAGTAGAGTGATATTTCCAACCAAATCGCAATTGGTTAACGCAAGAAATATTTGTGATAACAGTGAATCTTCTCATAGCAGTGTAAAAGCTACAAGAAGTAGTGTTATTAATAGTAAAACATTTCTCATAGACAGTATTTTAGGTAACAATAAAAGTAGTGCTCAAATCGTAAATCCAACATCACAAGATGAAGACGATAATTATGAAGAAACTACAGATGAACATAATGGTAAGTAACACTTATACTATGTACTTATTTATGTAGGTTAAATAAATGTCACTGTATACGTACCGAGCATATTAAAAATTGGCAACAGTAATTGATTTTCAATATATATATTTTTTTAATAGGTTAGGTAACTTAGGTGGCAAACAAGCTTACGGCCCACCTGATGGTAAGCGGTTACCGTACAATGTAATCAATATAACAAATGCTAATTTAATTATTTTAGTTCCATATTCTTAGGTGGGCCAAACGAAGGATCCCTGGAGGAAAAGTACCTACGATTAATATTGAATATATTACCAAATTGATTGTTAAAAAAAAACTGAAATAGTAGAAATAGGCTCTTATCAATCGGTCACTTCACGGATATCTGAATTAATAGTTATAATACAGATTTCCGAGCACTCCAGACTTATATTAAACTTATTTTAGAGAGGACAAACAAATCCAGTACATTTTACGTTTTCATGCATTCTCATTATTTTTGGTTCACCTTTGCAAATTATTGCAGGTGAAACAAACCTCATCAAGTACTCATTAGTAAGAATAACTATTAATATTACACCAACACTGAAATCAAGAAAAACATTTTTCCATTTTTCATACATTTTAAACGAGGAAGGTTGATTTATTGTATTATGATAGGTACGAAATTTTAAGTATTTGTAGTTGTCCTATCTCCAGTGTCGGATTTGTCACGCAACGGAGTAGGTAACTACGCGGGCTCCGCTTCCGTCCAAATAAAATAAATGTTTATGGAATGGGATTTTATAATCTGAAAGAAATCGCAGTATCCGCTGCACGACCAATGACAACAGTAAAAAAAAAAAAAACTATATATTATGTCGTGGAAAATTTCGATACGTGGCCATGATAATGCTCAGAAATAAAAAAAAATGTAATTAGACGGTATAAATGGTTTGCAAATTAAAATTATTGATAAGGAAAGTACTTTTTTACACGACATAAATACGCTGTTTGGTCAATATCATATCCTAAAACAATCAGAATAAATATAGAATGGAGATAAGGTTTATAAAATACTAAGGTACTGCTCTAAGTTCTGAGGGTCTCCGAAAAACGATACACGATGGTCCGATAATCGTTTTCAAATATTATTATTAACCAATAGTATTGCACAAAATTCACGTTTCGTCAGTTATGCTGCTATTGTATTGGTTAATATTTCAAACGGATTGTCATGTATCGTTTTTCGGAGTAAACCCTCTAACCCTAAATCCCACTAAACTCTTCGAGAAGTTATTGGCTTATTCAAAGCCTCCACTAAACTTATGGGAACTCAGAACTGTAAATCTTTTTAGAAAGATAATCCTCACCTGAACCACTTACAAAAATATTTTTTCTCATGTTTTATCTTTATTCCATTCTCAAATGTCAAAATAATTCTAATTCCACATTAGGGATGAGTATGGACTAAATTCATTCAAGACACTTTGACCCACACATTCACTTAATCTAACATTATTGTCATGCTTCTCCAAAATTTAAAGCCGCAAATAAGTGCACGTGCAATATGCATATTTATTCAAAATTCAGAAATAAATTATAACGAGAAGATACTCGTCAAGTAAATAAAATAATAAAAAATATATGAACTCTGTCGTCACCAGTTTCATCAACGTCAACGTGTCCTGAGCTGAGCGCGTTGAGCGACGCGGGTTTGCTGGCCGGACATGCGTACGCGCAGTGGTTGGCTACTCACCAATCTTCCACGACATTTTTTGGTAAGTATCAAAACGTGTCATAGATTTCAATAAGATGTATGTTAGCTATTATCCAAGAGGAATTTTATCTCTCGGAAGTTGTCTGCATATGACTGTGCGCGATTTTATTGTGCTTTAGTTGCCATCAGTTCTATTTGAAACAACCTCTGTTTATATCAAATCATGTTTTTTGTCAAGTGTACAAAGTAATACACAATTATCTACAATAATACAGGTCTTATATCTTATTATTTATTTTATGGGTCAAAATTTGAAGGTGCAAATGCTATTACAATACCGAATTGAAAAATGATAATTAGGTACTAATCAATTTTGTAACTACAGCTGATACGAGATGGTGTAGCGGTTGTACAAAAAATTGTGATTATTAACTTTTTAGCTCTTAGTGGATGGTTAAATAGTGTAGCTACTTGCTTTTTTCGTCCTAAGACTGGAATAACTTCACCGTGTATCACATGGATTGTCCAAATAATCACAATGCGTTTAAAAATTATTTAAAAAAAAAAAAACTTGTTGTTCCAATCGTAACAATCATAACTGGACGGGATATTTATAATAAACCATTATAATAACCATGACACCCCAATAACTCACAGAGAGTCGTAACATGATGTAAGTTGCGTGTTTGCTATGATCGCGTGATTCGGACCTCCGGTGCGAATCTTCACACGCGCAATTCACACGCAATCAACCCTCGCTATACAGATAATTTCATGAATTAGCAACGAAGACTTCTATTAAAATTGATATGTATCTATATATTTTATTAATATAGTGTGGCACAAATTCTCATCATAACAAGGAAATCATCGTTTTAAAAGAAAGATGTCAAATTCATGCGCCGCTATCACTCTTTAGTTTTTAGTTCAGTTACACAATAAACTCTTAATATGAAAATCAGTCGCCAAACAAGTAGGTGTTGCAAGACACCGGTACCTTAGAGCCAGTTCCTTTTAGGCTTTGTGAGCTTACCACCTTCGGCCACATCATCACTTACCACACTGAGATTGTGGTCAAACACAGACCATATACATAGTAAAAAAAAAGTATTTATTTTATTTACTTCGTTTAATAACAATTCAGATAAAATATTAACCTTATAGTTTGTAGACAAGCATCAGTTTCGACTAAAACAACTCTCAAACACATTTCTGCCACCTTTTTTTTTACACGCTGATATAAAAAATCATCCTATCTATTAAGTACAACTTAAGTAGTTGTAGTTAGTATTATTTCAGATACCTATTTAAAAACATTATACTATGTCTGTTTGTCATCCCGATGAAAAACCGTGACTCAGATATGATTTACAATTTGCTCCAGACATTTACATTGTCAACAGCTTTGTCACATATGTCAGGTTACCAGGTAGCGTCAGGAATTTCGGTGGCTATAAAATTAGTGTGATCGTGTCACGTCCGGGAATGACCAGGGGGTCCACTAGATACTCAAGCTTTCTATGTCAACTCAACGTGGTGAAGGGAGGTTGACATTTGACATTCTTCTACTTAATGTTGGTAGGTCTAACTAAGGCTGCATGTCTACTTGGTCGGGATCTGAACGTACGGAGCGGATTCTGTTGTAAAAAAATGCCAATGGCTGACGTGATCGACATTTTTGTAAGGGTGTCCAAGTACTACCAGTAGGAGAGCTACCCAAAATAAATACTTACCTACCTGTTTTATCCTGGACTTAAAAAAAAGACTATTGATCAGCTTTATGTAGATACCAATCAATCTTTAACCAAAATTACCAATGATATGATATTTTTAGAACACTGATTTGAAGATCATATTTTACTATTATACATAAGTACATATGTACTTGTGTTTGACCACAATAGTAAGTGGAAGTGGTTAGCGCATAAATCCTAGAAAGGTACCGAAGAAGTTACTGCATTATTTTGAGGTTGCCGAATTACCCGGGAAAGAACTTGGTGACAAATTTTCAACTTAGCGGTAGCTAACTAGGTACGACATAGTTTCCCTTTACCAGAAATTCAAATTCCTTGTAGGATTCAAACCTTCGAAATTCGATGTCACGACGAGCTATGATAAAGCACAAGGTCTTAAACATGTCATAGGTATTTGGTAATATAATATTGATTAGGTACACTTTTAAAATTGTGCTAATTGTAATAAATGCCATTTAGCACAATTTTTACATTTGAATATCAATGTTATTTTCAGTACACCATAACATAAAACGTGAAAAATGTTGGTCGTTCTAACTAATTGTTACATCCAACAAGTTAGGCATACACCACGCTTAGGTTTGCGCGATAAATCCGAGGTTACATTCGTCGAATTGTCGCCAGTCGACGGACGGTGGTCGCGACTTCGCACCGAGGTGTCGGTAAACAGCTGCTGCGACGATAATTACCTACAAAGCTCTCATATTTGTCCACCGCCTTAACGCACGCCCTGTTGTGATCGAGATCTATCCAGAAACTGAATTTACACCATGGTTCTATGAAAAAATATCCCAAGTGATAAGTAGCGAGTAGTTTAGTTAAATATAAAAAAAAAACATTTTTTACACATTATAAAAAATGATTAGCCGGTAGCTAGGACTCTGTTTCTAAGACGTTGTGAAATATACTTATGCTTTTTTATATTTATATATGTATTTGTATGTATTTAAAAATGTAAGTAATAAATAAGTTTATGATTAAATAAATGGAATTATAATAATAAATCTGTTTATAATGCAGTTCATAAACATTTACTGAATTATAAGTATTTTATATATTATTATTTATCTTTTTGAAAAACTTCATTATAGTAGAGCTAAGGGAAATGAATGTCCGATTCAATCGTTGTGTGGACGATCAAGGCAGCTCGAGGATATGAGGATGAGCGAGCTCCACATCGCCGGCGAGCAGTGCAATGATCTTGAGAACACTTCCCATTATATTGAAAGAAGAACACACAGATAGATTCTATATCTCTCCGAAAGCTGAGAGATTATAAACCGTCAGTGAGTTCGGGATTGTTATCGATACGACTTACTCCTTTGCACCGAGGCAAGTAGATCATGTTGATAAGGGAGTGCACCTGCCCAAAGTTGTGACCAGTACTCCATACGCGGCCTAATCTGCACTTTAAATAATAACTAGCGACCTGCCCCGGCTTCGCACGGGTAAAAGACAAATTATATATTAAAACCTTCCTCTTGAATCGCATCAAAATCCGTTGTGTAGTTTTAAAGATCTAAGCATACATAGGGACAGACAGCGGGAGCGACTTTGTTTTTTATAGGTACTATGTAGTGATACCGCTTGGATCTAGCACAACAAGTTTTTTTAAATCAAATATATCTTCCCTATTCATTTTTGACTCAAGCAAAAATGCAACGTTCAGGGTGTGACAGTTACATTTTTATTAATATTTACTTAAAATATGTATATTTATATAATATTATTTATTTAACTTGCAAAATTTCTGCTAGCTCATATGATAATCCCATATTTTATTGGAAGATGGTCGTAAAACGCTTACGTAAATGGTTAGCAGTCGGTTAGCACGCTCGTCGCACATACACTGGCCACAATAGTGTGTTGACACGCGAGATGTCAAACTGCGCAGGCGCAACGCAAACAGACTGATTGTGTTTATAGCCACTTAACGAGAGCCTGCGATAATTCCGATTAGTACTCGAAAAAACTTTACCGGGTATTTGTCTTTAGCGAGAGCTGCTACTTTGTAAATGGGGGCGTATTGTGTATACGTATTAGAATACTTCTCGGTATTTCATATGGAATTTTCATGTTTTTCATTTTTCACATTCGAGTTGGACGAAATAAGATTCTTGTACCTACCTTCTCTATATTAACATATTATACTTCACTCTTAAATTTCTTGATAAATAAATACGGTAACCTAAGTAATTAGTTAATGATATCATCCGCCGGGCTCTTGCCAGTGCTCACGTGTCAGGTATTCGCGAACCGAGTGGCTTGATGCGGGATGACGGTAAGAGACCCGAAGAATGACCTTGATTTTATTCCTGTTTTTATTTCCCTTTTTAATTGTAAATATCTAGACACGTGTGTAAATATTATTTAGTAAGATTTGTTTTCCTATATTTTGAAAATAGGTTTTAATTTTAGTAATTAGTTGACTATTAGGAATACATACTTCGTGGCCTTCCTACCTATAGTAGGTATCTAGGTTTACGTCTGCATACAAATCCACATTATCTAACCAAAAAATCTAAAATATTTCCAATAATAATTATAAGAGTTAAATACTACATACATACATGTCTAATATTATTATGAAAATAATTTAAAATCAAACAAATACATTATAAATGAAACTACATGTATATAAAAAATATCTTATTTTCTTTTACCAGACGACAAAAACAACAGAAGGCCACGCCGAGCTGGTCCCGAGCGCAAGCCCCGACAAGCTTACAGCGCTAAACAACTAGAACGTCTCGAAGCAGAATTCAAAATTGACAAATATCTCAGTGTCTCAAAAAGAATGGAATTGTCAAAAGCCCTCGGCCTCACAGAAGTCCAAATAAAGACGTGGTTTCAAAATCGCAGAACGAAATGGAAGAAGCAACTTACTTCGCGCCTGAAAATTGCTCAACGACAAGGTTTATTCCCTGGTCAAATCTTCGGACATACCCCGCAAGCGTATTCTCTGCTGAATCCATATACGTATGCACCTCTCAGTTGCGTCTTTACACCAGTAACTTTACCGTCTACACCACCGTAAAATTACTAACATTTGAAAATCTTATAACTACAATTTTTTAGGTAGTATTTTGTGATAATTTATTAGAACATAGGATGTTATTTAGTAATTATTGTAGCTATAATTGCAGATTTCTACAATTAAACAAGTAGTTTAATGTTGTGTGGTACAAAAATAGCTCGTTAAATAAAGTAAGCCTACTTATCTATTCAAAACACGATCTGAAGGTAATAATCTATCAAGTTCTCAGATTTCGACAGATAACCGTTACACTGATAGTTACCTATGTTGATAGCGGTGCGAAATGTACATAAGTAATTACTTAACTCGCTACTTTTGTCACTTGCTTGATTGTCCTAAATTAAAGTGTCAAACGTCCGCTCGCACATAAGATGTTTTAAAAAAATACGTCAAGATATAATGTATTAATTAAAACGCCTATACCAAATAGCGCATGTTTAGATATTTATTATGACCACAACAGGATTATTCGGTGATTGCATTTTAATTTCTATATTACAAAAAACATATTCATAAAAATAATAAAATAACATGGTATAAAAATGGATTGATAAAAATTCATTAAATTTTCTATTCACGTGTTAAATTGTACATAATTATTTATGTTTTCAATAATTATATCTAATTTATAAGTAATTCGACTTTAAATATACATACCGATGCTGAAAATCACACGCACTAGACACCAAACTTACTTTTTTTTATATCGTCGGCGGGCTATAAAATCGCAAGTGCATTGCTCCAAATTTTACTGGAGATAGAAAAAACCGTATGGTGAAAACGAAAAACCACTAAAACAGTTTTTCACAAAATTATTATAGTTAAATAGCTATTTACGAGCTTTTCACAGCCCGCCGACGGTATAAAAATAAATGTGTTAGATAATTATGTAGGTTAAAATAAATATATTTTGAGTTTCAGCTTGGAAGAATGAAATATTAATATTATACCTTAGGTTCATATTAGAGTATCGTGAAATTAGTTAATGTAGGTACGTCTACATCTCCACAACTTGTCAAAGAAAAATATCCTAACAATAGTTCTATTAGTAACTAGCTTTCTACCCCACGGTATTTATATAGAGATATTTTATACTTTGGAGGTTGAATTTTGAAAACATTCCTTAGTGTTTAGATAATTATTTCCTCCACATATCTCTAAGGCCAGCGGTTTAGGCTGTGGGTTGTCTTTCAGTCAGTAGGGGTGGGTTGTCTCAACACCTTTTGATGTACAAATAAATGTTAAAGACACAAAATAAGCGTTCATACACGAATTGACAATTCTTTTTTCTCTTTCGTTATTTTTACGCGATGAAACAATTCATTGTGATTAACGGACTCTAAATTAGTGTACAGTCAGCGTCAAAAGTAGTTTGTCACTTTAGTGCCCTTTCATAATAATCTATTGACATTATCTTGACAGTTTGTATGAAAATTATGAATTGTGTAATGTGACACGGTACTAAAGTGCCAATCTACTTTTGACACTGACTGTACCTACGTCATTGTAAAAAAAATACAAAAATTGTTAACGTTATCCAATCCTTTGACACAACCCATCCTACCTAAGTCAGTTACGACAATCGAAACTGTTTTATATGTATAATATTACAAGTTTACGTACGTGCCAACTTCGTTAAGGATTTCTTATACACAAAATTTGATTAATAAATAATGTGCAATAAACAATTTGATTACATTTTGAAATTGTTTATCTCAATGACTCATCTGCCATCTTTTGGCTTTTCTTTAGAAGCCTCCGTTTTAGGTTTTATTTACCTATGAAATTGCCGTTTTATGTGGGATTGTTTTACAAAAAGAAACATATATTTTTAATTAAATTGTTTACCGAAACTATTCATATAGTTCTATCTTCAATTAATTTCACTTTTTTCAGAGATATAGAGAACATTTTTAGAGACTTTGTTGTTTCCGTGTAGTAGAGTCTAACAGGCTATAAGCATAGTCAGACATTCTTCTTCAACTATTCAGTTTAGGTTAATTAGTTAGATGAAATAAATTTATTTCTGTTAAAAACGGATTCAATTTTGCACAGAAAACGGCAATTTCATAGATTATATACTTACAGGATGTAATCGTTAAGTGTGACAAAATGATTATTCCGTAAATATTAGAGATATCAAAAGTACATTTCTTATTATAATATATAAGTAGGTAGGTATATCACCTAGGTATATTTATCAACAATATATTACATATATATTTTTTTAAAGTTATGAAACTAATGCATCACTTCGAATGCCATCGTAAATACCTACACTTATGGGAATGTTTCAAGTCTAAATAATGGATATTTTTCGTTTTTTTTTTTTTTTTTCAAAAGTTATAAATGTCATTTTACTTATCAGGCAACGTACTATCATTAATAGCTAAAAGATTTTTTGATATCTCTTAAAATTATGAAATCGCCTAGTCACACTTTCGTTAAATTTAAACCCAATAAATCAATATGATTGATTGACAAATGAAGCGTCCAAATTTTACAATATCAATGAGAAATAAATAAATTTAAAAAATAAATAAATCTGGGACATTATTAATTACTTGATTTTAGCATAATATAACAGTGAGTATCTAGAATAAAAGAAGTAAAATCTATTCCTGAAAAGGATTAAAGTACAGTAACCCTTAGTCTGATCGCAAGCTCTGGAAACACTTGCAACTGTCACATAACTCATATTATTATTTATTAGTGTCTTCCTAGACAGAGGAAACTTAAAAGAGGTGTTAAATCAGTGGTTACAGTGGGCGGGCGGGTAGAGAGAGTCGCAGTCGGCACCGCCCAGCCCCAGCACCGCCGCCCGCAGCGCGCCTAGCGCCCCGCCGCGCGTCCACGCCACGCCTGCACTGATGACAATTGTTTATATTATTATAATTTTAATAGATCAGTTTGTCCACAATCTCGCCATGGTATGTGATAATAATGTATTATTCATTAATAAATTCCTGTGGTATCTGATAACAGACAGTTGATATTAATACAGTTCAATCAGTGACATCGGAGGCTGTAGCATAGATCGTGTATGAATTGTAAATCTACCGCTGAGCAGTTTTCGATAAAGAAAAACATCGTAAGAAACATGTAAGTAAGCATGCCATGTAAGGTACTCTGCCTGTAATATCATCGTAAAGTCACACAACAAATAAATGACTATAAGGTATTAACGCCAATCACCGACCGATGTAGGTAAGTACCTACTTGAGACGTAGAATGTACGAATCGGGCTCAGTTTGCTACCATTACTAAGGTTATTTCACTATGGGTACCTATCCTCAAAAGGTATTTAACCTATTGAAGAGTTAAAAATATTACAAACAAAACAGACGCATCAATACCGATAGGTAGACTGTTTGATATATAGAAAATGCTGCTATCCTGAGAACCATATCATTATAACACTATACTTACTGCCAAACAGGTAGCCAGTATCTGTTACTATCACTTAGCTCTCTAGCTCGCTTATTGCCTAAACACAAAGCGCGGTACAGACATGGCGTTGATCGAGGTCTCAGGGCCATAAGTGCATATCGTGCCAGTGTGTTAATAGAAGAGAGCGAATTGCCGTTTGGCTGATGAGCTTCACGTTTGAATCGGAACACTTCGTCGACGCTTACAGAATCTCCACCGTTATCTACCATCTGCATTACCTGGGGCTGTTGGTGGCTCTGGAAATAATAAACCGGGGCATTAGGCAGGCCATACACCATTTTCAAAAGAAAAGCTTCTGCTATGCCCTTTTAAAAGAGCATACTGTAAAAGCTGTAAAAGGGATTAGATTAATATGAAAAAAAAGAAACAAAACTGTCTGCCATTTCAATAACATGAATATAACCATAAACTTATAAGTATGTAATGTAAATAACCATCACTAACTACCTAGTTTGTTGTAGGAATATAGCCTATTTAGTAAGAAGGTTAGAGCTTTTTTTTTTTTACTTTGTATAGGCTTGTGTTTGACCACAATCTCACTATGGTAGGTGATGATGTGGCCGAAGGTGGTAAGCACACAAAGCCTAGAAGGATCTGGCTCTCATGTGCAGCTGCCGGAACACACCAATAGGTGTTTGGTGACAAATTTTCAACTTGATGGTGGTAGCCAGCCAGGCGGCTACTACAAAGTACCCTACCAGCGTGCTATGGTTTCCTCACGATGTTTTCCTTCACCGAAAGCTCAAGCTCATTGTAGGATTCGAACCCACGACCTTCGCCGCGGCGTCCGAAGTCACTACCACTGATCTATCATCGCCTTAAGATAGCTGGTATTGATGTTAGAATTTAACTAACATAAATAGCCTAGGTCATTACCTAATCTTATAACTGTTTAAACCATTTCCAAATAAGAAAAAGTATCATGATGATCATCTCTATGGAGATATCTTGAGCAATCCAAGTGGAACAAACATACAAAGCCATAGTTTATAGATAAATATCTCACCATAGTAATACACATAAGCACTTGCAGCACGAACATGCCGAACGACAAGAAAGCGATGCCGGTGAGTGAAATGTCAAAGAGATCAGCGAGCCCGAGGCCGTGACTGTCACGCTCCACCACGTACTCCTCCTCGACGTGACTGTGTGGGTGATGGAACAGCGGCGGAGGCGGAGGAGGCATCGAGTACTCGTAACCACCGCCTGCGCATGTAGTACCATCCATTATCCAATAGCATATTTTTTAGAGGGTTGCATTGTATCCTAACTAGGTAGGACAGAAAATCTGGCCAGAGTCGTTTGCAGTATGTAACCGTAATCCAGTCTAAGATATTGACATGAAATACGAAGTTAGATATGCCTAATGTAGCTATGCATGGTAGTATGGTACAGGTGGTAGAAAAAATTTGGTACTTATATGTTGAAAAATCCAACATGTAGTTTTTTATTACTTCCAGATAGTTTCTTCTAACTTTTTGACTTCTATAAATTAATTAATATACTTACTATATTTAGCAATGTCCTGCACTGGTGCTTCTGGTTCAGAATATCCAGTGACCTCAGTACCTTCATACACTTCGTATCCTTCACGAGATACTGTCTGAGGAGTTTGCTGTGTAGCTTGCAACTGCAAGGAGTTGTTCATGATGTCGTTGGCGTTCATAGCTACGTTATAATGCCTGTATATGTCATTTAGAGCAGTTACTCTGAAACCACCAGTAAACTTAATAGTTGGTAGGTACTTCTGTAATTGTTACCATGGATAAGTTGGAAAATTTAGGTTTATATAGGCTTAAAAAATTACAGGAACATCTGAAACATGTTGAATATCTACATATTGTAACAATATAAATACCAACTTAGCCAACCATTCTTGATAATTCGAAGAACCGACGTCATACATCAAGTTGTTTCTTAGATCTTGCGATCGCCGAGTAAACGAGTTATATTTTTCATTAAGTCCGTAAGGTTTCCCGACCCTATTCTGCATCACACTTTTACCCATCTCTTCAAGTATTTGTTCCGCAACGAAATTTCGGCAATGGTACTCGTTCATCATTTTCCTAAAAACAAGGTTGTGTCAAGAAGTGTACATTATTAAATACTAAAATTGAATTAATTGTAATGGGTGAATATCCCGGGACCAAGAATTGCGTGGCATCGATGAAATCAGTACTAAAAGTCATAGTTATAATGCTCTAACATTTTTTTCTGGTTAGGTGAAATAGTAATCTATGTATAGCACTAAATATATTATTAAATAGGAAAATAGGTACTCCAAAAAAAATATTTAAACATCGAAATCTTTCATTGCCGTGTTTGTCCACACGTCACCTATTGTGTCGTGATACCTCATTGATAAAAATCTATTGGTTCTGTATATTAAAACCTAGTTTTATTTGATACGTGAATAGTTAAAGTATTGTTACGAAATACATTTATTGAAATATTTAGACAATACAACGAATGGCTAATAAAAAATCATTTGTCCCAGAGTTACCTTTCATCGCCGTGTCCTAAATATGTTTAAGAATATTGTTTTATCTAACGACTTGCGTCCTCTCTCCTATGTGCTAAACGTTGCATATTAGTGCCACCTAACTGCTCGACGTTGAAGGATGTACACACGTGCCTGCGTTTAGGCGCCATAAATGAAAGTATTCCATTTTTTTGTTACTGGACATTTTTTCTTTCATCGCCGTGGATAGGTATAACTTCTATTTGAATAAGTTTCTACTCTTGATTAAACGTTTGATAGAACGCCATTTCTCTCGTTTATTTGTGAAGTGTTTATTACTTCGAATAGTTAAATAGTTTTTTTGCTATTTCATATTTTTGCCTTGATTTTCATCACCGTGCTTTCATTGCCGTGGCAGCAGTTTCGGTAAATTTATTTCAAATAATTTTTTGAATGCATATATTTTTTATTCGACAGATAAGTAGTTGCTTTCGGAGTGGTTAAAGTGTGATTTCTCTAAACCATTACTTTGTAATAGAAAAAAATATATGTTGCTAGGGTCAAATTAAGAAATTTATAACTTTTTAAAGCAGTTTAAATAAGAAATTGAGACAATTTTGAAAGAATGTAACTAGATAAGATTATTGTAGAAGATTTGCCGACAAATGTTATCTGAACACATTTCTTGTTTTTGTTATATTTTTTCGTGGCGTGTGCATGAATGAGACCCTCTACGCGTGGAACGTAAATAGAGGTATGTTTAAAGCCTCACAAAGCTAATAAAAGTGGCGTCAAATTTTAAATAAAAATATGTATTGGAAATTTCAAATCTTACACTTTAAAATAACGTAAAATATATTTCATTTATTGCTTTTCTGATGACTAAAAAAACATGTTTCTTTTCTGATAAATTCCGCAAGAACACTGATTTTAGGGAGACTGGAGCCTTAACTACTACAAACAAAGCGTGAATCTCAGAGTTCTTTGCCCAAGAGAAAACGTCTACTCTTCGTTGACATTGCCACTAACACTATTTTCACTTAGCCATGACACTGGCAGAGACATCGTTGGCACGATGGAGCCACAAAAAATAAATTTCATTCCCTTGGCACAGTTTTCTCATTGCCGTGGACGCATGTTTCATTGCCGTGGCACGTTATTTTTAATCTTATATATCTCGTTAGTTTTTTTAGTTATCTGCTAGATATTAAGCAAGAATACATACATTATCAAAAACTTTAATAAACGAGTTTTTTTTTGGACTTGTTGTAATTCACCCTAATACTAATTAAATTATGATTGAGCGATAACCATCACCTTTTATTATAGGTTTAACCTATATTTGTGGAAACCTTTTATTATGTAAAATTTTATCCGCAAACAACAGTTTTGTATTTGACTGTATGTTTAAGAGTTAAAAATTAATAATAAAAATATTCGCATACCTGTGGTAATCAAGAGTAGTTAGAGCTGCATCAATGGAGCCATTTACTGAAGGCAGCTTGCTCTTCATAGTATAATTTGTACTTTGATCCTCGCCCTCCACTATGAAGTACGTGGGCATTAGGTCCGTACGAAGAATGTCGTTCACGTTCAACTCGTTTTCAAACAATTTCGATGAATAAGAAACGTTTACAATTATAAATAAAAATGAACATATTATTATAAACATTTTACATTAATGTTTTCTAAAGTTGCGTTGTGAAAACGCGAGGAAAGAATGTTATACTGCAACTGAGTCAGTTGAACGTAAAGATTACTCGGTTTATAAAGCGGAAAATCTAAAGATGAGTGTTGAGATAATTTTTTGATGGTTATAGCGGTAACTGTCTGTTTAATGTTCTTTTTGTTTATTATGCTATTGAAATATACTTAAGTTGTCGTCAAAATACCGTGATTTTTTTATTGTTCACAAAAAATTAGTAATATATTAGGACTTATTTTAATTTTTCTCCGGAAATCAGGAGTGGTATCAATTGCTTGAAAATAACAATCATAACGACAGCACTAATTCTTTCGTACCTCGTGAGTGTCGGGATAAACCCCGCTGGTCCAATATAAAGCAGTTCATTTCACCCTCCGGAGCTTAAGTGCCCTTCTTAGGGGTGGTAAAAGGATCCATTGTTGTATTATAAATGTTCGGATGTCATCAAACAGACGTTTGATATGAGAACAAACCATGTTGCCCGCATTGGAAAATAGATAAAGCTTTATAATCACAACCGGTCAAGTGCGTGATGGAACACGTGCGAATATAGGTTCCGTATAGTCAGTACGATTTGGTACGTATTAAAACCAAAACCATACTCAATGTTTTTGTATATTATACTGAAGATTTCCATCGACTATTGCACGTAAACCCTTCATACTAGTAATACCTACCTTCTATTGGTGGAGATTTTTAAATGGCATATGAATATTCAACTGTTAACTTATTACTACTATTTTGCTGTAAATTTTCGTGGTATCCCTAGGGATTTCGTGAAATCCCTGGTATCTTTATTTTATATACATATACTAGCGGGCCCGACAAACGTTGTCCTGTCTAAACTCGATTACGTCGCCATCTACTGGGTCCAATTGTATTTTCAAACTAGTCAGGGACCCACTCATATATACACACAAAGTTTCATCCAAATCGGTTCAGCTGTAAAGGTGGAGTTAGGTGACAAACACACGTACAGAAGAATTGAAAGATATACAATGGATGTAGTTTGATATTTCGTCTAGCTAACTAAGGTACCTATAATAGTATTGTATATCTAATTGACACATCGTCGTCGTCGGTCGAACATGGTATCGAACGAATGCTGCTGCAAACTACCGACAGACAGGGCGCACCTAACTAGATCAGCTTTGAAAAATAGATTAGTAGAATTTCCAGATGAAAAGTTTTAGATATGACCTATTACTGTTTATTAAAGTGAGATATAGGGAATATACAAATTAAATAAGAACTTATGGATTTTAGAGGCGCATTTTATTGTAATACTTAATCAATATTTTAGAATTATACCCATATTAATGTTCAGTAATTATACAAAAACGCTAAACGTCGTTCAGTTGTTTTACATAACGGTGCCGTTTTGTAAAACAGCTAATTAAGCAATCCAACGGCGACATATTATTATATACCACATAATAAATTATAGTAATGTTAAATTTCGATAAGTACCTATTGATGTTTATTCATTCAGCGCATTGAACGAAAGGGCGAATAGATTTTTTACCATCGTCTGTCACTCGCAGACACCCATTAGGGAATAGGCATAATAGGATTTGGGAATATAATTTATAATCATTATAATTCTATTCCCCAAGCTAAGCTAAAACTGTTAAAATTTACTAATAAAAAAAAAGAAAAACAAACGCATTAATAAAAGGTGGGGGGAAAAAATTATAACTCATTTGTTCCATACGGTTGGTTTTTCAACAGTTTAATTATGTAAAGAACGTGTAAATATTTGACGATTTTATTACATTACACTGCACAAAAAAAAGGTTTTTTCATGGAATTACAGCAATTTTCATGATCCAATCGTGCAATTAGTAAAAATACGGTAAACCTAACCCCTTCGTTACTTCATTTTCATAAAATACTAAAATTACAAAACCATTTTGAGATTTTAGTGTCCTGAAGTCATGTTTACATGTTCATGGGCTACGCAGGTTTATTTCAAATTAAAATAATGTTGTGAATATTTTGCAAGACATTAATTATGACAAATATGAGTTACGGGTCAATTAATGGCAGTGCTTTGAGACAGTTTTATCTTTCGGAAAATTATGTCCTCCTGATGAACCTAAACCGCTGAACCGATCGTTCAGCGGTTTAGGCATAAAAAGGTAACAAACAAACAAACTCAAATTCGCATTTATAATATTAGTATGTAAGGATTAACACGATATAGCAATAACTAGTAGGTATGATAAACAGACGCGAAAAATGTTCATTCAACTAATAGTTAAAGCAAGGCCCACCTCGCACTTATTGAGACTTATTGAAAAGAATGTAATTCAAATATTAAATTAATGCAAATCAGTTGTTTTGTGTCCACGCAAATGAAGTTGCGGGCAATAACTAGTTTTCTTTACATACAAAATAAGAACAATTATCGCTATCATCTAAAAAATCACACAGCACCATCACTATGTATTCCAGTATTACCACAGATTAGTATATATATATTTTTAATGTTAGATTGGCAAAGGCTCAACAAATTGAAATACCCGAGTTTGTACTTACGCTCTTTTAGATTAATGTAATTTTTCAAACAGTGATTGAATGCCTAAAAGTGTTTTTAAAAATTAAAATAATAAATAAAGGTCCCTTCATTTTTCATCTAGTTTCATTATATAAACTAAAATAAGCCTACTTTAATTTGTGCTTTAATTATGAAATGCTGTCCATTAGAATGTTTTTTTTTTTGTAAGTTCACGTTTTTGCTAAAAGCAGTTGGCAGCATTGAATTCGACGAGATCATGATGGACGGACGGACGAGATTCCAGATTGGGGGATGTTTTCCCCATATTGGAGAAAAATTAAATTTTTGGAGAAGTTTTGGGGAAATGAAAACTGTGGGGAAAATTTTGGGAACGTATTTTTATTTGGCGAAAGTTTGGGGAGAACTAATTCTTTGTATAAAAAAATAATAAAAATCTAAGATTTGTTCTCTGTATCGTAATTGAAATCGCGTGCGTAAAACAACACAATGCTGCCAACATCAATCTTTCGACAACAAACATGCAGGCTAGCGTTGAGAGAGCTTCTCAATAATAAGTATTGTTATAAAATAAATTAAGAAACAAAATATTAACAACAACAGCTGATCATATTATTCGGCTCCAGTACAACATTCAGAATGGTAGCTGCGTTAAATTTCAGCCTACAAAAAATATACTGAAAAAAAAAGTCTGAAGAAGTGTACAAAGTCCCGAATAACAGTGTGAATAATGATGACGACGATGACGTCAAAGAATTATGGGAAGTATTAGGTAATTAATGTAGATGAATATATGTAATTTTGAATAAAGTGACTAGATGAAAACTGTGTTTTATTTTTAATGGATGTCAAATCAATACAAATAAATAAAATTTA
Source organism: Tetheella fluctuosa (assembly GCA_951216915.1). Lineage (NCBI taxonomy): Eukaryota > Metazoa > Arthropoda > Insecta > Lepidoptera > Drepanidae > Tetheella > Tetheella fluctuosa. Next base: position 7,213,708 of record OX578222.1, on the reverse strand, counting down.
AGTGTCTGTTTGTAATATCAAAATAACTACTTATTTAGAAATTCATATGAGAGCACAACAGATATCTAATAATGGCAAAACATTTTTTTTTTGCATATTTCTCTGTCTGTTTGCTTGTTCCAGGTAATCTCTATAATGGCTGGACCGATTTTAACGGGACTTTCACTAGGAGATAACTGAGGCCACTAGGCGTAAAATAGGCTTCTTTTTATTCCGATATTCCCACGGGAACATTGGGATAAAAATAAAAACATTTTGGGGAAAAATTTAGAAAAGGTATCTTTTTGGGGAAAATTTAAACCTGATCTGGGCAAATTTCATTACATACATTAGACAGGAGACATGCGTAGCATCTCTACTAAGTCTGTGCAGGAGACAGACAGACCTGGAGACACTGGCGTTGTAGGTACGGCCGTGTGATCGCCCGACGATTATCCAACTAAATTAAAGAGTATTATAATCACTACTAAAACGTAGTGATTATTCTTTGCTGAACGCTATGATAATCGTCGGGCGATCACACGGCGTAGTTACTGAACGCAGCCCTGGCAAACCAGTGTTGCCAATTTAGCTCTATATTCAATGAATCAGCTCCAAAAAATTTTTAGCTCTTCAGCTATTTAATTTTAAAATTTTAGCTCTATTCCAATACTTTCAAAATTTTTGGGTCGTATCCGAATTTCATGCTGACCAATGAGTAAATTAATAAATAAAGCCATATTTAGTCTATGACTTGAACTACGGGGACACCCCGTATTGTTTTTATTTTGTTTGTTTCATTTAAGTACTTCGTTTCATTCGATCATTCGTTCCTTGATTTTGGTAATTGGTGTTTGATCTTGATGGAGTACTGTGTTGATTATTTGTGTAATTGAAGTGCGAATTACAATAAATTAGTATATGAAAGTGCAACATACAAAATATCATCGAGTAAGCCATACACACAAAACTTCCGAGAAAAATGGCTCTCCGAGATTGATTGGTTGGTTGAAAGAAGTTAGTAAGTTTTCTTATTAACTTCTTTAGTAAGTTAGTTTTCTTTATCAATAATTAAAATTTTAAATAAATAAATAAATATTCTGGGACATTATTCCTCACACACGGCCATCTGACCCCAAACTAAGCAGAGCTTATACTATGGAAGCCAGATAACTGATATACTACATACACTACTTTTCTTTTGTAAATACATACATATATAAATAATTACACCCATTTATTTATTTATAACTAGTTTTCGCCCCGCGGTTTCACCCGCGTTCCCCAGGGATCTTATGTTTTCCCGGGATAAAATTAACCTATGTTCTTCTCCATACCATAGGCTATATGCATACCAAATTTCATCGCGATCGGTTCAGTGGTTTAAGCGTGAAAAGGTAACAAACAAACAAACAAACTCACTTTCACATTTATAATATTATTATTGAAATGCATCTTTCTGACATCACGGCGCGAGGACCGGTCTTTTTTAAAGGCGTGTGTGGGGATACAGATCCAATACGTAGAGGCCCCTTTAAGATATGTTAATGTGTTGGGATGTGTTCACCTAGCGATACTATCTCTGTCTGGACTATTGAAGAGATACAGGTAAAGACAGCACCCGCTAAGTGCAAGGACTATTACAGAAAACAGGGAACTATACTGGGTCTATGGGGGGGAACTTGCTGCACTGGTTGTTGGACTATTGATTGAGACAACGTTATTATTATTATTCCATTTATTAATTTAAACTCCTATAAATTACATTTTTAAATATAAGTTATAAAAAAAATACATTTAAAAATATAAAAAACAGTACCCCACCAGTATCGGGAACAGGGTCCTAGTTACCAGTGGTCAAGGTTCCAGAGATTATTATAGTTAGGATTAAAATTTTGAATTTAAACTCTCTTTTATTTTAGCTCCCTTTTTTCCAAAATTTAGCTCTTTTTTAGCTCTTTTTCGAAGGTGATCTAGCTCTCTTTAAAAAATTGAGTTGGCAACACTGCTGGCAACACCGATTTGAAGGCTGGTCTTTTGCAGACTGCCATTATTTCTTTGAGTTTTTCTAAATAAATTCTGATTGTCTGTATGTCGCATAGAACGAATTGAAATGTAAAGTACTTGGTTCTCACGTCAACAAATCGTGTCCAACGATGGGAACGAATGGCAACGGTCGCCGTGGTGGCGCAAAAATTCCTGACGTTCGCCGCCCCATGGAGGATGGGGACTGTGCAAACGACATGGAGAGTCCCGAACTGGACTTTGTTTACGACGATTGTGATACACAAGCCAACGAAATAGCCGAACTATATAGTTACACGGAACACCCCGAGTATCAACTCAATGTGAAAGCTTTTGAAGATATAATGGAAGAATTCAATTACCCACCTAGTTGGCAAAGACTAAGAAATAAACAGCAACGCACCGTAGTGATGAAGCTATTGGAACATTTGGATGTAGCTGTGAGTGAAATTCGTATGCGTGCTACTCGCTGTATTCTGTATTTAGCCCAGGGATGCTGGGCGGAAATGCAATCGGACGCAGAGCAAGCTCACTGGGCTCGCAGCAACGTTATGACGCTGTATGACATGGGTACTTTCTCTGCTTTTGTCGAACTACTGAATCTCGAAATAGTGCGTAGCAGTTCTGCTACAGCCTCCAGGAAGCTTGCAGAATCTCTGGCTGACTCAACAAACTTGCGAGTGATCTTGTCAGTCTTATATTTGATAACAGAATATATGAGAACTGAAAAAGAAAATCCTCATTCAGAATTTACTCATTTGGTGGAGAACTTCAAAGAAGAACTTGGATCACCATTTGGGGATGAAATGCTGCCGGTAAAACTATTGAGTATGGTGACACATCTTTGTGCTGGGACGACTCCTCATTTCCCAATCAAAAAAGTTTTATTACTTCTTTGGAAAGTATTACTTGTATATCTTGGGGGCTCTAAAGAGTTAAAAGAAAGGAAAACAAGGCTCAGAGAAAAGTATGAATTGCCTCCTTTAACTGAAGATACTATAGAAATTATAAAGGGAATGCGTGCTAGTTCTCCACCTCCTAGTGCAGCAGACATGTTGGAAAATCAAAATCCTGGACAGCGGAAATTAAAAGAAAATGAGAGAGCATTAAGAAGGCAGACATTAATGAAACAAACTTCCTTAGATGAGTCTGATGAGCAAATTTTTGTTGACAAAGAAGAAACAGGTAATGGATCTGAAGACTATTCTATGGAATTCCAGTCTATGCCCCCTGACAGCTTACAGTCTGAAATCAACCAAAATTGTCCTTACTATATGTATTTCAAACAGTTTGATAGTCCACCCCCACCACCCCCTCTACCAAGGAGTCTTCCCTGGAAATCTAAAGTGCGACAAAAAGATATTGATATGTTCCTTGACAATGTCAGACTAAAATTTGTGGGCTACTCTCTACCTGGTGATAGATTGACTACAGCAGGCCTTCCACAGCCAATCCATGAAGGTATAGATATTTTGAAAAAGCACATGTACACAAGTCTCTCTGAAATTCAATCAGAGAGAGAACTTGAAATTTTTAGAAGTCCACTTACTAAAGGTGAAAAAGATGTTGAAGAAACTGAAGCAGAAATTTTATACAGAGCCATGGTACCAAATTTACCTCAATATATGATAGCACTTTTGAAAATATTGTTAGCAGCTGCACCAACTTCCACTGCTAAAACCTACTCTATCAATATAATGGCTGACTTGTTGCCTGAAGAAATGCCAATGACAGTGTTACAGTCTCTTAAACTTGGTAATGATGTAAATAGACATAAGGAAATCATTGTAAAAGCTGTAACTGCAATATTGTTACTTCTCTTGAAACATTTCAAATTAAATCATGTTAATCAATTTGAATACATGTCTCAACATCTGGTTTATGCTAACTGCATGCCATTAGTGCTTAAATTTTTCAATCAGAACATCTTGTCATATGTTGGTGATAAGAATACTATACCAATATTTGACTTCCCAGCCTGTGTCATTGGGGAGCAACCAGAACTCACAAAAGACTGCCTTGTTATTGGAGATTCATCAGTTCCATACTCATGGAGAAATGTTTTTTCATGCATCAATTTATTGCGTATCCTGAATAAATTGACAAAATGGAAAAATGCAAGAATCATGATGCTTGTAGTATTCAAGAGTGCACCAATACTTAAACGCACTCTAAAAGTAAGGCATGCATTAATGCAGTTTTATGTACTTAAATTGTTGAAGATGCAGACTAAGTATTTAGGGCGACAATGGAGGAAAACAAATATGAAAACAATAAGTGCAATATATTCCAAAGTTCGTCATAGGTTGAATGATGATTGGGCATTTGGTAATGATGTTGATGCAAGGCCTTGGGATTTCCAGGATGAAGAGTGTGCGCTGAGGGTGACTGTAGATCGGTTCAACAGCAGAAGGTATGGGTCTGGAGCAGAAACTGAAATAGATTTAACACCACTTGATACTGATATAAATAGTGTACTTGAAACTAATGTTGACCTTGATGATGAATTCAAAGATAACTATGAGATTTGGCTTGAACAAGAAGTGTACAATAATGAAATAAATTGGGATATTCTAATAACCGCATAAAATATTAACTTATCAAATTGTAAATTGTGATGATACTTGATCATTGTAATGATTAAAAAGTATTATTAACATCACTGAATACTTACCTACCTACATACTCCTGAAAATTATATATAAAATGAAATTTGTACCTAGACTTTGATGTTATCTCTTAATTATATAACCCTTTGTTTTATACCTAAACATATTTAGCCATATTATAATTTCTATGAACTGTTGAAATGAAATTTGACATGGAAATTAGGTAGGTAATAAGTAATGGTATCAGTGTTAAAAATATCTAGGTACTTACTTTCACTTTTGCTATTTAGTATTTTTGGGATATGGACAAATAGATACTCAAAATGTATTTGCATGTTTTATTGTAAACTAAACATCTGTAATATTAGGTAATCTAAAATCTACTTTAATGAATTGAGAATCATGTAATTATAAAATAGGTATAAATCATCTAAAACATTGAGAGTTTTTAAATTCCAATATGATTGTCTACCTACTTGATTTGTAAATGTTTTATTATATATTTTTTTTTTGCTCTTTCTGGGTAAGGCTGTTAATTTTGCTACCTTTCCCTCATGTTTTTAAGGTTTTTTTTTACTTGTATGACATTTAGATCAATTAAGTAATTCAGTTTTATTCGTTATTGTACAGATAGGCACACCTACTCAGAGATTTAAATCGTTATTTATAACAATATATAAATCGTTTGTCATCGTTGGCTCAGAGTGAGCTCACTCTTTCCGTCGTAATCGCTTGTAGGAAGCAGTGAACGGTGCACGTTGCGCGCAGTCATAAAACGTGGACCGTTTTTGCAAGCGCATGGGCACCTAATGATTTAAATCTCTGCACCTACTAGGTTACTGAGCCAAACCTAACACTGTAGATATTATGGTAAATTAATATAAAAATGGGGTTATATTGTTAACTCCAAAGAGGAATAAGTATAATCACTAAGGTAGACTCAATTGGAATTTTCCCTATAAATAAGTACCTACTCGTATTTTTGAATACGGAAATTGAAAAACGGATTTCATGATTAATCATGTACGTACAGCACCTACAAGGTACTTTAATTTTAATAAGAAATTTTACTGTTTTTGGTGTTGTCGATGACTTACTTAGGAAATATTGTGTTTTATGTCACAAAAGTAGTAAGTAACATAAAACTTGCCTATACTACGCGCGCTATCTGAATGCATTCGGGGCCTGAGATAAAGTGCGTAAATAAATGTTTTATTTATGATTTATCTAACTATACTATTTACAACTTGAGAGAAAAATGAATTTATAACTTACCTAGTTTAGTAAATTGTAATAAAATAACAAACAATTACTTACAACTCATTTGTTTTCGCGCTTTATCTCAGGCCCCGAATGCATTCGTAGTATAAGTATGTCATTGTCATGTCACGTAAAACATAAATAAATAGCATAATCACAAAGGAATGTAACATAAATATAAGTAGGTACATGAAATTATAACTACCTACGGAATCTAGCTTATCTACCTAGGTAGCTACTCAAAAGATGTTCTACAATTTTCAAGCATGACATCTAAGGTTTACAATTTTAGAAACGTTTTTTATCACCTTTATGTTACCTTAATACCTACATTTTGGCACTGTTGGTCACTATCTCGGCAAAAATTACGGCCTTACCCATTTACTGAAATTACGCTATAAAGTTGGTTATGAAACTATAATTTTGTTCATGTTTTTAAGTATTTTTTAAATTGGCATGCTTAGATATAGGTGCGTTACGTGACATAATATATAAAGTTAGCTGCATTTCAATAAAATCCACACCAAACATAGTATTTTTTTATTTTATCCTATGTAAATAAAATTGATATATCTGTCTGTTTGTAATGTCAAAATAACAGTTTTTTTCTAAATGCATATGAAAGTAAATACGCCCCAAGGATCTCCAATTAAAGTTCTGAAGTGGAGACCACGGACCGGCAAACAATTTGATTATACAATTTTATTGTTTCAAAACATCTTTCAAAGTTGACGTAATTATAACAAAAAAAAAACATTTTTTTAAAATTTTATGTCTGTTTGTTCCGACTAATCTCCGAAACGGCTTGACAGATATTGACGGGACTTTCACCGGCAGATAGCTGATGTTATAAGGACTAAGACTACTTTTATTGGTTACAGGCTAATTTTTATATCGCGAACGCGGGCAGGGAATTGCTCTAGCCCACTGCTGCTTCAGGACAACGGCAACGCCCACACCCTGTACAAAAGACGGTCGCTAAATTAGAGGAGCTGCGATTGGAATGTCTTCGACACCCACCGTACTCCCCGGACCTTGCTCCAACATATTACCACTTTTTCCAGAATTTTTGCAAGGAAAAAAATTCAAATCGTATCAGGCAGTCAAAACCGCCACCCTACCCATAAACGGTGTGGACATAGAATTTTTAAATTGAAAATAAAATAAAAATAAATATTTAATTTATTTTTCATAATCATTCTTATCATAATTAATTCACTGCTAGGTAATTGTTTTATTTATTGTATCAAAATCATAACGAATTACTTAAATATATCAATTGAAACGAAAACAATTGATGTAAGTAGGTAGGTAATGAACTTTAATGGTCTAAAACCAAATATTTGAAGGTAGAAGTAAAAATATGTATGAAATGAACATAGAATAATAACGCATAACTGAAAATATAAACTGAGAGAGAAGAGGACCCAATGTTTTTGTCCTGGCTATCAAGAACTAAGGATTTTTGTTCGAAGACGTTTTGTAAAGCGTCCAATATTAAATTAATAAAGAGACTTTTTATTTTATACCTACTTCCTTTGAATATGAGTTCGTGAGTCGTTAAAATTATTCAATTTGGGATTTTTTTTAAGTTGTGGGGAATCAGGTGGAGATAATAAATAAGGTGTAGAATTAGTATAACGTTTATATTAATGAAAATAAGCAACAGAAAATATTCACACGTTAAGGATTGACAATGCGTTTTTAGAGATGCACGCAACGATTAGTGCCGTGCCGCCACATCACCCCCTTCGGAGATTTAAAGGCCTGCGGAAAAATGACTACGAAATCTAATACTGCGTCCAGCTCTTGTAGTTTGCTGGCCAACTGTTTTGCCAATCCCTAGTTTTGGTGTACTTTCTGTACCCCCTGTACCAGTCAGTATGTATGCGGGTTTTACGCGGTCAATTGAGACAGTCACAGGTCCTCTGCTTAACTGTAACGTATGTAACGTCTTCTCTGTTCTTGACAGGACACGATAAGGTCCTGAATATGGCTCTATAAACACCGTCTTTCCTTAAGAAAATGTATTGGCTGGTTTTCAAATCATCATGCACAAATTTTAATACAGATTTCACCGAATATCGTGCTGCAGATTGTGGTCTTAATTGTGCCATATGATGCCTTAGTTGTGAGACAAAATCTGGTGGTTAGAATGAGTTGAATGAATAAATTCACCAGGTATCCGCAGTGGCTCACCGTAGACAATTTCAGCAGCAGAACACTGGAGATCTTCTTTCCAAGCTGTCCTGCAGAACCACAGGTAACACGTCTGTCCATCTCTGTTCACCGTGAGCCATCAGTGCAGCTTTCAAAGTTCGGTGAAACCTTTCCACCATGCCATTGGCTGCAAAGTTAACAGATTTAGTTGTTTTTAGTCGAGGAGCTAGCAAGATTGTTAATTAAATCTCGACACACTGACTGATGAGAGAGAGATGAGGCGATGACAGTGAAATACCTTAGAGTATTTTCCCCTAGATTTAGGGGATTTGTGCACGTTTGGGGGATTTTTTAGGGCATAAAAATATTTAGGGGAATTTTGAAGGTAAAAAAATATTTAGGAGATTTTTCCGAACGTAACTTGGCCTACCGATGTACGTACTCTATCGCTAGCAACAAACAATATTTTTTTTTATTTCGCGCTCATATGTTTGTGTACGCAGAAGATAGTAATCGAATACAAATAATGCACCTTTGTTTGTGTGTGTGGCCATTGTGTGCGAGGTAAACTGGTTTATTCTTGTTTTTTTGACTTGGTTTGACTGCTGTTTCATCCGATCGATCCAGTGAATCGATCTTAGATACTTACTAGCGCGTATAAGATTCGATTTTTGAAGTGTAAACTTTTTTTTAGCGCGGTACGCATATTTTTAGATGAGGTAAAACCTCTGGACTCGCGACACCTTTTTTTTTGCCCATTAAAATAATAGCGGCCAGTAATGTCGCTAGTCGCTGTCAGTAGTTTTGGCGCCATAACAAAACAAACTCACTCAGAAAAAAAACTATTTTAGATTGTAATAATTTTAATGATAATAATGATGATGACAAGAGCTCAATCTCAATCTCTCAAAAAAAATTATATAGTTTTCACTTCTGTAGTGTTTTTTTTTTTGATTAATGCAACTATGAAATTATTTAAACAAATAAGAGCTGAAATCTGAAACCCAAACAATGGATGCATTCCATGAATATATAGAAATAAGGTAAAGGTAAGTAGGTAGTAAAATACATAATAATTCACTACAATTTGTGTTTTATTCTTTAAATAAATGTTTAGGGGAAAACATATTGAAAGGTGCCTAATTTAGGGATATTTCACGAGGAGTCCGGGGAAAATCAAAATCCAAGGGTGGCAGCACTGGGTGATGGCAGAGCTGCCAACCGTACGTACGAGGTTCCTCGTTTTGTATACGGTTGTGGTCACGATCAGCCTCGTACAAATATGTACGAGATTTTGACATAGGTACACATTTTTTTTTATTGCAGGCAATATTTTATGGCATAGAGGGAGTTTAACACTTTTAACGGTATGTTCACGGACCTTTCATAAATGATGAAAAGCTTGAGCGTGAATTTAGCAGACATGATAAAATTTAAATATCATAATCCTTACTTTTTAGAAAATGCGAAAGTTTGTGAGTATGGATGGATGAATGGATGGATGTTTATTACTCTTTCACGCAAAAACTACTGCACGGATTTACATGAAATTTGGCAGAGAGATCGATTATAGTCTGGAATAGCACATAGGCTACTTTATATCCCGGGAAAACATAAGATCCCACGGGAACGCGGGTGAAACCGCGAAGCGAAATCTAGTTCACTTATAAAATAAAAAAAATGAAGCACCATACTGAATTTTTGAATGTGAATTTTCAAAATACTTGACTTATTTAATTTAAAATTTCTCAAATTAACAAATGTCTGCTAATTTTACACTCATTTAATTCAATTTTTATTTGTTTTATAATATTTTAAAAGCTCGATGAATGTGCGAGGTCTGGAAGCCAAGATACGTTTTTAGCCAATATATTTATTTATTTAGGAAAATTGAATATATTATTAATTAAACTCTTTGTTTTTAGCTGTTCATGTAAACGAGGAAAAATCTTCTACGGTTGGTTGGCAGCCCTGTGTGTGAGACTGTTTTTTTTTTTGACAGATTTGTCGTGTCGTACGTAAAAATGTCGTGTTTGTTTTACTGAAAAATAATATTGATAGTTGTATATTTTCACTTTGTATCTAGAAAATAAGAATGTGTTAATATTCTTACGTTCACCATACACCTGTGCAAGACGTAAACAGGTAAAATAAAAAGTCGATTACATCCTTTTGATACATATTTTACATAGCAATAGAGTCTCACGCCCAGTTTTATTCAGGATCAAATTCTAAATATCGAGGATAATTACTATGTTTTAGTATTAATAGCTTTCGGTAATATAATTACCTACGTCGCTTTTATAACTTTATCCGCTTTATCCAAAAGTAATAGCGTACATCGTGCGTATGCTAAACAAGTATGTATCGCAAACATTCTTAGAAGTCAGCAGTCATTACTCTTTGATCTACAACCAATTCGATAACGTTATTTAAATAGGACAAATACATACTCTGAGTAATCATTTCCATAAATGTACATTGCTTCGAAGCAGTATATTTTACAAATAAAACTTATAATAGCCTAGAAGTTTCAAACATACTCAAATTCTTCAGAGACTGCTGTCAACACTAGATGTACATACATTATCATTATTATTTATTATTACATATTATCTATACAATGAACTAACTTTCAGCAGCAATATGGCTGAACTAGCAGCATTGCTCCAGACAGAGATCCCTGAGGGCCGCAACCATCTCACAGACAGTCATACAAATTTGGAAAGAGTCGCTGATTACTGTGAAGCAAACTATTTTCAGTCTGAAAACAAAAGACTAGCTCTAGAAAGCACCAAAAACTATACGACACAATCTTTAGCCAGTGTTGCTTATCAAATTAATACTCTTGCATACAACTTTCTCCAATTATTGGAACTACAGACAATGCAATTGGCAGAAATGGAAGGTCAGATGAACCATATTGCCCAAACGGTTGCTATTCACAAAGAGAAAGTAGCACGTCGAGAAATTGGAGTGCTGACAGCAAATAAAGTTACTAATAGGCAGTACAAAATTATAGCTCCAGCTAACCCTGAGAAGCCTATTAAATATGTTAGAAAAAGCATTGATTACACAGGTATGTTTGTTCTATAAAATATGGCACTTGCCTAGCTAGTACCACAGCGTAATTACATACATTACATACTACCGCGTTTGAAGTCATGTGATATGCTACTTTGTATAGGCATTCGTAATTGCTCCATTGTGTCCCAAGCGAGTGTATGGCAGCTTGGGCTTGCTACCGCCCCTCTCTCACCCCGCAAGGCCCGCACGATTGCTGTCTAGACATGTCCGTTGGCCGACTGTAAGAGTTACATAGACTGTGCTAGTACTATGTGCTATTCCTATGCAAATTCCAGGACCTCTCAAGTCTAGTTATTAGGATATAATTATAGTTATTATAGCCTTAATATTGGTTGATATTGTACATTTTTAAAATTTCCAGCTTTAGATGACATCGGTCACGGTGCTCGTTGGAATGGAGGGTCGACAGGCACGCCGCGGGGCAGACGGTCAGGCTCGGCTCCGAGCGCGGCCCCGCTGCCGGCGCCGACCACCAAGCCGCCCACGCCGCCCGCCGCAGTGCGCGCCGCCGCCGCCGCCGCCGCCGCTAACACTGGCACTTTGGGACGTGGGACACTCGGTACTGTTCAAATATATAAATATGTGTTAATTATTACCTTACATTAGCTATTTCACCTATATGCTATTATTAGATTAGATTGAATAGTTTGTTATCAATGCTTAAGAGATTAATTATTTTCAACAAATGTTTAGGTATGAACTAAAACTAATCACAATAACAATTCTATTGGCACTTGTGATGTGACTCATCAGATTATGACTATAACGAGGGACAAAATTATGGACAGTAGGTTCCTATGATAACTAACAATACCTATACCTACCTATAAATATAACAATTTTCTGACTGTGGTAAAGAATAGAATTAGGCTTTTATGTTTAGAATGGTATACCTACAGGCAAGTCTTCCCGCGAGTACCGCACCCCGCCGGCGGTGGCGCCCCCGCAGGTGCCGTCGCACTACGCGCCCAACTACCCGCGCCGCCCGCCCGGCTACTCCACCTTGCCTGTTACTGTTGCTGTTGCACAGCCTCAGGTTATCATTCATCATATCCTCTATCTATATTAATCTCATGTTCAAAAGGTCAAAAAGTACCCTGCCTACATCGACAGTTCCACGCGGAGCAAATTTTAAGGTGATGATAGCTCAATTGTATTGACGTCGGATGCTGCGGTCGTGGTTGTGGGTTCGAATTCTACAATGAGTTACAGCTTTCATTGAAGGAAAACATTGTGAGGAAACCGAAGCATGGTGATAGAGTACTTTGTAGTACCCTTAGTTGATAAAACAAAGTAATAAAAATAGTGCTATTAACACCTGTGGAATTGTAATGGATAATTTTATTATAATTCTCCAAAAATAGATTGGCACGGTACATCCGAATCAACACCAAACACCCTCAAACTACTCTCAGCAAGACCTGCATGCCAGTATGCCGCGTAAGTTACTTATCATTAATCATCATTATCACTATACAGCATACGACAAAGTTGTCTGTCTATGCACAATTTTCTCCGAAACCACTGTACTTGGTTTTCATTAATAGGGTATTACACCCATTTTTGAAAAGTGTCTCAAATCGTTTTTAAAGTGCTAATAAGCCACCAAAAAATACACAACAAATTTATTCAATCGATAAGTGCCATAAGCATTTAATTTTATATTTTTAATTTTCGCACGTAGTTGATGAAAACGCCGGACGCCATGTGCCATGATAAAGGTCTAGATTGGACTTATAAAATTGTATAAACTAAAAATGAGCTATTATCCTTTTTATTAGTGTGCTGTTCCTGAATGCATGAATACTAGTGTAAAAATAATAATACTTCAGTTGACACTTTTTAGTTTACATACAGCACCGTATGACGTCATTATAATGGCGGCTACTGTTTCGCTGGTTTAGAAACAGATAAAAAAAACTGAGAACTTTGAAATTAATTTTAAAATTAATTAAATTATTTTATGAACTAAAACCAAGATTTTCCGACTGCAATAGGCAATAAGCCTAAGCTATCTAAATTGTACACTTTTTGATTTTTTCTCACATAGAGTAAAATACCCTATTGTTTCAAGGGCAACATTAACAATTCATGTAAATTTTCAATTAAATTCAGGGCAATTCATGTAGATTTGTGGATATTTTGAATATCTTATGATGTCTGCAAAGAAAATTTTGCCCTTGAATAGTTCTACAAAAAACTCGTCGGGAGCTATAAAAACACATAAACTTATCAATTAATTAAAACATAGCCTATTACCTATTTCCCTGCTGTTACCGTGAAAGAAATCTAGTTGATCCGTTTCTCCGCTATGTTGAAGGAATGACATATAAGCAGACTTAGTTTCATATTCATAATAGTATTAAGATAATCTATGGTAATATTCCAGCTCCGCCATCTCCTTTGATTGGATCTGATGGAGAACACAGCCAACATTCCATGAGTATTCCCGGGCAGGTATGTACTTATTTATATCCAGTATCCATTGTTAATTTGTCATATTTAATATCAGTGGCTACAACATAACGAGTAGGATGTATTTTTTATATCAAAACAGTAATAAACAAGGTGTTTCACGGTTATGCCAAACGAATGGAAAATAAGTATTTAAGGTAATTTTACTGAAATATTCCAATTCATCAATAAGTAGCATTCGTGCATTTGAAAATTTGCCTACCTGAATCGGAATCGAAACCACTTAAAAAATTATAATTAAAAAAAAAACAAAACTCGACTGCGTAAAAACTAAAAAGAAACAATAATAACTACACCATTGATATAGTTAATTAATCGATATACATAATAATAAAACAAATCATGACATTCTAATGCAGAACAGAACGACCAACAGTCAAATTCAGATTCTGCATTAGAATTTAGGTGATGTTTATTACATATTTTACTAACAAACACCAAAATATTGATATCAGATTTATTCTTTGAAATGTACATAAGTTAGGATTGACTGCGATTTCACGAAATGTGTAAAATGTAACAACTTGTTTAGTATTGATTGAAGGTTCTAGTTGTAAATAGATAGTTTGTTTGCATGTAGCGCGTGTCGTCGTCGTCGCTGGGCGGGTCGCAGCGGGGAGGGTCGGTGTCGCCGCCGCTGCCGCCGCCGCCGCTAGACGACGAGCTCACGCACGAGGCCTTCGGTAGGCCGATGCATCTCAATGTAAGTTAAGTGTCGATCTCGATGTCGCTACAATACAATACAATACAAGCGTCGTGTGCTCGTGTTTTGTTTCTATTGTTTTTGCATACTATTTGAATAGGATAGAATATCAGTATTTGTTGAACGTGAAAAATGCTCAAGTGCTCAGGTAATAACTATTCTGGGATATTATTCCTCACAGACGGCCATCTGACTCCAAACTAAGCAGCTTGTACTATGGAAGCCAGATAACTGATATACTACATAATAAATAATGTATACTACTTTTCTTTTGTAAATACATAAATAGATAATAACACCCAAAATCAGGACAAACAGACATGTTCATGCACACAAATGTTTGTACTGAGTGGGAATCAAACCCACGACCTGCGGCGTAAGATACCCTTACCAACCACACCAACCGGCCCGTCAAGGCAGTTTCTTGTTCTAACTGAAAACTTTTAGTTTTAATCACAGAAATATATCTAGATAGAAGGAAAGAGTTCACCAATTTGTACGGAGACCGAGCGTGTAACATTTTGCGTAGGTACTTTGACGTCACGAGCGTAATTTAGAGATGGGAAACATAAGCCGCGCGAAACCGATTCTATGTGGATTCTATGCACCGCCACCCCCACCGCAAATCCGGCTGTATTTTGTAGGAAACCAATTTTTACGCCCAGTTGCTTCAATCCATTTATTTTTAATATGTGGATCTTTCGGAAAACTGAAATAAAATTGCAATATAGAAGTAACCATAACCTGTTTGTTAATAATATTCGCTTTGCACTACGTACATTATATAGCTACATGTTAATATATAAAAATCCAGTGTCATATGTATGTTCCCAGTGAACTCTTCACCAAGTCAACCGATTTCGATGAAAGTTGGCATTTTATGTGTAATTCGGTCTAACTTGAGATATAGGATAGTTTATATTTCGAGTAATGGTCTTAATAATTTATAATTAACAATAAACTGATTCTTAAATCAGATTTTTTACAGAAAATGTCGGACCATCTATTGTGAACTTCTCATAGATGGCGCCACGTCGTAAGTTTCATAAGTCTCAAACAGATGGCGCCTTAAATCAGATTTTTTACAGAAAACTGTCGGACCATTTATTGTGAACTTCTCATAGATGGCGCCACGTTGGAATTCGAAATTTCTTTTTCAACAACACGTGGTGCAATGTGATATATACGTATTTTTTTTGTGTTTGATGAAGTCTAAGGATTTTATGGAGAGAAAAAAAGTAAATAATAAGAGGAAAATAGTAAAAACAACAATTTTCTTTACCAATACAAAGCACTCTGTCCCCAGCTGTCAAACATTAGACGTCAATCAAAACAAAACAAAGGCGCGTTAGACAGAACGAAATCTGTCGGAGCAGCTATTAACATAAAAAAAACAATGTTAGTTTGTTTTAGAGAAATAGGGCAGAACAAGGTCTGCCGGGACAGCTAGTAACAATATAAAAACGTAATTATCATTTCCTCTGTTTTCAAAACCTATTTTAATCGAGTAAGAAAATCGCAGTGTACAGCATTGTGGTACAGCACTATTCTTACTTTTGACAGAAAAAATGAGAAATCGACCTTGAACGTGACTCGACAGTTTGAATAGCTTATTTTTACATCACTGGTTATGAACGCACGCAGTCTGGCTCGTCAAATTAAAGCCGCAATGGAAAACTAGCGTTGTCACACAATCACCCGCTACTGTTTTGTCGCTTGAACAATTGGTTATTGCGCAACAAACCATTTTGTGTTTAAAACCTGACTTCGCACCATTTGGTATAGTTACTATAGTCTAGTAGACCGCGGTTGGGAGCAGACTGAAGTGCGCTGCGAACAATGATCAGAAATTCTCATTATTTCGCCACGCGAGGTACATACACTCTTTTCTTCTATCTAGATATATTTCTGTGATTTTAATTGTCTTATTTTTATAGAAGATGGGAACTCAATACACAAGTGCAGTGCCAGCTATAGTTCCTGATGAGGAAGACTTGCCAGGTTGGGTGCCAAAGAATTACATTGAGAAAGGTAAGTGAAAGAGTTCTTAAATTCTTTGTAATGTGTGTGTACCTACAATCACAATGTGAATGTTTGTTCTAGAATTATAAAATTGAAGTATGCCGCCACATTACTTACTAAACACGTTAGGCTCGATTGAAAATTATATTGGCTAAAACACATATCCTGGGACATTTTTCACTCACAGCTATCTTAAAAGCTTGTATACTATTAAAATACTTCTTGGAAATAACTCAAGATTTACACCCAGACTCAATATATTCATGCTCACAAGTGTTTGTCCCAGGTAGATATCGAACCCACGACCTGTGGAGTCAGGGTATCTAACCTACACGGCAACCGGCCCGTCAATTATGCGAGCACGGTTGCAATGTTGACTCAAAAGCTAAAGTTTACAAAGATATTTCAGCTTATCCCAACAATAATCACGCTTGAATAAGTATCTATTCGATTAATTAAATAGTCTATTCGTGTACAGTGGTGGCGATTTATGATTACTACGCTGATAAAGAAGACGAGTTATCATTTCAAGAGAGCTCGGTGATTTACGTGTTGAAGAAAAACGATGACGGATGGTGGGAAGGCGTTATGGACGGAGTCACAGGTCTATTTCCGGGGAACTATGTGGAACCCTGTGTTTAAGCCGCGTACAAACTAACGGTTGGAACATTAGTTATTAAGGAACCAACTTGAGGCATTAGTAATATGCAAGTAGATGGTATAATTATTTTAAGAAAAAATATTTTTATTATTTACCTACTCGTAAAATTATTTCTTACTTATTTGGAAACTATTACCTACGTCATTACTGTCGTATCACCCAAATATGCAGGCGAAAAGAGTATGAAAATCTATTTATAATAATGGGCTGTTTTTTTTTATATCATCAGAGAGCTAATTTAATTATAATAATATAATGCCAAAAGACAGCCTTCCATGAGCACAGGGCCAATAAAAAGCCAATAATCTCTTCCGCTTTGTCTCATACATCCCAAGCCAAGATCTCATTGGCAAAAAAGTACTGGTATACTATTTAAGTTACTATTCCATTATCGTTTGATGATCGCGATGCTTTTATATTTACTAGTTTGTTGTTAGGTAACATTGCAAGTGCAAAATATAGGTTTGTATAATAGTTTACAGATATAATCAGTATATTTTCTCCCTTTTTTAATAGATAATATGATATTGTCATTATAATAAATGTACTTCGACGATTATAAACAGTTCACCACTATGTTAATAAAATAGCCTACCCAATAATGATCATTTATATAAAATGTTATTTGCATGCATAGTGTTAAGATATTGAATTTAGATATATTATAAAAGCTAAAGTAGGTGATAATATACACTAGTTTATAATGGAACTTTGTAATTAATTATTTTATCGAATTAAATCTTTCAATCTATGTATTATTGTGTTAATTTATCTTATTTATGTGTAAAAATCTAGATCGTGAATAAAACAAAGAATACATTCCTCAATGACAATACTTCTTTAATTGTATTGAAAGGTTTTTAAAATACTTATACCTAATTGAATTAAAGCACAAACATGCTTTCTTATCAAATTGATAATATTATACGTGTCGTCGAGTACATAAATATAAATTCATGAAATTACAACACATTTACCAAATTTCTCAAAACAATCCAAGCTAATGATGACTCGACTTCAATCAAAGCTATCATTGGTGTTGTTAATGAATACTTTCTCGCTTAATAAATACAAGTGGCATTGTAGTTATTAGTCAGTTTCTAATCAAGTGTTGATTTGTGTAATTTTTACATTATTCTTTGTCGTCAATTTCCATATTTTCCGAAGTTATGATGTCTTCTTTAACATCTTTCGCATCAGCGCCACCGTCATCTTTTAGATATTCTTTTTTGGGTTCAACGGCGGGGGCAGGGTCTTCATTCGAGTCTTCTTTCGGTGTTTCTTTTCCATTAGGCGGTTCTACTTCTTTTTCTTTTTTTTGTTCTTTTTCCGATCTGCGAAACATTACGTTTAATTTATTTTTTTATGAAAATCACCAGAAAATACCAGCAATTAATTCAAAATTTCGAGAAAATACTCACTTTGAGGCGCTAGAAGGACCATTGACGATTTCGACAACGTCATCATCTTCGTATTTTATATTGACGACAGCTTCCACCTTGGACTGGATGCTCTTTAACGCAGAGTGGAATATTTTCGAGCTCGCCTGTATTGAAAAATCGTTTCATGAATAATATACCATATGCACCTATTAAAAAATAATAGCGCGCCGCATGGGCGGTAGTGGTAGTCGGATGCGAGTGAGGATGCGACGTGTATGGTGTATGGTGTAGGTATGCGATGTACTGTACGTACAGTGAGCGAGGTGATCCTCGCCCGGGCGGCGGCTAGATGCGCACCGAGGTCGGTGAGCTGGTGCTGCGCGCCGCGCTCGGCCTGCTGCGTGGAGGCGGCGGCGGCGCGCGCGGCCCGCAGCGCCGCCCGCGCGCCCTCCAGCGCCGCCTCCAGCCGCGCCACTCCCGCCGCGCTGCGGGCCGCGCCGCCCACCAGCGCGCCCACGTCCACCACGCGCGACTTGTACATCACTATGCCTGTAATCGACACGATTATACACATTAAACAACCATCCAACAAATACTTCTTGTTATTAAATCAATATCAAAATGCTGCTCATATTATAGATCAATTTAGATCCCAAAAGTTACCCAAATAATGGAAGTGATAGCAATCTTAGTCAAGGATAGGTATATAAATAAATAATGAATAATAGTATTATTGGTATACTGTTTTTATTAATTTTTCGTAATTTCTAAAATTCTATATAGATTTGTAGATTCACTATTTAATCCTAGTTAATCTTTGTTGTTTACTGGCTTCTTAATAATGTTTTTTCTTAATACATTTATGATACTGTAGGTCTACTAAAGTATTATAGTAATTTATCAAATTGGAATAGGGTATTTGCCTGTATTCAAAATAAATTATCCAACACTAACCAATGTATAAAACATCTAAAAAAATGGGAAACCACGATTATTTTATTAAATTTATCCTTATTATGATTTTTAATGACCAATCTAACCATAAAGAGTATGCTATATAATTATGACGTCACATGCTTGTATTTCATACAAAACTCCATATAAACCTATAGTTTTGACATTTCACAAAAAGTTGCTGATTTGAATGTCAGTCAAATACCCTATTGTAACCTTTTGTTATTTTTTATTATTTAGTTATAACGTAATTTATTTACATATTTACAATTAAAGTAAAAAATACAAACTATGATATATAGAAAACATCCTCAAAGCCCTCGCTGCTGTCGATAGGCAAGGTTCCCAACAGGCTGGCAGCGTTCCCTTTTTGTTTTCCTTTTTTTATTATTTTATTTATTAAAGAAACATGTTATCTGAATGTTGTTATCTGAATAATAAATAAAATATGAAGGTTTTAACCAATGATATTATAATAAAAAAGAGGCAAATTTTATGTTTCTAGCGTGCGCATAGTGAAGACTCGAAAACGTCCCAATAGGGTATTTTACTCCTTATGAGAAAAAAATCTAAAAATTTACAATTTACATAGCTTAGGCAATAAGCATTCGGAAAATGATAGTTTTAGTTCATAAAATAACATAATTAATTTTAAAATTCATTTTAAAGTTTTCAGTTTTTTTTATCTGTTTCTTAACAAGCGAAACAGTAGCCGCCATTATAATGACGTCATACGGTGACACTTTAAGTCCAATTGAGACCAATATCAGCGTATTTATTTACTTACAAGAGACCAAATAACGTCATGACCATAGAGTTACATGACGTCCAGCGTTTTCATCAAACTACTCCCGGAATTTGAAAAAGGCACTTATCGATTGAATAAAATTTTTGTGTTTTTTTTGGTGGCTAATTAGCACCTTAGGCACGAATTGAGACACTTTTCAAAAATGGGTGTAATACCCTATTGGAACGTTTTGTCTTTAGTCCGCGTCAGGCAGGACGCGGCGACGATCTAAACGCTGTGTAGTCACGTGTAGTGCGACCAGATTTTAAACGTCAGTTACTATGAACGTTACATATCTCGAGTACAATATCATTGGTTAACTAACTTAATGTATGTTTTGAATCATTTATATATCTCACCAGTATCACTAATATCCTTAGTCCCTCCAGAAGAAGAACTGTCATCTTCACTGGGCCTGTTAAACAGCGGCAGCAACTCACGATTACCCGCCGCTATTACCCCCTCTAATTCAGTTATCTAATAAGAAAAAATCAATTAATTACTATTCTACTACAACTCACTCACCATAGTCCTGCAAGTACTTATTTGTTCAGATACACTTACATGTGATGGCACTTCATTATTGACAACGGCTGTATCCAATGGTAAATCTTGTATTGCTTCTGGTGAACCAGATGACAAATCTTTGATAGCTTGAATGAGAATCCTGTGAAAAATAAGCGTCAGTCAGTCATAGTAAAACCGGTATACTACTACTATAATTATGGTTATTCATGTAACATATACCAAAAAAAATGCAAAAATGTAATTTCTACTATAGTAGTACATACTACAAGCTTTTATTTAAATTCACCTGTTAGTGTGTGGGTCGAATCTTAAAATTGAATTTTAAACCAGTTCCACACAACCGATTGAGCTGAAATTTTGCACAAACTTAGTGCCAGTGGCATTATAACCTAGTATTTATACTAAAAAAAGCTTGTTTTTAAAAAATATATATTTTTTAATATTATAATAGCTAATCACCGGCGTGCGTTGCTATGCCCTCTTTTTTTGCTTGTTGGTGTTTTATATTGTTGATAGTGAAAACAACTTACTTGTAATTGAAAACCTCCTTTACGCAAACTTTTTCGAGAATGGAGCGTATCTGCGAGCGTGAGAGTTGTAGACCGAGGCTCATGAACAAGTTCTGTAGGTCTTTTTTCTGCATGCTCCCACCCCGAGATGTATCGAAGTAAACTAGTGACAGCAGTAAGTATGGGTCCGGGGGTAGTTCCACACCCTTGCCACGTCGCCTCGGTGAATTACTTCTGTCGTCATCACTGTGAGAGTCCTAAAAACAAAACAGGTTTAGTAAATAGTCTTAACGAATAGTATTGATTAGTCAATATATCGGCAGTACTGTGAGATATGGATATATATATTTTTAAATTATAATATTTTTTTTTTCTACTTTAATAAGAATCCAGTCAGTAGTTTCAAAAACACAATCCTTAATAATATTAAAGCTGGTATCTGTCATATCTTTTGGAAAATAGTATTGATTTTCAATCTATGACAAGTATTATAATTAAATAAATATGTATACTGGGACATTCCTCACACACGGCCATCCGATTCCAACTATCTAATCAGTAATTCTTTACCATTGAAATGATGATAATGTCAGATCCAGAGATCTTGGCAGCCAATTACCTCAAAGTCACCATTATTTGAAATAAATTTACCAAAATATTATCATTATTGTTAAATATATATTACAACAATTCTACAGTACTAAAATAATAAGTACCTTTCTATCCCGCCTGCGCACATCCCGTTTATCTTCACGCTTATCATCTTTTTTTTCTTTATCCTCTTTCTTTTCTTCTTTTTTCTCTTCGGTTTTCTTTTCATCTTTCTTCTCAGATTTGTCATCACTTTTTTCCTTGACTTCATCCACTTTTTCAGGTAGGGTGTAAAGTGTTTTATATATGTAGAATCCAAAGTCTCGCATCAACATTTCATTGAAAAGCTCCGCAAATACAAATAACTGTTAACAAACATATTTCCGTAATGAAATAGTGCTTTTTATAAAACTTAGGTTATTTTTTCATAATATTGTCACATTATGTTAAGAAATTATATGACAGTGTATGGTAATCTAAATAGACATACCTCGAAGCTATGTTCCTTATTGTCAGTGATGCGGTAGTCGAGCAGCAGCGACAGCGTGGCCACACTGCAGTTGAACTTGCCGCCTTTGGCCGTCGTAGATGGGTGCACGATTATATGTGGCGACGATGGAATCTCGTAGCGAGTTTTTAAAGTTTGCTTTTCTTTTTCCAACTATGGCAAATACAAGTTTTATTATATATAGTTTGATTGCACTTTAAAGACAGAAGAGAATAACAGCAGAAGTTTCCCATGTATTTTCTATGAAATTTAATACTTGAAATGGAAGAGCAAAACATTCTTAATCTACCTAATCTATAACAACTTTTAATGAATAAAATAACAAAAAATATCTTCACCTAATTATTATTTTTGCATTTTGTTTGGTATTTACCTTTTTCTTTTCCTCTTCTATTTGTTTTTCAGTTTTCTTCTCTTCCTTTGGTGGTTCTTCTTTTTCTTCTTTTTTTTCAGGTTCTTCTACTTTTTGTTCTTCTTTAGTTTCCTCTACTTTATCTGATGTATCTTCCTTGTTGTCATCTTTAATTACTACATGCTCTTCCTCTTGTGTTGGCTTCTCTTTAACTTTTTCAGGCTCATCATCTTCTAGTTCCATAACATCTTCTTCATTGCCTTCTTTGTTTTCCTTCTCTTCCTCAACTTTTAACAATTTGGACAAGCGAGATATAAGTTGTGCGCGAAGTCCTAAAAAAATAAGTTTAAAATTTTTGTATTATAACAATATATCAAGAATAATATTTGCCTCCATGAAAACATAGGTATTAATGGTAATGATCAAACTCGTACCTTTACAACTAACATTGCGCGCCCGTAATTCTTGCCTCAACTGATCAACTTTAATAGTTCTCAAGTCAATCTTCGAGTAGTGCGTAGGTTCTGGTTTATCCTCATCATCATCATTCTCATCTATTGTTATTGTACTGTCATTGGGATCGGTTGTTACCTGAAAAATATTTGGAGATTATAGAATTCACATCATTCATAAAACATTAGAGATAGTTAAAGATTTTATTTTTCAATAAATTGGATATAGAATTTAAAATTGATTATTGATTAGAATTGAGTAAAAATTCTAATAAAATTGGAATACTGCAAATGGGTATTAGATAATAATTTATAAGTGTTATCATGGTTTGTGTTTTCACGTAACACGTGGGAGAGTCGCAGTCGACGGCGCAGGCGCGTTGGTCTTCGGATTTAGTTGCTCTCGCAGCAGGAAACAAAACCAAACAAAAACTGGGAACAAACAATTTGCGATTTGTCCGCCGGCGCGATGTTGGTGTTGGGCCCGGTGACCTCCGCTACCGCTGGCTGCTGCGTTTGGCTGGAATGCTGCTCGTCGCCGTCGAGTTTCCTTATGGCAGCATCACAGGTTGCTTTATATTGCTCCTGTACTGTGTTCCACTCGATACGCGACGGTTGCGCCGACCACACGTCCGGCAGGAACAACACCACACACTCGAGTCTCGAATTGCCGCCGCTGCCTTCGCGCCAGTAGTAAAACTCCACCATTCGGTACCTGCGCGGGTAATACAGTTATAGTGGTATACTCACAAGCGCACTGTCGCCCACCCGACAGCAGACATGGACACGACACATCCGGTACGAGAGTCAACAAACTGCTGTTTGGTAGGTGAGTACATCTAGTCTGCATCCAATCAGTTGCGCCATTCGCGATGTACGAACGCCTCCAGACTCTCACATCAAAGAATGTGTGCTGTACCATGACTAATACCAAAACAGCATAGGGTGGAAGCTTCTTCTTTATTGACACAATATAGCTGAGACATTAGTAATTCACAGGACGCCAGATACGAAAACCAGAAACTTCGAGCCTATGATGTGAAAAGTTGGAAACAAGCAATCCGAAAAGGTGTGAAAGTGGAGTTAGTACACCTTCAAAATTCATTGTAACACTTACCATTGTGTGCATGAAGATAGATCAATGCCAGTAAGTGCTTTACAAGTTCGTATAGCAGTTTTCACTAGAACGCTAGGATCAGACTGAGGATTTTCACCATCTAGAGAAGGGCTCCATGGTCCACCTATGGCAAAATTTTCTCCACCTTTCCCCTTTTGTCCGACAAGGAACTTGATAAGACGTGTTGGATGTAATGGTGTTTTGCTAGAGCTGGATCTTTTGTCTTTTTCATCTACCTTTGTAAGTCCACATTTTTGGTAAAGTGTTTCCAATGTTGGCATACTGATCAGCATTACCTATAACAATTTGACAACCATGTGAGTTGTTATCTCTATGACACAATTTTTTGATATAGAATAGACCTGCAACAAATATATTTTTAAACTATGCTAATTCATATGGAAACAAAATAAAACTATTACTTATGTTTTAGTTCTACTAGCTTCAAGTGATTCCATACAAACAAGAGCTATTCTTAAAATATAGAATAAATTGTTTCGTCAGTATTTACTGTTACTTCTTTCAAATACAATGTTTCATATAATTAGAACTACATTTTACATAATATATACTTATAGCATAATAGTAATCAGATGAGGATAATTATGTTATCTCTATGACACAATTTTTTGATATAGAATAGACCTGCAACAAATATATTTTTAAACTATGCTAATTCATATGGAAACAAAATAAAACTATTACTTATGTTTTAGTTCTACTAGCTTCAAGTGATTCCATACAAACAAGAGCTATTCTTAAAATATAGAATAAATTGTTTCGTCAGTATTTACTGTTACTTCTTTCAAATACAATGTTTCATATAATTAGAACTACATTTTACATAATATATACTTATAGCATAATAGTAATCAGATGAGGATAATTATGTTTCTGAACATACTACATTACTTACTTTGGCTGAAAACTTGTAATCTGCATCTGGTGGTTCTAAAATTGTGTCATTGCCTGATGGGCTTTCAATTTCTCTGTTCATAATGTGATAGCCACAAGGATGGTTCAGAGAGAGGGATGACTGCGGAGGGAAAGTCTCTCCCCACTTGACATGAGCATTGAAGAAGTCAGATGGTACATACAAATTTGTGTACCTTTGGGAGAGAGTGGGGACATCCATTTTGTTTCTGGAAACAATTTTGTGTACATTTTTAACTCATTGGTAAATCACAATTAGTTAGTATTGATGTATTAAATAATGCCAGAGATGAAAATTGAAGATGCATTTTTTTAAATTCATCAAACATTGAATACATTTAGGTTTATTTCTGGACTAGCAATCAGCATCAGATAATGTTTAGTTATAGTGTACAGAAACCTAGACTTGCGAATATAACAGAACATGTACTGTACCAAATTTATTTACAAAAGGTAAAATTTAACTTAAATCATATCAAAATGTCTACACAATTATGGCTAATATTTTATAGAATCTCTTAATGTTATAAAACAAATTCATAGTTACTAAAAAGTTAAAAAATACTTACATATCAAGTGGCATCCGTGGCACTCGCACAACAGTATACTTGACAGGTGATGGTTGGTGAACAGTGGGGCGCTTGCGAGGTGGAGAGTCTCTGCGGTTACGGCTATCACGACGATCCCGTGATCGTGACCTACTTCTTGTACGGGATCTCTTCTGCTGAGATTTTTTTAAATTGAAAATTACATGAATTTTACACAGCTACATTTACTTATTTTGGTTAAGAATTGAACAGATATCAAAGTGTCTCTTGGTCAGAGAGCATATATAGTTAGCACCCTTTGGAACACAGGTGAACTGCAGACAGGAGTGAAACTGGAAAATAATATAACAACATTGCTTACCCTTTCATCTCGGCGTGGTGGTCGGTCATCACGCCGCGGTGGCAATGATTTTCTATTAGCTGGTGGAGGCACAGCATTGTATGAATTTGATTTAGCAGGATTTGATTGCTTCTGATTAGGTCCAGATTTAGGCAGAACTTGCACCCGAGTTGCATTCCACTTGAAAGGCATGTTCGCGTTATATGTTGCTTCGACCAGAACTCGGTCATTTACTTTGGGAATAATACCCTTAGCACATACAGACGTTTGGTAAAAGACATCGTGGTCCACGAATCCGAAATCATTGTGAGTCTTTGTCACGATACCGGTAAACACACGTTGTTCAGTATTATTTTGATTTTGGTTTGACTGTGCGTTCTGGTACATGCCAGGGTTCATGGCACGCGGTGTAGGGTACGCCACAACATTGCCGGGATACATTTGACCTTGGGCCATTTGGTTCATTGGCATCTGCCCCGCCATTGGCATCGACATTCCGCCCTGTGCTTGCATCAAACTAGGATTAAATACGGCCTGCGTCTGTTGGAACGGCATCATGCCCTGTTGAGACATCATAGTGTTTGGATCCATTATCTGCGGATTCATGCCGGTCATGTTCGTGTTTACATTTGATCGTGCCCATGGTGGATTTTTCGCACCGCCACCAGACTGCATATTCACGAAACACTTCTTTAGAGCTTTGTATTCGATAATAACACTGTAATTCCTAAAAATATAAGATATAAGTAGCAACTAGTAGCAAGTAGTAATAGTGAATAGCCTAACAATGGATGGATGGATGGATAGAGTTAGAGATGTAAACCGGTTTGAAGAAAACCGGTATAAAACCGGTTTTTACTAAAAACCTAGTATAATCGATTTTATATAAGAAAATCGGTTTTGAATATAATATAAAAATAGTGACCCTATTATAACTTAGTGCGACATTATAGGTTGTGGAAAAAGTTTCATTGCATTTTTTAAGAAAATTCAAAACATTTTTTAATATAGTTTATTTACATTTAACTAAAGTATATACTATAGTAAAATGGCATCCATTTTATCCGTAACAGGGCGACCAGAGCGACGTGCATCTTTGACATCAAAATTTCCGGATTGAAAACGCTTAAAACCAAATTTGTGCTACTCTCACAGACACTGCACTAGGTCCATAAACATCGCAAATTTTTTTCGCGGCTTGCGTTGCATTTTTACCTTTTTGTAGTAAAATTTAAAAATGTATCGAATTCACACATTATCCTAATTTGAATTTGGAATTATGTTCTTTAAAATTTAAACTTTCAATGATATAGCCAAAGAGATTTTATTACAAGTTCATGCATACTATAATGCGAAAAGACTTTTTCCCCAACCTAATATATACCTCTAACAGAGTACTTCGTATTGCGCAATCTGTGAAATTGTTGCATTGTCATTTTAGGATATCTTTACGAGCAATTCTCGCTAGATGACGTCGACATACATACGTGGTGGTCAATCAATAATAAAGACGGATGGGCGATGCCATTTTGAATTTATTCACTCACTTGTAGTGACTTGATCGGCTAGATGAGTGCAGTGTATAGGTATTTTTTTAGTCTTATTAGCTCTTTTTACAAAAAACCTAACAAAACAAAAAAAAACAGTTTTTTTTTCAAAAGTAATCGGTTTAAACCGGTGCTGAAAATAGATGGAGTCGGTGGCAGTGTTACTAAATTTTAACTTAATTTTTTTAGATGGTACCATTTCACTAAAATGTTATTTTACTACATTACAACATTTTAATATTTGGTAGGAGTTAACAAATACGAATGGCAGATACGAACAATCAGTAATAAATATGGTTAGGGTAGTCTGATCAGTCTATCGGAAGGCGTTGGAGCCATTACTTTGTTTGAAAATACATAACAAAGTAATGGCTACTTTGTTTGAACATACAATACACGTCCGATTCAATAGTCGGACGGAATTGTATTGAATGTTCGCCGTCGGATCCGACTATCGGATGAAAAAAATCTTTCGTGTATTCCCAGCGTAAGGGTCGCTGCGCTGCTGTTCGCCACGTGCGTATTGCCACGGTAACGATATGCGTGTGAGGTAATAAAACAAAACAGATTGATTGGATTCCCATAACGTTCCTGAATAATTTCATGTACTTAGTTTATAATACTGAATTCACCCCATAAGTCAGACCGCATTTTGCGTACGATTTCGAATACATGATCGTACATCGTATCAACTCCAAAATGGTCGTATAAAATAGTACATTATGATATAAGTGCGGTAAGTTGAAAATTACAGCCGAGGCGATATCGCTACAAGAAAGCAGAGGCTGTAATTATCAAAGCGCACGTAGGTCATACGACGTTTTATAACATATTTGCGAGGAAATAAATAAAACTTGGACTTTCTTAAACTTTTTTTTAAGGCAAAGGCACAAAAACAGCCAGTATTACTAATAAAGTCTGTCTGTCAGTCCGTCCGTCCGTCCGTCGTCCGTCCGTCCGTCCGTCCGTCCGTCCGTCCGTCCGTATGTCACAGTCACTTTTTTCGTCTGACTCTAACGCAAGTTTCTTTTACTGAGAAGAGCCGGCAAGAAACTCAGCAATTACTCTTTTCAAAACCAACTCAGATTCATTACATCAAATTATTTATTTAGTCTCACTATATATCAAAATTATGAGTAACTTAGTAAACAAATGGATTGCAAACATAAGCAGACCAGCCCCAACAAGCAGCACCTGTTCACAAGTATGACGCATGTGTGTGCAGCCATCGCCCTCCTCGCACATATTATAGGGAAGTGAGCGACCCGCCACACGACGCCGCCGCAAGCAATGACCCAAAAGTGAGCATGACTAACTTAAGCTTACTACAAATAATACGAAGAGCAACTATTTCAAGAAATACGAATTATAACACACGATATGTTATCACTGAGACTATTAACAGGTTTATAAATCAAAATAATAACAATAATAGTACACAAAAGTAACAAATCTACCAAGCATTAGAGTCTTTGAAATAATCATTTACAGTATAATAAGCATTTTCTACTAATACAGCTTTAATCCGTTCCTTAAATTTTTGCAAAGGCAAATTTAAAATTGAAGTAGGGATTCTGTTATAGATGCGTGTACTTAGTCCTAGAAATGAGCCTTGCACTTTCTGGAGTCTATAGGCAGAGGTTACAAGTTTGTGCTTATTTCTAGTATTGATAGAGTGCACATCACTAAAAAAGACTAATATTTTGATGCACAAATAATATATTTGCAAATATATATTGAGATGCAACTGTGAGTATGCCAGTTTCTTTAAACTTATCTCTGAGTGAAGTTCGAGAGCCCAAGTTATAAATAGCTCGCACTGCCCTCTTTTGTAAAATAAAAATTGTTTCTATATCAGCAGCTTTACCCCAAAGTAAAATGCCATAGGACATGACACTATGAAAATAACTAAAATATACTAATCGAGCTGTATCTACATCTGTAAGCTGTCTAATTTTTCTAACTGCATAAGCTGTCGCACTGAGTTTTGCCGCAACTGATGAAATTTGGGAGTCCCATTGAAGCTTTGAGTCTAAAGTAATCCCTAAAAATACTGTTGACTCAACAAGATTTAAAACTTCATTATTTAACATTAAATTACAGCTTACTTTTTTTACGTTGTGTGATGCAAATTTAATACATTTAGTTTTTTTTTGCATTTAACACTAGATTATTAACAGTAAACCAATTCAATACCTGAGCTAATGCGCCGTTTACATCGTCATAATTGGATTTAAGTCTATCAACACCAAAAAAAATCAGTGAGGTATCATCAGCAAACTGTACAATCCACAGGTATTTTTAACATAAATTAATATAAATTAAGAATAGAAAAGGACCTAGAATAGAGCCCTGCGGTACACCCATACGCACAGGAGAACCAGATGATTTAACCCTATTTACATCGACACTTTGAATTCTCTGTCCTAGATATGATTTCATAAGATCAAGTGCCATACCTTTTACCCCATAATAAATTAACTTACGTAAAAGTGTCCCATGATCAACGCAATCAAAAGCCTTGGATAGGTCACAGAACACACCAATTACATTTTGTGACTTTTCCCAAGCATTAAATATACCTTTTAAAAGTGCTACCCCAGCGTCAATCGTAGAACGACCTTTCGTAAAACCATACTGTTCACAATGCAAAAGTTTATTTAAATTAAAGTGAGTTAGTAGTTGCGACAGATTAATTTTTTCGAATATTTTACTGAGGGCTGGCAAAATGGAAACAGGCCTATAATTAGAAGGATCCCTAGAATCTCCGTTTTTGAAGAGTGGTACTACTTTACTTTTTTTCATTAAATCTGGAAATTTACCTAAGTCTACACATCTGTTGAAAATCAAAGCTAAATAGGGAGCAATGTCATCCATGATACCCCGCAAAACTGTAACAGATATATCCCACAAATCACCAGTGCGTTTAACTTTCAAAGTCTTAAAAGTTTTTACAATATCATGAGATGTTATATGCCTAAATTTAAATAACTCATCGCATTCCGATACATTATTTTTTAACATTATTTCAGCATCAAAGGTAGAGCCATATGCAAATTGATTCTAATGTCTCTGAACGCGGAATGTAAAAGTTGTATGCTGCTATCATCTCCTTCGAATTTCCAAATCCATTTAGTGATTGGCCCCAAAATATCAAGAATTTGGTCAATCCACATCCAAAAGTCGTCACCGAGCAAAACTTGTTTAGTTTCCATATCAAAGTCAGCATCTTCATGAACTACCAAAGTTTGTAGTGTAGATTTGCTGTTTTTAGACTTTGAAATGACTTGAAGTAGCTGCCCCAGCGTGTTTTACATGGTAGTTTTAATTCTTGTGTACAGTTTTTATCTTTCATAATTTGTTCAAAAAGTGCACGCAAAATTTGACTCAATCTAATTTTTTTAATAATTTTAATAACCATATTCGTAACAGTAATAATGCTTTGATTTTTCAAAAAGTTATTATATAACAGATTTAATGTGTGTACAACATGAGGATACTGCGTCTTTACCAATCGAAAAGCCTTTTGCATATTGGCAGCGTTATCACCGATCAATACTAGAAACTTCTGACTATTATAAGTATTAATTAAATCTATTATTTGTTCTGCGATGTATTCTCCAGTGTGTCGATTTGTACTTTGATACAATTACAAATCGAGACTCTTAATAAAAATTGGTTCAGGTGTAGAAAACAAAACATTTATAATACCTTCATTGCGAAGGTTGCTCCAGCCGTCACACTGTAAATGCAAACATGGTGATTCTTTTTTTTGGGATTGTACAATTTTGTTCATATCGTTGTAACTTTTATCTAATAATGTGGTATCTAATATTTAAAGAAACCCCTATAACACAAGAAAAAAAATAAAGAAACACCTATAAAAGAAGAAAAAAATCTTACTGTATTGAATGTTCATTATATGGAGATGACAAGCGAAACGAATTTTTTAGTCAATTGGTTGCTGAAGAATTTAAATATATACTGCCATGTGCGCGCACAAGGTGCTATGAAGAAATATTACGATATTTAAGAGATTCGAAGGGTGAACATTTTGATAAACTTCAACATGAAAATACGTTAAGTTAATAATTTTACTTAAAATTATGAACCTGTTCAATTTTATCTTTTTAATAAGTATTTTTCGTCATTCTGTAATGTTCTTGATTTGTTAAATTGTAATTATTACCTAAAATATTGAATAAATAGTTTCTACTGTGTCCAGTGAGTAAATACTCATTCAATAAAGTAAATACTCAGTATTTACTAAAAGTCAGTTTTTACTGTGACTCAGTTTTTACTGCCTTACCCATCCCTAGGCGGTTCTGGCTAGCAAAGACCTTGACAGGCGAGAGGAAAGATCTGTGGGAAAGATGCTATGGATGTCCGTACAACGTAAATTCAATGATGCGAGTGAGATAGTTTATCTAACGGTGGATTTCAAGAGGCGTATACATACCTACCTGCTTTCGTACAAAGTTTCAAGAAAAAAAAAATCGTTGGTTGTGACGATGATTTATTTTATCCTCGTGAAATTGTGTTTTCTATTTTACTGAAATCACTCCGTTTTATATTGTGAATTATTATTTTTGCTGCAAATTCAAAATATATTTTAACAAAAGTTATTTCGATCAAATCGTTCGTCTTAGGTAGGTACATAATATGTATATGAAAGTCCCAAGGTAATTTGAATATTGAACGTTAAAATTATGAAAAATCAGCACTAATACGGACATCGTAAAGAGAGTTTATTCGGAAATCGAACTGGTTACCATAGATAGGCAGAACACAAAAAAAAAGAAAAAAGGTGCGATGGCATGCAAACAAAGAATGTGAAACAAAAGACGGTGTTTGATGTTATTTTAACAGTTCCGTATTTTATCATTTTCACGTTGACATGGTACACTAGTATAAAGTGATCTTTGGTTGACACAAAAATGCCGTCGAGCGATAGTGATTCGACTCCGAGACGCTTTAGGGATTATTAATAGTCTATTACCGGAAAAATAAAAGATAAATACGAAAAAGCCTATAATGATTTTAATAATAATAATAATAATAATACCGCAGGGCAGCTTGTGGCGAGCTGTTGGTGAGTAGCGACACCACGGACCCGAGACCTCCCGGGGGCGGCACCTATGCCCCCACCTACGGCTTGCCTTCACTGGCCGGCTGTAGTGGAGCGCGAGAGCTATATGCTCGAAAGGGTGGAAGTGCTCAATCTGCGTAATAACGGGGAAACCCGCTCACGAGCCTTCTCGCGATGGTGAAACCGGTGCACACCTCTCTACACCCTTAGCTGCTGACACCAATGTTGCTCCCTCTGTCACCTTGGTTTTGGTGACTTTTTTTGGGGGCCCATTCAGTTGGTGGCGAGTCACCGTCTGCCAGAATTATCAAATATATATGTATAACGAACATCATCAAAGATTGAGACATTTGATTTGGCAGGCGTTCCGTTGTCTCAATCAATAGTTCAACAACCAGTCCAGCAAGTTCCCCCCCATAGACCCAGTATAGTTCCCTGTTTTCTGTAATAGTCCTTGCACTTAGCGGGTGCTGTCTTTACCTGTATCTCTTCAATAGTGCAGGCAGAGATAGTATCGCTAGGTGTACACATCCCAACACATTAACATATCTTAAAGGGGCCTCTACGTGTTGGATCTGTATCCCCACGCACGCCTTTAAAAAAGACCGGTCCTCGCACCGTGATGTCAGAAAGATACAATAATAATAATAATCTTTATTTTACGATAATTCATTTTACAAAACTTATTTGCGCTGGCTCCTAAACTAGGTGGATCCTGTATTTTAGGAGCCAGGTGCTTCCCATCAATGTTACAATTATCAGGTAAACTAGCTGTATACTATCACATAAAGATTTGAGAGAAATATTTAAACACGTTTAAACGAAAAATAAATTGATTTACAAATAAGAAGTAAATTATAATAAAATAAAATAAACTAGATCAGAATATCTACTATATGGGTGTGTGCGTGTGTGTGTATGTGTGTGTGTGTGTGTGTGTGTGTGTGTTTGTGTGTGTGTGTGTGTGTGTGTGTGTGTGTGTGTGTGTGTGTGTGTGTGATTAAATATAAAATGATAAAATCAATACTTTAATTTGTTACATTATTGGGTGATCTTCAATAGCGATTCACAACTAGCGTAGTCATAATCTTTAAGCCATTCTGTGATCTCCTTTTTTACCTTAATCAATGGGGAACAACAAAAGGAGTCAAGGCTGTGTCTGAATACGTCCTTTTAGTTTATTTCCAACAATTAGCATCCACTCGAAATCCATGCAGTAACTCATATTAACTTTTAACTAAATAATTGCTTTATTTATATAGCCCTGGGTTTTTATTGTTTCGCAGTTTTCATACCTTAAAAGTAGAGTATTCACCTCGAGGATAAAGCCTGTCATCGTCTTGGGCGGCTTGAACCCCCTCGCTTCACCCAGGACTCTACATAACTAGTACCGTTACGCTCAGGGTCCAATATGCCGCTCGTGACGTAAGATACTACCTTATCCCCAAGGTGCATAGTCTACTATTGTAGCTATTATCTCAACAATATATCTTCGCCCGTGAAAAATCAAATACCTAGTGAAAAGAAACTTGTGAAATACCTACAAGAGCGACTATTTTAACAACATAATAATGACGAAGGTTCGAAACCTATCATGAGCTTGAGGTTTCATATTTTGTATTATTAGTAGCAATAAAGCAAGATACTTAGTTCGAAGTAGGATAAAGGGTGGAGGTTTGTTTCTAACGCATGGGTACCTATTTATTTACAGCGACTTAAATAGGCACAACCTACTTACACTAGGTATAATATTCAGGACAGACGTAAAGGGAGAGAGATTGACGCGCAACGAGATTTTTGTACCATCTCTTACTTATACATACATAAGCAAAATAGGCACTTTTATACGAACAAGTATCTAAATGTACCGGCTGGTTTTTGCCTCTCAGTTTCCTACAACCTACAGTCGGGAGAACTCGCGTTCTGTAACTAAATTGCGTCGCTTTTCACGACTAAAATATAAATAAATAGTATCGCTTTATAAGTTACGATAAACGTAATGAAAACACTCAACATATAAACAGTTAATTCAATATTTGCATTATCCTAAATACAATTTAAAATAAAATAAAACTTTTAATAAAATTAGGACGTAGTTTATTCAAGGTGGTGAGATATTTTGGTACCCGGGCAGAGCGCCAGAGTGTACCTATTTGATATAGTACAGTGATTCAAATGCATTCGATTAATGATGCGTTTTGTAAACATCTGAAAATAATTTAAAAAGCTCAAAACTTAACATATTTTCGTGAAAAAAATAATTCAAACATGTTTGTTTGAATTACCCGTAAGAAATCAATTATTAGGTGTACCTATTTGTCGTGAATTTGATGCGTGTATAATTTATTAAGGAACTAAGTAATAAAATATGTACGTCATGGATTTGTTACACCTTAAACGAACAAATGAACCTTGAGAAACAATGTAAATATGTAGTAGAAGTATTTTTACATCGTGTTATCAATAGTATGGTAATGAATGACTATGAGTGTGGAAGTGGCCAAGTCAGATTCGGAGTCTGGCACACAAACCCAGAGCACGTCTCCACAGTTCGCCCCGAGACGAGGTCCTAGGCCACCCAAGAAGACTATAGCAACTAAACTATGGGACTTGCTACAGCCTCTCGCGAGGTTATGGGGTATCATTACAGCTGTCGGTGAGTAAATAATAATACAATATTTATTTTAGTGTAGAATACTGATAACATCACGCTAGTTTAAATAGATCTGATATACGTATGTAAAATGTACCTTCAAAATAATTTTAAAGTTGATAGCCTTTAATCAATTTTATATAATTAACGGTCAGGGCAGGATTTAGGTTTGAGGGTGCCCTAGGCCCGAGACGATATGGCGCCCTTTTTCTTTCGTAACAGTATATATATTATAAATCTATATATACATATATGTGTGTGTATAAAATGAAATATATGAAAAAAAAACTAATTTCGTAAATAACTATGCTAGCATTAAAAAAAAGTTTTTTAAAATGTTTTTGTTAGATATTTCAGATTTTAGTACTTGCCTGATTAATTTTAAAAAATTTACCTCCCCTCAAAATTTGCCGCCCTAGGCCTGGGACTCACGGGCCTATGCCTAAATCCGCCACTGTTAACGGTATCAAAGACGATCAACAAAGACGATCAAATTTATAAGATGGTCTTTGACGGTCCATCGTCCTATCTAATGCGTAAACCTTACAGGAATGGAAAAACTAGGTACTTACCTACCTATTCAATACATGTAAACAAAGATAATAGGATAGGTGCCAGCTATTTGTTATTATTTAATTATGAAAATAATGTGATGTATTTATAAGACACATAAAACTAAACTGAGCTTGTCTAATGCTAGTAGGAACTTAAAATAATTTTGTAGGGACCGTAACTTATTTTAATGACTGCGTTACCTATTTATTTTATTTATTTGCTTGTGTTGTAGATACTTGGCTAGCTGTAAATTTATTTAAAATAATAAAGTATTGTTAAAGCAACCCCTTGGCTCGCGAAAGGGATGCGCGTCTTGAAACTAACTAATTACAAAGAAATAGAATTCCCGGAATCGCGATTCAAGCTTATTAACCGCGTCGTCAAAACTCAACCTCAAAATATATTTATTAAATGTCATTGTTTAAGTCTAAATTTTAAATCATCACCTGTATTAAAAATGAAATAACTAGGCTTTCATAAAACATAAACATTAGGTACTTATCAAAAATCAAATTACATGTTAAATCCCGAAGTTCATTCATTATTCAGTCTCATTTTTAGCCTCTAAACCTGTCATTTGACGAACGTTCCGAAGAAATTCTTTATGGCTATGTTCCGGTTTATACAACGATATTTAAATGTATTATTCCTTTATTTTCATGTAAATCAGCATGCCAAACGCTCTTCCTTTATTATGTTTTGGAGCTTCTTTTGGGGCCTTCAATTGCCTGCTATCGTGTTTTTTCTTTTTAAATTAGATACTTATGTTAATATTCAAAGGGTTGTCGTTTACTGACAGAAGTCACGTTAATTTATTATCATGAACAATCAGCATTAGCGGCCTACTTAGCACTAAGAAGTTACATGTTTTGAATTTCTTGAACTCTGTAAACAACTGGCGAAATTTCTGTAATTACTTTATTCGGATAATTCGGGATGAAAAGTACCTATCCTCTACTCTAGGACCTAAAGTAACTATAAATATGTCTATAATAAAAACTTTACTTAGTTTGGGACCAGATGGCCGTGTTTGAAGAATGCTGAAAGATTTTTATTTCTTCTTAAATTTCATGAAAATCTGTTCAGTTCTAGAAATAATGAACACACATAATAAGTAGTTTAAAATCATAAAACATTTTGATCATGACTTTGTCCGGACTCGCAATAACTGAGATAATCTTTACTTATTTATTTCCCAGTATAATGCGATACGTGGAAGGTAAGAATATTTGTTTCGCGATTTTGATGTATGGTTCTTAGCTTTAAAATTTATGGGAATGTATTTTGTTTAGGTATGCTATCAATTTAAGACTTTGTTACAGTGATGAGTGGCGCTGGAGCAGAATCATTGGTCCTAGGATATGAAGTGGCACCTGGCTTACTGTGAGTTTATAGAGTTTCCGGCTTATTGTTCATAATCATAATAATTAATGCCTAGGTACTCTTGAAATGATGTCACCATTTAGCAAAAAACGTATTTATGCTATTAAAATTTCCAATTGCCTTCACTAAAACTCTTAGGTATGTGTATTTTTATGAGTGTAAATATAACCTTAACGGGAAAAGCCTACATCTTATGCATTTACGAGTGAGGTTTATTTTTTACTCTTGAAGTACGTTATCGTCATCTTCATCGTTGATCGTCATTGAATATTGTATGGGTAAGCCATGGCCAACTCTTTTACTTTTATAAGGGTTCTGGTCTTTCACAATCAACCCATTTGAGCTGGTACTCTATCTAAATTTCTCACCTTGAAATAGAAGAGAATTAGGTAATCCTAGTCACAATTTAATAAGCCATATATATCTTCCAGTCTCCCTAGTTTAATTTTCATCTGAAGCCAAAAGTTGCATGCTACATTGGCATGTGTCTATCGTTGCACTTACTTACTAATAATTATTAAATCCGGCAGGAAATGGTTTTAAAAATAGACATCTGTTGTTGTGCTGTTTTATTTCTTTGATCGATGATCAGAGGTCAATACATACAATTTTCTTAAGCAGTGTAGGGGCAGCCCTAGTCTTCATTCTAGAGACGATGTGGGTAGCGGCCCTGTTCGTGGATCTACTGTGTCGGCGAGGAGAGTACACTCTCTCGTTAAGATGCTGGGACTTCATGCGCTGGTCGTGCGGAAGAGCGCGCGCGCCTTTCTACGCGTGCGTTGCTACAGCGATCTTGTTCGCTAATCTTACACTCTTTGCTACCATTTCAGGCAAGTAACTAATTAATTTCCTAATTTAAAAGAAATATATCGTAATGAAACATACATTAGTAAATAAATTTTAGGTATTTTCCCTATACATAGCTATGGTTAAACATCATGCTGAGTCACTATATATATTTTATGTAAGCAATTCTTTTACTAGGCTTATGTTTGACCTAAATTTTAGCATAGTAGATGATGATATGCCTGAAGGCATATAAAGCTCAGAGGGGAACTCGCTCTCAAGTGCAGCTGCTACAAACACCGGTATTTTTCCATAAAGCGCTACTTTCTTCTTGCGTTAAACTTGATTTTAGAATCCAGAAAATGTAATGTAATTATCAACAAACACGTGAGACAATCAAGGAAGAAAATTAAATAAATTTAGTTCTTATGTGTTTATTGTGTAGGTGGGATGCTGTTAGTACTGGCGGCTCTTCGCGCTGCAGTGCCATTTTCCCCATACGCGACCCACGGCCCTCATTCTCCAAGGGCTGGAAGCTCACTGCTAAGCCAGCACGATTCACCACTGCCAGATGTGTTTTATAATGCTGCACATACTACTAATGAGGATAGGTAAGGTTATAAAATTTACATTATGACGAAAGTTTCTTCCGACCAAGAATACGGCTTCGATGTCTTTTGGTTGACTTTATGTAATAAGTATATGTTTCCGAAATCTCAAATTTAATTAAGCAAACTCAACGATAAATGCTCAAACTTGACTCGAAACTTAATTCAGAAACGAAAAATTGCTTGCAGAAACCGGCTGTTAGTCTACTAAGCATTCATAAAAAAATATAAATAGATAACTAGATATCTACATTTCACTCGAAATGCAATTGTGTGAGTTTTGTACCTGACCATAGGCAGACAATTCTGATTTCAAGACTGATCAAGTATCTAGTTATATACTGAATATTTAGGTACTTATATTTTGTTTGCTGAATATCTACCCGTATTTAATTAGCGTATAATGCGTCTTTGATAAGAATATATAAATAGATATAAGAGGAAAATAATATATTTAACTACCTAATTATTTTATATTAAGCAAGGAAACAACAAGTACTGTTAGGGTTTTCAACCTACTTCCATTATGTAAAATAAGTAGGCTAGGTAATTTGTAAAGTTAGATATTATGTGTACAAACTAGCTGAAAAAAAAAGTTATCCAATAGTTGTAAATATAAAAAACCACCAATAATTTGATGACGTTCTTTTGGGCATTAAGCCCAGCTTTTGCGTTTCCACCAGAGAGAGCGTAGCGAGGGATGTATTTTGTGATGTGATGGTGGAAACACAGCCATAACGTCGTTCATTTTACATGTGATGCTTCATAATATACTTTTGTGTTTTCCATTTTTACGTTACAAAAAAGAACGTCGTAATTAGTGTGTCAATATCGTCTGACTTTAGTGGATATGTATTGAATACGATTTCCCAAATACTTAGGATGAATAGGCGTGTTACCACGTAGGTGTGATATTCCACCTATAAGGAAAGTGTACCAAATTCAGCTTTCCCCGATTACATATATAGGATGTAAAGTATATGTATAATTTATACCCTATAGGTAGTAGATATCTGTATATCCAGGTGTAGACTGTAGGTATTAACATAAAATCCCATTTATTATTTGACAAATTAAAATAATGTTCATAATAATCTTGTTGTTTCCAGGAGTGAAGAGATGACAGTAATTCAGGTGAAGACTCCGGATAGATCACGTCCAGTGACACCGAATCCACAAGAACTTCTTCAACTTTGATATTTAAAGTACTACAGCTACACAGAACCAATCATGAAAGGGTGATGGCAGGATTATTTAGGGTGTAGCCATATAGTGTTATTTATTTACTTTTATATAATTAATTTTATACGTAATATTAATAAATCATCTGTGATAGACTACTTCTTATTCTGTGGTGATAGTTTAGATTAGTCACGTGCACAACGAACTAGCGAATTGCAAGTGTTTCTAAATAAATTGTGAAGAAATTTCTATAGCGTTTTCTTTGCTTATCTTAAGACTTTGTATTTTTTTAGGGTTCCGTACCAAAAAGATAAAAAAAACAAGTTCTTGTCGTAACATACGCACGTCCGTAGTCAGTACGTTGTGGTACAGATTAAAACCTAAGACTGAACATAACAAAGCGTCCATAAATAACATCTCATCTTCAACAAAAATGACTTACGACGACCACGTCACTCACTACTTTTATAAAAGGTCTTATAATTAACAATATCCTACTTGATATTGAAAAAAAAAATACCCCTACCTTGCATATAGTAGGTAGTTACTCTAAAATGGTATATTTACTGCGATTATTTAACAACTTTGTTTACGTTATGCTAAATTTCAGCTTGATATGAGTGGTAATTTTTTGGTTTTTTACTTTGTATAACGGAACCCTCTGCGCGCGAGATCAACTTGCACTTGACCGGTATTTTTTCTTTTCAAACTTGCTTTTGACTGAGAACGGCATAATAAGAATAAGCGGCTTTTATAATCTGGAACAAGGAAAATTAATTTGCATAACTATAAAAGTTGGGAATGATGTAATTTTCTTGTCGGATTTTGGATCTATTTATAGATTCACTT
This sequence comes from Tetheella fluctuosa, assembly GCA_951216915.1. Lineage (NCBI taxonomy): Eukaryota > Metazoa > Arthropoda > Insecta > Lepidoptera > Drepanidae > Tetheella > Tetheella fluctuosa. The sequence continues at coordinate 7,173,074 of OX578222.1, read as the reverse complement.
ATAATTTAGTAAAGTTCTATTGTGTATTGGATTTCATATAAATACATAAATATATTTTGAAAATTTGAGATAGGAAATAACAGTTTTGGAATACACGGTATAATCACTGAGAAAACGGGCTGTCTATTCGTTTTATTTTTATTTTTACCTCGAAGTGTGTAAGATACCAACAATAACATATGTATAGATAATATCCTCAAAGCTCCTGCTGCTGTCGATGGGCAAGGTTCCCAACAGGCTGGCTGCGTTCCCTTTTGGAATGGCCAAGCTAATGCGTTGGCGGAAAAAGCTCCCAGCCTGTCGGTCTCGCGAAGCCTCGCTGAGCATGGATGATAAAATCCGATAGAATACATAGTGTCAATGTCGTCAACTGTCGTTAGTCAACGTTAGCAGTTTAGACTACTCTATGACGTCATCACGGGCAAAACTTTGGAAATTTATAAAAAATAACTAATGCTTGAAAAACAAAAATGTTGAAATTAGTTTTTTAAAATAATTTATACTATTTATATATTTTTGTTTGTATTTTATACAATTATTGTAAATAACTACTTGCTGTATTGTTATCGTTATAAAATGAATATTCGAACCAATTATACTATAAAATAAAAATATAAAAAATACCTATTTATTAGTTTAAGAACTCAAAATAAGCATTAAAATCCTAAATAATCCTAAAATCTCTAAATGGTTTTGGAATCGGCAACAGGAATAATTTACTTTGCACTATTACGAAAACGATGAAATAATCAAATAATAATTAATGAATAACGGTAAATTCACTAATCTATCTGTAGGTAATCGTAAAGTTTATATTTATGTTCATGCGATACGAACACAGAAAATTTCCTCAAAGCTTTATAAGTAGGTATATACCTATATGGGTAGGAATACCTACCATATCATATTCATTGTAACATACCTATTAGGCTATTGGTGCCTGTGGTGTAAAAGTAATTAAAAAATAATGTGACTATGCTGTGAGTTCATGTTCATTAGTAAGACAGGGTCGCCTCTAGTATACTTACTTTGTTGTTCATAGCTAACTGATAAAGAAACCTAATAAGATCAAATCTAGCGTTAGCTACCACTAGCATAGGTCAGTATTTCTATTCTGAAAAAAATATCCTAAAAATCCTGTTGAGCATAGACTTTCATAACGCGTTTCCAGCCATTCGCTTTCCGACAACATATTTAGGTTAATGGGACGCTCTACACTACCCTCACATTCGTTCGAGGTAAATAGCTACCAGGTAGGTAAATTAATATTTACCCTTGCAAAATTAAGTTATCTACTATCTCACGTAATAGGGGGAATTAGTATAATTATCACTTTTCCCCCCTTATACATGAGATGGTTAAAATCAGGCAAGTAAAACCTAGGTTTTAAATATATCCGAGAATCCGAACACGAAGTGAAAGAAAGGGTTATCTTAAAACCTGGGTTTTAAACACTTGCTTTAAACCATCTCACGTAATGACAGTTTATGTTTCGCTTGTTAGGAATGGAAATAAATAGGTATTAATGGATAATATTTTTGTGATCTGAAAGATAATAATTTAACTAAAAATAGATAGGCTAATTATAATATTAGGTTCTTGAAGTTAACTGGTTAACTAACACATAAAAATATTTGATTGCCACATCAGGCTATATTAAATACTAAAAATCTATTAAAATACTATCATAAACCATCATAAATATTTCACATCCATAAATTATAGATAGATACTTTATGATGGTAGGTAAATAGACGCATTTCTGGTAAGAAGACGGAAAATAAAAACTTACGGATAGAAAACATGCGTTATTCATATTGGCAAAGCCAGCAGCTGTCAGATGAAGAGGCCGTTGGGCTCTTATTATCATCATCACGAGGAGACGCTGGAGACGGGCAGGCATGCGCTCCCATTTGCACTCCATTACCGCATCTGATATACGCTCAGCCTAACAAATAAAAACAATATATCTATGTGTAGATTACGTACAAGGCTGAATTACGAAAATTTGTTATATTTTAATTAGTCATATTTTATTGGTTATTTCTCATGTATAAGTAATGTACTTACTTGTAAAGTAAGCTCATTGCCAGTGAAACACTGAATGGATAGTTGAATAATCATAGCGAAAAAGAATGCCAAAGATGTCACCAGTTTAACTGATTTGAAGCTTGACGCATCTTGCTGAAAATAAAATATTGAAATTTTTAAGATCTCTGTTAATTAAGGTACCTATAATAAATTATACATGCAAAAGACTGGGACCGAAAGTTTATAAACCGGCGAATGTCTATAAGTCTTACCGAAACTTGTACCATTACTACGCAAATTGCCGCCAAGCTGGAGAGGAGTTGAGTCATGAAGCCGTAAGAATAAATACTCCTGAATTTCTCTACACAACTGAAACAGAAAAATATTTTAGACGAACACAAAAAAAAACATTGAATTACAAGTTGAGAAAACTTCATTTTGGTAATCACAAAAGCAAAGGTGAATATGAAACGCAGATTATGTTGATTCCAACGTAGAAAAAAAGTCAGTAGAGTGACAATATTGGCGCTGTAATCCTAAGATATTGCAGTTTGTCATAACCACACAGAACTCGGTCCCCTTATTGCTTTCGTATCGGCTATGAATTGATATTTTTGCGCAGTCCCCGTTATTTTATTCAAACTTCCATCCGCGGCAATAACTGTTTTGTCAACATGAGAATAGTTAGGTATGTTTTCAATGAAGATAAAAATTATATTTTCTCAAAAATAGATGTAGTAGCAATTAATTTCATCTACGTTTACTAGTGCGTTACGGAGTTTGGCTAGTCAGTACAAACTTATATGCTCGAGCTCTACAAAGTTTGGCTCGAGACCCGGGGCGCCGTCTAGCCTTTCAGCTCTTTACGGCAGTTTAGGAGAGTCTGTTGGGCCAATTTGTCGTTTGGTTGCCAAAAAGTAGGTGCACTCACAAAGCATGACATAACAATTAACATTAATATTAGAACCACAGAGCCCTTGGTATTGTTTTCCCATGCTAAAACAGCTAAGCTGATTATCTCATGTAAAAGTTAGGTCTAGGTAGCTACATCTTCGTATTGGTGAGTAAAATATATTTTAACTCCGGCGTGGGATGTGCACAATATACCCGTACAAAGGAGAATTAGTACATATATACAATACAATATTCATGCATTCTGATTTATGTATTACGCGTGGGTCACGATACTTGTCTTTGCATTTCTGAAAAATAGTTTTGCCAAGGGATAGGATATTAAAACAACACACATGAAGGTGTGAAGATAATTGATGATACTTAGGTAAGTAGTGGAAATTTAGAGTATATACAGTTCTCCGCGCGTATACTAGTACTAGTAATATGAGAAAAGTTACGATATTGATTTCTCAAATTCGTGCTGATAGGCTATCACTGTTTACTGAGTTAAGGACATTCGACTCTTAATTAAAATCCCACGCCAAATGTGCAAGTGCAGTTGCACAAACAACTAAGATTTATCATTTTAATTTTCAACGCTGACTGGCTGTTACTTACCCGATAAGAACTTGGTGTTGTCGAAAACAATTTAGTAATGTGTTTTCTAAAGTTGATTCAATTTCTTTTTTTGTGTAAAACGCTCTTACAATTCGTTCTTTATCGTTTTCCGTGTTCACGGAAGATGAATTCTCAATTGGAACATCGATATCAGCATCACGTACACCCTCACAGAGGAGTTCCATTGTACGATCGTGTACAGTGGTTAAAGCCTCTCCTAATATTACAAACTGGGAGCTCATATGTAGAATTATGGATGCAATAAAGGTATCTATCGTCATGACGATGTTACCGGTCCACAGTAATCCCACAGTTTCGAGGGCAAACGTAGGAATAAAACGTTCATCTTTTTGGTAACTCCATGGTATAAAAATTGGTTGTGGGAGAGACCGGTCTGGTATAAGTGAACTATCATTAAAATTTATTAGTGCTGATTTCCATTGAACGTCTTGAAAAGCTCCATAAATACTTGCATTTCCAATTGTCACCCAACCGAAGAAACCGAACGCTCCTGTTAAAATTTTAGTAATTCTGACTGTTGCTCGATTTCTTTCATTATTTTGGTAATACTCGTATAGATCTATCTCAAGGGTCTTTACTATGTCTTGAATCGCATCGTTTCTGAAGTAAAATATGTAGAGTTTAATGAGCGTCAGATCGTGTGTAATAACAAAGGCGAGGCTGAACATAAAGCGATCCATATCTTTCTCCCCAACAAACGGTTCAATGGTTTCTAGTCCGACAAAGCCAACGACCCAAATAAGTTGCGTAATAATGGAGTAATATAGGTACCAGCCGAAGAAATTTCTGGTATCTCCCTCATCAGGATGATGCCACCAGCCGAGACCTAAATATCTCAAAAGCCGAAAGTGTAAAGAGAAGTATCGTCTTGGACGAGTGGCGTCTACTTCAGCCATTCTGTGTGCTTGGATCGAGCTCAAATTTATAATAAGCGTCGTCGTTTCGTGAACCAAACGACAAAAATTTCCTGATTTAAAGAGGATTATTAACAGCTCAGCCATGTTTATTGTACAGGCTGTGCCTTTATGTAGACTTGTTTTGATGGTAACTATATTATTTTAATGAATTTATTTCAACCTTTTGTTAATCGAATGGTTTTTGTAATGCACTAGTTAATTCTCAGCGTGCGTCTATGCCTCTTTTTTGTCAGATACCATTGCGGGTGTGCGTACAACAACTTACCATAGTTTCATCGCAATCGGATAAATGGTATAGGAATGCATACGTTTTAACTAAAAAAAACGCTGTTTTTGCACAAAAACCTCAAAAATTCCTGGGTGAAACCAAACCTAGTAATTAAACCAAACATATTTTCTACGTACTCATGTCATATGAGGTATCGTTGGATAGGTTTAACTTTTCAACCGTAATTAAATATGTATATATTAAATACCATGACAACCGTGATAATATTTTAACGATGTTATCACATTATGAAATACTAAAACTTTCTTTTGAGATCGGTGAAATTAACATTTTGTAAATTACAATTTACATTCCTCACTCTACAGCTATATGATGATAATGTAGCAGCGGTTCGTGTCTCGTGATGACGTTTCGGATAAATTTAAAGTCGAGTTGTATTTTACGATAAATATAATAAATAAAGTTGTTCAGATGACATCAGAAGACGAAGTGCAGTCACGAGATCTGCTGTAGAGAGATTGGGAGGATTTGGAGACATAGGAGGATAACCAGGTAAACAAAGGTTTGACTTATGAGTTGCGTTGTTTCTCCAATCTTTCTCATGATGGTACCTACTCCAATCCATACTCGCAATGCTACGAACCGCCTAAGGAACAGTGGAAAAGCATTGCGACAGAAATAAGGGTTGCCAAGGAGAACATTGACATTTATGACCCGCTGTGTACACGATTTGTTTTTCCTCGACAACTCTGATAAGATAAGAGTGCCCGACTGAGAGAGAAATTTTATTACAACTTCGTATATGCAATAGAACCCTACACTGGCCGACACACACTTGGCCGGTTTTTCGTATAGAATATACCTCACCCCTTATAATCAGATTTATAAATTGTTTATTGGTAATAGGTGTTTGACTGTTAGGTACGTAAGTATCATAAAATACAATAATAATAGGTTTTTCTGATTGAATTATAAAGGTGTTGATAAATTTATGGGGAATAATTAATAACATCATCGATCACAGGGTTCCTCTATAATAAATTGGAAATGAGGTTTGGAAGTCTTTGAGGCGTTGTAAGTGTTTAAATTATTGTTATTTATTTTAATTAACTAATAGGTTTTTACCCTAACTACTATTTTATAATTAGTATATTATTTTTTTAACGACTTTGAAATCATTATCTGCACTAGTTGTATTATGTTATCATGAACCAGAATCAGAGCTATCGGTTAGATCATTATAATTCATAATAATAATAATAAATAAGTACGATTATAACTACTCCTAATTACTTTTAATAATTATTAATATCTACTATAAATGCGAAAGTAACTCTGTCTGTTTGTTGGTTTGTTACCTTTTCATGACTAAAACTCTTTACCAATTTATGGTATAGAGAGAGACATAGGCTTTTACCCCGGGAATGCGGGTGAAGCAGTGACGGACAGCTTGGTATTTTATTTAAAGCGAGGAAAAACATGTAAGTACTGTTAGGTTTCATCAGACTTCATAAAAATGTACACTCTACGCAAAATTCAATACGTATTTTCTCTTAATCTCGTATTGTTTGAAATTGTATGTTGTTACGAAATAATAGTACTTATGTACTATTGAAAACAACAAGTTACTCGTTAGTTAGAAAAATTCAACTTCTTTATTCAACTGTCAGACTTATTCCCACTTTTTGGCGAATCAATTCACTATCCTTATCACTCATTAACTGTTTCACTCATCTGCCTGATGATTTTCCTCGTTATAGTAGTTGAAAAGGAAGGCGATGAATCGTGATGTAACGTACCTACCGTAAAGGTACCAATGATAATCCACCTAGGTATATGGAAAGTGTACCGAACTTAGCTCTCCTTGAGAGGATGTAAAGTCATACTTTAAAAAAAAACCGGGAAATATTTCTAACAATTTAATAAAACAAATTTAATTTTCATAATAATCTTGTTGTTTCCAGGAGTGAAGAGATGACAGTCATTCTGGTGAAGACTCCGGATAGATCACGTCCAGTGACACCGAATCTACAAAAACTTCAGATTCATGAAAGGGTGATGCAGGATTATTAAGGATGTAGCCATAATATTATTTATTTACTTTTATATACTTAATTTTATACATAATATTAATAAATCATCTGTGATAGACTACTTCTTAGTCTGTGGTGATAGTTTAGATTAGTCACGTGCACAACGAACTAGCAATTTGTATGATTTGTGTTTAAGTACACTGTTTGTAATTAAATTGTGTAGTATATTGTTATAGCGTCTTCTTTGCTTATCCAAAGAATTTCGTGTGTTTTCTAGTCAAACTCGTCTTTGACTAAGGACAGCATAATAAGAATAAGCGGCTTTTATAATCTGGAACAAGGAAAATGAATTAAGGGAAATTAAAAAAGTTGGAGTGATGTAATTTTCTTGTCGGATATTGTATCCGTATTTATTATACACTTTTAATTGGTAAGATTCTATTGTGTTTTCGACTTCTTAACAATACCTATATAAAAATACATGTATCTAGATATTATATGTATTGGGTGAAAATTTGAGATAGGTAAGAACAGCACACACCTTTGAGCATAAAGCACACGCTCTACATTTGGAGTTACAGAAAAATGTTTTAAATCTACCATATACATATTTTTTCGAGTATGTACTTAATAACTAATTGATAGATCTAGCTTAGCGTTATCTACCAATACCATCAGTCGTATTTTTATTCTGAAAAAAAATAATACCAGCATCCTGTAGAACATAGACTTTCATGTGAGGAATAGTGTCCCAGAATATTTATTTATTTATTTATAACGAGTTTCTAACCAGTTACTTTCCGCCAACTTTTTTAAGTTACTGGGATGCCATATACCTACCTACTGCCTTTTGATATTCTAGTCTAGATATATAGGTAGCCGTCATAGGTACATTCATATTTATGAAAATAAAAAGTTCTACTTAGAAAATTGCAAAGCAAAAGAGAAAGCCTGTAAAAACTCCGGAATAACTTCAGAAGAAGTAAGCTCTATCATAGGTTCAGATATATGCAGTGAACGTGCTGAAATGTTGAAACTATTTGCTTTATAAGAAGAATGGACATAGTATAATTAATACTATATTCAAGAAAAAATTATACCAAATATAAAGTTTGATGTCTCCAGATGGAATATCCAAACAATTAAGAAACATTGTTTCACTAATTATAAGTTAGGTACAAACTAAGAGGAACTTATTTCGCAATCAGTAACTTATTAGGTTCTTGAAGTTAACTAACATATATAAAAAATATAACATTAAAAATCTATTATAAAAAACCATCTTAAATACCTCACATAGTTTAGAGTATATTAGAATAGAATACACTTTATTTTATGCATCACATCAATATCCATACTAATATTATAAATTCAAAAGTGACTCTACCTGTCTGTTCGTCTGTTTGTTACGTCTTCACCACAGGGATCTTAATGAAATTTGGTTTGTTGATAGATATAATTAATAAAAGGAAAGCCTATGTCCTTCAAGATAAGAAGATTTTTTTATGTTTGTTCGTAGGTAGGTACTTCAACAAAGACTAACTAAGGTAGGTAAGGTGGTAAGGACATGTATTTCGAATAATAAAAACATACGGATAGAAAACATGCGTTATTCATATTGGCAAAACCAGCAGCTGTCAGATGAAGAGGGCGTTGGGCTCTTATTATCATCATCACGAGGAGACGCTGGAGATGGACAGGCATGCGCTCCCATTTGCACTCCATTACCGCGTCGGATATACCCTCAGCCTATAAAATGATAACTATTAAATATATTGTAGACTAGCTGTACCGCGCGGTTTCACCGAGAAAAAACGTAGCCTATTTAAGTACCTCTACATACCATAAGCTACCTGCGTACCAAATTTTATCGCGTTCGGTTCAGCGGCTTAGGCGTGAAAAGGTAACAAACTACTGCTAATAAAACTACCGAAAGGATTTTCATACGGTTTTCACAAATTGCCGAAGTAATTCATGAAGGTTTAGGTACTTATAACATAATTCTTTAATTTTTTTGGGAATTGGCTGAAATATGACGATGATAGTTGAAGATCTCGGAAAAAATCATGCCGACTGGGAGCTTTAGGCCGCATGTACACGCTAAGAAAAGTCGCCGGGCCTATGCAAGAATTCGTGTCGTTTCTACACACGAACTGTGTACACTAAGTACTTCGGCGCTGATCATGAAAAAAATGTTGCCTGCGCTAGACACGACGCGCACGAAAATTAATTCGAAAATTCGTTTGTTATTCGTCTTGTCTGCAGAGGACACGAGAAGTTTTCAAGCCTAGAACCGACAAAATTCTTGTCATGTACATGATAAATTGGTCCTATCTGCAGCAGACACGGTGAAATTTCTTAGCGTGTACAAGCGGCCCTACTGGCGTGCGCCGCGTATACCAATAGAGTTATGCTTATTAAAAAAAATATAGTCATACTAGTGGGCCCGACAGACGTTGTCCTGTCCAAACTCGATTACGACGCCATCTACCGGGTCCAATTATATTTTAAAACCATCCAGGGACCCACTTATATATACACACAAAATTTCATCCGAATCAGTCCAGCCGTTTAGGAGGAGTTAGGTGACAAACACACGTACGAAGAAGAAGAATTTTATATAGATAGATAGATATTATTATTATGTTCTGCTACCCGTAGGAAGCCGGGGTGAGTTGCTAGTAATATAATAAGTATGGAAGTATGGATTACTCACAAGGCTGAGAGACGAAAATTTGTTTATTTTACCTTTGTTATATATATTTTCATTGGGTAAGTAAAGTACTTACTTACTTGTAAAGTAAGCTCATTGCCAGTGAAACATTGAATAGCCAGTTGAATAATCATAGCGAAAAAGAATGCCAAAGATGTCACCAGTTTTACTGATTTGAAGCTCGACGCGTCTTGCTGAAAATATGATATATAAATTTTGAAGGCCTTTGTTATAGAAGGTGCCTATAATTAATGATACATGCAATAGAGTGGGACCGAAAGTTTATAAACCGGCGAATGTCTATGAGTCTTACCGACACTTGTACCATTCCTACGCAAATTGCCGCCAAGCTGGAGAGGAGTTGAGTCATGAAGCCGTAAGAATAAATACTCCTGAATTTCTCTACGCAACTGAAACAGAAAAATATTTTAGATGAATACAAAAATACATTGAATACATACACACACACACGTATAAATAATACAACCTTACACTCCCACACACAACACACACCCTCCCACCCCCACTCACACACACCCTCTCACATACACTATATTAATATTTGTATCTTTCCTTTTGGATCGTTACGGCACGTGGACCGGTCCCTTTGGTAGACGTGTGTGGGGATACAGATCCAACACGTAGAGATAATTAATGTGTTGGGATATGGATGTAACAGATACTATCTCTGCCTGCACTATTGTAGAGATACAGGTAAAGACAGAATCCACTCAGTGCTAGGCAAAGGGTTGATAGACTACCGTAGAACTATCATGGGCGACCAAATGCGCGAGTGCAGTTGCACAAACAACTAAGATTTGTCATTTTGATTTTCAACGCTGACTGGCTGTTACTTACCCGATGAGAACTTGGTGTTGTCTAAAGCAATTTAGTAATGTGTTTTCTAAAGTTGATTCAATTTCTTTTTCTGTGTAAAACGCTCTTACGATCCGTTCGTTATCGTTTTCCGTGTTCATGAATGATGAATTCTCTATTGGAAAATCGACATCAGCGTCACGTATACCCTGACAGAGGAGTGCCATTGTACGATCGTATACAGTGGTTAAAGCCTCTCGTAATATTACAAACTGGGAGCTCATATGTAGAATTATGGATGCAATAAATGTATCAACAGTTATGACGATGTGACCGGTCCACAGTAAACCCACAGTTTCGAGGGTAAATGAAAATATAAAACGTTCATCTTTTTGATAGCTCCATGGTATAAAAATTGGTTGTGGGAGAGACCGGTCTGGTAGAAGTGAACTATCATTAAAATTTGCTAGTGCTGATTTCCATTGAACGTCTTGAAAAGCTCCATAAATACTTGCATTTCCAATTGTCAGCCAACCGAAGAAACTGAACGCTCCTGTTAAAATTTTTGTGATTCTGACTGTTGCTCGATTTCTTTCATTATTTTGGTAATACTCGTATAGATCTATCTCAAGGGTCTTTACTATGTCTTGAATCGCATCGTTTCTGAAGTAAAATATGTAGAGCTTAATGAGCGTCATATCGTGTGTGATGACAAAGGCGAGGCTGAACATAAAGCGATCCATATCTTTCTCTCCAACAAACGGATCAATGGTTTCTAGTACAACGAAACCAAAAACCAAAACTAGTTGCGTAATAATGGAGTAATAGAGGTACCAGCCAAAGAAGTTTCTGGTATCTCCTTCATCAGGATGATGCCACCAGCCGAGTCCTAAACATCTTAAAAGCCGAAATTGTAAAGAGAAGTATCGTCTAGGACGAATAGCAACTACTTCAGTCATTCTGTGTACTTGGTACTTCTTATCGAGCACAGATTGATAAATGTGTTTAGAGAACCTAAGAATTCAAATTTCGTACCTATTAATTTTAAGTGGATTATTGACATCCTAATAATAGCTAGGCCATGTTTATTGTACAGGCTGTGCCATTATGCAATCTTATTTTGATGGTCTATTTTCGTGATTTTATTTCAACATTGTATCAATTGAAAGGTTTTCGTAAGGTGTAGGTAGCTATTTTTTGACAGCTATAGCTGTACCGCCCCTTATACTTGATTAGCTACTGGGTGAATCAGCCAACTCGCACGCTCCGTTTTTTTTCCTCAGACAATGTGTAGGTACCTACGTCTAGTGTCGTTATCAAATATAACGAATAACTACTCGTACATGCTCGAGAAAGAAATTTACAGGTAAGAAAGAAAACCTAAAAATGTATTCACGATATCGCCAAAATTACACTAAACTGAAATAGATTTAAGTCAGTAAAATTACAAACGAAACGGTTAAGTATGTAATAATGTAATAGGTGGCGAAGAACGTGTGTAAGTACCAAATAAAAAACCAATAGGTACTATTGTCAAATATTACGGTACTAAACCTATTCTTGGGATCGGTAAAATTATAACTTTGTAGGTATATGTGGATGGAATCCTATAGAGTTATAGGACTGTGGTTATAGACTGTGCCAAGTCTGACGCGCAAAAACCAGTTTTTGAAAAGAACAAGATCTTTTTATTATGGATTCACCCCTTAAAATCAGATTTATAAATCGTTTATTTGTAATAGGTGTAATACTAGGTAAGTGAAATACAATAATAATAGGTTTCTCTGATTGAATCAAAAGGTGTTAATTTAAGTGGAATAATTAATGACTTTACCGATCAGTGTTTCACTATAATAGATGTGCCCCGCGGTTTTACCCGCAATAAATGTTATTAGCTTACAGCTTTATGGTCAAAACAATTTTGAACTTTACCATAGTAAGGTATAGTACGTAGGTAAGTATTTCGTTTTATGCTATTTGACTACGGAACCCTAAAAATGGGTCGATGAAGTCTGTAAATTAATGAAACCTATAAATATCTAATATGAATGCAAAATTTTGTGTGTAGGTTTGAATCACGTGGTCATGGCTGAATTAATTTAGATGAAACATAGCTCATAGGTACATTTTTATCCTAGAAATACAAACGCTCTATAAATCTCCTGGAACGCGGGTGAAACCGCGCGGGGCTATCAATAGTAAGGTTTGAGAGCGGTTACAAATAACATTTCCTATATTGTAGGATTCGACCTTCGTCATGGCATTCGACGTTACTGCCACTAAGATTATCGCCTAAAAAATTACTAGACTCAAGAGCATACCACCAAATTTATATGGGTATCGATGATTGTGATTATGAAATTATAATAAAAGTGCCTACCTAGTAATCTTTGACAACTACAAATAATATCGTATATTATTTGTAGTTGTCAAAGTACTCTACTACCTACTTATCATTCTAATACATCTAACAAAAGTTTTGCATAAAGTACGAGTGCTACCATCTAGTAAATAATAGACGAAGTGGAAGGCCTCAGTATTTATCTTTTACTGTCTGATTATTATTTTGTTCATTCACTAGATGTCGCAGAAATAAAAACATTAAACTGCTGCTAATAGACGTGTTAGCATTTAATTAGGTAGTAGGTTGTATTATTTACATAATAGTTTAACATTATAGCCTTACGACTACAAATAAATAGGATAGATTTATTTGGTTTTAGTTTTTTGCCAATCAACCAGCATATTGTCATGCGCGCGCACGCAATTTTCAATGATACTATAAAGCGCTGAAGCGCTTTTTTAACTATTAAGTGACGGTCTGCTGTAAAATTATTATAATGCGTCAACAGTAGGAACTTGATTAGATTTTAAAATTTATTTATTATAATCATCGTCCATGTCAGAATTTGATAAATAATTGTGGTACAAGCATGGAATGTATGGATGAAGGTATATTTCGGTCTATATATTGACCGGTGCTGGAATACGCAAAAGACAAGATTTTGGATGGTATCATTAACTTGTATCTACAAATTAAATGAAAGTCAAGGTAAATCTAAATAAACATAAATGAATAATTATTTAAACTAAAATTTAAATTATCGGTTGTGCGGATATGTTAAATTAAAATAAAATATGTTTTCGTTAAAGCGCTGGCATTGCTGTAAAGTCGAAAGACTTAATATCGTATGATTGCATGGTAACATAACCTCACAATAAACAGTTAACATCATGAAAGCAAAAACGTCGAACGACTAAATTTTAATTCATTCAATGACCCGACTGAGTTGAATAAACACTCATTTTGCATGTGTCTTTACCAGACATCACACGTTGTCGGTTTCGGTAACCCATTGAAAATTGTGATTTGTCAAGAAATATATTTTAGGGTTACCAAGGTTAGGAATTCCGAGGATTTTTAAAATAAATATTTGTTACACAATGTTGTGATTAAAAAAAAACTTTACAGCTGATGTGAATAAAGTGTACCTTCAAAAAAAAGGTCGGAATTTTGACGCTAACTCAGAAATATCGTAAGTCTTTACCTACTTGTTTAACTTTATGTAGGTATACCTAATGTTGTGCTATTTTTTAAATAGCTTTAATCGCTGTTGAATTTAACTTCAATGTTAAAATTGCAACATTTTGCTGATCATGCGCAAACTAGTAGAAAGCAGATCACGTTATAAATTGTTTTTTTTTTTTTTTACTTTTGTTTTAAAAATTACAAACCAAGTTTGTTTATCTTGTAGCTACCTAATTTATTTATTCCATTCCAATACATACAGGTACTATTAAAAATACAAAATGTGTTTGTTGGTTTGTCCTTGTTTCACGCAGCATTTTTTTGTTACGGGATAGTTTATGGACTGGAGAGTGACATAGGGTTTCATTTCATTATCCTGGGGACTCGATATAACGCCGGGACGCGTTTTTACGATTTTTTTCGTAGGTAGAGCAGAAGTAAGAAGAGAAAGTAAGAAGAGCAAATTTTTGAAAAATATTCAACAAAATTATGGTATTCAAAAATAAATAAATAAATGGTTTTAATATTAGCTCGGATAGATTAACTAAATTACTCTAAAAAAGGGCATCGGAGTTATTTATAATCAAGGTTACGCGTTACACAAACCATAATTCAGAAAAATAGGTCAGTTACATACCTAGATAGAATCGTGGAATCCTGTATACTTAGGTCTATTATTTTACTCTTTGGTGGAATCCCTTTCTTGTAATAGTTATTGACCTTTATTTGCAGTTACCGTATATAAGCATTTTTAAAAATAATAAAATAATTTATGAATTGAATAATATTGTATGTAGGTAAAACTAGTTTAGTTAGAGTAATAGCAGCAGTAGTAAACCACCTACTTTTTGATTCGAAATATTTTGTTTCTGGTATAAAATAATAAAAGCTCAGTAGAATTATTTATATTATTTCTCAGATTTTAGTTACATTGGCAAATAAATACATCTGTGATTGCTAGGGTAACAGTAGTGGGCTCTACCGCGTAAATGGCAATAATCTCAAGCGAATTTGATCAAATTTTATGGGTATTATGAAATATTCAGTCTATGATTCAGATGACTCTTCTAGCCTAGTCTCGCATATCTATACTATCTTAATATATATATTTCTTGTGTGCGTGTGTATGTGACTGAACTCCTCCTAAACGACTGGACCAATTTTGATGAAATTTTTTGTGTGTGTTCGTGGAGATTCGAGAATGGTTTAGATTAAACGGCTGGACCGATTTGGATGAAATTTTGTGTATGAGTTGGACAGGACAACGTCTGTTGGGACAGCTAGTAATATTATAAAGCTGAAGAGTTTGTTTGTTTGGTTGAACGCGCTAATCTCAGGAACTATTGGTCCGAATTGAAATAGTAGGTTGTTATACAAGGAGCTAAGATGACCCATTATATACGAGGTAGTTTTACTACAGAGCTTTAGCGAGGGAGTAAAGAAACCGAGTTTTAATGGGTTTTAGCGCCGTGTGTTCACAATACTTTTCACTACGATTGCGAGAAAATAAAACAATCCAATACAAGAATCCACTCGTTTTTCTGTCCTCCACTTCATAAACTTTTCGTAAGTATTTAAATAAATGCTTTCTGACCTTGACGGCAACAGATTGAAAATTATTTCGTTTCCTTTCTCTTCTATTTGTAAATTAGGGTCTCCATTCTCACTAGATGATGACATTTTCACTATTGTAAAATTAATTATAGTCACTACCAATTCAATTTGCAATTAGAGAAAAATTATAAAGATTTCGCGCCAATGCTTTTTTTTGTTTCTTCTGTAGCCGCAACACATTGCATGCATTCTACCAGAGATCGCCGATTTTAGTTCCATTTTCAAAATTAAAATGAAGTTCTTTTTTTATGAAACAGTAATAAGTCGAGTCTTTATTCATGATTATTCTACTTATGACTAAAGACTTTTCGTTTTTGTAGGCTCATTGTCATTTGACACAAAAATTAAAAAAAAAATACTTTTTCCCCTAGAGGAAGAATTGCTATTTTTTGTTCGCTCTGGTACGCCACAATGACGGTCTTTTTGAGCAAGAGGAGTGAAAAATTATTTTAGTGTTGGATAGCCCATTTATCGAGGAAGGCTATAGGCTACTTTTTAACTCGGGAAAATTTAAGATCCTTCGGGAACGCGGGTGAAACCGCGGGGCAGAAGCTAGTCATAAGTATAAAATAAGTAGCTTCGGCCTCACGGTTTCACCCACGTTCCCAGGAGACCTAATCTTTTATGGAGGTAAAAATAATTCTTTACGTTATCACGTTATAATTATTCCAAGGTATTTTCTATCTGTGTCCCAAGTTCCATTCAAAATTCCAGTCCATTCAGCCTGTTGCCTGTTATGGCATCTAGTACCTAACACATCCAGAAACGTTCACATTTATAATATCAGTAGAATTTCAGTAAATGAAAGCTAAATTTTCAGGTGAAGATATTTCCTCATTATGGTCTCCACGGAGCCATTTTTCATTGAGATAGGTACATAGCAAAAACTGTAAGTTTGAAATGCGGCCAGTTAATAATCAGTAGGTATGTTGAAACAATAATTAACTGCTTATTGCGATAAATTGAAATTGATTGAGTTCATTGGTTTTAATTAAATACTCATATATCTTACGATAAATATTCTTTCATTCGTCAATAAGTTATAAATACTTGTATTTTGTGAGATCTAGATATTATGTTGGTACATTGGTAATAAGTTGTTATTTTAAGTAAACTTACTTATCCTATCATTTTAACATGTTTTATGTAAGCTCAATAAAATTGTACATAATACAAACTAAAAAAATCCATAACACTAAGTACTTAGTTACTTACCTAGGTAATTCCAATAAACAATTTATATGTTGTATATTATTGATGAATTGAAGTTATCAAACTCAACAGACTTAATCACAGAATAATGTTACTCAAGCTTATAATTGACATTGAAAATGTCTTGGAGATATTCATATGTTCATTTGCATACAGCGTGTTTCACGATGATGGCTTTAGTTTCCCAGTAACTGCATTTTATTCTCGTTATTAAAAAAAAAACTATATCATAATGATAGAGTCAAGATAGTATACCTGTAAATATCAATTCGTATCGAGTATTTATGTCACTTTCTACGGTACCTTATATATGTTTAAGTATTATAAATATAATATGCATTCGAATATAAGCAAATATTAAATTTATAAGTTTATATGTTCAGGGTAACAATGGTTCAATCAGTGTTTGGAGCATGGGACTACGCCATTATGGCGGCGACAATGATCGCTTCAATTGCGATCGGTCTTTACTTCCGTTTCAGTGGGGGTAAACAAAAAACAAATGATGTAAGTAGCTTCTTTAATTCTTAATTGATTGAAAGTTTCCAGATTCAGACTTGATAGAAAAGAAACAGATACTCAAGTATATTATTTTATTTCAGGAATACCTTCTCGCTGACCGCAACATGTCAATATTCCCCGTCGCAGTATCCCTGATGGCGTCATTCATGTCAGCCATAACACTTCTAGGCGTCTCAGCTGAGAACTACTACTACGGAATGCAATTCGTCGTCATCAATATTTCATACGGCATTGCTACTCCTATCGCCAGTCGACTGTACTTACCAGTATTCTTTGGCTTGCAGAAGACGAGTACTTATGAATATTTGGAATTAAGATTTGGCCCTCAAATAAGAATGCTGGCTTCTTTGACGTATACTCTACAGATGCTGCTTTATAATGGCATTGTTTTGTACGCACCAGCAATTGTTTTAGAGTCTGTGACGGGGTTGGATAGACTAATATCCATTCTCGTAGTGGGTTTAGTGTGCACATTTTACTCAACGCTGGGTGGTATGAAAGCTGTTCTCTTCACTGACCTATTACAATCGTTTTTGATGTTTGGTGCCGTATTGAGTGTTGTTGTATTCAGCTCAATACAAGTTGGAGGGTTCGATCAGATATTTAAAATTGCTAGTGAAGGTGGACGATTGGACTTTTCTAAGTATGTTTTTGCACTTAAACAACGTATTTGTTTGTCAAAATTGTGTACCAGTTTTAATATGATTTTTGCTTTCAATTTCAGTGTGAGCGTGGACCCAACAGAGAGGCATACGTGGTGGTCTCTGATCATTGGAGGCATGATCACTTACCTGTCGCTATATGCCGTTAACCACACACAGGTAGGATATCTTCTGTTTATACGGTTAAAGGTACCTACCTAGTTACGAAAGATAGTTTTATGTGTGATCTTATGAATTTAATATACTTACATGGGTATATTTATTTTATTATTATTATAGGGCTCCATAAGCTTAGAAAATTCTACGACTTTCCCAATTCTATCATTATCTTTCCCGTAATTTCGATAGTAGGTATTTTATTGCTTGTTGTCTAATAAAATAAAATAAAAGTGCTTATTAGGTATATACCTAATAACACTAAAAATGTATCTAAGTTTTAAAGATTAAAGGCAACTTATATATTTATTTTTATTCTTACCTTGGACTTTGACCCACTTCTCATTTCTATGAGGTATATTTATCCTATCCTTCAATGACATTGATACGCGTTATCGAATATTTATTTTTCATTACATAGCATGATAGTTTTCTCAATTTTATGTTTATCTTTCTTATCTTATTTCCTCAGATCATTTCTGTATTTTTGTCTTGTTTAGAGCTGAAGGAATATTTATGAAAAATTATGGCTCTCGTTCAAAATTATGTAACAATAGACGATATATTTTTAAAAAAATATTTTAGTTCTCATAATCTATATATGTACCGAAATATATATAAGGGTTATAGTTTACCTCTATAACTGTTGACATTTCACAGGTTCAACGCCTGCAAACTGTTAGCACATTAGAACGGTCTCAGCAGTGCCTATGGTGGAGTTGGCCAGTGCTTTCTGTCCTGAGTATTTTGACCTGCATCAGTGGGCTTGGAATTTATGCAGTTTACAAAGATTGTGACCCCTTGACTATTAAAACTATATCTGCGGTAAGATGATAGCTAGATAGATTTGAGATTTGTTATAATAGAAGAAAAAAACTATATGCTTATGCATATAATCAAGTCAATAAGTCGAAGAGATAATATCCTTAATTAAATATTACATCACAAAAAGGTGCATCCGTTTTATCTTCCGAATTCCTTACTTTTTATTCTGCGCTCTAAATAGTTATTGTTGTATACAGATAGACCAGCTAATGCCGTACTATGTGGTGGATGCCATGCGGCTAGTGCCCGGCCTGGCGGGACTATTTGTGGCGGGCATCTTCAGTGCATCGCTCTCTACAATCTCAGCAGCTTGCAATGCACTAGCCGCTGTGACTCTCACAGATTACGTTAGTAGGTATGTTCTTTAGTATTTGTACAAAACTACTATAATTATTGACTTGCCAGGAGAATTATGTCACAGGTACTATATGTCACTTGCTTCAAAAACCTTTGTGTCCGGGTAAAAGAGAGGATTCATAGGTTGTCTCGTCATAAGCTTTACTTTACTCCATTGAAAGATATTCTTAATTTTTTTAGGTGGTGCAAAATTCGTCCATCATACGAGGCATGGTTAACGAAACTTGCAGCTTGTGCATATGGTCTGGCGTTCCTTGCCTTGGCTTTTATTGCGGAATACTTGGGTGGAGTACTTCAAGCTGCTCTTACTATATTTGGAGCAGTTGGAGGTCCACTTTTAGGAGTTTTCACTTTGGGGATGTTCACTACTTATGCTAATGAGGCGGTAAGTTTTGGAATAGTTATTCTATACATACCTAGCTAGGCAGGTTACATTATTCGAATAAATCACCATTTTCTTTATCATACAATTAAGATCTTGATCAAAAACCACATAGGTATTCCCTTTACGTATTCATGAATACAATGTATAATTTCTTATCGTTTTTTAGAATAATTGATTTAATCATCATCAGCCATGTTTAGAATTATTTGGGGTTATATTTGAATAAGAAAATAGTATCTGTAATGCAAATTGTACGTAACAGATAATATTATTATGTAAGCGCTATCTGCGAGTCTCTCGCTAGACGTTTTGTAGGCCACGGGCCTTAGTGTTGAGCTGATAAGTAAGATAATATTTATGAATATAGTCATCTTAAAATTATAAGTGCTTGAATGAAAGGTCAAATTAGTTTAAACACTGATCTAGTACAATAGGTATGGTAGTATTAATAAAGTAACTTAATCCATACCAATATAATAAAGGAAAGTAGTTTTTAGTTTGTTAGTTTGTTTGTTTAAAGGCGCTAATCTCTGGAACTACCAGTCGGATTTGAAAAAATCTTTTTGCAATCGACCCCAATTTTTGAGGAAGGTTATAAGCTTATTTTTATTATCCCGGGAATTCGGGTGAAACTACGGGTAATAGCTAGTATAATATAAAGCAACCTATTATATCTTCAATACCTTTCAAGTAATTTTTAAAATATTTTTTTCAGGGTGTGTCCGTGGCCTTATTGAGTGGTATGGCAACTACATTATGGATAAGTTTCGGTGGACCACGACCTTCGGCTGTCAAGTTGCCTCTATTTATTGATGGTTGTGATTTTGATCACAATGTGACCCAGGCTATTGTCACTGCCTCCAACACTAGCGACTATTTCTATCCTTATAGAATTTCTTATATGTGGACAAGCCCTGTAAGTTTTGAATTATTGTTTATTTATATTGTTATTGACCGAATTCAAAACAGAAGGTTACCATGTTTCTCGTGTAACCATGAAAAGCTGTTAAAAAAAAATATGACGTCCTGCCACTAATAGTAAGCCGTAGTGGCACAGTGGTGATCATTAAGCGTATTATGACTCTACTGGTACTTACATTAGGTTAAATATCACTGTAAACTTATTGATTCGCTATTGATGATATCATACAACCTCGGGATGAAAGTGCATATCCGAGAAATTAGCTTATTCATGATACATGGGAATTTATTGATTTATGTTTAAATTGTAACTATTGTTTTGTAGTGTCAACAAAAAAGAATATTTGTATATTATATTTATTTTTACAAACAAAATTCAAAGATTATGGAAATACCTACTTTATTTATTCATTTTCATAACCGTAAAACTAACGTGGCTAACTTCACAGCCTCTTTGAGTGATAATAGCGTTTTCTATTGAATAAATACATAAATGTAAATAAGCAAGCGTGATAGTATGTTAAATAATGTTATTGGTGATTGAAATAAGAAAGTTACGTAGGTCAAGCCTATAAGACTACAAGTTACTTTTATGAAAGTCAAGTGAAACCTGTTTTTTGTAACGTGGAAGCTTAGTAGGACAGTAGTCATTGTGATCTTTAATTTACGATATTTACAGATTGGATTCTTATGGGTGCTAGCTGTAGGCTCGTTGGTATCATTGCTATGGCGGCAGCAGCAGCCATGGGAGGTGGCTGGTCACTCACATCCGAACCCTGAACTCTTCACACCACCACTAGCAAATAGACTAAGGATCAAGTATGGAGAGAAACCTTCGGTTCAGGTAAGCGAGCTAATTTTGGAATATTGTGGCTTTTTAGATAATTCTTTGTAAAGTAGATGAGCTTTATGGGGTTTAATCTTAGTTTCATGAAGGTCCTTTATTAAATCAATGGCTTTAATCTATTTTTAAATGAAGTAGGAACTCGTTATAGAAACTAAATCATTAAACGCGTTTAACATAGGTTTAATCAGTAAGCACCTACAACATTTATGTATTTTTCCTTCTAGTACGGTTTCTAATAGAATGAATATTACTAACCATCTATTTTACTATAAATAATAATAGTAGTAAGTAAACGTTCTTGTGCACTTGTGGTTGAGTAGTTAGTTTGTTTCTAGATGGATACATCACCTGTGCTTGCGCATTGAAAATGCTTCTTATGCTTCAAGCTCGGTTGATAATATTGCATGGAATCACGGAAAAGGTTGGTATTTATCTGACTTTGCTTTACTTACTTTATTTTATCATTGCATGAAGTTGTTATCAAAGGATTGTGTAATATGTATTATACCTACTAAGATTAGTTACAGTCTTCCTGCTTGTCAGCCTTCAACTTATTTTTATATCGCTGTGAATTATTAAAGAACTTAATGGTAATTCGTCATGAAATATCGTTGTTGTATAATATGTTGTAGAGTATAGCAGTTAATGTTATTTTCATGAATAGATTGAGTAACAAAGTAAGGCAAACTACAAATGGTTGTTTTAAATCGTAATTACGATTGATTAAAAAAGAGACAAAACTATTAAATTATTTGTCTGCCAAGCGTCTGACTGTATGCATAGTTAAAGCATTTATTACTCGATTATTTGTGTAACAGTTGGATTGTTTCAAAATGTTGTACGATAAATCTTGGTAACATATGGTGTGACTACGATTTGTAGGCTATCGGTGAATTTATTATTTTCTAACATATTTTAAAACTATGTATATCTTGTTTATGAGGCTATATGATTTATACTTACTATAACTAATTTTATTTTTCAGTGTGAGCTCCTGAAACAAAATGGTTTTGAAGGAGAATGTTCCTGATGAGCCTATGGCTTTGCTTAGATTAGGTACTTATTTATTTGTATGTAGGTACTTTAGGATTAAGATATAGTATACTTAATTTATTTGTACCAAAATGAAACAGATGATATAAATCATATTTAGTCTTTGACATTCCTAGTTCACGATAAAATAAACGAAACCTTGTGATATTTTTTTAATAAATGCAAATGTACATAGGATATTATAAATAATAGATACATTTCAGTTTCAAATTGCCAATTTTTATTTCCTAGGTGACATATTTTTGCATAGACTTATGTAGCATTAACGGTACGTCACGGCGTATTATGTATGACAGTATTTAAAAGTTAGTTCTTAACGACATACAGAGACCATTAGATTCATAATATTGAAACACGCAGAAATCTGGACTTTTGCTTTGCAAGGGTATGTTATGTATTAATCGGGCAAAATGTTTTTAGTTCACGACGTAGTAACACGATAAGATTGTCGTCATCATTGCCTGTGGTGTGGACGAAAAACTACTATACTAAGATATTAATACGAGTATGTTGATGAAATTGTGACTCAATCACGCATAAACAGCTAGAATTTGGATGATACTTAGCACATAGGTAGGTCATCCCCTGAAATAATATATAGGGTACTTTTTATCCCGGGAAAACATAAGATCCCTCGGAAACGTGAGTGAAACTTCGGGGCAGAAGCTAGTTAACAATAATCAAGCGCCGTGTACGCAATGTTAGATTAATTGTAAGTAAGTAGGGCATGGTGAATATTCAGAATGGTAACAATTTACGGATTTAAATCCGTGTTATCGAACAGTTAAAACTCTATCCAATCAATCAAGTCCATTCAGTAATTTTTAAATAAAAGAGAAAATATGAGCTGTTACATAATATTTTAAGACACATTATGTTGCATATATTATGTAGTATAAATAATATAAACAAAAACCTTTTTATATATGATACATAATTTATGATAACTAATCATAGTAAGTAGTTGTTTTTAAAAAATGTGATGTAGTCTTAAAATATGACAATTTATATGAGATAGTTGTAGACAACTGGTAGGAAAGATCCGATTTTCATATTAATTTGGTAAGTATCGAGTTATTTTGCTATCTCAAGTCTACTTATTTAACTAATGAGTGTGTAAATCGGCCCTGAAGCTGTGATAGCTGAAATTCTGGTCTTCCACTTTTGGTTAAAAACCAAAATAAGTATAGTATATGTATCTACCTTAATATCCTAGTTGTAATTCAATGGTGGGAGTTTGTAATAAATTAAGTATTGCGGTTTTGGTTTATTTTGAAACATGTTAATTTGAAATGTGTGTTGGTACTTTTTGTGTATTAAAATAACTTGGTCACATGTAGGCAAGTTAAATGAATTCCTAGCTTTTAAACATTTATTGAGCAGTTACCATGTTATGCATTTTATTATATTTTTTTTATGTTGATTTGCAAAAATTATAACATTTTCATGATGTCTGTGGGAGTGAAGCCATAGGCAAAAAGTAAGTCCTCAATATTTATTTAATTTGATGTTATCACGACTTAAATGTGTTTACAGATCGATGTAAAAACCGCTTTTAAATTGATCATTTATTTCGTTTATTTGCATAAAAGTAACGTTTAACATTTGAAAATTTTACTCGTCATTATTACTTATTATATTTTTAGTATCTAAGCCCTAAGCTATTTATTAGTAGCAAGGTATTAGGTAGATTACAGGTTTTCCAAAACGTACAAATTGTTCTTAATTACTCTACCTCACGGCACATCTACGAATTTCAGCCACAAATGTTGGGTAAATATTGGAATTAAATAAATTATTATTGTGTTTTGAATTGCCTTTTATTTCTATTGACTATCCAGCGAAATAAAGTAGATAGATAGCACTTTATTGAAAATGTAACTTACGAAAACTTTTGAAAACGTATGTGATGAAAATATATTTGAAAATTAAACCGGAAGAAAACCTCCGTGCTGTTTATTCACGTCATCCAAACGGCGGCGTAGAAAGTCATTCTGGAAGTGAACAGAAATGTATTTAGGGACACTAGATGATACGCGAGGTTCAACAGCTAAACTATCATGTGGCTTTTGACAAGTGTTCTTTTATAGATTGTAAAACACGATTTTGTTGTTTTACCTCTCTCAGTAGTTCATCTTCCCGCTCGGCTGCAATATTGAGCATTTCCTTCGATCTCTCTAACAGTAAATCCTTCTCTTGAATACTACGTTTAAGGTTTACAATTTCCACACGATATGATTCCAGTGAATTACGTCCCTGCAAAAATATAATATTTTTTAGCTATTTTTGTATTGCAGAAGGAATAAAAGGCCATTAAAAAAGAAACCAAACAAATTAAAAAAGAGTTAAGAAATACTACAACTTGTTACCTTATCGGAACTACTGCGTCCACTGCTGGGTCGAGAATCAATTTTCTTATAAACACCTGAAGTCTTTTGATCCGCCTGCAACTTACTTACAAGACCTGTAAATATAGGTAGGTATTCAAAGAGTTCCATCTCCATTTGTATTGTACTAAGTACTTAGCTATACTAAATTTAATAAATAAACAGCCACGATCATTTTCCAGTCGTTCATGTCCAATGTTAAAATCTGAATTCAGAAAAGCGGGCTCTAAGTGACTGAAGTGTTAGTAAAACGAACCTCTCAGCGTGAGCACAGTTTGTTCGAGATCGTTGATCCTGTGATGATTTGTTGTGGATGGTGTGGTCTCCAGAGAGTTCACTTTAAATGTTAGCTGTACGTTCTCTTCCTTTAACATCTCGCAGTAACTGTTATGAAATGAAATATTACATATTATAAAAAATAGTGTACTACAGTACGGGGGATCCCTATTCTCTACCTAAATTTAATCCTACTTAATATTATAAATGTGAAACTTCGTGGGTGTTTGTTACTCAGTCACGACATATCAGCTAAATAGACTAGGATGGAACTTAGATAAAGTATACCATAGAATTAAATTTAGGATACTTTTATTCCGGAATTAACATTAAACCTTTCGGTAACGGGAGCAAAACCGTGGAGGCAAAGCTGGTTGTAGAATACTACTAAAGTATGAAAATCTTACTAGCATTTCTTTAAACTACCACCACTATAACCGCTAAGTTAATTAAATATCAATACAATAAAAAATCTATATTTTTAACAGTTTTTTTTTATTCTAGTCGAAGGAATGTGAATGTGTTTAGAAATTAAATCAAAGTCAAAGTCAAAGCCATTTATTCAGTTTAGGCCCTAGGACTACCACCGATTCGGAAATCAGCCTTCAACTGAGAAGAACCGGCAAGAAACTCAGCAAGGTTACATTTTTTATATATATTTTTCTTTTTTTTTATAATCTGACTATTGGCTATATTTTTTCAATAACAGCAAAATGTACAATACAATATACAACTAAATCAAAAAGAAAAATACCAATACCAAGTAAATAATAAAATGTAACGCAAACAAGTTCTTATTAAATAATAGCGAATACGCTACATAATGGCTAAAACTAAAAAAATAAAATAAAAAAAACAATATGCGAAGTGCACCTGTGCAGAGTGAAACTATTTCCAAACATCCCTATCTTCAATATATTGAGCTACCTTGTAATAAGCCTTTTCCTTCAAAACTTTCTTTACGTAAAATTTGAATTTAAAATCGGTCATCTTGGTTACCGAGTTAGGTATTTTATTATAAAAACGAACGCAATTACCAAGGAATGACTTGCTAACTTTGGCTAACCTAAAATATGGAACAACTAATTTCTCTCTTTGCCTTGTATTTATATTATGGACATCTACTTTTGTTTTAAACATTCCTATATTTCTACGTATGAACATTATATTTTCATAAATGTAGAGTGAAGGCAAAGTCATTATATTTATTTCTTTAAATAAATGCTTTAATGAGTCCCGAGGACCCATACTATAAATTGCACGAATTGCCCTTTTTTGTAGTATAAAAATAGTTTCAATATCGGCTGCTGCTCCCCATAATAAAATACCGTATGATAACAGACTGTGAAAGTAAGCAAAATATACTAGTTTAGCCGTCTCGACATTCGTCAATTGTTTAATTTTTCTTACAGCAAATGCAGCAGAACTTAATTTACCTGCCAAAGAATCTATATGAGGACCCCATTGTAATTTATTATCTAATGTTAAACCTAAGAATACAGTTTTATTAACCATGTCCAAATTACTGCTATCTATTATTACTTGACTATCTACTTGTGCTACATTGGGTAGAGAGAATCTTAAACATTTAGTCTTCTTAGAGTTGAGTAACAAATTGTTTGCAGTAAACCACTTGGAGACTATTGACAAGGTATCATTTACTCTTATAAGTTCTTTGTCTTTTCTATCAACTTTAAAAATCAACGAAGTATCGTCAGCAAACAAGACTATATCTGAGAGGCCATTTACAATATATGGTAAATCATTTCAATAAACTAAAAACAAAAATGGTCCTAGTATTGAGCCCTGGGGTACCCCCATTTCGATTAAAGAGCCCTCAGATGTTGTACTACTAATCCCTACCTTTTGTTGACGATTAGATAAATAAGATAGAACAAGATCATAAGCAGTTCCACGAATTCCGTAATAGTCTAGCTTTAGTAGCAGTGTACGGTGGTCGACACAGTCGAAGGCCTTGGATAGATCACAGAATATACCAATTGCATCCTGTGAACCCTCCCAAGCCTCATAAATGGATTTCAATAATTTTGCAGCTGCATCGGAAGTAGATTTTCCCTTCGTGAAACCAAACTGATGACCATGCAGTATCTCATGTTCATTAAAGTGAATAGAATAAAATGGAATAGGTACTATTATTATCGATTAAATATATAGTTATTCAAACCTCTTCCAATATTCAAGCTCTGGTTGAGTATCGTTCGTTGCTTTCAATGGTGTTTTGATCTGAGATTCCAGTAAAGTGGACTCAAGCTTTATAACTTGACCTTTTAGTGATGTTATCTCCGCTAGAGACTTTTCATACTCTGTTACCAGGAACTCGTTGCCCTGATGAATTAAATATTTATATATTCAGTCCCAGTCGTCTAAAAAGATCTAATAGATGGTGACTAAGGAGTTCATGATTTACCTACTCAATGAAAAAACAAACGACAAAAGTTACAATTCATTTGTATTTCATTTCAACCCAATTAATCGTTTGTAAATTTTAAAAAGCGTAAATATTGAAACTAGATTAAAATAACGACTAAGGGCGACTCTCATGATTTTTGAAGATTGGGTGAAAACAAATAATAAGAAAATATAGAGAAAAATATAAGAAACAGTTTTGTAAACAAAAGAAATTTAAAATAGTTATGGGCAATACAATATTTGTAATTCCACCTTTTCAGCGAATTCAAGAGCAGCTATCCTCCTTTGCTGCGCTTGCACACGGTCGAGCAGAGCTCGCGACGACACGGGTGGTGGACTCTTCATACACATGCACTCCCTGCTCGAGTGGTAACTTTTCTCTAATGACTCAGTATCCTGTTTCTCAATGGCTAGCTGACTTTCATCTGCAGAAAATTCTGGAGTATTTTTATTGTGAGATTAGAGGCGAGGGGAGGGGTTCGAGCCAAATATCACGACATCTCATTAAGGGAGTCGAAAAATCGCCAAAATCACCTCACTTAATTAATGGACGCCCCCTTATCCTCTTTTTGCTGCCAATAAAATTAATTTTGTAAACTTATTATAACTTGCTTTGTTACTTTGTAAATGCCACACACTGTGCGTGGTCCGACACGCACATGGTCGGTTTTTTATTTACGTCTGGGATGGATTGATCCTTTTCGAACTTAGCATGTAAATGGTGTAAAAGATATCAAAGTCAAAGCCATTTATTCAGTTTGGGCCTTTAATCAAAATTATGAAGGTCGAATTTACTGAAGTTACCACCGGTTCGGAAAAAGTCCAAATTACCGCAGCCTGCTACATAACAGTCCCATTTATGTATGTTTTTACAATCTAATCACTGCTATACAGGCTATAAGCAAATTATGATGAAATGCTTAGTACTTACGCTTAACTTCATTGAGCCTGGAGAGCAATACCCGTTTCTCCTTTTCTAATCTGGACAGAGCTGATTTAGCAAGGTTAAGGCCAGACTCGAGCTTAGTCACCTCCTGGCATTTTTCGCTATAACGCACTTGCCAGCGTTCTGATGTCTGTTGTGCCCTTTGGAACATAACTATGTTAACAATCTCAGTATTTTTGACTGGTAAAAAAAGTTTATACTGAAATAGTGACGATTACCGATTTCTAAACAACCACGAATAAAAAAAAATGTTAACTTTCGAAAAGTTTGAAGCAAAGTTAAAAAGAATAAGTACCTCTTCCATTTATCCCAGAGTGCGATACTAGAATTAGTGTCACGACGCGCACTAGTCAGCTGTGCTTGTAGAGATGCAATTTTATGTTGCAATACTGCAGTTTCGGCCGTCGTCACTTTAGTACCTGATGTATTACTGGAATATCATTTTACAAATTATATTTATATAAAATGAACGAAAACCTATATTTTGATTAAAGGCCGTGCAAGAAAGAAGTAATACTTACATTCTAAATACTTGATTCTTGAGATTCTGTGCATCAAGTCTTGATCGCCGCTCTCTAGCTGCTAGTGCTTTAATCTGACGTCGTAATATAATATTTTGTTTGCTCGCCATTTGCTTTTCTCGACGTAGACGTTCAATAATTGGTTCTTGCCTACGGATAAAGAGATGTACTATGTACTCGTATAGTGTACATTTTATTAAATAGCATTATGATTCTGAGGCATGGCGATGAACAAGCGCAGTTCTAACACTATTCTTATTCTAACGAAAACGTGTACAAATGAAGTACATTATTAAAATGGGAACTCACCAGATAGACGACGATGTTGATGGCATTCTCACTAAATCATCTTGCATGTCATGTAAATCACCGGTGGAATCAAATTTTAGCTCCAGGCGATCCGAGCCATGTTGCGACAATCCATCACTTGCTTCGTCTACTTCTACTATTGCAGACAGATCGAAACTTGGATCATTTACTGAGATCATTGTCTGCATATTCATTATTTGTGTCTGTAATTATTTACATGTTTTTCGCTTTTTAACCGACTTTAAAAATAGGAGGAGGTTCTCAATTCGACTGTACGTATTTTTTTGCTGTTACGCGATTACTCCGCCAATTATAATAATTATTTATTTTGATGATTTTTTTTGTTTGGTAGTTCATACTTGAGAGGTGGTCCCATTTAAATTTTATTATGATCTGATCATGGACTTTGAAGATATGACGGAATTCCTCAACTAAAAGGAGCACAAAAATTGCGATTGAAATATCTTATTCAATATTGTCAACAATTATTATTGATATGCATATCCTCGATCAGAGACAAATCTCGATAGGTATTCAATACACATAAGATACTAAAAATGGAAAAATAAAATTAACTTTTAAGTAAAATTAAAATTATCACCTCAATTTTAATCGTCTATGAGACGTAACGTTTTTTATTCGCGCGTGAGGCGTATGAAAATGGATTATTGTATGTATTAATCCTGCTTTTAAAACTAATTGAAACTATACGTTCGGTACTTATCAATAAACTAGCTGTTTGCCCGCGGCTTCGCTCGCGCAGACTTTATAAAATTTCTATAACTTTTTTCCCGTTAGCCAATTTCGATGAAACGAACAGTGGTACCTACTTATAAAAGTAAATTCTAAAAATCTTTAAATAACGATAACTTTTTTGCAATATCCGATTTTAATGAAACAATGACTACCTATATTCTACCCCAAATTAATTTGGTTTTGTCTACCTGTGAAATCTACATGAAAATACGTTCAGTGGTTTTGGAAATGTGCGTGAACCAACACAGACAGAAATTAATTTAAAAAATCGCTGATTTTTGTTCTGTTTTAATTAATTTAATATAAGCCAGATTAGAGATCACCCAATGAATGATGATTATTGTATAAATTAATATAAATAAATTAATATGATGAGGATGATTTGATAATTCAAATTTTCGCGAAAATCCTAGAAATATTGCGAAAACACGGATAATAAGAAAATGGTGAAAACAATGGTGAAACATTTCTCAATATGAAGAGTTTCCGTGCAGTTAAAAAAAACCCGGCCAAGTGCGAGTCGGACTCGCGCACCGAGGGTTCCGTACAATTTTCGTCCATCGTTCATCCATCACGGGAAATGCACAATTTTATTTATTTACCTTATTTGAGGTTGGTGCCAATTAAGCTCTAAATTGTATGAGCGCCCATACAACTCAGAGGTCTTTATTAATTGGCGTAGCTATGTATGTATGGGGACACCCTTTAATTTTCAACTTTTTTTATTTTTTGGAATTTTTCCTTTATTTGACCTTGCTTTTTGCCAAATTTCGTGATTCCAGGTCTACGGGACCAAACTTTGGACCTTTCTAAATACGTTAATGCACTTAACTCCATTTCGTAAAATTTGTGACTTAGCTCTATTGATTGACCTCCAATGCGACGATTTTTAAAGTAAATCCAGATCAAATTAACAAAACCACAATGGAAAATTGTACGTAATATAATTATCTGTGTCTTTCCTTAGCATGTAAAATCAAAGTTATGTCGTAATCGTTATGTAGGTATATCGTATTAATTACTAATACTTACTACTGTCTCACGTATATTTATACATAAGAAAAATATCCTTACATGAACACTCGTTGAAAACATTACAACGCCATCTTGTGTCAAAAATACATGACAATATAATATATCTAAGTCAAATAAACCAAATCACAAAGCAAAATCGAAATAGAAGGTAGTTATATAGTTTATTATATGTATAGTTTATTATATTTTTAAAAGACCGATCGAGTCGTTAGCTCGTCCTGACTTTCTATAAAAATCTTGAAATGTCGATAACTCTTTTTGCAACATCCGATTTTAATGAAACAAAGCCTACATTCTGCCCCGAATAAATCTCTGTCTACCTGTGAAAACTACATGCAAATCTGTTCAGTATTTCTGGAGATGTGCGTGAACAAACAGATAGACAGAACGACAGACAGAAAAAAATTCTAAAAATCACTGGTTTTTGTTCTATTACCCTTCTTTAGTTATCCCCTTTTTATTTTTATTACTTTTCTTCAATGTACAGACACACCGGACTCTACTGTTTTATTATAGTATAGATAGATAACGGACATTTGTAATTAAGAAACCAATGCATTATTCTATTAATGTTTTGGATGCAAAATTAATACGTACACATCCATATTGCCATACTCTACTGGCGTTTAATTACAAAATTACGTCTCATAGGTGCTTGAGATTGACGTAATAAATTCATTAAAAATCAAAAGGGACCATCCACCTTAACATAATTTGTCTAAGGTCTGATGATGTCTATGATTTAATGACTTCACTACATATTATTGAACGAAGTCCCCCCGCCGCGCTGCGTCAGTTTGTCTGTTTGAACGCGATAAACTCAAAAACTAGTGAACGGATTTTCATACGGTTTTCACTAATGGTTGGAGCAATTCATGACAAAGGTTTAAGTATAGGTATAATTCATTAAGGTTTTGTGTAAACTGGCTGAAATATGACGATGATTGTTGAAGATGTCGGAAAAAATCATCCCAACTGGGAGCAGAAAAAATATGAAGGCGGGTGAATTTCCCAAATGACTTTTTTTTGTCTTCGGTGAAATTCGTATTTGAAAAAAAGAATATTGTATTGAATTGATTTATTTAGTATCCAATAGGTAGTTATTGGGTTGTGGCAAAAATATCATTTGATTAGGACTATATTTAAAGGTAGAAATAAATACATAAACTCTTATTTTTTTCATATCGGTGCTGTCCTCTTACTTTTTATACAAACTAAAAAGCTTATACGTTAATAAATATAAGTAAATTAAGTTTACAACCTATTCTATTTTATAGGATTTTAGTTTTATTATTAATAAATAGCATATTTTTTTATATAACTAATGATTGTTTTTGCTGAGAGGCACAAACGTGCTTGTCCTGTTCTCATATCAGTGACCAAAAGTAATTTAGACCTAACTTTACATAGACGAGTCTGACAGCGTCCCCTCCTCAATCTTATGTCATGTTAAGTAGCGTGCTAGTGCGCAGTCAAGACGGATGGGTGTCAAATCGATGCATATTCCCGCCAATAACGTGAGTACGCCATTCCAGTTGGTCCCGGACAATTATTTTATAATATCGGTGGTCATTTTTCTGGTGTAATGAGTAGTTATATTATGGTTGTTTGGTTCTTACAGAGGTAGTGTGAATTAGCTTCATTGACAGTTATTGAATTTATCCTAGATGTTATGCATTTTTGTAATTTTCGAAAAAGTGTGTTATTTATCACGTCGGTGTTCTCATATCGGTGAAATCGGTGGTCTTTATTCCCAAAAAGGGAACGCTGCCAGCCTGTTGGGAACCTTGCCTATCGACAGCAGCGAGGGCTTTGAGGATGTTTTCTATATATCATAGTTTGTATTTTTTACTTTAATTGTAAATATGTAAATAAATTACGTAAGCCAACAAACCTTCAAATTGTGGACTATGGATCGCAGCTGCTCAATTTGAGAATCTTTATCTGCTAGTTGTTTGACATACGATGCTTTTTGTTCGGTCAGTCTCAAGCGTAATTCTTTGTGCTCCCGTTGAGTATCACCTAGCTGTGATAGCCAGTGTTGGTTCTCTGCTTTGTAAGATTCCACCTATAAGTTTGTTAGAAAAGTTAAGCTAAACATAAAATAATATCAATGGATGTACCTACATTCAATTACACTTAAGGACATACCTCGTGACAGTGTCTTTCTTTAAGTTGCAAATTCAGGTGTTCCATTTTTGTCAGTCTTTCTGATGCCAAGCTTTTCCAGCGTTCTGATTCACTTTGATATGTTGTTCTGTAATATTATCAATTATCTACTACTAATAAAGAAGCTTTTTTATACATATAACAATTAAATATGAAAAATAAACGAAACACCACAAATAAATGAAATAAAAAAGAAACTAACACATCAGTTTTACATTCGTCTAATTCACTTTGCAATTTAAAACACTTGTCTTCCAGCTCCATAGTTTTCATTGTGTATTTATTCATAATCTCTTTATGCGAATCTTGATTAGTGACATTGGAGTCACTTCCTCTCCTGGAATAAATATCTGATTAACAGCTAACTCGATTCACGTCATTAATCTAAGATAGGAGAGCGTTATCTACTGAACATTAGAAGTGATTGATGGATCTAGTTCTTATATTAACGCGATAAAAAAAAAGTAGAGATCTAACAATCCTATCCTAACTAATATTATAAATGCGAAAGTGCATTTATTGTTTGTTTGTTACCTTTTCACGCTTAAACCGCTGAACCGATCGCGATGAAATTTGGTATGCAGATAGCCTTTGGTACGGAGAAAAACATAAGATCCTTGGGGAACGCGGGTGAAACCGCGGGACGGAATCTAGTATTATTATAAATTTCCTCTGCTTTCTCAGCTTCGCACGGGGAGCAGTCCCAGTATGCATAATTTTTTCCGACATTTTCAACAATCATCGTCATATTTCAACGAATTTACACAAAACTTTAATAACTATATATCTCTAAACCTTTCTCACGAATCACTCTGTCCATTGGTGAAAATTGTATGAAAATCCGTTCAGTAGTTTTAGAGTTTATAGCGTTCAGACAGACAGACAGACGGACGCGGCAGGAGGACTTTGTTTTTAAGGTTCCGTTCCCAAAGGGTAAAAACGGGACCCTATTACTAAGACTTCGCTGTCTGTCCGTCCGTCTGTCCGTCCATCTGTCTGTCTCCAGGCTGTATCTCAAGAACCGCGATAGCTAGACAGTTGAAATTTTCACGAATTATGTATTTCTGTTGCCGCTATAACAACAAATACTAAAAACAAAATAAAATAAATATTTAAGGGGGGCTCCCATACAACAAACGCGTTTTTTTTGCCCTTTTATTTCTATATGGTAGTTCCCGTTGACCTAGAATCACGAAATTTGGCAAAAAGCAAGGTCTTACAGCACAAATAAAGGGAAAATTCCAAAAAAAATAAAAAAGTTGAAAATTAAAGGGTGTCCCCATGCATACATAGTTACGCCAATTAATCTCTGAGTTGTATGGGCGCTCATACAATTTAGAGGTCTAGCTTAATTAGCATGCTAATAAGGTAAATAAATAAAATTGTGCATTTTCCGTGATGGGTGAACGATGGACGAAGTTTGTACGGACCCTCGGTGCGTGGGTCCGACTCGCACTTGGCCGCTTTTAATATAAAGCATACCTTTCCAGTTTTGTTTGCAATTCTGTAATTTTGGAATGCATATCTTTCATTGATGTTGCATATTCTTCTCTTTCATCGTTTAATAGATTTTTGTATTCTGCAACAATATCATTTTTATCATTTTCAATTTGCTTCAGTGCAAGTAATAGAGATTTATTTTCTTCATTTGCCATTTCCTTCATTTTATTTTTATCTGCAGCTTGAACTGTTTTGATTTTGTCAAGCTGCTTTCTTAAGTCATCATTAGTTATTTGCAGTCTGTCATTTATTATATCCTTTTGTTCATAAGAATCTTTGAGATGATTGATTGTATAATCCAAATTATTTTTTTCTGTATTTAGTGCCAGAAAATCTTTAGTGCATTGCTGTGCTAACTTAATAGCTTCCGAAAGTTCTTTGTTTTTGCTACGAATACTGTTTTCATGAGAATTTACAAGCAATTTTAATTCAGTTAGCTGTTTGTCATCTTCTGTTTGTATTGTTCTATCTTTTTTAGGTATTTCATTAAATGTAGTTTGAACTGATACGCTTGCTGATTTTGGACTTTTTTCAATAAGTTGAACTAAAGGTTTAGTTGTTATTTCCCGCACGTTTGTAGTGTCCAAATTTGTTTTTGATTGTTTTAGAACTTGTGGTCTCGGTAATGTTATAGTTTGACTCTCTAAAATCAAAAAAATATGTTGATGAATAAATAAAATAAATATATAATCTATACTAATATTATAAAACTGAAGAGTTTGTTTGTTTATTTGTTTGAACGAGCCAATCTCAGGAACTACTGGTTTGATTTGAAAATTTATTTCAGTGTTGGATAGCCCATTTATCGAGGAAGGATAAATCCCGGGAAAACACGTAGACAACACACACAAGATCCCTCGGGAACGCGGGTGAAACCGCGCGCAAAAGCTAGTATTTATATAAATATAGCATACAAAATAGCTAAAATTAAAGCATATCATATAAATTTAAAATCAACACAATTTATAAAGTAAAGTTATTTACTTCTAGAGCTTGATTCATCGTCAGACTGGATATCTTCCAATTTCAGATTAGTTACACTGATTTCGCCATCTGAATTTCTTTGATCTATAATACCATTCAAAGAAGGTTTTTCAAAGCCTTGATTTACAAGAACCAGACTTTTCTCTAAAAAGTTGCAATGTTTTATTGATTCATCTTGGGATTGCTCCAGCGCCCTAAACTTTTTGTTCATATGATCAATCTCGCGACAATGTATTGATTGCTGAAAATGATTACACTAAGCTTGTTAAGAATTATCATAAAAAAATAGATGTTTATTATTGAAATATTACATACCATCATTATGTATTTTAATTTATGTACGCAACTGTCTTCTTCTATTAAACACTTGTTCTTAGATAAGTCTAGAATTTGATCATACACGCTATGTTTGATCATCAAACTTGATTGCAAGTCTTCAATTTCATGTAACTTTTCATTAGCAGCCTGATTGTTTCGATTTAGTTCTTCCATTTTATTTAGATAATTTTCTAAAGAGGCAAGTGGTAGACTGCCTTGATACTGTTGTCGTAATATTTGCATAATTTCATACATGTATCTAAAAATAATCATGGTCGATGAAAATAATCACATTGATTTATTTATAAGAATAACAAAGTATTTTCACCTGAATTTGCTTTCGAATCTAAAAGAATATACTTCAAAAATCTTTTGTCGAGCCTTCAGCATTTCTTCGGCTTCTGCTCTTAATTCTTTTTCTTTATACAAAGCCGAATTAAGCCTTTCTATCTTCTTGTGGCTTTCTGAAGCTTGTAAATGTGCCACTAGAACTTCACCACCTAATCTAGAGAAAGTAAAATCTAATACTTACAAATGTATTTTTTATGTCAACAGGTTGATAAGTAGGCAAACGGTCTACCTACCTGATGTTTAGTGGTCATAGCAGCCTATGGACATTTACAATGTTTTGCTAACTTGAAGTGCTTTTTTACGACCTTAATTTCTTATGATTTTGTGAAAAGTGACAAAAACGAATATAAATACTTACCTAGCAACAATTGCTTTGCTATCATCCGAAGATTGTAAATCAATTATTTGATGTCTCAGTATATTAATTTCCAAATCATTACTCATTTGTCTATGTTGGTTATCTTGCAACTAAAATAATAGAAGATACAACAAATGTAGGTAGGAACAAAGTTGACAATATATATAGTTACGTAGTTTCTGTGAAGATACTTGCTAGTTGGCTGTTCAGTACGAACGAGGTTTTGCATATTTTTGGAGTGGAAATTGAGTGGGCGATCTGATAGATCATGATCTTTCTCTCTCTTTTCATATATTTCGGTTATGTATTTTAAACCTAACTATAGAAAATTTTAATAAAATAATAACAATAATGAATAAAATGTACTTTCTTTTTCCCACAATAATTAATTATTTGCTAATAAAATTATAGTCTCCACCCCACGCTTTGTGAAGTTATACACGGAGAAATAAAATAACTTCAATGGTGGGTGACTATTATGAATGTTGTGTTTATTGATTGTGATCAAATGTGTTTTTTTTTAAGTTTTTAGAAATTAATGGTACGGAATCTTAGTTAAATTTTTAAACACATTATAATATTATAATGATTTTACCACTTTAAAGCAAATCAATATTTTTATTCTATAACTAGCTTTTCACCCCGCGGTTTCACTAGCAATTTTCTTCATAACTATATGCATGAATTTTCCGATGTTTATGTTATTCAGTTATTCAAGCAGGGACAAATCCAACAAATCAAAGATCATAAAAATCGGTCCAGCCGTTCTTGGGTTATAAATGGTATAACCAACCCGATTTTGTTATAGATTACTTACCTGTAATAGAGCTACATCAAGCTGGTTTCCAATATGTTTACATTGTTCTTTCAGTATTTTATTTTCATTAGCAAATTTTTGTAACTGATCTTTCATCAATTCCATATCTTCTTTTGTTATAGAAGCTAGAGTTTGATCACTAAAATCATAAATGTTTATTTCAAAACAAGTATCATGGATATAGAGATAATATAATACGTATGAGGATTAGTTATTTGGCTTACATTATTTTTGACTGAGTTTCTTGCAATTCCATATTCTTCTTTTCTGAATGATCTATTTTCTTATTTCTATCTTCTAATTCAGAACAAACTTGTTCAACCTGTTTTTGGAGAATTGATTGTTCTACTTTTGATAATAATTTATTTGTATTATCTTGATCTGGTTTTGCTAAAAAAAAGTTCAGTTAGGTATTTAGGCGATGATAGCTCAGTGGTAGTCACGTCAGGCGCCGCGGCGAAGGTCGTGGGTTCTAATCCTACAATGAGCTTGAGCTTTCGGTGAAGGAAAACATCGTGAGGAAACCATAGCACGGTGGTACGGTACTTAGTACCCGTCTGGCTGGCTACCACCCTCAAGTTGAAAATCTGTCGCCAAACACCTATTGGTGTGTTCCGGCAGCTGCACTTGAGAGCCAGTTCCTTCTAGGCTTTGTGTGCTTACCACCTTCGACCACATCATCACTTACCATAGTGAGATTGTGGTCAAACACAAGCCTATACAAATAGAAAAAAAAAATCTACTCAATCTAATTGTTCAAAATAAGTCTAAATATAAGGCCTTACATACATAGATTTCGCTCAAAATACTTTTCAAAATAATTTATGATGTCTATTTTATCTCTTTCCATCATTTCCAACAGATCAAGAGATTTACTTTGATTACAAGCCCCCTTATGTACTAGTTTTCGATACTTTGAAATATATTCATTGAGTGCTACATTTTGCTTCCAAAAAAGTTCAATAGATACACAACTACGCAGTTTATCTGTGAGATTTACTACTGCAAGAATTAACTTCTGAATTTGAGCTTCGTAATCTGAGGATATTATCATTGCATCTTTTTTGCTTTCTATATTCTCATTCTTCATATTTTCATTTAGTGTTCTGATGTATTTATATGATTCTTCTAAATAAGAACACTTTCTTTGCAAAGAGCTCACGCTGGGTATAAAGGCCAATCCCGGTGAGCTTTCACTTATATCTTCTTCTTCTATTTGACGCAGTTGACCTTTTAGGTTTTCAATTTCAGCTCTATATTGCTCCTCTTGGATATCCCACTTATTGCGATCATCGGTTGCTTGCATTACCATATCAGTCATTTTGTCAAATAAAATTTTAAATCTGTTATGAAAATATTCCAAGCTTTTTTTGAGTTGACTTCCATACAAATTATTTCCTTTTGTAATGATGTTGTCAATATCAGATTTGTCATAGAAATCAATATTGTTTTGTTCCTTTTCCGAGATCCATGTACCAAATTCACAAATATTTATATTTGTGGTACTAGATGCAGTTTCTTCAGATTCTTTTTGTTTATTCTTACTTTCTATTTCATTTAACTTTTGTTCAAGTTCTGAAGATTTTTGTGTCTCCTTTGATAGTTGAGACATTACATCAAAAGTTTCTTTTCTGAAATATATAGGTGATATTTAAATAAATATGAAAACTGGGGCATCGATATTGCTTTTTTCAGGACTGGAGCTAGATTATGAGTTGACATAAAAGTAAAACAAATCAAACCTCGCATCGTGAAGAGCTGTAATAAGAGCATCTTTCCCTCCTAGGGCTTCTCTTAGTTGCATTACTGTTATCATATGTGGAGCAAACCAACCAGCTGAATGTCGTGCTTCCATTGCCTGTAATATTGTATCTAAACTAGGACATTGTAGAGCTAATATTCCTGACGACGTTGTACCTTAAATAATACACATATATTTTAATAAATAGAAATAAAGTAATGCTCCTTTATGATATTCAAAAATAATGTATTATGTAGGTATTGAAACTTACTATTGTCTTTTAAAAATATTAAAATTTCTTGGAGACCTTTTCGGAGACCTTCATTTTCTTCAATTATTTCTTTCATTTCTGTTTCCCCATTTGATTCCTTTAATTTATTTTGGGCATCTTTTTGTTGATATTTAGCCAAGAACCTATAATTTTGATGTTTAAAATAATTCGTTTAACAATTTGCATTAAAGAAAAACCAACGCGGTCACGAACCAATCATATTTTTAGTAATTCTTATTATATCTTCACATAATTTAGGTTTTATGCTTAAATATTGTTTTGAAATTGTTTTTTCATTCAAATTATTACATTTGAAAGAAAAAAGGCAATCAAAATGAGATTGTTCCGAATCGGAGGTAACTTCAGTAGCTTCGGCGTTCATAAGGGCCATGTGGGCCGTGGATCTAAACTGAATAAATGGCATTGACTTTAAACTTGGTTCTTATTGCAAATTAATTTTATTATTATTTAAGACAATGGACGATGAAGATGTCTTAATTGCTAGTGCTGCACCATTGTAATAAAAAAACCGGGCAAGTGCGAGTCGGACTCGCGCACCGAGGGTTCCGTACAAACTTCGTCCATTGTTCGTCCATCAACGGAAATGCACATTTTTACTTATTTGAGGTTGGTGCCAATTAAGTAGTTAATTAACTAGACCTCTGAGTTGTATGAGCGCCCATACAACTCAGAGGTCTTTATTAATTGGCGTAACTATGTATGTATGGGGACACCCTTTAATTTTCAACTTTTTGATTTTTTTAGATTTTTTTTTTTTTTTATTTGATTGAATGAAAGGTAAATTGCGGTTTACGATTTATGACGTATTAAAAAAAACTACTAATTAGATTTCGTTCAAACCAATTTTCGGTGGAAGTTTGCATGGCAATGTACATCATATATTTTTTTTAGTTTATCGTTCTCTTATTTTAGAAGTTACAGGGGGGGGACACACATTTCGCGCAAACTATTCAGTTTAAGAAAAAATTATGTTAGAAACCTCAATATCATTTTTAAAGACCTATCCATAGACACCCCACACTTATGGCTTGGATGAAAAAAAAAATTTTGAGTTTCAGTTCTAAGTATGGGGAACCCCCTAAATTTATTGTTTTTTTTTCTATTTTTGTGTGAAAATCTTAATGCGGTTCACAGAATACATCTCCTTACCAAGTTTCAACAGTATAGCTCTTATAGTTTCGGAAAAAGTGGCTGTGACATACGGACGGACAGACAGACGGACGGACAGACAGACAGACAGACATGACGAATCTATAAGGGTTCCGTTTTTTGCCATTTGGCTACGAAACCCTAAAAAAAGCGTTGTTGCATGACGTTTTAAAGGTAGAGGAATGTATAATATAATGGACATTCAAAAAGATCCATAATTTATAATGCATGATAATTTTTCGTTTAAATATAATGCTTGATAATAGGGTATTACACCCATTTTTGAAAAGTGTCTCAATTCATTCCTAAGGTGCTAATAAGCCACAAAAAAAAAACACAAAAATTTTATTCAATCATAAGTGCCATAAAAATGCATTAAAATTTTACATTTTCAATTTTCGCGCGTAGTTTGATGAAAACGCTGGACGCCATGTTACTCTACGGTCATGACGTTATATGGTCTCTTGTAAGTAAATAAATGCGCTGATATTGGTCTCAATTGGACTTATAACATTTTATTAATTAAAAATTAGCTATTATCCTTTTTATTAGTGTGCTGTTCCTGAATGCATGAATACTAGTGTAAAAATAATAATAATAGGTAATACTTCAGTTGACACTTTTTAGTTTACATACTTCACCGTATGACGTTGTTATTATAATGGCGGCTACTGTTTCGCTTGTTTAGAAACAGATAAAAAAAACTAAAACCTTTGAAATGAATTTTAAAATTAATTAAGTTATTTTATGAACTAAAACTAACATTTTCCGATTGCTTATTGCCTAAGATATCTAAATTGTACATTTTTAGATTTTTTCTCATATAGAGTAAAATACCCTATTTAACAATACAAAGTAAGAAAGTAAATATGTATATAATTTTTTAAACTATATTCATCGTGTTTTGGACCCCGCAAATAAAGTATCTGGATCGAAATTGGCTAATCGATAAATATGCTCACAATATTATTTCTAAAACGCGTGTAGATGTTCCACTAAAAAAATAAATCTGTTTTCCCCCCCTTTCCCTTACCTACGACCCACAAGGAACAAAATTTCAACATCATACGTTTTCTAGTTCCTAAAATATCGTGTTTGGTGAGTGGTATTTCGCTTTTGTATTAACCTAGCGGATCGACATTTAGAGTTGCATATCGAAACCATGTTTAAGTTCGTCATGCTATAGAACTTTTATTATGGCACCAACTCTGAAATTGCGAAATATATGTTAGCCTAACATAGGTTTCAAAATATCCGCTCAGTATATTATATTTAATTTATCAGATATATTTGATTAGCTCGTATCCGTACTGGGTCGTATTTTTATCCCATTTATTTATTATCTTACGTGGATGATTCTCCTCCACCATCTGTTGGCATTGCATCTTCCTCACCGTCTCCGACGTCGTCAATATTGTCCTGATATCCATTTTTTTCTAGAGCTACAGTCATCTTAGCAATTTTTGATTTCATTTTATGGTTGTCCAACTTAACCATAACAAGCTCATTTTCTAGGTCTTTCAATTCTTTAACAATTTGTTTGTTAGCATGTTCCATATCATGATATTTTTTCAAAATACCAGTTGTCGGTATATTCTCATCAGCTGATATATTAAATTCTTGCCTGAAAACAAAACATTTAGTTACTGAATTACTACTAAATTGTTTTTGTGTGATGGGAAAGTGGTCAGTATTTATCAAGGTTTACCTTAATGTTTCATTTTCCAATTGTAAGTCGTTCACGAGTTGGCTAAGACTATTTACTTCCTGGACCAAGGATTTGATTCCTTCATCTTTAAATCGAAGTTGTCTTTTTTTACTTTTTAAGCCTTCGAATAAACCGTTAATTCCTTCGTTTGTTTGTAGAAGTTGTAATTGAGATGTTATTTCTGTTAGCTTGAAATTATAAAATATTTATATGTAAAAAACTAACTAAAATTATTATGTACAAAATAACAATAAAACTTCATAATCGGGAAATACATTTAATATGAAAAACGGAATGAAAGCATAATATATTATGAAAACAGTCAGGTACCTCTTTTTCTCTTTTAGCTACCATTTCCTCGGCACTCTGAAGAGCTACGGTCAGATTATTAACTTTTACTTTTAATTTATTAATCATTACTCGTTCTTTGCCATCATCACTCTGATTTTGAGAAACAGGTATAGAATCGGGTGCTTCTTCAATTGTTGCTTTTAGCTGCTTATTTTCAGCTCTCAATAAGTTGATTATGTTTGCAGACTGTTCAATTTCATATGAGGCCTCTGATAATTTTTCTTGCAATTCTTTCATTTTTAGTTCTTCTACACGTAATTCTGTTCTCTGTTATGTAATTGTAAAGATTAGTCATTAAATTAAAATATTTTTATGTACATTATATAAAATTTTAATAACCTTAGGGGACCATTTCATTCTTGATGCTTCAATAAGATCTTCTTTCAGTATCGCATTTTCTGTTGATAAAGATTTTATTTCAGCCTTCTTAGACCGAGCTACATTCTGAAAAAAGTATTAGATACTTACAGTCCTTGAGGTCTAAGCTGAGTTTTGTATTTGTGCGAGTAATCGCTATAAGAACCCGCTCTTAAATGAAGTGTGTGCGAGATAAAAGTAGTGGCGTCGCGCCCAAGGCCGGTGACGCGACACCTACACTATCAGTGTGCACTCACACAAATGCAAAGCTCCGCTTAGGCCTCGCGGACTTGTATCCATAGTTTTAATATATTCTGCACAATAAATAGATATTTACAAATGAACAAATATTATGTCCAGCAGTGGACGTCTTGCGACTGATGATGATGAACAAAAATTCCTACCTTCCAATGTTGGACTTTAGATTTGATTTCTTCGTAAATATTATCTCGTTTAGATTCTTTCTCAAACATATCTTTCCTTAAATATTCAATCTCAACAGTAAGCTGAGATTTTGTTTGTTCAGATTTACCCAACATTTCTGAAAATATAACATAAGATCAATTATTATCTTCACAAGATTATGACATATTTTATTCACACTATCTCATTACTCTTTACGTATTTATTACCTTTTAGTTGTAAGCATTCTTTGTTAATATGTATAATTTGTTCCGTTAAATTATCGATTAGCTGTGTAGCTTCTGTTAATTTATCCTTTAAAACTGTAACTTTTTCTTTAAACATCGTATTTTCTTCTTCCAATACCTAAAATCGTAAAAACAAAATATACAATAACTTAAGTTACGTACCAGTTAGTTAGTTACTTAGTTAGTCTATTTAGCTTATAGTATCGCTATGTATGGGTATAAGGTATAATATATTATTTTTTATTATGTATAATAATAGTACATAAAATGTCTTACCTTAACATCATTTAGTAGTTTTCTTATATGCTTATTTTTCATAGCAACATCATTTTCAAGTTTCACTACAGCATTCATTTCTGATAGAGTATCACGACTAGATTCACTATCTTTATCTGCAGT
Source organism: Tetheella fluctuosa (assembly GCA_951216915.1). Taxonomy (NCBI): domain Eukaryota; kingdom Metazoa; phylum Arthropoda; class Insecta; order Lepidoptera; family Drepanidae; genus Tetheella; species Tetheella fluctuosa. The sequence goes on along the minus strand of OX578222.1, from coordinate 7,128,915 downwards.
ATTCTTATTTTCTTCAAATTTATTCTTACGACCTTCTAATTCAGCAATATCAGTGTATAGTTGTTCTAATATTTCTTTATTGGCTTTAATTACTTCTTCTTGATGTGCTATGGTTTCTAAAAGACTGTCGCTACCCCTTGTAGGTGATTCTAAAGAAATAATATTTAGAGATATATTAAATAACTATAGTTTGGTGCATATAATAAATAATCAATATTTGTACCTACTATAAAAATATAAAGAATGTGTTCATGAAATATTGAGAAACTTTATACTTAAATTTATAAAAATCGCTACATTTTAGGATATCCTGCTTCATTATGTATTACGATTTATTTCGTATGCTTGATTTTAAGGGGGACGCAACGCACATACAATATACCATCTGGATTATCCACCTTATTACCAAAAATGCTTTAATGCAAGTCTAGTAAAACCCAGATTAAAAAAAATATATATACATATACCTATATAAAAGGTAAAGTATGTATGTATGTATGTATGCATGTATGTATGTTCCTTATAGACTCTGAAACCGCTGAACCGATCACGATGACATTTTCAGACAATCTTCATATTAGCCCCGCGGGTAATCCTATAAGGTTTGGTGGCGACCGGAGCACTCGGGACCGCGGGTGAAACCGCGGGTCGGAAGCTAGTAATATAATAAAAACCAGGACCAAATGGCCATTCTAGAGATGTAGGTATTTCTTAATTTGTATATCTACACAGATAACAGCTATATAGGTACCTCACAATAGGTATAAATAATACCAACTAAGTATGCTTAACTTACCAATTTTAATGGTGATATTTTCTTCTTAAGATCTTAAGAAGTGAAACTTACCCATGTTCAGACCTTTGCCTTTCGATTTAGACCCTTTTCTCTGAGTGGTTTCTATTTGTCCAAGCAAATTGTTTACCTGAGGAAAAGTAGTTACGATACATCATCTATAAAATTAAAATTACAGTCTGACAATTCAATCGTGAACTCTATTTGTGAATTTACAATGTCAATAATTATTTTATTTGTTTGGTGGCGCATTATAGTCCCCCTTATTCAGACCCATTCGGTTGCCATTCCGATCGGAAAGGACTATTTTATTTCGTTAAATTTAGGCTGATGCTGCAAACGCGACACGATCGACTGCCTCATTCCAAATGAAAGTCTGAAATGAGAAAATAGGAGCCATCCTGTCAATAGACTACAGCAGCAACTCAATACCTAGATATAAATTTATGTAGGTCCTACCTACTGTCCTTTCTTTTGTGGCACTTAGCAATTGTAAGTTGCTTACAGTAACTAATGTAGGTTTATAATTATAGTATAATAATATTTGAAACAGATAACTTACCTGTTCACTTTTATATTTTAAAATATCTTGAGCAAGTCTGAATAATGTTTTTAAATCTGTAAAGTTAAGTTCGATATCATCTGCTTCCATCCACGATAAACTTTCACATAATTTCTCTTTATCAGCTTGCATTAGTTCTCTTTGAGAGAAACTTAATATTTCCCTCCAATCGGTTTCGGCCATTTTTCCTTATTTTGCACTAGGTAGGTACTAAGTAATTAAAAAGTGAAAATTAAACTAAAAGGCACTCATGAAGTGACTCGCCCCACCTGGTACGATTTGTTTTGAAAAAGGGCGTCGTTGCCTAGCAACTATCAAAGAACATTGTTGCCAGGAATAATAATGTTTAAAATAATAATGGTTTTAGGTCGTTTTCCCTTAGACATTTTCCTAATAATTATTAGTTTCTATAATTATTATGAATAAAAAATCGTTGTCCATGAATTATTTATTATTATTTTAAAATTAAGATATATTTCACATTTCACAGTCATGAACATAACCTAGTCATGAAATTTCTTCTATAAATGTTAGCTACTTTCGCATTTTTCCTTACAGAAATAAACTTACTATTTATAAAAATAAATAGATTGATAGATTTTCTAGAGAAATTAAAGTAATACCTACCTACAATAAAATTTGGTTTAACCACATTGATTTTATTTAGTATCTACTGTAATTTTTCAAATGATTTTACCTAAATTTATAGGCATTGTGAAAAAGATCAAGGACATAAATGAATAGTAAAGATTGAAAATAATTATTGTAGCATTATAAGTTTATTAAGAAACTTACTTACAATAGGTATGACAAAAGGTACCTACATAATTTCTTTTAAAATCCATCAAAATTTCAATTTAGATTTTATGTCAAAAAACTTTTATATCCAATAAAATTCCCGTAATATGTACCTATGTAATAAATAGTATTGGAATAAAACATGGAATAAAACACTCTTTAAATAGAAAGATTATTTTATTAGGTGTGATGATTTTGAACAATATAGCAGTTAATGTTACATCGTAGGTATGTCGAGGTGTCAACAACAAAATAAAACATTTGTGCCATTAAAAATAAATTAACAAAAGTAAATACAACAATAAAATAGGTTAAAATAATGAAAGTATCTGAATAACTACACAAAACAAGCATTTACATAGGGCGAGGAGAAGCCAACTTTGGTAAAACTTACGATTACAAACGACAAAAATTCCGGATACTCTAATATCTTAATTGTATTGTATTATATAGTAGGTATGTATATATGTAGGTATATATTTGTGTAAACAATTGAATATCAAGTTTTAAATACAGTCAACATAAGACAGTTGCTACTTTCTATGAATGTAAAATATATAGTTTACAAAAATTTTATTCGTGACTAGATAATTATGATACTCATCGAAATAATTTTAGTAAAAATGATGATAGGTACATACAAAACTGAACTCACTGTGTTACACTCTGTCAGTTATTAATAAGAAGCCGCAAATCAAAGCGATTGGCGCTCTTTTAGATTAGCCCCGCGTTGAAATCATGTTACCACCAGATTGAAGACTGTGTAGGTACCAACTTAGTAAAAAAATATTTGTGGATCGCGGCTACGTATAATAACTGACTATAAATATATATTAATATATTGTTCAGACTAATAGCACTCATATTCCTTTATATCGATACACCTAAAATTAAGCATACAATATTGTATTGTCAACCGTTGCCAAATAACTCGCCCTATATACACTAACCGTTGCATAGTCGTTTTGAGTATTAAGATGTGTATACGTTTACATTAATTAATGTTAATTGTGGTAACTAATACTCATAGATGGTACTCTTAAAGAATATTGTATTACACGTCTGTAATGTTCACAAAATGTCAAAACTTTGTTACCGCCAAACATTTCTACGTGTGTTAAAATTTCAAAGTTTGACTTTTGCTGATATGTAACATCAAGTATAAAAGTTTGTTAGTAGGTATGTATTCATGAATTAGTAAATCCACGTGACCAGCTGCGATCTTTTAAAATGCCCATTTTAAAAGACGAGCTCAAACCACTCACTCCTATATTTTTAAATAAATAACTACACTAAACAATTTTACAGGTATATAAGTATTTTTATTATTTTTTATACAATTATACAACTTGATAATTTATCAGATAAACATACTCTTTGGGACGCACAAAACAACTTTGGATAGATTACACAGACGGTAAGTACAATGTAATACATAGTACCTACGGTTTGTTATGTATTTTTTATTTTGGAGATGACGACAGAAGCGAAAATAGGCAGTAACACCGATTTAATGATAAATATTCTACTCGATTATTGTTAGTAAATGAAGGTAGATCTAACATTCTTTCTAAATTCATGCCAATGCGTTAACTTAGTCAACATACAATTTTGAGGCAAGAACTCTTACGGGACAGGACATAAGTTCGGTAAGATTTTCATTCGATAGGCATAAAGTCGGCTCCTAAAATTACAAATTCTTTGTACAAAATGTTATAAAAAGTCATGGTAAGATTTGGTATAATTAGGCCATTAGGTACACTATCGGATCTTTCCACTAAGATAACTTTCATAAGAAGCACTTAATATATGTATTTAAGTAATTTCTATGTCAACATGCTATACACACCTATACCTTTACCAAAGGTTAAACAAAAATCTTTTTGGTATGTAACACTGACTTTTTATCATTATTTTATTATGAATGACAGTGGGTGTTATTAGATACGGTGTGGTATTATTACACAGTGTGTTGTGCGTGAGTGTGTGTAGTGTAGCGGGTGTCAGCGAGGGCGAGGGCGCGGCCGCGGGCGGCGCGCGCACAGCGTGGCGCTGCGCAGGCGCCGCAGCAGCGACGGCTCGCGCTATCAGATGCGCTCCACGTAGTTACCTGTCGATACAAACGTAGATATATTTTAAACATTCAACATTTTTTACTATTGATGGCTGGTGTTTGACTACATTGTCACTATAAATTCATAGATTCAAAATAATTTACCTGGGAAGGTACCAAAGCGGCCGGTGCGTTGACTGGAGCCGACGTACCAGCCGTCGTCACACTTCTCCAAGACGTATACAGTGTCGCCTTCGTTCAGCTCAAGCTCGTCGGGGTTCTGTGGACGGTACTTGTACATCGCCCGATACCTGGTATGAACACACATTATTCGTTTATTAATGTTTGATTTATTTGACTTACTTCTTTATAAGGGGTATTTTTCAACAAGTCTCGCTCGCACTTTTCTTGTACGAAGAAAACAAAAATAACAGAGGAATGGCACGGAATATAGATTGAGAAGAGTCAAGAAAAGTTGGTAAACTAACTAAATTATTTATTTATTAGAATACAGAATACATCACAGGAATACATCTACGCAAGTGATGATTGTAAAAATCTGTTTGGTTGACAAGTTCGTACAGTCACGAGCGTAAATATACTTACCTGTATACACTTAGAAAAATTCGAAAGCAACTTTCTCGTGAAATAACGATTGGAACTTTGAGATAACACCTATATCATAAAGTATTGCATTAAAAATACCATGTTCGTAACGCCATAAATTTCTAATCAACATTTTAAGAGAAAATCTATTAGGTATATTTTATTTATTTTTGCCAAGAGTGTATGCAGCTATGATGGATGGAAGGGCCGAATAAAAGAAGAAGTAGGTACATATTGCGCTTTACAATTTTATTATGCGGTTTTTTATATTTTATTTAGTCATTCATTGTTCGATTGAACGTTTTGTAATGGGTTGCTACAATTAATCGTTCTGTTCCGTAGTTCTGACTGTTCAATAATGTTTATTTTTATTTTTACTGGGAATAGGATTGTGTTTGACCACCATGATAAGTGATGTGGCCGAAGGTGGTAATCACACAAAGTTTAGAAGGAACGGGCTCTCAAGTGCAGCTGCCGGAACACACTGAGTGGTAGCCAGTCAATCGGGTTCTAAAAAATACCCTACCACCATGCTATGGTCTCCTATTTTCCTTTACTAAAAACTCAAGCTCAGTATAGGATTAAAATAATTGTACAATACTAACGGGATAGCTTCAGCATTGGTGTCGACATACAAGGGTTCCGTATTGTTAAGGTCGACGCCCTGCCCAGTCGGGGGCCCGTAACCACGCTCCGATGGAGTGAGGGTGGCCTGCGCGGGCCTCGCTACGTAACCTGGAAACAGATGCGTTCGTGTCAATTGGGATTGGGGTTGGTATACCTATTTGAAATCGCGATATCGCAAAATTTGTTATTATAAAACATAGATATTTTTGTATGATTTTGTTTGTATTAGGTATTCTCATCTACTTATAAGATCTGTTTTGATTGTACCTAATTCAAAATGGTATTCTGTTTCAAATATAATTCACTAATAATATAATTCGATTATTAGAAACATACGGATTGGTAGGTACTGTAAAGTTCGTATTACACTATTATTATTACCTACATAGGTAATCAGCTTAAATAAATTAACATAGCGATAAAAATAATAATAATTATTATTTATGTATATTCCAAGATAAAAATTACACCTTATTAGACACGCTGGATATAATCGGTCTAGCCGTTCTGAGTTATAAATGGTGTAACTAACACGACTTCGTTTTATATATATAGATATAGATAGATACAATATGAAAAGATTACAGCTTTCCAGTTATATTCAAGACAGAATATAAATATATAGGTATTTGAATCCTCCATTCTTAAAACCATTTCTAGATATTCGTAATTGCAAAAATATATTAAAATAATAAGTTTTTTGCTACATCCAGGGAACAGAAGATAGTGATGAAAGAATAAATGAATCTGCTTAATTTGGGGTCAGATGGCCGTGTGTGAGGAATAATGTCCCAAATATTTATTTATTATTATTATTTATTTATTCACCTGGTAATGGTTGAGTTGCAGGTGGTGCATTAGACAGTGCTGGACTATTAGGTTGTGGTGTGTAGCTATGTGAACCCATGCTTCTTTTAGCTGAGCCATTAAGAAGTCCATGGGCAGCTGGGGACGCTACTGGCTTATCTGTATTCAACGCTGGTTGTGATTCTATGAAAAAAAAATGAGAAACGAACATTTTGGAGATTATAAAAACTGAGCAAGTGTTGTTACGTAAGTTTAAAATTCAATGAAAGTGGTAGCTAGTATCATAACTGTCGCATGATCACGGCGACTGGTTTTAAGATTTATTAGACTGTGATGAACAATAAACTTGTAGAAAGTTTAATGTATTTATAAATAAGTTCAGTGCGGTTAGTTGTGCCACTCTGGTGACCAGATGGTTCTCCATTTATAAATGTGCGTGGAATTTCATAAAGACTTATTGTTATTATAGTAACTACTTACTCACCAGGTTTACTTTGACTAGGTTCCTGTAAAATTGTGACGTAGCTATCAGGGAAGATGCCAGTTTTGACGCCATTTCTGCCTTCCCACCAATTCTGGTCTATGCGTCTCGTCAAAACAACAACTTCTCCCTTTTTCAACGGTAGCTCAAGATTGGTTTGAGCTGTGAAATCGAACTTTGCTCGAGCGCGACCTTCTACTACAGCAGGTTTCTTGGGTGGTTGTATAACATCGCCTTTTTGAATCTGTAATGAATTAATCATAAGTTTGAAAATAAAATTGTACCTTAATCCTTGGGAGTCTTATCATCACCAACATAGTCCTTCATCATAGTTTTATTTAGAATTGATCCAATTGCATCTACTTTTTAATATTTACATCAAAATGAGAACGACAGAGCTAAAGCTTACAGTGAGAGATTTTAGAGGATTGTCAATTGCATACACAACTATGTAAATTCCAGAATATTACTATAGCACTTACCTCAACATAATTATACGGGAATAGTCCTATCCTGCCATGAACTTCACCTTCATACCAATTGGCGTCGATTTGCCGCCTCACATTGATCAGTTCTCCTTTCCTAAAGCTCAACTCCCTAGGGGTTTGACCATTGAAGGCGTATAAGGCTCTAGCAATCACTCTATCAGCTTCGTCGTATCGGTTAAGGGGTACCACTGTCTTCTGTGAAGGTGTGAAGTTGTCCTGATGACGTCTATTTTGCATATCTTGAAGTTCCTGTGAATTTAAAAGAAAAGAGTTTTACTTTCAGTACCTGATTTATGAAATAGTGCATATTATATTACAAAGTTTTACCATTGCTGATAAACACATGCGAAGCGCGGAAATTGAAAATTTTGATTACAACTTGGTATCCGTCGTCTGTAACCCCAGACAACTTTTTTCCATGATTTAAGCCAGAATTATGTTAAATAGCACGTGTATGTGTTTAAATAAATAACGAATGATTTGGAACACGAAGAATAATTTATTTATCAGTTAGAGGCACTCGGTCAGTCACACAGTCTCGCAAATATCACCTTTATTGAAGCATCAAATGCGTCTATATCCGAAGGCTGTATGTCATTCTCCTGTAAATAACAAATGTTCAATAGGCTTTACGTAAATTCACGAAAGTCCGTAATGTATAGATACACACTTCAGATAATAAATTACGTCTTACGTTAATATTTAGTAAATCCAGAATTTTGTAATAATTATTTCGTTTTTAGTTCACCACGTTTAGTACATTATATGATGGAATGAAATAAACCATAATATTTGAGACTAAGCAAAACTTACATTTTCACGGAAACGTATGGGAAAAATAGAATAAAACGTGATGTGCCTCGCACACGCTGCGTTTATACTAATGTAACGACAATCAGTGCGAGTGAGTATCACCGAACAATACAAACAAGCTCCAATCATATTTGTATCATCATATTTACATTGGAGTAAACCTTATACCAGTACACTAAGGTTGAAAGTCCAACAGGGTTCTTCAAAAGCAACAGCAAACACACTAATGGTGTGGTCGGTATGGTCACTTGGTCAACGGATTTTTGGTTGGTATGCGCGAGAGGGACAAGGCCGTTCGTTGCCGGATTTTTGTTGATTAAATAACCAATATTACCATTCAGCGATTTTTTGTGTGAGTATTTATAGTGTTTATAAAACATATTCTTAATATTGATTACAGTCTTTTTTAATGTACCTTGATACCTTTATCAGGTCAGGATAAACTGGTATTTCATATTTTATGCGCAAGGTCTTCAATTAGGGAATTAGCATAAGAATATACATTATTAACGTGTTTCCTTCTTATTTTGTAGTCACATTCTTAGCTTATGAGTGTGTATGAATTATAAACTACCAACATAATAATATTCTATATTTATTGTGATATCATATCACAGAAGGAAGTTAATATTTTGTATTGTGTGCGTAGATAAACATCTGAATCATGGCTTCACAAACGTTACGTTCTCCCTTTCTAATCGTTTTATCGGTGTTAATGACATCATAACTTGTTAAAATATAATTAAGACATTTCATTTTAACGTATTATTAAGTAAATGTATAATTTACATCGGTGTACAAGACTAGGTATACTGGCATGATATGCCGTTGATCGATGTTAACTGTTTTTGGTCACAGAAATCTATAGAATAGAATACTAATGAATATACTGTCAAACAAAGGTGAGTTTTTAAACCTTTCTGAACAAAAGTTAAAACTAAAAATAAAGTTGAATTACGGAAAGTAAAAGTTGCGGGACCTGTATGCAAATACCAACACGAATGACGAGTTGAGAAGTACGCATTGCGTCGGGGTCTGAGGTACTACAGTGACTGATTTCTCTTAAAAGGGCTTATTACTGACGCCATTTTCGTATAATTGTATACCTATAGAAAATTGCGGATAATTTCACTTTGCCACGTCGTCGACGTGCGTCGGTTGTGGTATAGCGGTGAAATCCGGTGCAGTGAAATATTTCTATCTCCGTGATTGAACTAGAACATATGCAAACGCACATCCGCCAGTGATATGTTGTCTTTGAATGCGTTTATTTGGAAAATAGCCGGCGTGAGATGTATCGGATATGCATAAAAATACTCCGTTATTGTTATTACTAGGTACATGTTACTGTATATATAAAATATAAAAAAGAATAGAATATTTTTTGTTGTTATCAAATATTAAATTTGTTGATAATTCCTGGATGAAAAATCAGTCTTATTAAATAAAGAAAGGCCAATAAGAGAGTGTTGTAGAAATGCTGTTGCATGTTCTGTAGATTGGAAGATACCCCCTTGAGCAAAAGCATATTGTTTATGAACGCTTTTAAAGCATAATAAGAAGAATAGATTCTTGTTGTACCTAGAATAGATAGACTGTGATTCATATTTCATCATCGTATACTGTGGGAAACTGACTCTGTTTATGTCTGTGAGCCTGAAACTAATGTGATCAAGTGGCATGTCACGGGTTATTTAGTTTCAACTATCAGTAATTAAAACGATCAAGTCAACAGTTGTTAGATAACCTTACGGAGATACCTATGTTGCTGTGTGGTATGATGTTTGGTGGATCTTATAACGACTATAAACAAAAAAAACAACAACAAATACAGTTCAAAGTTTTTCACACAACGAAGTGTAGTAATAACCTACTTACATCAGAAAATTTAACTGATTTATTAAATTTGGTCAATTAGAACTTAAAGACATAAGTAGGTAACTCGATAAAAGTAACAAATAAAAACATATTTGCAATAAAGTAGCAAATTCTAATACCAGACTAGAAACAAAAGCGTCTAAAAATCTAACGATCTAGTTTGCAATTAATCCAACCGATTTTAAGATTGAACATAGGAAATACTAACCGGTTTGAAAGATATACCTTTTTTATATCTCATAAATATGGTGACACTACACAAAATTAACAAAATAACTCATTTGAGGTTGAATAAAACAAAATAGAAAACAATATTTGCGAGTAACGTAACTGATTGTCGTGCGTAGTGCTGTTGTTTATGTAAATGAGCACACAGTTTATTGTGGAAGCTCGGATGGAAATGAATGTCAAACAATCGTCAACGTATACCAGTGAAACCGCAGGCGGATAATGTTACCAGCAGACTCGATACGTCTCTGTACAAAACCATATAATAACCATAGGGTATATCGTTATACGACACCATAGTTCTGTTTCAAACATATTTCTAGTTTTAACAGTATTTGGAACGCTTTGTAATGGGAACACTTTATGTTCAAATAGTGCTGGTGCTGAACATATGATGGCATTTTAATAATAGAATTTCCAAGGAATTCTACGAAGATTTAGTTTATTTTTTCTCACTGTGTCCTTTTTTTTAGATTTTTTTAAGGAATTGCTTTTAGAAACGGTTTATGAATTCTGCTTTCAATCATTTTTCGTAACATAGAAAAGTCCTATACATTGTTCAAAGATGTTACCTGCAATTCTTGAATGTGACCTAGTATTGGTAATAAGAATACAACAAATGGATTAGCAATTCTTTGTTGATTTCATACAACTATGGAAACATTAATTAACATAATGCACTAGCTAGAGTAAAAAATTGATTTAACAAGTTGAATAATATCTTCTAATATGCGTGTCTTATAACCAGCGTGCCACAAATGACAAGAAGGTACATTGACTCTTTATGTTCCGCAGTGTATATAGTACCTGCATAAAAATAGATAATTTTGTTGTAATATCGGAAGCTGGTGTAACCGTGTATTATATTTATAAGATATCGATCAAACTACAGTGGCGTGCTGGCCATCGTCGACCGAGCGAAAACTGAGACGATAATCGCATTCAGGTATTCCGCTGATGTTTTAATCGATATCTATCCAACTTGTTTACAGAGACATAAATCGATAGCTATTTCAAATTGGCATGTTTAAAGATCACAATGTGAAAATCGATTATCGAGCGACTAATTGAGTCCATTGAAAGTCTCGTGTGCAAGATTTTTTTGATTCGATACGTTTCTTTTATTGACTCACAAACACGTGTTTATTTTTTTATGAACATGGAACAATGATTGCCGCAGTGCGATTCTACAGGGTTATTATTAAAACACCGGCAGTGCTTTAGAGGGTGGAAGTACTCATCAATATGAATAACTTTTACTATGGGACCAAACTTGAAATCACGAAAAAAAAAATTTTTCATACCAAAGATCAACCTTGCTCAATCAAAATGTATGAAAAGTTTGATTTTTTTTCACGATTTCAGGGTTGGTCCCATAGTAAAGTTGTTCATATTGATGAGTACTTCCACCTTCTAAAGCACTACCAGTGTTTTAAAAATAACCCTGTATACATGAAGAAATATTATAACTCGGGGCCACAATACGCAAGAAAATTAAAAATAGGAATTAATTTAACATACAAAAACCTTATATCTTCGATTCGATATCGGTTCATGTGTTTTCTCATGACTAAGTAAGTTTGTTGCGTGTTCCCAGACAATCAATTCTTGTTTGAGTCACAACAAGGAGCTTCACCGCAACTGACATTGGATTAATAAAAATTAGGTTACAGTGGAACTCTAGTACCTATGTATAAGTTGCGTAGGTACTATATCAAAAGACTGAACTGTCTTTAATAAAAAGACCTTGAAAGAGAGATTTTGAAGCTTAATTTCATAGTGGCAGTGAAATTATCCCAAAATTTTTATACCGTATTATTGAATCCATAGGTGTACTATGGATTCAATTGTCGTTCGTCGACAGCCTAGTAATTTCTTGCAATAGTTCAAAGCTGGTTGTATACATACAAACATAAAAAATGTTAGAAATTCAACACTGATCGAAAATAATACCTGCAAGTATTTGTTTCGCTTCTGTTCTCTATAAAGCCGTTTCATATGTTCAGCCTGCTGCCGCGCGAGTTCCCTCTCCGGAACTAGAGGCAAGGGGTCGTGTCTCACAGGACATCTGTAGTGGATGTTCACGTCACTTTCCACGTAACGACGAGGGGATTCTGTGGACATTAATAGCATGATTGTAACCATTTTTTTTTTTTATTGGAGGAAATTGTGAGTAGTTAGACGTAATTAAATAACCAGCGCGCATGCAGCAGTAGAAAAAAGGGGCAGGAAATATGGGGCCGGGGCGTGTGCGAGGCCATACCTACTGTAATCAAATTGATATAATTCATTTTGGTAAATATCTATAGAGGGAAATAAGGTCCTAACATATTTTTTTTCAGTCACATCGACGATCCTGAACATTTAGTAATGTTACTAAATATTTAAATAATTTACACGCTTGGAAGTGTCACGTGCGGAACGAAAAAAATGTAATTACTTCTAAATTATCGTGTTAGTGTCCTATTACGATATTTGTATGAAAGATAAAGTAAAGTGTTTTTATAGTAATAGTAAAAGTGAAAGTGGTCCGTTATGGCGTCGCCACGGTGCCGATGCGGTAACACCGTGATTGGTGATTTGGGAGGTGTCGATTATGTGATGACACGTAACTACAAACGTCTCCAGCGGAACTAGTTTTACGATGTATGTTAGTTATATTATACTTAGTATATCTTTTAATCGGATGTTAAGCGAATGCAAATATCAATATCTACCTAAATAAATATTGTAGAGTAGACGACTGAATTGACTGACTGATTTAATAATCGAGTAATCTCGATTGTAAAAAAATATTAGAATATTTTTTAATTTGATCTGTAACTTGTTGTTTTATTACAACTATGAACTATTTTTCTACTTTAAGTATAAAACAATTCATAGTAAAAAAATTAATAGCTATCATTTTTATTTTATATATATAACTTTTAGAGTTGCCCTTTTTAATAGCTATCTCTTGCGGTTTCACCCGTGATCCAGGATAAAACTAGCTTACGTCCTTCTCCATACCTGAGTGCCAAATTCGGATCGCGATCGGATCAGCAGTTTAGGCGTGAAAGGCGGACAGACAGTATATGTGTCTCTCGCATTTATAATATGAATAATAAGTAATATACATTAATATTATATAAGTATATCTTAAGTATAAGTTATAAATATGTATTACTATGCAAAATTTCAGCGTTATATAACAGTAGTAACAGTCTACCAGTAAAATGGGTGGGGCAGACAGACGGACATAATGAAACTATAAGGGTTGTTTGACACGGAACCATAAAATAGGATGTACCTAACTGTCATTGAAACTGAAAATCATTCAAGATAATTTTAAACGAAAGTTGTAAATCAAGTTTGTTGATTTAAATGTAAATAGCTCCATTGCAACATGATATTATTATGTTATTTATTGGTTATTTAAATAAATATAGAATTTTAAAATAATAATAATTTGATATATTATGATAGACAGTCTCATAAACTCTGTGGAAAATTGAATAGATATTCGATGAATGCGCACATTTCTCTTCAATACGCGAGGAGATAAGGTGCGACAGTCATCGTGACCACATGAATTTTGTCACAAAACTCGAACTCATGATAAAATATCCGAGACATGTAAGTAATCGAAAACCCTTTGGAATACCTAAGTCAGTATTGTCGCTGACTTTCTCGATGTTGATATTATTCTAGACACGTGTTTACGACACGCCCAGCGAAACAAAGATACCAATCGACAAAGGTATTTTTATGGGATTCCATGCCTTATGTTATGGTGAAAACTTGGTAGCGTATATATTCATGATAATATTGACTCAGTTTCCATCGAGCGTATAAATGAACATTGTAGTTTCTACATAAGAATTACCTTCGTCGATCGTTCCCAGTAGTCAAGTATATAAGGTACAAGATAGACTTAGATTGGTGTTGTTAAGCAATTTTCACTGAGCTGCAAGTAATTATAGGAACTGATTGCGCTAGACTTGGAAACTTGTCGTGATCGAGCTAGAACTCATGTAAAATGAGCATGATTTCACCATGGATAGGAAATAATTTGCGCGCGTACCTACCTAATAGTATGCACTTGTGTATCATTTAAAGTTGCTTTTGATACATTGTGAAAATCAATTAACAGTACAAAAAATATCTAGATACAAAAGTAATAGAATAACTAAATAAATAAAAGTACTTAATATTAGTTTTCCATATTTTTACGAGTCACGTAAAATAAATAGACTGAAAAAACAGAATAAACAAATATAATAAAAAGAACAAATATTTTTTTTACAAAGGAGTACAGAGTTACAAAATATTTGTTTATTTATTTATAAATAGGCAAAAACAAAACAGTTTACTACCATTTTCGCTTCTGTTTATGAATCGTTGTTTTTGTTTAGTAGTTATTGATGATCAATAAAAATGGAAAAGCTATAGCGAAGCGTGCCCGGGTTTACTCTAGTAAAAATAATTATGTAACACAAATTATTCTAATTAGGTTTTTAATAACTCTAATCTCTATAATTTAGAGACGAAAATAATCCAAAGCACTTTAGCTATTACCAATTTAATAAAACCGGCAAACAATATTATTTTCAAATTTCTTAATATAATTTGACTGTGGTTAAGTTTCAAATTACAATTAAGTAAGAGGGATATTTAGTTACGAGCGACCTTCCTAAATATTTCATAATTAATCAATCAAGCATAGCAAAGCAAATTAAGGCAACGTCGTTTACCAAAAAAATCCATTTTTCTTTATGACGTTTCCTTTAAAAGGTTTTCCTAAACATTTAATTGATTGTTGCTGTTTTTTCTCTCTATATAATCATACCGGGTGTCCATTCGCACATCACAATTAAGTACTTTATCACAGTAGGTCGTAACTACTCGCTCGTTAACGATAATCACTTGTTTAATTAAAAATGAAATTAAAACGAACCGTGAACAGTCATTTTTTTGAGCTGCTTTAGTATTCCCATCTCGTAATTAACACCACTTTTCACACAATAATTAAAATACACTATTATTTCGTCTCGTCTAGACGTCAGTGACGTGACACGACGTTTGTCAGCGACCGGCGACTACTACGATTGTCATGCACTTGTTGGTTGTCGATGTCGACTTTCAACTCGCTGCTACAACTTCATCTCCCGCCAAAAATACAGTCAGCATTACTTTCGCTCAATGACCGCACGTACTTACCTACTTGTAAAACCGCCGTTGAAATACGACACTTTCTTGGTTTTCCGGTTTTTAACAAAATAATAGGTATTATGAGATGACTATTTTAAAGATTTTTATATTATACCCCGCGGTTTCACCTGCGTTCCCAAGTTAAAAAAGTAGCCTATAACCTTCCTCAATAAACTGGCTATGTAACGCAAAAATATCGGTATCTTGAGTTCATACAAAAATCCCATACATTCAGTTTTTCCCGAATTTTTCAATTTTCCAGGCATCTTTTCCAATTTTTTTCTTCATAATAACCTTCTTCGGACTTCAACGAATATAAAAAAAAAACTTATCGGAATTGGTCCACCCGTTCTCGAGTTTTGCGCTTAGCAACACATATTGCCATTCATTTTTATTTAAATAGATTATATATAATATAGAAGATACACACTTAGATAGATTTTTTAATATTGAACGGTACTGATAAAACAGACTGTTTTACCATACCAACCATTTACCTTTGCATAAATAGTATTAAACGTGTCTTATGTTGATACCGGCAAGAGACTTTTAAGTAGTATTTTTTTTACTTCAATAGGTAGCTCGTTTTATTTTTTACATAATTCTATTACTGTCACATCTATAATGAATTACAACAAGTCAACCATCGATGGAAGAAACCTCGAAAAAATAGCATTGCATTTTCATTGTTTTTTGTTCGGAATCAAAAAGGTTTTACGTAAGAAGCTGCAATTTTAACGTAATATTAATCACATCATATTCTTACACACCAAATAATGGTAAAAAAGTTGTGACTGTGATAAAATGAATATTTTTGTTGCACCTACTAGTAATTCCATACCAAAATTGCACTGTAAAGTTACAGAACCATTAAATTACGTTGGTTTAATTATTATTCTATGGAACACTCCGTGTTTTCATTAAAGGAATACATCTCGGAATGCAAGCCGCATCTTCTATGTATAATTTAATAAACTTCGACCGCTACAACTCGAATAACTTCAAATTGATTAAGAATGATTGTAAGTTGTGGTGGAAGAGTAGATATTTTAGTCACTGATATTTGTATAGTGCTGGGTTAGTTATTTTCCAAGATAACGTTATCAACATTGCATGAACATGAAGTCACTTTAACGAGGTGAGTTTGGAGTCATTAGCAGTATTCTTTATCAATAATTGATTTTGTATCCGTCATTAATTAGTCAGAATAAACATATCTAAGTGCAATCAGGAAGAACGGTTGATTAAAAGTAGGTATGAAAAATCATTTATTTACGAGGCATTGAAAATTAATACGACATCAAATTGTGTACTGCCATTGTATGTCACACGCATAGAAAATTGAAATACTGGTAGGTTTTTTAGACAATACGTGTAAGTACTTACTATATGGCAACGGAGCGTAAACGTCCGGATATGTGTCCGTTCTGTTTCCCCATTCAGTGAAGTCATGCACAGTATGGCGATTTTCCTCTCTCCTTATATCAGATAATTTATCTCTAAGGATAACTCTATCGTCAAAGTAGTTCTCTTTATCAGATTCAGTTTGTACAACTATATTATCAAGTGAAGCCGAACTATGTTCTGTCTGATCAATTTGAGAAGATTCAATAAACATATTAGATTTATTTTTAGCCTCATTTCTAGCTGAATCCAGTAATTGCATGGATTTGTAGTCGTCCGTTTGTTTTTCTACAATTTTTTTCAAAGATACATTTGTGATATCATTATTATTTTCATTTGAAACGTTACTGGTTACAAAATTAATTGGATTTTCATTTGAAGGTTCAAATGTGAATTCATTCGTTGCTACAAATTTGATAGCAAGGTCGGATTTGATATAATTATCTGATGTAGTGACTATTTTTTCTATATTTTCATTAACTGGTTCGTATATTATTCTATTAATTCGCAATATTGCAATTTCATCTGCGGGTTCACTGGTTGCTCTAGAAGGCAGGAATTTATTTTCATTATCGATTCTAAGAGCAACTTGTTGCTCTTTTTCGAATGATACATTACTTTTTGTGCTATCTGAATCATATTTTGTTACAGAAACATTTGGACTGCTTTCTTTTGTAAAATATGCACTATCTGTTTCATATTCTTCTTCTTCATCGTAAAGCAAATTTTTTTTCATATACTTATTTAACGCTATCAACGATCTTGATAAGGAACCGGAATTAGGTACATCACTGAAAAATCCGTCATCTTCGTAAAATATGTCTTCATTTTTAGTGACACTTTCGTTTTTTTTATTATTATAATTGACAACATTATTTGCACTCATTTTAGTTCAAATAACACTTAAATCACTCCAGTATATTAGCAATTCACGCTTAGACTAATGTAGCTTGTGGTTAACTGAAGTCACGCACGATAATACAGATAATAATATTTTATCAGTGAGCTATGTTGATAACACTTGTCAATATTATGCATTTACCGTCACAATTTTGCCGATATAACAAACACTCCGCATGTGGACGAGAGGCTAGGCGAACTATTAGAATAGAAAAAACTGACCCGACAGGTTTTGGAAGTCCATTGGAGGTGAATGACGTAAATCGCGGGCCGAGAACAGATAATCACTGGATATGAATGATTTTTTTGCGGTATTATAGAGCAGATTCTGCGCGATACTTAGAAATGTTGTAATATTTTGCACATAACTAATCGTTTACCAATATACTCTATAGTGGTACACATTTTTATTTTAACTTGAGTCCAAGAACACGTTTGTTGGCGACGGCGGCCAAAAGAATAATCTAAGACGCCGATTGTTTTGAACAAAGGCTATTGTTTATTTTTTTATTCGCACAGATATAATAATATGGATGGATGGAATTGCAATGAGCGTTGGGTCTCACGATGCTTATTCCGAACCTTTTTCGGAACTACCTATAAGAAAAATTATCTAATGTGTAAAAGTAGGCTAAATTATAAGTTGTTTATTTAATGAGATAACGGTCTCAATTACAACTGTAAGTCAAAAATAAGTGTTAGAAAAAAATGCTATCAGCATAGTGTTACATAAATTAGTGTTAAATGAACGACGTCTACTTGCCTGTATCGGAATAGCTCCCATGCGATGTCCTGCGTGGTGGCTCCGGGGCTGAGTCCGACTCTACCATTGTACAACAAAACAAGATAATAGCAATCCAAACAAAAATAACTAAATAATATTAAAGAGATATCGATTTTCGTTACGTAAGCCCAACATAAAATGAATAGGTAAATTGAATAAAATAAGTAATTCAACGTTGTTATTATATTAACACAAATTCACACTTGCATAAGCAGTCTATCGCAAGCAGGAACAGCTGCGATTAGCACAACTATAACGAGAATCAATAACTGTTCAACAAAGAAACTTTGTACAAGTTGTTCCAAAATTAAACATCCTTAGCATATTAAATCAACAAAAGTAATGTTTTGAATTAACCTTGAAATGTGACTGTGTGTCGCGATGTCGTGATGTAGGGCGCTATACGGTGGGGCCATGATGCTGGCGGTGGCCGCGGTGGAGTTCGTGGAGGCTCGTAGCGGCTCACCGGGCGGTGTACGGAGGGGTCGAACTCTTGTTTTGCTAACGTGTCGCTCTTCAAAATAGAACTCAATTTTATTGATTCCTTTGGAATGGGTCGCTTGACTTCTCTTTTGATTGGTGACATTCGCCCATGAACTAAAATGTTTGGATCTCCGATTGACCTATTGTTATCACTACGCCTTGGATAACGATGTGCAAACCATGACCCCGCTAAATATGGTGCAATGTCATGAAGTTCGCTAACGTCAGGGGCAGAAGCGTATATTTGCCCGAGAATCGACATAGCTTCGAATCTGCGCCGAATACGATCTACTTCCCCTGGCCGACATTCTAATGCTTCTTCGGCAGATCTCGACCGAGGAACTGTACGCCTACGAAGAGCGGCTAACTTTGATATCACATCAATATGTGGCATATAGCGATTTACAGAGCGAAGTGGTACTCGCGTCACAGGGAGCATTGCCCTACTTTTATGTTTTCGTGTTGAAAGTCGTTCTAATGATGACCAATTATTATTTAACACATTGCGAGCAATTTCTGGATCACTACGATGTCGGCGTAGTACGGCACCGACTGCTGTGGGTGAGTCAAAGCGTCGAGCGAGTCGGCGAACTTCTCCGGCACGCGAAAGGTTGAGGTAGGCACGCCAATACCGTTCCGGGTCGGGCGACGGACTTCGACTGCGCCATATTGTCTCCTCACTTGAACAACGTAGCGTGTCAGGCGTGCGACGATCGGCAACGCACACTTCCGAATAAGGTGAACTGGATCTTGATTGTAATTCTGGCTTAGACGGGAGAGACAAAAATTTATTTTTTTCAGATTCTCCAAAAAGTTCTTTAAAATTTGTACAAGATTGAGATTGTATTATTTGACTTTTGTGTGGTTTAGTCTCGTATTTCTCAGATGCGGCAACAGTGTCAGCACACACAGTCTCGTTTTTATCTCTTTCATCTGAACTCTCTTTGGCTTGATGAATCGTCTTAGCTGGATCTATAATACTTTTTACGGATTCAAAATATTCCACTTTTTTTTTTACTTCTTTACATGGTCCTCGATAAATTGCGGTTTTGTTTGATACGTCTGAACTGGCAGTTTCTGTTTCACTAGCCGACGATTGATATGATACTTCAGATTTTTCATTTGTATAGACGACATGTCTTTTTCGTTCCAAAGTTTCCATCTTTGTCTTATCATTTGTTTCATTTGCAGGTTGCATTACTTGAGAATGGCTGATTTTACTTTCAGTTGTATTTTCTTTAGCCTGTGTATTTTCAATTTCTTGTTTTAATGACATCGGAGGTATGTTATCGAACTTGCTTATTCGATTTAGAATTTCTTTACTTAACGTTTGAGAAATCTTTCTCTTTTCATTTTCACTAAGCGTCATTTGTATTTTATTAACATTATTTTTTAATTCTTTTACAGACGTTATAGGACATGAAATTGCTGCAATTGAATCAGATTTACTAAGTTGATAAGGTTTTGGTTGTTCGGTAATAAGATTTGAATTAACTAATGAATTACATCTAACATGCAATGTACCTTTTTCTAAGTCGTTAGTATCTTTTACGTCAATTGTATATTTATCGTTATCTTTTATTGATTTAGCTTCCAGTTCTTTGCTATAAATAGCATTAAGTTGATGTTTTAATGCATTTACTTGTTCCATTGATAAACTACTCCATAAGCGATTACCGAGTCCAATTTTTTTTCGTAATTCACAAAGTGAAGAATCTTGTTGTAGAGTCACAGTAGGTTTCACAGTTGTACGCTGTTCATTTGAGCTTTTCCCTCTTTTATTCATATAAAAAGCTGTTTCAGCCACACTTGAACCACGCCATAGAGGTTTATAAGTATCTTTTGAAGACGATTGATCTAGTTCAACTGTTTCATACTGAGATATTTGTTGAAAATGTTCTTTGAGATCTTCTACAGATTTTTCTTTGGTACGTAAACCTCTATCTCTATCATAGTTCCATCGGAAATCTTTTATATCCCTAGGGTAAAAAAGAACATCTTTCTCATTTTGGGCAATTTTTAACTTATAATATAGACTATTTAGTTCTTCTTCAGCTCTTTCTATGGCTCTTATTTTTTTCCAACGATCAAAATCTATTATCTCTTCATCTTTTCTTCTATGACGCAAATCACTAGTTGATGTCGCTTTTTCTAATTCACCCACTCTTTCTAAGTATGTATAATATCTATTCAATTCTCGAAATCTTTCTGATCTTACTTTACTGTTTTGCATATCACGAACATATTCATCATAATCAGGATCGGTAGCATTTAAATTTGAATCACTATTTGTTTTTAAAGGGATTTTATCCTGCAGCGACTTTTTTTCAGCATCGCCAGCACTTCTTGTTCTCATTACACTTTTTGATAAATAGTCTCCAAACTGTCTACCACTTTGCATTCTTGCACTATGAATACGACGATAAGAAGGCGATCTTACAGCTACAGGTGATGTTGATTGACTCCTACTTAGGCTCACGGATGATGTAGCTTTTTTTATTACCTTCGGAGATACTGGTCTAGAAGTTTCAGAAAAAAACATAGTTGATGGTGATTTAGTGCGATTTACGCTATATTCTGTTGTTTCTATACATGGTCTTTGACGTCTAGTTACTGTTGGAGAAATGGGACGAATGTTTTCCATAAATATTGTACGTGTTGGTGAAGGTGACAAATTTTTAGAACGAGTCGTAGATTTTTTTACTTTATGGACAATCTTAGGAGAAACTGGTCTAGAAGTTTGTGTAAAAATCAACCTTGATGGTGATACTGAGCTCCTTTCTGGTGGTTCTTGCGGTTTTTCTTTTTTGTAGAAGAAAACAGTTGGTGAAATGGGACGAGAGGTTTGAGAAAAGTATAGTTTATTAATGGGTGGTTCACTTTTACTTCGAACAGTCGCTAAAGATGAAGTTGATCCAAATTCATCACATTTTGACAGACTATTAAATTTACGAACTTCAGCTTGCATCCTACCTGGCCAGGATACAGACCGTGGGCTCTGTGGCGGTGCTGGACTGGGATATCTATCCCACATTTTGAAACGTGATAATGAGACTGGTTTTCTGTGTACTAAATAACTATTAAGTGATTTTGGTGCATTATGGTCTTGAGGAAGCGATTGAAACATTTTAGCTTTCTGAAGAACGGTCGTATTTTGCTCTACTAATGGATATGTTTGAGTCTGTAAATAAGGTCTTCCTAAAAAAAGATGTTGGAAGAAAGTATCCGATACCACTTTATCTCGAGATTGTTTGATATGTTTTGAACTTACTCTTTTATTATCCAGATATTCAAAAGAACCATAATTTGATGTTTCATTTGAGGTGTCACCAAACTGACTTCCTGTCTCTGAATCATAAATTCCACCTGAAGTTTTCTTATCGGGTTTAATTTTAGCACATATTTTTTTGTTTGTCTTAGAATTGTCTTTTGTCTTTTTACTACACGATTCATGGCAAGGTACACTTCGAGGTCTGACAATGACGCTCTCTAATGACTTTTTCTTTTTTAAACTAGTTACTGTTGCAGTCTTTATTTGGTTCTGTTTTTTTACATTTGAAGAAACATTAGAAGATGATTTAGAAATATTTGATACTGCATTTAAAGAGCTCGGTTTTAACGGTTTATGATCAATTCTAGTAGATAAACAGGGATTCGATTTTGTGTGTGGATTTGAAATCTTTAGTTTTTGAATTTTCTCTGCAGTACGAACCATATCTCTACTTTTATGAGTGGCTGTTGATATTGTACATGGCTTCATTGTAGACCCAATTGAAGGTTTTGGTGTTGTTAATTTTTGTGCACTATTGCTACTATTTCTAGACAGTGACTTAATAGGAGTTTTTGTAATATCGATACGCTCATTTCGTTTTTCTGCACTCCAAAGTTTATCCAAAGATGTCACTTTTTCAAGTATATTAGAAATAGGTGTTTTTCTTCCAGCTCCGCCTTCGATGATAACAGAAGAATGAGATTCACCATACTTGCTGTGAGTAGAATTTGAATATTCAATAGGTAACAAAGTTCTTCTAGATGAACCAAAACTGCTGGTACCTAGTGTCTTCGTATCACTGTGTATATGTTTTATTTTATTTTTTTGCGAACTAACTACATTTTGTTTCCTGTTAACAGCTGGTGGTGCTGATGTTGACATAATTCGGCTTTTCAGCATTTTTGTAGTACCTGTGGTAGTAGCATCATTTTTATTTATTATGTGAGTATTTTGTCTGGATAATTTATGCCTAATTCTGTCTTTCAGGTAATCGACATTAGATTGGATGTTTATTGATGAAGCTCTTTTTGGTGAAGTAGGCATTGGTCTCGTGGATGTTACTAATTGAAGAGTTCTACTACTTCTAGAAGATACTCTTCTTGGTGGTGCAGGAGGATATTCAATTACTCTACTTGTATTGGGTGCATCAATGCTTATAAATGAAGGCACCTGCCTCCTAAATTTCGCCTGTATATTTGATTCAATGTTGGTGATAGGGTAGCAGATGACTTCGTGGAGTTTAGGCGTCTTCTTGTGAACTCTTATCTTCGTCAATGTAGGGGAGATCGGAATATATTCGATTTCCGATTCGTCTGTGGAATTTAACCGCTTTTCAGTGGTAAATCTTCTTCAGTTCATTAGATGTGAAAAAAACGTGTCACTGGTGCACCTGTAAATATTTTGTGATACTTCAAAGCTTATTGCGATTACTAACCGTGGTTCTACAAAAGTGCTGCAGGTATATCAAAACGCCGTAAAGTGTAAAATGCGATTTACGGTGCCTGTTTAATTTTGGAGTCAACTAAGGTTCATGCAATAATTTACCTTATTATACAGCCAACCGAAGACCCGGCACCTTGTTATTTATAGGACTAAATTCATGCTATGAGAAATTAAAAATCTCGACTTACCGCATGTGTATTTCAGCTAAAACTAATGTGTTTGTATGATTGAAAAGCGTCGTTAGTGTCATTATGACGCGACCTTGTGTGGCCACGTCCAACAATGGCGCCCATGGAATAAACCATGTGTGCATAGGATATGCAATGGCCATGACCAATTAATATGGGCGGTATTGGATACAATTTGTAATAACATTCCATTAAATGATTTTTAACCACCTATAATAATGCTAAATAATATCTTTTCCGACACCAAAAATACGGTTAAAGAAAAAAACATGCTTCATTAATATTGTTATTTGAGTAAAATGTTATTATTATCTAATAATAAAATTCACCACCATGAGAATATATAAAAGTGTGGCTCTGAATACCAACGAGTTTTGTCATAATTTTATAAATTGTAAATTTATTTTCTTTTCTTTTGAATTTCAGCGCATAGCAATTTAATTTTGTGAAGGCCCCAAAGAGCCTTAGAGATGACGAAAGTATGTAGTCAAAATAATGGAACCAGAGTAACACTATATCACCACTACGCTGTATTTAAATACAATTGTAAATATTTCTTACCTTGTCTTGGTGGCGCGGGGGAGCGGAACCCTCTTAGCGGGGGCTCGCCTCCAGCCTGCAGGTTTCTATAAGCAGCATGTCTTTCAGCTGGCGATAGAGGGCCATCGGTCTCCTCCCGTCGTCGGAACACCAACGTGGAATCAGATTCGTAGCCAGATTCTTTTAGAGCTCTACAAATAAATATCGTGCATATTACTTAAAGTGAATGTTATCGCTACAGAAATAAAATAGCCACAATTTTGGTGACTCGCTAAAAGACAAAACCTTATATCCTGGGTTCGATTCCTAGGTCGAGCAAGGGTCAATTAACGTTTATGTTTAGAAATGATTTATCTGTAGCCTGAAATTGGTGATGTACCCGAGAAACGGTGATAACGCTCACCGCATGTCTGGGGCTATAAAATACCTGTGAAATGTGGGTGTCAGTTCCGAGACCCTAACTGTTTGGGGATGATAAGTGCCATATTTATTTATTATGTTTAGTGTATAGTTAAATAAATTAACAGCTAATTACATTTAAATTGTTCCAAATTAGAACATTAGACATTACACGAACCTTGCCATATTAGACTTCGACAGGATAGCAGATGTAAGATCTTTCTTATCTTTGGGCGAAGCTTGTGGTAAAGATGTCGTACTTGATATATTTTGCTGTAATAAACATGAATAAATTATACTTTTTTATGTATACTGTTCACAAATATACTAAAGATTTATACACCTCACGACTGTAGTGAGATTTAAATCATGCTTAAGCTGTATGTATAGTAAAAGTAGATACCTATGTTAGAAAGATATAATTAATACTGAAGCTTACATATATTATGCACCATGCTTGCATGGAACCATAGAAACAAGACAATAATGTCTTATACACATATACATAGGTAAATAAAATTATGCGTAAATTGGATAAAAATATTCATACTTTATCATTCTCATAAAAATAAAATATATAATAATAATATATATTTTTAATAATATCTAAAGACCGGTATCAAACATGTTGAATAGTTTTGTACAGGTACTTTACATGCAATTAAAATCTGAGGTACCTACTCGTCGTAATTACGAGGGCGAGTCGGACTCGTGAACGGAGTGTTCCGTACAACAATAATAAACCAATGTAATTTTATGCCAACTATAATGGAATCGATTTACATATTTTTAAAACTTTGTATTTTTGACTTTATATAATCTTATAAGCCTGTTCAACCATTTTAACAGAGTTGACAGGTTTAAAATATAATAGGGATATTAAATGTACCAGTAGAACAGATCTCAATTAACTATGTTATTTTGAGCCTCAAAAACAATATTAAATGCACATTTTGTATGAGGTTTTTTTTCACAAATTTTTAAGATATTTTGTTCATGAATAATTATCACCTTTAAATTTGGTTGGATTGTTGATCTTTAGCGTTAGCCTTAGATGGCTATTACACCCTTACGCAGACTAATAGTAGGTATAGGTACAAAGAATAACGTTGTATATCAACATAATATATTTGTTAAGATAATCACAAAAATATATTGAAAGAGCAGGCATGAAAGATGCAGCACAACAAACAACACCAGGCAGACAGTCATGTTAGGAATCTTACACTCTTCTGAATGGCGCGAGCGAGCAATGTGGTGTAAGGAGGCAGGGGGGAGTTGTCGTCTAGCCACTGTTAGTGCCACCACCGGACCGGACAGCAATGTGAACAGTTAGTGAATCAGTGACAGACAATGTGCACGTCGCTTTACAATTGTTAAATAGATCGCAGCAAAAATATTTATACGCCTGTTTCAGTATGATAGCAAACTCACATATTATTAGTATGTTTCATTCAAATTTTTCCAGGAGAATTTTGGCTACGCTACGATAAAAAATTATATTGAAAAATTCCGTAATGACGCTTTACAAAAAGCAAAAGCAGACTAATGGAAAATATTTATTTACTATCTGTGATACAATATTGAGCAGTTTTTAATTTCCATCTGATTGTGAATTACTTATTGGATTGATTTATTGTTATTTCTGGATAAAACTAACGGTTCCTTTTATTAGGTACGTATATTGTAGTGATTCATTAACTCTATCATAAACAATAGCAATTTTTAGACGTATCATAATATTTTCAAAGAGAACTGTACATTCTTATTTACAAATATAATAATTTGGATTTCTTTTATTTAGTTCACAATTGTTAGAAGATACAATATTATAAAACCAATAAAGAATAATATTATACAGGGTAACTTGTTATTACAATAACACACAATAGAATAGTAAAAAGATTCGTACCCCATCAAATATGTCCATGACCTCGTCCCACCACTAGAAAAAGAAAAAAACACATCTTGTTGTTTCTTACTTTAACAAAATGGCCTGATCATGAATGTATCTAATCTTCAGACTAAGCTAGGATGTTTTTTTTATTCAACATATTCCTTGTGCAAACCTAAGAAGATAGCTAATAAAAAGTACACCCATCACAAATCCCAAAAAGTGTTTCATGACATGAGAGAATTTTAATCAAATGAAACTTGACATTCTTCAATGAAATGAAATATGATAAACCCAATTGATGCATCAGCGTGAAAGAGTGTTGTGTTACCTGCTTAGCTTCTTTATCTACTACAGACGATTTTCCAGGCACATAATCTTCAATTCGCCCCGGTTGGTTCTTGTAAACTTCTTGACTAACTCTTGTTGAGGCTAAAGTACTATATCTGAAATAATTAACAACTTTAAGATGCGATTTTAATTACATAAAGGGCTTTTACCTGAGTGACTGACTAGCTAGACTAATAAAACATAATATACAAGTACTAACTAAGAAAGGATTTTACCAAGTTCAATAATCAGGTAAATCAGTAATTTGCGGGCCAAATGTTACAAAATTGAAATTCATGTAAGTAAGTCTCATTATTATTACCAGTGGTACAAATATATTTTATTTCTGTACTTATTAAACCTCATCGAAATATATTAAACATGCTAAGATTTATCATTGGAATAGTTTAGAAAACTATAAAGGTTCCTTGTTTGACTACGGAACCTACGTCTTTTTGAACTCTACCACCACCTACTTTACAACTATTTCGTAAAAATAATACTTAACACTTACTTATTATTAGACTGATACGATGCATTAACGTCACCAATTCTTCTATCTTCTTGCACTGAAGCTGTTCTTCGCCTGGGGCCGGTTGTAATGTCACTGTCATATGCGTCGCTCCATGTACTGGACCCAAGTCTACTAAGGCCTCCCTCTGGCTCACTGAGGTAGCCCGAGCGAGGGTCGAAGTAAGCGTAATGAGACTTGTTGGTTGTCACTCGCTGTGGTGGTTCACCTAGAAAATGAATGACGTCAGCATGGTGATAATGGCGATATTGATAAGGCTTTTATTTTACATAATTGTTGATTCGTTAAGTATTATTATTTAAACAATCAAAAGCTCTGCTTATGTTTTGAATATTAGTTGAATGCATTCGTTTATTAAGTACATACTAGTTAATTTAGTTATTTGTATTTAAACTAAGATGTAATGTGAAATGTCGGTTTCAGTAAAAAGCTAGTTTTGTTTATGGCTGAAAATTACGTCACAACTGACACAAGTCAACTGAACTCACATAATTATTATCGAAACAGCATTAATGAAAGCAAACAGTGTATTTACAATGATGAACAATACACGTGATAGCTGATTACAAGCGAAAAATGTTATTGAAATTTAATATGCAATCCAAATATGGAGTTATACAGCCACCGATGAAGAGAGACAAATTTGGAAAATATTTAATAATCACCTCGGCGACTTTTGTATCGAATAGTCACATAATCGTCTGAAAAAGAAAATTAATATTGTTTTGGGGAAATTCGAATTCACATTCCAACCTATTGTCCTTCTATCTACTTTTTATAGCATTACCAAATTGAAATCAGTAGTGTGTCAGTAGATATCTAAATCTACGAGTGATGAAATTACTCACCGTCGTATTTATTTTTGTGGATTGTGTCGTACATTTTTTTATACCACTTCGATGGGTCTTTCACTTCCTGCAAATAAGAAAACGGAATAGTATTATTTTAATACATTATATTGATGACATTGTAGTCCAAGTTTTTCAAAAGACTATATAATTACTATACTTACAGATCTAAGTGTCACAGGCATGCCTTCTTTGGTTGTGGGTCCAATTCCATCTACTGTTCTGTGAGCATTCGCCATTTTACGTGTGCCCCCACGTTCGTAATCGCTTCTGTCAGCTTCACCTTCACTCGCGTACTCTTGGCGTAACAAATGCACTGAAATTCAAAATATAATTGTATATAGTAATCGTTAAATAATAAAATGTCAATCCTCATTTCAAATGGGATTTATCCGGAAATAATTATTCTATTTATACAGATATCATACCTGGATCTCCTTTTGGTGGTGATGGTCTATCTCTAGGAAGTCGCGCCGCGTCCCTCTCCAGCTGTAGGTAGCTTGGAGATCCACGTGGAATCTGCCCTTCTGTACAAATAAATCTCTGATAATATTTCAAACACGGAAACTTAATTTTCAGGTTCACACGAGAATTTGTAAACACAGAATGAATGATACCCGGTAAAATAAAAACTTAGTTTATCATTATCCGCCATTTGTTTTCCTTTATTTGAAGGTTACTAAATGATATGGTCGAAAATATTAATGAGTGTAGGTATGATTAACTTCGTACAGAAAAATTGAGTCAAGATCATTTTGATAATTCTTTAGTTCCATAAGGTAATGTTTGTAACATTGTTTTATGAATTCAAATAAATCGTTGTGATAGTTTTACATTTATCGAGAATCTCAAAGCTCAATCACGAATAAGAAGGTGTTCTTACTTGCAATAGGGTATTTGACTGTCATTCAAATCAGCAACTTTTTATGAAATGTCAAAATGATAGGTTTATATGGAGTTTTGTATGAAATACAAGCATGTGACGTCATCATTATATAGCATACTCTTTATGGTTAGATTGGTCATTTAAAATCAAATTTAATAAAATAATCGTGGTTTCCCCTTTTTTTTAGATGTTTTATACATTGGTTAGTGTTGGATAATTTATTTTGAATACAGGCAAATACCCTATTGCTTACAATCGCGTTACATAGAGCACTGTCATCTCCACCCGTATAAAAAGTTTAATAATGACGCCGCCTGACCCTCGTCAGACTCTTATAATGAGACACATCTTTTCTCGTTCCAAGATTCAAAGATATTAAATAAATTGGAAAGGTAACACACAATTTTTCCGATTAATATAATGAGTTATCTCAAGATCAGGACAATAATATTTAGTCATAAAGTTAAAAAAATGTGTTTTGTTGTTTCGGTCTTTGTTTGCTGATTACAATTATTATTTTTGTCATATAAGTTGTTCTGCTTTATCTTTCTCATTTCCTGGACATACCTTCCAATATCAGATAAGCATAAGGGAATAACGCAATAGAAGAAGGCTAAACTTATTTACGTTCCGCATTCAAATAAAAATTGGTGGCAAAATTATGTCAGTTCAATTGGATTGGATCCCTTATTTTCCGATTCAGTGAAAATTGACATACATTGAACAAAACATTCGGATTGACAATTTATTTTTATAAATTCATAACGGCAAACTCGGCGTTGAGACAATGGAAGAAAAATTATCGCGTTTTTGGAAAATTTGTAATGAGAGGGCGCAACTCGGCTGTGCGTAAGCCAATTATTGGAAGTTTTGCGGCAATTAGCTGACATTCCGACAGAGTGCTCGGTGAATAAATTACAAACTTTATATTATTACCTATCTTTAACAATTTTGGACAGTTCAGTCCAGCGGCTGGAACGTCACGGAAGATTTGCATGGTTTGCTTTGTTATTTTTTTCATAATTATCTTAATAAGTTTCCACTGCGGGTAAAAACCAACGTTCCCAAAGGATCTTACGTTCTCCCAGGATAAAAGTATTCAATATATTATTTCAGGATATGATCTATCTATGTGCCAAGTTTCATTCAAATCCGTTCCGCCGTTACGGAGCCGAGTGGTAATAAACCCACACAAACTTTGGCATTTTATAATATTTAATAAATACAACCGAATAAAGAACCACCTCCTTTTTTAAGTCGGTTAATAAGGCAAATGTATGTTTATAATCCAAATTCTCTCAAAATCTATTGTCTCGTCAGTTGAGAGTTGGCAAATAACAGATTTAGTCCATTTTGTAAACAGACATTCTTGAAAACGCCTAAAAAAATGTTGCGGTGTCCTTTTATTAATGATCTACAACCTACTTGAATAATATGTCCTTTTTATTTTTGTAATTTCTTTTCATAAACCTTCAGAGAGAACACAAATGTTTTAACCGGCTATTTAATTCAAACTTAGGCATTCAATTTACAATCCTCAACCACAAGATTTTCATAAGAGCTCAAGCGACTCTAACGCTCGGTTTGGAAGGTTGCTTTTGCTGAGAAGAGCCGGCAAGAAACAGTAAAAAAAGTATTCAGTAACTTTTAAAAATAACTATACAATTGCAATTTAATACATGATCATAATCCAAAGATCATCTATCGAATTCCTTACCTCGTGCTTTCTGCAGCAATGTAACTGTAGGATTCTGAGCTCTTGGAAGCCGACTGGTGCCCGTTGAACCACCGAGTGTATTCAACCCAGTAACTGGAGCGCTCTGTGAAGTCCGAAGACGACCCTCGCTTTCGGAGCCGCTTGTGCAGCCGTTCTGTTCTGAATTCTGAAATTTAGAATATTACATATTAATCAATCCATGTTAATAATTTATAATAGAAATAGTATAGCTAGGTAACGTACTCTTCTTTCATTTGGGCCACTACCTACTTCTGTCTTTATTTCGATTGCGTTTGATTAAATTGGCAGTAACTAAACACAACCAACTTGATAAACTTTTCCGTTACTTAAGTTTACTATTTTAACTAAACTAAACAGCACTATTTTTGAACCTTTTGAAGCTGTTATATTTATATTCAGCCCGAAAGCTTCCCAGCTGTATTTTTTTGCGTTATTAAAACATTTAGAACAGCCATTTTCACTTTTTCAATATTTGCTACGGATGTTATTCAACTTTTTGCTTTGATGTTGCCTTCTTGTTTGAGATATGGCAAAGAATTTAACTTGAGGAAAATGTTTGAGCGTCGTAGGAAAATTCAATTAAATAATATCAAACTCATCATAGTGGTCACGAAAGTAAAGAGTAAGAAAATAAGTCGGCTATGAACATAATTTACACCATGCTCCCTTCGGGTCCCATCTTCACTTCGGTTTTTTTTTTCAGCCATGGAATTTAAATGTTAGTTATTATATATTTACCGGAAATTTCCGTCGGCTAGGTGGCGTCTCCTCGAAGTGTACGGGTCGGAAGCTCTTCCGCGGCGTCTGCGGTGATGCGCCCGCGCTGCCTGGCGTCCACACAGGGGGCGGAGGTGGTGGGGGCGGGCCGCCGGGGCTGCAAGCGCCGCTCGGCGCCGGCGGCGGTGTTGGTGCGCCCGGCCTCCACACAGCTGTAATATAATGTTAAAAGAAATTTCATTAAAAACACCGGTCCTAATATTGTTCCTGATTTGTGATAACTAAAATATTATGTATTTTTTTCTATGTACTACAAAATCTTTATCTATAACTCAGTTACATATATAAATGGTATTTCGACTTAATTGTCTAATATTTGGCTACATTCGCGCTCGAAAGACTTTTTGTTTTAAACAACAAAATATGGGAGTACATTAACAGGTTGAGTGATAAACATAGTCCATTCGGTTTAGGAGTTTTCACAAATAGAGCTGCACTTTACGACCTTGCAATAAATCTCCGCGGAGCGTAGAATCGATGTATGTTTATTCGGTCGTTTTGTACAAATTGGGTTAGTGGAGGCGCGCCCTGCTGTCGACGTAATCGCTTAGCCTATTAGGATTGTGATGTGATTACGCCCCAATACGTGAATCTTTACCTATTTACATTTACTTACACTCTGATGGATATGTACACACGCACGTTTAATCAAAATTGAAACCGTTTCTGTTGATATTGTAACATGAATCTACGGGTTGAACCATGAATCCATGCCCGCTGACGTACATAATAATAAATATTATACAGATTATACATACCTACTCTATATTTCGGGTGATTTTTATGGTTTTCATTATAGGTAATATCTATAAATGTAATTAATATAGTCTATATTTCAAAATACGAGTACACAAATGCCTAATAAAGTATTTGTACCTGTAGATAGGGATAAAAATTACCTATCAGCACCGTGACTGACTGATTGATAGACCACGCATAGCCTAAACCAGTGGACGTAGAGATTTGAAATTTGGAGGAAATATTCCTGGTGTACCATAAGGCTGCACTAAA
Organism: Tetheella fluctuosa; assembly: GCA_951216915.1. Lineage (NCBI taxonomy): Eukaryota > Metazoa > Arthropoda > Insecta > Lepidoptera > Drepanidae > Tetheella > Tetheella fluctuosa. Next base: position 7,096,163 of record OX578222.1, on the reverse strand, counting down.
GAAGGGGGTTTTTAAACTCAAATCATAACGGCGAAAATAGAAGATCACGTATATAACCGAAGCTAGTCTTATATTACAAGCAACAGTAAATATTTTAACATGCATTTACTTTTAAATGAAATGCTATGTAGAGCTATATAAAAAAAAGGGTAGTTAGTAAAGGCTACAAATAAATGTTACTGTATATCAAGTAGTACCTAAATGTAGTGTATATTATTTTCATGCATCTGTTCCTATATTTGGACAATTAAGAGTTTGCAATGCACGCTTAAAATTTCAGATCACATGCCACGGTCGACGAGGGATTAAATCGTATCGAGATAATTGGTTATTTATCTAGAAAGCCCTGAGAGCGCGTGTGCCGACATCAAAGTGGGAAAGCGAACGCAAATAAATTAAAAGTGAGCTAAAAGCGAATTCAATTAAGGCACAACTGAGAAAAATCCATCGTGATTTGCACCCGTGTGAGTGTCGAGTCCTATCTATTGTGTCTGATGACGAGCCTGCCACTGTGTGAGTAGGATTACGCTCACTAGCAACGCTGAATTATTTTCTCAAAAAGATGAAATACGAAACATTTCTTTACATTCATACACGTTGCATCACATAGCCGGTGTTAAGTTTATCATCTGTGAGATATTCATATAATACTAGCTGTCCCCCGCGGTTTCATTCGCGTAGCGGCTCAAAAAATAGATGTTGACCGATTCTCAGACCTACCCGATATGCACACAAAATTTCATAAAAATCAGTCAAGCCGTTTCGGAGGAGTTTGGTAACTAACATTGTGACACGAGAATTTTATATATAAGATAAAATAGTGCAGGACTCGTATATCGGCCTTATTGTGCATTTGAAGCAACACTCAACAGGCATGCTGTCATAGATTACGCTCGCTTTACAATCTCCAGTGTAGGTAACTGGAAATGTTCGCTGGGAAATGGATCACGTATAACGCTTCGAGCTGTCTATACAAGAGAGGTGTATTTTTCTAAAAGCTCACTATTAAGGATTCAAATCACAGGCGCGCCCGCCGCACGCGCCTCACCGCTAACTTACCGCCTCTACTAATTTAATCATGAAACTTTCACACAGCTCGTATTTTGGGCAGCTCTCTGTATAGACACTACCCAACATTAAGCAACTTATTTTCCACTAAAAACAATTCTCACTTTGTATTGGATGACGACTTGATTAGATTACTCACGACGTTAACTGCCTTCATGAGCAATGCTAGTGGTAAAATTCATAATCAATTTTATTGTTGTGTAATAGAATTATGAGTTTAAGGAGAAAAAAGGTATGCTTCACTGATCAATTGTAATTATATAGCCTATTTATTATACATTAGTTATTTCAATGAAGTAGAAGCTTGCAGAATACCTATATATTGTACACTCCGTAACCTTAGAAATTAATTGCAATAAAAACGTGATGATATATAATTCTATGTCAAACCTTCAAAATTACCACGTCAAATATGTAGTAAAATAATTAAACATTTTCGCTAGAAGTTTCCCCATTATGAAAAAAAAATACAACATACCTACAGCAATTCTATCTTTTCTCGTTAGAGAAACTGTTTACTACATCATTTGTCCAATTCACTACTTTCCTATTTACAATGTAAAGTTAGTTTTGAATTTATTTACATTTACTTAGTAATATTTTTTTAGAGATCCGTATCCAAAAGTTCCGTATGAAACCAAATCAAAATCAAAGAGCAGCTCGACTGGGGAAGTACCTCCACCTTACAGAATACCGCAGCCAAATAACTTATAGTTGTGTTCCTGCGCGTGAGTTAGGTCGCCAGAGCACATCGGGTTGGGGGGGAGGGGTCGGCAAAACGCGAGTGATACCCCTCGCGGGAAAATGGGGGACTGTTTTTTCTTGCAAACTATGCCTTTTTTATTCATTGATAAAAATATTTACATGGAATATTATTATAAACGCAATAACAATCTACTTTATCAAAATAGTATAGGTAAATAATTACTTAATTTAAGTAAAATTGGACGTGATCATTACGAGGGTTACACGAGCTGAATAGGGTATATTCACAAAGGGCGTGGCATTTCTTTGTTCAAAAGGAAAAAGGCAAATGTCATTCTAGAAAATTATAACTTTGCAGCAACGTTCGAATGGTTCGTTTTCTTTACATTAGTATGAGAGCGATTTAGCATCTGTAGATGAGCAGTGTGGTACTTACAATTACTACAGGAAAAATAATGTTTCATGATGACTCTTTTCAATTAAATGTTGTTTTACAATTTATGAACCCATATACAATTTCATACACCAGCATTTTTTATAAACAAATCCTGAATTTACGATATTTTAAGACTTACAAAATCTTTAATTTGATAAACTATAGTCGGCTTTGCCATACATTTGAACTGACACAAACAATATCGAATAACATACATAAACAAAGAAGCTTAAGTTTAAGTTTGAACTTGTTCTCCAACAACTTTGAAGTGGGTATGCTTTGATCAACTACTACTAAGTTCTTATTACAACACTGTTTCGGAAAACTATCCACAAGATATTGTTATTACTTTTGTTAATTATAGCAAATATACTAATTGAATTCCCTACTCAATCTTCCTATTTTATAATGTAGGTTCGGACATTTATCCGATAAAGACGTCTCTTCCCTAGTTACGTCAGTTCAAGTTCCTTCAATCCCTAGTAATAATACACCTTCAGAACTAGAAACCGTGGAAACGTGTCACAAGATAACATCAGCAAAGAGTACATACGAAATTCATTCGGTAATTTTAGTGTAACTAAAGACACTATCATTATATTCTAGTTTTACATCCATCTCTCTCTACTTAGTTTTAGAATTATTTCTAAAACAAGTGAAAAACGGATTTAAATAGGTCGATCCACTCTGGAGTTACTATGACACAAACAGGCATACAGACAGATTGACAAAGGTCTTATTATCACTTATAATTATTTTGCATCAATAGGAACGTGATAGTGCATTATGTTTTTTTTACTTCGATTTCCATTTATCTCACCATAATTGATATCAGTTTAATTTTTAAACTGGTATTTTTATAATTATATTGAATGCTAGGTGTCATCATCATCATTAACCTACGAGTACATCAGTGCACTGTTAACCATAAGTCTCTCTCAAAATACGCTACTGAGCCCGATCTTCAGCTTTCATTCTTCAGTTGCTGCCATGAATGAATTTATGAATTCTAGGTGTAATACAATCGAAATAATGATCGGTAACATAAGGTTAGATAAGTGATTGAAGGTTAGTTTCGTATAAATAGCTTCAATTTTAATATCCTGTACTTATTGACAAGATGCCCCTCCCACCTTCGCTTTGTCATAAAATTCTGAAGTTGTTTTTAGGTTTATTCCAAATTTAATTAATTACCATCGCAAAATTAGACAGGAAAGAGTTGCTTCGGTTTTTTCACATCAAAACAAAATTTCATTAAGGATTTCTTTCAGCTTAGGCACGGGGGACGTATACGTGGGTATATTAGCATTTTTTTACGTTTTTCAAGTTTAATTTTATTTGAATCCTTTGTTTACAGCTCAACAATATATAGTAGCTAGCAAGAGAGATTTAAGACTGTGATCAAGTCACTCTCCTAATGGAGTGATTAAGGCTTCGCTTGCGAAAGGCTGCCATCAGCTGACAATGATTACTCCACTATATACCTAATAGTGTGGCGTGGTTCTTGTCATGAGGAGTAGCCTAATAAATTTTGTGAACGTTGCAACATCAGCAAATTTATTTTATACCTACATGTAAAGCAATTTAACAGAATGTAAATACGTCAAAATTGCCTATAGGTATAAGGTATTGCAAACGAGCTATACGTATCATGATAACATTATGTGAATTAATACACGATATTAAATTAGCTCGGATCAGACGGTCGCATGTTTTCACCGATCAATTCCGAGGCTTCTCATTTCCCCGGTACGGTATTCATACAATACCAATCTAGTTATCGAACGGACTCGCCGCGATATTAAAATCCAATATTGTACGCTTCATATTTCACATCATACATAGCACTTCATCAAATTAAATTCAATACTACGCCATGTAAAGGGAAATACCCAACGATATTATGTGATCACATTATCAAATTAATTTCTTAGCCGAGCGGGTAAATACCGAGTACCTACGTTAATTCAATTTATAACCATCAGTTTAAGTTTGTAAGTTTTAATGTATATATATATTTTTTAGTTATACTATCTGACGTTATAAGCAATAATAAATGAAACGATAAATACGCAAAAAAAAACAAATGAGAATATCAAGAATAATTTGGGAGAAAGGAAGAGAGATGTCAGCATTTGTGAAACGTTTTGCCGAGGGGTCTGGGGATATTAAATTATTGTCTAAGAGATGCTAATAGGGCTATTACTTAAAAGAAGGAGAAGTGGCAAAAACTCGGCAAGTAGACTAATGCTTCATTATGCGAGGCGAGATCTGCGTGAGGTCGTCCGCCCGCCCGCCCAATGTCGTGGAATGTTGCGTTCCACCCATGACCGAGTCTTGCATTTACTTTCATGTATTGATTTGTGCATCTAGTATGCATATGTAAATATATTACATAGAAACAACACTAATTAGGTTGTAAATTAATTAAAAGGGTGGCAGATTGTTTCTGTTTCGTGTCTATAAAAGGTTTAATTATTGAAAGAATGTACATAGGTAGTTAGTAGGTATGTGGAAATAATTTCTCAAATGTCATTAGTTTAGCATATAAGGATGATTTTTTACTCACTGGCAATACTTGCAGGGGTGGAAGTACTCATCAATATGAACAACTTTCACTATGGGACCAACTCTGCTATTGCGTAAAATAAAATGGTTGCTTCATACATTTTGGTCGAGTAGGTATTGAACTTTTGTATGGAACAGCTGATAATTTTTTCGTGATTTCATAGTTAGTCTCATAATAAAAGTTGTTATATTGATGAGTACTTCCACTCCTGCAAGTATTGCCAGAGACTAAAAAGTCACACAGTATATACATAAAAGACTAGCTGTCCCTCGCATATTCACCCGCGTTCTCAGAAAAAAACATGGCCTATGTCCCACTACCATAGGTTATCTGCTGTCAAATTTTATCGCGATCGGTTCAGCAGTTTGGGCGTAAAAACCGGACAGACAGACAGACTTTTAAATGAAATAGTTGTAATCTATGCGTTTCTTTTTTTCACGACTGTACTACAGAAAAGGCGGTTATGTTTTTCACACGATTCTTTATACCCTCGAAGTATTCCAACGGCTGAACGATTTTAATGCATGAGGTGTCGACTCGTCTAGTTGTAGGCTAGATTTTTATTTCATAAAAATCAAAATGACGGCCATGGAATACGAAATGACGGTAGAGAAAACATCAATTCGCGTACCAAATTTTGTGGGATATAACTGAATAGGTCTTTTAAAATCTACAATATGTTTTCAGAGCAATAAGAATTACACAACCTGAAAGTTGTGTAAGGTCTACATTGCCGACTAGAGCGAGTGATGGTAGATTAAATGAGGTACCTATTAAAAAAAGGTAATTAATTTAAACCTTCGAGAAAGCCTTGAATGGAATTGGAGTAGGTAAGTATTTAATCTACAAAATAATCCTTTCCAACGACTCGTGGATGTCGCTTTTGCAGCTTCGACTACATTTTTGCTAACTTTTTAAATCTATTTAAACTGTCTCTTAGATTTGTCTTATTTGACAGATTTGAAGACAAAGCTATATAAATTATGCAATCTTATCATGACCTTATTTTGCGAATTATTTCAACAAACGTTCAGTTATAATTGTTATCAAATAATAGGTGATAATCAATTAGCACTACCTTAAAACTAAATGATAACTTTAGACTAATTATATATACTCTTAGTTAATTTTCCAGAAAATCCCACTACTTTATTATCTAGTTAAACTAGTTGACTGTACGACGATATTTAATTTAATAAAAATATGCATATTCAAAGCATTTCGCCTCGTTGCGTGTCAGGAGCCTGGGTTTGTGACGTGAAAGATTTTTGCCTAACAAAATTTAACATAGAAAAGTATATAGATATTTTATTTATAAAGTCCAGCTCTGTCGTCGGTTTGAAACGAGCACCCATTAATTTTGATATGCACACGTGAACGTCAAAATGTAACATACATTTTGACAATATTCTGCAGTAAAAAGAAAATAAAATAATATAAAGCCGACGAACGGGGAGCAACGCGGCGGTATCTTTTCGTTTCCCTCAGTAGAGTTATGACGAACTATATTGGTATTTTATGGCTTATTAGTGTTACCTTTCCCACTTTACTCATCATTGAACTCCCGTTTCTGAAGCTTATCACTAAATTCTACCTCACAGGATATCGGTTTTTCGTAATATATTCTATTCATACATCTGTATACCTCTATATGTATACCTACCTACCACATATACATTAACCTAGTTCATAATATACTAGGTTTTAGCATATTTTTCGGTTTTCTATAGCCATATCAAAGCTTATCATCCATACATAATATATATACATCTCCTGTAACGATGTTTGTCAGCGATGGATTCCTAAACTACTTAACCGATTTTAAATTAAATTGGCACACCGTGAGCAGTCTGGTCCAACTTGAGAGATAGGATAAACGGCTGGACCGATTTGGATGAAATTTTGTGTATGAGTTGGACAGGACAACGTCTGTCGGGACAGCTAGTATATTATAAATAACTCTGTCCTTTTCACGCCTAAACCGCTGAACCGATCGCGATGAAATTTGGTACGCAGATTTTACCTATGCACTTTTTTTTCTCGGGAACGCGGGTAAAACCGCAGGGGACAGCTAGTATAAAATAATATGTCTATATCATAATCAGTTTTACCAAATCCAAAGAGATTGAAGACTGCAACTTACCTGAAACAGATAAAAAAATATAAAAACTTTGTTGAGTTATTTTGTAGGGACACAGTTAATTTTATGAAGTTTATAATAGTTACTCAAATAGTCGTGTTTCCTGTTTTCGCGGCTAACTTTGTCTGTGGATTATGCAACTTGTCACAGTGCCAAGTGTTCAGGTGTTGTGACCTCTGTTCTGCTGTGACGCTCATCTGTATTGACACACCATTGTGACTCATATGTTCTTCACCTACCTACGTATGATGCTCCGCTGTGCTAACTATAGACTTGAGTATTAAAAGAGCATCAAAAGTGACTAAACCATTGTTATTATATAAGTTTGTGTGGCATCCTATCTCCAGCAGTGGACCTCTGTGGACTGATGATCGTAAAAATAAAACAATTTAAAAGATTTGCGATTGTAAAAGATCGTGAAAATTATACTTATTAGGTTTTTGATGTATTCGATGATTTGGCTCTAAGGACTTACTAGTTTCCACCCCGTGGTTTCACCCGCGTTCTCGTGGGATCTTATGTTTATTCGGGATAGAAAGATTATTTTTTCTCCTTTTTATATTACGATCTAGCCTTTCTAGGTTAATGAGTTCATAATCTTGTACGTAATAACTAATATGCAGTTCAAGTCCAAGTTTTTACGTGTCGCTGAAAACCAGTGTTGCGGCGCTTGTCGTCACAATTTGATGTTAAGCAATCACCATTTTTCGAATTTTAATGTGTCCACTGAATGTCCTTAGTTATGTTATTAAATATTTGTTCTTATTTATAGGGATAATAGGGATAACAATTTGATTAGTTATGCCGTCAAGAGGTAACAAATAAACTCAAATTATTATATTAGTTAGATAAGATACAATAACAAATTAAACATAACCAAGTTATAAGAAAGGAACCTAACAAGATTTGATGAGGATACGCAGCCATCGGATAGTTGTATAGTTTCAAACATTGCAATATGCAGTTCTACCCCCATAATATATCTCCACAACCAGGAAAGGTAAAACCACTGTTCTACAATTAACTTTAATGAAAGTCCGGCGACATTATGGGATGAAACATTTTGTGGTGGTACATATTTCGATACATTGCGCGCATAGTGCGGCCGAACTCATATTACACATATGCCACGTAATGTATTGGATATGGTATTGGTTTCGAATTGAAATGTTTCCAACAACTTAATATGGCGTGTTTAACAACTCTCAGACATATTTACAGTGTACGGTTCAAGCAGCAACAGATAGATTTTTAATACATTTACTATTTAGATATCATAGTTAAGTTATTTACAGTAGATATTTAGATATAGAGACTATTTTGCCGGCTGAGTTAGGTTGTATCCGTGGATCAAACAGTGACCTATTTGAAAAAGAGATTTTCCTCGAATCAATTATATTCGTAACTCTCAGAATAAGATACTGAACCTATCTTTTGGGATGATATTTGAGATGAAAGTTATCTTCCGTAGAACTATGGTTTAGAAAAATATTATGAGTAGAGTAATAGATATATGAAACAGTTTATAACATAATACATATAAACATAGCTCAATAGGGTCTCTGTAAAATATTTATTAATTGAATTAAAAAGGTTAGCTATTTAAAAAGTTATCGCCATTCTATGGTAGTTTGCTAACGACCGTGATATAATAATATCTTCGCAATTCTCTTCAGTTTATATTTCAGCTAATTAATACTTAATCGCGAGCATCAAAAGCTTTTATGACTAAACAATGTCAGCTTTTCATACTGTCATCAATATTTAAAATGTAGTGAGATATTGTTATATTTATTGAGCTGCATATAATTTTGAAAATATTTACTTACTTGAAAGGCATAGGGAACTTCTAATTTTCCATTGTAACGTAATCGTGGTAAAAAAGTAATATAGGTGCATATGTACCGAATTAAAGTGGATGGTCCCCATTTGTAACTTTTAACGAATATTCCTTGCATTTTTATTTATTACGTCAATTTAAAGCGCCTAATCGACGTAATTTTGTGTGTATGGCAATATAGATAATCTATATATTAATTTTGCATTAAAAACGTTTTAAATTTATACATTGGTTCCTTAATTACCAATGTATGGTTGAATCTAGGTTTAAAAGCATAATAATTATTAATACATAGTACAATAATCCATTGCCATGCGACTCATCGAATTACAAAATTATATCCTATGCGCTTAAAATTAACGTAACAAATGAAAACGCGAAAAAATCCGTTAGAAATTCAAAATAGTGATCATCCACCCATAGAGATGCATAATACATAGCGAGCCGGGTATGTTATGTAGTATATTTTTCATAACCTTGGAATCGTACGATAAATTTATGGGTTTTATGCGCAAATACGTACATATTTTGATTAGCAGATTATTATTATTTTATTGTTTATTTTTTGTATATGCCTGTGATTTATATTTTGGAATAGTGCGGGATTATAACGGATTGAAAAACTAGTAGTTCTAGTCTAGACTAGAGCAGTTAGTGACTACTAGTAGTCTTGTACGTCATATTTCATTCATCACTTACAGCTATAATTAAGTAAACTAAACTACCCACTCATTCAAATATACATACATCTATTCCTTTATTTTTATGAATATTATTATAGACAGTTATAACTTGAGCGTTGACACACATCTGTGCTTCTCAAATAGAAACGACTATTTCTGTCTGTCGGCTCTCTTAATGAGTTTAGAAGATGGTTATAGATGTATTAAAACGCTATAATTGCACAATATTATATACTTTTAACTACCGTATACTCATAAATAATTTCAGATTTGATTATGAATGACAGACGGAGTTTATTCGAGTTGAAAATAACGGGAACTTTAATGTAAATTACCTATAGGTAATGTCTTTTGGATCGAAGAAGAACTACATAATATCGGGAGTTTGACGCCTACATTCACTTTTATCCTTGAATTAAAATCTTTTGATGCTGTTTCATTGATTCTTTTGTAGCAGATTACGCCAAAATAATTAATTTGACTGTTTTGTTCTGCCTACTAGAATCTTAAGTACCTACTACATGAAAAGAGCTGCACACATATTTTTAACGAAAGCTTATTATTAATTTGTTTTATATTGTCTTACAGGCCTGGGTTTCACCAAAATCTCAGCATGTTAGGTAAGTGATGATTATATCAATACTAAATTAGTACACACAGTACTAATTAATACTAATTTAGACCCAGTAGATCCGTAATTATTTAGGTTTTACGTTTAATAGGATGGCTTTCGAATATTACACAGTACCCAAAAATATATAATATTTTTAATAATCATTTTCAAAAATATTGTGATGATACTGTCCTAATGGGGAATTGAATTTAAATATATTATATGGCAAAGACATCTGAAATTAGTTTGACTTGAGATTAATGTAAATATATCGCTGCTAAACCAAGATGGGGGAGAAAATGTGATGAATGAACGCATAAATAATCGCGCAGGTAACGAAAACCTAAATCTTTGTGATAATATTCGTTACATATAAGTATTTCTTAGTTTCAATCTTGAGTAAAATTGGGTTAGCGATTTTACGTAGCAAAAATTATCGATAGATTAATAAACATTGGAATTTTAAACGATAGATTGCTTTTTCGTTTTGAATTGAACGAAAATGTGAAAATATTTAAAGCAATCAGCATGGATATTCAATATTCAGCGCTGATGAATAATTAACTAGTAGACGAGTCTAGAGGCCAGTTACCGCTGAATTCGGGAAAACTGTACCAAACCGCTATTGAACGGCATTGTGCACGTACGAGATCAGATATTCATTGGATGATATTTGGACGATTCGATATTTCAGCAAAGATTAGAATTACCGGCAGCTAGGCACCGCATGATTAATCACGATATTTGTCGTTCGAACAGAGTTTATATAATTTCATATCTATTTAATACGAGTGAACAGTATGACGTGATGAATTCAAGGTTGTGGGGAATTGAGACAATAGATACTGTTTCGTCAATAAATGTTAATGTAGTGTAAAATACGGAAATATCATCGATATTTTATAGTCGGTGTCGGTGTGTATAAAATGTGTGATATAAAACGAAGAGAGCGTAAGGTCGCAGGGCATCTGGCGGTGTGCGAGCATGTGTTCGCTATTTTTATCGCCATCATATCGCTAACTAAATTGTGTGCATGTTACGTGCACCATAAAATAAATATATTGGAAGCGTGTAATAACAGAGATTGTTATCAAATAAATAACGCGGATAAAATGCATTTTCAACCAAGCCAAATATTTTTTTGGTTACCCAATTTAGTTTGTGGGTAATGCAACGTGTAGGTATAAATGCAAGTATGTTCCAGTTTGATGGACATATTTGTAAATAGCTATTTGAGGAAGGCATCTGAGAGCGGAATGCATCAGGTAGGTATTCGACAGAACATCTCCGGCATCCCAGTGTGATAACATGCAAGTCAACACTCTCGAAGAATTCTAATCCAACAATTACAAGAAGTTTCTTGTTTATGTTAGTTCTATGAATATTTGGTTATATAAAAATCACGTAATTGTTTCGTTCGTCAATAATAATAATATAATCTTTATGGAGAAGTAGGCAAAAACTTAAAATATACGAAATAGGTATTTGGATACCTATGAGATAGTGATATAGTGTTGAAAAAAATATATTTGCCTTGATGTTTATATAATTAAATGTAGGTACCCATGCGATTTTTTCATTACTGGCGGTAGTAGGTGCCTACTGACTTGTCTTAATTTTATATAATAGCTCTTCTCTATACTTGCCAAATTTGTGGCAGTCTTTACATAATGGCCTGAATAAATAGTATAAAAAGGTCGAAGCTTTCGATAGCCTTGCTTTTAGTGAACTCGAGGCATACAATAATAACAGTAGGTACAATAGAGCTTTTACGCAGACTTGCGCTTTTGTCTGGCTGCGGGGGTGGGACAGCTCTTTTATAAGTGCATTATTCACTACCATATGGAAATTATAATCTGTTTCTTTTATATGAATCATTTAATGTAGCTGCTTATTTGTTCTGTGCAATAATAACACTTCTTTGCAAATAAACATGGACGATATCTAAACCAATTCAAGCCCACGAAAATGTTTGGATGTACATAAATAAATATCGCGACAGCTAGATAACAAGATAATAAACACATTGGCGCTTACACACCAGAGACTGGTAATAGGGGCTTACATCCACATCGTACGATAAACTTTCATTGAGTTTCGTTCAAGCGTCTTTCTGCGTCAAAGACATTTTTTCCCGGTGTAAATCTGAGCAGCGTAATGGGAAAAGTTGTAACAAGTATTCAGAACGTATTATGTGCCATTAATATTCTGACGAGTTGCCATAGCTGGCAACTCTATAAAAGTTCAATGAATGTGCCCTACGCCAGGCGTAGCTTATAATATTAGTATCATTATGTTGAACTCGAGAAAAACGCTCTTGGTTTAATCCAGCTGTATCCAAGGAATTGAGACCTTTAATGTGAAGCAAAATTATTAATCCCTTTTAACGAATTCCAGCAAAATGAAACTTCAAATTAGAGCATGGTCATCAAAAAATTATATTCATCATAATAATTGCGACATCAGACGCGTTTTCTCTTATATCAGTTAGTGACAAGTTAACCAAACTATTGTTGATGATTGTAGGTGTACCTACACTCAATCATATAGTCATCGACATAGTTGGCCACTTCATAGCTGCAGCTACCTACACGTCGTAATTTAGCAAATTCTTAAGTGGTTGCATTGTTTCAAAACTCTCGACAACTACATAAATCATAATATTCACCGTTATTCAATTTTAGACTACCTTCATAATTTTAATACTTGGTTATTTCGTATTTTGGTTCATGATAGGTATTTAACAAATATTTCCCAATTTTAAAAATATCCTGATCATCTGGCAAACATAAATTTTGATGTCAATGAATGCATTACTTTTCCAACAGTTATAGATTAATATCAGACTGATGAATGGTAAGCCAGACGGTATCTCAGCACCATTGAAAGATAAGAGTTCAATTTTTCACCTTTTGTGTCAAGGAACTCTAAAAAAGGATTTCATACAAATGGAAACGTTTCCTTTTAGAAAAGCCTATTGTTTGTGTTGGGGGCGGGGAGGAAATGTTTCAGATGAAGCAAAACCCCTTTTTTGTCTGCTTCATTCGGAATTTTGAATAGCTTTTGAATAGAAGAATTTATGATTTAGTAGCTACTTATTACCAGATATTAATCCCGGAGTAAATGGAGTTGTATGACAATAAAGTAGAATATCTGTCGCACTTGATATTTAGATTTGATAGGTATCTTATCTATAAAGCAAAATATAAAATGCTCATATCATTATCTTGTTTACCACTTCGCAGTGATGTAATGCAGAATTGTCGTGATATTTTGAACTTATGTTAAATATTTAAATAAATGTTAATTTTATTTGACATGCCATCGTATTCATCTTCATATCCTCAATACGTATGTAAATATTCTAAATATCAAATTATTTTTTTACCGTATTTACATAGTTATAATTTTTTGGTAGCTCATAGAAAATATACATTTAGTCTAAATCTATCTATGTATAAAAAACAAAGTAGGGTAAGTTATACCATTTATAACTCAAGAACGACTGGACCGATTTTTATGATCTTTGATTTGTTGGATTTGTCTCCAACCGGGAATGCGGGTGAAATCGCGGGGAACAGCTAGTTAATTATAATCTATTAAATATTAGTTAAATATACATACATTTTTCATTTTCTATTCCATATATATTCACACTTATGTACTTATGCCGGTTGGCGTGGTTGGTAAGATACCCTATTTATCACGCCACAGGTCGTGGGTTCGACTCAGGACAAATATTTGTGTGCATGAACATGTCTGTTTGTCCTGTGTCTGGTTGTAATTATCTATATATGTATGTATTTACAAAAGAAAAGTACTATATGTAGTATATCAGTTATCTGGCTTCCATAGTACAAGCTCTGCTTAGTTTGGGGTCAGATGGCCGTGTGTGAGGAATAATGTCCCAGAATATTTATTTATTTTATTTTATTTTTATATTACAATATAATGAGAAGAATATCGAGTTAATAATTAATTCAAACTAATATTTATCAATTTAATGTTGATTAGAGATGGGCGAAGCAGTTTCCTGTAGGCCTAGAGATATAGCTATAATAAGTCCCTAGTTGAATTGATCCCATAGTAAAAGTTAGTTATATTGATGAGTAATTTCACCCCTGCAAGTATGTCCCTCGTTCAACCTGTCACCCTGTCTATAACGGATATTTCTACCTATTTACTGTTCTGACATGTACAGTACCAAGTACCCAAATAATATTCGCATAGAAACTTTCATATCCTATTTTACCCCATTTCAAGGATGATGTTCAAAAAACACTAAAATACGTCATTCTTAATTTTCAATTATTCTTCAAAAATTATAGATTTTCATTTATGTTTACATAGGTACCTACCCTATTATTTAAAATTGAATATCTTTTTCATAATATATTTTCATAGATGAAAAACCCAATGTCTAAGTGTCATGATTTCAACAATGTAAGCAACATTACGGACTTGGCGACTACCTTGAGTCCGAGCTGCGTTGGTAACCCTGATTTTAGTTTTACGACCCATCCGACATTCGGACTTTGACAGCTGATTACCAATGTCCAGCGTAACTTGACATCCCTTTGAGACATTACTTAAAAACTGTGAAACAAAAACGAAGTTCTAAAGCCAATAAAGTAATTAGGTTTTGAAATCGTAACACGTCGTCGAAGCAAAGTTTTTTTTTCAGGTGAAATTACATCAGCAGTGTATTAATTGAAGTCAAAGTTCTTCGTAGAATGGTCAGTGATTTATTTTATGGCGCCATAAAATTGACCAGTCCCAAATTCCATTTTAGCACCCTGCCAATCGTCTTCAATCTCACCATTTGTAAGTAAACATTTTATATTATTTTTCCGCTTTCCCAAGGATGCTAATGTTTTATTTTAATTTGTTCAGTCATTACGTCGTCATTGAGTTACAAACATACATATAAACTTTCGCATTTATATGTAATATTAGTTAGTAGGATATCAGAAAGTTGAAAGCCTTATTTACTGAAGATAGTAAAAAAATATTGTTATATATTGTTTGGCATGTGCCCATAAAAGTTCAATCAAGCATTATTTCTTATGATATCCTACACCAAATAATGAATGGCTTCGAATGCTACAAAATAAAGGTGTAAGTTACTTACTAGATATCACATGCATATTATATAGGTAGGTACTGATTCTATATTCTTATGATTAGTTTCCAAAACTTCTCTAGAAACTACATGCAGGTAAGTTTTTTTTTTCTACTATAATGTAGGTGGTAAGCACACAAAGCCTAGAAGGAACTTGGCTCTCAAGTGTAGCTGCCGAAACACACCAATGGTGTTTGGCGATAGATTTTCAGCTTGAGGGTGGTAGCCAACCTGGCGAGTATTACGAAGTACCCTACCACACCCTGCTATGGTTTCCTCACGATGTTTTCCTACACTGAAAGCTCAAGCTCATAGTAGGATTCGAACCCACGACCTTTGTCATGGCACTCGACGTCACCACTGAGCTATCATCGCCCTAATGTGAGTAAGTATATGTAATAAAAAAATACCTGAGGAATATTTTTTTGTATTATAATAAAAAAGTGCAAATACATTTGCAAAGGTTACAGTCACGAACGTCCCTACGTGAAATATTCACCGCGCTGGTTAAATGGCATATACCTAAATCAAATTTTGCTCCAAGCATTTTTGTATGTAAAATTATATTTTAACGCTTTTAAATATAAGGGTATCTACACACTACACCAGCGTAAAGACCATGTTTGTATTTTCATAGTAGCAGGAAGTGTATGGTCTTATCGCTATCACATGACGTAATATTTACTATGCGCACCGCGCGCTGAGGCCACACGCCGCGTATTACATTAGCGTGTACATTAGTTAGTAAGGTTAGCTTACACGATGTGTTGGGAAAATGCAACCCAATATCTCTACGCGTCTTGGAGCTACGCATCGACTCATATTGAAGGGTGTCTGCCTGACATCAAAATTAATCAATAAAAAAGTCCTAAATAGCGTCAGCATGGTCGAGCTGTGTAATGCTGGGTGGGCATGATACCGGAGATCAAGAGTTCGATTCCCGGTTCGGGCAAGGTACAATTGATGTTTTTATATAAGTATAATTTCCGAGACGAGAGTCTTGGTAGAGTATTATAAACTTATCTAAAAAAATACTTTCTTGTACGTAACCTACCATAAATAATAGTTTAAAAAAAACATTGGATGGACCATTTATTTTTCCGAAAATAAACGTAGATCGGCGTGTTGACAATTTCGGAATACGGCTTATAATACATGATACAACATTGTCCAATGTCCAATATAGCAGCGTTATCGCACCGAACAGTGTTAGGTACTGTACCCTTATTTAATATATACTTTTACAAAGTACAGCGAGAAGGTAATCTAATATTCATAACATGTGTAAAGACGTGAGTACAACTTTCTACCTCAATTTTTGGGAAACTTTCGACCTTCCATCGTAAATAATTGGCAATCGTGATTTCTCAAGCGAAATTGAAGCAAAGTCTAAAGATAATGAATCTATCTATCTCTATATCTATCTATCTAATAATAATACCTACTCATTAACTTATATGATGGAAAATATATTAAAATTCAGGAATTTATGTTTGCAGCTATGTGATTAAATTCCAGGGTTTTAGAAGCTTTATCTTACAGTTTCGACTTAATTATATAGGATATGTTACTAGCTTTCGTCCCGTGTGTTTCACCCACGTTCCCGACATAAATAGTAGCCTATGTCTCTCTCCGATCCATAAACTATCTCTATGCAAAGAAAGAAATCCACTATATACTCACTCACTATAAAACTCACTATCGCGTTTATAATAGTGGGGATAATAATGTTAAGTATATAATAGTAATTAAGAATAACTATAGGTACAATTAATAGGTATACGGGACATATAGAGATTCAATATAACTGGGTAGGTACGCATATATAGGTAGGTATGAATATGTCAATCTATTATTTGAAATAGACCTTATAACATTTATCATAAGGATGGTTGTATCATGCTCAGATTATAACATTATTCTGTTTGGTCGCATAGCGTAGACCAAATTCCGCCACGTCATCGGCAACATGAAGGGACTAATGCTCGCTTTATGACTTTGCCCTTTTTATGAATATTCGGTTATGATTGTCGACACTCATAAAATAAGTTATCTTATAAATGTTTACATTTATTGCAAAAATATCTACGACTTACTTTTCGTGTTGTTATAAACATATTATTATAAAAAACTTTTAAAACGTAAAACGTTGTCGATCAAATAATAAAAAAATGACACCTGAAATTCTTACAAAAAACAACACGAGAAAATACGCAATAAAATTGTTAGAAACACGAAACAAAAAATAGTCTTCACATAATAAATTAAATAATTCTTATGGTTAATTTCACTATACAAATCGCATTTTACTTGTAGGCACAACGCGAGCAAAATTGATTAGTGATAATTAGTTCGAACTCAACAAACATACGGAAACAAAAACATCAAAACTCTTTAGAATGTTAATTCACGTTAGTTCCATTCGATACACAAAAAAAACTGAGACAAACGCTATCAAACAGTCAAAGTATTCAGGTGTTTCTAACAATACGAGTAAGTGCTATACAACCCGCAATTCCAAGGCTGACTTGTATCATCCTTAAGTTAATATTACTTTATAATTATACACAGTATATTATTTTCATTTACAGAAAATTCATATGGTTTATATTATATGACATTAATATACCACAACACAAGTTAGGTAGGTACCTACGCGATTTCCCTCGAGTGTGGAAAATTCTTTATGTTCAACGTTTATTGCCTACTTTTAGAAATGGGTTTTGTTACGTAAAAAGTGATAATATGAATATCATTTCAGTACGCCGTTATTGTGTGCCGTGATTTTCATGAAAAGGCACGTAGGCACGGTGAAATTTTAGTCAAATTTGCTTACACCAAATTTTCAGACGGAATTTTTGTCGATACGAATTGACGTTTAGCTTGAAATATTGTATTTATATTAACGAAAATTGACACACAAAAGCATATTAATGTACCAAAAGGTTTCAAGAAATCGAGGAACTAGGTAGTTAGCAAGCAAATAACGAACACGGACAAGCCTTACTATGATACCTGGAGAGGTCGAGCGAGCCTTGAACCTCGGCGCAATCATGACGGTCTCTGTAAATCACAATCAAAGCCATGAAGATAATAAATATAATACAGGCAATCGTATCTTACATCAAAATTATGTTTCCCGTAAAATGTAAGTCAAATTTATAAGTATGTATATTTGAAAGTTTTTGTCACTGGTGTCTCTAAGTTAGACTTTCCTTTGCTACTTTAATTTATTTACAACGTTAGGGAATTTGATGAAATAAAATTTTTCATGGTAATATTTCCATCTAAAAAGATTTATTAACTCATTTATTATAGGATCAAAAATACCCAAGCAAATTATGAATTACACTAATTGTGCTAATTAAAACAACAAAGAAAATAATGTTTAAGGACCACGATGCAGGTAAACCTTTATTGGAGCAAAAATATGGCTGATATAGCACTTGGGGAGCTAAAACAGGCGAGTTTTAATGAGGTAGAGGTAGAAATACAATCCAGAGTGCTATCGGATACTTAATGTAGGTAGCTAAAGTTATGGTACAAAATAATATTCTGGGACACTAATAATATTCATTAAACAATGTTTAATATCGGAAATAAATTTAACGAATATATATTTATACATAGATTGTACCTACCTCAGAGAATAGGATAGTCTCGAAGGGATCAAACCACTGCGCGTTATAAAACTAGTTAGCGCGACTGTCGACGCTTGAAGTGAACATGGCGTTACACGTGGGAACACCTAGTAATGTGTTCACGTATTCTATAAATACTTTCGAGGATATTATAAATATCATATTTTGTCTTTAAACTTCCATGATTATGACAAGAACTTGTAGCTTAGATGCACTGACTTCTAAGCCATATGCCGTGCGTTTGATCCCATCTAGGACGTAACTATGTAAATGAATACTATGTATATCGGTAAACTGTTTTTCATAGTAAAAGCTAAATTTGAATCATGGCCGTCTGTAAAGAACCTAATATATTAAGTTAGTAGATATTATTAGTATTTTGATGATTCATTAATGTTTTCATTCATGAACAATCAAAAAGACTAGATCACAACACTTTCGAAAACCACTAACATACTACAAACATGTATGAAATTTAAATTCTTTATATTTAAATACCTACTAAAAGCGTTATCACTGATAACATTACGTATTATTTCGAATACTTTGAACAATTCTGAGAATCGTGCTCTTGGCGGTAAAAACGATAAGGTAACCTACCAGGGCCAGGGTGAAGGTGAAGAATGTGGGTCAGTACGACGCGACGAGCTCATGCGTCATAACTGTGCTATACCAATATTGAATTAACGCGTTCGGAATAATTGTAGAGAAAGCTTTGTACAACCACTCTAAGCACTTATTGGAAGCGGCTGTGTCGATGGAATGCTTTGAAATAGAGAATAATTTTAGTTAGTGGTTAACTCAGTTTTCTAGATAATTTAAACTATTCTGTAAAACAATAGCGACCTATGTAGAATTATTTAATGTAACTGAATTATAGCCCATTTGAGTCGATCGATAATTAGAAATTCCCTAATTTAATGAACAAAATTATACAAAAATATATAAAATATTGTTCTCAGTTAAGTATCTTTAGTTAATTTGCGCCAGTAAATAATGAATTTAGCATGTTAGCAACCCATGTAATGAAACAGAGATGATAACAAATAAAATAAAACATATTTCAAAAATATATCAAATCAACAAACATCAAGTTTGGACAACTTTGTATAGAAAAAATGCCTAATTATTTTTTTACTGTGTTTAGTTGTAAGTACTTACACTTAAATTAACATTAACTTTACTAGTTCTTAGCGGGTCTAAACATAACACAACTACCAACTTACACGATTAGATTCTCTAAGCATGGATTTTAGGAGTTACTAATAGCAAAATATGATTTGTAATGGTTCGGTGTTGCTATTGGCAGCTCTTGGTCCGTGAAATCGAATTGGCTCACAGTCAGAGACGAAAATAAGTAGGTATAACATCATGTTCTGTAAAATGAGAACCTAAATATTTGGGTGCAGGTGCGGGGGAATGAATCAGAGGACACAGTCAGTAAAGTTTTGTTTCACAATTGATAATACCTTTTGCAGATGTTGTGCATCTTAGTCATCCTTACCACTAACTTTGCTACATAATCTACACATCATATTCATTAAATTTCAAAATGTTGGTAAAGCTTCTTCAAAATAAGCTCGGATGTTTCGTGATCTAATATATAAATGCTCACAGGTTTTGTTAAAATAATAACAAACATTTGGCAAGCATTGACAAAACAGGGAATCACTTTGAATAAAATAAAACCAGAGTGAAGTAAATAAAGAGTCATTGAACTATCTTATAAAGTCCATAATAAACCTTTTCATCTCAAATAAAAAACTATCCTTGATCTATGTCTAAAATGGACACACAATTAAGAGTCTATTATTGTATACCTACTTCAATTTTACAGTTCATTTTATTACTCTTCTATAAGAGTTATGAGTTTGGGTGCGTCGCCACACATGAGCGAGCGGCGCGGGCGCAGCAAATAGAGCCCAGATCCTGTACAGTGTGAGAACCGACTGCGCCTGCCATTACACACAATCAACCCATCGATCCGTCTGTTACTTATATACCAGACATGAATGAGAGAAATCATTTGCTTCACCATCAAATTGATTCATTAGATATGTAAAAATAATAGGGAAAAATTTTATTCCATTTATTAAGTACTTATATGTATTTTCTAAAGTGTATGTATTGATTCAAGTTCATTTACCTCTTCATAATTTGATTTTATTCGTCTATTTCCAAAATCAGAAGGCATTGATATTTGTTCTTCGTCTATCTTGTAAGATAAAAACTATATTGCGCTATAAATTTTAGTTCGGATACCTCTCGCACGCGTAAAAAAGTAACAAATCTTTCAGAACGATTCAAAGTTATCCATGAACAAAGAGTTTTCTATCCAAAATGGAAAATAATCAGTCATGATAATATCTGCTTTCTATATTCCTTAGCTATATAGAAGTCTAGATTTAAACGACCCTTAAAAAAGTTAATAAAGTTATCAGTTTACTCCATAATTGTTTTTTCAACAATTTCAGTGCATAAGGCGTCAAAGATTAATAAATGAAATAAAAGAAAGCTAAAATAATTCCTGCTAATTATGGTTGCCTTTGCTAAAAGTGGAAAAGTAACAAGTTGTTCACTGTTAATATTAATCTGACTCACAGTGAATTGGTAACAAATACCAATATAAAAAAAAACAGGTAAGAAAAAACACATGATGAAGGTATATCCAATAAACTAGTGACGTAATACTGCTAACTTGTGGCCTAATGAATGAGTGCTGACTCATTAGAACAACTAGACTAAATTAAGGAAACAGTTATCCGACTGCATACCTAATGGAAAATTCTGTCTGAACTTTATAATTCGCTAACTCGTTGCGAGAATGTGCAATACATGCCTTTTATACACTATACTTGTAACAATAAAATTGAGATAGAGATCAATAGGTATAAAATAGGTAATGTTATATATTTATAGCAAATTTAATGTATCTTGGGCATAGGTTAAATCTATTCAGAATTAATTGACCAATTTCGTATAATTTCAAATAGTTATAGTTTGATCTAATTAAATACACATCATGTGGAAGTTTTAATGGAAAATGTGAACTATTAAAATAATTTTCATCGGACCCCGGCTCTACAAACTATAGCAACGCGTACCGAAAGAATTACTATGAACTACAAACTCTCCTTTACCTCGAATAAAACGCTATCTAGATTGAATCTCGCTTTATTCAGAAGATTGGTTATAGAGTGTTTTTAGTAACGACATCGATTGCGTTACGTAGTAGGTATTTGGTGTCGAACTGTAGATTAAATGTGAACGTGACGTTTCAGAAGTCTGCACACATTACTTTTGTTGGTTTTTCTTATTTTCACTGAGTATTTTACTAACGATATCACCGTTTACAAACAGTAAACGGTGATATCGTTACTAGTGATCACCACGTTGATTTTCTGCTTTTGAATTAAAGTTAATTTCACAAAGTTAGTTATGGATACTCCCACTAATTTTGTATATTCAATGTAGGAGTTGTTTTAGTAAAATTCGCGGTAGTTTTAAACTAGTTACCTACCTTAAATCCAATATTAATAATGCCATAGGCTTTGTACATAAAGACAATGTAGGCACCTACGTTGAATTCTACCTAAACTAAACTAATTTATTTTTAATTACATAAAATAGAGGAGGAGCGTTTTTTTAATTATAATTTCACCGAATGGAGATATTGCGCAATATTCAAGCACATGCGGTGCAATACTATTTGTCCTAATACAGGTTCTGTGCGTCTATTACTGAGATACTACGATAGTTGCGAATACCATAAAAGGAATCTCAAAGGATCAAGTGAGTCGATTTATGACCGGCTATGTGCAGTGACAAAATTGATTTCTCGGTCTAATCGAGCCTAACAAATGTAATAATATTACAACGGATAAGTAGGAACTTCATTTAAACAACGAGGATTCCGTGTGTAGACGAATAGCTCTAGTCTAGATATCCATTCACTTATTATTAGAACAAATTTGTATCAACCTTTGATTATTATAATTTTCCAGATAGACAACGTTGCATCGTTTTATGCAAACGCAATAATTAGATTTTTTAACCAAAGAGGTTTAGAAATTCATCAAAAATGGTAAAATAATTGAATTGACGGCCTTTAAATCCTACAAAATTTAAAATAGAATTTTGGTTTTAAATTCGATCAGTTTGCGAAGCTTTTAACGAAAATTTACAGACAGAGCGGAACCCTAAAAAGAACAATCAATGTAATTACTGTGAAAAGAAGGGCCTTTGTAACATAAGTAACCTTAACATCTACCTACACTGTAATTTATCATCGTCGACTCACTGTTTTAGACCAATTAATTCTTATAAAAGAAGTCTCATCTAATAACCAACCTATATACATATTTATATAGCCTATATATAGATCAATATCTGTTACGGTCGATATCCAATTAATAATGAGAATGTAATACACTATTCGGTGATTAAGTGTATCGGAGGATTATCTTATTCTGACATAATACCGTACCGCAGGGCGTAGTCCAAGTTCTGAGTCCATGACCCAAATACTAGTTGATGGTCTCGCTCGTCAACAACGTGTGTTTATTGTTTACCTAACAGAATCTAATATCGTTTACGGGTTCTCTATAAATAATGTGAAACTTTTCTGCGGTCAAGATTTATCGTTTTAGAAACCCAAATAATATTTCAATGCACTTGTTAAAGTTTGTTTCTCTACAATAGTGCAACGGCACGGGTTGGGATTTGCACCTCCGATTGCGCAATAGATTGTTCAGCACTTTGCAGTGCAAGTTATCCCGTTTTCTATCTACTCTATCTAGCTTCAGAATAAATAATATGTAAATAGTCATGTTCAATTGTTGGATTTAAAACGTTCAAGTTCTTTGAATCTTGTTAGCTCTACTATGTTCTTCTAACGGTATCTTGTAAAAAATCAATAAATTAATTTCTTACAAGATACCATTAATCCAAGTCCTTATTACTATTAATAAGATAATGCACATAATCGACATACCACCTTGATTTGTTAACTTTAACATGGCGTATCTAATTTAAATATTTAACTTCAGCCCTCTAATGAAAGCACCGTTGTACTGACTGCTAATGAACATTAATTTCCCAAATGGACATAGTCATGCAATATAGGAGCATTACTATTATTTGCCCGTTTGTACTAATTAACCAATATTTGGGTTAAATAACTTCTATAGATACACAATAGGTACTTAGTGGTTTGTGATTTCATGTTTTGATTAGGATATAACCCTATTACATGTCGAGATAACATTTATAAGGATTTAGTGCGTCAAGGCTAGAAGTACGAGCACACTCAAAACTCCCAAGAAATATATTTGAAGTTATAATATAATCAGCTTATAGATCTATGAAAACAGGGTCGTCCAATTAGCAAAATTGATGTTCCATTAAAATGTGTACATAGATCAAAAGGGAGAAATTCAGTAACCTCAACGAGTTATAAGAGGTTTGTAGCAATAATTTTAAGGCAACAAAAGAAATGCCCTTCCGGATTAGAGCCATAAAGAAAATATTCACAAAGAGTGTCTCTTTACTAAAAAGATACTGAGGATAATGGAGCGTGCTTTCAACGCTCCGACCCTGACCTGGTCTCGGCTCTCATTATTACAGCTGATCATCTCGCCCACGTGTCCACGACAACTACTATGTCTTAACGTATTTTGTGAAATCACGACATAGTTTATGTTGCGATGGTTATAGTTACTCTACACCGAAATCGATTAAAAAAATATTATGGGTCTACCAGCTCGTTGACACAGGTAGATAACAATGAAATGTATCTGTCATTAACAAAATTGTAACTTAATACTTATTACCACAAAAATAAGATATATAAAAAGTGGGAATTAAGTCACTTGAATCGATTACAGTTGCTTGAGTATTTTTGATTTCCTATTTATTTTGAACTTATGAATTCTAAACGTAAGCATTATATTCGTATTATTTTATGTTCCAAGCGATTGTTATTAAATATTTTTAGGAATATTACTGTCATATGTTGTAAAATTATTAGGAACTTTTAATTAATATGCGTATTTCTATAGTAGAGCATGTTGTTAATACGTATGCTAATTATAGTATGCTATAATTCGGACAATTGGTAATTATGTTGAAGAATTTAATTACATATTCAACTAGATATTACTATAGATTTTATGAGACTTAATAGAGAATTATCTACAACACAATTGACAACATTTTGTAATTAGACTGTCAGTTGTCATTCGTAACAAATAGGACTTGTAAAACAATAGATATAATATTATACATTGAATAAATTGTAGTGACTGCTGTACTAAGTATCTGTTTCAACAGATGTCATAAATTCAGTATTATATAGGTGAATACCATAAGTTACAAGGATTTTATTGATTTCTATTTCAAATAAAATGTTAAAGATAGTATGTATACCTTTAAAGTTATAAAGATAAAGATTATAAATATCTAAAGCAAATACCTATCATAGAATATATACAATAAATTAATAGCTGGTAGTAATAATAGACTGATGCAATATATGTCTAGATTTATAATGTAGGTAGGCACTTAAGCTAAGAAGTGCGAACGATGTATGAAATGGATTAAATTTTCTACAATAAATTTGTTGTTAGATCTCAGTTTCATAGAAAGTGAGGTAAGAATATAAAGCCAAAAAGAGAGCTAAGTTAGAAGAAAGAAAGTGCAGCTCTACCTACGTGGATGTTTGTTGTTAGATTTCCAAACAAAGGACGAATAATAATTAGATAGAATGAAAAATATGACATCGCCGAGGTTCGTTAAGGACTTGAGTACAAACCGCCAAGTAACAATACCTAGTACATCTTATTAAATTTATACAGATAATTATTTACGTTACTAACTAGCTCTTTAGTAACGATTACCAAAAATATGATACCTACTCGTTAAAACATTTTTTAGTCATGAATTCGGCATAAAGAACTCGATACAATATGAGCTATAGATAACATCTGTTATCGGTAATTAGAACAGACGCTTAGGTCATTAAAGTGATTAAAATTATATTAAGGAGTCACTGCTGCACTACAGCAGCTTAGGCCTTAACACTGACATACAAACTGAATATAAGCAAGTTGAGTAAATAATTGAGTGTTTGGAAAATATTCAAAATGCGTAATGCATTTACTAGTTTTCCTGTTAGTACTACCTTCAATTCTTGCTTGACCTAAATAGGAGACAATACGTGACAAATAGCATTGGGTTCTTTAGATACTTTTATGGCATTGACACTTAGATTTTACGTTTCATTTCGATCCTTAAATTACTCTATTTTTTTATTAATAAAGGCCATAACATACTTAAAACATTTGGACAATTTCAATTATTTGGATACAATTAGATTACAACACCAATCGAAGTATAGTAAAACATTGATTGAAAAGATATTGTCAGTACATTGAAGATAAACATTTTAACCGCTACGACCTTTATTTCGTCATCGTTATCACGTCTAATCTCGGACAAGCATGGTGGTTCTTATCTAATCTAATTAATTAATAAATCCCTAACGTTTCACCTACTTACGTTACGGGAGTAAAAAAAATATTATCCCTTCATTCTGTAATCCGATCACGTGCAGCACACACGGAGCCGAGCCGACACATTAACTTATCATCTAATAATATTGTAATAAACACACTATAGGTTGTTTATACACACCGTTGATTCGATATCAGGGTGACATTTCCCAATGCGACACGGTAAGACGTAGGGAGCGGGGAGATGGGCGACGACCGCGCGGGAAACTGTCGGGAAACGCGCGGAAAACGCAAGCACGAAGCGCGGGCGTGTGTTGTGTCAGACGGCCGCGCACGGACTGATCCGCCCGCCAGTGATAACGCTTTATTACACGATACTCGGAAAATGAAAAACAATGGAAACGCGACATGTTATGGTTATTTCTCGAGATAACAGTGATAGAGCGAAAAGAATTTGGTCCCGCGAATATATTTCATTTGTAGAAAATATCGTATATTGATATTGAATTGAACAAAAAATTTTTTTTCTATATAAAAAATGAAACGATATTTCGGAAACAGCTAAATAAAAAAAAACCTTAGGCATTTATTAAAACGTTAAGAGTTAATCGAGAAAAGTTATTTAAGCTTTTTATCGTCATCTTATTAATATTAAAAATCTTAATTTGATAAGGTTAATAAATGTTAATAAATAGTTATAATTACTTAATAGTAATAAGACCTACATTAATTACTTTAGTTTGCTATAAAAGTGTAGGTACTTAATTGCATAGCAACACTACTAGATACAAGTAGGTATAAACTTACGTTGACAACGAAGTCAATACCTATCCTAAAGGTCCCGATCACTAATTCTAGGCTAACTAGACTGGCTGGTATTTAAACAAACTCTCCTTGACAGCTAAATAGCGAAGGTACACGTATAAATAACGAACTTGGAACACACATTTTAGAGTCGCCCTTAAATTCGCACGTCGTTCGACGAGACAGGAAGGGCCGAAAATAAACTGGAACAAAATATCTCTAAATAAACTCGCTAGACACCACTACTATTTATCTAGGTCCTAATAAAACTTGTGTGGAATAACTATGAGTTTTGACAGAAAGTACTATGTAATTGAGGACTATTGATTCGTTTCAAGAAATTTAAATAACAATATTAAGAGGCTAATAATATTAATACACATTTAATTTAATGGATTATACAACATCCAAACTGTTATTGTCACGAATTCTAACATATAGGTACTTAAATATTTATTTATCTTGGTATTTTAATCTAAATAATAAAAAAGCCCAACAAAAAGCTACTGATGAACTAAAATATCAGTCGAGTTTTCATAGTACCTGCTTCCCAACGATAGTTCCCAATGGAAGCAGCAAAAGTTCGGGATCGAACTCGGCTGGAGAAGCAAACGGTTAGAATTGGTAACCCGATCCCGTCTACGGATCCACGTTACAGATCTATATTTTCTTAATTTTTACTACAATATATTAATATACTGCATTCCTACATCGATTGATACTTAGGTATATTGAGTCTTATGAAGTATTTACGTTGTCAGTAAGAGTCGACTTTTTGTAGGACACGTGCATTTTATTAGTAAGAGATTCAAGTGCCCTATTTTCTCCGATAAAAAGTTGTCAATTATGTTTCTTTTAATGTTGACATTCAGGCAGATGGTCCAATTGATGGTTAGTCTATGAAACACAAACATAATGTTTTAGGGCTTTAGAGACTGAATCATCTGATATCTATAAACTATATGGAACTTATCGGCAACCTGTGAATCTGGCCATTATTGTTATATTTTTTGGATTAAGTAATTGTAAAAATAATAACTTGAAGTTGAAGTGGCAATGGGCAGGGCACATAGTGCGTAGAACAAATGGCCGATTGGGGCCGAAGAGTTCTGGAGTGGAGACCATGGACCGGCAAGCGCAGCGTAGGACGTCCACTTGCAAGGTGGACGGACGACCTTGTAAAGGTCGTCGGAAAACACTGGATGCTGGCCGCCCAAGACCGGGCCTATTGGAGATCCTTAGGGCCTATGCTCAGCAGTGGACATCTTACGGCTGAGATGATGATGAAAAAACAATAATTAAAATATATGTATTGTATATTATACAATTTGTAATATTGTGCGGTGGTCCTATAGCAAATGTTAAAGCAAAATTGCAAACTAAAGTTGAATTAAATAGCAACAAAATTATAATTGTTTTTGTTGTTAAAGTACTGAAACCTTCGTGGGAGAGTCCGAATTTTATATTAATACTCAAAAATGAAATACTTAATTTTAACTTACTTAAATCTACATAGCTAAACATCTATTGAAACTAAATATATAGTTCGCCTATCTATCCTTATCCGATGCCTCTAAATTAGTTTATTTAATTGATATACGACATCGCATTGAGTTGCACTATTGCTAAATGAGCTACATTATTCTTTGAAACAGCTCTCATTTTAGCCAATTGAGGACATATTCAAGTTATTAATTTCACTTAAATAGTAATACCACATTAATTATTACTTGCCAAAATAGTAGAAATTATATTTAATTAACAAAATACCTCACCTAATAGCTTCACCTGTAACTAACTAACTATTGTTTTATCTGTTAATAGTAATTATTATGGAAAGAGAATCGGTTTATACCATGTTTATACACTATCTCCACCAAATAAAATTCCTAATATAAAGTAGTAACTGTCATTTAAATACTGATCAATCAACAGTGGTAACCTTGGCTGGCTGGCTGCCATTTGACAGTGTGAACTCATTCATAACACAGAATGTTATAATGTAATTTACATCTCAATTCGTTGCCCGTGGGGTCAGACATATTGTGTTATATTATTTCACTAGTGTTAACGTATAATTTGTAGACCCCGAAAATTTATAGCATATCTAGAGCAAGTTGTGGCAGTTAAATTTATTGCGCGATAGTGAACAAAAAGCATGTACGTAGTCCAATACAATATCGTCAAAGTTTTTTTGCAGTTTGCAAAGTCTTCCCTATCCAAATTTTTTCAAATTCAACTTTATGATACCTATTTTTAATGATGTCTATTAACTAATTCCAGATAAATTAAAATGTTTGTCTGTATTAAAAATATTTATTTTTATGTCCGCCAATCTAAGTTTATTAATGGATACCTAAAATGTATTTACGGATACAGACGGCATGTTAATCACTTAAGCGCCATCATAGGCGATAATACGATTTGATTAGCTATTGTGTTTGGTATAAGGCTAGTAAATCCTGGAGCGGACGTCCGGGTGCGTGTTTGGTACTGTTATTAATTTAACCACAACTCTAATTAATCTTGTCCGCTGCGGATTCTCCCACGGCCGGGCTCCGACTCCGATGTGGAAGCGTTTCAACTGAATTCTGACTGATATGACTTACTTGGGTAGGTACTGGACTACTGAAATCTTTTGCCTATATCTTCAAATTACAAATTAATTTTATACGATTGATATTTTGCAGAGACTACTGAGAAAAGGTAGATAAATGTACGATTAACAATTTTAATTCACAATACATAATAGGTAAATATCCAGCCTCCAACTTAACAAATCTACCTACCCAATTATTGGGAGTTGAAACAGCACTTCCAAAGTACGGCCACTCAGCCGTTTTCAATTATCTATGACAAGTGGTTGACAGTAAACTGAATTATACAGTAGCAGACGTTATTAATAATAATAACCATTCACAAGGGAATATAGCATAAACTCCCTTGTTGACCACATCAACTAATAGATATAAAGTCCAGACTGGAATAACATCATATTATTTAGCTAAAGTAGCAAATGACAAGCTTCCGAATAATCCTAAGGATATTTTTCTTATGTTATTTGTAAAAAGAAGTTACTGATTGTCCTACATACTGATTGATTGGCTGATAGTGTTTCACAGAGCCTCAACTACTGGTCATAGAACCATTAAATTTGGAGGACACATATTTTTATTGTAACGTAGGGTTCAACGTTTTTTCGAAATTCAACCCCTAAAGGTGTAAAATAGTGGATCACGGGTGAAGCCACGTTACACTAGTTATTTACAACGAAATACCCAGAATTCTATTATTGTGCAAAAAAACATGGTTACCTACATAAATCAAAAAAGGGAATGACATTACCCATATTTGACAAGACACTTTCGCGGTATATATCCAACGGTATGATTGATTCGACTTAGTATACCACGTCGTTGATCAATCGAATGAAGAAAAAAATCCTAAATTATGGTATATTTTGTACTGTATTTACATCTTTCGATGTTACGTGGAAATTGTTAAATAAATCTAAAAAAAAAATCGGTTCGGAGGAAGACAACTACTTACTTATGTGACAAACAAGCATACGGCCTGATGGAATCACTCGTAATACTAATTCTTATACTAATTCTCAGTTTAATATCTGGTATTATAATAAATAACTCAAAATTTAACTACGTTGCCAACTAGATGAACTTTATCAATAAAATAAATGCAATCATAGAAAACAAAGAAAAGTCCCAGCTAGACAAAATACTGAGTGCAAAAATGTAATTTACTATACATATACAATGCTTTGGGGGGTGTTTTTCACTCACGAGAGATGCTTCAAATACCCTTGAATAAACAAAGTTGTT
Source organism: Tetheella fluctuosa (assembly GCA_951216915.1). Lineage (NCBI taxonomy): Eukaryota > Metazoa > Arthropoda > Insecta > Lepidoptera > Drepanidae > Tetheella > Tetheella fluctuosa. Next base: position 7,065,192 of record OX578222.1, on the reverse strand, counting down.
TCATCTACCGTCATGTAGTCGAGTTCATAAACCTTACTTTAGGGAGATGTTGTGTACCATGTACCTACTAGGATAATAATTTAATATACTACGTAGGTACAGTGATTATGGAGGCCACAAGTACTGAGCATAATCATAAACGTTTCTTACTTAAACGTTTTGACGATGCTTACTGAATTAAAGCTCTAGAACTAAGTTTTGTTGCTTGTGTTTTCGTTTTGCGATTAGTTTTCATCACAATAATATTTAAATCTCAACCTTCTAAGTATTTTTGGTATACTCAGTAAATTATTCAAGACTCAAACCCATATAAGACGTGAATCAAAACTTAACTCGAGTCTCGAGACGAGATTGCAACTATTGAATTTAATCTATACTAATATTATAAACAGGAAAGATTTGTATGTACCTAAGTATGTTTGTAACGAATTGGCACAAAAAGTACTCGACCGATTTAAAAAATTCTTTCACCGTTAGAAAGCTACATCTTCACCGAGTAACATAGGCTATATTTTATCCCGGGAACGCGGGTGAAACCGCGTGGAAAAGCTAGTCATTGATATAAGAGATTTAAGTTATCTGTACCCGAGTGCGGCGAAGCCAAAAAAGAAGGTGTTTGACCTGCATGTATGTATGTATGTCCGTCCCTATGTTCCCTCGTAACTACTAAACGGCTGAACCGATTTTGATAATGATATGTCGTTATATTCGTCTTTATTGCGCGAGTGTCACTGTCATATTAAAATAATAATGTACCTACTAATGTTTTCAAAAAAAAAAAACTCCCAAACCTGTCGAAAGGTGTATCAAAATGAAGGGTTTTAAAAGGTGATTACAAAATATATGCAACTTATATGTTTAAATGTAATTTGGAATGAGAAATTATAAAAAAGTCCTGAGCTTTCGGTGTGTGAGTAAGGGGCCCTTATGAAAAGGTAGAAAGAGGAATCCTTCCGTTTATATTGTGCTGGGCTGTAACAATACATAAACTACACGTACGACAGATGGTTGGTTGATAATGGTTCCAACTACAAGGTTGGAAAAACTTATCACTTTGCAAGAATTAAATCACCTACGAAGCCTTGCACAAACAAGTTTACAATAATCGTAAAATAACCTTCTTCACCTTCTTCCACCCAGTTCCAATTTTATTTCATTAAAATAATCAACACGCTTTGGCAAATTTTTCAGGTAACACAGTAATTTTCAGGATTATTTAAACGACGATAAATTCATACTATGGTAGTTACTACGCACCATAGTCACTCAATGTATGTATTAACTATTATATTGGAATCGTTTTGAATAAGGTTATTTTCTTATATTGAGCCGTAATAACATTCGTCAGTTACTAAAATAACAAGTCAAATAGTCAATGTTAAATCAAGACCAGTAATATAATTTTCAGAAAATTATTTCATTCAGTAAACGATTATTTGATTTCAATAGATTCTGAAATTTGCTTATTACCAAATCTAAATCAAGGATTTGTACGTGATAAAAGCTGCTACAGAACCGACATTTTGTGTTTACACAGTTTATATATAGCTGCTTTTATACTTACTAAGGAAGTAAATATCCTGGGATAGAATGTATATGATTTATATAAACGGTATACAACTTGTAGTACTATAATAATTTATTATGTAATGTCTCAGGATGTATTTATATATTTCAGTGCGAATACTATATCTTCCAAAAGAAATATAAATTCTACTAGATTAATTAAAAGTTCACTTCTTAGTTGCATTATAGTGGTATCAAAAGTGAGTAAGTCTGCTTATAAAAACGTTAAGCAAAACTTTTGTTTTTTTAAATAAATACTGGCCTCAACAAACAAACCCAATTCACTGCACAAATATTGAGACAATGTAGGCTTAAAGGTATATCTGCCAAAAAACTGTCGTCAAGTAAAAAAATACTATTGGCAGAATTTGTGAATGAACACGCAAGCTAAAATTAACTTTTAGGCAGCCGGCGCCGCGGCGAGAAAAGCAATTCCACTTGAAATATGTTTTCCCAAACAGCAGACATCTCGCGGAGATCCAGAGAAAGTTCACGATATATTTACGGTAGTTAAATATAGATGGCGCTACTATATAATATTTTATTAAATTGTTATTGCCAATAACACATATTATTTGAACACATGCCATACATTTATCGTGATATGCAACTTAATTATAATTTACAAATAATCTTGAACCTATTTGAGCTTAATTATATTCTCTAAATTTGCTTTCAATTTAAGATTCACAAACTTACAGGAATTTTCTTTCAATACAATTATAGGTCACATGGATAAAAATAAATTTAAGATGAAATTCAACAACTAAATAAAGCATACGTACAGTCAGCGGCTAAAGTATCTTGGCACTTTAGTACCGTGTCACATTACACAATTCATAATTTTCATATAAACTGTCAAGAAAATGTCAATAGATTATTATGAAAGGGTACTAAAATGCCAAGCTACTTTTGCCGCTGACTGTACCTATATTGACTCAAAAGTTTACCAGTAAACTGTCGATTATGGGTACGATAAAATGTCTACCAATGTAAGTAGGTAGGTAAGTATACAAATTAGTGCTAAGTAAGAAGTAGGAAAAAATCATTATTAAGATATTATTATTTTAAACATTTTATTGATATTATTAGTTTCTAACTGACGGGCCAGTTGGCGTAGTTAGTATGATACCCTAACTGCCACGCAAGCCACAGACCGTGGGCTCGGCTCCCACCCATTTCAGACATTTATATGCATGACATGACTGTTTGTCCTGTCAGTCTGTGTGTAAATATTTATAAAAGTATATACCTATTTACTAAAACTAGTTTAATGTAGTACATACCTACATTATGTAAGTCTAATGATATACATAACCTATAAGCTCTGCTTAGTTTGATGGTTTTGTGTGAAGAATATCCCAGGATACTATTATTATTATTATACCATTTATTAAAATATATTCCTATAAATTACATTTTTATCTATGAGGAGTAGCTCCTTAGTACCACGGGCCCCACTCCTACATCCATTCTGAGAGGTAGACATTATTATTATTATAATCCAAGATTTTTTTACATTGCAAATTTTCAGTTTAATAGATGTTGATAGAGTATGAAATGGTAAACAACCGATATGTAACAGTTTAATGCATTTGTATGCGAGTGTATCCGCGACCCCTACCGTGACGTCATATCCGCAGTCAAATCGCTTCCGCCGCGCCTGCGGGCTCTTTGACATTCTCTCTTTGTTGGGGACCCTGACACGTCAAATTATGTACTGAATGGCTCGTGTGATTAGCCACGTGGAAAATGTATCGCTCATTCACATTCTCAAACAAATTCCATTCAGATACAGTCTACAGTTTGGATTGTATTATAAACTTCCGACACTGGGATTTGTGTTCAAAGTTCTGGCATATATCTATACATTTTGTATTCGTTAAAGCTATAAACTTACCAGACCGTGGTTATAGTAGTTATTATAGATACTATTACATATAAGTATGTGAAAAAGATGCTGTCTTCTGTATTCGTTCCATAATCAGCTCGGGCCCAAACCTCTACGAAAAAATGATCATGAAATTAGCCGATAATTATTCGGTACACACTGAAGTCTTTGCAGAATGTATTTGGTACATTCTAGGCACATTCAATGAGGTGCGTAATGTAGTCAATGGTCGTAGCCAGTCGTAGGTATCTAGGATTTTAACTACGATTAATTATACAAGTTAATTAATACAGTAGGTACCTAAGTCATACAATTAAGGTTTGTGAATCGTGAAGATGATTTCAAACATCTATTTTAGCCTTGTTTCAGAAAGAAAGAATAGATAAATATCATTTTTTAATCAAAATCAGCCAAGAGCGAGTCGCAACCTACAAAAATAACAAAAAGTTGTCGATAGGCCAAATAAAATTTCGTTATTTACCACAACGCATGTATAATTTAATCTTATCCAAAATAGCTTGATTAAAAATGAATTAATGGTGTGGCACCATTTTACTGAAACGTTAGTAAAAATGTCTAGATATTACTGTGTGTCTTTAGTTTATTATTATCGGCCTCACTTTTTGAACCGACTTCATTTTATTTCATAATGTTAGTGGAGTCGAGTAGCAATACTTACTTGATGTATTTAATGATATATTATAGATTTTACGGGTAAATAACTACGTAGGTACCCGTAATAGTGATTCAATACATCGCTACGTCAGCAATAGTTCTGACGATGTACCTAAAATGATTATCAATTGCATGTGTATGTTTGCAAATTCTGGATCATGGTCATTGTAATAATAATACATCATGGCACTTCAAAACATAACGTAGAACTATTTTAGTCGTTATAACGTCATGAAAACGCGTAAAGATTCACGTATGAAAATGCGTAAGACCTCTTGTAGAACTAATACAAGCTTAAGGCTCCAGTCTCCCTAAAATCAGTGTTCTTGCGGAATTTATCAGAAAAGAAATATTTTTTTTAGTCATTAGAAAAGCAACAAATAAAACATAAAACGCATAAAAATTCCATTAAATTCCGCTGGGAATTGACAGCGTTCGTTGTGTTATAATTTAGTTTCGGTAAATTTATTTTAAGTGATTTTTTGAATGCATATATTTTTTATTCGACAGATAAGTAGTTGCTTTCAGAGTGGTTAAAGTGGTTAAATTCCTCTAAACCATTACTTTGTAATAGAAAAAAATATATGTTGCAAGGGTCGAATTCAGAAATTTAAAACTTAATGACTAAAAAAATATTTCTTTTCTGATAAGTTCCGCAAGAATACTGATTTTAGGGAGACTGGAGTCTTAATGAGTAATGTAGTGTGAAGAGTACCTACCTATGTGTTCAAGTCGATCTGTGATAGAGTTGTATAGGTTATGCTATTGTACGCATTATGAAATGATGAGATTGAAGACACAATCAATTTCCATAATATTGCTTAACTAAAACTTTAAATTAACAGAGAAAAAAAATTTAAGATAAAACAGATATTATTTCAAAATTTAAGATTATATCAAATAGGGGTAAGTAATTGCGAACTAGAGTTTATAGTAAATAATAAAATGTGCGAACGGAAGTAAATAACTTTTTTCCGCGTCTAAATCATAGTTGCAATTCTTAATTTTATGTCTAAAACATCAATCGGTGATGTATAAATACGCTTTAGCATAAACTTGTACCGGAAACACGTCAAAATCTGAGCTGCACTGAGGCAGTTTTATTCTGGTTAAAACAGTACTCTGTTTAACCAGAATAAAACTGATACGGATACTCTAAACGGATAAAACAATACTCGTATTATTTACATTACGTTCCTGAATCGAAAAAATTACAATGAACAACATTGTTTAACTTTGTTTGAGTTATATTTAAATTGTAACATTTTTAGAGTATTAACAAATCGCAATGTGATTTTTTTAAATTGTACCCTTGAAGGGCTAAACGTGGGCCAACTGGAGTTAATTATTTATCGGAGCACATTATAGAGTTGTCTCGCATGTTAATTGAAATGCCGGCGTTATTGCCCCTGCATCACCGGCGGGCGAGATTGGACAATTTAATTGACGGTGATTGATAATTTAGATATGGAGGTTATTACCGAACCCTCAATGTTGTTGACGCATCACATGTCCATTATTTATTTATACATACGCACATACTATACAAGCTTCTCAACAAGAGCTGGGTGGATCGAAATTATATTCTGTCTGCTTTCACACAAGCCATTATTGAAAAAACTTAAAGAAACTCTATCTCATAATCTCTGTCGGTAATGTTCGATCTTTCTAACTGAACAAAAGAAGGAGGTTATTATTATACCTGGAGGTATAATATATAATTGAATAAATAAAAATGAAAACTAATTTATTACTGCATAAACAACTTAGCTAAAAACATTATGTAGCACAAAGTTAAGATTAAGTGAACTATTGGATGTGTGTCGATACAAACCCTGATATTTAAACGATGATCCCGATATTTAAATACGTCAATCCTCATATATGTTTTATCGATGCTTGGGCATAACTCTGAAAAATATGAACCGATAAGGACTTTTTTTGATGGAACGATTTATTTACGAAATGTTTCCAAGAAAATTTTGTTCTTTTCTAACTTGAACTTTTAAGATGTGACTGAACTTCTCTACAGTAGAGAGCACGATCATCACAATTTAAGTATTTAAGTAAATTATGTACTAGCTGATCTCCGACGTGCGTTTCAATGCGTGTTTTTGTCAGAAACGACATAAAAAAAAATCCAATCAAATTCTACCTTAATGAATGGTCTCGCTATTTGTCTCTTTTTGTCACATAGATATTATATCTGGGAACTATTCTATTGAATGAGCAATATTTTAAGGTATATACATAATTTGTAGTCTCGAAAACAGCTCTAACAATTTTGATGAAAGTTTCAATGTGGGGGTTTTCGGGGATGAAAAATCGAGTCTCAAATCTGGGAAAATTTGTTTTCTCCCAGGTACTTTATATAAAAATCAATTGATGTTCGTTATTCTAGCTAAAACTAAACGGCTTGACCGATTTGAATATTTTCTTTGGTTTTGTTTTTTCTAATACTTATCCCTATATTATTGGTTAAATTATTAAATTTTGTATTTCAAACCGTATACGATGCGGCCAATATGAATCTCACGTGGTACGAAGTTCACCGAGTCATCTATTGTATTTAACGAATAGATTGTGACGATATGTCAGTACTAGGCATTATATTTAAAAAAAACACAATATATTATTGTTTACTTTTTCGTTTTACATTGTCTAAGTACTATGATTAAATGGAGTGTGTTATGATTAGCAGTGCCGCAAGAAACGACTATGTAAATTATGTTAAGTTTTTCTTTGTTTACGATATCCTTGCTAATAAATATTTTATGAACTTCCACATACATACATACCTACGTAAGTACCTATACACACGACGCTGCAAAATAACGAGGTATGCTTTTGCGACTTTGAGTCATCAAAGGCCATTTAGCACCGATTTAGACGATCCAAATATTTTCACGGACGACGTACTTGCCTCTCTCGGCAGACAAATTATTCTTGAGCAAATTCAGTGAAATATTAATTTATCTGTGTTCATTCATTGCAGTATTATTGCGGGTTTATGAATTATCAATAAATAATAATTGACTCAGATGGATGTTCAGTTCGATTCTAATTATCGTGTTTGTGATAGTGAGAATTCGTCATTGAGATAAGTCGCTTATCTCGTGACCGCAGTAGTGCAAAGAGCTGTCTATCACCTGTTCTATAAGGTGCTTTATAATGCAAATGGGCATTATTTGCAAACTGCTGTCTGGTATACCGTAACAACATTGTTAAGCTAACATCAATGTCACAAACACCTCTAGAGGTGATAAAAAGATAATATCTTAGTCACTATCTTAATAGTCAGTAGTACCATTTTCCAAAAGTAGATTTTTACAGCAAATGGTATATTTTTATCATTAACGTTGTGTCTTTTATTATTATTATGTATACGTTCATTTAGGTACCATATAGAAAATCCTTTTAATACCTAAATATTAATTGGTACTTTCAATCCATTAAACAATCCTAACTCAGTCTTGAACCAGTTAAATACAATTAAATATAATCTCGTCCTCTAAATGAAAAAGCCAATAAATTAAACACAAATATCAACATTCAGAATCTAATCTAATAACTATTAGCAAAAATTCCACCGATTCAACTGAATTTCTTAAAAACGAAACATTAAATATTGTAACAACTCGACGAATATTTATACCAATGTAGTGAAATACACTTACCTTATTTATTATAATGTTGGTAATTCGGAAGATGTTTATCTCAAAAGAATCTTGAAAAATCTAGTCACAAAAGGAGAATAAAAATGTTTACATAGTTATGTTATATTGGTTCAACATTCATGCAATGCAACACACAACATTTGCTACACACAAAAGGCGAATATGTAAATAGTTTATAGTACAGCCAAACGTTACAGAAATAGTTAGTATCACTTATTTTGCAGCAATCGTAAAAAATATTTGCTGACAGCTAGAACTAATATAATCACTGCACACAATATCACAACGTGCGGGGATGCCGGTCCATTCTTGGACTCACCAGCGCTGTTTGATCCTTTCTCCTTGTCTTTGACGGTGAAACGAACAAATTCTTGCAAATGGTTCGGCAATTTACGCACGTCTCTTTCTTTACCACCTTCAATCACTTTTATTTTATGCTCTATCACTTTAGGTTCTTTATAAACATTTTTGGCAGTTTCTCTTTCATCTTCAGTTTCAGGATCCTTGATACCTAGCTTGTTCCACCTTTCCCTTGCTTTAGATATGAATTCTTTTTCAATGCGGTTGTTTACTTTTGAATCGAGAATGTTTAGTGCCGACATACTTTTAGATATTTTGTTACTAGGTACGGTTGGAGCATTAGTAATTTTAATCACTTTATGTTGTTTTCTTTCTTGTCTCTCTGCCATTTGACAAACATATTCTGAATACATCTTATCACGTAAAATTTCTTCTTGGCTACTGCTGAATAATGATGTCATTTTCCCTTTTTCATTTCTGGCCTTATTTTCTGAATATCCTGAACTTAAGTCTTTTTTACGAGATCCAAAATCGTTAATAGCACCTTTAGTTTTGTCAGTACTAAGTTCTATTCCAGATATTAAAGGTGCTCTAGGTCCCCTTTTTTGATACAAAGACACGTTTTCCTTTTCCTCAAGGCGCTCAATTTCAGCCTCTACTTCTTTTTCCTTCTGACGAATATATTCCATTTGTTGGTCACATAAATCTTTTGGTAATGAAGGTCGTCGTGGACAATTATTTTCACTAATATGATCTCGCATATTTGTATAGTATCTATGCATATTTTGAATGGATGAAATATCATTTTCCAGGTCTTTACTTAAGCTACCAGTAGAAAAATGGAAATATTTTTTCTCATTTTTCATAGATCGAAAAGAATGATCAGTGAAATCTGAATTTTCATCGCTTTCATAGTATGATGATGATGATACTTTTTTCGGTTTTGGCGGGGGAATAGGTTTAAATGTAGTTAAAATATCCCTTGTCATATTATGTCTTCCTGCGTTTATTTTAGAAAATAATTCAGTACCTACAGATTTTTTCAGTGAATTATTTGTGCTAATGTTACAATTCTGTGAAGGTTCGAAATTTTCAGCAACCTTTGGATCGCGTATTAGAGCTAACAAACGACTTCCAGTTTGAGATTTAAAAGGCACAACTGGTGCTATATCCGTTCCATCTTTTTCTTTTTGTTTTTCGTTACTATTGTAACACTCATTATATCCTCTACGATCGACAAACTTTTTGTGCATTTCTACAAGCTGGCTAGCATCTTGCTTTGTCAAAACAGTGTTGGTTTTTTCCATTAACATTTTTTGTGATGGGGACAAACAAACATATACTGGTTCAGTTTTAGTCGGTAACCCAGTCCAGTGTTCTTCGTCGAGTGTTTTTTTCAATGATGATTTACGAGGTTGTACTGGAGGGGGTGGAGGTATTGGAGGCTCGTTATGTTTTAGAGTCAAAGATACTTTATCAATTACGGATAAGTCAGGTAGAGGGTAATATGGCATATTTTCTGTTTGTTTATCTTCTTTTACATATTTATTTGACATTAAGGTATTATTAGTATTTACATCATGGATATTAATACTTTGAAGACGTTTTGACACAGATGCCAATTCTTCTAATATTTTATCACCAAAAGGAAACTTAGCAATTTTTATTACACACAAATCTCGTAATGCTTGGGGATTCGTTCTGTACCTTTCAATTCTTCTTTTTGTAGATGTCCCTGTAACACATTCAATAACATCTTTAACATGACTTTTTTCATTGGGGATTGTTGATATTTCTGCATTTTGTTTATTGGTTTCGCAAGGTTCATCATGCACAATATTAGAAACGTCGTTCAAAGATGAATAATTCGGGTTATATTTAGCTGTGCATTGGGAGGAACATACACTACTAGAGGAGTCTTGTCGCGCAAATGTATCCTTAGGACTTTCATTTGTTGTTTCAGAATCAGAGGAAACTTCCTTAATTAAATTGTTGATTGCATCATTCAATTCACACTTTAGGACTTTAATTTCTAAATCATACACATCATTTTTTTGGTTACATAAATTTAAATGATCGATATTATTATTGCATGAGTTTTCATGTTTTTCGTTACAATCACTTTTATCTAATTCTTTAACATACAAGTCGGTCTTAATGTTGTCAGTAGATAAAACGATTATTTCATGTAAATTTTGAGAAAAACTTTCTTTTTTCGCATCTTTTTCTAACACATGATCATTTTTATTTGATTTATTTCTTTTTTCTTTAGGAAATTCTTGAGTATTTATGACTTTTTCATAACTTTCATTGTTAGAGATAAATGTATTTTTGAGAAATTTTTCTGTATCTGTAACCTCTATTGTAGGCGTAATCATTCGAATAGAAACATCTGTTTCTACACCATCATCAGTCTCATCTCCAATATCGTGAATCGAACTAGTACTACTTGATGAATCAGTTAAGTACACCACTTCAGCACCAGTCATCTTTTCAATCGTTTTCACTGACCAATCTCCACGTGCCTCAGTTACTTCTGGTTCTTTAAGTTTTGCGCCCACTAAAAGGCATTGTTGAGGAACCAGTCTACCGAAAGTCTTATTTTGCAATGTCATTATGGATTTTGTGTTATATTTATCTTTTATTTTACTGGGATCTTCAAACACATCGTCTTCCAAATCTTCAATATCACTTTTCTTGTCACTTAAGTAAGACTGTCGGCGAGATGTCATAGATGATTCACTACTACCTTCTTCATCAATAACATCCAAAATTCTTGGAGGGCCAAGCCTTTGAGTAAATATATCTTCTGCTAGCCCTTTTTTACGTAATCTATGTCTTATTTCACGATTAATGATCTGTTCTATTTCAGTTTTAATCTCTAAGGAATCAATATTATCTGGATTGGTGGTCAAATTTAAGGTTTTCAGATAGTTTCTTAAGGAAACTTCCTCGTCAGGGGTCAGTGATTTAGTATGTTCACATTGAGCTACATTTAGTGGAATTGTAGTTACTGATAATGTCCCCGTTGCAAATTCTTTAGACCGAGATTTGTGTGGATCATCCAATTCATCAGTTTTTTCCCATTCGACGTCGGACTCAACATCCGATACTAAAACGACATTACTGTCTACGATAACTACTGTATCATCTTCAGAAAGATCAGTGTTAGTATCTGTAATTTCTTCTATTTTTGGAGCGTCATCATTATCCAAACTTTTACTTTTAACAGTATCACCTATTTTACGCTTAGTTTTTACTGGTTGATCTGGACACTCAACAACATAAGCTTGATGTTCCACTTTCTCAATATCTTGAACATCAACAGTCGGAAAAGATACAGGAATATCGATTATTTCAATTCGGTTACTATTATTATTACGATCTTGGTCCAAAATTTGAACAACCTTACCAATGCTCTGTGATGTAATATTACTTTCACTTTCATTCTTATTGCCAAAATTGTTTGTACTTATATTTTTGTTTTCATGATTTATATTTTCTATTTCAGTTGAGTGACTTTGTGAAGGAGAAATATTGTATGCAGTAGTTTCAACTAGTTCAGATATTGAGGGTTTTTCTTCCATCAAATCATCGCTTTGAACACTACAAGACTCAATATTACTAGAATCCTTCACATCACTATTGTTTTTGTTAGCAGCATGTTGATTAGTTTTATTTTTCCGTTTGTTTTTATTATTTTTACGGCGTTTAGGCCTTTCAGGCATGTTTATTGAAAGTTGCTACACTGTTATCACTGACACAACGTTATCATAATCACATATTAACACACTCTGTCCATTCAATGACGACTTCACACCTCTCAGGACACACCGGTATCTTTTGCGTAGGAGTGACGATTTGAACAAGATGCGCCTAAACGTCAGCACAGGGCTTCGAGTCGTTCGTCTCCGTGGGTCGCGTAAGGGCCTGCGGGACGGGGACGTCAGATTCGGGTTCGAGGTTAGCGATTGTGATTTTCTTTTCGGCGAGCGATCGCCGTCCGCGACAGTCGTGCACCCGCGCGGCGATTTACTGATAATTATAAATGGGTTAAAGTATGCGAGCGAGCGCGAGCTGTGGACTTTATTTTTACGCGGAGACGTGTACACGAGTGGTGCGCGCGCGACTACGCTGGCTCTCGGTCACGAAGGGAGCGCGAACGCCGCCGCCCGCTCCACACTCTGTCCGTCTGTATTATCAACCGACGCGGACGCTATGTAAATCGTATACTGCTAATTAATATTGCACACACACTCCATCGCTATTTTAGGGAAGAATAACGGGGAGGAACTAAAAAAATTAAATACAATGGCTTTGTGACTTATGAGGATAACAATGGGACGCAAACTATTAGTTATTCTGGGATTGATTCTCTAAACAATAACAGATGGTACACGTAATTTTAAGAAAAGGTAGAGGTTAAGTCAGTATGATTTTTATTTACTCCGATGTGTTAATCATATTCAAGTATTAAAAACAAGCAGCTAAATAACTAATTTATAAAACAACAAAAATATACACATATAATTACATTAAAATCTAAAGAAAACGAAGAAACTAAATTCATAAATAAATTAAATTGTATTCATTTATGAAAAAATCCTATCTTAGATACACCCACAGATATCAATGATCACGCAAATGTAACAGATAACAGTATAAGATTATCGTTTGATTACCTTGAGATAGTGGAATAAGTGTTTGGAATAAAAATACTAAAATTAATCTTCTACTTTAAAATATAATAAAGACTTAGATACTAGAGCTAAAGGGTAGGATTTTTATCATTTCGAGTGACTAGATACCATTACACTTCTTAATTTTCGGTTTACCCTTACAGTTAACTAAATGAATTGTAGTCATACGTAGAATTAGTACGCTTAAGTCCAACGACGTCAATACCAATCAACATTGGTAAGTAACCTAACTACTAGGAATTATAGAAACAGGATATTACGCGTTAGTTGGTGTTAGGCAACAGGGTGGACAGTAGTCTAACTGCCCCAGTATACCTAGAATCTAGACATGCAGGTCATCTAGTCTGATTGACCACTTCCACAAGCGCAACGCATTTATGGCCAATCAAATGTTTATCTAACTAAGATAAATATAGTCGAATGTACTACTACGAGTGTGACTACAAGATAACATATCGCATAAAACCACAAAATTTGCTTGTGAAAAGGTTGACTCTCGAAAATTGATCGAACCAGCTGTTAATGTGGCCAGATTTCTTTAAGACAAAACAAATCAGTGAAATCCTCCCGGTCATAACCTTAAATTACGTTATTTAAGTAGGTACCTATAGATAAAGTTAGAATAGTTTAAAAGGCTGATAAAACGATCTAATTTCCAGATTTATTGCAAAACTAGTAGCGGAAACTATCATAAATCAATTATAAGGCATTGCAACTAGTATAATCGAGATTTGTGTGAACTATACAAACTTAAATCCCGTCGGAGATTTTTTAATCAAATATTTTACTTAAAGTATACCTACAGAAAATAGTTTAAGCTTAAATTATAGCAAGATTTTCTTTAGTGTGCATTGTACTTTCGTCTTGATTTTTTTGGTCTATAATATCACTAAAGATACGCTTTTATCTCAGACAGGCACCTATAAGTATCATCGCATTTCTTTATTTAGGAATCTGGCACTTGTGAATCTATTTGCGATGTTGATCGTATTTTAAAAGCATAATCGACGTACGTAGGTGCATGTTAGAAATTTATATCTAGTCTATTACCTAAGTTTGTTTCCCCAAAATAACCCACAGTCTGAGCGTAAGCCATGTCTTTCGTTACCCAATCCCGTGGCACTTGTGATGAGGTAATGAGCTTTATTTATTAGTTTTAAACTCTTGTTAGCAGGCGTCTTATACAGAAAACTAGAAAATAAAGTAGGAAATAGAAATGGAAAAATTATGACTTATTTGAAATTTCAATAAACAAATAAATATTCATGGACTAAGTTAAATAGTTTCTGAGAAAAACGCTTCTAGAAACTCAAACACTGAGTCAATTTTGTACGTGTTTCGTATTATCTTGAACACCAAAGGTGTAAAAGCACAAAAATTACGCAAAAATAATAAAACAAGATTTTATAACATGCTACGCGTATTATTATTATTATCTATTTATTATTTGCGTTATTGATTTCCTTCGTTAATGCGTGAACAATACTTATGCATATAAATCGGTGTTGTTTTAATGCCTAAGCCAAAGCCATCCAAATAATACCTAATATTAGTTTGGTACAGTGAATTAGCATCTATAGCTCTATCTAAATTGAATCAATTGTATTTTTAAAACATAAATTGAAACAAGTAGGTCAAGTCTGTTTGCTCTTGTTTTAAATGCGTTTAAATCCGGACTCATTCAAAGAGTGTTGTTCATTTCTAATGCCATAGTTTTTTTCTCTAAATGTAGGTAACTCTTTGTCATGCTAATACTTAATTTAATATTGCTATACAGCTGTTGAATATTTTCCACTTTCAATTTCATAGTTCATTGCTTTTTGTTGGACATTATCGTTTAGGCAAGTCAGGAATACAAGTAAGTACCTATTACACCTTTATTTTAGTTTTTAAGGGAGAGCTATTTTTAATATAACTATACTTTATATTAGGGTACATAAAGGTTACTGTGACTATTTATTGCACTTTATTTGCTTGTTTCGTGCAGTGAAACGGTAACAAATCAGTAATGTGCATCCATGAAATTCCAGAAATATCGCGAACCCCACGCCCTCTCATCGAATCGTCTCGCTTTCTTCATGACAATAAAAACCCATTTTGATATTTGTTTGCGGCGACTGTGGAATAACTAACGGACATTCGGAATTGCTATGCATGACATAATCGCCGCATAGATCCGGGCCAGTGTGCCAAAACAACTGCGGCCGCTAACTCTGGTGCCGCTTTTTTGGCACGCAGTCAAAGGGTTATAAGGTGAATGTGTCAACTGCACGCGTAAACCTATTGTATTCGATTGTTACATTTAATCAATATACCATTTATAAACCGCCTCGTTTGACGTCTTTGCTCCTAATAATTTTGTAGTAATTTACTACTAAAATCCATTCCAAATCCACATCTATTAACATACATTCAGATACAAAGGAGAAACATAAAATATACACCATAGCATTTGATTAAATTGAGGAGAGGCGAAATACCACCAGTATTTAAAAAAAGCAGTAGGTATATTTTCTTTTCACAGGTTGATAAGTAGGTATTTGGTGAGGTAAGATACATTTTGATTTTCAGACGGGCTTCGGTACAATATGCAAACCAGAGAGTGGCAAAATACGTTAGGTCAACGCATGACAATTGAGACATTTTACTTGCTAATACATGCTGACCGACCGCATAATATATCCTGTCATCTTGTTTCTTGTGCTATGTCTTGTTCGTGTGTCCTAAATCTCGTGATAGCTCGGGAAGGACAATTATTTCCACAATAACAAAGTCAAGACAATACAGTTAAACGAAGTGACGTTAGAATAGGTTTCTTCCCATAGTTTACTTCAAAAATTAATCTGAGCATGGCTCTAAACACCAAGACCTTATTGCGTAGCACTCCGTGAGTGGTGTAATCAACGAAATTAAACGACCTACGAAACGAGATGGCACCCCAAGAGTGGAACCAAAACAACTCGTGCGTGCAACACAGCGCACGTAAGTAATGAAACCTCAATAGACTTGACGACAATTTTTTAACATCTGACACTAATGTCGGGTTATGCGTTTCTTGTTTCTATTTCTATATCTAATACCTTTAAACGAGCAATTCTTGTATATATCTACCTAATAATTCTTCTATATAATGTGAATCTCGGAAACGGCTCCAACGATTTTCATGAAATTTAGTATGCAGGGGGTTTCGGGGGCGATAAATCGATCTAGCTAGTCTCATTTTTAGAAAACGTCGTTTAAAAAAAATACCGAGCAAAGCACGGCCATCCAGGTACTAATGATTATACATTGAACTGTATACAATTATTTAAAATTTGTTTTCTTAATAATATTTTAAATGTGATAGTTTGTGTGAATGTTTTTGGATGTGTTTGGACGAAATTTGGCACATAGATAGATCAAATACCTTTTTATCCCTGTAAAACAGATCCCTCAGGATCGCGAGTAAAGCCACGGGACGGAAGCTATTGATAAATATTATTAAGGTACTCAAAATTGAATTTTTTATTATTAAGTAGCTAACGAAACAGTTTATTTGAATAAAAAATAAGACAAACTAGCAAAACTTAATTCGCTCCGTACATAAAGTTCTAATAAAATAGTGTTTTGGAACAATTTTTAAGGAAAATACTCTGTAGAAATTAGTTACAAGGTTCACACCAACTATTATATCATTATGATAATCGTTGTCGTAACTATTTGACTCTACAAAAGCAGTTAATATAACACTTATTTGTAGACCTATTTTTATAGACCTATTTGTATCTATCGTAATCGCAACTATTTAGGTTCATAGATGACGATTTTTGTATTGCACCTGCTTTAAGTTAGCAGTTACACTATGCACAGAAATGGTTCTCTTCTAGACAGATTTAACTTCATGAATCGATAGGTATCTACTACCTCTATTTTAGTACCAAGTATTTATCTGTAGCTTTTTAAAATTGGGGATTGTTTTCACAGTCAACAAAGGATTTTAAGATAAGATATAGTAATAAAGTAAGGGGGTACTTACGTTTTGGCGTGGGACTGTGAACCGTAGTTATAGGCGTGTTTGGTGACTTCTCTCTCGTCTGCGTTTCCGCTGTAAAATAAAAAATCGTATTAATTTTAAATAGGTATCATATCCACGTAGACATTTATTTATTATTATGAGTGCCGCTGTCTACTACTTGTATAATTTTACTATTCTATATTATTTGGTTATATCTAAAGTAATGATTTGTCCACTAAATTAATTATTTGTGCATTTAATGTATTAATCTTATTCTTGCTTTCTCGACGTATGACCATCCATACATCTTTTGTGTTTTTTCTCAATGACACAAAACAATAAGCACATCAAAGAGTTTAGTCATTCACGAGGTTTAAACAAAGCACAAGGATCGGTGGGCAAAGTCGATAAGTTTCACAAAGTGTTTGTGTAAACGGCGTTGTCTCACAAAGGGCTTAGTTCGTTGTAATAAGACGGAGAAGGAGGGAAAAAGAAGGTACGAAAACAAATATGAAGTCGAGTCTTTACAAACAATAAATTATTCTGAAGCTGGAGGCTGCTCGTGTCGCGCACTTTGTTTATATTTGCGTGACATCTCCGCGCGGCCGACAAGTCACAATATTAACGCGCGCTGTTTTCTCCGGAAAGATTTTTCGTGCAAACATACATAAATATTAAATACTAAGCTGTTAGTCTGCCTTTTTCGACGAACCTACGCTTTCAACTGGAATAACGGTCTACTAACACCCTTATTCATAAAACGCTCTTTAGTTAAAGCACTGTTTAAGTTGTCACATATTTATTGGTCACCTTAGTGTCATTGTCAATCAAAGTGACTATATTTACATTACAACATTCGAGTATAAATTTTGTCTTTTTTTACGACAAGATTAAGATAAATTTGCTTCTGCTTGCTTATCAGTAGATTAATAAGCACAAATACAGAAATAAGGGATGAAATATTATCGGATCTCTAAAAGGTTTCTTAAATATACGAGAAGCAGCTAAAACCGGATAAAATATCCATCAACGTTAATTACCGCCCACTCATTCCATTTGACGAAACAGAATATCACTTACCATAACTTGGAACAATGTAAAACGATACTATTACGAAATATCATTCGAGCGGACAATCAGATGGAGTCCAAGCTAGCTAGCTTCCTGGCGGGATTTTGCTAATGCAGCTGTAATAGTCGGTGGGCACAGCTGCGGATTAATTTAGAACAACCATAATGTTTCCGATAAGTCTAAATTTAGTCGGCTCCACTGAACGCGATTAAATATTTATAAGGGGTTGTTGTTGTAATCAGACGCGGGGCACTTCCCGGCGGTGCGTTGCGTTGCGATGAGATTTGCGAACCACTAACGACAGAGTTAAAAATGCATTACGTGTCAGCTCGCACTAGGAAGTGCATCGATGCGAACGCAACAGGATTTGGCAACGCGTTGTCTCTTCACTAACCTACTTGAACTAGCTATTGAACAAATACCAATTCTTTAACACTGTCAACAATTATTTTAACCATAACAGACAATAACATTCTTCATATAAATTTACTCCATAATGCACAGGGGGAAATTCATGAAAGTTGCATATTAAACGGGGCGCCCATCAAGCAACTGACTTTAAGGTAGGAAATAAAAAAATACTAATTGGTCCATAAGCTCAGTCATTAAATAAATGTGAAACATAAAAAATTTAAAAGTACTGGGTACTTTTATAAAAGAATATTGTTGAATAGAATTTAACCGAGAACACTTGCTTGTATATACATAAATATAGATAATACTAGCTGTCCACCGCCGTTTCACTCGCGCATCGGTTTAAAAATATGCACCAATCAAACCCAAACCCATAACTGAAAACTGCATCAAAATCGGACTAGTAGTTTTGGAAAAAAATGGCAACATTGATTTGCACAAACAAACAAACATCCTCTCACCCCAAACGCATATACGGTCTCCGTTCCGTCGCGGGTAAAAAGAAGCAACATATTTTTCAGAAATACGAATAAAACAAGTACACAATATCTTATAGGTAATCTTATAAAATTCTCGTGTCACAATGTTAGTTACCATACTCCTCCGAAACGGCTTGACCGATTTTTATGAAATTTTGTGTGCATATTCAGTAGGTCTGAGAATCGGCCAACATCTATTTTTTAAATAGATGTTACGGTGACAACCCACCAGGGGGCGCTGCAACAAACATTGTTTGTGCAAATCAATGTTGCCACTTTTCTCCAAAACTACTAGTCCGATTTTGATACAATTTTCAGTTATGGATTTGGGTTTGATAGGTGCATAATCTTAGATAAGTTTTATGGTGTTAATTCACCAGGGGGCACTGTAATCAATATTTTTCTTCTTGATATTTTGTTGTACCTATATAAACTGCTGAGGGCCTGTGAAAGGTTTGTAATACATTGGTGATGTATCTTAGATAGGTGTTATGGTGCTAACTCGCCAGCTGTAATATTTTTTTTTCTTGCTTTCTTGGAAACATAATGTTTCCAATTATCTCTAAAACGGTTTTATCGATTTCGATACGGTTTCCTGTGAAAGGTTTCTAATTCATCAGCGGTTCTTAGATATGTGTTATAGTGCTAATTCGCCAGAGGGCGCTGTAATAAACATTTTTCTTCTTGCATTTGTACATATATAAATTGGAGCAAACAGTACAAATTTAGGGATATAATATATTGTAAGACACCAAGCATACAGAAAGACAGATATTTAGACAAAAACGGAGTAATTCTCTAAAAAGATTAAAATAAAACCAAATTAAAAAATTTGAAAAAAACCACGACGGCTGTAAAAAATTGTAATCAAATAAAAGTTGTAATCGAAAAAGGATTAAATAAAATTTTCGGCAGACCCCCGACAGCAATGATCAAATATAGAGGTACTACTGCACATATTCACCTACATATTAACATAATGATAAATTTAAGACAATCCTTCAAGTCAGTCATTCCCTGCCCAAATGAACTAAAATTTTGCAATTTTATGAGTTTGTGACTAATTCAAATTGCGTTGGGTATGTAAATAAACGACACATAGGTAATAACTTTTCTATACTGTTATATATTAATTGAAATCGGGAACAGATATGGTAATGGCAGCACCCGACGGATTTTCTTGGATTTATCATTATGTTAATATGTAGGTGAATATGTGCAGTAGTACCTCTATATTTGATAATTGCTGTCGGGGGTCTGCTGAAAATTTTATTTAATACTTTTACGTTTACAACTTTTATTCGATTACAATTTCTACAGCCGTCGAGGGTTTTTTCAAAATTTTTAATTTTGTTTTTATTTTATAAATTATAAATATTTTATATGGTTCCATTTTTAAATATTTTTTGAGTAACACGTAGGGTCTGTCTCTTCCAGAATAAGATTAATGCCAAATGATGCTAGTTAACTGCTTCAAAGTTTTTTGCCGTCGTTTGTCAATATCCGCTTTTATAAATTGGTGATCATCCAAAGGACATTTTAATTCAAGTTAATGTTTTGATGACGACTGGATTGGATGGCTCTCGACAAAACGTTGAGTTTATTTTTCAAGTGCTACGATTGACTGGGAGAGGGTTGCTTGTAACTTAATCGTCTCACTTCGTTTGAGATGAAATCAAGCCGACACAAGTTCCTCAGGATAACAATCAAATTTGCAAATAAAACTCTTAAGGTTGGAAGCGGCAACTTTATTCAATAATCAGATCATCTGATGCTTACGCCCGTAATTTGTTTTGGTTGAGGAAAATCTCCTTCAGTGAACATCTAAAGGACTCCATTTCAATAAATTCTTGTTTGTAGCCAACCAGAAAATATAAGACGTTTTGTTGCCATGTACTTAATTACAATTTTAATGTCAGTACAAAATTTCTGTAGCCCAAAAAATGTACATAAATGCCTAGGTACAGTCAGTGTCAAAATAGATGATCACTTTAGTGCCGTGTCACATTACGCAAATCACAGTTTTAATAGAAACTATCAAGAGAATGTCAATAGATTATTACGAAAAGTTACTACAGTATATCATCTACATTTGACTACCAGTAGGTACATAATTAAAATTTATTTTAACTTATTCACTTAATTTAATTTTGTATGTTTCATGAGTTTGGTAGGTATTTTGTTAATTGAATGCTTAAAACAATGCTGTTCAACAGAAACTTACCAAGCAAACGAATAGTTCATTAATATGTATATAACTTAAATGCCAAAGTCACGTGTCAAGTGACGTCGGGTTCACTACACTGACAGATTAACCATAAATCGCGAGGCGGGTCAGCTAGACCACGGCGCTGGCCTGTGGAGGCCGGAGGGCAACTGTGACAGGGCGCGCGTCTACAATGGACATTTTCTGTATGTAAATCACAATAAAATACCCGCTTTGTGCGCTGATTGCGACACGCTGAACTAAACACCGATGTATCATCCTGGGCCCGTTCGATTTTTATAAACCCGGACGATTTTAAACTTTATACTGTACATGATATAGGTGAAATTCTATATATCATGAAAAGGGTTAGATGACAATAATGAGGTATTGAATTTAACATGAATTTGATATGATAGATAATGATAAAATGCCAACAGCATCTGCATTTTATTATGTTCAAATATGTAAACACAATATTAATATAAAAATTTGATGCATGTAATATGACTACAATAAAAAAACTTACATTAACATTGACAACTTCTCTTAAAAAGTTTATACCTCGTTTATTCGAAAACATGGAATTAATGTCAATACAAGAAATAATCTTCTAACTTTTAATTCAACTTTGTTTTTTTACAGAGAAAAGTTACGATATTGATCAAATGGAACGATGCAATTGTAGTGTGAAAAATAAAAACTGCCTTTATTTAAGTTGAAGTTATTTTGCGCCTTTTCTTTTGCCAAATTAGGATAATTATTAAAATTTTAGTCGAATAATACTTTCGCAAAAAATATATAACTTAGTTCTAAAAAAATATCTGAGAGAAAACATCTGTCAAAGTACCTGACGTTCTTTTGCAATTGGAACTGATTTATGAACTATAAAAATTATAGACATTCTAACTACATCGATTCCAGTAGAATCAAATCAAAGTTACCATCGCTAATGCATAGTTCCGTGCGTGTTCCCAATGATTGACATACAATATATTGTCCAAAGACAAGGTGTGGTGGTAGATTGTCAGCTTAATTGTGCGCGACCAAATAAGTTGAGTTTGAACCATCCATCACAGCTACGTGTCACAGAGCTCTATTCACTGCTGTTATATTAACCGAGTTAAAAGTGGGGCACGGAAACGCAAAATAATTTGTCATTGTAACTGCGTTTATTAATTATTGTTTAAATTTGTACCATGATATTTTTTGTATAACCTTCAAATTATAGAGGCTACGAATACGTTGACTGTGAGCTTAGACTACCTTATTTAATGTTAATTCTTTTACAAAATACTAGCGACCCGCCCCGGCTTCGCACGAGTAGAAGAGCATAACAATTATGCCTACATTTTTTGCATCAGTTGGTTGCGTGGCAACAGGCGGGCAGTGGAGCGCGGGCGGAGCTGGCTGCATCAAGCGAGACCCGTCGTCGTGTCGCATTGGTGCGAGACCGCTTGAATTTATTTTCTCGCGCGTAATTTTTAATTTACGATAGCTCCTAAGATATTCATTTAAATTATATGGTGTGAAAGAGTAAAATAATGTGCATAAAATTCTAAAAGCCTCTAACTTATTTAAAATGATAAGGATTAATACCCTATTTGTGTTAATAGTTTTCAATTACCGCTTTATAATTGCCCATTTTTTTAAGTATTAAAATGGATATAGTATGTTATCCTTAAGATATACATATGCCATCGCGGAATTTTCTGTAGACTTATATAAGATACACAATTCCACCATACATCATTTTGTTATATCGCAAAGGGTTTAGGCAGCTTTTTCGTTGAAAGCACCCAGACAGATTGCTTATTTTTTTCCGACACCACCAACAAATATCATTTTATTTTAGCCAATGTATACAAAAACTGGACAAATTATGTACTAATATTATATACTATCTTCAGAAATACGAGTAACATTGCAAATGGATCCGAAACCTATTAGAGGAACAAAATAGTAATATGTATAAGAAAGTATGATTAATAATATATAATGTATGTAATTGGTAAGATAGTTCATCTTAATATATATAAATCTCCTGTCACGATGTTTGTCCGCGATGGATTCCTAAACTACTTAACCGATTTTAAATTAAATTGGCACACCGTGAGCAGTCTGGTCCAACTTGAGAGATAGGATAAACGGCTGGACCGATTTGGATTAAATTTTGTGTATGAGTTGGACAGGACAACGTCTGTTGGGACAGCTAGTATATATATAAATATGTAAAAGATCGCAACGCTTACAAACTGCGTTAGTAGTTTGGCGATGTTAAATAACAAAAATATGTATGCTATTTTACTGAATAAAAAGTTATAAAAAAAAAAAGTAATAACCAATGTAAAAACCCTAATTTTATTGATACTCTGAAGTCTATCGTTAAGTTAACGTTAATGAATATTTAAATGACGACAATGCTTGGGTGTAGCGCATGCTCGTGTCGTTCAGGATACATTTTATGTAATAATCTAAGTTTGTTTTGAAAAAAGTAATTGCTGATTTTCTTGCCGGCTCTTCACAGCAAAAGCAAACTTCCGAACCGTGAGTATGTCTGACTATTCATAAGTGCCTGTGAAGGCTTATTTGAATGAATAAATTATTTCATTTCGTTTCATTTCATTTACCCAAAATGCGATAAGGAATTTATTTAGGAACCTAGATTGAATTGCGTCAGAAATGAATCGTTTAGTAAAAGTTGATAGTAAGCCCCAAGGTATATCCTTTGTGTTGCGTGGCAATAGCTACATGGTCTAATGTCTTTAAATCTCTAATAATTCCTTTTAGTAAATCATTTTTTGTCAATACTTAGTTTTATTTTTAGCTGTAGCACTCATTAGTAAACTACCTAATATAACATTGTATTCATCAATTCATTATCATCATCATCATCAATGTTTATTTGAAATAGTATAACTCAGTGGTTATAAAACCATCCAAATCGGGTTCTGTACCGTGGCTTATAATAAGTGATTTGATAATCATGAAATCAGATCAATTGAACACCTTTGCGGACAGACAGTAAAGTGTAAGTAAAGTTGCAAATGTAGGACATATACCTATGAGTACTATAGCCTAAAGTGGCAATGGATAGAACACCTCATACAGATCGAAAGAGTGACCCCGGAAGCGTATGTTCTATATTGATTCCTATTAAGAGAATAGTATGGATGAATAGGAGAGTTCCTTAAGATAATGACAAAAAAAACTCTACATATCTAAAAAAATATAAATATTTTACATGCTACATACACATTTCGGAATAATTCGATCAAATCAAAACTCACGAACATAGCAACTAGGTATTTCATGAATATCTATGCCAGGTAATTTTTCTTTTCTCCTTTTTCATGTAGGCCTAACCAACACTAATTTATTTATGAACTAGCTTTTCCGCGCGGTTTCACCCGTGTTCCCGAGGATCTTGTGTTTTCCCGGGATAAAAAGTAGCCAGCCTTCCTCGATAAATGGGCTATTCAACAATGAAATAATTTTTCAAATCGAACCAGTAGTTCCTGAGATTAGCGCGTTCAAACAGATAAACAAACTCTTTAGCTTTATAATATTAGTATAGATAAAAATAAAAATATAATCAGACACTAATGTGTGTGATAGATAGATGTACAATATCATTTGTGTAAACCCACTTAGATGTTCATTTTCATATACTAAAGTATTGATAATGTTTAGGCGGCGGTGCAGAAAACAAGCTGTTTTACATTTAATTTTTACGTAATATGAAAACCTAGATACTCGAAAGTGTTTATCTCATGCAGAATCGCAACAAATTTCTCCTACATTGCATTATAAATCAAATGACATTTGAAGCTGTTCCACTACCTATAAAAAATTCAAAACATCCAATAAACTACGCCGTGGACCCAATTACATCACAACAATTCAATTTGCGTGGGAAGGTGCGTCCGGAACGTCCTTTCGATCGCTTTCATCCAACATTCGAAACCACCGCTATAAAATGAGCTGTATTCAACTCAAATATAAACATGAGTGCAATAAATAAAACGATCTTGTTAAATTGGTTGGTATTTGCGCGGGAAAAAATATCAATAGCTTAGTTATGCAAGAAGGTAATTGAACAAGCACGTGTTGTGCGTTTTCATTGGAGCGAAGCAGCCGCTGGACCAATCAAAAGGACGGAACTGTGCCTGTCAATGTAACGCAATGCGTAGGCGCACCCCTACACGATTTGTTTGCATGGTGGAAACGCAACCATTGTGCTGTATCCTATGGTGTAATTTGTAATAAAGTTTGTTACGGTTTAATCGAGCTGTACGCGTACCATAAAGGGACAATGAATAACTACTACTTACTCTGTGCCATAAAATAGATACTTTTGTATTTAATAGGTACCACATAAGTAATTAGTATTAGATACATATTTTCCACAATGTTAAAAAAGAAAATGTGTATCTATCTTGAAAATTTTATAAATCATAAATGTCTACTCATAAAAATATCAATATAAATAGGGAATTTACTTCCCTAAACACACAAAATGGAATCTCATGTGAGTACACAGCTGGCAGCTTGAAGAAGCTGACTAGACGTTAAGCAGCTTAATAGCTCATACTAAGTGTGCATTCACACGAGTTTGAAATAAACACTCTATTTTTAAAACTATTAAGAACATTCGACTTTACTGAGATTATTTCTAATAGTGACTTGAAATCTGAAGATTTAATGGATCTGGTGCACATTGTTATTTGTTTTTCTTCTTTTATTGAATCGCAAGCTTCCGCCCCGCGGTTACATTCGCGTTCCCGAGGGATCTTATTTTTTCCCGGGATAAAAAGTAGTCTTCCTCGATAAATGGGCTATCCAACACTAAAATATTTTTTTCAATTCGAACTTGTAGTACCTGAGATTAGCGCGTTCAATCACACAAACAAACTCTTCAGCTTTATAATATTAGTATAGATTATTTCTCATATTAAATATTACCTAGTGAATAAGAGAAACTATATTCCATTTATGCGTCTTAGTTAACAAAACTGTCCTAAACAGGATAAATAATGGCATTTTCCTAGAGCATATTCAGAACTTATTTCATTCTCAATCAATCACAACATTATAACAATACCACTCCTAAAATGGATTACACAAAAATAAATTCCAACTACAAAACACCGAGAAAGTATAATTATAAACATCGTCATGTCTCTACCTAGACATCTACAAGCATATTTCAGTTGGTCCCCCGTCCCCGCGTCCAATATAGGCAGTCTGGTACATTGCACGCAACAACTGCAACAGGTCAAATGAACCGAGCATGAACCCTTGTATACTCTTGTATTGAAGTACCTATATGCTCAACGCTGCCGACGCAACATAGTGCGAGTGCGTTGACCCAACACAAATAAATAGCCGCCCATATTACACCAATGCATGTTTCCGATCATTCACGGAATTCGTTACGTATGTGCATTTAATATGTATCAAAATATTTCATAGCATAGCTATTGGTCTACATTATTAAACTATCACACACAACGTCCTAAATAAATGTATTACTTACAGAAGGTATTATTCAAATAAAATAAATTCAAATTTGATTAAAGTGCTTTTGACAAAGATAATGGGTCAAAACAAGACCCGAATTGATAAATTATCAATCAAACTCCTGAAAAAAAAATGACACAATAAAGTCCTATTTATTTCTATGTTACATTTATCTGCGCTTTTTCACGATGTAAATATAAGCAATACATTTACGTACGTTGTACAAATTCTTTATTGCAAAAGACAGGTAAACCTGAAGATTGAGGTAGTATTTTAATTTATTCAGATAGTTGGATAAGAATATTTCTTCGGAATCATTTAATTAATCTGTTAGTATAAACAAAAAACAGAAAGAAAATTAAAGAAAATAATCAAGGCTTTTAAAGTGATTTATTAGCCGTAAAATCAACAGGCTTTAAAACATAGTTGGTAGTTAAAAGTTACGACAACAACATATACCTAATTCTATAAATAGAAACAAAAATATCCATTCAAATATAAAATTGCAATATCTCGCTGAAATTGGAAAAGCTTTTTATCATAATTTTCGTGAGATCAAGGGCCGGCCCCGCAAGACAGCACAAAACTTGCGAACTCAACAAGGATATCCAAAATATTTGGGTCAGATGAATATTTGCCGCCATATTCAACATTGAAATCCTTTTACATGCGGATCTCATGTGACTTGAATATTAATTGAATTTGCAATTCGATCACTTGTTACTACAGGCACTAAAGAACATGTAGCTATATGCCTAGAATGTTATAGCAACATTGTTATTGAAATTAATTAAATAAAGTTTAATTCAATTTATTTTTTCCATCTAACTTCTCTAATAAGTTATATTGATTTCATATAACAGTAATTATATTATTATTCTTATCTCAAATATTAATTATATTCTTATTTTAAATTTAATTAAAGTCAATTTATACGATCTTTTTTGCTTATCGTTTTTCAGGTGAATAAATACTTAGTATGTGCTGAAAACATTACCTACCTACAGGTACCAGTTGAAATGTTTGACATGAATATATTTCGTCGTAGCGAGGTAGTACGTGCATGTGCCTGCTAACCCTTACATTTATATGTGTACCTACACAGTTTATGACGCTCCCTCCAAATCCCTCTCATTACCTTTAAAGCGAACTCTATTGTTCGAAACTAAACTCCCAACGTAGTTGTGTGCTTTACGATAATAGTGTTTTATCCCTTTATTAATAGTTTCAAATTCACTTACGACACAAATACAGACACAGAGCTACCTATAGATTAAATATTTCAACCTCATTCGTAAATTATTCAATATCGAATTAAACTTTATTTATATCTAGTTGATATTTACTTGTGCGCTATGTGAAAACAAACGCAACCACTTATTGCCATTTTTAATGACCTAATATCTTAATTCTTTATTTTTATATAATTTTGTTCGTGTCGTCACTCGTCCAGTTAAGGCTCTGCCAGAATACCAGAGTTGTTCTGTTTTATGTGCAGTGTAGCTTTATGCTGAGGTGCCTTTTGACCCTGCGCAACACACTATAAACGTGATGCACATGATGTGTATAACTCGTAGGTCAATATTTATTTTATTTCTATCTTTTTAATAATAAACAGTCTTGTACAGTTAAAGAAAACAATTACTTTTAATTCTGAAAAGAACATTATACCCCTTCAGAACGCGGGTGAAGCAGCGGGACACAGAATTGAATTTTTGCATTGTGATAGGTAGGTACCTACATTTGACCGACAATTTTTGTGATCTAGGAGGTATTTAGAATTTCAAAACTCATGTATCTAAGAAAGTAATATGTAAAATAACCTATCCTCAGTAGTATGTAGGTAAACCCTTAATTTCTTTGCTTTCCGACGAGAAACTGCGAATTTGGAAAATAAAATAAGTGTTTCGCCCTTAAATTGGTTTTTCAATGCCTATTAATTTATTTCATTAAAATGGTGCAAGAATACCCAAATGATTTTTAATATAATCTGTAGTGTTAAATTGAATAAGTCATATACCTACGTACCCAAGTATGACTCGTAAGATAAAACTTATTTTTTTTCGTTTTGAAAAGCAACAACTAAAATAACTGACCTCTTGTAACTGGTGGAACAGCTTTCTTCTGTTTTTTAGTTATTTTTAAGTTACACGTTAGCTTTTCTATCGCCTTAAGAATTTTTTTGCTCACTTTATTTATCGTTCTCAACTTCGGATCGCTGTACTTTTTCGTTCGAACACCATCGCCGACAGTTTTCTCACGTCCCGAATTTGCACTGTCATCGGATTCTGTAGCTGACGACTCCGACACTGGATGAAAAATATAAGGGCTGCTTGCAAAGCATGGCGAGTTCATGATAAAATGCAGAAAAAGATCTCACAACTTTGAACACAATGTTCGACAGTCTGTTTTCATAATAGAATAAACCTAAGTTTTATTTTTTTCTAGGAATTAACAAAAACGACTATTCACAATGAAGTCTAGAAGAACGTTGGACAAAGTCGGCGACGGCACTGATTAAATTTCTAGATGATCTATCCAGGATGCTCAACAACCGTAACACCGCTCCTTAAGACAAGCCTCTGGGACCTTGGCTTGTCTTATGGCTCGTAATTAATCGGAATTGGGTTGAGTATAGACTATTCAATGGCACATGAACATAAAGATAAAGCCGACAGACGGTCTAAACAAAACTAGGTCGGGTGTGGTTGTAGATAATCAAAAAAATTTAAATAAATATTTTACTCAAGGTTTTATTAGAATGCTCTCGATAGAATAGGACAATCATTTATCATTTGGTATTAACACTCAACTCTCTAAACAAAAAGCAAAAAATCAAATGAAGGAAGTAGGTACTTCCTAGCGCCGGCGCCGAGCAAATAAATGTGATGCAATAGAAAGTCAATAAGTAATAACACGATTGGAGATAATTTTCCGCGATAACGCGGTTAAGATAAATAGATATTATCTTGGGATGCACCATTTCCATTTCTTTGAGATTGCAGAACTATTTTCAGCTACTACTTTTTTTGTGGTAACGACAAAGTTTTGGATACGAAATTAAATTCTGTATAAAACGTTGATACCTGGCACACTGGAATAGCAATTGCTTTGTCTCATACGTTGCTCGCATATACGAGTAGTAATGTGGATCACAATTTTTTATGTTTATTTAGCGTTGTAAACCTTGTAATTATAGCATTTTAGTAACATATTTTAGTTTGAAAGCCTCAAATGAGCCAATTAATTGCATTAATAGGTAGTAGGTAATGTACGTCATAACAATTATACTACATTTTTCATAGTATTGTCTCAACGTGAAAACCATTATTGGTATTAATGTCTTCATCTAAAATCTAACTAAGACGAACGCACTTATTAGTATGTTGGAATAAGGTAGGTTGGTACCGGCACTCAAGTGAAGTGCATGTAAAAAGAATTGTGCAGACTTTATGCAATGGTAGATAACAAGAAGTCAGTAATCTGCATCCAGAACCTCCTCGGCGTAGTACTTGAGTCGTTTCAATAGCTCTTTAAATAAGTCGGGAACTGTTCTCGTACCTACTGCGACTTAGTCACTCCCGAGTTTTAAACTTTAAGCAAGTAAACTTACTGAGATCTTTCGTAATGACGCAAGTCACATAACTTTGTAAATACCTATTTACTATCAGTAGAAGGAATCAATGAATACATTTATATATTTGTATACCTATTTACCGAAATTCAAATTTTAATTCAGTTACAAAATAGTATGTTCAGTATTATTATTTTAATCATAAAGGAGAATCCTTTCGGGTTTTAATTATAAAAATGCTACTCTCTATTTAAACAACTTTGCTGTTATAGGACCAAAATGCAAGAATAAAAATATATAATAATAGGTTACCTATATTATATTATTCACTAGTGATACCTAAGTAGTTCACAGCAAGAATATGGAAGTCCTCAATAAATCATAATTATGAAGCTAATAACCACATGTTTATAGTATCATAATTAAGTTGTATTACCTAATATATTTTTTTAAATATATTCAACAAATATTTACAATATATAAAATACAAACTATGATATATAGAAAACATCCTCAAAGCCTTCGCTGCTGTCGATAGGCAAGGTTCCCAACAGGCTGGCAGCGTTCCCTTTTTGGATGGCCAAGCTTATGCGTTGGCCGAAAAAGCTCCCTGTATTTATATCTACACGTGACGATCTCATGTAATATCGTTGTAAGTATGTTATACTGTAAGCCAGTGTTAATTTTGTTGCATAAATTAAGCATCCTTGAGAAACATACGAGTCTCTGGAATTTTGAGTAGGTATGTCTTGTAGAACCCAGATACGTATCAAATTTAATAATGTCTTGCGCAAATATTAAAAAAAAACTATTATTACGAATATATTTTCAATTTTCTTAGCACTTCACCGCTACCTAATGAAAAATCTCTTTTCGCCACTTGCAAGTATTGAGAACAACACTTGAACAATCTACGATCTACCAATGTTTTATTCCAGGACCCAAAGTCAAATATCATGAAAATCCGTTCTGCCGCTCCGCGCACACAAACACCCACAAACTTTTGCATGTATAATATTAGTAAGATTAGGTTCGTATTCAAATACAAGTAAAAAACAAAAATAATTTAAACTTATTTTCTTTTAACTTCTTTTAGAACGTGTCTAATGGATAATAGGTACTTATGTCTTATAAAGTTTGCACATGGGAGACGTGACGAATAAAGTCATCGACATAAATTCGAGTCGTATCGGAACATGGCACCTTTAACGATCCACCCCTTTCATTTTAAATACGCCTCCGCCAAGAATTAAGTGCGCTTGGAATACGTAGGTATCTACTTTGGTGAAGTCATGTAATTCATCTTTCTGTACAACATCAGCCATTTGGCGATAAATGTTCCCAAACGTGTGAGGATTTATTATTTGGGTAAGTATAACCCCAAGCGGTAAAAAAGGAATTTAGATAACTTTTCCCTGAGGCTGTTGGTAACTTTATGACGTTGTGGTTTCACTTAATTTTTTTGTTCAAATATGCTACATTGTAATCGAAAGTTTTACAAAATTATTTGAAACTGTTATTAAAGTGCTTAGCTTGATTGTTATACCTATTCCTTCTTAATGTTTATTTATTACAACAAAAAAATACTTACCTAGTGGAGACTTGATATCATTCTCATGTGGAGATCGATACGATTTTATGGAGTTTGCGTATTTGCTTCCATCACTTTCTTTTTGATATGATGCACAATAGTCATTTTGTTGCCGAGTTGGTGTCATAATATTATTAATGTGTTCTTTTCGAGGAGATTTTTCAGTTGTAATGTGATGCACTTTAATAGTCTGTTCTGATGGAAAATCATTATGTTTACTATAGGTCCTTGGCAATCTAGTATTAGAATCTTGAGCATATTTGCTATCAGGTCTATCGTCACTTCCATTAAGTATTATTTTCTTTATTGTCTTCACTTCTTCAACTTCATTTATCTTATGCTCAGTGATTGAAGATCGTTTTGTAATTTCGTCACTTGATTGGAAATTACTATCACTAATAGAGGTCGCCATAGTTTTACCATCATATTCACATTTTCCATTCATCTTGTTCTCTGGCCGAAGATACTTTTCAAATGGATCACTGTTCCTCTTTGTTTCAAATGGATTTTTTGTGCTACTCCGGATATCACTGGGATCATTTTGATTGGTAAATTGATTGAATTTATGGTCGTAGGTAAAAGGGTCATAATTGCCTTTGGCTGATTTCGAAAAAGTTTCATATCCGTTTGTGTTACCGGTATTATTATGGTGAGAATACGTAAGACTACTGGGACCTGAGTCATAACGTGTTTTCGATAAAAATATTGGCGATTTCAAGTCTGAATTGTAATCTTCATACAAAGACGTATCTTTGGTTTTGTTTCTATCTAAGCTTGAAAGCGACGCTCTGCCGTTCGGCAAAGGTAGCTTGGAAGCACTTGAATAGTTTGTAGGTAAAGTGGTATAAAAAGGATTAGTTGGATGGAATCTAAGAGGTTCTTCATTAGAAGCAACAGATTTGACGAGTGGCGTTGAATTAAGTGCTGCTGGTAGTGAGTTAAGAGAAGACCGCATAGCTGATGATGACGATGAACGAGTTTGTGGGAATTGTGATGGTCTTATTGTTGCATAAACTGGTGCTTGAGGTGTAGCTCTACCGCTCTGCACCTCAGCTATCAGTTGAGATGGTCCTGAAAGCAAAAGACAACCATTAGGTGACAGTATTAAAAATAGAATACCAAATAAATAATGGTGGTCGTTTTAATAATACAGTTAAAAGTCCTACAGTAGATTTGTTTTACTAATATATTGCTGAATATTGAACTTTAACGAAGCAAATATAAAGTTGCAAGTTTCCAGGTTTGCAAACTAGTTTCCTGCCAACATTTTCCAGCAAACAGGGAGAAGCGATAAAGTCGTCGCCCGCTCTGCAATGGAGCTCTGCATATGCAGACGTGCGATAAAGTAGTACATGCCCCAGCTATACAAAAGGAAATATTCCAGACAGCGAGAAATAAATATTCTGCCTCCACTGATTTATTCGGCCGCTCATATTTTGTCTTAACTGTTGTTGTGAAAATTCAATACCATTGACTTAAATTTATTTATCTTGATTTGTTGGCTATTTATGTACCACATTATAAAATCCACAAAAGTCAACGTTATAATCGGCTATTTTAATGATAAATTAATCTTTAACTTTAATATGGACTTACTTATATTAATATTTGGGAATATCTATCGTAGGAGAAGGTAATATACCTACCGTATTTTGTTTTTTATAATTCCGAATTCCTTTCCACCTATTTTTTTTCACAAATAACCTCGATAACATTATTTTAATACAACTGGTAAAACCTAGATTTAGAAAGCATAGTTTTCCTATTAAGCTGAGGGCAAAACTTGGATTAATCCCAGCGCCGATCCAGGCTTTGATGCACCATTTACTTTATCTAGAGTATTCCGCAAGCCATGCGACACGGAAAATAGTGAAGATACAGACTAGATTTTATTAGAAGCCGGGGAAATAGTAATATATCGAGATCTAGAAAGCTCAAGCTGCGGTACTTTGCGTTACGTAATTATGTAGGTTAGGTATGTAATATCACTCCTAGCAATTTTTCATGTTGTGATACGGTCGGTATAACTTATGGGATTATCATAATGGCGGTGACATAAATGGAGTGTTTTAAGATAGGAAAATAAATATTTGGATTTTCATTTACAAGGCGTTGGGGCGTAGATAACATCCGTTGGTTTCAACAATTATTTTATTCGTTAAGAGTTAGCAATTTGCTAATATAATTCAAAAACATATAACATATAAGTACATAAGTGGAAAATGTCATGTTACATGTCTATTTTACTTACTTTTCAAGTCGCCGGCTTTGCCAATTGATCTTCTTCGCGGTGACATCTCCCTGTCTCTGGCGACAAGAAAACTTAGATTAGAACTCGAAAACAAAGTGAGAACTTTCAAATACGTGATGGAACTATAGGTAACTTGTCCTTAAGATTATGTAAAACTTTTTCCTCAGTAAACATTGGTTGGGTCTTGGTTAAGTAAGACCACCGTCGTGGTTTGTTGACTTAACCGACTTTGCTATAATTACTTTTTACAGACGGGGTAGTAGGGCCTTATTTTTCAACTCGGCTAAAAATATGAATTTCTTTTTAGCATAAGAGCATAGGTACAAGTTTAACTTTGAGTTATGAATTATTATGTCCGGGTCCTATATTATCAACTTAGATTTCGCTATATTTTATGACAAGCTGTCCCTTACGGTTTCACCTGCGTTCCCAATATAAATTTATTCAATAACTTTTCCCACTTTTTCACATCAGTAAGGATGGTATTCTTTCTTTAAACATATTAATTTTAGAAACCCTGCTAGTACAATTTGATAAGAAATATTGTCAATCTATCATATAATATCCATTTATTTTAATAAATTAATTTTTAATCAAATCCTCACTGTGGAGCTTTTAATGTTTGAAATTCAATCATAAGTTAGATTCTGAAAAAGGTATGTTGTGGTAATAATCCCAAAAAAAAAAAAAATAGTCTGTAGCCTAAGTATCAATTACACAAGTACAACAGGGGGTCGATAAGGGCTCCAAATAGTGGTAGTAATTAATGCACAGTGCACGCGTGATGATTTCATTCAACCAGTATGTACGATTAGATCTCAAATTGGTGACAGACACAATGTAAACAAAACCAATTATGTAAAACCGCACACTTTTGTCTAGTAAGTAGTATGCAGTACAGCGGCGAGGTAGTTAAAGAGAAACACTACGTCCTAGTGGTAGTGTTATAATCTTGTCTTTGGTAGGAAAGGTATTTGCTTATGCAGTACCTAACCAACCGACTACTATAACCAATGTATAACTATAACCATAGTAAAGATTTTAATCAAAAACTTATGAATTACGTTTTTGACAGGTGAGCTTTTTATTATTTTCAGTGCCTTTATACAACATGAGATACCTAACTACCTATGCTACATATGCTATTTCTGTTAATTGATATAATAAAATGAGTTTGACAATAATAACACAGCTATAAGTACTTAAATACTTTTTTTGTATTTGATAATGAGCTTTGTTACATATTGTAGTAATGTAAACGCAATAGTAATACAAACTGTTAAGAAAAACTTCGTTCGTAGCGTCTGAAATATAGAGCAGTGAACTAATGTTTTTTTCCTGCAAGATGGAGTGTGGTAGAACTACCAGACACGCTAATTCTTTACAAATTAACTGACCACACCCAACAAAGAGTAGGCAATACTAGTAGGTATGTATATATACCTAGGTACTTATGCACTTTGTTTCCGCACCCGGCTACAGCTGGTAAATCCATTTGCCTCGTCATACAGAGGACTATAAGTGCTTCAATTTACGTCACGACTAATCTGCAGATGGTCTGCCGTTTGGTTCTCGTGTGAAACGACCAAGAGTGATCGGATTAATGTCAGGCTATGCCGTATTACTGTGTAGCTTTCAGAATGCACGTACGAATCTGCCATTATGTGGTATTCCCACACGTGATATAAGCTGATACAGTAAATTCCGCAAATGCAT
Organism: Tetheella fluctuosa; assembly: GCA_951216915.1. Taxonomy (NCBI): domain Eukaryota; kingdom Metazoa; phylum Arthropoda; class Insecta; order Lepidoptera; family Drepanidae; genus Tetheella; species Tetheella fluctuosa. The sequence continues at coordinate 7,029,564 of OX578222.1, read as the reverse complement.
TCAAATTCTATATCCGAAACACTAGAACCATCGAGCATGGATGCCTATCTCTACGACGAATTGGTGAAACGCCTGGTTGAGGTATATAACACATGTGACTCGAGAACAGATAAGAAAAAAAACTAGAAAAAGATGAAGAAATCCATTCCATTTAATGTAGGAATTTTAGCTATCTATATAACTTGTAGGTACTATAATTCAAAGATAAAACTTACTCATTTAATCCAAGCCGCAAGAGAGGTCCAGCAGATCTTAACATGGCGTGAGCATCCGCATTGCTCATGCCCCGAGTGGGTCGACCGTTGATGGACGAGATGACGTCCCCCTCGCGGATGCCGCTCAGAGACGCCTTGCGGCCGGGGTTCACCTGGAAGTGCACGGCTATTGTTTAATTTAATTCTCAATAAAGTGCAACTGGGTGCAAGATCTTAAAGGTGAAAATGCAGCACTATCATGAGATTTGCTTCAATTAATCTTACTTGCTTCCCCACTACGATTTTACGTTCCAGAGGGATTTAATGTATTTTGGGATAAAAGGTGTCTTTTATGATTGTGTTGTGTATTCCAAGAAATTATCTATTTAAGTTCGAAGTTTCATTAAAATCCTTCAAGAATGATCGAGTAACAAACAACAAACAATCTTTTGCCAAAATGATATAAGTACAATAAGCAGAATTAACAGTATCTACAACTATAAATTCATTAAACGGTAGAAGGTAGAAGACAAGAGAACGTCATGAATACCTTAATCGACATTGCATTGTTTTACTTATCAAGCGCATGAACATAAATAACTACAGAGAACCATTTTAACTCGGCAGATATTTTCACAAAACAAGTGTCCAACTTGGGAGTTACAAACCGCATTCGGTTCTCGCCGCCTTGCTGCCGGTGAGCAGAACTTCAACATGTTTCCTTCCGGAACAGTGGGACCCACCCTCTGTCCGCACAAAACCACCCTGATACCCACAATTACGCACACTACACGCAAAACACTCACACCACCTACATAAAACACACCACGTTGAGAAAGGTCATTGCATTTAGGCGATCATAATTATGTATACAATTAGTAGCAAATCACTTTTTGGCGTTGTAGCTACTCTAAAAAACACACTAGATTACTTAATTGCATAACGAGTTATAACAACACAAATTACTGCACCGAAATGATATAGGTGATTAAGGTAAACACTATATACAATTATTCTTCCCACATTTCAAAAGAACGATCGTCAAGTTGCTCCAAGAAAGTCATGGGCGATACTGAAGCTCTAATGGTAGGCACGCGATGTACCGGCCAATTTCATCGAAACATTATATGGGCATTATTCGAAAATGCATGCGCCGTGAGGACCCACACACCTATTGTTGTGTTAGGGACCATCACTCGCGAAGAATATTAATCTTGTCGAAGGTGAGGCAAGGAATAGTTAGCCTCATGTCGTGCGTTCGTGCTGTCTTTATTACTCAGCTGTATTCTTAATGGAACGATGACCTTTTAGGTATTGAATATTTGTTTTGGACATATATTTTAACTCAAAGAGATTTTCACACTCGAGAGTTTTATTTTTTATATTAAACAGCTTTGTAATGTCTTAACAGCTCAGTATTTTGCGATGAAAATAAGAATAGAACTAAGAACATCAACATAAGAAATTTAACATAAATTAAAATTTGTGAAACCCCCGACGATTGTAAATGTTGAAAAAGGATTAAATAAAAATTTCGGAAAACCCCCGATCCCGCGGTTTCACCCGCGTTCCGGAGAGATCTTATGTTTTCCCGGAATAAAAAGTAACCTATGTGCTATTCCAGACTATAATCTATCTCTGTGCCAAATTTCATCCAAATCCGTTCACCCGTTCTTGCGAGAAGGAGTAACAAACATCCATCCATTCATCCATCCTAACTTTCACATTTATAATATCAAATATATAGAACCTACTACACATATTCACCTAAATATTATGATAAATTCAAGAAAATCCGTCGGGTGCTGCTATTGCCTTATCTGTTCCCGATTTCAATTAAAATATAGCAGTATAGAAAAGTTATTATGTGTTTCGTAGAGTTGTAGCAATTTATATCAACTAAATACTACACTTATTTACGTAACCCAACGCAATTTCAATTAGTCACAAACTCATAAAATAGCAACATTTTTGTTCATTTTGGGGCAGGGAATGGCACCCCCCCCCCCCCCCCCGATGGATTTATCTATGTTGATATGTAGGTGAATATGTGTAGTACCTATGTATTTGATCATTGCTGTCGGAGGTTTTCCGAAATTTTTATTTAATCCTTTTTCAATTACAACATTTACAATCGTCGGGGTTTTTTAAAAAATTAAAATGCTTTTTATTTTAATCTATAGAATTCCTCCGTTTCTGTCTAAATATCTGCCTATTTGTCTGTTTTTCTGTATGCTTGGTGTCTTACAATATATTATACGGCCGTTGAATTACAAGCCTTTCAAAGGAAACCGTATCGTAATCGATGAAACCGTTTTAGAGATAATTGGAAACATACGTTTTTTGCACACATAAATAACCACTCACCCGAAACGCATACACCTTCTCCGTTTCATTGTGGATAAAAAAAGAGGAGCTCAAACATGGTTAACTAGCTCCATACATAGTTTCTGACGATGTTCTTCTGCTCTATCATCAGACCCTCAGCAGTATATAGGTACAAAAAAGCAAGAAGAAAAATATTGATTACAGCGCCCTCTGGCGAGTTAAGACCATAACACCTATCTAAAAACCATCGCCGATTAATCACAAACCTTTTACAGAAAACCGTATCTAAATCGGTCTAGCCGTTTTGGACATAAATGGGAACATTAGTTTTGTGCACACACAAACAAACAAACAACCTCTCACCCTAAACGCATACACCTTCTCCGTTCCGTCGTGGGTAAAAAGTAACTTGAATAGCGTCTCACCGATAAGAAGCGCAACATTTCTAAAACGTTGAATATGGAAAAGAAAAGGCGTCCGTACTATAAGGGAAATTCAAATCGTGAAAGCCCATTGTTCCATGCCCATGTAAGTTGGCGAGCAAAGAGCTTTAACGTGTAGGAAATGCTCGAGCTTAGTTACAGATTAATAGCAGCTCTTTGCATAGTTACCGATAAATCGAGAATTACCCATTCGAATTGCGAACGCTCTGATTTTACAATTTTGACTGCGAGTTAAGCTGCTGATTTTGTTGAAAACATGGCATGATAGAAGTTCGTGAGAATATTTTGTCTATCAGCGTATTATAAATCGTATTTAGAAATTGCTACTCTACTAACTCCTACCGACTTATCTAAATTTAAATGTAGAGTAGAGTCGAATCTGAAACGGCTATCTTTTTTAGGGTTCCGTACCCAAAGTGTAAAAACGGGACCCTATTACTAAGACTTCGCTGTCTGTCCGTCCGTCTGTCTGTCTCCAGGCTGTATCTCAAGAACCGCGATAGCTAGACAGTTGAAATTTTAAAAAGTTATGTATTTCTATTGCCGCTATAACAACAAATACTAAAAACAAAATAAAAAAAATATTTAAGGGGGCTCCCATACAACAAACGCGATTTTTTTGCCCTTTTATTTGTTTTGTGGTAGTTCCCGTTGACCTAGAATCACGAAATTTGGTAAAAAGCAAGGTCTTACAGCACAAATAAAGGAAAATATCCAAAAAAAATAAAAATATGAAAATTAAACGGTGTCCCCATACATACATAGTTACTCCAATTAATAAAAACCTCTCAGTTGTATGGGCGCTGATACAATTTAGAGGTCTAGCTTAATTGGACCAACCTCAAATAAGGTAAATAAATAAAATTGTGCATTTCCCGTGATGGACGAACGATGGACGAAGTTTGTACGGAACCCTCGGTGCGCGAGTCCGACTTGCACTTGGCCGGTTTTTTATTATTCTATAATATACTCTAGCTCAGCTAAAGCTTAAATCTTTGATGAATGGCTAAAGTGGTAGGTTTGATACCAAAAATAAGCTTGAGTTTTGAAGGAAAACATCGCAAGGACATCATAGCACGGTGTTAGGGTACTATTTAGAACCCACCTGACTATCACACTCAGGTTGAAAATTTGTCACCAAGCACTTACTGGTGTGTTCCAGCATTTGCACTTGAGAGCCAGTTGCCTTCTAGGCTTTATAAATGACGGCAACGCATAGGTAATCCCCCTGGTATTGCCATTGTTAATGTCCATAGGTGACGGTAGCCACTTACATCCATCTGAATGCACGGGTATCAGCCTTTTGATATATAAAAAAAAAAAAAGCCCCATTCACGTCATTAAAATCAGTGTTTCCGATATAGTCATTTTAATAAAACAATAATATTCGGAGTTTATATTAGGTAGACAGGGATTATCTCACTTATCTCTGGTTGATTCGCATTTGATTGAGTATTACTTAATCGAATCATACTAATTCACATTATACATAGTATCGTGTGATAGGATGTGCTTCTTTGTATGGGAAGCTTTGTGAAGATACCATTTTAGCTGGAGCTTCTTCCCTCTCCTACAGTAAAGTAATGAAGACTTATAAGAGGTAAGGTATCTCGATATCGAGGACCATCAGTAATTGGACAGTTATGAGCAAGTAAACATTGATATGCGGAGCACGTAAGCCGCGTGACTCCACGACCCACGTGCGTCGCGTGCACGATCTGACTCCATATCTACTCGAATCCTATGCTCAATTTATCCTACTTATTTCGGGACATTCTGTAAACTTTTATTACGCTATTCTTTGTATTCGGTATTAGAGAGTATAGATAGATGAACCAAACACAAACTAATGGATTCGAAGAAAATTAAGCTTGGAACTAACCAAATTTTAAAAGCATTTAGTTAAAGTTTTCTCAGAATTTTTATCTTAGTTGTTTGTTATTTCTTTCAATACAAAAAAAAAAAATTATAAACATGACTGATAAAAAAACAGACCTTATGTTTTCGAAAAAAGTTTATCATAAATACTAGGTAGGTCAACAAATGTTTATTGGACACAAAAGTGACAAAACTCTCTATGTCAGTAAATTATCGAAATTACCGTAAATATAATTAAAAATGTTCGCGTTGTTACGTAACTTTGTGAAATATAAGAGTAAATAATGTCAGAGTCGTCGCGCGCAGGTGTAATCGTGCAGTAACACAACGATTTTCTAAATGAGCGCGCGTAATTGTCAAACGTGGAGTGTAATTTACGCGCCAACAAACGACAAAGCATCGTCAACCCTCGCAATCTCAGCGTAATGATGCCCGTGCCCCCTGACTTTCACCGTCACTCCGTGGTCTGGAATTAACCCTAGCTTTGATCACGTACATTGTGTGCTGGAGATAGTTCACAACATTATGTACTTACATGTCCCGCGAATAATGTGAAAGTAGGGATATCATATTTATTTATCCTAGTAAAATATTTGCAGACCCAACTTTTAGCAATGAAGTGTAGAAATTTATTAACGTTCTTGCTGAATTATAATTTGTTGGGTCCATATTAGCAGTTAGGTACCTTCATAGTCAAGCTTCGTCGAGCAAGTTATAAGAATAGCCCAATCAACTTGATGTGATGACAGACATACTAGAACCTCAGAATAATAGCCAAGAACAAGCAAATGAAGTGAGGTTACAACATCACCCAGCAGGTGATATACATACACTGATATGATGGCAACATTAACAATACGCCATGTTTAATAACCATAATCTCACTGTGGTAAGGATAATGTGCCAAGAGAGGATCTTCATGGTAGTAGGAATTCACCATATGGTAGTTAGCAACGTGACAGGTTGTGCAAACAATGCTATAATAACATTAGTAAGTCCTTGACTATAGTAAATTGGTCGAATTTCAGCAGAGAGCTAACTGGTAATAAGTGTTATATGACGAAAAACTATTAATCTTACTTAGCAAAGCTGTCGTTTGCAGTCTTCCTAGGATAATGAGTAATGCCCTGATATACTCATGTAACATAATAGTGTTTCTGAATATCTCATTAATACTGTGTAACTCGGCTATTGACTTGACATCCGGGCTAATTTAACGCTGGTTATAATATAAATGTTTTATTGAAAGGTTAAATCATGTGTCTGAATAATTTCTTAGGATAAACAACATACCTACCTATATAAAAAATAAACAATGATCCTTGTTGCGTTTGCGAAGATACCTACGTCCGATCGAAATTTTCCCGATTACGTTAGAAAACGAAGATATAACTAAAATTAATGAAACAACATCCGTGCATGGGATGTTGTTAATTAATTATTAAAGTATAAATCCCACAAACATTAAGAGCTCTAGGGAAAACATTGAGACATAAATATTTGTGGCAATCGTGCTCATAGAATCGAATTCTAAAGTCTGCAGATAATTGTTTTCGTTTTGTACCCAGTTTCTGCTAAAAGCTATACTTAAACGGAGCAATGCGAAGCTTTCAAGTGTATTATTGCAAACGCTTTCAAGACTTGTACACAAGGCAATTAAAAGATTTATATAAATGGAATAAGTGTTTTCAACGGTGCCCTTTCTCTGTCAAAGTAAATGGCCAATAATTAAGTACTTGTTATAAGAAAGGCAAATGTATCTATTCATGTAAAACTTAGAACATATTACGGGTACTTGAGTCTGATACTTGTGCCTTAAGCTTCGGAGATTATGTGGATATAGATATTTTCGATTAAGTAGTAAATAGTCAGGTAGTTCAAGGCAAAGCAATATAATTACGTTAGTTAAGAGAAGTACCTACCTATCTATAAAGACGCATGTCACAAAATGTTAGTAAAGCGATAATAATGTAATTTATAAAAAAACCGGTCAAGTGCGAGTCGAACTCGCGCACCGAGGGTTCCGTACAAGATTCGTCCATCGTTCGTCCATCACGGGAAATGCACAATTTTATTTATTTATTTGAGGTAGGTGCCAATTAACCTAGACCTCTAAATTGTATGAGCGCCCATACTACTGAGAGGTATTAATTGGCGTAACTATGTATGTATGGGGACACCCTTTAATTTTCAACTTTGTTTAATTTTTAGAATTTTCCCTTTAGACCTTGCTTTTTACAAAAAAAATTTTATATAGAGTTGATTGAATGAAAGGTAAATTGCGGTTTACGATTTATGACGTATTAAAAAAAATCTAGATCTCGTTCAAACCAATTTTCGGTGGAAGTTTGCATGGTAATTTACATCATATATTTTTTTTAGGTTTATCATTCTCTTATTTCAGAAGTTACAAGGGGGGGACACACATTTTACCACTTTGGAAGTGTCTTTCGCGCAAAGTATTCAGTTTAGAAAAAAATGATATTAGAAACCTCAATATCATTTTTGAAGACCTATCCATAGATAGGGTTTGATAAAAAAAAAATTGAGTTTCAGTTCTAAGTATGGGGAACCCATAAAAGTTAATTGTTTTTTTTTCTATTTTTGTGTGAAAATCTTAATGCGGCTCACAGAATACATCTACTTACCAAGTTTCAACAGTATAGTTCTTATAGTTTCGGAAAAAAGTGGCTGTGACATACGGACGGACAGACAGACATGACGAATCTATAAGGGTTCCGTTTTTGCCATTTGGCTACGGAACGCTAAAAAATGGCGATTATGGATAGTATAGAGTGTTTATTTTCGATATTTATTACTTTATTGAACCATCAGACAATAATCCATTCTCTATACAGAGTATTATCAGTATCGTGTTTCATGAGCCCAAGGGATTTATCTGACCGACAGCGACATCTCGTGATATCAGAAGTAAAGCCTCGTTCAAATTTTCAGCAATCGAGAATATTACTTAGCGCGCTCTTTGGTAATGAAAGTAGGATATGGAACATGCAATTAGGGCCATACGTATTATTCCAAGAAAATCAGTGTATTTAAACATAGCTGTGTACAAGAAAATTTAAATATTTGACTAAGTTGAGTTTCAAAACACTTAACCCAATTTTGATGGATTCAAAATTTGTTTTTCATTTTTACAAATTGCAGTTCTCCCAAAATCAAGGCTGTTAAAATTAATTTCTAAGGACTTAAGAATTTTCTTTTCTTTCTTAATCTTTTCTTCCTTATTATTATCAGTTTCCGCTTTACTGAGAGAAACCTGTAGAAAATTTAGTAACGTTAAATTTTTTTGATCTGCAACTATTATTACAGAAGGTAAACAAAATCGTTCCTTTAACTGACTTCCAACAAATTGTCAGTTGAAAGAATAATAATTATTAATATACCACCTATTTATTAAATATTCAATGACAGCTACAATTAGGTCCAGGCGAACAGAATAACGGCATGCTAAGAATGAGCTTATTTTGGTAACCATCGACAAAAATATATTAAAGAAGATATCAAGTACCGTTAGTAGGAATGATTGATTATTGTTTGGTTAGAAAACATAATTTGGCACACAATCTTACTCACATCGAGAGTGCGCTCGACAGTGTCGCTGTAGCGCTGAAAGAAAATTACCATCCTGTAGATAAATGTTTGCCCATATATGAAAGTACATAAAAATAAAATTACTGTTCAGAAAGTTCTCGCACATTCCGAGTGTCGGTTAATTGTTTGCTACTAGCATACGCTCAGCAACCGAGGCTATCTATTGCAAAGTATTTTTTATTCTCCGTAATTATGCAAGCATGTTTACCATTTGTGCAGGGTTGTCTACCATATGTTTGGAAACCAAACAATATCTTGTATTGATAATAAAATCTTGCCACAACCAACAATCATTTAAAGATGCTGTATTATCTCTACAATTGGTAAAAAATACTTTTGACGTTTCTATAATAATCCTTCATTGCAATCGTCACACTGATAATAATAAAGAACTGCATACGAGTCATGCCGAGTTAACAAAGTCTATATTGGCACATTATAGTACCGTGTGTCACACTCAAACACTAGGTCCAATTCTTGTGTCACAAACAAAGTGCTCTCGACAACCGATGTTCCAGGGACAACCAACTTTAATTGCGTTATCTGATACGAGCCGCTCTGGAAGGTTTTGATGAAGCAAATTGCTCTTTTTTACTATGAATTGAAAGAGATCTTACGACTGAGTGCTGAGTTTACTTTTGATTTGTACTTATTTATTAAGGGGAGGTAGAATTCGGTGCACTCATTTTACCATTAATAAGACGTAGTTTTATGGTTAATTTAGAATATTCAATCCAGTAGACAGTCATAATGATATAAAATGCTCATTCAATCGCTGTAATTGAATCATTGTTTATGGTCGAACCGTCAATTGCTTATAGATGAAATAATAAAATTAATAAATAAACGGAACAGACATCCATTGCCTTAATATAAAGAGAGGCAAATGTACTTTACCTACACCACCCTACACATAACGATGTTCTTTTGTTTTTCAGCAATACCCTATGGCCACAACCCCTTATGTTCAGATAGAAATATGTTCTTTTATAGAACATTTAGAGTGCACTTTGGTACATACCCGTGAAATCCTGAGTGGCTGGTTCTGATCTGTGCCGCCGTGCATGCGGAAGCCCCACGGCGCGCCACCCGTCAGTTCTATCTCCTTCGCTGTCATCGCTAACTTCTCACTCCATTGCTCCACATATACACCTTACGACTAAATTGTCAATGTGTTGCAAAAGTTCTTTCATATCGTACAAAATATTAAAGCATAGCTTGGAAGCCCGTAGTCATTTTAAATATCACAATTTTGCTTCAGTCAGTTTAGTAAAGGCTTGTACACTGGAGTGATAGCAGTTATGTGCAATCTGTAACAATAGAAAAACATAAGTAAATAATGAGTAATAGGTACTTATACAAAGTTGGGGAAAAAAACACCAAATTCGCTTTCAGAGAATAGTTACTATATTATCTACGACCTTACGTATTTTACGTACGATGTGTAGGTACTCCAAATCAACTTTTTTCTAAATTAAACTTTGATGTTATATGACTTCGATACATTTTCAGTAATTTAAAGGTGATGACATCAATTCAACGATATGTAATTTTCAAATTACCGCTAGATATCCAGTAGATGTCTCAATCATACGGTCGCATCACTCAATTACTTTAACAGCTTGGGTGGTTTGTAATATATTTAACTTTATGAAGTCCCTATTTTCGTTTAAATACCTCATAAACCCGTAGATATGCATAAATAAACCTATAGGGTATAACAGATGTTTTAAAATGGAGCTCGTAATGCGAATGAGGCAGTTAACCCATTTCCGTTTCAATACATTGTTATATAAAGAATATTATATGGAACAAAATTCGCACATTTAAGTTTGTATAGAAATACATATGTATATTAGAAATAATTCTGAAACAATCACAATTTTTACTAGTCACAGAACAGCCAGTTTTCTGCAGAATTAATGCAGTCAAATTAGAATCAATTCAAATTAGAAAAATTTAATGGCTCTGACAGAAGTACCACAGTCTATGTATGACTTTTTACGCTGTGTGGTAGTACGGTCAGCCCCAAAAGTAGATGATTCCGTATATCTAAATGTAATTAACAGTTTATAAAGTATCAAAGAATGTTAATAGATTTATCATGGAAGGGTACTAAATTGATCGTCTACTTTTGGGGTAAACTGCAACTCATAAGAAAACCTCCTATTTCCAATGAAATTTAATTTATATTTTTGATTATTTAACAAGATAACTGATTTATTTACCAAATACTCTTTTTATGCCTTAATGATACATAATTTTACGATAACACAACATATCAAAATTAATACCCATAGATTTTTTTTGATAGGTTGGTATTACATGAATTCATAATTCTCTACAATTCATATAAAATTATTGAATTTTTCGCAAAAAATATGGAAATAAATTGCTAGAATTTTCATTCAAACAATTATATAGCTGTTCAATTTAAATTTTCTAGTTTAGTACTTACCTACCTACCTACTTTAAACCGCTGCAAATTAGTTTAGTATTTTAAGCGCAACTAGGTAAAGAGCAACATCGTAAACTAAAAGTAATTCTATTCAAAGCGAGGTCAGCGGGTAACAGCTGAATTATTTTCAGGTCATGATGCAGACTTCATCCAATGTTGAAGGTCGGTGAGTACGTGGAGAATGAATCATTGAAATTTACAATGTAAGTACCTACCTACGTGAATTGAGCTTAGGTCATCATCAAGATCTCATATACTTCCACTGTGGAAGGACATTCCGTAGTAGCCATAAGGAGGATTCAGGTCTATTTAGTTTTACTACGAAGGATGTAGGAGAAAATGTATCAAATTCAAACTAAATGTGTAGGTACCTATCTAACTGTAGGTATCTGTGTGTAGCGCTGTGGTTTGTTCTTGTCAGGGCGGTACAACATGCATGCAGCGTTCCGACAAATCTGCAAACATGTCCGTTCCATGTAGGCTGTTTCACAGACGTGAGAACTAACCACTGAATATTAAAATCAGCTTACAATGTGGAGATATTTGCTTTTGTTTACACGTTATGTTTTGTAAAAGTGATAATATAATTATTTTATAAACAAAATAACTCTATCAAATACACAATTATTTTTTATTATAACAAATAGCTGTTCCCCGCGGTTTCACCCACGTTCCCGGGGTAATTTTTTTTTCATACAAACCTTCTCCTGACAATAACGAACATTTAAAAAAAAATTGGCCAAATTGGTCCAGGCGTTGTTGAGTTATGCGCTTACCAACACATTTTGCGATTCATTTTTATATTATAGATAAGCATACGGTGCGCCTGATGGTAAGCGCTTACCATACCCTATTGAAGTTTGCTACACCAAGGAGTATCACTCGCGCGTGGCCTACCCTGATCTCAAATATAAAGCTACGTCATAATATCACGTTAAACCTACGTACGTAGGCTCCTGGGTCGACTAGGCTATTATTTCAATGAGCATGATAAAGATACCGCGTGGGAGCAGTCTTCAATATAACGGAAGCATGCGAGTGACATCTGAATCGAACCCTCCTGCTACAGATGTGTCACGTACAGTTATCTCAACCAAAGTACTGAGTAACCTTTGAAACAAACGAAAATACCTACTTTACTGCTGAAGGCGTAAATATAATTAAGTACGCGGGAGTAATGAAATTCATTTTACAATCTTGCTCTGCCGTTAAAACGGTATCTTTGTCGGTGATAAGTATCTAATGACTTCCTTACACACCAACCATCTAAACATTGGACATTTACTTAGCACTATATTATTATCAAGTAGGACCTCATTCGCAACAACAATTATGTACATGTACTTACACATAAACAGGGTGATTTTTTAGTCACTGGCAATACTTGCAGAGGTGGAAGTACTCATCAATATGAACAACTTTTACTATGGGATCAACTCTGATATCGCGTAAAATAAAATGGTTGCTTCATACATTTTGGTCGAGTAGGTATTGAACTTTTGTAAGGAACAGCTGATATATTTTTCGTGATTTCAGTTAGTCCCGGAATAAAAGTTGTTCATATTGATGATACCCACCCCTGCAAGTATTGCCGGTGACAATAAAATCACCCAGTATATTTAAGGAGCATTCTCATCAACTTATCTAAATATCTAGGTATAGTCAGCGTCAAAAGTAGATTGGCACATTAGTACCGTTTTACATTAGGTACACAATTTAAAATTTTCATACAAACTGTCAAGAAAATGTCAATAGATTTATTATGAAAGGGTATCTACTTTTGACGGTGACTGTACAATAATTAGTTGCTTTGTTTCGTATATAATATGCAAGGGCATAAACGATAGTTAAATAAATAAAGAACAGCCTAAATTATTGTATTCGCTTCGTTTCGAAATAGAAGTAGGTAGGTACTTTTACTTATAGTAATAAGTAATATGTACATTAAATATGTTGCTTTATAGCGTTTCTTGTATGCCGCATAATCTACCGAAAACCATTTGATAGATAGGCTATTTTTAAATAGATTCACGTCAAGCCAAGTGTCAGTACAAAGACGCAGCTACTTTTAATAGCTCAGACAACGCTGATTCATCGTACATTTGGATAATCGAAGGTTTAATATAACTGTACCTAATATTACATAATGTTTATACCTAAGTATAACAGACAATTTGTACGAAGGCAAAGCATTCTATTATATATCCATTTTTATTTAGTATATAGCTTGCCAAGTTTTATTTTAATTTAGTTATTATTTTATTATCAGTCCTGTCCACTACGAAATATTATATCTTATACACCTTTTTTGTGGAACTTGTAATTACAATAACTTATTGAGAGAAACTACTGTATTAATCCACTTTGTTTAACAGCATCGAATATTATTAAGTATGTACCAACCGGTACACTGAATACTTTATTATAACTTACTATCTTCCGCCCTGCGGTTTCACCCGCGTTCCCGAAGGATCTTATGTTTACCGGGATAAAAAGTAGCCTATAGCCTTCCTCGATAAATGGGCTATCCAACACTAAAATAATTTCCCAATTCGAACCAGTTGTTACTGAGATTAGCGCGTTCAACCAAACAAACAAACAAACTCTTCAGCTTTAAAATATTAACTAGCTTTTCCGCGCGGTTTCACCCGCGTTCCCGAAGGTTTCTTCTTGTGTTTTCCCGGGATAAAAAGTAGCCTATAGCCTTGCTCGATAAATGGACTATCCAACACTGAAAGAATTTTTCAAATCGAACTAGCAGTTTCTGAGATTAGCTAGCTTTATAATATTAGTATAGTTAGTTTATAATATAATATTAATAAAGATTACTTATTATTGATTATAAAGGTTCCTTTATATAACTAACATAATATTATTATTTTATATAACTTCATACCCGAATAAAACTTACAGCAACGATTACGAGGATTGTTACAATAAGGAAAAATATAACCCTTTACGATTATGTGTAACGGAAATTTGAAGCGGAATTTCCTAACGAACCGTTTTGAGGTTCGCTGACTATTGTCCGACAACGTCATACCAGTCATACCCTCTCAGTTACATGCCGTTATATTAATAGGCACTTAAGTTCCGTATTTCATAGAATATAGTCCATATAGTAAAAGAGCAATAACAATAAATACGTATCAGTGGCAGAAAGTAAAATAATACGGTGTAACAAAGGTTTAATAGGGCGCATGTCGCGGTTGCTGTAATTAATTAAATTGACCCTTACCCTTAGACCACAGAAAGCTCCTAAATAGACTCTAAAGGTAATCAAATTTCAACCCTAAAGCGTTGAGTTAAAGGCAATTTTAGAAGCTAGCTATGGAAAATTAGGATTGTCCAAGAATTTCTTATTTTATTGCTTTGAACGGCTCACCTAGTGATTTCCTAAAGGGTCTGCTATTAGGAGAGTAGGTTTATCCTTTGTCTTGCTGTTGGCAACAATTTGATATTTAGGGAATGTGTTTATTAAAGTAACATATATACTGAAATTATATTTACAAAATTACTTTGTACTAGTACCTACCCGCCTGGCTGGTTACTGGTGCGTTTTCCAGCATTTCGGAGCCAGTTAGTTGCTTTCTAATAGGATTTATAAAGGTCGGCAACACATTGGCAATCGCCCAGGTACTGTTAACTAGCTTCCGCCCCGCGGTTTCATCCGCATTCCCATGGGATCTTATGTTTTCCCGGGATAAAAAGTAGCTAATGTGCCAGACTATATAATCTATCTCTCTGCCAAATTTCATCCAAATCCGTTCAGTAGTTTTTGCGTGAAAGAGTAACAAACATACATACATACTCACAAACTTTCGCATTTATAATATTAGTAGGATATATTGTTAATGTCCATATATGACGGTAGCCACTTACTATCAGGTGGACCGCCTGTGTGCTTGTCAGCATTCTGACATAAAAACAAGTAGATATTATATTATATGCCCAAAATGCTGAAAAAAAATTCTCACTGAGTTTTTCAGTGAGAATTTTAATAAAATATACTTAAATCACCCCTGAAAACATATATCAACATATTTATACAATGTTTGTCTTCGCATGTAAGGACTAATGTTGCTTCATTTATAAATGGTTTATTCCTCTTAATCAACAAAGGATATGATCTGCAATAAAGTGGAGATGATACTTGACTCCCGGCGCCCGACGAAGCGAATCTAATATCAGAATGTATACAGGCCATCAAAGTTCAGATTATAAATTACGATTATGAATTCAGAGAGTCATTTCAACCGTCTCAACTCGGCCTAAATTAATTAATATTGACAAATCACATTAGGTATCCAATCAATCGTCTACATTTTAATGATCAAAACTACAATTTTAGTAATTATTGGAGGCAATGGAGGACGTTAAATTTTTGAGTTAGGAACTTATTCCTATTACGCTTCTATCTAATCTTTATTTCTTTGATGAGGCAACCAGTATTTTTTGTTAATTTACTTGATTTCGTGTGGACGCTTATCTTCTCTTGTAAATCCACCCCTTTATTTGTTTTTGTTCCACCTCAATGAAACTTCAAATCATAATACCATGAAATGTCATCTATGAATTTCAACGGTAGCGCCGCAATTTAATAAACATTTTCAACTGACAATAGTGAGAATAGAGGAGTTTGCGGTAAGTCTATGTTGTCAGCATGATTTATACGAGTCGCCTTATTCGATCCTGCGTTATTACTCCAGAGAGCGTTATAAAGCAGCTCGGCAGCGTGTGCCTTGTGTATGGTTACGCATATTGCGTATGGGCACCATAAATCTGTTTGTCGTGAAACTAATCAGTAACACAATACCCAAAATTATACCTAAAGGTATACAAGCCTACTATCAAAATAAAATTATGTTTAATTAAAATCGGTATGTAGGTATCTAGTGAAAATAATCTCACTATTCGTATTATGCTTTCTTATTTATGTACAACCTATATAAAAATATATTATGTAGACCAAAAGATCAGATTTTTTTATTTGGTAGTAAAAGCAAAGATATCCGAAGGGATACAATTTATTTTTTAAATAAAAGTCACCAAAGTAAGCCTCGTTAGAACACAATATGCGGGTTCCGACAATGTGTTCCCATTTGAATCTTTTTCGTATTTTCCTTGGAAAGGACTGGAATATCACATGTAGGTACTTATAAACATTTATTATATTTACATTAGGTTCGTTTTTAACATAAATAATAATAAAAAAATATATTACATTTTTTTTATATAGTCATAAGTCTATAATATCACAGTCTTCTGTGACAACAAGTTTATAGCCACGGCCGTCTGATCACAAATTGTGCCTGCTACGGAAAGTATATATGAAATACTACTTTTATATATGTATATTACACAAATGCATACAGGCATGTTTATGAGCACAAATCTTTGGTCTGAAATCGAACCAACGACTAAGAGTCTAAGTCTTAGACGTGGCAGTCAGGGTAACTACTAACTAGCCCATCAATAAATATTCCCGTCATTTATAAAAATAAAGTACCTATATCACAAATGCCCAAAGGATTTTCGTTTAAAAGGGTCATAATGTAAATCTGCAACATGTGTGTGAAATATGTGTAAAATATGGGCCAGTGTGATTGCATATGTACGTCGTACGTAAATAGGTACCGACAGTACGAGTGTAAACATAGCATCTGATCAGTTTCCGTTGATTACAACATAGAGAGAATATTTTTCATGTTGTGGTTGCATTATTAGAATCTATTCGTGGCTTTCAAGATTTACCAAGGAACAGCAACAGGCTGTAATGTGCTAATTTCATGTGTTTACAGGTGTGTCATTGACTCGGAATAGTTCGTTCTCTCTGTAGTTTGTCTTCGTTTTCTTTGTTTGTCTGAAAGATTGTCGTACCTTATTTATTTGTACATAGATATTACGTGACCACCAACCTATTTAATAGTAGGAAAATTGTATATGAATATAGCAATATCGGCAACTTTTATTTAATTTTAGTACTATAATAAACGAACGATAGACAGAATCGATAGCTTTTTCCAATATGTTTGTTAATAGTTATACGCATCACTTTAAAATATCAACACAAGCATAATATCTAAGTCAATAATTCACGAAGCGTTTTATATTAAAACTGTTTTAAATGTTCTGCAGTTAGTGTTGAAGAATTTCATCATAGTAGATCATCATTTAAAAACATTTATAAAGTAACTTTTAATATAAACGATTGAAAGTTCGTTTTGCAAGTGTTGCCCACCACAAAAGCACCACCAATATTCCTGTAAGAGAGTTAATACAACGAAGTTAACATTGTTTGCGGTACATTCTGATTCATTACTGAGTTCTTTGTTATGCCCAGCCCAGGGCAAAGTAACATTAACTCGCATTAACTTAGATAAATAAATAAAACCAACTTCTTCAACTTTCCCAAGTGATAAATTCAAAATGGAACGATTGGTTAAAGTTTGGACGTTATTTAAATATTAAGTCTGTAAGTTTATACCAGTTATGTAATGAGCTAAAAAATGTAGGTTCGTTTATCGCCTATTTTTTTCTATTAACATTAACTAATTAACATGCCCAATTTGAGGTTTTCTGTTTCTCAATATTAATACGAGATAGATAATAATTTATGAAATGCGTTTTTTTTTTATAAATAAATAAGCTACGAAATTACTGTAATGCGAACCATTCAGCATGAATCAAACACGTAAAATAGATTTGCATTTTCATAAATAAGGTACCTAGCAAACAGAAAATGTACGAGTGGAGAATGTTCTTTTCATATTATTCATATGAATATAGATCACTGAGATTTCCTTCAACACGGAAACAGGAATTGAAACAGAAATCATACTCGGCTAAAATTCCTCTACAGCTTCCAGTGTGCCAGAGCTCCAGGAAATATCATTTCCTGGTAATTCCAAGTACTTAGGTAATGATTATTTAAAAATAGTAGTATAAGTATATTTATTTTTATACCAATTTTATTTTTAAGGTGACAAACAAACATACGGCCCGCCAGATGGTAAGCAGTTACGATATACTACATAAAGTACTTTCTAAATATATATTTAAATTCTATCAGTTATCTGTTTTCCATAGTAAAAGCTCTGTTAATTTGGAATCAAATGACCGTGTGTGAGTAATGTAAATAAATATACTGGGTATATTTATTATTGTTTTTATTAATGACCATTATTCACCAGCCGTGTCATTTTTCTACTTTTTGATCAAATATCATATTTCAAGTCCGTATCTCGCCTGTCGCTGCAAATGGCCACAAAATGTTGCACCAACGGATACTCGTTCATTTGGTGCCTCTGAATTTATTGCTGTCGTGCCATTAAATGCATATTCTCCTCAAATTACGTTCTAACGTTCTTTATTGCATATGGCTTCCCGCTGAAAATATAAAATACTTAGCATGTAGGCTCCAGAACAATAGGGTATTTTAATCTATATGAGAAAAAATCTAAAAATGTACAATTTAGATAGCTTAGGCAATAAGCAGTCGGAAAATGTTAGTTTTAGTTCATAAAATAACTTAATTAATTTTAAAATTCATTTCAAAGTTTTCAGTTTTTTTGATCTAAACAAGCGAAACAGTAGCCACCAATTATAATGACGTCATACGGTGCTGTATGTAAGCTAAAAAATGTCAACTGAAGTATTATTATTATTATTTTTACATTAGTATTCATGCATTCAGGAACAGAACACTAATAAACAGGATAATAGCTCATTTTTAATTTATACAATTTTAGAAGTCCAATTGAGACCAATATCAGCGCATTTATTTACTTACAAGAGACCAAATAACGTCATGACCGTAGAGTAACACGGCGTCCAGCGTTTTCATCAAACTACGCGCGAAAATTGAAAATGTAAAATTTAAATGCACTTTTATGGCACTTATCGATTGAATAAAATTTTTATGTTTTTTTGGTGGCTTATTACCTTAGGAACGAATTGAGACACTTTTCGAAAATGTGTGTAATACCCTATTATTATGGAACTAGTTTATTGTTTCACCCGAAATTATAAGTAACTACCTACCTACATGTTGTAGGTAGATATTTTTATTTTATTAATATAAAAGTTAGTATTCTTATTACTATGATTTAACTACCTCCCAGAAAAAATTCACGTACCTAATTTTTAAACAATTTGAAAAATATCAACCAAATTCTAATATTGGAACTTTATGCTTATTATTAAATATTTATTAATATATATTTTTTTATACATCATTGTCGGCAAACAAGCATACGGCCCGCCTGATGGTAAGCGGTTACCGTAAACTATGAACGCTTGCAACACCAGGGGTATCACTCACGCGTTGCCGACCCTTCCCCCCTCCCCGATGAGCTCTGGCGACCTTACTCACGCGCAGGAATACAACTATAAGTTATTTGGCTGCGGTATTCTGTAAGGTGCGGGTAGTTCCCCAGTCGAACTGCTCTACCTATCTATATTTCCAGTTAATCATAAATTAAAAAATATAAGTAATATGTGAGTACATATTGACGTCATCAAAAAAGTGAATCCCTACATAATAATATATATAATGTAGATATAGTAAAACATTGCAAGCAATAATAACACAGTCTTATCACTATGAGCTTTTATACTGCGAAGCTCTCAGCTGCACTCTACCAAAGGGGCACTTTGTTATACAAAGATAATATTGGTCAATTACCCCGCATGCTTCACCTCATTGTAATGTGGAAACAACTAAGGTCTCTGATCACGAAAACAAAGTTCTGTTATTAACCATCAGAACTGTATTAAGACGTATTCGGTTATCTAGGGTTCTCAGTCGGTCAAGTATAAAATGATTTTTCCAAGTGGGCGTGGATGGTCTAGTCCTAAAGTATAAGAATAAGAATAGCGAAAAAAGGAGTCTCGAGCCCGATTTTGATAAAAAAAACTAAAACTGCATCATTGGATTTGAATATTGATTTTTGAAAAATCAATATTCCTAGATAGGAATGGAACCCGTTGATTTTGAAAAAACACTTACTGTATTATTACACCATCCGATAGTGTCGCTAATAAGGATCAATTTCTGGAAAGTAATGATATCCGGCAAATTAAAGGAAAGAGCTACTAGGGCTAGTTAAACTCAGTGGCAAAAAAAATGTTTAAAAAAATTATAAAATAATAAATAGAAGTTGTTACTAAAGTTGGTCCCAAAACGCACAATTACGAAATGAAAGAGCAGATTTGTAATTTAACTTTAAAGTGGTAGCCCACTTTAAAGCCAAAATCTAAAGTTTACTGGGTCACCATACACAATACATTGTCCACAATATGCACGGTATAAATTCAGCAGTTTCAGTTGGATATTGATAATTGCTGTTTTATAAGCCAGGATTTTATTTTCATTGGAATATTGCCAAGTCCTTATTTGACGGCCACTAACAGATATATGCTTTAAAATTATGAATATGTTATTGCTACGGGAACGACTTATGAACGATGATAACGATCAATTTTAGGATTATAAATTGTCAAGATTTGTTTTTAAAATTGATTACAATATTATTTTTGATTAACATTGATATAATGTTATTGAAATTTACTAATTCTATTGATGAAGTTTATAGCTTCTTAGCTAAGGAAAGCCTATTATTTTCCACTTTGTAAGTATTACTATCCATTTTTATCCTATGCTTTGCGATCGTAAATAGTATTAGTATTAAACTTTTGTTTTAGTGTTAAATCTATCTATAGGTACCACACATAGAATTAGAATACGTTAAGTAAGTATAGAATTTATACTTAAGAGTATAAGGACTGTGTTTTTTGTAGACTATGAATACATTATTTATACTGAGTCCAATAGTTTGTCGACAGAATTCGATGACCAAATGTGGCCTAGCAAATGTACTATTAGAGATACGTGTTCATTTTATACAATGAGATAACTGTTACCGAATGTAGGCTACGTTCAGCGATAAAATGTGGTCAGACAGAACCGAATTCTAGATTTACATTTAACAACTGAACACACAACTACCCGTGAAAACACAACAATTATCTTCAACTTCCAGAGGTACTTTGTTGAAGTATTTAGAAATATCTATCGGACCTTTGGAAAGATCGGTAGCGTACCTACGAATTTTGTCCCTCAGGTATTGCTAATGTCAATAGACGACGCGACGACGTAGCCACTTACCATCAGGTGGACCGTCTACATTTTTGTCAGCCTTCTGTCTGATATAACCAAAAAACACCATGTACCTAATAGACACAATTAAGTAAATGTACAAAAAACCAATTAAATTCCTTATTTTTGTTACTTAATTCAAACTTTGATGGTAAATCCAACAATAGAATTTTGTTACCGCTGGAAATTTCAAATACACTTTGCTAACCTGGGAATCGAGCCTAAAACCTGAAGGCAATACTTACAGGAACATTCAAAGCCACAAGACTAATGAAGCTAATCAATCGCCTACATTCATTAACATACGTTAGCATCCTGCAATAGCAATTTCGGAACCAACCTTACAGCAGAATGGCTTTTCAATCTACAAACTGCTTTTCCTGAAAAGTTTTACCTTGGGCGGTAAGTTCTCGCCATAAATTACTCAGTAAGTACCTACCTATGAATCTATCACTGTGTTTATCAGTTAATACTGGTATCTAAAACATTTTTCCGTAATACAAGCATAAGTTTGACCTAGAACTCATTATAGAAAAGGCTATGAGGTCGATAATATTTTATTTACTTGAAAAAATCTTGACCGTACAATCCATCTTATCAAATTCCTATAAACCCAAAACTCTACTACTAATCAACATTCAGCCCACTCCACAACTAGGTACGAAATAGGGACACAAAATGCAGATAAAGAAAAGGTCGGCATTGTAAGAGCCAGCAATGAAATCGTACGTCGATGACAATCAGGAGGACTCACGCTATCAGCCGGAAGCGAGATCCTCGCGGCGGGAGATAGGACTCACCATAAACTACTTGGTAATGCTTAGAGCGCTAAGGCTGTTTTCACTGGACGACACGATGAGATTTTTTTGTCATTACTTAATATTATAACTTATGATTATAACTTCTTAGTTACAATCTGTTATTTCTACACTTTTGTCAGCAGGTTAACAAATAGGCAGACGGTTCACTTGATTGTATACTAAGTATCACCGCGGCCTATGAATACTTGCAATACTAGGTGATTGCCGATGTGTTGCCAGCCGCAAGAGCTTTTTTTATGCCCCTTTTGAAGTACCCTGTACATATCGTAGCGCTGAGGAAGAACCGCAACCAACCTAATATTTACCTAACGAAAAATATTATGGGGTCAAAAAGGTGTTGATGATATGACATCAACTCCTCCATCGTGCTACAGAAAGTCTTCTCCATTACGTCATAATGATTTGATATATGAAAATGTTGTGTAGAGTGTAGACTACGGTAGGTAGGTAGGTATGTCGCTATAATGTCGTCGACTGTAAAACTCGCTAAGGCTGAGACACTTCACATCGTGGTTCTACGGAGATTTTATTGCATTGTGGAAACAGTGCACAGTAGATGGGTTTTTGTTGTTAGCTGAAATCACTTATTGCACTCTCGTTGA
Organism: Tetheella fluctuosa; assembly: GCA_951216915.1. Lineage (NCBI taxonomy): Eukaryota > Metazoa > Arthropoda > Insecta > Lepidoptera > Drepanidae > Tetheella > Tetheella fluctuosa. The sequence goes on along the minus strand of OX578222.1, from coordinate 7,007,069 downwards.
GCCTATAAAGATTTGTCACATTTTTTTATTTAAAAAAATACCTTCTATAGGTGAAGTTTGTCTAGTGAAAAATCTGAAATAATTTGAGCATAAATAGGATTCGATTGGAAATATGATTAATGGTTAAACAAACTTACCTTGTGACGTTTGACCATAATTATGCTAGACGTTGCATCCGAAGAGATTTATTAAATTCACTATGTAGTCCACTCTTCAATGTACGGGGTATCGAGCACAATTTTAGAGCTAAAATAAAAAAGGAGGGTAGGTACTACCTACCGCTGCATGGCGCCACTCCCGCGCATACACCTCATTATTTTAGAGCCCCATTTCGCAATGTTGACACGGGCATTAATTTGCCTGTAGGCAAATAAGGGTATGGGAGGGTTGTAAATCTCTTCGGATGCAACGTCTAGCATAATTATGGTCAAACGTCACAAGGTAAGTTTGTTTAACCATTAATTATACCACGACGTTGCATCCTCGAGATTTATTAAATTCACTATGTAGGATGTTCAGAGCATATTGTGAAATTGTTAAGTGTTGAGTTACATAAAGAAAATCCGTGATAGATTTGATTTTTTATTACTTATATAAGTTATCAGGAAAATAAAGTTTTAATTAATTAATTTGGTCTGCACAAAAAAATTAAACAAAGGTCATGATCCCGTCATGACACATACTGCTTAAAGTTTGCATTTAGACCATGTTCGCATCATGGTACTATGATATTGAAACATGACTACGTTCGTATCGTAGTACTAGTGCATGATTATGATCGCATCATAATACCAGGGCACTTATGTTAAACTTATAAGAAGGCACATTTTTGTATCACATCAATTAGGTGCGATAACTAAGCTTATCGTATCAATTACACATAATTTATATAAATTGGAAATAAATTATAAAAATGAGGGTAGTTGGTGAAATAAAAATGAAGAAAAAATAAAAAATAAAATTATTCCATCGGAAATTCATTCAAATGTTATATTCATATCATTTGCAATAGATCTAATAAGTATTCAACTATCCAAATTTCAAGTAGATATTTGTTGTAACAATAGTTCCATAAAGAAGAAACTAAATTCAAAACGTAACAGTATTGATTACGATACTCAGATAATTTCGTAGGAACATTATCAACATTAGGTACCTACTTAGTTTGTAATAAAACATTAATAAACTTACTGTGATTGCTATGATCCGAATCCGAACTTCGGTATCGACCACGCTGCAAACGCTCCTCCAATTTCCGAATTTTACTTTTAATATATTCTTGAGAATCTTTACGTTTCCGTTTTCCCATAGTAATTTTACTTAAAAACCACAACAGTGACACTTAATCAACACTTTTAAGTATGTTTAACAATAATTCCGAAATTATGAATATTACGATGCTACGATACCCGAGCACAAAAAGCGAATGAGGTGTATGCGCGGGAGTGGCGCCATGCAGCGGTAGGTAGTACCTACCCTCCTTTTTTATTTTAGCTCTAAAATTGTGCTCGATACCCCGTACATTGAAGAGTGGACTACATAGTGAATTTAATAAATCTCGAGGATGCAACGTCGTGGTATAATTATATTAATTGTAATATAAATAACAGTTTTTGAGAAAGAAGTTCCGCGTATTTTGTCTACCTCGTAGTGTAATGTCTTATTTTATTATTTTAATAGAAAAAAAAACATACACGGGAATAAATAAAAACAAGGGGCGAGACTAGGGGTGCAAACTAGTGCGAGGACACGAGGGTAGGACGTAGGATAGTAAGCTGCCGATAACGGAGAGGTATCCATTTACGGATTTATAGTGGGACGTGAAACCAGCAATTTTACTGGTATCCGAGCAACACTGCTCTTTAATTTGCTATAATAGTCGTAATCTAATTATAATGCAAGCCGTTTACTAAATAAAATATAAGTGATTGAAATGTACCATAACATATTTAAATTAATAATGAATAATCATACCTAGAAATGAAAAAGCGTTTACTTTGAATTCGGACAAAAACAGCAATTACAAGAATACACGAATAGGTACATGAAGCCTATTAACATTACCGTTGTGAAGCTACGAGTATCTGCTAAGGATGGCGCAGTAGTTTGATAGTAGTAACATTCTTCTTGGGTTTTTGGGGCTCCGTAGTCAACAAGGAACCCTTATGTTTCGCCATGTCCGGCTGTCTGTCTGTTGGATAGGTATTTCAAAAATATTGTGGGATTGTGATAACAATTTATCGATTCAGGGATCCGTTTGTAAAATATTAAACTTTTAAGTGCAAATTTTTGTTAGAGTCAAGTGTCCTCCCCCCCCCCCCCCCTCTGCCAGCTAAATGGTTGTTTTTAGATTTGTGAAAAAATTCATGGTGGTAGTAGTAAATATACTGAATGAAATTAAAAGGAAAACAATCACAGCTAAGTAGGCTTCACAAGTTTACGAATAATAGTCGACCAAGTTATAAATGTAAAAAAATCGTACAAATTCGATTAAAAATTATTAGGATTTTAAAACACATGAAACAACAAAATAAACCCTCTTCTTAATCCACATTATTGTAATGGGCAACTACGGAATGGGGATGGGCAAGTTCGTGTTGAGCCACGCGTAATGTCCCTACATAAATAGATAATATGGCCGAAAATAGGTACATGGGACTAATGGTCACCATCGCCGGCACCGAGGTAACTACTGCGAATACATCGCCAACCCATAAAAACTTTTTTCACACAAAAAAAGCAACCTTCTGAACCGTAGACAAAAGATAAAACTTGATACAAGTTTAGAGCCTTTTTTAAGTTTTAGAGCCTACGTATGTATAACATACATACCACGAAATTATATACTATCTACTTCTTTAGAAGTTTTAATAATTACCAAATATTAGAAATGTTTCAACAAATATATCTAGGTTGTAACGACTATCTTTACAGCGGCAAACTTAAGATAGACAACCTGTACAGGGGTTAAAAGGCACCTTTTCACCACCCATTTCAGCGAACGTTGGTTACCTAATATTGACATGTTATTTATTTTAAGTCAATCAATATTTTTTATTAGATAAGTATTCTATGAAAAATACATCAACAAAATGAGTGAATAAATGCAAATGCCGTCTCCTAAATTGCGTCATTACTATATAATCGAAACTCATAAAATTGTTATGACCTATTAAATTGTCCCAAATTAGATGATGTGCCCGAAATGTACATCCTATAACTCATATTGTTCGCATATATTTAAATTGTTACGATAATAATATCGGAACTCTAATCTGAGTGTGTACCTAATTATGTTCTGTTTTATAGCCAGAGAAAACATTCTATTCTAATCTAAACTATTGCGAATGAGTAAACTACTAAATTACCTTATTTTCTAAAATAACTTTTGAATGTAGTAGGTACTTTGCTTTTTTAAGTGAATCATATTATTATTTTTATCCATACTTACATGACATATCTTTTAAGAGACATAATATAAGCATCGGTCTCAAAAAAATTAAGTACTGATTACCATAAAAGTTAATTAAGACCACACAAGAGCAAATATTTAACAGTAAGAAGACAAGAAGAGATCAAAGCTTTCAGTAACCCACATCTAATATTTTATTTCATAGGGATTTTTTTTATTATGCTGTATTTAAAAAAAACTAAGTAAACTAAAAAAAAGATATTTGTTTTTTAAAGTCCTCATTTGTTCAAAAATATTGTTTTTTACAACTTGTATTTTCAAGCAAACTGATTAATTTCTTGTGCCTTTGAATCCCTCACTACGCTCAGGATTCTGACTTAGAATCACTCGCTAAATAGAATGCTGTGCTTGATCGGTATTCAAATTCAGCACTCGCAACTAAAACGAATTTTGCTCTCTTGTTGTACAAAATAATTACTAGGTATTAAGTCTTCCACATTCCACCACTTCAGCAATTTCATATTTGTTTCTATCAAACCTTACTGTGAAGTTCACATACTTAAATAGGCATAACTATTTTGTTTTGCCCAGAGATAACTTGGGCTCGCTCGGACTGATATTTCTTGTATGTACATTTAAAGCCTTACGTTCTCAAATAAGCCCTTTGTGTACTTATATGTGATATCTTTTATACTTGACTGTACATATACTTAATGTGCTGGCGAATGGCAGTGAAAAGGGTTGGGTCAACGATAGATAAGACAGGACAGTTGCCAACGTCATTGCCAGATCGTAAAGCCATCGTGGACCCTATTTTATCGAGATCTCATCGAAAATTTCAATTTGAAATGATATTCTCCTTAGATGTTCCCTGTCAATCATGAACACTTGACATTCGGGAAATTGAAAAAAAGATGATTAATTGTCATCAATATTATTTTATGTTAATCTATGTTCCAGAGCTGTAAACTTTATGAAGGTAGTCTGTTCATCATGTTGGGAAGGATTTCAGTAAATTATCTTTTTACTGTTTTACTTCATGTTTGTTTTTTGAAGGATATTGATTTATTTATTGGTGTACATAGCCGAGACTAAAATTCACTACTGTGCAACAGCACATTCTAGTCTACTTTTTTTTCTATCTAGTGTCTTTCAGATAAGACAGGCTAGAGAATATACCTACATTATTAAATTGACCTTCCTGACAATCAGAAGAGTGTGTCACGTGAGATCTATCTTTTTAACTTTGAAAGCTTGAGTTTTGACAACCTACTTTACATGAAATGTTTTAGGTTGGATTAAAATTACAGTAGACGTAAATATAGACGATGTTAGAATCTTTAACCTTATCCCATTTTATGTAACGTAAATAGTTTATTTTCATCGTTGAGAAAGACGGGAAGCAATCTGAAATATTGTTTATACAATGTTTATACCCATCATGTGTGATGGGCACACCATGGAACAGTTTTATAAAAAGCATAATGCTTTAGAATTTATTAAGGGCCAAAAAGAAATTGTGTATTTATTCTTTTTATCACGATAATCGAACCAACAATTATAAGTAGGTACTTACTAGACATTGTTCATGATGCTACCAGCCAGAAAGAACCTGGCATTGTGTCACTTATTTGTGCTAAAATATATATTAGAATGCTGAAGTGTCATTTTCACTACTCACTGACTGACTCATCAAAAACCTAGAATAAATCTAGGCGCCTTAGAAACTTGAAATTTGGCATCAAAGGAGATTAATTAGGCAAACGCCTAATGATTTAAAACAATTGAAGAACATAATTAAAGAACTGCTATGGAACTTGGAATCCGTTCACAACCCAACCCTTTTATCGGTGACTCCGACAAACCCGAACGTTGTTGGTACCTACTGATCTTAGCCCCATTTTCACAATTATGTTTTTGGTGGGTTATGTTTACAAAGATTAATATGAACTCGTGCGCTAGTTGACAAGTTTAGTGGTGTTTGACGAAAGATTGATTGCACGATGTTATTCAAGAAGTAAAGTTACACACCCCACGCAAATAATTTCTGGCTCCAAGAACCACGCCGCTGTTATACCTAAAAGGGAATCTCGCGGGAAACTCACATAGAACTTATATAAATAAATAATTATAATGAAACTGAACCAGAAGTCCGAAAGATGAGAGGTATAGAACTAAACCACTTCTCTCTTTTTACTTTCAATCCAATTTATAATAAAATATATAATGTACGAAAAATTATGATGTATATATGTACAAGTCTTGTTTGGACAGTTTCCTGTAAACTTAAATTATTCTTTAAAAGTAGGATAACCGTTATTTTTCGAGCAAATATAAGTTTTTGGGAAAACAAGCAGAATGTAGCGGTCGCGATAATACAGATGATTTCATGCCCTATTACATACATTTGTCTATTAACAGTTTTCATTAACATAAACGGTATATTTTGATACAAAGAGATTCAACACTTCATAGAAATTAACGAGTTATTAAGACTAATTAAAATGAATTGAACTCAATGGAATATGCGTACCTACTCATTATTTCCAATTTAGATACTCGCACAATACGATATTAAAAATGGTGGTATCAGCAATAAAGTGCACATAATAAATAGTTTTTAGGTGAATATTTTGATTTTCGTTTCGTTTATTGTTGCACTTTAACCATGATATGTAATCAATTGAAACTATATTATGAGAATACGAGTTAGGTATACTATAGCCTCTATTATGCCAAATTATTTTTTTTTTATTAACAAGTCGGATTTCATGCAAGAAATCTCGAAGAAAAGATTCAACGTTATTTGTTTCTGGTCTATCTTAAAAACAGCAATACACGCAGCGTCAAACTTGGTCTAATTCTGGTTTATAAATAGTCTATAGTAAAACAACAAATAATAAAAGTATAACTAGGAACCTACTTAATAAGCATATTTTTATAAAAGAAAAAACTGACAGAGTCCGTTATCATTGAAAAACCTTTGTCCTTGCGCTAGTCTGACTCGTAGGAGTCGTAGGTAGTTGGCCGGATGTTATAATTAGATAGTATTTTAGGGTTTTTATATTTGATTGCTTCGAATCTTACGACTATTTTAAACTAAGTACCTACTTAGGTACCTACTACGTCTCCATGACAACACAACATAATACTATTTACCTTGTGTATCCTCAAATCTGATGCTGTAGGGGTAAGTTGGGCTACCTACCTCAGTAGGCAGAAAATCCTGCCTTAACCGTGAGATTTAAAAATAATAAAAATTGTATTTGTGGTCTCTTCAGAAACATTGTCATTGATGTCTGGGATCCAAGTCCTCAGACATAACGCTGCAGGGTTAGTGTTTGCACTCTGAATTTTCGTCAAACGGGAATAATTTTTCTTCTACTTAAAATATCAGAACCCCATAAACGGTTTTATTATAACCTACTTATTGATAAAGCAAAATAAAATCGTGTAGGTAAGTACATCAATATTTAGGTAAGTATAACAGTTGAAATACAGATAAAGATTTCCACGTCCGAACAACAAAATGTTTTGAGATCGAAAATCATAATCTGTACTTACATAGGTACAGTCAGCGGCAAAAGTATCTTGGCACTTTAGTACCGTGTCACATTTTACACAATTCATCATTTTCATACAAACTGTCAAGAAAATGTCAATAGATTATTATGAAAGGGTACTAAAATGCCAAGCTACTTTTGCCGCTGACTGTACTACCTACCTTATTAAAAAAAACTTTTAATCTTTGCAGGTGATTCATTAATATAGGTAAGTACTTAGGTGCCTACGCACATATCTACTACATATTTTGACTAATTAAATTAAAATGTTAGACTTACCCTTTATTTCGCGAAAAGCTCTATGTTCAGTATTTACACTTTTTATTAAATTAAATTACACTTATTCGGTAAGTCGTTGTCGTAAACCGTTTACTGTTCGAGGTTTCGCGAAATGTCAACACTGCACTGACTTGTGACCATGCGGATTATTTATTTTCATACCACGATATAGTGCGAATATTATAGTTCCTACAGTTCGTAGCACAAGTCGACCATTCAGTAGGTATCACATCATACGTCTAAAGTTAACGGCTTCATTCATGAGTAGCGTCTTTCTTACTGAAATCCCACAGTGCTTCAAATTACGGAGCTCGCAGAAGCCGGCTGTGGCCGTACCAATCTGTTGTCTTTCAATACATAAACAAACTGGCAAACGGAATGAAGCTAGCTACATATGAGCTGGTGCTATTATTGCCTTCTCGTTTCATTATCGCTACAGAACACTTTCGAGTCTTTCAGACGCTTTTCTTTTCTTAGAGAGTCCACTATAAATGTGTTTGAAATTTCACCGTACACTCAAACTATTTTTGTACCGCTAAAATTGTATAAAATTGATCAAAACATTAAAGGAGAGTTGAAACGACAACGAAACGATACAAATACGTAGAGTAAAACCAAGATTAGCGCTAGTGTGACGTACGCGGGCTTCCGCGTCTGCGCGATGAGTTCCTGACATTGCGTCCTTCATTGCAGGGCTAATTTCGACACTATGTCCTTACAACAGAGTCTACATGAAGAAGCGTTGTCACCCCAGACTGCAGCTTATCAAGATAAATACGAGTCATTTTAGACTTTGTTCCAAACAATATTAAGTTTATATAGGAATGGAGGGTAATAAAATACTGCGGGCAGGCACACGCATCACGTGCGTTCGAACTTCGGAGGGGCGATAGGCGATTGCAGTTTGGTGAACTTACTCACAACAACCCCTCAATATTATACTATCGAGAATCACATAAATTTAATTAACTACAGTAGGTACGATAATATAGTAGGCATGTAGGTAAGTTTTCGTAATTTTGAATTCTTCATTTTGTGAAGCACTTGCATTGAATAAGTAGTTAAGCTGTTATATTATTTTCGTAACTTGCAAAATAGTTGGTAGTTGGTTGGTTGAAGGATAGATATCCTTGCAATTAATTTGCTTAATAAGTAATAGTAATTTTAATGAAGCGGTCTACCATCACTAGCAATGAAGTATAGGTACCGTAAATACTTAGATGTAGATACTTAATATTTTTTACTCGTAGGTTTTTTGATCACTATGGCATTCATGCGCATAATGTCTACTACGTACCTACGTCACTTTTATAAAATTGTACATTTTGGAAACTTACCACTTCTTCATACCTCTATTTTATTCCTTAGGTATAGTAGTTAGGTACTAGAGATTGTATTAAAAAGGTGAGAAAAATCTTTTTTTTTTATGAGACATTCTGCGAAGCGTTTTACCCCCGGTAGAGATTTTGTGTCATTTTGCGATGAAGCCCACTAAGTTTTGTAAAATCATACTACCTACGTTGGTACGTACCTACCTATGATATTTCCTTATCACGAAATCGCGACTGGCTCAAGGTGTTATGGGATATAAAAAACTTCATTGGAATAGTTGCACTAACGTTGAGATATTAGCTAGCTCTGCTCCCTTCTGGATAATGTGCGAGAGGATAATTTTATTACACTAGCAGTGTGCCCAAAGGTTTTGCAAGTTTATGTGTTTGTGTATATTTGTTACCATTCAGCTCCGTCACGAACAGCTGAATGGGTTTTCATGAATTTTGGTATATAGTTCCTGGAATAAAACAGGATGCTTTTAATACCGGGAACGTGGAAGAAACCGCGGCGAATACTTAGCTAGTAATAAATATACAAGGTCCTAATAAATGAAGTGCGGTCCTTTTGAGGGATGATAGTATAGGTCATAAGTATTCCGGAAATGATAAAATAAAAAGGTAAAGATAGAGACATATACCTAGACCTAGGTATACCTTCTTATTTGTTTTTTGAGGGTAGCTAATCTAATAGCAAATCTTTGGTAGCCTTCATGAATTTTATTACAATCATTTTAGATTATTTTACTTTTTGGTTGTGGTTATGATATAATATAGGTATCTATGTCATAAAGTTGTAATAAATATTTATAATTTCATTATTTTATTTTATTACACACAAAACATCCAATATATAGTAATTGTTCACAAATTGACACACTTTACATAAAAATGGCAGTTTGGTCAGGGGCAATTCTGTTCATATAGTTTTTATTATAAATATGTATTAAAGAACGCCTCTTAAGTAAGACCAGTAATCACAAATTTAAAAAAACACACAAATATTAGGTACAATTTCAGCTTATATAAACATATTTTCACCAAAGTGTTCTTACGATTTCCATATAATGTCAAAGTTTTGTACAGAAAATATTTGTGATAAGATAATAATTCTATCATAAAAAGTTTTACTGAGATCATGATAATGTATAGGTATACTTTATTAAAATGCACTTACTTAATTATTAAATAGTGTAAAATTTCAATAGTTAAAGGTATGTATATATTTTCATAAGTCGTTATCCTTATGGATATATTCTTTTTGTGCAATGCAACGTAATTATAACAAACACGAAAATGGCAAACTGACAAACACACTTACATCACACTATAACAATAAAGGATATAAATATAACATTCGACCAATTATAGCGTGCACCACATGACTAGAAATATGTACCCTGCACTTCTTATTATAAGGAATGATTACACTTAACTTGGAATAACATCGCTATTGAATTCCATACGTGCGCATTATGAAGCTTTTGCTGTATCTAGCTCATATTTCAATGTATAAAAAACAATAAAAACAAGCTGGGGTTTCAATAGATCAATAGCATCAAATAAAATACGTGATTTTGGTTCATAAACAAAATCAGTCTCCAATAACCCAATAGCAAAGGGCTTTGTGATTTGGTTCCAAATAGTTTCTATATTATAATCATAAATAAGTTTACAGTATGTATAATATATCTTATTTACATATTTTAAAATAGTATATTTTAGCACGAATTTATTTTAAATATAGACGAAAATAGTTAATATAAATAAAGGAGTTTATATAAAATCACAGATGATTCTTACTAACATGAACAAAGTTTCCTGTCCTGTTTTGCTTGGAGGTTTTGTAGTGACTGACGACGACGGCCTGATGCGCACAGCATTGCATACTCCACAGACGTCTCCATTCTGATTTAAAAGTAGGTACGTGTATTAATGGAAATGTAGTTCAGTAGGTATCTATGAAAACAATAATAAATATAATGCTTCATTTACATTCAGCCGAAGTGAGCCGGGAAGTGGACAGGACGAGTATGTACACGATACTTCTCATGCCACTGCCATTGTCACTCGCGCTGCCCGGCGCTTCCCAACAAAGCGGATTATGTGCGGAAGTCAAAGGATCGGCAGCGCGAGCGGCAGTGCGTGTTTACATTCTGGTCCGTCGCTCAGTTCTCGCCGATAGATATCATCCACCATCATCTACGACGAACTTTTATTTTGTATTTGATATCTTTTTAATAATCGAACATAATTATGTATCGCAAAACGACACAGCGCGGACATTGGCGCGAACGCTGTAATTTTTTCGACGTCTGCCATTGCCGAAACTCGAAGTGAAGTGAATGGTAGGGCAGTATGTAAACAAACACACACTTCTCTCGATCCTGCTGCAGCAGTATTTAGGGAATTATTGCCGGCCAACAGCGCGAGGGGCAGCGGCAGGGGCTGAATGTAAATGTAGTATAATTGCTAAGCAATTGACTTGGGACATAATGTCTCCGGACAGCGGACACATTATCGTCGACTCCAGTATGTTTAGTTGCGGCTTATTTGTAGTACACAATATAATAACCATACTTACATTATTTCTAACTGAATTTGAACTGCTACTTACTTGCGTGTTGCCACGCCTCACTTCATAAAGTATTTCCTTGCCGAGCTTTCATGAGGTTGTATAAGTATGTAAAAAGCAAAACTCACCTATACATAACTCTATCAAGGAGAATTTCAATGGCACGATCAATATTCTGACCAGTTTTGGCACTGGTTTCCAAATATGGCAGGTTATAATTTTTAGCAAACTCTCTTGCTCGATTCTGGTTAACCAATCTTTTCTCCTGTAAATCACATTTGTGACCGCATAATACTATATCAGGATCATCACTTAGGCTGTGTGTCTGGAAGAAATCAAAAATTAAAAAGTTATGTCATGAGTTTTGGCAGTGTAATTTTTAGAACTTAATCTATACTGTTATAATAAAGCGAAGAGTTTTTTTGTTTGTTTAAAGGTGCTAATCTCTGGAATTACCTACCAATTGGATTTTAAAAATTCTTTTTGAGTTTGATAGCCCAATTCTTGAGGTAGGTTATAGGCTACTTTTTTCCTGGCAAAGGCAGTTGTAACAGCGGGGAACAGCTAGTATTTATCATCATTATCATCATGGTGGCCTTTTGGTTAGCCAATCTTGGATGTAGGCCTCTTCGTTCTTCTTCCACTCCTGTCGATCTTGTGCCCGACTCATCCAGTCTCGGCCTCCGTGTCGTCGGATGTCGTCCACCCAACGCTGTGGCGGTCTTCCACGCCCTCGGGTGTCCGCTCTGGGTCTCCATTCTAGGACTCGTCTTGTCCAGCGGCTCTTGTCCATTCTCGCAAAATGCCCCGCCCATGTCCACTTTCTTTGCGCTATTACGGCCATAATGTCTCTAACTTTGGTCTTACTTCGAATCCAATCATTCAGTTTCCGATCTTGTAGGGTGATCCCGAGTATAGCTCTCTCCATGCCCCTCTGCGCGACTCGGAACTTCTCGGAGGACACCTGCGTAAGAGTTATGGTTTCCGTACCGTAACTCGAGAAGATCTTATAAATATGTGACAGCAGGCTAATGGGTCTATAGTTTTCCAGCTTCTTGATGTCCCCTTTTTTGTGGATCAGGGTGATTATTGCGTTGTGCCAGGATCAGGTACTTTAGTTTCCATGATGCATTTTGTAAATAATACTGCGAGCACATTGCTGACGACCCTTCCGTTGATTTTAATCATCTCTCTCAGTATTCATATAAACTATTAATTCTACTTTCCATTCTATGAGTAGCTGCATTATCTTTTTATTATTTTACTAGATGATAATGTATCACCAAGAGATTGACCAATAAAATAAGTTTCTCTTACCTTCAACTGCTCAATCCAATTTCTAACTTCAAGAAATGAGGCTTCATTTGTTAAGTCAAAAAGCAATAGGAAGCCCATTGCATCACGATAGAATGCAGTTGTTAGACTTCGGAATCTGAAATAATACATTTTATTATATTCAACTTTAGCTATAACTATAGGATAGGAATGCATGATAGGGTTTTTCGTAACAAAATAGACTGTCCCAAAATTATCTCAAGTATAAACCTCAGAGCTCTGTTGAGATGACCTAGGAAACAATTACCCTGTTTGTCCCGCCACTGCGTTTTACTGTTCTGGGTGCTCACTCACCGATCTCTAGACTGTGTCAACTGTATAACAGCCATAGTGGAAATGCAGATATAAATCACATGTCACTAAATATCCTACTTTCTTCTGTAAAATTATGTTATATATAAATAGCCTAAATATATATTTTTTTATTGTTAATTTCTTTGCTTTCATATGAAAGCATCTAGTCTTTAAGTTATTAATATAATTACACTTTAATTTATTTATAATTACACACAGATAAATTGTTTTTGAATTGTGTTTGGCTGTAAGGGATTGTGCATTTAGTATTTATGTAAGTTTAATTAGTTTTAGAGCAAATTAATGTACTAATCGTTGGTAAACCTAATAAATAAAATGAAAAAAAATATATGATCATTCAAACTTATCTCATATTCTTTATTTGGCTAGTCTGTGTAATTATGATGGAACATGATGCAAGTTATGAGTACAAATACTTGTATGAGAACAGTAAAATGTGAGCTCAATTATAATTGACACCCATAAATCCATTCCCATTCAAATGAAATGCACATCCCATGGAAAAATTAAATTCCATGAATTGCTATTCAACTTATTTCTTAGCACAATTCAAAAATTTTTTTTATTCACAGCTTCACACTGTAATGGTCCTGATAAGGTTTTCTCTAAATTCAACATTGTTATATTGTTGTGTCAATATGATATTTACCTTTCCTGACCTGCAGTATCCCATAGTTGCAGATGAATGCGATGTTGCCTCCCATTTTGCTGATAAATCTGAAATGGATTGACCTGTAGCTAAAGGTTTTTACATAACTTCCAAGGAAAGGGCATAAAGCACAAGTCCCCCATAACAATCATTGTATAGTATAAGGTAGCAATCAGTCAAAACTTTAAAAAGTTATTGTTTTATCCACCAATGTTTTTTTTTCTATAATACCTCCCTGCACACCCAGAGAGCTTGAATATTTTGTAAGAACTTAATTTTACTTCAAAGAGTTTGTGTAGGTACTCACGACACTTTTTTCTCTGAAATCTATACCAACGGTAGAAATAAACTGAGTGTGAAAGACTCCATCAGTGTATTTATATAGAAAACTTGTCTTTCCGACTCCTGAATCTCCAACACACAACAGCTTTATAAGATAATCGTAGTCCATATTGGCAAGAGGAATAAAAATACTATTTTGTAATTAATTATTTTCATCAGTGAAACTAATAACTGAAAATGATAATAATTATTCAAATCATGTTTGTTATGTTACTGAATAATTTTAACAAACAGTGAATGAATGAAATGTAAGAATACATACACGTAATGTGAGTGAATGTGTAATCATTAATTCATTCAACTCTTTGGATGGAGTAAACAGTGTGACCAGATTTAAATTGACGATCTTGCTAGCTGCTCGACTAAAAACTGCTGATGATATTTGACAAAATTTAAAAATAAGATATTTTTGCATCAATAAAGGTTTATCGTTCTAGATTCTCTAAGTGTTTATCTAATGATAAATCGACTCATGAACTGGAAATTTTCATTAATCAATGAGTTACAAAGCAAATGAGTTATCTGCTATATGCATAATAAATTTTAAGCTCACCATTGCACAAATTTGTTTGTGCAAAATTTAATAATAATGACAATAATAATACGCCCTAGAACGGTAATCATAACCACAGTCCCTCAATCGACGTGTCACCTCCTTAATAAAAGCCTTAATTCACCCAGTAGTATGATAAAAGTGAAACCGTCAATAGGTAAGATTCAACTTATGTTTTGATAACATGATTTATTCTCATTGATCTGAAAAAGTGGACAAAGTGATATTCATCTAACAACACCTATGGCACGCACACATCAATAGACGGCGGCCATTTCTATGCTTCACTCGCAATGAGAGGTGGTTCCATCCGTCTTTTTTTTACATCCGTGATTTATTTCCACTCTTTTCGTATCTATGCTCTTCGCGATTGAGTTGATTTGATTGGCTGGCACTCAGAATAATTACTAGAGGGCTGGCAATACCTGTTTGTCTGTCATGCAGTGTTGCATTTCGTACTATAGTTATAGTATTTATAATACAATTTGATATTGAGTACTATATACTATCGTACGTATAGGATAGTACACCTAAATACTATAATTTGTCCTAACACTACATAAGACCTTACGACTTATGAGAGTTATTTATAAACGCATCCTCGATCAACTTCATCGCGCTAGGAATCCCCGAGTTTAGGTGCTGACATACATACCTCTCACCTCATCTATGTTATCTTGACACTGACAGCAGTGCCAGCAGGATGACCCATACATTATTATTTAGTGCGAGAGAAATAACAAAACAGATTTAATGTTTGACCCACACAGTGCTGCTAACTTAGTGGATTTACAACTAAAACTGGTGGTGGTTTCGATCGACCCCTCCTTTAGTGGCGAAATATCGACTTTAGTGGCTGGTGGATTTTTTGTGGTTTAGTAGAACTCAGTTTCAATCACTGAACACTATGATTCGTCGAATTAATGCGAAAGACGATGTTGGCATCGAAGAAATAGTCGATGTTGTAGTCTTCTTGCCATAAAACTATATGAGATTGTTATACAGTGTGTGGCCTAGAATCGAGGATAATATTAAAAACGGATGCTCTATAGGTCACTAGTAATTTATTAATTATGGTCCCAACTAATTTAAATCAAAACTTTACCTTTTGATTTTTTCTAACAAACTTAATATTCGTAACTTTATGGAGGATCAAGGTGGTAGACTCCTCCATTGAAAAGGGAAGATCTTCCGCCAGGCTGGGTCATCGTGCCTGGGGACCGCGGTCCAACTGTAGTTGTTGGAATCTTGTATATATGCAAAGTTGACAGAGAACTTTGTCTGTGGATGTAGAATATTGTTGCGCCATCTATCCACTGATAGCGGAAGTCTTGATAGATGTCGCTACAACTTCAATGTAATAGCTCAAATCGATCGATTGAGTTCGTTCTGCATCGTACTTATTCGGAGCTACTCGGAACGTCTCTTTGACAATTAAACAAGTGTGTCGGCTGATATAAAGATAATACTTATTATCGCACTTCAGTCAGTCATCCAACTAAATATTATTATTTTCTGAAGTTAATTTAAGTTATTTTGCACTCAAAGATTAAATAAACCACTTTCAAGTTGATAGTAAATTATTTATTGTACAATTAACAAATACAGATTAACACAAATACAATTAACAAAGCGGAAAGCACGTCGCTTCGCTACATAGGTCGATTTTCAATATGTCTGCCGCTCTGCTGTACGCAAGTAGTGTACCGACCGATAATGTTATTGTGAACGGTTCCTAAATCCACGTTGAGTTGCATCATGTGAAAGGCCTCGGTTATTCTGTTTTTGAGGATATCTACTGTATCATTGTCTACTGCGTAAACATAGGTTTTAACAGCTCCCCATAAGAAGAAATCTGGAGGAGTAAGGTCAGGTGACCTAGGGGGCCATCGACGTAGACCAAAGCGTCCAATCCATTTATTTCCAAAAATTTCGTTAAGTTTTCCACCCACTCGTACGACAGAATGTGCCGGTGCACCGTCAAGCTGAAACCAAGTATCATTACGAACATCTTCTGATAAATTTGAAAGATATTCTGTTAATGGTCCATCAATAAGCCTTAGGAATTTATCGGTGTTAAGTGTACCGTCAATAAAAATTGGACCAATTATTATGGATTCCTGCCCACACATTAACGGAGAAACGATATTGGTGAGCTAATTCTCTCATGACATGTGGATTATTTCCGATCGTGGAGTAATAGTGCGTATTTCTCCTGTTCCACATTCCATTACGGGTAAATGTGGCCTCATCAGACCAGATGATATGATGCAAAAAGTTGTTGTCTTCTTGGTACATGGCTAAAAACCATTGAGAAAATTGAATGCAAATAGGAAAATCTCTTGGTAAAAGACTGTGGACTTTCAAAAACTTAAAAGGATGTTGCTTCCTTCTTCTCATTACTTTGTTTATGGTGCGGTGATTGACTCCAAATATTCGACCAGCTTTTCTAGTACTGGAAGTGGGATGCTGTCTAAAATATCGAAATATGCTGTATAAAATATTCTTCTTTCCAATTGCCGACTGACATTTAAAGGTCTGTTGCCCTCGTATAACCACGTATTGAATCTACTTGGTATTGACATGTCATGATGGATAAAATTGAATAAGTTATGTAAATAGAGAATTGTCATTGCGATATTTTATAATGTACTACATACAGATTTGAAACAGATTTTTATGTCGTGGAAAGTAGTGGGGATCTGTTTTATTCAAGGAGTTAAAGGTTAATTCTCTAATGGATAATGATATCATGATGTTTGTGGGAAGTTTTTTATTATCCCCTGTACCATGACTTTGACAACGTTAGCGATAATATTGCTTTGCAATAATACACTGATTATGAATCGTAACTTTAAAATCTTATTGTGTGTAATGCATGGGTTTTGGTTAACTGGGATCATTTCAGAAAAAATACTAATACTCTAGAGAGTCTCTGTTTTCAATATTATCCCCGGTTCTAGGCCACACACTGTATATGTATGTACTTAGTTACATAATGTTGAAAGTAGGTATACTCTTTGGTTTGTATTTATGTACCTTGTTAGTAGTACTGGCACAAAACAGATAAGTAATAAAATATGATTTGATTTTATATAACTGTCACTGAGAAAAATTGAGATTGTCAATTTTTACATGGTTTATAACACCTTTAAATTAGAAAGTAATTTAATTATCATTATTATTACTGTGAGTTGTTTTTCTGTCAATTGGAGCTTAGAGTCTAAGCTCCCTCACATAATAAAGCTTATAAAAAAATTGTTCTTTAATTTTCCTCAAAAACTATATTTTTAATTTCCATAGACTATAATTTATAGACAGCCCGAATGCAACACAGCTGTCATGTCACTGTCAGTCTGTCTGTCCGTCCAGTGAACTCCAGTGTCGAAGTGATTAGGTACCTACACAGACTAAGTAGAGATACTGGGTACTTACGTGATTACCTACATTCTCATTGTCTGTCTGTCATTTTTCTTCACGTGTCCCTACTAAGCAGACACAAAATAGGTATAAAGTAGACTAGGTACTAATTATGTATTGTACCTATACTTACTTATTTAGGTAGCGTCAGATATGGTATGTAGGTACCTACTTATAATAATAATTATTTTTACATAGTGGTCGACTATACATTATAAATACCGCTACTTACCAAAGAAAGACGACACTACGTTTACCTACTAATAGGTATTCCTCCTTTGTATTGCTATGGCCAACGAGAGCGGAACTTTCGTAAATACTGAGACTAATCCTAAAGTTAACGTTGAATATTGGTAGGTACCTATTTATATAATATGTCCTGAAAAACATGTTTAATGAGAGAGAGTATAATCACATCATTTCGTACTTTACTTTCAGTGGTGTTTGTGATTATGGTGGTCACTGTTTGAATCTAGCTCAAACAATTAAAGAAAGTACGCCTAATGCTCATGTATTATGTAAACGAGGCCGACAAGGTGAGTCTACAAAATACTTGCATGCATGCGATGATAATCTATATACTTAACTTACCTACATTTAATAAATCTGTAGAACTGGCATAGGACTGTACCTACATACATTCAGCGACGGCTCTATCTAACCCTTAAATCAGGGTAGAGCGAAATTGTTTTTCGGCGCTCTTTCGGCAACCATTGTACGATACAATTATTGTATTTTAGTTTATGTTAAATAAATACCTAGTACTTACTTAATTACCAAGTTTTCAAAAATCAACATTTATCGCAAAATTCAAACTCGCCATCAAAATTGTATTTCTCACAATTCTCACTCAAAATAAATTATTGTTTTTCACATTTGGTATTTTGCCCCCCCTTGCCACCTGGCGGCCCTGGCGTCTAGAGCGACCGCTCTTCTCGATGGTCGGAAGTGTAACAAAATAGCAGACCATTTTTTATATTTTGTCTGTCTATTTGTAGATGTTTCATCGAAATTGGCTCACGGTAAAAAAAGGTATAGAATTTTTATAAAGTTTATGCGAACAAAGCTGCGGGCGAAAAGCTAGTGATAAATAAACAGCGAGGTCGGCGCTGCCAGATAAAATAAAATATGTGTGCGGTTGGGGGACACCCGCGAGGAACGAATTTAAAAAAGGAAGGAAAAAACGTTAAATTATATCTCCTTCATGCGATTTTCTCTCTCTCTTCCTGTATCTGTAATCAGTATCTTTCTGTATTTTTTTTATTATGGATTTATAATTGGATGGCGGATTGAGCTGTCCGTTTTATTAAACTTTGTTTGTGTTAAGTAATTTAGTTGAAAATGAAGAGTCCTACTTACCTATACGTGTTTCAGTATTTCAATCACATAGTAGGTGAGGTAAAGTAGGGGATGATAATTTGTATGGGCCATAATAAGTATAATTTTATTATAAAAATGTACCTATTTTATTGTACTAATTTGGTAATGTTACGTCGAATAATAAAGTAAATGATTTTGTGTTCAATAAAGTAGCATTTATTGCTTTATATAGATAGATAAGTAAGACCTATTATAATGCTTAATTAAGTAGGTACCTACCTACCTACTTACCTAAGCACAAAAATAACCAAAGATTGACGAGTTGAAAATCTAATTTGTAAGATGACTAGGACTAGGACTAACTTCAACCACACGGCAAATTCTGGCACACGCAATACTGACCTAAAGTTTAATATAAATGTCATTCTTATTGGAACTGAACCCATTTTGCCCATTCCCCTTTTTATGAAACTGGCAGGGGTTAGGAAACCAGAGATGGAAGTAGGATTATCCCAGTAATTTAAGGCAAGTGCCTATTTTTCCTTATTTCCAGGATCTTTTGAAGTATTAGTAAATAATAAGTTAATATACTCCAAACTACAGACCATGGCCCTTCCTGATTATGACGAGGTAGCACAAGTCGTGAATGATGTATCAAATGGAGAAGAACCTCGGGAAATAAAAGGACAGCAACCAATCAATTGTGCAATCTCATAATATTTATTACTTAATAATATTGTAAAAACTAGAACATAATAAAAAAAAAACAATTACCTAAATAAATATAAATCTTATAAATATAGAATCATTTCAAAATTGTTTTATTTTTGTAACAGTGACAGCCTGTACGAACTGATTTTAAGGTGAGTACACATACCTATTTATTGGTGTATTAATAGCCAAGTCGAATAATGAATTACTGAAGTGATAGCAATTATAGTTGATTTATTGAAAAAGTTTTTTTTTTAAATATAATAATAAAAGGCAAGATTGTCTCATAATTCAGTCTTTCAAAATAATATTATTTATCATAAGTAGCTGTATATAAAAAACCGGCCAAGTGCGAGTCGGACTCCGCACGAAGGGTTCCGTACCACTATCTATAAAAACGGCAAAAAATCACGTTTGTTGTATGGGAGTCCCCCTTAAATATTTGTAAAATAAATAAATATAGTATTTGTTGTTTTAGCGGCAACAGAAATACATAATTTGTGAAAATTTCAACTGTCTAGCTATCGCGGTTCTTATGATACAGCCTGGTGACAGACAGACGGACGGACAGACAGCGAAATCTTAGTTATAGGGTCCCGTTTTTACCCTTTGGGTACGGAACCCTAAAAAGCATTTCACCCAAATTCCACCGCTAAAACTACCAATTATTTTATAACATAACAGATTCAGTATGTACATGAAATTCTTATACAAGCAATTAACTTGGATAAGTACTTAACTCATGCTAAGCATTTGATATCACAGCCACTGAATCCTGTTCTCCTTTTAAAAAAATAGTTCGGATTATGATCAGAATGTGATGTATAAAAAATATGTATAAAATTATTAATAACCTTAGTAGATGCTCTCAAGTATTCTGTAGGTATTCAATGTTCCTTTTTATTGTCAATCATTAGTTATATGATACCTAGTTTTTTTATGTCTGCTACACTTGTATTTAAAACTATGTGTCACTTGGACCGGCATAATCTGATATTAAGCGAAAAATGACGACATATTAGCGATAAATTGATACTGAGAGCAAACAGATCTTCGCTAGGTGCTCTAGTTCTTGAGATACGGAGGTGGCCCGCCAGGAAGTGCTTATTTTGGATAGTCAAAATCAGTTTTTTTTTTTTTGCGAAAAAATTGCGACCGACTCAGAATTAAAAACTATGATGGTGGCACATTTTAAAACTTTCTTTTTTTTTACTCAAGCAATTAGATATTTAAAAAAAATGTATAAACACAAAGTTTTTGTTTTTTCAAATATGTTGTGATAACAATAAATAATAGCTACATAACAGATATCACCTAATTGGTCATTTTACATCCCCAGCTTAAACTAAATTTAATTTCTAACTAGATATATTTTATCAAATAAAAGTACCCACCTTGTTCTGCCACGAAGCATTGCTATCCATAAAAATATTTGAAATGTAACCAGTGTAATTTTTTTTATTTAAATAGGTAATCCCCTTATTCAGACCCGCTCGGTTGCGGTCCCGATCGGGTAGACAAACCGATTGAGTAGTCTACTGAATAAGATGGCTCCTATTTTCTCATTTCAGACTTCAATTTGGAATGAGGCAGTCGATCGGTACAGATCGCGGCGAAAGAATTCTGCGACTAGCACAGCATCAGCCTAAATTTAACGAAATAAAATCGCCCTTTCCGATCGGAATCGGCAATCGAATGGGTCTGAATAAATTGTCTTTCGAACCCTACATTGATTTGTTGAACATGCATCATAATATTGTATAACTCAATTAAATTACGATAAAAACCTCTCGGTACATACCTAACAGTAACTGTTTAACATAGGTATATAAGAATATGTTTCAATTTACCTATAAAATTATTATTTTTACTTGGACTTGTTACTCGTGTATGTGTAAGATTTATATTCTTACATAAATTAGATATACCTTATTATAAACTTATATTCAAGATAAAAAAAAATAGGTACCCAATAAATAATATGGAAGGAATGTATAATAGCAGTAGGTATATGTCACCGTAAAATTGACGATTGTAAAATTGTCACAATCTGTCGACGACGGTTCACAATCTTTCGACAGTTTACAATCTCGCGAGATAGAGTATAATCTAACGGTATTTTCTATTTTACGGTGACATATAAACTAAAGGACTTCCGTTTAACCTAGAGGGTCGCTGAGGTAATAGCGCAGTTCGGAGGGAGTCAGCTTCGTGCAGCGCCATAGCTATATTATGTAATTTGTTGTCCTGCCACGCTGCTACCTCAGGAACCGACTACATAAAGCGGTAGACCTATACTACCTATAGTAAAACGTTAAATATTTAATATATCGCCCATTTCACATTTATTCAGGCAATAAAAATCAGATAAATAATTATTTGGGCAGCACAATATGATTTTGTCATCTGCAAGCTTTTTTACTCTAAGAACATTGATAAGGAAAAAAAATGATTTTTCAACATTCCAAAATTTTAAAAAATAAGGCATACATTAAATGAGCCTTAGGTTGTGTTCACTCATATTAAATTGCATACTCATATCCAGATTTTGTTGTAGAAAGAAACAAAATAAAAGTTGCTCGATATGCATAAAAACACGAGTTGCTTACCGATTAGTTTGCTTTTATTTTTGCCGTCCGGATGTATTTTAAGGTTGACCAAAATCTCAATAATTTATTGCTCGTTTAAAAGATAGACTACCATTCGCTTGCCCTAGAAGAGTCCTCATTATAAATATCAGCCAAGTGAGAGTCAGACATTGTTATTTGGGCTCAGGAAATATAATATAATGTGTAAACTAGCGCTTTATTCTATCTTATTTTAGGAATCCAATTGTCTCTCAGTCGTACTGATGAACGGAACCCCGTAATTTATTGCGTACAATAAATTAGTCAGGAAAAATTATACTGCTGTAAACTTTCTAGGATATCGAACCATTTTCACCTACTGATATCATCATCGCTTGTAGCAAGCTTTATAGTTGAATTTAGTTTTAAGTTATGGTCTTTGGAACCATCTACTGTACCGATGAAGCTCAAATAGATACCAAACCGTAGTTTCCCTGCAAACTGTTCAGATATTGTTCTTAGGGGTTCGATTGTTTTCTGTCCCGTCTGCTGATCAATGCACACCATTTGACATCGAGCACATTGGCCTTCCACCTGAAAATATGTTAAAGTCTCTTGAATTCAAGGGCATATTTTTTAAA
The DNA here is from genome assembly GCA_951216915.1 of Tetheella fluctuosa. Taxonomy (NCBI): domain Eukaryota; kingdom Metazoa; phylum Arthropoda; class Insecta; order Lepidoptera; family Drepanidae; genus Tetheella; species Tetheella fluctuosa. The sequence goes on along the minus strand of OX578222.1, from coordinate 6,984,056 downwards.
AGAATTTAGACATATTTTTTAATCGATTACGAACGCCATCAGCGCAATCTTAGTTTTGGAATGTCGTGTTGAAATACTTCTTGATTATTCGTTATAAAAGTTTAAGAATAATACTGTTTTAAATTCTAAAATGGTGCTTAGCTTACCCCTATGTATAATTATTATTAAATGAAATAAAATTGGACACCTTTTTAAAGTAAGATAATCCCCCTTATTCAGACCTACTCGGTTGCGGTTCCGATTCGGTAGACAAACCGATTGAGCACTCTACTGAATAGGATGGCACCTATTTTCTCATTTTAGACTTCCATTTGGAATGAGGCAGTCGATCGGTACACGATCGTGGCAAATTAATTCTGCGACTAACACAGCATCAGCCTAAATTTAACGAAATAAAATAGTCCTTTCCGATCGGAATGGCAACCGAGTGGGTCTGAATAAGGGGGAATAGTAGATTAGAGTTTACAGTTAACTTCCGAGTGGAGCGAAGGAGTAATGTAGAGTCCTGCATGCGAGACAATATAAACCCAGGGCTATATAAAATACCACACACAGGCTACAACATAGGCTGCTTGGCTTTTGAGTTGATGCGATGGAAATTAACGGAGGGATTCGAACACAGTCTTGAATTAATAAGCGTCTATAGGACGTACTAAATTACGTCTTATAGTTGTGCTTGAGGTAATGGATTATTATATGTATTAATTATACTTTTAAAACTAGTTAAAACCATATTATTATGATGGTTCTGTATCACGCTATGCCTAGCTCAAAAATATGCTTCAACTCCTTGAAGTGAACTATTGTAATATAAGTCATATTTACCTTGAATTCACATTTTCCAATCACTATTCTCTGCCATTCTCTTTCAACCAGTTCATGTTCCGTATCAATTATAAGGTTCCCTCTAAAACGGTCAGTGAGATGGTCTATGTTATCAGTGAATAATGGTTCTTGAATTTTACTACTCAACCACCGCACTGTAGCTTTATTTATTAATAGATATTGTGCTTGATTGCTCAGTGATAATAATTTTTGTTCTTCGCCATTTTTATTCTTTTGCGCTCTATTATCTGTATTTGATTGTCTAACTAAGCGTAAGAATGATACTTCTAAAGCTTCTGAAATCCAGTCAGCAACTTCATCTCCACAATCTACACCTTTTACTACATCTGTACATATTTTACTATGGCACAATGAGGCATTTTTTACCTTAGTTTGCGAATAGTCAAGCGGTATCGATATGGGCGATTTGCCTGAAATAATTAAAATACATATTTTTAATGCAATTTACTTTTAATTAATTATTCAAATTTCGACGAAGGAAAACATTGTGACCATAGCACAGTGGTAGGGTACTTTGTAGTACCCGCCTGGCTGACATGCGAAACTGGCCCTTGTAGTATTATTAAACCTACCTTTAAAATTAAGGACCATAACCTGTTTCTTCAAATCTATTGTTGGACGTATCATACACATGTGTGTATTGTGTTTCTGGGTTAGACATACACCATTATCCTTTATAATCATCCATTCTCTGTCATACTCAAAACCTTTTAGTCCTATTTGCCATGCTGGTCGCACTTTGAAGGCTCCACATGACTTTATTGGGAATATTGCTATCTCTTTTAGGATCATTTTCGATTTAAACTGATTGAGTTCCAAATCGTTGTAGCTTTTTAAATGCTTTAGAATTTGTTGACTACCTCCATTACAGATTTTAAATGGCTTTAGTGATTCTTTATCTTTGATATTTTTGAACACACGTTTTGGTTTTTTGTATATAGTTTTAACAAAGCATCTGCATATCATATTTATAAGTTTGTCAACATCTTCGAAGGTGTTGAAATAGCCAAATGAGACCCGAACAGCTCCTGTAGGCCTTCCATCAACCAAATCCATTTCATCTCCACATTTGTGACCAGCCTTGAACATGTCTTTAATTTCTTTGTTGGTTGCAGCAAGATGTTTTTGACATGAACCAGCATTACAGAAACACCCTGTTCTTACATTGATGTTGAAAAGGTCAGCCATGTGTTGAAACTGAAATTTTATAAAGGATTATAAGGACAAAAAATAAGTACATAACTGTATTTATTATGCATGGTCCAGCTTGGTGTAGGTTTTGCAATGTTGCCAAAGTTTGATATATTGGTTAGAACACAAATCAATAAAATTTACTTTTATAAAAAACAGGATAGGTATTTTAATTTTTGTCGGAAAGCTGATAAGCAGACAGATAGGCTACCTGATAACTGACTGCAACTACCACAATATACTTATAGTTGTGTTTCTGCGCGTGAATTAGGTCGCCAAAGCTCATCGGGGAGGGGGGAGGGGGGCAGGGTCGGCAACGCGTGAGTGATACCCCTGGGCTGCGTTCAGTAACTACGCCGTGTGATCGCCCGACGATTATGATAGCGTTCAGCAAAGAGTATATAATCCCTACGTTTTAGTAGTGATTTATAGACTCTTTAATTTAGTGGGATAATCGTCGGGCGATCACACGGCGTAGTTACTGAACGCAGCCCTGGTGTTGTAAGCATTCATAGGCTACGGTAACCGTTTACCATCAGGCGGGCCGTATCCTCGTTTGCCGACAATGTTGTATAAAAAAAAAATAATGGTAGGTCAAATTTCGTCCATTCATTCAGCTATTATGGGGTGATGAGCAACAAATATATTTACTTAATATAAATTTTCACATCTATATACATAAAAATTAATCAACGAAATGTTTGTACGCGCATAACTTCCGTATGACTGCACCTATTTGGCTAATACTTTTTTGTTGTTTGTAATAAAATTGTCAGGACAAGGTTTGTATGAAAGAAAACAAATACCGGGAACGTGGGTGAAACCGCGGGGAACAGCTAGTTTATAATATAAGGTATAGGTTATTTGGCCAACTAATAGGGAAGTTGCAATTTTTTTGTTCCAAACTGTTTTTAAGATTAATGTTTTTGACTTCTACCCATGTCGAGTTATTCAGAAGTATTCAGAACAGGTAGTAAAATAGATATTTACCTCAGCATATCCTATATAAGATCCATCTTCTCTCATTAGATTGAATGTCACAATTCCACCTTGTTTCTTTATATCAGAAAAATCTGTATCCATATAGAGAATAGCTGCCTTAATGCCATTTTTATGGTGAAGTGTTGATAGATGAAGGTATAAGTCTTTAGCTAAGTAGAATGTGTGGTAAGATATAGTTTCCATGACATCGTCAAAGATAACTTTAGGTATTAGCTTGTACATTGTATCAAAACAATGTTTGAGGGCAATGATTGATAAAAAGGCAATTGTACCATCCTCAAATCTGCAAATATACACATAGAGGTTCATGCATTCTCTAGGATAAAAATGTGTCTAATATTAATAAGAATAAATTAGAAATTAATATATTATAGTTTTTAAATGCCATCATGTAATTAAATCATGTTAAATAAGTTGCATCCTATACATACTGGGTGATTTTTTATCACTGGCAATACTTGCAGGGGTGGAAGTACTCATCAATGTGAACGAATTTTATTATGGGAACTCTGATATTGCATAATATAAAACGTTTGCTTCATACATTTTGGTCGAGTAGGTATTGAACTTTTATATGGAACAGCAAATAATTTTTTCATGACTTCACAGTTAGTCCCATAATAAAAGTTGTTCATTTTGATGAGTACTTCCACCCCTGCAAGTATTGCCAGTCACTAAAAAAGCACCCAGTATACTGGGTCAACCACATTATCACTCACCATTGCGAGCACAATTTTATAATTTAATGATTTTTTAAACAGTTTCTTTGTAGGTATGTACCTAAACAACTGAAATGTATGTTTTTCATTTTATTGTGTTTTACAATGGGAATGTGCTCACAGTGGTGAGTTATAATGTAGTTGAGGGTGGTAAGCACACAAAGGTTAGTAGGTAACCACGGGTTCTTATAGTATAATTACCTTTCATAAAGGTTACTCCTCTTCACATGAAAGTCTTCACCACTTAATACAACATCAACTGTTCCGCCACCAAAATATTTCTTCTGGCTTAGAACATTTCCACTAGTGTTTTTAACTAAAAGAGCACCCAAGCCTGTAGGATACCCAAATATTTTGTAGAAAGAGAAACATACAAAATCAGGCTGGGATTTTGATAAATCTAATTTGTTTGTTGATATGTATGTTGCAGCATCAATCATAACATACCAATTGCAGTTTATCTGGCACAAGTTTTTTTTTATGTAACTATTCAGACATCCATTTTTTATATCCTGTATACGGTCTATTGGGTATTTGTAGCCATTGAAATTGCTTTGTGCAGGATAAATAAAAAGTGTGTTAGCCTCTTCATCGCTTTTCTCCTTGAATGGTGTTTTCTTTTTCTGTGATTCTAATGCTGCCAAAAAATCATCAGATGATATGTGAACTACATCCACATTTTTGTCAACAGCTATTTCTCTTAAACCAAGAACTGATGTATGGTTATCTCTCAAATAAACAAAAGAACCAGAATTCAATTCATTATTTTCCTCACTATCAAATTGGAATGATTCAACAACTATTTTTAAAGAGTGTGTTGTTCCCGAAGTAAAAATAACTGTGTACATAGAAGGATCAGTGTTGAAATGTTTTAGAATTGTACATCTAATTTGTTCTACACAATCCCCTGTATATTTATCCGTGTGTGGATTCATGTAGACATTGTTTAAAAGATCTTCATTCACAGAATGCAGTAAACTTTGTGGATATAATGTTGCACCTGCATTTTCCAAATAGCATCTATCTGAAATTAAATATAACATAAAATAATATTTAAATTGTCTGGTGCTTTTACAGCTGGTTATAAGTCAATAGGTATGTTGTTTAAGAATAAATAATTGACATTTTATACTCAATATTTTTTCATACTTACAATAAATTACGTAATATTGTGTAAATACTTAACAAGTAGATAACTGAGAAACAATGAAAAGTACCCACATAATTAACTAATTAAACTTCATATTGATATTTAATGAGTTACATCCTTTTAACTTTAGTTTAGGAGTATCATACTTTCAATGCAATTAAAGTTAAAATAAAAATTTACTTTTGACCTAGTTTTTAAGATGTTTCATACTTATGCAAATAGCATTGTGAAACGGGTATAGGTAAGTATTATATTTTATACTTACCACCCAGCCTGGTGAGCTCCGAAGTGATTTTTTGCATGTGATCATTGTCAATGACTTGACTCAATGCAGTCATGTCGAAGGTATCTCCACATAAGCCTGATGACATAATAATAATAACCTATGTATTAATGATCTCGTAAATAATAATATGCCCGCACGGCCTCACTACGCTACTTTCAATAACAAAATGAACGAACATAACATACATCGTGATGAAATCGTAACTGAGTTTTACGTAAAGATGACAGTAACTTATTGTTTTTTGACCTTGTACATACACTCATAACTGGTAATAATTGTACATTAATCAAAAGACTATTTGCGAGGAAACTGTTTAGATCACCGTCAATCATATTTTCTATTCAATTTTACAAAACAATGTAATAAGTAAATGACGTTTGCTTGTAGTTGACGACCAGCCAGACTGACATTACCTTGACAGTCTTGCCAAGTCTAGCACGGTTCAATTCGCCAAAAATTTGGCGTCAAGTAGCTGAAAATTCCTCAATTTTCATTCGTTTTTGTCAGACTAATAACACTAGTCAACAAAAAAACAATTTTTGCATGTAACATGAAAACTTTTGTCTAGTCATGTTTAGGACAAGGATAAGGATACTAGAAATAAAATTAAAATCCTTCAAATACGAATAGTTTTTTTGTAATACCATTTTATAACATTTCAAAATTTTGAATTTTTATGAACAAAAAGAAGTTATTTCGATTTATTGCTACATTAATATGAATTTACTTTTATGATTTTTGTCTGTATTTTGCTTCAGGAACATCTCGTTTTAATGTCCAACAGTAATCCGCTAACATACGTGGGCTCCACTTGCCCTGATATTGTTTTTCTATGGTAGAAATGTCTTGATGGAATCTTTCACCGTGTTCATCGCTGACGGCGCCCAAATTTTCAGGAAAGAAGTCTAATTGTGAATGGAGAAAATGTATTTTCAATGACATATTACAGCCCAAAGCCTTATAAGTAGATAAAAGCTCCACGATAATACATTTATAGTCACTTGATCGGTGATTTCCTAGAAAATTGGAAGTTACTTTCATGAAAGATTCCCAAGCTAATTTTTCTAAATTACTAAGCTTTTCTTTGAATATATCATCTTTCATCAATTGCCTGATTTGGGGGCCAACAAATATGCCCTCTTTGATTTTTGTTGATGTTGATTAGTAACTAAGTTATATGAAAATACTGTTCATATAACTTAGTTACTAATGGTGTCAAATTCCTTCGCTGAGTTTTGAAAGTAATGTCACCACAAATGTAACAGAACTTGTTAGGATCATTTTTACACTTTCTTGACATTATTTAAGAATCACTTCACTCTAAAAACAGAACAAACCACTGCGCTCTTCAAATAAACAAATTCTCTAAATGCGAAAGTAGAACAAAAACGAATTAAATTATTTTTTTATTTTGTGGGTAGTAGCTGTAACACGAAAACTAGATCTGATGGAATCGAAATAAATATGGTTATAAAATGAGGGTATGTGGGTAATTTAAAATTAGCCAGCACCTTTCTTGTTACAAAATTTTGTTGACCAGTGTAATATGACTATTTTTATATGCATGTAGTAGATAAATGTCACTACAATCCATAAATAGTTGATCAAAAGTAGCATTTTTTTGTTAGGAGTAAAAACTGCAAGCAGAACAAAAAGTGAGCTGATAATTTTTATTTTAAGTTTAAAAGTTTTATTCGCATAAAAAGCTGTTAAATAACCACAAACTGAAAGATTTTTTTATATATTAGTAATATGTAATCTGCATATGGATATGACGTTTAAAAAAAAATGTCTGTGATTTTATTGCAGTTTCGAGACCTCTCGAGGTAGCCAAGTTAGGCGAAATTTCACTTAACTTAGCAACACTTGACATTGACAATGACATGACAGCTTAGAATAAATACCTATAGATTAGCCATAAAATGACCTTGATTGATAGAGCGAGATCGCTAATTGGCAGCCCCATGTAAATAACAAGGACAAAACATTTTTTTTTGTCTTTGTCACCATGGCCTTTGGCTTTTGTTGTTTAGCAAGATGTCACGACAAATTTTGACAGGCAAACACGGTGGTGTTAAATTTTCTTGGATTTTGTGGTATAAAGTGTTTATTGAGACAAGGAATTGGGTTATTTATACTTAATTAATGTTAGTGCGATGGTAGGTTGTAGTGTTCTAAGCTGTAAAAGCCGAAATGAGCGAAAACTTGATGGACGATAGACGAAATTATCTTTCCTTTGGTTATAAAACGCTATATGATGATAAATTATGATGTTATACAGTGAGTTTCAATGATTTTAGCTTAGAAAATTTAGTTTAATACGTTTTATCAATAACTTAAAATAAATTAACCTAAAATTAAGAATAGGTTAGTGTTGCCATTTTGTGAATTTCATTTTACCCAACTCAACATATTTATTTTTCGTCATACTTACTTATGACTTAACTTCGTTTGGTACCTTTCTTTACAACGCTGTAGCTTATTTTGTTTATTACCCATTAAATATAGCTAGTGTAGCATGCTAATAAATTTTATTTTACATTTTAGGTTTCCGTCTAATAGTGAAACAATAAAGAAATGGCTGGAATCTACTGGACGAAAACATTGGGCATTCAACAAAATATTTTAGAAGTTCAATTCGTTTTCTTTAAAAAGAAAAAGGTACAATTAAAACCACATTCAGTGCCTAAAAATATATATACATGTAAGTAATAATGTGTTTACGTATGATTCTCATCACGTCTTCTTTTGGATGTTTTTTTTTACATACATACATACGTGGGGCACTCAGAAAGTTTTGAGAAACATTAAAAAAAGTTTTATAAGTTAAGTTTTTTTGTTTGATCTTTTCAAAGAACTCATCACCAGTATCTATACAAAGTTTCATGCGTCTAAACCAATTTTTGAAACACTTTTTCCAATCCGCCGCGAGACACCTTTTCAATGGCCTTCTCGAACGCTGTTAGCGCATGCGGCACCCAGCGTGAAACTATCCTCCTCACGCGAAGATATACGGTAGCTTTTCGTTTTACCAGTGGTATACGGTAGCTTTAGAAGGGCCTTCATCAATAAATGACATTTGAACTCTATCCTACGATTTGTCTGGTTTAAGACGACATTTGAAATCATCGCGCGAAAGTGCTCCTGACGCAGATCTATTTTTCAATGAGACACGATAGTTCAAATTAGCTCTTAAAAAAAGTGGAGGGATGTTTTGTAATTGGAATGTTTGTATTTTTACTTATAAATAATCGTCTTTTCTAAATAAATTATAAATGGCCAGTGTCACGTACATAAAAACTTTTTTTCTCAAAACTTTCCGTGTGCCCTGGTACATTCACGTCTTTATCTCTAATGGGGTAGACAGCGCCGCTGGTTGTTAAACACAGAGTAGTAATAAACATTGTTGTTACGAATGAGGTGTACTCGATGACTGAAATAAAATATAAACAATGAATCACAACTATTGCCACCTGCTCGCCATCGCCAAATTTTGAGATGAATCAAGTGAAACTTGTTTATGTAATGTGAATGTGTAAATAATTTTTATTGTTACAGATTTTGGTTTCAGCAAATCAGTGTCTTCATCAGGAAAGCTCGTTGTACTCCGCTACTGGCTTATCCTTGACTCTTTGGATAATTAATTTGTGCAAACGAATTTACTATTATTTTCAACTACAAATTTAAAATTAGCCGCAGTGCTTTTTGTTGATGACTATCTTAGGTTTTACTATCGTTTATTAAATTGAAAGAAAGATTAGTTTGAGTTACCGTCCTTAATTGGATAAAATTAGATCTGTTCTTGTGGATTCAATTACATCTATATCGTTATACCTGCATTTTTTTTATTAATTGTGTCTCCTATCCTTTTTCCTACACATTTATTTCATCATCTGCGTCATGCCAGTCGGTGAATGCCCACTCATAATTATTACTTGTTTATCAACAATGACAATAATATTAGACAAAAAAAGAGATAGGTAGATAAGTTACTAACGCTCACATCCCAAAGTACATTATTTATAGGGGCAAGTTCGCATTGCGAGGACTCGAAAACGTTCTGAGTCATTTTTTTTTCAAATATAAGTAGTGTATGCTATTAGTCCCCTGTCCCCACTGAAAACCAGCGTCGTAGCAATATGCTCACCGTATTACTGCGATATTATGCGAGTGGGAGGCCTTTTCAGCTCTTTAGAATTCGTTTAAGGTTAACTTATAGATTTAAGATCATAATTTTTTTGTAAGTATTGAGCTGAATAAATATTTTTCTATTGTATTTTATATTTTTTAGTCCACGACAAACTAGACGTTGTGTCAAAAAATTATAAAAATGCCATCGTGATAGAAAGAGACAAAACATATTTTTACTAAAATAGGTTTAACAAGAGGGCTTATTCGTAAATCGTTATCATACATTTATTCATTATATTTTTTACCTTTGAAAGGGAAAATTTGCTATCACGGCAACACCAGAAATAACTATTGTTGTTTCATGTGCGGCTACGCTATGGCTACATCTATAGGTATTTTATCTAAGCATGACAGTGACAATCGGTATGTAATGTTGCCAATAGATTTATTTACAATCAATGTATAAAATACAAACTATGATATATAGAAAACATCCTCAAAGCCATCGCTGCTGTCGATAATAATATTATTTTTTATTTTTTTTATAAACTCTAAATAAAATGTTAAATGTTGCCTAAACTTTTTAGCGGGAAATTGAAAAGTGACGTTTAATTTTATTTTTATGCAATAGTGTATTTTGAGTGTGTGAATATGTCGGTGGCGTTTTGTCCAATGAATATTAATCTAAGTGCACTAGTGAAGTCCAATTAAGTTAAATGAATTCGTGTATCGAATCTGTTCAGTTTGTCTCAAAAAGTTCGTAACAAGTTTTAGTGGAACCATTGTTCTAAAACTTGACTAAATTGGACTTGACTGTGTAAATGTGATATAGGTATTTTATTTTCAAATACCTTTTATTCATTTTGTAAAAATGGTCAATATCGAAAAATATGTTTTGCAAGTGTAAATCTGAACGAAAAAGGAACTCCTAAAATTAAGATTCCTAATTAGAAACCTAAAATTAAACGAAACTCATTTTGATACTTACCTAAATTACCTACTACTTAGACGCAAATTAATTAGAGAGGTGTATAATTATTACTTTCACTAGATACCCAAAGAAGAGAAGACGACTAGTAGATATTATAATATACATAATATACCGGTGTATCTACCTAAATACCTACCTTCGACAGCATCGCCTTACTAAATTGAGTTACGCCAATTTAATTATTGCTTTTATGGAGGGCTTTTAGTAGCTTTTAGCAGCAAGCGGCGGCATGATCGACTCCTCCTAAGTGAATTGACGTCCACGAACGGGAACATTCACTTTACTGTTTGCTCACTTATTTGGGGGGTAAGTCATACTTATGTGGCGTATGGAAAATCTCTTGTATACTACTAATCCTATACCACTAGCCTACTAATATTACAAGCAAAAGTTTGTGTGTATTTAGATCCGTAAAAACTTAACGGATTTTCATAAATTTGATAATATCGATGTATTTTTAATGTCAGGAGGCTAACATGCAGGCAGGCGGTTCACCTGATGGTTAGTGGCCGTTGCTTATGGATACCAACAATACCAAAGAGGTTGCCAGTATGATGCCAACCTTTTTAAAGCCTAGAAGGTAACTGGCTTTCAAGTGCAACTGCCGGAATAAAAAGTAAGTGCTTGGCGACAGATTTTTAACTATTATTATTATGATGGTAGGTAGGTATTTTTATTTTAGGTTCTGGAATAAATAAATTATACTTTTTATCCCGAAAAAACATAAGATCTCACGGTAATGCGGGTAAAATAGCAGGGTGGAAGCTATAGTATAATACGATTATAAAAGCGAATGTTTGTGGGGATTTTTGTGATTCATGAATCTTGACACATTGATAGCATACCCTGGAATTAAATATAGGACAGTTTTTATCCCTGGAAAACATTACACAATACACAGGTAAATTAGCGGGATTGAAGCTAAGACCTAGTGATATATTTTTACTATTGTATTTTTTTTCTTTACACTATATCACTATGGATGGAGTACATAGTTACCTAAGTGATAAGTGAGAACTAAACCAGTTTTTCAGAATTCAGTTTTATCATCTATTATTATTAGCTGTACCTAGTTATATATTAGCTTAACCATAATTATCCAAGTATCGTTAACTATTCACTCGCACACAATATATTCTTGCCCAACTCTGGAAGGAACCTAGCACCTCAAGTCTCTAGCTGGTTTAACTAGGAACACCACGTGCGAGTTGAGTAGGATATAAAAATTGGTCTACTCTGTAAAAAGTTATGCGTGGCATAACGTAAATAAAATATACGTGTCGAATTGAGAACCTACTCCGTTTTTTGTAGTCGGTTAAAAACTTACTTAATTTTGTAGGATTTTGATCTTACTTAACTATGCAATTTTGCAATAGGAGCAACAGACAAAATAAACATTCTCTTACAAAGTCAGAACATTTTGTCGATGCCCTACTGCTAAACTCTACTGCACGGGAATCTACGAAGTCTTTATACCTACTTAGAGTTTCTTAATTACCGCTGTAAAATTGATTAACTTTTCCCGTACAAAACAGCAATTTCTTTCCGTTACAAAGGACGGATTTTCAAGGAGTTTCCACAAGTAATACTTGGCCCTAGCCTAGTGCCTACTTCGAATACGCTTTTTCATCAAAATCGGGTTAAAAACATAAAGGTATATAGATATTATTTCATAAGTCTGCGCGAGCAAACCCGCGGGCGAACAGCTAGTAAGTAATATAAATATTACACTGGTGATTTATTTATTAAGGCATTTTTAAAATTTTATTAATGAAAGTAGTATTTTTTAACAAAATAAAAAACCATATTTTATGTGCATGATTTACTTATATGTATTAGGATATACCTAAATGATGTGATGTGGATCAATCATAACAGGTCAATATTGTTCAATAATATCAAGAGGGTAAATGCCCGTTTTCAATATTCCTATATAATCTTATTAATTAAGATTACATGGGTAATAATTTATTTTGAATGTGATGAATTAATGATAAACTTACGTGAATTCAGTCAAAAGTTATCGCACAAACCGAAATAATTTTGCTTTTCCTATCACAAATAACGAATGAAACCCTAATATATACGATGGCCAGACATAAAATAATAATTGTAAATATTAACGTATGCACATACATACATGAGCCGCGTAAACACTAGTAGCCGTAGTAGGTTCTTAACTGAACTAACCTTTAACTTGGCCCTCCGGTTGATCCCATTTTGCACTGATGACAAATGAGTTCACTAGTGGTGTTCACCTCTTATAGTCTTATCTTCATAACTTCTATTGTCTAACCGCGTGTCAAATGTGCGAAAACAATACTATTAACTTCCTCAATAGCTTTACTATCCACGAGCGATGATGAATAAGATAAGTGAACGATTATCTCACTGGTGTGATGACTTGAACTCAAATGTTTACAAATATTACGAAATAATTGGTATAATGTTATTAAACAATTAGTTCGGGTGAGTATGAATAATAAACAGCTATTGGTATTGATTGTCGATTGAATAAACATAATCCACTGAGCAGTAGCCAGCACTGCGTTTTAACGTGTTCTCTTAACAGTTAGTTAAATTTATAAAATTCCTTATAATTTATTTAAAAGCTGTTTGATTATTGCCAAAGCACGAGACCTTCTTATGCATGACAAGCTATTTTTAAATACACATAAAAAAACACAGCTTAAAGGTATTTAAAAGTATAAAAAAACAGCATCCAACTTGAATTGGGAACAGGGTCCCAGATTCGGTGGTTATCATTATTATTATTGCCAAAGCTCTCTAATTACAAAAATCTACAGAGTAGCAACGTGGTTAGCCGAATCACTTGTCACTACCAATTGTATGTCAGGGATCTAAATAATTTGCACTATCTCGGCAGGTGTTATCCAACGAGAAAAAATATTGTAAATGTTAGTAATCACACCTTAAAGCGGTCGTGACTAGACTAATTATCCATCTGGTTTCCAACGCAAAAGTTTCATACCGTTACTACGGATGTAAAACGTGTAGATGTAAAACGGATGTAAATCTTTTTTTTACATCCGTGACCGTTACATCTTCAAACTCCAAATCCAAGATTACAATTCGATGTGCAAAATATGAGAAGTTTTATGAATTGAACATGTCTGAATCATTCAAACAATGTTTGAAATCAATCGTAATTTATGATATTTTAAAAATATGCACAAATAATCTGCCAAATAGGGAATATGCATGATTTTTTTTTATTTCTTAAATTTATCATTTACATTTTTATAACATGGAAAAAAATATAAATAGGCTTGAAAAGAGCCAAATTATTTTTCAAAGTGAAATTTAAAACATTGAATAAATTTGAGTCGTTCAAACGCCACCATTTAGCGCGCGCTTTTGATGACGTCATTTGTTATGTCCCGCGTTTGTTTACTATAGTGTTTCAGTTACTTCATACGTATTTTCAGTTTTAATTGCTATACAAATCATGGAAGTAGTTAAAAAACCATCTTACAAGTATTGTATGGTACCGAAGTGCAAAAACACTATTATTAGTACACCCGATAAAGTGTTTTTTCGTATTCCATGCGATGCGAAATTACGAAAAAAATGGTGTAAGATGATGAGAAGGGATATTGTATCTCCATTATCGGTTCTATTTTGTTGTGAAGATCATTTTAACGTAAGTATAGCATATATTTATGTACAGCTTAGTGTGAAAATAGGAGGTTTGGTCTAAAACTAACCTAACCTTGTTTACAAAAGTTCATTAAAAATGTATCTAAAAAGCTTGCTTATTTATTCGTATTGCGGTTTTACGAAATTTTAATGCTTGATAATTTATTTCAGGTTAAGGAAGATACAGTTAATTATATTGAATATAACATAATGAAACAGAAAGGAGAAAAATGTAATAATAATAATGTTCACTTGGACATAGCCAACTGCTGAATCACCGTAAGATTCTCGTTCAGATCTGAAACAAACAAGCACTTAAATACTGAAAGAAAATTGTTCATGTAAATCGGAATATCGTATTTATCTAATATTTACAAAGTGTATATAAACATATCATACTTTTGTGAGCTTCAATAATATAATATTATACGAGTAACTTATAATGATATAGACGTAAATTAGGAGTTTAGGAACAATTTTTAAATGACAAATGGTTATGTATAGGTTATGTTTTGATGTAAGTATTATTTAAACATTTATGAATAAAGCCTATGTTATGGACTAAAATATACCATGTAACATAATAATTACCTTGCAGCTTTCACTCCTTTGATCTCTGCGCTCGTAAAATCGAGATTTGATGCAAAATATGCTGACATCATAAATAATCTATTTTCGGCAGATTATCTGATTGTGTTTGAACAAAACCAGTTTCTGTCATCGTCCTCGATTGACTACAAATATATATCCACAAGTAATCACACAGGAATACAGTTTTAAACACTTTTTCTCACAAACACTACTTTAACACAGTATGAATATCGACGCCGATAAATTCAATGACGTGACAATTAACGTCACATTTCGTTTCGACCAATGGTGACGCGTTTTGTAAGTTTGAATTTCCCTCCCTTATTTTTCACTTTTTATGTAATATTTTCTGGGTTTAAATAATAACTGAATAAAAAAAATACCTTTTAAGTATAATGTAATGACAATAAAGAATCTAGAAAAAAATATTTGAGACAAATTTAAATTTTATGCATATTCCCTATTATGACTTCGACGTTCTAAGAAGGAAGTATTTGATTCGGAAGTCTTTAACTTCCGAATCAAATACTTCCGCACGAAGGAATATAGTAACATTCTTAAATTCCGTAACTGGTAGGTAGTAACACACACCTATTTATTTGTATATTATTGCAACCTTGGTTGGAGTTAACCTTAACATTATTGTTTAAATAATTGGGACAAGTTTGGTATGGGCTGAAGTTTTACCGAAACTGACTTAAATCACTTTTAACAGTAAAATTTAAAAAATATATACATTACGTATCTACCGACTACCTACTGTGTAGAGTATTATGGTACATAGGTACCTACTCAATAAATGTATCAACTGAACTAATGATATTTTGGCAAAATATTTTCTTCAAAAATGGCACACTAACGCACACATAAATAACTAAATAATTCGGTACGAGAAGTGCATCCGTTGACGCCGGTTTCGGTTTATTAGTAGTAGTCTATGGGAAACGCGACACTGAGGTCAAGTCTGGCTAATTATCCACATTTTAAAGTGCCGCTTGCTGAGCGCTTAAAAAATAAAAATAAAATAAAATAAAATTTAGATTAAATTAAATTGCTTAAATTTTACTTAAAAACTTCAAACTTCAAATTTTATTGCATTCATGGTTTTACTTATAATATCATTGGCTTTACCTTCAAAATTAATTATACCTACCTAGATTGTATTTTTTATAGGCATAGAAATTAGATACATATAGGTATGACAATGTATATATATAAATATATCGGATATTTGTATAGGAAATTAATTTTATTAATTATTAATATCTATACTTAATATTATAAAGCTGAAGAGTTTGTTTGTTTGTTTGAACGCGCTATTCTCAGGAACTACTGGTTCGATTTGAAAAATTATTTCAGTGTTGGATAGCCCATTTATCGAGGAAGGCTATAGGCTATTTATCCCGAGAAAACACAAGATCCTTCGGGAACGCGGGTGAAACCGCGCGGAAAAGCTATTAATTATAAGTCTGTCGACCACGTCCTGCTACTAACAGCACCTAAGCTGAGAATATACTGTGGAATGTAATGTAGTTAGGTGCAATCGTTTACCTTTTGATTGCAGTGTTGTGCCAATCTTCTCATAGTACCTCATATCTATTAGGTGGAAATTGTTTTAAGAAACCGCGCGGAAAAGTTAGTATTAAATAAAATTAATAAATATGTACGTTTCATTACAAAATACATGTCATACAATAAGTTAGGTAATAACAGATTTTGTTGAAGAATTAATAAAACATGCTTGAGATTGTAAAATATGGATACTCAGAGTATTTTGATTTCACAAGATCTTGAATGCAACCAAACCTTTAAAATACTGTATATTTATCACCTAATTAATGGGTTACCAAAACTGGTTTTAGTTATTTATAAATTTAAACCAGTGAGTTTTAAATCTGGTTTGTTTTCATGATTTCCAAATAATATATGTGATACCTTCGTGAACTTGTGTGTAGGTCATTGCTGTGAGGTCATTGCTGCCCAATCCTAAACAGCAAGTTCTCGTAGCGTGACATTGACTGGCGTCGAGCGTGTAAATAACAACATCTTATTCGTATAGGAGTAGATTATTTTTTGTTTTTGCGGTAGTAGCACGTATTGCGCAAGTATGAGCTTCGGTAATGTTTACCTTATCCGTGGTATTATTTTAGTGTTTTGTTTCGGCTACGTTCAAAACAAAAGAAAGATAAAAGAAGACACCGCCGATATAAGTGATCGGAACTCCGATATATACTTGAACTCCTTACAGTTAATAGTGAAGTACGGTTTTAGCCCTCAAGAGCATTTAGTGGTAACTGAAGACAATTACATAGTGAATTTATATCGGATACCAAAAGATGGTCCTCCAGTGTTACTAGTGCATGGGATTGGTGACAGTTCCGATTCCTGGTTAGTGCTAGGTCCAGATCACTCACTCGCATACCAACTATCAAAATCTGGTTACGATGTCTGGATATACAACGCAAGGGGAAACAAATACAGTAACAGGCACGCTGGAACTCCGCCTCGTAAGCAATATTGGAATTTCAGTTACGAAGAAATGGGGAATAAAGATCTACCAGCTGTTATCGATCATATTCTTATGACCACGTCTCTAGTAAAATTATCTTACGTTGGATTCTCTCAAGGGACAACAGTATTTTTCGTAATGTGCAGTATGAGACCAGAATATAATCAAAAAATTAAACAAGCTATACTATTAGCTCCGATTGCATGGATAAACGATATAAAATATCCGTTCATAGATGTGTTATCTGAAAATTTGGATCAATTGAAAACATTTTTTGATGAGATCGGAGTTTACGAAGTGTTTTCGGATAATAAATTGAAAAACCTATATCATGCAAAAGTGTGTCGAGTGGGTAGCCCAGCTGAGGTTTTGTGCAGAGTAGAATATTACATGAGCTACGGTTTGAGAAATTTAAGGAATTTACTATCGGCGAAACTCCCAGTGATAGCCAGTCACATACCAGCTGGCGTCTCTAGCAAAACATTCTATCATTTCTTCCAAAGTCACGCTACCAAGAGGTTTCAAAGGTTTCATTATGGTGCTGAAGAAAATCGCATGGTATATGGGACAACACAACCTCCTCAATACGACTTGCCGTTAATTAGTGCTCCAGTTACTTTGATTGTTAGTGAGGCCGATTGGTTTAGTACTGTGAATGATGTAGAAATGCTAAGAAGTAAATTACCTAACGTAATCAGGTATGTTTTGTTAAATAAGTCGTTAGATTTCACTCATTTAGAGTTCGTTTACGGTTCTCGAGTACAGAAAATAATAAATGAACCAATTGTTAATATATTGAATGAGGACAAATCATAAGGTGACATTTTCTATTAAATATTTCTAACTGTGATTTAAATATAAGTTATATTAAATATTGTTGTTTAAAGTAATACCTGAGTACTTAAAATAATATTGTTAGATATTTTTGGTTAAAATTTTGACAATAGGTGAATGGAATGTTTTTAACGATATGTTTAAATGTGTGATTGTTTCGTCACAAAAAAATTACGGTGGAAAACTATTTCTTATAAATTGGCTTTGCCAGTCATGCCGCCTTCTTGGTGCACTTCCGCTTAGCAGCGATTTGGGTATTTTTTATGATAGGTAAGCAGTTTAGTTTTTAATTTTACTTGATCTAAGTATATTATTAACTATTTATAGATAATATTAACATGAAAATAAACAAATCTAAAGTTATGGAGAATAGTCTGTCTGTCCATCATATTCATTATGATGATAAGATGAAACTCAACAGCGATAATGCTATAGCCATAGCGTCTTAAAGGGGTGTAAATATTTCATGAGGAGTGCAGCCTCGGGCAGTGCTTCGACCGAACAGTTTAATTTGGTTCCGATCTACTATGCATGCTTGCAGCCTATATTGAACGGGTCATTGAGCACATAACTACAACGATATGAAATTTTAATCCCCCACGTTATGATGCATGAAAAAGCGCAATTATTTCTACACATGGAATTCTGCTATATGATGATTAATTGTTTTTTTTTTGTATGATTTGACATAATTATGATAGGAAGAGACAGAACTTTTAATATTGTAATAAATCCTAATAAGTAGTGAAAGTGAAAAAAAAAATTAAGTGAAATTCAAAATCTTTTTAGGTGAACTGGATAATAATCATGAAAAATTCAATAACAATAAAAAATTAAATTTACTAGATCCAGCGGCTTGAACTGTACATTTATAATGTCAGTCAGTTAGTTTCTCCTATAGGTTAGGTATACATACATACTATAGGATATGGCATCATAAGTATATCATGATAAAACACTATTTTAACCATCAATATCAGCAGGCCTACTCTTGACATTAATTCCGATTGATCGGCATTGAATTTTGACATTTCCTTCCTTACATTCCAGATTGGATTGCTATTTTAAGATTGGAAATAAAATTGGTTTGGAGAGCCTAAGTCTGGCCGGTATTGTTCTGTGAGAATTCATAAAGAATATTTTAAAACTACTCAGTTTCTCATTTCATAATTTTATTTCTCATTATGTCAACCGTTACTTTGATACCTACCCCAAAAAAAATCCAACAAAGGCTATACATTTTATTATACTAGTCAACTTATCTTATCCTGTGTTTGAAATTCAATTATTCGTAGCAGCAAGTTACAAAAGTAAAAAGAACATTTTTTTTAAACATCAGTGAACGCACGTACATAATTGAAAAGCTGCCCGCACAACACACTCGCAAAACTAAAAGTAAAACAAACAATCGTAGGTATGTACCTACACCGGCCGCTCCGAGGGCCAAAAATTAAAAAACTCGTTCTGACCGACCGGTGCCGGTGTCGCGAGCAGGCGCCCTGTTCAAATTGCCTCTCTACACTCAATTTAACGTGGAAAACACTCTGCTTTGTCCAGGTAATGAACGCGGCTACCTGGTCCAACTCAGTCAACAGCCACTTCATTTCCAAACATTTATTATCACGGCTTGTAAACAGATTGACAGAGCTAAACACAATATTCTACTTAATACACTGTTCATCCGATCTGTTGTCTAATTTTAATTGATTTTTCTTTTGTTTAGTGGAAACTGACTAAAAGGAAAATAAGTTGGAAGAAGATAAAAGAACATATAAGTTAACTTAGATTTCATCATTAGTAGCTACTCAAGGAATGACTATTTCTTTTGACTATTACATTTTAAAACGTGTACCTAACTATAATGATTGTCTAGTCAGGAAAATAAAAAGTCTCTACCCAAAGCGATTTGAACCAAAAAAATTGGTAATAATTGTATATATTTTATATAGCTTACGCCAAATAAATAATTGCACTACTAATTAACCGAGTATAAAAACTTGTACCTACAACTAATAATTAGTATTTATACCTACATCTATTTATTTACCAAAATTACAACAAAAATATTAATTACATATCAAACATAACAAATGCGCATCTAATAAACGAAACACGATAGTCTAAAATATAACATCTAAAATCTCTTCCTATTCAGAAACAACACTTTATGTTACTTTATGTTGGTTAGAAGTGTATAGCGATCGGGAAGCGCAGCAGCGACCGATCGCCATACACTTCGTGGATATTTTTTTTCTGTAAATATTATAGACGTTCAGTTTAATTTATTTAGATGTGCAAACTTTGGTGCGCAAATAGTATTTTTGATGTACGTATAGAATATTCTGTTGGGAAAAATTGACAATTTTTACGTGCGTTTAATTACTACCCTATTTACATTAGAAGAATAGGATGATTATACTTGATATATAATATCGTTGAAGGTCACAAAACCAGTTGTCTTATTATTAATTCATAACACCGGTTAGGTGATGTGACCCTGTATTTTAGCAACCAAAGTTCAAGGTTATATTATATTTTTGCTAGTTCCTTGTCTTATGTCCCGATGCAAAACTGGGTGCAGTGGCTCATTGAGGAAAAGGAAGTCGTCTTCAATGACGATTACATACTAAATCTTAAGTGACTAAAACAAAAAAATCATAATTTATCTATTAAGATTATATAAAGATTATTATCTATTATTATTACTAGCTAAACCCGGACACATTTTGCTGTGGTTTTTCCATTTTTTTTTATTGATAACACTAACAATAGCTACTAAACAAAAAAACGATTCACAAACAAAGGAGGAAATTGTACTTATCTATTTTGTTTCTCCCTATTTAGGCATATAGTATATTATAAACTAGCTAATCCCGGCGTGCGTTGCAATACCAATGTAATACTTTTTTTAAATCCACCCTTATTCGCGTGCATACATCGATTTCAGCAATATTTGTCTTTTTTTAACCGACTTTAAAAAGAGGAGGCTCTATATTCAACGAGTATGACTTTTAATCCTTACACATTCGGCGCCGGCAACGATTCACTAAGCCCTTACGCTATGCCGGCCGAATTATCGTAGTCACAGATAAGTGTCACTGGCATAGGAGTACGAATTCCGTTGACACCCATGAGTGTGAACTGGCATAGGAGTAAGAAGTTTTAGATCACAGACGTTGTGTCACTGGCAACGAACGTGTTAAATGTGTTCACCGATTTCTAGGAAATGGCATAACCGATTTAAATGGCTTAAACTGTAATCTAGGTATTTCCTGACATGGTCCTTTAAAGATATGATGATATTCGTCAACGGAAAATAGCATGAATATCGCCACTGAAACACTTTATTAGATAGCGACCCATCCTGGCTTCGCACGAATAGCAGACCATATACGCCTGCATTTTGCTTATATATAACATTGCATACTTAACTCTATTGGTTAATGCGGCGCACGCCAGTAACGCTCCCAGTCCGCATGATTTTTTCCCACATCTTCACTAATCATCGTCATATTTCAGCCAATTTACACAAAACCTTAATTATATAACTCATTATATACCTAAACCTTCCTCATGAATCACTCCGTCCGTTAGTGAAACCCGTATGAAAATCCGTTCAGTAGTTTTTGAGTTTATCGCATTCAGACGGATAGACAGATGGGGCTTAAAATATGTAGTGATAGTGAAGTGATATTGTCCACAAATCTTTAGAGTATACTATTGAATATTCATAAGAAACTCAAAATTGAAAAATTTAATTTACTTTTAACAAAACTCAAATTCTTTCGCTGACTTCAAAGTCATATTACACAGTCAGATTAGATTATTACACAGTCAGATTAGATTACCTCTACATTGATATACTTTATTGTGAAACCCACTTTAGAGTCGGTTTTATTTTTTGAACTTTATCATTATGAACATCAAAATTGATGACGTACTCCTAATGATTTCAGCGACATGACCGCCAAATTGGACGCTCTGCTGAGTTATCCTCATGTAACTACCTTATATTATCTGCCTATTGTGCCTGTTTTACAATCGATCTTGGTATGTTACCTCAAACGACAAAGTGCACTAACCTTACTTAGTAATTACGATATGAAAGCAGCAGTATTTGAATTCTTGACATCGCTTCCAAAATAACAGTCCACAAGCACCAAAACAACTGTCTGCCATAAAATAAAGGTTTAATTATTAGGAAACCGGTATTTATGTAAAAACACCAACACACAAATTAAAAAGAGTTATCGTCTTGCTTGGTTAATTAAAATTTATATTGTGAGTGAATAGTGACGATTGAATTAATTTTAGATTAAAAAAAGTCATGGTGTATGTAATTAGGTAACGATCACCCACTTTTAAATTGTTTTATCGGTATTTAAGTTAATCAATTACATTGTGCATCGGTTGTACAAATGATACACATCCTTTTAGTAGGTATAGGTACATATTTTAATGCTACTAAAACTATTATATTAATCTTAAGTTAAATAAAAAAATCTTCATCTTTTTTGTTTTTTCTAGCACAGATATTTCGCATTACATAATTATTTTTAATCCAGTAAACATGACATGTAATGATATCCGTGGGTAGGTAACTAGGAAAGAGTTGGGTAAAAATACCGGAGGCTATCAAGCTAGGTAAAAAAAATCTTTCCCTGAGGCGCACTATCACAGATTCTAATAACTTATATTATGTATAATAGCTACTTTTTATGTTCCATCGCCCTCCGTAAAGCCCTCTATAAAGTACTGTTCTAAGCTGATCTCAAATAAAATGATATTTTCGAATGTTACTTGTATTTAAATATGCTTTTACAATAACTCATTAAAATGCGGATATGAATACAACTGTCGAGGATCGCAGGTATACAGCTTAGCCGTTGTGTGACGTCACGAGCGGGAGGCATGCTGTCGGCTGCCGTGTCGATTTGTCGGCAGGCTTTATTTCCGCCTGTCGCGTGGAAATACGATACGGTTATATTTTATTTCCAATATTTCAGTAATCGAAATAGAAACACATCTCCTGCGTCGGTGAAACATGTCCGAGCGCTGAAAATTTAGTTTTTTTCCGATTTGGATATTGGTTTTTAACCTCTCTTTGGTTTACGTTCGACACCAAAATATTTCTAGTTTTGCAAGCAGCACTACTTTTTGCATAAGGTATATGAAGGATAGGTTAACTATTATATTATTGCGAGAAGGTTTTGAAGGATATCTTTGCAAAAAATATTGAAATCCCACAAAAAAGTAACTTTGCCAAAAGATTTGAAAATATAAATCTTTTTCCAGTCCACCTCTTACGGTCATGGAATGAAAAACAAAGACGAATCGAAAGAGTTCAAACATGATAATTCTACAGAATGTTAGTATCCGAAAATGTGAGTAATCCATTCCTCGGGTATAACGTTCGCTTACGGGTAATATTTTAAGGTGTGCAAAAAAATACCATTATTACGTTACGTTACGTTTTATTCAGCAGAGTAATCGTACATTTGTGTGTCAGATATTGTCAGTCATACACAATATATATTTATAAAAGACACAAAGAAAAAAATAGAACATTTTCTCCGCTTTTCTTGGTGTTCCTAAGTACTTACATAAATGATACATTGGCGATTTCTTTTAGTATTTTTGTTTGAGGAAATTTCTCATATACATACAGCCAACGCACAATATATAATTTTACAATTATAGATTTCTGTTTAAAAAAAATATAGCTAGCAAATTTGCTTAATAAACTCTGTTTCAAATGAAAAATGTGTTTGTGGTAAGAATTTCCCATAGAAAACGGTACTAGATCGGCATAATTTCTATATAGAACCTATGTTCTACTTTAAAATTTTAATTCGACTCTCTGAAATTGAACTGTCAAATTACACCCAGCATCTACGAACAAAAGAATAAAACTAGGTGAACAGGGAGGAGAACATGGAAAAAACGAACTGTTGTCTGATACACACCTCACTCTTAGATTGAATTTCATTCAAAAATTTTATCAGCTACCAGGATTTTAGGAACGAGAGCTCAAAGTATTTTACAATAAAAAGGCTGTTGGTTATGGTAATATGAAACGAAGAGCTTGGAGCAATCCAATATGTGGCTAGACAAGTATCGGTTTTCTATGCATACTTACAATGTTTTTTATGAACGCTGAATGTAGATTTAGAATGATTATTTCCTTTTTCCCGGTCTCCTTGATACATTAAAAAACTAAGGTAATATTCTTTACAGTGTAATATTGGGCATAATCAAACGGTCTCTATTGGAGACAGGAAAATCAGACACGTTACGTATAAATTATACCTACAGTTTGGTTGCTACTTACTTCCGTTGTACACCTACACACAGACATAATATGACTTCTTACAGAAGGACAACATTATATTTGCTTACTAACTAAAACATCGTGTGTTTACACTAAAACTGTTGGTTTGAGTATAGAGACTCGATTTTATTTCCGCTACAAATATTTAAAGTCAAAAGTTTATTTAATGTTGTTAACACTATGATAAATACTTAAAACAGTAAATGAATTATAAGGCGTGGAAGATTAGTTTCAAGATTAGGTTCAAAGTTTGTCATACTTAGCGGGGAAAAGGCATGATGAATAAGTAATTAAAAAAACTAAAAACCCGACTGCGGTATCAAAATGTAAGAAACAAGTAAATAATCTGAAACTATTATACAAACATAAAACTTTGGGTAGGAGGCGGGACTCATTCCCAAATAAAATTGGAACTGGGTGGAAGTGGGTGGAAGTATTTTCACTGTCATCTGACAGTGAAAATATGAAAGTCCGATAATCTATACTAATATTATAAAGCTGAAGAGTTTGTTTGTTTGAGCGCGAATCTCAGGAACTATTGGTTCGATTTGATATTCAGTGCCAACACTGACTGGATAGCCCGTTTATCGAGGAAGGCTATTGGCTACTTTTTATCCCGGGAAAACACAAGATCCCGCGGGAACGCGGGTGAAACCGCGCGGAAAAGCTATTAATTATAAGTCTGTCGACCACGTCCTGCTACTAACAGCACCTAAGTTGAGAATATAATGTGGAATGTAATGTAGTTAGGTGCAATTGTTTACCTTTTGATTGCAGTGTTGTGCCAATCTTCTCATAGTACCTCATATCTATTAGGTGAAAATTGTTGAAAGTGATCATCTATCACTTTATGTCTAAAAATATCAAGCATTTATTAACCGACTTCAAAAAAAGAGGAGATTCTATGTTCAACTGTAGGTATATGTATAGATTTTGTTTTTATGTATGTTCATCGATTTCTCCATCAATGGCGAACCGATTTTTTGTTTGAAAGGGTATACTCTCGAGGTGGTGATCATGGAATTTGAAGATATGACGAAAAGGAGCATGAATGAATATCGCGATTGAAATATCTTATTCAGTATTGTTGATAAGTGTCCCCTTTCGACTTCAAAACGAGTCCTGACATCATTATTTTATACATTTTAGTGAAATCCCTTTTTTTGAAGTCGGTTTTACTTTTTGTTAAAAGTTAATTTTATACCCTGTAATATGTTAAGTTTTAATGCGAAAGGAATGGTTCCGGAGGGTTTGTTGTGTGATCGGTTAGATGACGTATAACACTTATCGATGAAGTATCTTCGAGGCGAAGCTTTAAGAGTAGCTCTCGGTCCTCCATTAATACAAACTGGAGTGTGTAATCGGGTTCTGGATTTCCCGGATAAAGCGATAATATCTACTATGCAGAATTTTAGTTCTAGGTCAAGTACCTCAATTGATTTTGTATTGTCGTGATATACTTAATCGTCTACACGATTAAACCAATCATGGTAATAAAAAATATTATATTGATAAACCTTTGTTTGACCTCGCCTCTAATTGCTATATTTATAGACGTGTAGCCACACCTATATGTAGTAGATAATATACGGTCGCCGTATTGTAAATTACAAATGTTTGAGCTGATGTTATGACGGATCACTTAGCAAATGTGTTTAGTAATAAACTCGTACCAGACGACATGCCATCCATTTACTATTGCGGGTAATAGATATGTTCACTCTAGGTAATCACATGCATGTGCACAAACTAAATGCTAATGCATGTAACATCGTTTACCGATGGAAACCAATATACTGTTATTAATCATGCGGCAACCCTTATATTGCATTGCAATCTATGAATGCGGTTTTGTTTGGATTTAGTGTTGAATTTTGTTCCTTATTACCATTAAAGTAAAAGCTCATGTGTGATTTTTGAGTGACTTTATTTAATTTGCATGCTTATAACGGGTTCTTTGCTCAATAATACGTTCTAATTTGTCTAACGCGATCACTCGGTCCAGTGGCCGTGAGAATCTTTCACTTAATTAACCCTTTCAGCGAACTGCCCCACTTCAAAGTGGTACATAAATAAAATTCACTATAGCTGGCTGCACCAACATGTTAAATGAAGTAAACCAGGTTAGGTTAATATTTTCAAACACATTGGATGGATGGATAAAATTATAAATAACCATTTTGTTTAGTGATTTATTTGTGCATGAAATAGTAAAAAACATATTTTCAGTAAGCTATTTATATCCATAGGTACAGTGGGACGATGGAGATAGTGGGCTAGTTATGCCTTTTCTAAAACTTTGGAAAATCGTAAAATGTCAGACTTTCAAAAAAATCCTACCTTCACAACCGTAAAATGTAAAATTCACCCTCAAGTTGAAAATCTGCCGCCAAGTATTTTAGTATTTTTACACTAGATAACGCAAGTATCACGATTTGTATTGAAACCAAGCGTGCCAACTTTTTTACACCTACTGTGACGTCACAGCCGAAATTTAGTCACGGGAAATCCAAGCCGATTCAAAGACGAATCGATTAACATGAATGACATCGATTTTCTAACAGACGAATGATATTAAACGGAATTATTAAATAAAGAATATTTAATTTATTTTTGTATAAAATTAGAACATTTTTATTTATGAGCTTGTTTCTATCAATAACTACTAAATTATCTTTTTTAATAATTGTTAATATCATTCGTTTCGTCACCGATATCGATTAAAACCGAATATTGAATCTTATGTTGTAGAACGAACAACACTAGTCGCGAGATTTGACAGACGAATGACAAGTTGTCTGTACCACGAATTCGAAGCGATGCGCGATAGTATCAGTTATTTCGATATTCATCGTCTTATGAACACACAACGGCAGATCAAACGCAGCAACGTAATGTAAATATAGTTTTATTAACGTTAAACTATAGTTACTTAGGTATATTCTTTGAATACTTAAAAAATTGTTTTAAAATGAATTTATGCATAATATAATTTTAAAATAACTGGCCTGTGATAGAAAATAAGTCCTTGCCATTGGGGGCTCGAAATTTTTGGGCTATTGCAGTTAATTATCACGCAACGAGGCCTATTTTTAGTTTTCGCAGCCGTCCGGTTGCAACAACAGACGCGCGCGGACTGTAAGTAGCGGCGGCCAACCTTGACGCTTTGTCGGGGTTTGGACACGGGAAGTACATGCATTTGCGTTATCTAGTGTACATACGGGGTTGGGCAGTATTTGAATTACTTGTAATTAAAATACGTAATTGAAATACAAATACGTATTTGGTATTTGTATTTCAATTACTTCCTTAAAATGTAATTTGTAATTCGTATTTCAAATACTTGAGGATTCAAAATACATTTTAACTTTAAAATATTTTTAACCTTGATTTAGCGATCGTGAGTGTGAGTGCGAGGCGAGAGTGTAATAATGGTAAAGCAGCTATTAGAGTTGGCAACACTGCACCTGTTATGTATACTGTACGCTATGACTGACCAACAAAACGCAAAACTTCACTCTCAGTCTCCAACACGAGGCTGTTTGTCTGACAGTACCTACATTTAAAAATCTAGTGTTTATATGAAAGAAAACTCTGGTTTTACTGATTAATTAATCTTGTTTTCATCCACTTTTCAGCCCGTGCTGGTCTAGATTACTTATTTTGTATTTTAATTAAAAATAGCTAAAATACTGAATTTTATATTTCAAATACCTTACTTAAAGATATTTTGTATTTCGTATTTTAATTACTTGCGATACAGTATTTTGTAATTTGTATTTCAATTAATGCAAAGCATGTATTTTGCCCAGCCCTGTGTACATATATATCTGTGGTAGCTACTTACCACCATCAGGTGGATCGCCTGCCTGCTTGTCCGCCTTCTGATATTATCATAAAAAAAGGAAATTCTTAATTGTTATACACGAATGTTCATTAGGTACAATATAGCTATAGTTATAAAGTTTTTATACGAAAAAACCAAAATAATATAAGTGCAAATTCCATTTCAGTGCTCCTGAACCTTTAAACCTTTATCGGAAAACAAAATTACTTAATTGTTTTAAAAGCTTTTGCATTGATGTCACATAACCACTGACTGATAAAAACTGTGATGCAATGAGAGACCAAAATGGTTAGTGAAAATGTTTTCCGATTTAATTCTCACATTCGTATCATATGTATATATCGCTTAAAATTAATGAAATACGTTGGTAGTATTTTATTTTAAGCACAGCTTAAAAACGTTCATAAAGTTGTTGAATTGATGAATATAATAGGGTATTTGACTGACATTCAAATCAGCAACTTTTTATGAAATGTCAAAACGATAGGTTTATATGGAGTTTTGTATGAAATACAAGCATGTAACGTGATAATTATATGGCAAACTCTTTATGGCTAGATTGGTCAAAATCATAATAAGGATAAATTTAATAAAATAATCGTGGTTTCCTTTTTTTTTAGATGTTTTATAGTGTTGGATAATTTATTTTGAATACAGGCAAATACCCTATTACACAGTTAACTAAAGAAACTATAATATAGTTAGTTATATACATAGGTAGGCACCATCAATCAAATAGTTAACTTCGTTAAACGTTAAAGCGTTACATTTCGGAAGATTTAACGCAAATTAACGTTAATCGTAAAACCGTTAACACGTGATAATAATGGTTTTTTTTTATATCGTTGCCTTTGTGATCTACTTATAAAAATTGTTGGTTTTGGTTCTGGAAATTAACAGGTTAGGAACAAAACCCTAAACCGTCAATCGACACGGCATCTAGGACATATTATTAAACAAACACAAATTGCATTAAATTGCGGTGTTGTAAAATACACTGAGTATACACTAAGGTGGAATAAATTAAGTTGAGTAACATAGTAGAGTCGAGACATAGATTGATCGAATGAATATTTTTAAATGTTTGCATGATTTGTCATCATAGGATTGTTAGCTAAATACCTATTTTTAATTACTACTGTAGGGTCAGGCGCGGTCGCAGTCTGAAATTTTGGAGCGGGTCACTAATAATAAAATATGTCGAGTAAATTGGACTTTATCACAAATTTCGTAGGTAGAATATTGTATACAATCTTTATTAAGTACAACGACTAGATAGATATCAGCAAAACATAAAATGCATCGCGGCTAGGGGCAGAAAAATTATAATTTTTTATTTTTTGTAAATTTTTAGAAAAAAAAATCAATTTGACTTGTGTTTGACCACATACTATTACCATTATACAAAGTAAGAAAAAAAAAGCCGCATTATATCGATTTCAATGAAAATGATTATCTCACGTACTCGTACAGTTAATTTTTTCATGTACATGTAATGGTAATTTTACTATGTTTGACCACAATTTGGCCATGGAGTGTGATGATGTGACCGAAATAAACAAGTACTAGAAGGCTCTCAAGTGCAGCTGTCGGAACACACCGGTTTCTCGACTTTTCAACACCACCACCCTCCTGTAGCCAGCCAAGCGAGTACTACAAAGTATCCTACTACCGTGCTATGATTTCCTCACGATGTTTTCCTTTACCGAAAGATCAAGCTCATTGTAGGATTCGATCCCACGATCATCGTCACCACCACATGAGCTATCGCCTTAAAACTTACATTTAAGTAGGTACTTAAACAGACTCATAAAGTATTTTTTAAATGCAGGCACGGAGAAAGTTATAGATGTGTACCCTACATTGACTACGTTCACGATGGGCGAGTAAGCGATCGCTTGGTTAAGTGTGGTGTGATGAGGGGCACGCGCTCTAAGCATGTTCATGAATTATTAACGGTCCGCGACTACCGATGAGTCTGCCACGCTGCACCTTTATTATTGAGATCGCTTTGAGGCCCATTCAAGTGGGTATGTTTGAATTCCTCTTTTTTCTGTCACAAATGCAAAAAATCCCAGGAAACGATCAAGACGCGCGATAAAATATTTTTTTTAATACCAAGAAAATTAACATTCGGAAAATGTAAGAGTAAATAAATTTGGTAAAGTAGGTATAGTACTTGTTTTGATATCCTACTAATATTATAAATATGAAAGTTTGTATGTTTGGATGATTGGTTGAATAGATTTGGTTGAAACTAGATAGATGATAGAGCTTATTGAACCTAAATATAATTATATCATTTTATAGCAATCCAATTAATGAATATTTATTATTCTATATTAATTATTTTATTTTGTTCTTTGAAATGTTATTATGTGATTATGCTCTTATTACTAAATTATAACGTATAAATATATTATTGGTATTTAATGTATTTATGTATAATGTTTGACCACCCATTCGTCTGTGAATCACCCATCTGGCTTCAGCTGAAAATCAGCGTTGCAATCACTTGCAGCACATGCTGAGCTGGGGCCTTTTAGACCCAATTAGTACACATTTATAACTGTATAATAT
This sequence comes from Tetheella fluctuosa, assembly GCA_951216915.1. Lineage (NCBI taxonomy): Eukaryota > Metazoa > Arthropoda > Insecta > Lepidoptera > Drepanidae > Tetheella > Tetheella fluctuosa. The sequence goes on along the minus strand of OX578222.1, from coordinate 6,953,388 downwards.
ATTTTATTCTATTGTATTTCATTATATTCTATGTTATATTATTGTTCTGTGTTAAATTATTGTTAGTTTATTTTTAATTATTCTTTATTGTGTAATTGTACTGATGTGGCGTCTAATAAATGTACTTTCTTTCTTTCTTCTTTCTTTCTTTCATACCCTGGAATAACATATTATAAGGTACTTTTATCCCGGGAAAATACAAGATCCCTCAGGAATCCCGCAGATTAATCCGTGTGGCAGAAGTAACTATCTAGTACAACTATTTTGGTAGGTATTATATCCATGAACGCAAATCAAAGAAAGGATGACAAAGAGACTAGAAGTGTAGATGGGGTCTTCTGCTACGTGCTCAACTTCAATAATTTGACCTAGGCCCCACGGATTTTTTTATAATATTTTTTTTATTATTCCGGAATTCCTCACTTCCAAAACTTTAAACTCCAATATCAATTTAATAAGAACCTACCATTAGTTAAGAGAAGAATAAAAAATAACGTTACCAGTTTTATCAATTTTGAAAAAGTTATTGGAGTTTCAAATTTTGGAAGTGAGGAATTAAAAAAAATATTTAAAAAAAGCCATGGGTCCTAGGTCAAATTATTGAAGCTGAGCACGTAGCAGAAGACCCCATCTATGCATAGTTTTGGCATGTTCAACCGTCTGCCTAACATGCTGTATAATTATTTCCTACGAGAAAGATGGTAAAGTTATTTGGTAAAATAAGTTGCACGATAGACAAGCATCTACAAATAGTAGTCTCGAATATAATCTAATAACGTGAATTTGATAGGTGTTATCGTTTTATTATTGTTTGTGAAGTAAACACACTTATTTAACTTTCTTGAGAATATTCATTATGTATACCTATACTTATGCATGTACATAAATATTATTATGATGTGAAGCATGAACCATAGTGTCTAGGTGCTGGTTATTCAACAGTCTGTGAAGACATTCTCCACAAACGTTAACCTGCGCTCTCGCAATAACAGTTCCTTATCCCGTAAGTGCGCCGACTCTGGAAGTGTATAGTAGCTAGTACTTATAGCTTGTAGTGGTGATATTAGTCTTAAAGAAATTTTACTTATATTATAGTACGAAAAGTAACATATTGAATATTTGAATGTGCCTGTGTACTCAAGTACAAATATATAAGGCACGAGAGTTTCCTGTAGTGCCTAGAACCGGTAAATAAAAAAAGATTTTATTTATTTACAATATATCAATTAAAAAAAGTGAATGATCTATAAATTCTATATATTGCATATATTATTATATATATTGCAAGCTACGAGTACTATTTATTTCAACGTGGGTTTCAACTATCATGTAAAAGCACTTGAAACAATATGCTACAGACTACAGACTGGACTGGACTGAATGAAAAGTAGGCCACCCTCGCGATTTCCGGTAACGTTCAATAGAATACCTACTGTCACGCGTCGTCGTGGCGCTAGTGTAGCAGCGAGGAAATAAGATGTCACTCATAGCTCGGGGGTGGTGACTACCGGACCTGTCACGCGTGGCGCTATTCATGTTGGCAGCCGTGCGGACTTACATATATTCATGAAAACTGGTGGATTGTATTTTGTGGAACAAGGATTTAAAACGCACCTATTTTTGACATAATAAAAAGAATATGCAAGTACCTTAACTATAATACCTTTATATAATGTCTAATGCCTTTGCACAAATAGTTCGTTCTCTATCTATACTACGTATAATTTTGAACAAAGAGTAAATGTTTCATTCGAAATTGTTAATTACTTTGTTCTGAATTAATTAAAATGAAGATACTTATGTAGGTACATTGTGAAGCCGGAAAACGATGCTTTCAAATTAGATATCATGAAGTCTTCTCCGAAGAAGGAATGCGCTTTAATCATATGTAACACAAGCGTGGACTTTCAGGATATCGTAATTGACATGTCATGACCAGTTGCGGACACAAAGGGACAGAGATTGTAGAAAATTTGCCGCGCCGATAATGTCAGTCCGGCAAATAGGTTCCAGCGTGACCGCAGGCGAGTGTGGTCGACAACTCGTGAATGCAGATGTAACAGCTAATCTCATGTCTCTATAGATAATTTATCTCAAAGCCATCACGCATCGTAAAAAGACCGTCATATTGCCATGATTATTTAATTATCTATTCCATTAATTTTCTGTGACTAAAGTAACTGTTTAAGTCAAACGAATTAAGTTTACTCATAAATTAAGTTTGTTGAGAAGTACCTGTATGTTTATTCATGAAAAGCTTAGCTGGTAGTAGGGGAGCCCAGGATGCTAAATTTGCAGTTACTAAAGCGTCATGGGAACCTGTTGGATTGTGAACATTAGGTCCTAAAACGAAAAAAGTTTAAGTAAAGATTTTCATTTTAGTGGGATGTCATTCTGATAACCGAGAGATATTAATCTGACGATTTAATTAGTGGGAGGTGGCCGTAAAAAGGTGTAGAAAAAAAAAAGTTATTCGAGCGTGTCAGGCATTCAGAAGAGACGTTAAGTGAACTCAAAAAAGTGTCCTATTCAAATGACTGATGATTCGATCGCGGACAAAAACCATGACCGATTTTTGAAAATGTAAAAAAAAAATGTGACCTTGAAATACTCGAGCGCGTCAGCGTTTTATACAGATGGTTCAGCTTGATATCCTAGTCGTCCTCAATGATAATTTGACAATTATATTGAGAAATATTGTTATTCTGACGATTTGAAAAAAAAAAAAGTGTTAAATTACTGGATGTAACAAAGACAATATAAAAATATATGAAATTCTATAATTTATTGATATAAATGTAGATAAAAATTAAATTAAAAGTAATTATCATAAATTAAAAGAGCTACATTTTTGAAAAAAAAGAGCTAAAATAAAAGAGAGTTCAAAAATCAAAATTTTAATTATTGATAATGAAAACTAACTTACTTAGTACGAAAACTTATTAACTTCTTCCAACCAACCTTGAAAAGCAGTGTCGGAGAGCCATTCTTCTCGGAACTTTAGTGTGTATGGCTTACTCGATGACATTTTTCATGTTGCACTTTCATATAAGTACAAATTTATTGTAATTCGCACTTCAATTACACAAATAATCAATACAGTAGTTACTCCATCAAGATTAAACACCAATTACCAAAATCAAGGAATGAATGATCGAACGAAACGAAGTACTTAAATGAAACAAACGAAATAAAAACAATACGGGGATTTCCCGTAGTTCAAGTAGACTAAATATGGCACTATTTATTAATTTACTCATTGGTCAGCATGAAATTTGGACACACACCTAAAAAAGTAGAACACCTAGAAAGTATTGGAATAGAGCTAACATTTTAAAATTAAAGAGCTAAAGAGCTAAAATTTGTTTTTTTTTGGTGCCGATTAATTGAAAGTAGAGCTAAATTGGCAACACTGACTGTAGTGTAGTGTAGGGATGGTGCGAGAGAGTGAGAGATAGAGAAAGAGTGAGAAGGAAAGAGAGGCGCGAGCGGGAAATATACAGTTCTCAACAGCTGTACGCCCTACACTTTGTTGATGGTTTAAGCTACTTTGCCCCATTAAAAACGTCAGATTATATTTTTTCCGTAATTCTAAAAGGATTTCCTTCAAACTATAAAAAAAAACAATTGCGCTTGAGTATTTCGAGGTCACCTTTTTTTTACAACTTTGTGACGATCCCATTTCCTAATTTCAAGCTCAAATCGTCAGATTATTGAAAAATACACTTTTCTCCATGTACTTAATAACTTACCTTGTCTTAATCTGACGCGCTCGAGTTTTTCTGAGGATCCATTTTTTTTTACTAATCTGATAGGCTGCCCTCAACGCATTCCCCTATATTAAGGGTTCATATATGGTAGGGGTACATCACAGGGTGTAAGGTTTCTCCCCATATGGTGCGCTAACGCGCACGAGTAACGCGCAAAATCCCCGCTTGGGCTCCCCTACTATGGTTGTATATGTCACCGGAAAACAACAAGAACCGCAAATTTATAAATTTACTAGGTTAGGTTAGGTAAGTTTATAAATTTCATAGAAAATTTATAAATTCGCGGATCTTGTTATTTTCCGGTGACATATTACATTGTTTACTAATTGTTGTTTCTAATGACCGGTTTTTGGTAAGAATATAGAGTAGGTACAATATGTTGCTGATTTTACAACTTAAAAAATCTCAAAATGCGGACAGACTTTTTAATTACTTATGTTTCTTAAATTAAGAGAATAATTTAGTTTGTGACAATGACGTGGGCCGCGCCCGTGGAGTGCAGAAGCAATCAGATAGTGGCACCATGGCCACCGCGGTCACTCGCCACTACGATCGAGTATAACCTTCAATATTTATAATCACTTTATAGTAAATATTGTTTTGTTTTATTATTGGTTTCCAATATTTTTTACTTTGTTAGCTTATTTAAATGTCATGTGCTTATTTTTTGTCGCGTCCACAGGAAAAACAACTATGTACCAAGGTAGCAGTAATACATATGTATGTACGTAGCGATGCTAGGTGAACTTAAAAGCCGATGTTAATTGAATTGGGTTCAGATTGCAGGACGCCGCCGCTGTCGGTGCGGAGGTAATTGTGTTAGTAGCAAACATGTCCGAGCTCTCAGTTTCTAACAGTGCCCATTCAATGTGACGAGCTAAATATCAGTGGGAGAAAAACAATCGTGTGAATTTTTGTTTTTTAGTTTTTCGTAGACATTTTTTATTGAATAATTGACGAGCCGGTTGGCGTGGTTGGTAAGATACCCTATCTATCACGCCGCAGGTCGTGGGTTCGATTCCCACTCAGGACAAACATTTGTGTGCATGAACATGTCTGTTTGTCCTGTGTCTGGGTGTAATTATCTATATATGTATGTATTTACAAAAGAAAAGTAGTATATGTAGTATATCAGTTATCTGGCTTCCATAGTACAAGCTCTGCTTAGTTTGGGGTCAGATGGCCGTGTGTGAGGAATGTCCCAGAATATTTATTTTATTTAATGACAGATAAATACAATGGTAACATGTTATCTTGTCTCGAATCAGTATGAATTACAAATATAAATTGTTAAACAAATAAAACATTATACTTAACAAAAATATTGGCTTTTATTTTATAACACCACAGAATAAGAAATCCTACACGCAGGAATTGGTAAATTATTGTGTATTTTTTTGGAATGGGTAATCGATCTGAATGATAGCTCAGTGGTAACTAAGTAGCCTCGCAACGATGCGCTTGAATTCTAAAAACTTGAGATTTCGGCGAAGGAAAGCATCGTCAAATTATCTAAGTAAACAATATATGAAAAGAATCATCAAAATCGGTTCATAAACGATGAAGTTATCCGCGAACACACATAAAACAATATATATACAGTTGAATTGAGAAACCTCCTCCTTTTTGAAGTCGGTTAAAAAATGTAGCCTTGCCGAGTTTCTTGCCAGTTCTTCTTAGTTAAAGGCTGATTTCTGAACTGGTGGTTACTTCAGTAGCTTTGACCATCATAAGTGCCTCTCCTAAGAGCCTAAACTGAGGGGGTAAGAGATAGTTTGTGTGTGTGTTTCATGTGTTTGTATGTAAGTTACTATCGTATATAATCTAACAAATAGTGACCTTTTAGTTAAAATATCATGATGACGTATTCATCATTTATTAATTCATTCAAAGCGATGAAAAAGGATCTTTAATCTATGGGCTTAAGAGGTGCTCGAAAAGACACTAGAGTCTTCTTTTATTCACTCGAATAGTGAGAACCAATTATAACTTGTAAGTAATCCCCTTATCTGAAACTCTCCGAGTCGACGCTACCCGCCACTCTGAATATAATTCACTTTATCCATATTCAATATCAGATCGTGCGACGGCGAGCAAATAGAGCGATTCAAGTGAGAATTATTATTGGATAAAGCTCGCCTCTTTCCTCCTTGTCTATTTTCAATGTCCGTTGGAGCGTGATAATTTACGTGTTGTATTCGATATTGCGCCGTGGAAGTGCCTTCTTTATTATGTTTTTAAACAGTGACATGGTTTTATCCTATAAATAAGTGTCTTATTTAATAACAAAAGTACATGTTTTTAGAGTAAAATATACCTAGTGATTAGTTTTCTGATCACTTTCTCTAATAACTGCTAGGTAACCCTTAAACAAGGGGGAAAAATACTCCTTTTTGTTTCCTTATATGTGAAGTTAACGCACAAATATTGACGGATTGTGCCCAATGCTGACGCCACTGCGTTCCATCTGCGATGTTGATGGGCTGATTGACCAAGCAGTGGCGGGGACAAGAAATGTTCACTAGGGTACCATCTTTGTCCCAAGACACTCCATAATAATTATAGTATTTTTTTTTATCTATATATTTTATTGCGTCAGCCGATTTTGATAAAGTAAAGCTAACTTTTATATCGCCCAAGTTAAAGAAAGAAAGAAAGTTAAACGAATTTACCGATTTTATAAATCTTTTTTTTAATGTTTTCTAATAGGTACTTTGTAGAAGGTTCTTACGGAAAAAAAATTGCGCAGAAAATTGGAAAATTCGGGAAAAACTTAAAGTACTTATGTTATTTTTGTATGAAATTATTGACCAATATAGGCTACTTTTTATATTGAAAACGCAGGCCAAACCGCGGGGGACAGTTTGTTACTTATAAAGACAATCAATACAAGAGTACGAGAATTCATACTCTTTCTATATTAGCCCCTAGAACCAATTTATATCTGGTTCAAGATCACTACATTCATCATTGTCATTAGTTTTTGGTTCATATCTATATTCAATTAAGCGCAGCCCACTGAGGAGTTCTATGATTGGCACCTCATCATCTGAATTGGTTGTCATGGATTGAATAAGGTTTCTACTGTGGATATCAGTTAAACAGTTCAGTTTCCACTAGCATGTTTTGTCAACTACTTCGCAAAGGCTATTGAAACGCCACCAAATTACGTACAATCATAAAGCACCCAAACACGATCACCTTATCGACACCCGTTGAGAAGTTCCATTGAACCTTTCAGGACTTCATCATCAGACTATAGTTGCCATGGATAATAAATGGTTTAAAAAAAAGACAAATCGAAAGAGTTCCAACATTCTAATATTCCTTCCTAGTAGGTATTATCGATTAAAAGTTCCGTTTCACCCAGTCACTCAATCACCCTGGGCCATGATCTGATGATACAGTATTCTCAATCGCTTTGCAGACGAATTAAATAGCCTAAAAACTTCCGTTTTATAACTATTATCTAAAGACAATCACTGACTTTTGATGGAAAACTGACCTTTAATTTTTTTTTATTCCGAGAGTAACATTTGACTATACTTCTTATTCCGAGAACTCGGGTGCAACTTGGGGGATACATGTTGATTTGTTTTACATCTGCATACAGCCTTGTTAGGATTATTAGAACCAAGTAGAGACGTATGGTTAGAATTGATCGTAGAATAAACAGGATTAAATATATCGCATAGAATGAAGACGATAATAAACTTCGTTCATGGAATTTAACTAATTTTGAATCAATATTTTCCATTGATGAATGTAGTGAAAATAAAGAGTTTTTTAATTTCGCGCCTAACAAGCGCTGGATCGACGTTATGAAGACAGACATGGAAAGCTACTTAGTTAGTTAGCTACTTACTTTACCGAAAGTAATACATATCGATACTTACTTAATATTTATTATTTTTATATAAGGACTTGGCGGAGCGGTTAAAGGAACACACGCGTGACCAGAACGCTGGCTTTTATTTCGGTCAACGGATAAATAAGCTTAGCTATCCAACGTGGAAATGCAGCCAGCATTCTGGGCACGCTCCCATTTGGTGACGGTCTTCCTTTTTAGTTGTAATTGTTTATATTTTTATAATTTGTAGGTAATTAGTTATTTATTATTTATTTATTAACGTATTATACTTAATTAGGTATAGTTGATGTGGAGAAAGATGAGTCGAAACCAAATTAGGATAAGCGCTAGTGAAATACAGCAAGCTGTTATGATAATTTATTGATAGATTTTATATAAATTTAATTTCAATCCAGTATATCGGTAGGTATATATTATTTATATATCAAGGATAGGTGGGGAAAAGATGACAGTGATTGTTAAAATTCGGTTACTAACTTATCCATTAAATGCGAAAGTGAGTTTGTTGTTTGTTACCTTTTCACGCTTAAACCGCTGAACCGATTGTGATGAAATTTGGTATGCAGATAGCTATGGTACGGAGAAGAATATAAGATCCCTGAGGAACGCGGGTGAAACCGCGGGGCGAAAGCTAGTATGTTATAAAGAAATAAGAAGACCAAATAAGAATATTCTTTATCAAGACTACTACCGTAAATACTAAATTGATTTTCGTTATAAAGATTTTACTTAATATAAAATTAATAATATGAACTCACAACTGAATCGGTTGTTTATGAAAGAGAATATCTCAAGCCTTCCAGATAATTTAAAATAAAAAACCGGCCTAGTGCGAGTCGGACTCGCGCAACGAGGGTTCCGTACAAACTTCGTCCATCGTTCGTCCAACACGGGAAATGCACAATTTTATTTATTTACCTTATTTGAGGTTGTGCCAATTAAGCTAGACCTCTAAATCGTATGAGCGCCCAACTCAGAGGTCTTTATTAATTGGCGTAACTATGTATGTATGGGGACACCCTATAATTTTCAACTTTTTTATTTTTTAGAATTTTTCCTTTATTTGTGCTGTAAGACCTTGCTTTTTGCCAATTTTTTTTTAATTGAGTTGATTGAATGGTAAATTGTGGTTTACTATTTATGACGTATTAAAAAAAAACTACCAACTAGATCTCGTTCAAACCAATTTTCGGTGGAAGTTTGTATGTAATGTATATCATATATTTTTTTTAGATTTATCATTCTCTTATTTTAGAAGTTACTGTGTGTCCCCCACACATTTTACCACTTTGGAAGTGTATCTCGCGCAAACTATTCAGTTTAGAAAAAAATGATATTAGAAACCTCAATATTATTTTTGAAGACCTATCCATAAATACTCCACACTTATGGGTTTGATGAAAAAAAATATTTGAGTTTCAGTTCTAAGTATGGGGAATTTTGACAATCTATACATATTATAATGCAACTTTTTATCTTGTTTGTATTGTATAGAATCATATAAGGTCATTTTACATTGTTTCCCTTTAAGCTCATTTTAAAACTTACGTAAATTTTGAATTTTATTTGCAAAGTAAGTAGTTTTAAGTTTTGATCCTTCCTAGTCTGGTTTGAGAATAGCCAAGTATACTCAAGTAAGTAGACTCTTAGCTTAAAAGTTCACTTTAATAATTTCAGGTTGTTAAGTTTTTAACGAATTGAATACAGAATAAAGCATCCTGATAACGGGGATTATTTCAATGTCCTACTCTTTCATAACACTTTCTTTTGTATAACACTTTCTATGCTATCAGTTTCAGACTCAAATAGCATAAGTATAATTTGCCTGATCGCCTCGAGCATTTCAAGATTGTTTTAAATTAGCTAAATAGTATATAGTATATATTATATTACTGTGTTACGGTTAGGAGGGTATGGAAGCCGGTGAAATTACAGGCACAGGAGACTTAACAACTTCATGTCTCAAGGTTGGCAACGCGTGAGTGATACCCCTGACAGGGAAAATATAATATTGTATTTTCTTTGCCAGTGGTGTTATGTGTGTCTATAGGCTACGGTAACCGCTTACTATCAGGTGGGCCGTAAGCTTGTTGGCCAACTATGTAGTAAAAAAAAAAACATAGCTACAAATCAAGCATTATTGTTAAGGTACTTTATTGTTTAGTTGACCCTGGTTACAAGGGGTGGCACCAGATGTAGGCTCATTTTCTTAGGATGTCCGGCACTTTTAAAGGTTTCGTAGTCCAATGAAGAAACTGATTTTTGTCACGTCCATCCATCCCTCCGTCCGTCACTTTACTTGCAAACTTTTAGGGCTATATTTTGCCCTTTGGTAGATTTATGCAAAATACCGATCGTGTAACAGAAGATATATAATTTTCACGAAGGGGTGAAATGTTTTTTTGTTATTTGTTTTGGTTGTGAAGCGATTTTTTTACACTTTGGATAAGTTATTTCTGCTAACGCATTATTTTGGCCATCCGGAGAGACAAGTCTGGTAGCCTTGCGGATCGACAGCAGTGACATTCCGAAACAGTATAATTACAATCAGACTATTAGTCATAGTCGAGGTAAATATATTCAAATTATTATTATGATTATAAAAAAAAGAACATCTTTGTCAATATTATTATATAATATAAGCTTATTAATATAAGCAGCTTTTACGACCCTGAACTTGTAATTGTGTGGAGGAGTAAAATGGTTTTCAAAACTTAGAACCGAAGATCAAAATGAATCGTAGGCTTCGTAAGCGGGTGTAATACTCTCATGACATAATGTCTCTCTAATAGGTACATTAGTGTAATAACAGAAATTCTTGTGAAAATGTAATCATAAACATGTCACATAATAGTGAGAATAATATTATTTTGAGCAACTGTTCAAATTTTTCATTTTATATTCAAAACTCAGCTAAGCTGCCCATTCGAGTAATCTTTAATTTCAGGTTACCTTAGAGTCTGAATGCTCCATTGCAGGGTCGAGAGGCATGCTGTCAGTCTGTCAGCTGGCCGTATATGTATAAGCCCCACTGGTTGAATATAACAGTTCTCTAGCATGCTTCTAACACATAAATATTAAGCTATGAGTAAGGTAATAAAATATGTAAATAGTAGATTTAAGGTAGCACTGATGTAGGTATTTGCCTAAGCTCACGTTGGTATCCTGAAATTTCACATTGCTTACAAAATCTCTAAAACAAAATGTTTTGTTGATTTAGAACTTTACTTATTTACTATTGTATATAATAAAAGAAATGCAGACAAAATTATGCTTAAGTATAGTATAGTGTTCATCAACATTTAATCTGCCGTGTGTGGCCGTGTAACCAAAGTGTGTTGTTTATATGTATGTAAATTTCGTGTTAACTGCTATTGAAGTACGAATCAATGTTGACGAACACCGGCCTTAGTCCGTAAGCAGCATATATTATTCGATCCATCCAAATTGGTTCATTTATTTAAATATTTAATATTTACGATTTGCCTGCCTCAGCATATTGAAGAATGAATAAGCAGATGCCATTTTCTGAAATAAAAACATTACCATTTAAGTAGCTCCATGATCTTAGATAGCACACCATCATAATAATATTTAAACGGCCATTAAATACAATTCGTCTATCAAATAACATAACTATTACCTGTGAAAACGTTTCAATGGAAATATTTTCAAATCCCGGCGCGTGGAGATTTAAAGGTCGTAAAGAGCGCTGCATTATTAAAACCATGTAAGGACGTATGATTGGAACTGAGTTCCAAAATGGTATATTCCAACATGCGTCGCAGATGGAATTTGCCTTCGAATGGAAAAATGTATGATTACAACCTATTCACCTCATTTCATGCAAGTAAATATTACATTTGTAAATAGAACGTATTACCTTTAAAGCTAAAAAGGTGCATAAATAACTTGGTATAAAGTATAATACGATTGTAGCAATAAAAAGCAATAAAAGAACCGCATGGAATTCCCCGTCATCTAATTTCTGAAACAAATTTATGCTTATTACTTCAGTTGTAAAATTGAGTATATAGAATAATTAAGGAACAGGGGTTGATTTCACCATATTAGCTGATTTGGAATGGTAATACTGCTAATGGTAATAATAGCTTATTGGTGACGTAGATTGATGTTTTAAAGGTCGTGGGGTCGAATCCTACAGATTGATCTTTCGGCGAAAGAAAAAACCCTATTACTTTATCTGCTTACCAACTTTTGGCTACATTTTTACTTACAATAATGAGATTGTTGCCTAACACAAGTTTTATACTACAACGTTTGGCGACAGATTTTCAACTCGAGTGTGGTAGCCAGCCAAGGGAGTACTATAAAGTACCTTACCATCGTGCTATGGTTTCCTCCCGAATGCAGGTATGATGGAAATATGATACTGCTCATATGGCAACATAATATGTTTTATCTGATAGTCACCTCAGCAACACAGTAGGCTGTTAAACAAATAACAGGACCGCAACATTTTTGTTCGAACATCAGTAACTTTTTGTACGTTTCAGAATAATCACCCATTAAGCTGGAATTGTACATAATTGTTATAAATAATAAAAACTATTTTATTAATATTTTACATGTATACGTTATTATTACATCATCCTGAATAGCTTGTTGTAAGATATTGTAACAAATTATTTTTACAAATTATTCGTTAACTAATATTGCATATATCTATTCACATGATATTATGTCTATCTAGTCATAAAACTTAAATACAACCTTAATTCTAACATGAATACCTGTACATTGATTGGTGCTTGATCACAATTTCACTCATCCGTTTTTTCAATAAAATTGTGTAAAATTGTTTCTCTTCTTTTGTTGTAGCAGGATGAACATCTACTAAAAGATCTTCAATACTCCAAATAACTAAATCGGCTTTGGTTGCAATATGCCGCACCCACACTATTTGTGTCTGTATCATGACTGTAAATTTATTTTCCGTAAATATATCATTCAAATGATGAGTTTTATGTAAAAGTAATATATAAAAACTCACAGATGTAGTTATAAGCATAAGCCGTGACACAGATATTAGAATAGGTAAAGAATATCTCATAAATCGGAGTATCGTCAAAATTTACGCCTTCGATCCAGAATGGGAAAACCAAAGGTCTTGATCCTTCTTCTCCTTGTTTGTGTGTAGCCAAGTAGTAAAACAGCATGCCAAAAGCAAATAAATTCATCCCGACTCCTATACCACCGGTGAATATGATGGAAAGAATGCTGATCTTCCAGGTTTCAAGTTGATTTATAAAAAACCTCGCTCTATGAAACATATATACGAAGATTATTATTAAAAGTATATTTTATTGCTTTCCTACGTTTCTCCTACGATCCCCTATTTTACCCTCTTAGGTGTTGAATGTATAAAAATCTTTCCTTAGTGCACCTCTAGCGTACTTAGGGAATATTTCTTTCAAATTAGGTCTAGGTCGGCTGGCTTAGGCAGTGTGTTGTCCGAGAGTTAGACAGTCAGGAACCGGAATAGAAGCGGCTTTTCCTAGGCGTTAAGAAATGGGGTTCTTCTAAAATGGCGTATATAAAAGCTTTTTGAGGTCAGTAACTCAGTCTCAATCCCCCTGGTATTACAAATATCCATAAGCAGCGGTGACCACTCACCATCAGGTGTACCCACTGTCTATGTGAAAAAAAAGACATGCTACATACTTAGATATACATATTTGTTTTTATACTACTACTAGCATCCGCCCCGCGGTTTCACTCGCGACCCCGAGTGCATCGATCGCCACCAAACCTTACAGGAACACCCGCGGGGCTAATAGAAAGATTGTCTGAAAATTTCATCGCGATCAGTTCTGTGGTTTCGGAGTCTATAAAGAACATTCATGTTTATATATATAGATAGATATGGTCCGCCTGACGGTTTATTGTAAGATGTTCTCAACCCTGCAAAAAACTCTTCACACTCTTCTTGAAGAACCCCATGTAATGAAATGTTCAAACCTATATTTTTTTTTACTTTGTATAGGCTTGTTTAGTCGAAAGTGGTAAGCACACAGAGCCTAGAAGGAACTGGCTCTCAAGTGCAGCCGCTACACAGCACTTAAGTTTATAGTGTGGGAGTGATAATATAGAAATATTAAATCTAGTCGGATAAGATACGTATAGATTTGCTTGATTTTAATGATCGACTCGTACAATCAAACAAAATCGGGTAAATGTGTACGTATGTAACTTACGATCGACATCGTATTCTTTTGTCGATGTCGTTGTGGATCATTTTGAACAACATACATTCATGTATCTTTGAAACTTTGAATCAGTATTATACATCACTAGTCTTCCCAGTGGTTTCACCCGCGTATCCGGTATACTTAATATTTTTTTTCGTGAATTTTCATATAAAAATCGGGCCAAGTTCTTGAGTTATAAATGGTGTAAATTAACCCAACTTTGTCATGTATAAATATACATATACTTATATTATCAAGCGACAGTAACGATCAATAAAATCGAGCAAATGTGAAGGCAGCTGACAGATCTTATTGATCGTATCGTCAAAACACAGCATACCTATCAAGCGATAATAACGTTCGTCTTAAATGGAGAAAACCTGTAGGCACCAAATAGTTTATAATACACTTATTTATTCGGACATTAATGGATATACTCGTATGAGTGAATTATTCGTTCTTACCTGTATTTATTTCCTGTCGTGCAAACATAATTGAAGTCATCTCTCATAGCTTGCAATAAGTTATTGTACTGAGGTAAATTGAGTTTCGTGCATGAAAGTATTAGAATCCCATACGATATTATAAGAACATACGTCCCAGCTTCCGTTATATGTGGTATTTCAAAAATAGCTATGCCGTGATATAAAGATATGAGAGAGAATAATATAGCGATTGACTCGATTACAAATATTAATAAATTCTGATTCCAATACCTGAAATTTTAAAGAACGTCAACGAATTTAATCTATACTAATATTATAAAGCTAAAGAGTTTGTTTGTTTGTTTGAACGCGCTAATCTCAGGAACTACTGGTTCGATTTGAAAAATTATCTCAGTGTTGGATAGTCCATTTATCAAGGAAGGCTATAGGCTACTTTTTATCCCGGGAAAACACAAGATCCCTCGGGAACGCGGGCGAAGTCGCGGGGCGGAAGCTAGTATTAGGATAAATCTTATTAGGTAGATATATATAATAAACTAGCTTTTAATCGATAGAATATAGCCCATGTTACTCAGGGATAATGTAGCATTCTAATGGTGAAAGAATTTTTGAAATCAGTCTAGTAGTATTTGAGATTATTCGTTACAAACATACAAAACTACAATAATACATACAAATCTTTCCTCTTTTTTTTTTCTACAATTATTATTTATTTACAACAAATATTTACAATCAATGTATACAAACTATGATATATAGAAAGCATCCTCAAAGCCCTCGCTGCTGTCAAAGTCAAAGTCAAAGCCATTTATTCAGTTTAGGCCCTAAGAGGGTACTACTTCCAGACATCTTTATCCTCAATGTAATGAGCTACCTTGTAATAGGCTTTTTCTTTTAAAACTTTCTTTATGTAGGTATGATTTAAATTTAAAATCAGTCATCTTGGTAACTGAGATAGGTATCTACTATATAAAAATAAGTCAGGTTTTCCTTCCTGACGCTATAACTCCAGAATGCACGAACCGATTTCCACGGTTTTGCATTCGTTGGAAAGGTCTCGGGCTCCGTGAGGTTTATAGCAAAGAAAAACATAAGATCCCACGGGAACGCGGGTGAAACCGCGGGGCGGAAAGCTAGTTTTATTATAAAAGCGAACACTACATCCAAGAAATGACTTTTTAACTTTAGCTAATCCAAAATACGGAACTACTAATTTATCTTTTTGTCTTGTATTGATATTATGTATCTCCATTTTTGATTTAAACATTTCTATGTTTTTACGTATGAACATTATATTTTCATAAATGTAAAGTGATGGTAAAGTCATAACGTTTATATCTTTAAATAATTCCCTTAACGATTCACGAGGACCCATATTATAAATGGCACGAATTGCTCTTTTTTGTAATATAAATATAGTTTCTATATCTGCTGCAGCTCCCCACAGTAAAACGCCATAGGATAAAAGACTATGGAAATATGCAAAATAAACTAATTTGGCGGTCTCGACATTCGTCAACTGTCTGATTTTTCTAACAGCAAATTCAGCAGAACTTAATTTACCAGCCAAAGATTCTACATGAGGGCCCCATTGTAATTTATTATCTAATGTGATACCCAGAAATACAGTTTTATCTACTAATTCCAAACTGCTGCCATCTATTATTATCTGGTTGTCTACTTGCGCTACATTTGGAAGAGAGAATTGTTGTCGATTGGCGAGGTTCCCAACAGGCTGGCAGCGTTCCCTTTTTGGATGGCCAAGCTTATGCGTAGGCGGAAAAAGCTCCCAGACCGTCGGTCTCCCGAAACTCGATGAGCTTGGATGATCTTTATATTATGATGACTAGCTTTTCTGCTCGGTTTAACCCGCGTTTCCGGGATAAAATAGCCTATGTTAGTCGGTGAAGATGTAGCTTTCTAACGGTGAAAGAATTTTTAAAATCGGTGGAGTAGTTTTTGAGTTAAATTGCAACAAACAAACAAATCTTTCCTCTTTATAGTATTAGTTTAAATTTAGATGAAGAATGAAGTAACTACTATACTAGTACTACTAGTAGTACTATATTAGTATGAAGTATGATAAAATTTTCTTTCCCATATTCAATTTCAGCAATTTTCAGGGTATAATGTTTGTGAGTATTCAGAAGGACGCATTTTAATATTATATCTCGTAATAGTATAGGTAAAACTTACGGTCTCTTGGTATCCGCATCTGCAATATGGAATGCTTTTAAGATATAATAAAAAGTGTTATGGTATTTAAATGGATCAACAAATCCTTCTGAGGCAGCATAACTTTCTTTATTGTAAAATGATTTAATTTTATTTATCATCTTACGACCGTTGCACAGCTTTCCAACATTTGAAATGATGTTTCTTTGTCAAGTGTCAACACTATACGCGACTTATTCTGGATTGTGATAAATATTCTTATTTTTAATTTAATGTAATAACTTTTGTGAATTGAGATAAAATTTATGTAACAATAAAAGTTTAAATCAAATCAAGTGGAGTAGATTTCAAAAGAAATTATTTTAGATATTTAATCGCGATCAAAAGCAGTGAACTCTCAGTTATCAAAGTGTTTGGTGAATAGAAATCACGCTGTTGGAAAAATCTGCTGGGAAAAAAAGATCCAAAGTTTTATAAACTTACATTTTCTAAAGCATATTTTGAATAAAATGCAAATAAATCTGAAACAATATCAGCTAATAAATGAAAAATGGATACGGAATAAGGCTTCTAGTCAATGACAAAGGGAATTATCTGAAATGTCCTACTCTTTTATTACGAGTATATTATTACAGTTTCGATGCCATAATTTCGAGACCCAAATAGCACAGCGTTAGCTCCATCGCCCCGAGCCATGTTCGTCATAAATTAACTGTGAAAAAGACTTTATTGTTAACAACAGTGGCACCAGATTCTACGCCACCAATTTTGGCTTATTATCAGCTATAAGTACTGTAAGACTATTAAAGTAATGTATATTCACATTATTGATAGTTTTTTAGGATCGTTATTAGTAAAAGAGGATTCGACAGGATGTTGGCGCCAGTACAAAATCTGCGAGTTCAGATAGTCGTGTGAAAAGAATGTAGGTATATTACTTACATATTTATTTTTCCCCTTTTAGTACCTATTCTATATAAAATAAACATTAAAATTATTTGATTGAAAATCGTATATCATTTATGTTACAGTAGGTACACTAGCATTGCAATAATTTATATCAAGCATTTAATTTAAGTATATGGCTTGTAAATTTTTTAACGCATGAAATATGCTTGTTTGTAATATTGTTCCTCTAACTCTGAACTAAACGGAGTTTTCAATCAGTATACAACGACTGCATTTCTCTATGTGAATTATTAATAGTTTTAGTAAGTAACCTCGGCGGCGAAGTAGGCAGTGAGGCAAACCACAGGACCGCAAAACTTTTGTTCAAACATTAATAATTTCTTGTAAACTTCAGCGGAGCCATCCATTGATGAATGTTGGAAATACGTAATAATTGTACCTACCTATTGAAAAAAAATATACGTGTGGCACTCGGGGACTGCCGCGGTAAAGCTATTGCATAGCATTTTTTATCAACTTATGCAATTATAATTATTTATTTATTTATGCAGTTTTTTTTTCTTTATACTACTAAGCCCGTATTAAGAAAAAATAATAGGCTGTCAATAAAGGCTTATTTACACACTGAGAACACTGTGTCATCTCATGATTAGGCTGTATCGGCTGGAACCCTTTGCCTTCTCGAAATAAGGGAAAACAAAAGAAAAAAATAATAGGCTGTCAATAAAGGCTCATTTACACACTGAGAACACTGTGTCATCTCATGATTAGGCTGTATCGGCTAGAACCCTTTGCCTTCCCGAAATAAGGGAAAACAAAAGAAAAAACTGATACTGACTGACAGGGAAGCGTTCATTGAAAACTGCTAATAGAATTTAAGGCGACGCCTTGAAGATTTTGGTTGCAAGGATTCCAATTTTTCTCAACAATGACTGAAGCGAACGAACTGAAATTTATTGTAAGAATTCATCATGTCTTTGACTTTATATTGTACGTTGCATAACACGATTGGTTAACTTTTATAACACAAAATAATTAATCAAAAATACCTCTTTAAAATAAGAGATTCCAATATTACCGGCGTTGAGGATCGATTTGAAGTTCCAAACTTTCTACATATATTAATTGAAACTGATACTATAAATTGTACTTAGGTTTTATGAATTATATTTCTTGATTCGGTCGCCGCGCTCAAAGCCGGAAGCCCGCGATAAAAGCTATACAATAGCTTAAAAGTTTAATTTTATTGCTATGGTGTAAGTATTTGCTTTTACAAATGAATAACATTCGTTTACCGTATAAAAGAGTAATAGATGGACACCAAAGCGATACTATAAATAGAAATATAAATATTTTTTACTGAAACTGCTCATAGATCGCTCGTAGTTTTTGATGAAAATAAAGTCGTTGCAATAAAACCTTGAAATCTTTTATGCAATGCGTCTAGCAAGCGTCTAGCTGCCGATTTTAGCAAGCTTACTAAGATTATGTTCGTCTAACCAGACGTTCGGATAACCATCCGAACTGCTGGCAGAGTATTCTCATCGTCGATATGTTCCATCATCAACAAGTTCAACGACTCGTGAAGCGACACGAGTATCTCGATTTGACTTTACACACTGCGTAAATTTGCATGCAAAGACAAGCTATTTAAACCTATGACTTACTTTTCTTTCCTACTAATTCTGTTATTTTGTTTGAATGTATGGATGTTTGTGACTTAATCACGCATAAACGGCTGAATGAATTTAGATGAAACATGGCAAATAAATAGATCATACTCTGGAATAACATATAGATAGCTTTTTATCCCGGGTAAATAAAAGAACACGGGTGAAACCGGGGGCAGAAGCTAGAAGTAAATATAAATATAAAAGCCATGCTCTCAAATGATTTTATCCTTGTATCCTACAAATAAAGTACCTACGAGTTGAGCATTACTCGAAAACAGTATTCAGTCAAGCGCAAAGTATCAAGAGGGACGCAGTTTAAAACTTCACTTTTTACGATTTATTCTGTTATGAACGTGACTTGGTTATTGATACTTTGGTATAAATATGTACGAGTATGTAGCTTCTAATAAATAATTGTTATAACACGTACGTACGTGATTTTTGAAATGAAAAGCAACGAACCTACGCTTTTTCCCAGAAAAAAAAGGTTTCTTGGATAAAGATTAACATTAGGTTTAGCAACTTTGGCGGCAAATGTTTGTTGGAAAATTGTTATAAACGCGGTTCTCTAATGAAATTTGATTCACCAAATATTTTAGTTTACGATAAAACGAAACCAAAATGTTGTACGGCAATTATTCACAGTCAATCCATTTTAATACAAAGTTAGGTAACAGTTAAAACAAATTGTCTTCAGTTCGGAGTAACACTCGAACAATAAAGTGAACATTTACAACTCCCGAGACACAGCTGGTTGCAGTTAAACCGCGGCTTTATGTTACCGGCGCTTCTATTAGACGTCATTATTACACTTACCTACCAAATTTGTAGCAATTTAATCTGGTATATTTAAGTACAGAAGCTGAGTAAGCGTTTGCAATAAGCTACTACACTTACACGTCCAGGTTTGGGTTGTTCGATATAATTTTGCTTTCGAGCTCAGGATTTAGGCTTGGCTAAGTGGACCACAGTGTGTTAGAGATAATCCTTTCTATTTACCAATTCTAGGCACGCTTCTCTTGTACATCTCTATTTGTGGAGTTGTACGACTGACTTTAATCCTGTACAGTGTAATTGTTTATGTATAACAACAAAATGTGAAGTAATCTTTTAAGGATGGAGAGTAAATACCTACTTTATTATCTAAAACCAACTCAGAAATCGTGAAAATAAATAAATTTTATACTATAAAAGATACATATTTTATCCGTTCGTTTTATACCAACAATAAATTAAATTAACGAAAACTTGAAACTTTCAAGGCTAAAGAGTATTTCTTATCGGTAAGCGTGTTCGATCTTAGGCTTCGTTTTCGTCCTTGGACGGCTCGAAAGACAAACGTAAGCCCATTCAATAAAAAAAAAATAGTTTGTATTTTTGTTGTAAATTTATACTTGTTGTAAATAAAGTGTATTATTATATTAACTGAATAAAAGAATCTTACTAATAATTTTGTTTGATATTAACATTAAAACAATTCGAAATAGTAACAAATTACATTAATTGATAAAAATCTGTCTCCAAGCACCTTCCAATGTGTTCCAGAAGCTGCACTTGAGAGCTAGTTTACTGTTAGGCTATGTGCGCCACCTTCGGTCACATCATCACTTATCAAAACTATGGTAAAAAACCTACTCACATTAAAAAAAATATAGATACCTAGGTACTATTTCCGAATGAAGTTTTTTCAATGCCCTGAAACTAATCATAAAAGCTACTCTAGAATTTGTGAATCAAAGATTACCCACTAGGGTGGCTAGGTATTCACCTTTATTGGAGCTGATGATGTATTTATTTACTAGACCTTTTAATTGAATAACAGCATTTATAGGATTGCTTTGAATAAACAAAATGTTATTATAAGTCTTTCTAATATCGATTTATTTTAAAATAACTAAGATGAATATGGTTTTAATTAAATAATTTCGCAGGAGGATCGGATGACTATCATACTTTATAATTTATTTATTTAAACAGCGAAAATGGGTACGAAGGGTTTTTATTTAACAGAATAATAATTAATTTAATTTGCCGCAGGAGAATTTACGTGAACGGAATTAATAAGTATATTTATTTTGCGTGGTTAATTTACACTTGTATAGGTAGGTACTATATTTTAATTATCATATGGCTTTATATGTTGAATTATACATTATTATTAAAAATAATATGACAAAATTCATCAATAGCACAATAAAATTTGACTGGTGTCTCGGTAATTATTTAGTAGGTACTTGACAAATATCTAGACCATGCATAGGTATCTATTTTTAGATTATAAGAAAACTTATAATTTGTCAGTTAATAATAGTAATACGAGTAAACGTAAGCGTAATATAGATCATCTGTGATGAGGGAACTATAGAACATAAGTGACATTTTAATATAGATAAGTCAGTGATTCTACACCAGTTGGATTTAACATTCAAAATAATGCTTCAAGCTTTGTACGTAGTTGTAAAAGCTCAATTATATGTCCGGGACCGGATGTGAAAAATTAATGTGTTCCGTAATGGTGCCTCGGCCGTGTCCGGTGGCAGAGACCGATAGGAGCGGTCCGGCCCGCGTCCGTTTTACCAGCATTTATAATCAGAACGACACATGGTGCTATGTGCGGTGCTTATGACTTAAACCCTACTCATTTTATAGCAAAGCAATTTAGTATTAACACGACTAGAGCTCATCAGAGGCCAGGAATCAAAATAGTGATGTGACGACCACGTGCTAGGATTACCACCTAGATGGATTGTCAATTCATCACGAGGCCGAATGCCGTTTAATGCAAATGACTCATTTCAGTTTAAGACCCGAACGGTCTTAAGTGGTCTATTGGTATGGGTTATCAGTAAAAATCATTCCAGCTCCAGTTCATAAATTGTAAAAATCAAGAACTACTGTAGCATTGTAAGAAACATAGATTTTTCGTTCTCTTAATAGGTATTCACATTAATTTGTACTGTACCCATGAAGGTACCGCAAGATGTCTTCTAATTTGTACTGTACCCATGAAGGTACCGCAAGATGTCTTCTAATTTGTACTGTACCCATGAAGGTACCGCAAGATGTCTTCTAATTTGTACTGTACCCATGAAGGTACCGCAAGATGTCTTCTAATTTGTACTGTACCCATGAAGGTACCGCAAGATGTCTTCTAATTTGTACTGTACCCATGAAGGTACCGCAAGATGTCTTCTAATTTGTACTGTACCCATGAAGGTACCGCAAGATGTCTTCTAATTTGTACTGTACCCATGAAGGTACCGCAAGATGTCTTCTAATTTGTACTGTACCCATGAAGGTACCGCAAGATGTCTTCTAATTTGTACTGTACCCATGAAGGTACCGCAAGATGTCTTCTAATTTGTACTGTACCCATGAAGGTACCGCAAGATGTCTTCTAATTTGTACTGTACCCATGAAGGTACCGCAAGATGTCTTCTAATTTGTACTGTACCCATGAAGGTACCGCAAGATGTCTTCTAATTTTCACGCTCATCTAATTATCGTATTTTTTATACTTATCCGAATTTAAATTAATATTTTACGTTATTTGCTCTACTTTTGCTTTACCTATCAGATCCTGAACAACATCGGATATTAATTAAGATCAGATCAGTGCAGATCTATTTGATACAGGCCTATCGCAGTTATCAAGCCTTTCAAAGCTATCGTAGTCATGGCTGTTCGCGCATCAACAATAGCCTTTCATGCATCATGGTGCTTTACAACACTCACAGGGTATTCACACGTTTTAGCTTACCTACGCTAGAAAACAAATGCGTACCTTCATTATAATGATAATAGTACTTTAAGGTATTAATATTCAATTTGCTTGGATTCTTACTCAAGCAAAACTATTTCATATGCATAAAGAAAGACAAATGTCCTCTTACAGTATTAAAAGATACTCTCTATTTTGGTGTGTTTATTATAAAAATAATAGTATTTAGGTCTTATACTTTTATTTTACTTCAATTCTGGTTTTTGGCATTGTAAGGAGTAATAAAATTCTGAACAACGCTAATATAATGACCTAAAAATTAAAATGTCCAGAAGGAAGGAGTGTCGCGTCAATGGAAACATGAAATATGTAGGTCAGTATTGACTTGTGTGAGTGGGGGTATTGTTGTTCACTTTCGCAGTTACCTATGTGTGTGCGGGTGATATAAATATCATAACTGTTTTCCCTAAATGGGGGAAATTTGGGAAAATGACAACACTTACCGATGGAATGTAATTTTATAAAGATTTTCCCATTTTAAATTTTTTTACACGTTTTGTTTGCATTTATAAATGCCGTTTTTAAATTACGACTGTGATGACCCACTAGTTGTGTAATTTTAATGTCAGTGCATTATGGTGATTAGTCTATCTATCTGGGTAGAGTCACGATACCCCTATGTAAATTTATGGACCTAACCATGAGAATACTAATAAAATAGACTTTGTATCTGCATTTATATGCATGTGCAATGTGGATACTAACCTCGAAGATGATCTTGACATGGTTCTTAAAAATAAAACAACAAAAAAACCGGCCAAGAGTCGGACTCGCGCAAGAAGGGTTCCATACCATTATCTATAAAAACGACAAAAAAAAATCTGTTGTATGGGAGCCCCACTTAAATATTTGTTTTATTTTTATTTAATTATTTATTTTTAAAGTGAATATATATATAAATATTCTGTGAATATTTCAAACGTCTACCTGTTGCCGTTATCAATATCGAGCAAAAACGAGCAAAAAATCACGATTGTTGTATGGGAGCCCCCTTAAATATTTATTTTATTCTGTTTTTTAGTATTTGTTGTTATAGCGGCAACAGAAATACATCATTTGTGAAAATTTCAACTGTCTAACTATCACGGTTCATGAGATACGGCCTGGTGACAGACGGGCAGGCAGACAGACAGACGGACGGCGGAGTCTTAGTAATAGGGTCCCGTTTTACCCATTGGGTACGGAACCTTAAAATGAGATGCATGTAGATTAAAACCCGAAAAAAACATACCTTTTACGAAAGATGTTGCCCTCGATCTTTTTATTGGAACATAGCTTTGGAGGAGAATGGCGACATTCCGAATCTGATAACATGTTTTGGGACAGGCTTTAATTCAACTATCATATTAATAATGACTAATTTTGAGTAGATTTGAATATTTTTGATTGATACAGTGACAAATAACATATTGGTATACCCTATGCCGTCACATATTCACGTTCATAAAGGCGCAATGTGGAGGCTGGTTCATCCAAACTTAGTGTAATGAATACGTGACTTATCTTTAAGTCGCAGGCTGAAACGACAGAGCTTATACACTCTGAATACTTGCACGTTTTCAGCCATTGAACGATCGCATAAGCACTTAGTTGAAAGCATGAAGAAGATGGTAGAATCATTTGTAACGTTCATAAGTGCCTTATTAGGGCCTAAACTGAATAAATGATTTTTGAATTGAATTTGAATTTGATGTATCTTCTCCTTCAGATCATCTTGCTATGAGTTGTAACTTAAAACTTTATTTGAATATTCCATAATTTCATCACTTTTTTTTCATACATATTGAATTTCCGTTTACTATCTTAAGTTGATTTTTAACACACTTAGAGTTCGGGGTCACATACAATGGGGAATATCAAAATACGATACTAATGTATTTTTTCGGAACTAAAATATTTTCATTTTCATATACCTTTAATGAAAACAAAAGAAGTTTGGGAATAAATAATATACAAGAATAAGATTAAAATGAATGCTATCAGCTGATAATCATCACACACAAGGATAGGTGAAGATACTTTACCGCAATCGGTCATCACTGATTTTATCCTCCTATTTGTTCCGTTTTTATTATTCACAGACAAAATACGTTAAATAGTTTCCACAATTTGCAAAGCGTTTATTAAATACACGGTATTCGAAGAATCGCGCTCAGCTCTCGATAAACAAACACAGTTAAGTATAAAAGCACGTCCCGCTATACCTCGATGGACGTAGTTTCGCAGTAATAGGGCCCTCGTTTATCCCCTGGGCACGAGTAATCACCTAATTAATATCTACCGTTCGATAGTTTTATGGTTTCGGATGACCCAATGATGGTTACAAGAATTACGGCTGAATAGGAGTATTCCAAATAGGATATTAGATATAATAAGGGCTGTAGGTGATTGATATTCATTTTAAATTACAACATAAGGCGTCTTAATCACATAATATTGTTGTGTTTAGATACACGAACCCACGAGTAGGTACCTACTTTTAATCAAAAAAAATGTAGTAATAAATTGGTAGATACGTATATAGTCTAACTAAAGTTATTGGTTAATCTGGCTGGACTACAAGCTTTGTGAGTTAACCGGTTGTAATATAACAAATGAACTACGTAAGCGGATTAAATAATCCACTTTAATCGAATATCGATATAAGTCAACCGTAAACTGCTCTCTTGTAAGGAATGAAACAACGTTGCGCTACAAAAAGGATAATATTAAAAAGTATTAAACTCTTCAGGCTATCAACTATTATGTGCTCAATATTCTCTTCATTCCAATAATGCAATGTACAAACAATATAGTAATTTTATTTATTAAGTTTATGTTTAAAAAATTACCAAGTGACGTACTTAAAAAAAACTTACTTTTTTTATTTATCCACCAAATAATATTGGAATTATACGGAAAGGTTTTGGTGGACTTAGTTGCCTCGTTATTAAAAGATCAATCGAGTTTCATATATCGGAAAATTAATTTGAAGTTATAAAATATATCATAAAGACTATCCGCCTCCATGACATCGTTGTCAGTATTTTATTAATTAACGTAGTTTTTTATACAAAATGTTGTGACAAAAAGCTAAACATGTTTATGTGGTTTTCCACACGTAACCCTATCAATGTCGCATCCAAGGAAAGTTGTTTCTTTAGAATCTGTTCGCAGGTCGTTGTTATTGCGATCACGTGCCACGGGACCTAACCGTCCCGGTGTTAGTCGACAAATTGATATTTTTCAGATACTCCTTGTGCAAACAAACTCTTCCACTCTGAAAGGAAGTTGATATATAATGTAACCGATCAAGTATAACTGGCTGACTGAGTTGATTTTGTTTTAAAGATAAAGTTTTTGAAGTACAGTGAAAAAAGCTTCTTGTTTTTTGGAAAAGACTGAAAGTGCAGATCATCAGCATCTTTTCAGGAACTGATTTTGATGAATTGGACAGAAGAGTAGTTTGAATCAGGGAGAAACACAGTAGGTACACTTTTTATTACAGGAACGTGAGTAACAGCTAGTGTAGTATAACTAAGCTTAAAAAATGTCACAATGTATTTTTTAAGGAATAGAAACTGAAATAGTATTTGTCTGTATTTTTAATCGGTAGTGTAGTACATCTTCCAAATGCAAGCCATAGCCAACGGAAACTAATTTCAAACTAAACAGTTATGTTTACAGCAAAAATACAAAGTACCTACAATTTATAATGTCTAATATATAAAATTCTCGTGTCATAGTGTTTGTCTGCAAACTCCTCCAAAACGGCTCGACCGATTCTTATGAAATTTTATATGTATATTCGGTAGGTCTGAGAATAGGTCGTGGGCTATTTCTCTAAGCTTTATACCGCTACGGTGGTGAAACCGCGGGGGACAGCTAGAAATATATAGAAAAAAATCCTTGAATCTGAAGTTGCTGCCGATGGGCAAGGTTCTCAAAAGGTTGGCAACGTTTTCTCTATGAATGGCAAAGCTAATGCGTTGGCAGAAAAAGCTTCCCGCACGCTGGTTTCTCGAAGACTCGATGAGTTTTGATAAAACACGAGCAAATCGGCAAACTTCAGACCACCATGGTCACGACCACGAAAGGCATAAACGTATGGTTTGGTCCAATAAAAATGTATTTTTTGAATTTTCCGCACCGGTCGCAGCCGCCCCTGCGACTCTACAAGTCGTCGGTATGTGAGATGGCGCAAGTGTATCAACACATGTGGTATCCCAAACAAGCGACTTGACGTCATACAATTTATTATCAATTATTTTCCATGAATTATTCAACTTTTTCGGAATCCAAAGAATCACATTAAAAAGAATCCGTTTGAATGGTAAGAGTAAAGGTTAACATAGACTTAGAAGATTTAAGAGATAGAGCTCCGGTGGTTTTCTTGTGCTATATTAAGAAACCCAAAAAGTTATAATGGTTCTTTATTTGCACTAATTTTAGTAAATACCTACAAGCCTATACTTCCCAATAGCAGGTCTATTTGAAATATTTTGTTGTAAGGACATTTTTAATATTTTCATTTTATTTAGAATTTCGCTGGTCAAAGCTGTTATCAACAAATATCTAAACTAGAAGCGTTACTAGAGCATGCTAGAGCTTTTTAAATCCTAAAGCATTTAGATCATGTTCTATAAAGTTATGCAGCAACTTTGAAACATCTGACCCGTCAGACGTGTCTTTGTGCGCCACTCAACGTTCTGAGCTCAAACGCGTGTGTTCTAATAGATAACGCACAATAGGATGCCAACTAGCCCATATTCAAACAATTTAACACTACAAATGAACCCACTATACCTACTATACATAGCACTCAATCATTTGAATTCCAATACAATAATTTTATATTGTATACTGCGCTTTAATTTTTATATATTCCATTGCAACCACTGTTCAAATATTTTAAGCGTAAAAAAGTATTTCTGTGACTAACTGTTTGACAAAGTTTGATTCGACATTTTTATTTTATTTTATATACTTACCAAATTTTGCATTATTGGTCCAAGAAAAAAAAACCGGGCAAGTGCGAGTTGGACTTGCGCACCGAGGGTTCCGTGCAAACTTCGTCCATCGTTCATCCATCACGGAAAATGCACAATTTTATTTATTTACCTTATTTGAGGTTGGCGCCAATTAAGCTAGACTTCTAAATTGTATGAGCGCCCATACAACTCAGAGGTCTTTATCAATTGGAGTTACTATGTATGTATGGGGACATATATTATAATTTTCAACTTTTTTTATTTTTTAGAATTTTTCCTTTTTTGCGCTGTAAGACCTTGCTTTTTGCCAATTTTTTTTTTTTATATGTGAGTTGATTGAATGAAAGGTAAATTGCGGTGGACGATTTATGACGTATTAAAAAAAGCTACTTACAAGATCTCGTTCAAACCAATTTTCGGTGGAAGTTTGTATGGAAATGTACATCATATTTTTTTTTTAGTTTTATCATTCTCTCATTTTAGAAGTTACAAGCGGGGGGGGGACACACATTTACGACAGACAGACAGACTTTTCGTAATTCTTATTGATTGTTTTTTTTTATCGTTTCAGTGAAGCATTATTTTCTTTTGTAAGGTGACATCACTCTATATCTATTATTCTTGTGTTTCATCACAATCTTCACCATCGTGTGTCGTAAATGATACTGTGAAATTATACACCTAGTGCAAAATTTTGAAACTGATTGACAATTAGGTCGATATATTTCCAAAAATATAAGAGTAAATCATACTCCCTACATTAAATTATACATGGCGAATAGCGATATGCGACTATTGGATGAATTTTGAACTTGGAATAAACTTGCAATCTAAATTCATGGGACGCTAGTCCAGTTTCCGCTGGGCCACTACTGGTTTTACCTATTTGTGCATTTACAGTACGTTTGTTTACTATTTGTGAACGAAAATATTGCAGCTGGTACGCGACGTGACTTTATTTTGCGGTTCGATTGATGGCAACTTTTCAATCTAAGTACCTAACGTAAGAAATAGTCGTTTTGAGAGGTATGAGTTGCCTAATGAGTTTTAGCTTTGTCGCTGAGCGACCACATCGCCTAATAAATTATAAGTACAAAGATACAACAAAAAATTATAATATTACGACTTTTATGAACTTAACCCTAATTTTAGTAAAGCATACAATATTTTCGCTTTGTCGGCCGATGGATAGACTAAAGATATCATCTACTCATGGTTTTGCCATGATAAAGTCCACACTTGGTAAAAACGACATAGTGATCCATCTAGGAAGTATTCAATGATTGTGATTATTTATTACTTTTCTTTCCAAGGAATCAAATATAATCATTTATACGAAGGAAGTTCAAAGCGTCGCGTCCTTGCAAACATTTGTTGTCTGTAATGCGACTGTAAATAAAAATCGTTTACTCAGGTCCTGTATTTATTTTTGGTCGATCAGTACTAATTCATCGGTAAGCAACCGATTAATTCATTGGTTTTCGAACATATTGCGTATACCTATATATACAAGTCAAGCGTGAAAATTGTGTATCTTATAATGATTAGAATAAATATAAATACCTATATAACAGATAATGTGAAGTGAAGATAGTCTTATAGCTTGGCGATGAATTAGCTTGAAATCTTAATTAATAATTGTATAGATACTCTGTTAACAAAAGTATCTAACTACTAGTATTGTTACTAAATAATGACGTTATTATCAATGGTCTTCGAGTGAAATATGACTGCATATATGTAAATTTAGATACATAATTAATTAGAATAAATGGGACACAAACAATTTATTCTTAATGGGTCCCTAAAATATAAGACCAAGGCAACTTAAGACAGGCAGTAGCAAACTTCGACGACGGAGCTATAACTGAGTTTAAACAACGATTATTATTGTTTAGAACTTATCTGATATAAAATTAGCTTTGCTTCCTACGTAATTGTTTGTGTTTACCGAGATTGCGTAGTTTACAACAGCCGCTTTGAAATAATAGTTACATCAACATGAACAAAATACGTTGACAATGGATTTGCTATCTTATTGTAACGTGACGGGCCGAAGCGTCGCGCGTCGCACGCGTGATTGGGCCTCGTTCAAATGTAAACATAAACCCTACCACGTTTACTGTCAGTTCGAGACGGCTCCCTTGTGTTATAAGGAAGGAAAACGTATTTAAAAGACTCACGACAATCAATCGAGGATATATTATTTCTAATGCGAATTTATATTTAGAGTTAAATCTGGTAAAGGTTCTCGATTAAGTGAAAAGCAGATCGACAGTTGGTAGGGGCGTGAACACATTCAGGTGTATGAAAAGATAATGCCTTATATAAAATTTCTATTATATCAACCTCTTATTTCAACGTAATCGTATATGCTTTTATTTTTAGACTTCCATAAACTATCTATTTCCAGGGCTGGGCAAAATACATGCTTTGCTTTAATTGAAATACATATTAAAAAATACTGTATCGCAAGTAATTAAAATACGAAATACAAAATATCTTTAAGTACCTTACTTATTATATTTGAAATATAAAATACAGTATTTTAGCTATTTTTGAAATACGAAATACAAATTACAAAATAAGTAATCTAGACCAGCACGGGCTGAAAAGTAGAGGAAAACAAGATTAATTAATCAGTAAAACCAGAGTTTCCATTCATGAACCTACACACACACCTATTGTGTTCCGACAGCTGCCAGTTTCCGAGAGCTAGTTTCTAGGCTTTGTGTGCTTACCACCTTCGGCCACATCATCACTTAACATAGTGAGATTGTGGTCAAACACAAGCCTATACAAAGTTGAAAAGAGCACTAGATTTTTAAATGTAAAAAAATGATTCCGTGAAAAAACTAAAAACAAACCGTTATGACTTGCTAGCTTAACATTGACATTTTGGCGTGCATTTTTTTTGCGTTTTGTTCAATGTCTAGGAAAACATAGGCTTCTTATCTCAATGGTTTTGTTGGCCAATTATGACGTACAGTCATAGCGTACAGTAATAGATAACAGGTGCAGTAATAACCAAATAGCTAGTGAGATAGACCTATTCTGTTGCACTCGGAGTGAATTCACAAGAATCGCATAATTTAAAATTTGTTACTTACATCTATCATTACAGAATTAGGATTAACCCTGTAATGATAGATGTAAGTGAGAATAAATAAATAAATAAACTCCAATAGCTGCTTTAACATAATTACACTCTCGCCTCCTCGCACTCACACTCACGATCGCTAAATGAAGGTTAAATGTATTTTAATGTTCAAATGTATTTTGAAGCCTCAAGTATTTGAAATACTAATTACAAAATACCTCGGCGTCAGGTATTTGAAATACGTATTACAAATTACATTTTAGGGAAGTAATTGAAATACAAATACCCGTATTTGTATTTCAATTACGTATTTTAATTACAAGTAGGAATTCAAATACTGCCCAACCCTGCCTATTTCAATGTTACATTATATTAGGAGAATAATATTTTTATGAGTGGTTTTCAATATTTCTTTATTATATAGAAGAAATAAATCTATGTGTAATTTTGAGAAATATAATGATCATTAAAAGCTATCCAAACATGCAAACAGGTTTGTGTTGAAAATTAAACATTTATCGACGAATATAATAACTGCATGCCGTATAACTTTACATTAATTTGATGAAATAATATTAATAGGTACCTACTTATCAAAGTTGAAATAAAATCACCGACTTTTTTGAGTAAATTTTATCGACCTGCATGTTGTGACGTACGTGGATGTACGGACTTGACATATACCTAGTAGTTTAAAAACTGAAACCTAAAGAAGGTACCTACTCTACTACGTACTTACAATAATGAATTTCATAATTTCCAATGTATAATTTATAAATTATAAATGCGAAAGTGACTTTGTTTCTTTGTTACCATTTCACGCTGTACCGATCGCGATGAGATTTGGTACGCAGATAGCCTATGGTATGAAGAAGGACATCGGCAACTTTTTTCTCGGGAACACAGGTGGAACCGCGGGGGACAGCTAGTAAAAAATATCTCCCACGCTAAGGAATATTATCTTTTTACCTGCATCGATCGTCATAGATTATATATTTTTTTTATACCACTAAGGCGGCAAACAAGCATACGGCCCGCCTGATGATAAGCGGTTACCGTGGCCTATTAATATAATTCCTTCTTTATTTGACCCTCAAGATGATAAAATAACACCACAGTTTATTACTGAGCAATGACTTGGTTAACAAATTTTCAGCGAGGTTCAGAACATAGAGGAAATGCGATTACACCGGAAGCGGAAGTTAGTATAACTTCAGTGCGTTGAGCATCCGCACTACATTCGCATTTTGTGGACATACGCGTACATCATTATTGCTATAAAATAATTTAGTTCGGTTTTAGTATTATTGTTTACGTTTCTGTCGATTGATTTATACATAATTTGCTTATTTGTTTTGGCAGTTTAAAATGTAATGTTAAAAGATAATCTACTTCCCAGTTACACTTACGTTCTCGTAAAAACTTTTTAGGACTTTTTAAGGACTATTCCTTGCATAAAATTCACTTACCAATACAAAAATACCTCATTTCAAGAAAAAAAAACTTAGGAATAAACATATTTACAATTTATAAGTGAACATAATAATGTTAGTATTCGAATTATTCAGTGAATTATTGCATGAAATAACTAAAACAAATTCTTGGTGAAAATTTATGAAATATCTCTTAAGATTTTCATCGCTGTAAGCTCCGTGATATGAGATTTCTGCATACTTTCCTTCGGAAATAGACGTTCAAACACGGAAATTGCAAAACAGATACGAAAGCATATAAATGTTTCATAGGAATGCAAAATTTTTCCAGTTATTTATAGGTAAAGATCAGTTCACTCGCGATTAATTTAATGAAAATTGTTGAGATACTTACAAAAAATAATTCCATGCTATTTAACTACTTAATTGTAATTTGAATAATTTGATTGGATTTTTTTATTTTTTAGATAGGCCATAATCGCACCAGTTTAAGATGTAACCATTAGGTAGTAATACAAGCCTAGAAGTGAACTGGTTCCCAAATTCAGATAGGAGCTTGGTGATAGATTTTCACTTTGAGGGAGGTAGTCAGTCAGGTGGGTGGGTATATACTACGAAGTACAAATATAAAATTAGCGATAATCCATTGCTAGCCAATATTTTAAGTTTTTTTTTTGGAAATTATAACATCCATAATTTATACTTTATTTACAACAAGTATTTACAAACTATAATATATAGAAAACATCCTCAAAGCCCTCGCTGCTGTCGATAGGCAAGGTACCCAACAGGCTGGCTGCGTTCCCTTTTTGAATGGCTTATGCGTTGGCGGAAAAAGCTCCCAGTCCGTCGGTCTCCTGAAGCCTCGATGAGCTTGGATGATATAATCCGAGCAAATCGGCGAGCCTCAAACCCCTATGGACCCAAGGTTTCTACCGCGAACGGCATGAACAAAAATTTGGCTAATACAAGCGTATTTTTTTAATTTGGATTTTTCATCACCGATCGCAGCCGCCCCAGCGACTTTACAAGTCGCCAGTATGTGGGAAGGCGCTAGTGTAACAACACACGTAGTATCCCACACCAGCAGCTTGCCAACACTACACGGGATCGAAGTCATAATTTATTGAGGGTACCAACTTAAAATTGCCGAAAATATTATCTGCCTTTAGTAAAAAGCAGAGAAAAATATGTTTATTTTCGTACCAATAGGCAATTGGGTAAATGAAACGCCAATCCATCCATCAAAAGGGGTGTCGAATGTTGTAGGGATCGACTTGTGGCATATCAACATGAGTGGTATTGCCGGATATCATGCGAAGTCACGCATGCTGTCAACACAATCGTATAACGAGTCGTCACTAGCTTCACCCGTGACACCCTTCCACGATGAACTACTACTACTTATAGTTGATTCTGGTTTATCTATAGTGGATCTCATTAGCAATTAAGCGTCAATAATTCGGATGTTTAATTTAGTACGGAGCTATCGATTCGTGATTCTAAATAGGTGTTATAAATTATTATTGTAATATAAGCTAATTTCACTTTACTTTCCAAGATAGAGCATGGAATCAAAGTTCAGTCAAGTAAGAGGTGAACTTGCCTCAGTTTTCAGATCTTTTTAAGGCGATGAACAGAGTCAAATTTTAGATAATAATAATTTACATAATTAATTATTTGTGATTTGTATAGCTATTTTCTGTAATGATTGCCAGAGAGCGAAAAAGCCTGTAAAGTATAATTTTGAAATACTTTGGCAATTTCCTTCATGTACCTACTTAAAATTACTTACTTATAGTCTTACTTACTTAGAGTGAGTCTATATTCTAATTCTATTTTCTAATTCGAATGGAACCGTAAAACTAAAAAGTAAATAAGATTCGAATAGAGTCCTCATATGATTGAAAAGTGCATTTACTTATTTAAAAGTTAAAGACAGGTACTGAAATTTAATTTTATCGTTACCATTGAGGGCATTCAACATTCACTGACCACTAACAGCTAATAGTCCAGTTGATTTCTGCGCGAATTTTCTGGAGAAATATACCTACTTCATTTATACGGTCGGTACATCTATACTAATACTAATAAACTAATAATATTATAAACACGAAAGATTTGTATGTAAGTAAGTATGTTTGTAACGAATTGGCTCAAAAAGTACTGGACCGATTTTAAAAATTCTTTCACTGTTAGAAAGCTACAACTTCACCGAGTAACAAAGGCTATATTTTATCCCGGAAACGCGGGTAAAACCGCGCG
This sequence comes from Tetheella fluctuosa, assembly GCA_951216915.1. Classification (NCBI taxonomy): domain Eukaryota; kingdom Metazoa; phylum Arthropoda; class Insecta; order Lepidoptera; family Drepanidae; genus Tetheella; species Tetheella fluctuosa. The sequence goes on along the minus strand of OX578222.1, from coordinate 6,918,783 downwards.
GAAAAGCAAGTTTTCTATATGTAGGCACTTATCTAAATTAGTAAATAAAATGTATGCTAATAAAGAATCAAGAGAATAAGATATTATTTGACTTACTTTTTATTTACAACGCAGTATTACGTGCTTGATTATTGCCATTACTGATGCGACAGCGAGGGAAATAAATATTGCCGGCACTGAATAAAAAATGTTCAAATGTTTCGGCGTGGCTCGCATCTTGTTTACACACTCATGCTGCCGGCAACTTCCGGCCGATGCACGCTTGAATATTTCCCTTTAAAACGTTTACATCATACGAAATGTACGAAACATTTGCGGTTGCGTTAACAATAATAGAAAATGTCATTGATTTTTTTGCACGGAAGCAACAATGAGGACGAAAGATAAATTTAATTAATTTTACGTTCCTTTTACTTTTCGTTAATCATTGTATGAAAAAAAACTGGACACTGTATACCTAACAGGTATCCATACTTTTACATTTTAAATCCGAAACTCTATTGGTTTGGCTTTCATGCCTAAGCAATGGACCGATTGCGATGAAATTAACATGCAGGTAGCATGACATGGAGGACACCGGATACTTTTTATGTTGGGGACGCGGGTGAATCCGTGGGGGATAGCTAGTGATTTACAATTAAGTCTTATTTAAATATCACTAAAAACAGATTTTATTTTCACATTTTGTGATAAGGAAATAGTTTTTAACGACGATCGCTTTAAAAGTTTGTGACATGAAAGTTGCAACAAGTTAAGGTTAGACGTTAATTTAACTTTGAAACTCCGTTTTTCCAAGAAGGAATACAGCTCACTTTCTATTTCATCATAAAGTTTCATCCGCATGAAAATACTTTTAAAATGCACACTGTAGGTCAATAATGTTTAGGAAACGATGAGGCATTTTCATACTACCTTAGAGTAAATAATATAATACCTAATATACTATAATGTGACACTTCAACATTGTTTGGAAAGAAGACAGATACTTACTAACTTTATTTTACAAGGATTACAAAAATGCGCGATAAGTTATTCATAATATTGTGAATGAATACATACATATAATACAACTTTGTATGTAGTTACGGCTGATATGATAATATTTATCCATTAAACATATTACGACAAAATAGGGTATTACACCAATTTTTGAAAAATGTCTCAATTCGTTCCTAAGGTGCTGCTAATAAGTTACCAATAAAAACACAATTTTTTTAAATTCAATTCAATCGCTTAGTGCCTTAAAAATGCATTTCGATTTTACATTTTCAAATGTCGGGAGTGGTTTGATGAAAACGCTGGACGTCATGTAACTCTACGGTCATGACGTTATTTGGTCTCTTGTAAGTAAATAAATGCGCTGATATTGGTCTCAATTGGACTTAGCTATTATCCTTTTTATTAGTGTGCTGTTCCTGAATGCATGAATACTAGTGTAAAAATAATAATAATAATACTTCAGTTGACACTTTTTAGTTTACATACTTCACCGTATGACGTCATTATAATGGCGGCTACTGTTTCGCTTGTTTAGAAACAGATTAAAAAAACTGAAAACTTTGAAATTAATTTTAAAATTAATTAAGTTATTTTATGAACTAAAACTAACATATTCCTACTGCTTATTGCCTAAGCTATTTAAATTGTACATTTTTAGATTTTTTCTCATATGGAGTAAAATACCCTATTGTCTTCATTTGACACATAATTTTCCGCATGTTAGTGCTACATCTACCACAAATATACTGGTTATTCGTCATCAGTGTTAAATTAACCCTGTATTGCATTTAAAAAAATTGAGACTAGTTCAAATTTACCTGGCATTTCAAAGGGGTCATTTAATAGTGAATGACCTTTCATAAGACCCCATAACAGGATCGTGACGAATAAACAGTAACCCTGTATATGTTGCTTTATAGTTTGTGCCATCTATCACACATGTAGCTCCTAAATCTACGCAAGTTAAATCGTGGACAGCAGCCAGTTCATCATAAATATTATACACATTGCGGTCCGTGCGGTGCTCGTGAAACCCGATAAACTACTGTAACTAATATGTATCTCGATACGGAAGAACTCCAATTCAAATAATTATTTATTTTTATACTATCAAACATGCATTTTTAATAAAAATACAAAATAGCAGGATGGCAGCGTTTACACTTTCAATGGCCAATCTAATGGGGTGACGGAAAAAGCTCCCCGTCCGTCGGTATCCCAAAGCTTCGATGAGTTTTGATGATGATTTTCGAGCGATCGGTGAGCTTTGGACTCCTACGATACCATGATCTCGACCACCAAAGGCATAAACATATAGTTTGATCCAACGCAAGCGCATTTTTAAAATTTTCCGCACCAGTCACAGCCACCCCTGCGACTTTACAAGTTGCCTGTAAGTAAGATGGCGCAAGTATGTATCAACACGAATGACATCCCACACCAGCGGGAAAATACTTCTAAATTATTTATTTACAATAAATAAAAATGTAACTGGGAGAGTGTGTGCTTGAGGACAACATAAGTAAGTTAAACTTTTATCCTACTATGTATAGACATTGAGGAGCGCCAAGCACATTCTTAATCAATATTAACTGCAAGAAGATAGATCTTAACAACGAGGGCCATAGTCCATCACGCGGGCCCAGTGCGGATTGTCAGACTTCACATACCTTTGAGTTTGTCTTCTCGTTCATGTAGGTTTTCTCAAGATTTTTTCTTCACCGAAAATTCTGTTGTAAATTCATATACAGGTGTAAGGGTAAGGGACAGCATCATATTGCACTGGTACTTATATGATTCAAAATAAGGAGCTGAATGCTCCCTGTCAGTTTGCGGAGGGTAGTTCCTTACACCCTGTATAAAGACTTAGTCAAGTGACCTAGTGATTTGAACCTTTATAGTAATTGTAAGTAAGCCTGAAAAATAGGACATCCAGCATCCCAACATTTTTTCATACTTTATTTATGAGCCCTCAGAGAGCAAGGTAAACCATGTCATTGATCTCGATTTTCTTCTCTAGATAATGCTTGTTAGAGCACAATAAAGCTCTATGTTTATCTAAAAATTAGGGCACCACTACTTTGGAGAATATAATCGATTCCATTAACTTAACCAAATAAAAAAATTATAATAACAACAAGGCTTAGGCAAGTAAAACTTCTACTGGTCTTTTATATTTTTCACATAATAAAGGTACCTACGTGGATTGCATAGAGAACTCCATTTTTTCTAAAGTCAGTTATAGAAATCCAAAATTAATAAATTTATATCATAAAATAACTGAATAAATACTACAGTAGGTGGAAATTCGGGCGCAAGTTTGTGTTCAATATGTAATGGAAGGTAGCTGCGAGTAATTGATTGATGGACTGATGTTGGTCGAATGTTGTTGGTCGAGTGGTGGCAAGCTTTTAGGCAGTCCATAATATGAGCCATTAACAAAAAGTTCCCATCTAACTTTAACGGATGTAACTCTCTAAAGAGAAGAAAGCTTTTTCATAGTTTATTTAGTGGAAATATTTGATTTGAACAAATATTTATATAGCTTCCGTCCGCGGTTTTACCCGTATTTTTATGATCCTTTTGAGGTATCCCATATTGTAGCGCTGAGGGAAGACCGTTATGGGGATCTTTATGTTTTCCCTAGATTAAAAGTATCTTAAATATTATTCAACGGTATGATTTATCTATGTGACGAGGTTCATCCAAATCCACTCAGTCGTCTGCGTATGCGTGAGTGTAAAAATCCTAACATCAAAATACTCACATTCATAATATTAGTGATAAAAAATGTGCTCGCCTAGCTAGCTACCCTCAATTTAAAAATCCGTCACCGAGCACCTACCGATTTGAACCGACAGCTGCATTTGAAAGCCAGTTCTGAGAATGTGATCAAACTAAGTTTGTCAGCTATACTTCAACTATTTATACAGGGTATAAAGAAAGTAGTTGGTAAACATGGTTTAATTGACTCATAAAGCTTTATCTTGGTGCAGATAATGTTTAATGTGATTAAAACTAACATTCATCCCAATTTTATAAGCTCAAATAAATTAAGCAGCAAGACTAGTTATCTCAAAAATAAATAAAAAAGTAAAACTTCCACCTTACAGTAGGATAAAAAGCATCCGCTCTCTAAAAGCTCGCTCGAAGGATGAGAAAATTTCAGAGTGCACAATACAAGCCGTAACGTTGCATAATATGGCGCGTGTTCAGCCAAAGTATTCGTTATGGTATTTGCTACACCTAGCCAACAGGGGCATACGTTTTTCGATATGACGCCGAACGTCAGGTGTTCATCTCGTGACCTAAATAATAAAATCTATTTTAAAATTACAGCTCTAGGTTTCAATTGGGATTGAAAGAGCGCCTGTCATATGAGTCATTTTGATATGGAGGGCGTGCGAGCCCTCCCTCTCGGAGAGAGCGTTGCCAACGGCAAAGAGCACTTGAGACTCTGGCGAGCAGATCCGAGCGGCGATATTCGCGAGCTAGGGGGTTCACTCGCTGCATCCCTCTTGCTCGTGGGCACGCGGGAGCGCGCGGCGGCGCTAGGCGGGCGGGAGGCTCCCGTACCGGACCGGCGTCACTCACGTCGTTTCGGTCTCCTCGATCGTGTGTCCGAACCTCTCCTCTCCGCGACGTACGATCTCTCCGACCCTACCGGTACTAACTCGAGCGTGCCGCGTCTACAGCGTGATTTATAAAAAACAAATATCCCTTACTTCGTGAAATACCCTCTACGACCCTATCACCTCGCCTACTAATTACGGCTGGCGAGTTTTTCTCTTGATCATAAAACTTTGAAACATCTTTTGGTGGTTTTGTGGACGGAAAGCGTGGTTTAGTCAGTTGACAGAACTTTTAGGATCGGTTCGAATAAAGGATTGTTTGGATTTGGGCAAGCGAAAAGTGTCTGTAGCGGGAAGCGGCCGGCTCCGAGCCACCCGGTCTCAATTACATCTGTCAAGTTACTAGGTGAGTAGGTATCTGCTGCGTCTGCTTTATAAAATCTACTTGGAATTTTTAAGTGTTCTTGAATGTTTTTTACTTGGGTCGGCTTTGATCCTCGCTGTGATTGCTAAACAAACAGAGGGTGGTAACTTTTATTATTTTTTTCATTTTATTCCCGTAAGTTTCTGAGTGAAGCATAATAAAGTTTTTAATTAAATTGTTTTTGTTTCGTTGCCTATAGGCAGAGAGAGTAGAGTAGAGTTTGCTCGAATATATACTCATTTTTAATTTTCATTGAATATTTAATTTTGTTTTTTAGCAGAAAAAGTTTTAAATATGTTACACACCCCTAGCATGACTACTACATACTATCCTATACTAATTAATTACAAGTTGTAAGTAAATTATTTAAATAAGGGAACAAAAAATCTTTTCCTTTTTGTACGAAAAACTTTTCTAAAGTATTGAAACAGCAAAGTGATTATTGATAAACTTTCATTTGATTCCACGAATTCTTATCATGCCTAACAATTTCTTTATTAAAAGTAACTTCATCAAAAATCGTCAAAATATATTTCATCTATTTATGAATATTATATATATATAAAATCACTTTAATGTTTTAACAGATTTCATACACAGGTGTAAACATAGAAGACAATAAAGACTTGTTTGTTATTGCCCGAATGCTACTGCGGGTCTTAGGACCGTTAATTGCTTTTGGGGCGGAAATGGATAAGATTATTAAGAGAGCTCGAGTATTTTATTTCCTATTAGGACATTCATTAAAATTAATAAGCAAATCTACTTTGTGGATGGAGAAATTCTTGTAATTACAGTAAGAAGCATAATTACTTGTTGTTTGCGTTGTTCGATACAAATTTTAGAAAAGACATACCTATTTCTTAGTAAAAGAATTAAAAAATACAATTGAAACTGACTATATCTTATTATGTTGTTCTTAATTATTTATGTTTGACATTTAAGTATAAATACACATTAAAAAGGCTTTGGACTGAATTATTTCAGGCCACTGAAACAAATTGAGCAAATTGTACATTTCGGCGCACTGACTGATTAGTTAATTAATTCATTGATTTGAGGAAAATCTACTGAACCAAGCAAATTGAAAGACAAATTGAAAATTAAGTATTTAATAGGTTTGTCATTTATCCGATTATTTTTTATCTGAAAACGAAAATTATTCCATTTTATTTATTTTATAACATTGAAACTCAAAGGTTCTTACATGAATTTTCCTCATCTAATGTACTTAGGAATTTTAGTAAGTGGGAATTACAAAATAACTCGAAATCAACCTGAAAGCTACGGAATTTGTACTGGTAATTTGCTGTTCAACTCACTTGGTTTTCGCCCTTAGGTAATCGTGCCTCGATCGGAGCGACGGGGGTCTAAAACTACGTTTGCCAGTACGTGCCCTATGAACTCATTGACCTGATAGTAGACCTCCGTAAAACTGGATATTGAATATTTCAATTTTACATCCTTTTACATTATGTTCATTAGTATGAAACTATTTCATTATTTGTATTACTTAATCATTCCTCAAAAGATAAACTGATATTTTACAATAGCGGTGATAAATTCAGTGCTACTTAAAACTGGTATACGTGTAAACCAAAATCAAACGTAAAAAAATAATCATATTGATTTATGACTAAGCTGAGAAAATAAAAGTTTTCAAAGGAATAATTCATGTAAAATTTGTTCTCAAAACAACGTCAACTGCATACTGTTTTAAGACTGCACATCGAAAATTTATTATAAAATCATAACATCTGAAGTAGAGACACACAAAGACAGCAATAACCATAATGTAGCTTTCATTGTTATGGGGCAATAAGACTTGTTCGCACATGTCGATTTTACGACACTCACTCGGTCTAGCGGTTAAGATATTAAATTGAGGAAGTATGTACGTTCGATTCTCATTTCTGTGGTCTCATGGGACATGAACGTGAGAGTCTGAACTAACCACTTTCTTATATCACTGATATTTTTTTTTTATATTTAAGAAATAGGCTCTTGTCACTGATATACCGGATGGATTATTTGAGTTAGAATATTTTTGAAACCTAAGCTAGGTTCATAATGCTTAATAACTCTTAATAGGAAAAACAAGTTGTTCGGCATTACAAACCTTATTTTCGAAAATATACCATCTCAAAATATTATATTGTTCACATAATGTCATTGGTACCTACCATTACCATACCTACTATCTATATTTTTTACAGAACCAAATATGTATGTATGTATGTATTTGTTTGAGTTATTGCAGCCATTTTCGTGAAAATTAAATAAGGTAAAAAAAGTATTCAAAACAAAATTGCGACACACATTTCAAAACTAGAAATACAAAATGAATTCGCTTTAAATAACATATTTCATAACTATATACTCCTATTTGCAAAAATTTAAGCTCTTGGCCACAAATAACATAAATAAATCGCAAACTTTCCTGAATAAGAGTCTTTATAGGGTAAATAATATACGTCTAGGGGAGTAAAAATTGAGACATATACCACTGTTGGGAGTCGAGAACAGTCACCCATGTGGCCAAGCTACAGCAACCGATAGAATCTTTTTATACATATTTTATACTCCATTACGTCGTGGCACTGTATGTTATTCAATAGCGGGTTGTGACCGCAATTTTTATATGGAACATTCTTCGATACAATCTATTACCGCCGAGGAGAAAAATTACAAGTTCATGACATAGGTTTTTCTTCGTACTGGGAATGGTTGGAGCGACGCTGATGTATGTGTGGGTCCGTAATAGTATTTGTGAGAGGGTTTCGGGATTTCTTTATGTCGCATGTCACTAGGCTGAAAAGACTTTAAAGGTAAACACACCTTCTATTGATTGCACGGTATTTTGCCAAAAATTGATCCATTAATTTGAAGTTAGTTTTTCATTTTCCTCGATTTATCCCATAAATAATTTCTACATAAAGCTTACCGGTTTTCCCTGCAGGCTAAACATTATACCTAATTCAAAAAGGTTTTTGACAACCACACAAGTTAGTAATATTAATTATAATGGGACCAAAATAATTAAGCTTGACGTATTTTACAGTTACAATAAACTGAAAACTAAGTAGGTAAGTAGGTACTTTGACTGAATTAATGCCCTTCATAAAGCTTTCAGGAGACAATGTTACTTTAATTTTGTTCCCCGTTGAGTAATCAGCAACCTAACTAGCTTCGAGATTTGGGCACTTTAAAAACAAATATAATACTATTTATTTTATTAAAAATACGTATATTGTATTGTATGTGGCAAGCATTGCGGCTTAATTTTGTCGTGTGACAGATTGCTTTCAAACTAAAAAACAATATAGGTATTATGCGTGAAAGCCACATCTTTAAGTGATAAATAGATGGTTAAAGTATACTGAAATAATATTGTCCAAATATAGGTATAACAGAAGAGAATCCATTGCTTCACATTTATAGCTAGGCTTAGAATTTACTTCGAATCCGGATCTAAGCGGGCGATGTCATGGCTGGAATAACTGGTGTGTCCAGTCGGCAAGGTGCAGTGAAACTCCGTTATGGAACGAAAGCCGCTCTGCTTAGATTAGTTTTTATTAAGTAACATATCGCAAAACCTCAGTACAGTTAGCAGTTAACTCGCAACCGGTGCACCTTGTGTTGTTGGTAAAATGTAATTACAGTTTAAGCTGTATGTAGTTCTATGTAAGGATTTTATTTTCTATTTTAACTCTTTTAATTTAGTTTTTATATTGTGAACTTGGTCATCCTCTTCGGGGATAGAAGCGTGATGATATTCAGTGTGAGTACCGAGGGCCGTGGCTGCACTTAGTAGATATTTAACTACGAAGCGCTACTAGCCGTGAAACCTAGAATGTCAAACTCTTTTAAATACGTTTTTGTCTGGAAGGAAGATAAATAAAAAGGTTTATAAAAACATATTTCAATCACAACATAGATCAACCTAGATCACATCTATAACATTAAATTTAAGATGCATGGCCTTAACTTCTCAATTCAAAGGCACAGTAGATTGATTTTAAAAATTATAAAAATATTCTTATTTTAAATTCTTAAAAAGAAATTACATATTTTGTACAAAACGTATAAGTATGCAGATATTTTAACACCATGAAGTATTTAAAACTGGGCAAATGAATTCAAAAACGTCATATTTTCCTTTGGGTCATAAAGTTCTAACTAATGATTTAGGCTGGGTGTCGATGATAAGTGTATGGTTACATTTTTTAAATTTACTGTAGCTACCTATAATTTCAAATAAATTAACTTTTCAAGATATGAATATTACAGAATTTAATCAAAATTAAAAATGTCTAAATATAAATATTTTATGAAACATTTATGGGTACACAAAAATATTAGTAAGTATTCATTCACATTAACCTTTATGAAGTTAAAGTTTCTAAATACCGAAGCTGTTAAAACGACAGGTAGGAAATTTTAAGCATTGCTAATGAGCTATTTAATTAGAACTTAATGTTCTTTTTAGGTCCATTAGTGAAAATACTAATAAAAATTTCATTTCCATCTCATCTAATTTCGAAGTGAGTCGTAACATCGATTTTATTACTTTCAGATCATAAAGTCCAATGCATTGGCTTTATTTTCCTATGCATAGGTAGGTACTTCCTCAGTAAATTAAATAAGATTTTTTTAATGTAAGAAGTGTAAACCTTCAGGGCTATTTATACTAACTTTTACAAAAAATTTACTCGCTTGATAGCTTATGATGTCACGTACAATATAATTTCGGTAAAAAAGTTTTATGAATATATTTTGGAGGTGAGACAGTAGATAATTATATTATTATTTATACCTACTTAACTATTGTGATATAAACATGAAAATTTAAGTTTCGGTTGTAGTGTTAATAGAAGTCATGATTATTTCTTGATTCCAATATTGAATGTGGGTTACTACAACATTATGGAGTACATGTGGTAGATATTAATTATTATATAATAGTAATTACTCACTGTACATAACTGTAACATCTTGTATATAATAGTGTCAATAACCTGACAGGTAAGCGATTGTCTTCTCGAACAGGTTACCGAAGGCGATGGAAGATTATAATCCTTAGACGATATTATGACAAAAATATTTGTATAGCAGTGGTAGTGAACGTATTTGTTCACGAGCTATTTACCATCATTCTACACGAATGAACTGATTATGAATGTTTGCGATTTATGCAAAAATATGGCAAGTACACCAATTTCGATTGAAATTAAAACATAATTACTCTTTCTCATAAATGGATAATTTTTATTTAATGAAGTAACATAATAATAGCACGAATAGGTGGGAATAGGTATATTTCCAAAAAAATAATTAAAACAATTAACTAAAAATATTTCAAATAACAAACTATAGGTAGTATACCTAGAAGAATTACAACAAAGACAATAAGTTGTTATAATTAAATTAACCAAGAACATACCGCAACATACCGCCAAGTACCTAGTCTTAGTATAAACCAAATCAATATTTAAACAACTCATAAAATTGCACAAATGCAAAAAGGTGTAATTAGATTGCATCTGAGTAGTCTGAGCAAGCAAAAACGCAAGCTGAATGGCAACCGTCTTGAGAATGTTTAATTTTAAGTAAAGCTACGTTTCGTCCAGTTATTACATTTTATTTCAACCTACTGTGAATAAAAAACAAGCTTACTTATGTATGTGAAAGAATATTATATTAGATGTATTATAGAATTAATGTCTGTTTTACTTGTAGTAAACTGATATTGAAATGATTGTTCTAGACAAATTAGAGATGTCGACGAATTCATGCTTTAGTTTCATGTTCAGCTCAGTAATGGATAACAAAGAACTCCCAGCTTATATTATTACTATAATTTTCCACCTGTGTGGTAGTACGCATACTATAAACTAAACATATGCCTCCCCAGGCGTGTATGATATTTTCTGTCCCTGAAACAATGATAAACTCTCGTGCGTTATTTCCCAAAAACGGGCTTCCATGTGAACTACGACTGTTGTTTGTAAGTTACATGTTTTGTTTATTTCATTCTATGTCCATCAGGAATTAAATCTAGTAAGTACCAACTGATACTAGCAGCCGTATATTTAGGGAAGACAAAATTATGTGAAGGTTGGCGATTTATATAGATAAGATCACAATAAAGAGAACCTTTCCTAACAATGAACGAGGATAGAATTAAGCCATCGACCATCACGCGAGCCAAGTGAGGAATGGCAACTCATGATGATTGACCGGAAAGCCACTGGTGAATCTGCAGGTACGTTAAAAACTCAGTGTATCTATGAGGTAGGGATTTGAACGAGCTTTCTCATAAGTGTAGGTAAGTACATTCACCACTGACAAACCACGTCTTTTAGTTAGATTCATTATAAATATATGATTTTCGTAGGGGTATCATTAAAATCTAAGAAACTGAATCTTTGATGTATGGTTTATGTAACGTTGACTTTTACAACTAGCGTATGAAGAGATCCAATAGTTTGCAGAAATCATTTCTCAAGTTGTAAGATTGTGTTATAATAATATTTGAACGTTGTGAAGGATGTACAAAATAGGGCGTGGAAAGGAATCACTGTAATGTTGAAAAGCTACCATTTGTAAAGCTCAGAGGATGACGTAGGTAACCGCTCGCATCCGCATCCGTTTGTTGTCGAGAACCAACCTTAACAGAGGAAAACATGTTATTACCATTGCTAATGACGCGGTTATTTGAGTTAGCGGGCGACGACAATATCCTAATAAAAGTGGACATCGGGCTTATTAGTTTTGCGTTATTGGCTTACTGCCTGTAGCTACATTCTAATCGCCTTTCTGTGTAAAACCTATTTACTGTTTTGACTGTCACGTAATAAGGGAATTCGGAAAATACTTATTCATCTTATACAGGTACTTATATATTATTATTCCATGATAAAATTTAAAGTTTACTGGTATTTCAAGATAGAAGAAAATGCATGTTTATGATAATTTTTAGTACCTATATAAATGTGGTATTCATTAAATATATTTCGTATCCTGAATTATTGAAGGGTGGCGTCATAAAATAATTGTTCTGAATATTTCCGATAAAACGCGATTGAAAATAACCGTGTTTTCGCATGGATAAGGCGAATATTGCATTTTCACTCGGATGAAGTGTCAACTGCATTTTAAATAACTTAGTGGGATTTCGGCCTACATTCAGTATTGATTTGTGGTATTTCTGTAGAGTGCATGTTCAGACAAGTCGCTGCGACATGAGATTAATTTAGATACCTAATGATTTAGATATTTTTCTATGAATCAGTAATATTATATCTTCTATTATTTAATCTATTTTCTTTCCATGATATAGAATTTGAAAATAGTTTTTTCGTTTATCAAATGGATATTTGTAAAATACGTGCTAACGTGAGACGTTAGTACTTATGTCTCATTTCCAAATAAATCCAATCACAATAATTTAAGAAACATAAACTCAGGACAAATAAATATGGAATGAAAATCATAAGTATTATTCTAGACGGTGGAGATTCCTTTGAATTCTTTATTGCTTTGACTCAAACAAAGCAATAAAGAATTGAAAAAGAAATAAATACACTCTACCTACCTTTTGAGCACGATTTAATTTGTGTTTTGGTACATATTTTATGAAAATAAATAAATAATGTTATTATAGCGGTAGCTACATTTTCTTTTAGTTTCACGTAATTTCTGGCCCTTAGTCGTATTGACAAAGGAACTCCTAGTATTTTACTGGTGGTTTTGTAAATATTTTGATAAATCTGCCTTCTTTGATTTATTTCCTTGTTAGTTTAAGAATGTAGCTTTTGGCTGTGTCCAAAAACTGTTTAAAAATCCCTCGTTTTTCACATCAGTTACTTTGAGATTTGACTATATTAGGTTACTATATGTGTACGTACACATTATATTTGACGTTTTTTTATATTACCGTAGATAGGTAATCAGCATCATTGTTTATTTTATAGGTAAAAAACAATCAAAGGTACTTCCGTAATCATAAATATCGCCGTATTGTTGTTGTGTTTTTTTTTAAATGATGTCAATGTTTTTTATTTCTATAATAATAAACAGAATGAATTTTCGCATTTCGCGAATGCTAACTGAGGACTGGGTGCGTTGAAAAAGAAACATTCAAAGATTATTTGAGATAATCTAAGATGTTGTTTTTTATCCATAAAACCACCCATTGTACAATAATTTAAGTTAATTCTTGATTTTGAAAATGTGTATTTTTAATTTATTTATTTACAACATGTATTAACGATAATAGAATAAATACAAACTATAATATATTTATATGGAAAATTTCATCAAATTAATTTTATTTTCTTCATGGTGTACAATAGAGAGTCATTTACTTATCTATCTAGAGTCAATCAACTACAACTACTGAAATTTATTTTAGTAGCTATTTAAACCAACATGAGATCATACGAAACGATACACTATTCCTAGCATCTTGTACAGAGCATTATGGACCACCTGCAATAGGTCCTGCCTTGGTTTTGGATTTTCAATAAAAAATACCTAGGTTCGTCCGACATTATCCATGTTTTTGGCCGATGTCTCCTTCGCATTTCTGGTGGGTATTTTCGTCTGTTGTCAATTTGGCACGCGTGAGTGGATGCCGCTCTTAGTAAGGCAGGGGTTCACGCATCGCTACTGCGATGTCGAGATCGAATTTTCCCTAACACGGAAGTGATATCGCTCCTTACACAGAATCTGAGCAGATATTATCGTTTCGTTTTGAAACACAATATTTTTACGTGAATTATATTTTGCGGTTATCGTATGATTTGATTTATGTTTAGCATTTATAAATCACTTAAAAATTATGTTATTTTGTTCTTTAAATATGTTTATATTTTTTTAGGCTATTTTAATGCTTGTCATATTAAATTATGAGTGCTAATAGCTAAAAACCCCTGGGAGTCTCGACTCTAGATTTTACTAGAGACTAATCTTGTTGATAGAATAGATTAGTTTGTTATCTTGGTATTAAAAAAAAATACGTGTGGCACTCGGGGACTGCCGCGGTAAAGCTATTGCATAACATTTTTTATTAACTTATGCAATTATAATTTTTTTTTTTTTTATTTAGGCAGTTTTTTTTTCTTTGATATTAATAGATACCTATACACCTATATACTTTCTCACAAACAGCATACACACACATACATGTGTGAGTGGGAGGTGTTAGGTTTTTTTCGTTACGAAATTTCTTAATTCGGTCGCCGCGCTCAAAGCCCGAAGCCAAGGAACATATTTACTCCTAGCGCCCGAAGCCCGTGATAAAAGTTATACAATAGCTTAAAAATATTTAAACACATAAAAATAAATGAAAGTAGGTAATAATAGACCGACAGGTTGGGAGCTTTTTCCGCCAACGCATAAGCTTGGCCATTCAAAAAGGGAAACCACCAAACTGCTAGTTTTTTTTATTTTTTTTTATTCACTAATAGTGTAAGAAGTCCTATTTTTATATAATGTATTTTCATTAGTTGTGTTTTCAAGTCATTTGTATTATTATATTATAGGTAGGTACCTAAAGTACTCGTAATTGGGTAGGTACCCAATACAACTCGGTATACGAACAGAGATCATAAGGGATTTTTTATTAACAGTTAACAAACTATAGCTTTTAGATTACAGCACTCACAGTGAATGCTTTACCGAACAAAACGAATTCGGAACCGATTCTATATTTTTCATGTTGGGTACAATAAAGCTCTTACTTTGATTATTTTCTTTTTGTGAAAATCGAATCTGGTACTTAATTTGGTTTTTCGAAATGATTTATTTTGCCATTAGGTAGGTATTTAACAAACCGTTGTTTGTGAAGTCTTTGTTGTAAGACTTATAGGTACAATATTTTAAAAGAGTTTCATAGATTGACCATCTTATACATTAAATGTATTTCCTGGGCCTAGAATTACATAATAAAGTCACCGATATAAAATGGGGAACACATTTTTTTACCCAATGCTTGTTTATAAAATAAAAGTTAGCAAATCCTTTATTACCTATCTTTATATGATACAAGGCGATGATAGCTCAGTGACAGTGACGTCGAATGGCGTGACGTAGGTCGTGGGTTGGAATCCTACAATGAGCTTGAGCTGTCGGCAAAGGAAAACATCGTGAAGGAACCATAGTGTTAGAGTACTTACTACAGTATTTACTCTACTTTACACTAGTAGAGTAAATAGTACCCACCATAGTTAATTCCCTGAAATCTAACATCGATGTTCGCACATACCTAATTGACTTTACAACTTTACACGAAATATAAATGAGTAATTCAGTCGTAAATAGATCGAATTCTGGATAATGAACCCACATTGATGTATGCTGCCAATGAAAGACCGTACAAAAAATTCATGAGATTTCTCTCGCACGCCAAAGTTTCAATGACGGATTGATAAAAAAACGGCAATTTTCTCCGTTTGTTATGGAAATCATGAATAGAATTTACAAATTAATAGAAATGTGTAGAACGATAAATCTTGCAATATTTTGTACATTTTTAACCGACTTTAAAAAAAGGAGGAGGTTCTCAATTCGGTTGTATGTTTTTATTTACGCTACTACACACTGTCAAATTTAAATAGGTTTAATGTTTCGATAACCGCGAAGTTAATCTAATGGTTTGTTGTTTCCCATTTGGTAGAATCGTATTGCGATATGAATTTTCACTGTTTATGGTTATTAATAATATTTGACTACCAATGTTGTCCAATAAACAATGTTTCAGGTACCAATCGAATGAGACCATTTTATAGATCAAGTATTAAAGCGTCAAATATTATTGTGAGTTCAGGATCGTCATGATACGAGTCTTTGCACCGAGTCAAGTGGGTCAAGCTGGCAAGCGAGTGCTCTTGCCCGTATCTGAAAAAATCCTACATTTCGGATACGTTTATCTCCGAATGGACTCATAATTGGGTGAATTTCCCGGGACCAAGAACTATGATTTTTAGTACCGATTTCATCGATGCCACGATGAAATCGGTACTAAAAATCATAGTTATAATGCTCTAACATTTTTTTCTGGTTAGGTGAAATAGTAAGCTATGTGTAGCACTAAATATATTATTAAATAGGAATATAGGTACACCAAAAAAATTAATTAAACCTCGAAATTTTTCATTGCCGTGTTTGTCCACACGTCACCTATTGTGTTGTGATACCTCATTGATAAAAATCTATTGGTTCTTTATATTAAAACCTAGTTTTATTTTATACGTGAATAGTTAAAGAAATATTTGAATAAATGTATTTCGTAACAATACGAAATACATATAGAGGGTATAGTGGTTGGTGATTGGTTACCTGCATCTAGACGTGAGTTCGCCGCAAATAAAGACGCAAAAATATTTGCTTTCTCTTCGGCTGTATGGGCCAGAGATCCGTAAGATTTCAGCAACGGCGGCAGCGAAGGGCGGCAGAAGTTTGCCTCGACCGACTTCGCGAGTGACCAGAAAGCTTTGCTCCCAGAGGGGTATGAGGAAAGCCTGTCACTAATTCCCCAATGTGGTCGAAGCGAGCCTTCTTGCAAGACTTGGCGGCGATATTAAAGGCTTTTTTCTTAGAGCTCACGTCATGAGCTTTGCGAGATCGAGCATCGGCCCAGACCCGGTATGCAGTTTGCTTAATGACCTCAGCTGAGGAACATTCCGCGTTAAACCATTTTGGGGTCACGCTGCTAGGGGATACGTCGGAGTATGGAATAAAATATTCCATAGCTTGACAAATCATCCCAGACATAGCACTCGCACAAGCCGACGGGTCCTCGGAAGAGAAGCACATTCGCCGCCAAGGATAAGATGCAAAGAACAATACAACGAATGGTTAATAAAAAATCATTTGTCCCAGAGTTACCTTTCATCGCCGTGTCCTAAACATGTTTAAGAATATTGTTTTATCTAACGACTTGCGTCCGCCCTCCTATGCGCTAAACGTTGCGTATTATTGCCGCCTAAGTGCTTGACGTGGAAGGATGTACACACGTGCCTGCGTTTTGGTGCCATAAATAAAAGTATTCCATTTTTTTGTTACTGGACATTTTTTTCTTTCATCGCCGTGGATAGGTATAATTTGAATAAGTTTGTACTCTTGATTAAACATTTGATAGAACGCCATTTATCTCGTTAATTTGTGAAGTGTTTATTACTTCGAATAGTTAAATAGATTTTTTGTTATTTTATATTTTTGCCTTGATTTTCATCACTGTGGTCAAAATTTGCTATGGCAATGAAAAAAAAGACACAGCAATGAAAAAAAATTCATTGACATGCCTTTTCAAACAATTTAGTTTCATTGCCGTGGCCAGGTGTTTCATTTCCGTGACTTATGTTTTCATCGCCATGGTATGATTAGGCAAAGAATTTAATTGTCTTGGCACAGTTTTTTCATTGCCGTGCACGCATGTATCATCGCCGTAGCACGTAATTTTTAATCTTGTATATCTCGTTAGTTTTTTTAGTTATCTGCTAGATATTAAGCAAGAATACATACATTAACAAAAACTTTAATAAACGCGAATATTTTTTTTATAAAACTAAAGATAAAAAAATCCACGGAAATGAAGATTTTAATGGACCTGTTGAAATTCACCCAATTGAGATGAGTCACCTTAATACCAATTTTTCTTTATAAAGAGCCCTTTTGATTGGTATATATATTTTTATTGGTTACCTTTAAAAAATCTAGGCTAGTGACCCATGTAGGTATTTTGTTCATTGTTTTGTACTACATATATATTATTATATATTGTATTACATATATATTATTATATATTGTATTACATATATATTACACACATAAACAATGTTTGTGTCAGATATTTAGGAGATATTTGGCATTATAATAGTCTGTATCTGTAATGTTATTACGAATAGGTTATTAAAATGTATTTTTTTATACACCATTGTCGGTAAACAAGCAAACGGCCCACCTGATGGTAAGCGGTTACCGTAGCCTATGAACGCTTGCAACACCAGAGGTAGGTGTCACTCACGCGTTGCCGAACCTTCCCCCCTCCCCGATGAGCTCTGGCGACCTTACTCACACGCAGGAACACAACTATAAGTTATTTGGCTGCGGTATTCTGTAAGGTGGAGGTACTTCCCCAGTCGAGCTGCTCTTTGAGCGACATATCGCTATGCTCTACCTCTCTCAATTTCAATAGCTTTATCTATGTCACTCTCCTGCTCATAAGGTATCTCTATGAAAACTAAGTCGATACATTGCTCTGTTGCTGCGTGAAAAAAGCACAAAACCCTAATATATATTATAAGTACGGATTGATTGCCTTCTAGGCTTTAAAAAACTGGCAACATTGGCAACACATTGGCAATCCCCTTGCTAAAGCTAATTTTCATAGGTGACGGTAGCCACTTACCATCAGGTTGACCGCCTGTCTGCTTGTCAGCTTACTGACATTATAAGAAGTAAAAAAAGTACCGAGTTGTTATTTATTGAAATAGCATTACATTCATTTACGTTTACGTTCTTTTGACTCGATGAACTTTTGAATAGTACCAAAATATTATGGACACGAAATATTTATTATTACTTGCGTATTTATTTTAAACCCCCGATGCCTTTGTAGGTTTTGGTGTCCCTAATCCACTAAAGATAAAGGGAATATGTAATAGTCTTAGGTAGTTGATTATAAGTTACTTCCCATTTACCTATGCGTGATATATGTTTACAGACCGTTGTTTAAATGGGTTAACTTCGTTTATGAAACTCAAATCCAATTAAATACAGTGCAAGCACTTTGAAATATTATTAACAATGTTTACATTGTTGAGTTGGTTATTAGTTTCTTCATTAGTTTGGCTTTATATGTTTACATAAAAACATTATATTCTACTACGTTTTTAATTGCAGTATGATGTCAATTGATGTCTCATGGTGCTTCGTATAGAAGTTTATTTATTAATTTAAGATATTGTATCATTACAGATGTGTAAATACCTACAGATGTCCCTCCATCTGTTACATTTATCATGTTTCCTTTACCGGTAAGCTAGGTTACTCTGACACTACTTCCTTTCTTGTAAACAGTATACGAGAAAACGAGAAAGAAATTGTCGTAGACGTCTCGTCCAACATAATTTTCACATTTTTCTACTTTTAGTATTTTCACCTTTATATTCACGTTCGTCGAATCACATTATTTTATTGGAAGAAGGAGCTAGTTTCTAGTGTCAATATTCAGGTGGAGTCAGTGATGTGGGTCTCAATATTACGCGCTGTGAGCGACGCCGTTTTCCTGACTCCGCTACGATTTCGAGTGGTTTCCATTGCTTTCTAAAGTCTGCTCCTAGATTTGAATGTATCATTTATATGATTTTCTGAATGAATATTTTTGTTTAGAAAAAATGTGTGATTCAGCTTGGTGCACTATCATATTATCGATGCACATATTTTTATCTGTAACTGACTTCCAAATACTACATGCATAACAGTATATTTTAGTAATGTAATTTCTTGTAATACTAGCTGTTCCCCGCGGTTTCACCCGCATTCCCGGGATAAAAAATAGCCTATAACCTTCCTCAAGAATTTGGCTATCAAATACAAAAATATTTTTTCTAATCCGACTGGTAGTTCCAGAGATTAGTGCCTTTAAACAAACAAACAAAAAAACTCTATTCCTTTATTATATTGGTATAGATTATTATAGATAGATTCTATTACCTACTTACTTTAATGTTTCAATGGATTATATTGTAGGAGATACAATAAATGTTTGTATTAGGGATATCTAAATATACCATAAAATCAAAACACATTCGAATTTTGATGAAATTCAACAAATCGATTCGAGTGACAGGAGACGACCGCTTCTCTTTCAAGTGCTTGAACTCAGTATAACGCGACCAATCCAATACCATCACAGCTAGTAAGCTGAAAGCAGAGATATATTGGAAATTGTTAAACCATACTATATAAGTAAACTTTATAGTAATACCTTAATTTTAACTATTCAGGAGCTCGAATTAAGTCACTAATAAGTAATCTATGATTAGGTCTAAAGTTTGAACGTTCGTTACGCTTATATTTAGTTTGCATTGATATTTATTAATAAAATCGTGGCATAATTTATCGACTGCAATGACGTGTGAAAATCGCACGAATTGGTTTTCTATTAGATAGACTAAAATGTCAATTAATGCTTTTAAATAAATTATCAATCGCTTACTTGATTTGTATAACACAATTTGTATCATATTAAATGCAGGATGAATGTATGTACTTACATACATTTATGTATAGATAGGTACATGAAGCATAAATTGTCAAAGACTTGCAAGAATTTTCATACTGGAATTGGTCTTCAAAGGCAATTGTGTTTCTACTAAACATACGGAAATAGCTTTTATCTATGTTTATAAAATGTGCTTTGTTAGTGATGTAAATATTTATATGTAGTAGAGATATTTTTTGCGTAGTCATGCAATACAAAGTGGCCCATGCTTCACTTCTCCCATCGCTTTGATTTGTTTTGATATGAAATGTAAAGAGGACAGAACAGACGTCAATTCATGCGATTACTGTGGCACAGAATATTTTTTATTTGAATGAAAAATATTTCTTTTCATAAAAAAAGCAAGCAACTGTAAGCGTATTTTTGATAGTTATAACATTTAACTTATACGATTTATTACAAATGTTTATAAAGATAAATAACTATTTATACCCGGGTTTTGCTAGAATTTTATACTATTAAAACTATTAAAAAAGTCTAACAATAGCTGTTAGACTAGGTCTGTCGTAAATACTTTATTAAGTACTGCTCTGAAACATATCCTTAGAACGCCGAACGTCCAAATCACAAATTGCTAAGTCGTTAAATGTTCAAATGGAGTTTATGAGAACTAGCTGACATTAAAAAAAACTCTAATTAGACATAAATTCGTAGCATTTGTAACACTAAATAATAAATTAGTAGCTAATAATTATGTAGTTTGCGATACGAAGTCGTTATCTACATCTGTACAATATAACAAATAAAGCGATCGGAAGTTTGAAATTCGAATGAGTAGAGCAATTTTATTTTGTAGTGATATCACGTGATATTATAAAGTCCATACGACCAAATCGGATATTGGCTGGTTGCAAATAAAAATGACATAAGTACTCGTATTAGAACGGGTATGTGCAACGGTATGTGAGACTATCCAGTTACCTGCGTTGACTAACGACACTCTCTAGCCTCTATGGAGAGTCCCTCACCTCACAACCACTTCGCATACACATGAAGCCTTTTTATAGGTCGTTAACCTGCCATCATAAAGCCTAAGACCTCGATTTGCTGGAAGAGTAGCATCATTTTATTTCTAGCATGGTTCGCTGAATTACTTCACGTTCTTAGGTATTCGCAAATTTCGACTTTTTACGATGTCTTGCATGCATACTTGTAATAAAGTTATTAATTTATTTTATAAATTTAATTATTTTTAGATATTTTGCTGTTACTTGTCGGTAACATAAACATCCTTTCTTACAAAAGTATATCGTATACATAATAAGGTAATCCCAACTGAACTTGACCCTTATTAAACGGTAAATAAATATTCTTGTCGAGTACTCCATAAGTAATAGATTTAGTTGCGATTTTTAAATTGGCTCCATATAAAAAACTGATTAGTTGGATGAGTAGCTTTCACGCCAGCATGACTTAAACAATCCTATTTAGGAACATACAGCCTGTAGGTACCCAGACCATATCTACATACTTTATCTAGGGTTCATCTAGTTCAAATTAGTTTTATTTCTATGATCGCAGCCATGAAGCGTTCGAATAGAAAGCGGATGACTCGACATCGACATAGCTTCTCAATATATTCGTGAAAAAGTAACTTGATTGACAAGATCTTTTATGTTGACAATAATTTACTTGGTGAGGCAAGCTCTAATAAAGTCAATGCATCCGCTTGAATCGCATTCTTATTGAAAACACCATAATTATGCTTTTAGATACCTACTTTATTATGTTTCCATAGAATTATTTTAAACGTTCGAAATAAAATGTTGACAAAGGGACAATAATGGTTCATTATTAAAAAATGTTATTTCAAGCAGTAAAATAACAACAATTTAACCAAATTGATGTGATTTTGTAATGCGTGTGCGCTCAGTACAGGTATAGCAAAGCTTACATCCGCCGCACTGACACAGTGGACCCTAACTGCTAACAACATTTGCAATATTAATTATGCGAGCCCGTCCGGCTTGATGTTTGGGGTTAATAACAGACAATTCGGCATGGCATCGGGATTAAACAATATGCCCGCCATAACTATTTAATGAGCTCTTTACAGAACCGCAGGGGAGCTCTGAAAAATTTCATACATCCCGGATTTTCTTTACGACTTGCTATTTTAATTTTAAAGCCAAATGAAAAGCTTATAGCTCAGTAATGCATAATATGCTTCATAAAAGTAACATACGTATATCTGCACACAGCTAAAAAGGGATGACACCAAAAAAATCAAGGCCCAGTTCATAAATTTAAAGTTGATGTAGAGTAAATTACTTACTTTGTGCGGAGACACATTAATCAATAGAGGATGATTAATGAAAGCCAGCTCGCGATCCCGATCGGTTGATGGATTAGCCCCCATATGGTTCTGCATAATTTGTTGAGTGCTGCCACCTGTGCTCTTGTTTGTTGTACACAACTGTTATCATATCATACTAGTATTACTGAAAACTTATTTCTGAAAATGTGTTGCGTTGGACGTATCAAGTTGTTTATTATATTTTAAAAATTATAAATGGACGAAAAAATATTTTTTTTAGTGCTAAATGCTATTTAGGAATGTACCTACTTAGTACAAATGAACACAAAAGGGAACCTTGTGTTCAAAGTTCAATCGTTGAATATCTACAATAAGATAAATACTCAGAAAGGCTCACCTGTCAAGTTCTTCATTGTTCAACTTATAAAAAAGGAACGAAAAATATTATTATCTGTTTTTTTCCTTGTGCAGACTTTCTTTAGAAATCTGTTAACAAGGAATAAGTAGAACCTTTTTATCCGGTCGAAGTATTCAGTTGCCTCTAGCGGTGGCCACGGTACAGATTGGCAGCGCCTAAATCCCTACAAATCCTGACTAGCAACCCTCCCTTGCTAGAAAAAAACACAATCGTATCAGAATTCTGGCGGAAAAATGAAAATTTATAACACGTTAAATGATTAAAATATCTGACAACCTTCGAAACAGAACTCAGATTCAGATACTTATTATTCTGGAAACTCGTGTCTCGCAAGGAAACCCAAATATCAAAAGCCTATGAACACGATCTTAAATGTTAATGCCAAAAATCATGTAAAATTATCTCCGAAAACACTTAGTTCCTGAGAGTGCTGCGAGAGCATTTCGTCTACATAGGTACCTACTAAGTATTTAATTTTGACTCCTAACAGCTAGATTTAAGAGAGTTCAAACTATTTCGGGAAACTAAAAATAGTGAAGGTGATATAAATTCCTATTGGGAAGAACTACTCAGCTGACATTCTTATATGACCTGTAGATTTTTACACAATTTACACCAGGTTTAATAGACAATGGTACAGGTATCCATCTCCTGCCGGTTCCCATCGGAAAACAATAGAATGCACTCGTTGTCGCAGCTCGTAATGGACGAAATCGCAGAACATAAAAATTCTCTCGACTTTATGACGTTTGCAACATTGTCATCAGGTTTTGCAAATTGTTAAATTTTAAAAAAGAATATATTTTGAGGCCTATTCAAAACGAGAGATAAGCATTATATGTACCATAATGTAAAATTACAATAGTAATTGTTGTGATACATTTTCTATGATTTTGATTACGTAGTTGGTAAGCTTGATAATATTTTATGGAAGTATAATAGTGATGTTACAAAATAAGTGATTGTTAGGTTATTTTAATCTAGATTGAACGTCAAAAGGTAGTCTGAAGTAACTTATCCAACGAAAGAATTTATCTATTCAATGTTATAACTATGCAAAGGTACCGGCTTTGACTAAGCAAAGATTGCGTTTATTGTCTTTGAGGCTCGCGTCTCAGACGATCCGCGCTGTGGAAGGTTTTTGATTTTTAAGGACAATTATTTTTCTGAAGTGCTGCTGTTCGTTGTTTGATAAATATCGCGTATCAAAAGATTTGCAAATAAACTTATAACGAAGCAATTTGTAATAAAAGCATTATTAAATCGTTTTTATTTTCACGAGATTCACACAGCTAACTCCAAAACTATTGAGACAAACGTTCAACAATGCAATACTTGCTCCATTATCTCCCGGGACAGTAGTAGGGAGTATGTTTATGTACTTAATTGTTATTGGGTGGCTAGGTGCTAAAAGCTGGCTTGTCCGCTGTAATTGTGCATATGCGGCATCTGGCTAACCGCTTGTTTAATTTTGCAAATGTTATTACTAGGTAGGAGGCGGATGGGACGTGCGACGCGGTGCGGCGCGGCGCGTGGCCAGTAGAGCCGCTCGTGACGCTGGCTGCGTGCCGCTCGCCCAACAAAACATGCCACAAATACGCCTAATTAAGCGACAAGCGTGCACTGTGAGCTTCAAAATCAACTGGAAATCCATTTTGATAGGCAACTGGTTTAAAAGTTTCATGAATCGCATTTAGTTGGTTATAGTTTAATTGGTAGTATTAAAAAAGGATGTGGTAGGATTAAAAAAGAAGCTTAAGTTATTTTTACATAGTCTGTCCCCGTTTTTCGAGATAAGGCGAAGCTCTTGAGTTTAATATGTAAATAATTTATCAAAGACGTATTCAACCAAAGTAAGTAAGTACCAGTTGAATTACAAAAGTTGGATGATAGCTATGAGAGAACATTACAACAATGAAATTGAACCAGTATTGCGTTTCAATAGGTTTGCCGTTTATACAAAGTAGGTATAGACATGCTAATAAGTTCTGAGGTACATACCTAGTTAGTGATGCAAGACTGACTTAAGTTCGTAGAAGGTGCGAAATTAAAGTCTGTTTGTCGTACTACAGAGAGTACGGACCCCACTTGAACCCGATCTTGGAGTAAGTTGAAGCGATGTTTGGGATTCGAAGACACCTAACTTTGGTAGGTATTAGTTTCTGGGAACATTATCTTATTGTTATATTATTCAAATACTCGCTTTGCACGAAATAAACATTGCTGATAATGTAAGTAGTCAACAAAGATTATTTTAGAGAAGGTATGTATACAAAACTATTTTCATTAATTTAAAAGGTAAATTAAATACCTACTAAATACAGGTGGGTTTTTAGGGCATTAGATATACATTTTCCCACTAATATACCAACTCATTTTAGTTACAATAATATAATTCATAAAAATACTGATAATTATCTTAACGAATCTACTAGTTATTTGACACAAGTTGTTAGCAGGTTATGTACCGAATATAATTATGTATTTTCATGTAAACGGCATAATTTGCTCGAGAATCCTTATTTTGCTAAAAAAAATTAAAATCTTGAAATTCAAATATTTAACGTATCTAGTCATAGGTATATTATGGAAATATTTATATATATTTCAGATGTCTGTTTAAAAAAAAAACTGGTTTTCAACTGTTCCACGTAAATGTAACTTTAATGATGTTGCTTTGTTGAAGTGCTTGCCATTTATAATTTGCATGAAAAAATACGGACCAACGGTTGAAAACTAGAAATCATTTTGCATTTTACATAAAATTCTACATCATTAAACAATATAAAGTTTTTAATTATGTAGAATTACATTTTGAATTAGTAAGAATAGAAAATTGTTGTTTGAATTTATTTCTAAAATTTTACAATCATACCTAATGATAATAATTATAATGGTAATTTATCGACCACCTTAGTAAATAAATAATACCGTTACTTTAATACTAGAGTAAAGTGACCAAATATGGAATACCATTTTGTTTTTTATGCATAATTTGCACAAATGTTATAAATAAAAAACTTTTTGTACTAATTATTAAAAATCATATATTTGTCCTTAAGTTTGTAACAATTTTAGGTTATATTGATAAGTTCGAGGTAACAAAAATTTTCAAAAACTAAATAATGATAAAGGTGCCTATATATGGAATAGGTACCGCAAATATGGAATGCTACAATCACTATCAAAAATTAATCTTAGCTTATACGATATTACTTGAAAACTTTGGTGTACCATATATAGGAACACAAATTATTAACAAAAGTTGCAAATCCAGGTATCAAACTCTGGCCCGGCGCAATCAGTATGTACCCAGAGCCCACACATGAGGCACTTGATCCATAGTCCATATTTGGATTTTCCAAAGATTTCAAACTGTCAATAAAAAAATTATGATTATAAAAGTAATACCATCTAATATACCGCGAAAACATACAAAAGAACATCTAAACGGTCTCTAAAAGCTATAAAAATAATACTGTGTGCACTTTCTGTACGAAAAATACGTATTTTTTACATACCTTAGAAAGTTCTGCGGAAGCGGTAAAACAAAACACTGTCACAACGACGAAAGGGCTCGCTCGACTGACATGCTACTTGTACGTGTGAAATGGAGTAGAAAGAGACAGAATATCGCTGATTGATGCTTGTGTGAGTTTGCATTTGAGACAAATGGGGGTATTCCATATTAGGGATACTATTCCATATTTGGTCACTTTCCTCTAATATAATAAACTAGTGCTAAGCCCTCTACCTGTTTACAAATTTGTTATAAAACTGAACCAATAAATAAATGTAGGTAGGTTACCTACAAAGAGTCGGTTGTGATTACTTTGTGAGACATCGTTTGGTCAATATTTAACCCGACACCCACCACTCTAAAGTTTCTGTTAAAAACCAATTCAATAAGTTTTCTTACTCGTTCAATAAAACAGCAATGCCTTGCTCTGCCTGCATTCAGCTTCTTTGTGTGAAAAGTTTTGATTAGTTTCGATGCCAAACAAGTGCTGTTTGTTTTTGTTTACCTTTTTTCCTGTTTTAAAGCCAGCATAAGGCACAGGCCATTATAGGGTTATGCACAAATTCCCTGGTCCATATTGATCAAGAGCCCATACCTCCGAACTTTTTGGGCAAGTATAGTACCCTAGATATCGTAACACATATTATTATAGTAGCAACACAAGTAGTACGTAGCATATTATTTTCGCACCAAAAAATACTGACTGAACATGAAATTCCTAAATTTATCATATTTGTTTTATAAAATATTATTAATTTCCTTTTTATTTAAAAAATGTTTAAAATTTGGTGTAGGTAAGTAACGTATGAAATTATGGATTATGTCGAAAACCATATTTTGGACGCGCAAACTTAGATGTGCCATAATTATTTGGTTTATTTTGATATTAGAAACAGGTATTTTGGTAAAGCTTTAAGTAATACCCTATTAAATCCCTTTCGAGCCTTATCGATTTTAAATTACGATATTATTTTCCTATCAGACGCTTCCAGGTAAAAGCCTTACGCATATTTATTGGTCCACTCGTAAATATTCATAAGTTTCATTTTGTAGGTAATCTATTAAATAATGAAACGTTTAAGTAATTCGGAGATTAATTGGAACATTTTCCTCTGTATCTCATGTTAAATTGTAAGTACATTCAATATAGAAGGCACTTTAATCAATTTTATAAACATCAATATTAAACTAACTAAAATTAATTTAACTTCGTGGATGCTAGAAACTCGATGCGAATACTAAAATATACTGTAGCAATTTATATGCGTTTGTACCGGGTGACTAATTTGGTTCTTACCAGGATATTTTTGGCGTGAACTAAATTTACTGTCAGTTACATTGAAGTGTTGCTTTCTATATTTGTATGATTCTGTGTCTAAGTAATTTTAACTCAGTTACTTAATTCTTATTTTACATTAAGTAATAAATTAATTCACAAAGCAGAATGGGAAGTTACCTTGTAACCTGTAGTTTATGGACCATTTTCATTGTTGTTTTTAATTAATCATAATTAAAAAAACTAATCCATTTGTGCAAGTCAATTTGAATGAAGTATTAAGAAACGTAGGTATAGAATTGGATTGTGTATTTGTTTGTTGTTCAAATCACTAACCAACTAAGAAAGGCTTACTAGTACTTTTTACCTTTACTAAGGAAGGCCCCATTCATTTATTTAACGTATGGTGCTAAGTATGATGTATGGCAACGGTCCACCTGGTGACAGGCTGTTCCACTTGACTCTTTTTAGATTTTATAGTCGCTATGTAGGAGTCATATTTCCCCAAATACTTATTTGATGAAAATAATTAGGGTAACTTAAAAGTATTTATCCTGTGCAATATTATTCAACTTGCTTCCAGTGGCTGGTTCATTGGTGTTGCATAAAATGAGCGATCTTATTTGCGCTAATAAATTGAATGGAAAAACATTATTGTAAATTTTCACATTTCAAGTATTTGTATTTCAACTTTTGGGTCGAATTACAGTTGCGTAGCTCAATTCAATCAGTGCACACGATGCATTAATGTATGCATGCGTGCAGCCATCAATGAAATCGCTATTCAGTATTATTGAATGCTATTTTTTGTCCTAGTGCCAACAAACAGTAACAAAATGAGAGGTTACAGTAAATAAAACTTGATAATTGAAAACGGCTACACCGTTCACTACAAATAATATTATAAAGATACGTATTAAGAAACTCATGAATTAAATTTTAAGCTATTTAGTAGCTACAAATAGTCATACCTACTAGCTGTACATTATAGAACTAGATGAAATTATACGAGGTAAATTACAACGTTTTATATACGTAAAATTATTCTAGTTATTTTATATAGGTAGGTACAGTCAGAAAAAAAAGGAGATGATCACGTCAGTATCTACCCTTTCATAATAATATGTTATCATTCTCTTGACAATTTGTATGAATAATGTGACACAGTACTAAAGTGGTCACCAATTTTGGAGCTGACCGTACCTGTGAATATAATTTAAATGTATTCTATATCACTATAAATACGGATCAAGCGCCTCATGCTGAACGTATAAAAGTCGTCACAATATAAAATAATTTCATGTAATAACTTTGTGTTGCTAATTTAACTTTTGAAGGTTCAGGTAAGCTATGAACAATTACTATTGAAATACCAAAGCTCGTATTTCGAAACGTGACGCGTTGTCATAAACACAAGTTGTGAGCTGTCACAACTTCGCTTTTAGATTTACCAGCTATATGCGCCCATATACAGAAAGAGAAATAGTACCTAATACATTAGCACATTTGTGCTAGTATTAGTAGGGATTGCAAATACTCAACTTTAGTAGTAGTAACCTAGTGTACTTAATTAAATCGCTGCATAAGCGTGCAAACCTTTGTAAAGTTTAATGTAGTTATTTGAGAGTTTGATCTATAACTACACTGTTTTCAATCTTCTTAAATAACAATAATATGCTGAACTGTGAACTTGGTAGAAATTGTTAACATAAAAACCCAACTTGAAGTTGTAAAACTTCAAGTTGAAATCTGTCGCCAAGCATCTATTGGTGTGTTCCGGCATTTATACTTGAGATCCAGTTGTCTTCTAGACTTTATAAAGGTCGGCAACACATTTGCTAATATCCATAGGTAACGGTAGCCCCTTATCATCAAGTGGACCGCCTGTCTGCTTGCCAGCCTTCGGACATACAAAAAAATAATTAATTGTTGATTAAATATATGTTCAGTAGTCGAGTAGGTATCGGCTGTTGCCATTATCATTTTATTGAGCTAATACTAATATACTACTATACTATTACTATTTCAATAAGGATTGGTCTCCAACAGAGTGTATCAAAATGAAATTGGTGGCAAAGTCAAGGTAAATAAATCTGAACCCGTAAAATATTGTCAATAAAAAAACCTACTACTACCTCCACCAGTGTGTTAGAGGGTTATCCCAAACAAATATGGAAGTAACGGATTATGATCACATTTTCTTTTATAACCCTTCCATCGCTTTATCCGTAGTACGTACCTATACGATATAGGGTGCGCGGAAAAAAAGGGCTTTTTCACATTCATTTTTTAACGAAAAGGGGCTACGTGTAGTGACTGAGGATTATGGAAGGGTATGATAGCAACGGGATGACAAGTGAGTAAATATTTTATTAGTCAGATTGCTATTGTTTTCGAAATTGAAAAATGAACCATCATTCTTATTGTGTACGTTAGGTATCAGACAAAACCTCTTTATTTGACTGTATATAGGTGTGTGTATTTTAGCTATACCTACTATATGTATAATGTGGTATTGGGGCATGACAAGAAAATCTTCAAATTAAAAACTAAGTACAAAACAAAATAAAAAAATTAACAAAAAAAATATACAGGTCTCATATGCAATCATTTTTTGCTCTATTTCAAATCATAAAGCAAAACGTGAAAACTTTTTCCGCCTTGCATAGCTATGAGCTCCTTTGAGATACGGGGCTTCAATATAGTTCGTACAGTGAACTAAATGTTTTTATTAAAACGAACCATTTTCACCCGACAGTTATTGAGGTTGTCAGCTTTTAACTTCATCACAAATTACTTCATCTAAAATGAAAGCTTCATTAAAGTCTTTGCGAAAGATTACAACCTACCTATTGTGTCCCTTTTTGACCTAAAATTTTCCGGTTACAAAACAGAAATACGATTCGTAATGCAAAAAGGTACACTTTGACAGATTTAACGGGTATAGATAACAAACAAAGACAACCTTTTAATCTCAGATTAATAATCATACGAGAAAGGATACTTCTTCTTCACATTAATTTTGCTATAAATATTATATTATAGCTGTAACTGGTAGGTAGTTCCTGAGATGAGCACATTAAACCATACATACAAAATTTCCAGCTTTTTAATATTAGGATAGGTAAGAAGATGAGCACTCTATATTTATTTTTAAGTCTGTTTTGCAGGAATTAAGTCTGATCTAGTGTTAAACAATATATTATTATTAATTACAATTCAAATAGATATATTTAATTAATATAGCTAATAATAATATGGTACGTAGATAATTCAGATATTCAATTCATTCTGCCTAGGCGTAGGTATACGTGTATTAATAAGGTTGTATATGCAAAGGTAGGGATGGATATATATACATAGTTGTTGGATTTGTGGTTTGCGGTCATTACCACAGACTATCGGACGCAATACGATGCCTATGTTGCTTTTATATAGCCAACAAGGCTTAGGAAGTTATTCGATACAGAACGATGCAATTTACAAACTTTTCTAAATCATTTTCAAACAAAAGCATCTAATAATTACCTAAATGTCTGAATCTCAGTTGTGACTAACACTTAAAAGTCGAATGAAATTTAAGTGGGTTTTGAATTTCATAATTTAGCAAAGATGCGTAATACGCATCTTGATTGCAAGTAGTTGCAATCTATTTGAAATAGAAACCGGTTGGATGTAGCGTTATTTTTATTATTTTTTTACGTTCTACGATATCTGCCTACATAAAGAGTGCTTCATCGCAAATGCAATCATTTTTCGATTTTCGACAACGTAATATTTTTATCAATTTAGAGGTTGTTTCAATTTGAAAACAGGTCTTCATCACAACACTTCCTCAACATAACACACTGCATTTAAGTACTTGAGTTCGGTCCGCAAATGTTGGAAAAACTAGTCAAAGAGCTGAGACGAAAAAAGAAAAAAAATCCAAAAAATAATAATAATATTACACTGTTTTGTTATTACATTCCACGAAATTTTCTGATATTTGTGATTCTTGTGTTTCCTTAAGCATATATTTATATATGCTTAAAGAAACACAAGAATTTCATTCAATAAAGCTTACGAAACCAAGTCATGTTTATTTGCTGCCTGAAAACTATTTCAGACTTTATCATAAAATCTTCTGATCAAGGTATCGTAAAGCATCTCTTTTTCATAAAACAAGTAGGCACAAGCGATTTCTAAATAAAATTTGAAAAATATTTCAAGTTGCCGACGATGATGTTGTAACTTTTTGGGAGCACACAAATTACGAAAATTATGATGGTTTTATTATGACTTCTTTCGAAATAATAATAAGTTTTACATAAACGCGAGCCATGTTGTAGGCTTGGGTAATAAAATGTTGCGTTGTGTAGGCCAAACAGGGGAATTCTTCGAATAATTTCTTCATACGGATTAGGTACTGTTTACAATAAATAGTTGTAGAGTCTGTTCGTAAAGAGAATAGTCGTGGGATTGAATCATAGCGCTACTGTATCAAAGTTTAATCACAATTTTTATATCGTATAAATATTACTGCGTGTTTGGATTTCGTTATACTTGAAGTAATTTGTAATTGCTATGACCATTCTTTTTAAACTGAGATAATTATATGCTAGTGTATCTGTATGTGCTGTGTAATATTGAAAATTATACCACAACGTAAAATCCACCTGAATCGTTGTATTTTTAATGGTTAGGTAGGTATATCGGTAGATTCAAGAACTGCAAAGCCCCATGGTTTGTTTTTGTATAGAATGACGTCGGTACCTCAACTACCTCAACTCATGTGAATAAGGCATTTCAGAGGATCAGTTTTCAAAGAAAATACGCTTTGCCGATCCCGTTTACTAGTCCGACGTGGGTACGATGTTTGAGTCGAGCATCAGAGGGACGAGGGTAAAGATTACAGCTGTCTTTGTTTGCTGTCCCTATTTTTGTATTTTTTATATGTCGATTATATTAAGGAAATTATTGTATTATGTTGAAAATATTTAGGCAATTGATGTTAGATTTTCTTAACTATCTAAAAAAAATATATATGAAATGCGTAAAATTAAACAGTAAGAGTCAATAAAAAATATTTAATAATATTTACTTACATATAAATTATTATCAAATATTATTCCCTCAGTATAACCTACGCAGCATAATAGCGACGAGTTTATTTTATGCTACCTAGTGTTCTGCATTCCTCTTACCAACCCTAATAGTTGTTTTTCCCCGACGCCGGGCTAAGTGCAATTTATATTAATGCCATCATATTTTCGCGCTGGTTACCCGCATTTTCATATTAACCGTAGTCCGGGTTCCCATGATAATGTGAGGGTCCCACCTTCGTCATTTGTTTGTAAGCTTATTAAATTTACACGGCTAACGTGGTTTTCTGTAAAATTAATTCCCTTAATAGGTCGTGCGAGGTGCGAATTTTTTAATATTGGTGGTAAATCCAGGGTGACCTTACGGTAAGTTATGACCGGCACCCGCTTTCATTACGCCGTGGTTCGTTTATAGCTAAGTGTATCTAATATTGTAAAATTTGTTCACACTTGATTACCTTGATTTTGAGGCGAAAACTTTATGATGTATATAAAAATGTTTATTTTTTTAATGTAAATAATTGGTGTTCAGACCTTTACAACATTTTCATTCCTTTGTTCAAAGGTCATAATCATACTGCAACTACTCTGCGATTATATTTTTAATTTTTAATGGTTAGGTAGGTACATGTTCTTTTCCATACCATAGGCTATCTGCATACCAAATTTCATCGCGATCGGTTCAACGGTTTAGGCGTGAAAAGGTAACAAACAAACTCACTTTCGCATTTATAATATTAGTTTTAGGATAGGAGAATGTTGAAAATTAAAAATATTGTTTTAAAAACAATAAAGTATGGCACGTAAATTGCAGGCAAATGAATCTCAAATTTTTCCTGCGAGTTTATTACAGTTTGTCCATTTTATCACAAAGAATTCGAGTTCCGTCTTGGTGCTATGAGAATCGAAAACGCTATTAATTTTCAGCGAGCAGGTAGGTTACGCTGAAGGTATTCATTGAGCATTTATTGAAAAGCCAAGTGCACAGAAAGCCTTTCAAAAGGCATACCTGAATAACTATGTGTCGTGAGGTGACTCGGTTGTTGTATATAGAATATACCTTTTCAATGCCTTCGGTTTTTACCTAGGCCTCATCATTTCATATTATTTGGGCACGATGTTTGCTCGCACACATTGGACTTCACGCATTATTATTTGGTCATCTCTCAATTTACAATTGACTAGACACGTCAGGTTTGGGATGTTTCTGCTTTGTTTTTGCTATGATGAATATAATGTGCTACGAAAAAAATGTGCTACAAATTCTATGCTACGAAATGTCCGTTTGTTATTAATTTGACGTTACAATAATTACTGTTATCAATTAAATTCGGCAATGAAATGAAGATAATGAGTGCTATACTAATGATCATACTATTTGTTTATATGATACTGTTTCTAAACATAATTTTAACACTGACTGACAACGGACAGCAACGCACAGCCTAAACCGGTAGACCTAGACATATTTTCTTTGAATACCTTAGAGATACACTATGGACATTGCATCATACGCTGCTGGGGATTAGCTAGTTATTTTTAAAATATGATGCAATGTAAATCACGTAGAAAGACTAAACTTTATTAAACGCAATGTTTCCATATTTATTATGAAAGCTCGCAATCATAAACCCATTTTGAGAGTAAGCGGCCATATAAGACGTGAAATACTTATAGTAGAGGATTTTGTCATCGCGTGAAAAGGCTGGTCACTATGAACATTATTTTCATGCCTCGGGTGTACAACCATTATATGGCTTCACACGAGCTTCTAAAATTATCTCACCATATAGTTACTGAGTACGAAAAAACTCAGTTAAAAACTCTGTTACTCTATGGCGCGGATGCTGTAACGGCTACATAATTTTAGATAAATTTTGACACAAAGATAGTTACAATTTACAACAACTTTAAAAAAATCGAAAATGATTCACAGTAGTCGCATATTATATGATGCATTTAAAGGAAAAACTGTCACCGCTAAGTAGGGCTTACTGATTTACAAGTAGTAGTCCACCAATCCTAGAGTACTGATTACAGAACCTACACAGCGTGTACCGAAATGCCCTTGGCCGGATTAAATAACGGAACTTTAACGTCCACGTTTCTAAACGTTATACATTCAGCAATGTTTTCCGTGCGGTGTTGCTTGTCGATTCAATTTAAAGTTTGTTGTTTTGAATGGCTTGCGGAAATGCAGATTAATTGATTGTAGAATGTGAACAAAATACATTTATTTTGAAAAATGTTATTCTGATAAAGTAAAAAATACATTATTATATAGTCTGTAAAATCTGATAAATAATAATGTAATGTTTGGGCAATCAATGTAAGCCTAGCTTTGCATTGTATAGAAATTGAGTTATAAATCATGCGGCAAATGCGAATGTTGCAAGCAACATAAAATAATTACGTTTATTAACCATAACGCCCCTCTTACACGCTCCTAACAGTTAATGTCCGGACCCTTCATCGGAACAGCCCAATTTTACGTGGAGTAAAATTCATTAACTTAATACTAGGGAAAGGATTTGAGGGATGATTTTAAAGTGTGACATACATATTACGAAAATTTTATGACATGGGTTTTAATTTTTCAACTTATGTTTGAACTTAGTTATAAAGTTGGTATGAAATTAGGTTTTGACAATATTAAAGTACAATTTAGGTTTATGCTTTAACACAATTATTTTTACAATAAATAGGATCTTAATCAAGATTTCATAGTCAATCAAATACATATCATGACAAGCCACACAAATAGGTACTTACTTACTTTGAATGGCGATGGAATGAAGTAGCCTTTTGACAAAAGATTTACTGTTATTATCTATTTAAATGCCTCGGTGGTCGACGGAGGTTCTAGGTTCGATTCCCAGGTCAGGCACCGGGTTTATACCTACAAACTGTCGTGGTTGATTAGAAATAACCTGCACGGGATTCGTTGGTTACTGTGCCGGACAATGAATGAAAAATAATACTCTGTACATGTCGCATAGTTGGTAAATGCATCTTTCAATGACCCATCGAAAAATGCAGATTTTATCAATCCATTATTTAATTCGCAGTTTTGACGGTTATAGAACGTTTTATACTTATAGATATTAGGGAGAATACGCGTGTTTGTTTATTGCGTATCGAACAAACTTATGTTAGTGTGCTCGGCATGTCCAGGTAAAAGATAAAACACACTAGTTCCTGTGACGATGGTGAAATCGCAGCCTTAAGTATGTAATTTTTTCATCTGACATTTTATAGACATGCTACTTTTATTCGGTATTATTAAATATACATATAATAAATTTTAAAATATTTACATTAAAATATACTGAGAGCAAGTGGTTACTCTTAATAATTGTCATCGATTTAAAAACTCTCATAAGGGGGCCGGTAATACCTGCGTTTACCTTACTATTTACATTATGAAGACAAATGTAATGATAAAACAATGTAAAACACAGCTTGACTCATCTGTTTAAGCAATAAAAGTTAGCTGGTCGTTTTCAAAAGATTTCAGACACATTTTCGTGGTTCCTGAACATTATCCGTGCGCGGAGCGGCGTCACGTACCGCTAGACCATTAGTGGGAAACTGCGAGCAATGCCAACGTGCTTATTTAGTGCTCTAAACTGAAACAGCGTGTCATGATATTTTATAATGTTTAATTTAGTAATTATCAAAGTATGATAGTATATTTATATTTTTGCATAAAATAAAGATCATTGACGGGCCGGATGGCGACACGTCACAGGTCGTGGGTTCGATTCCCACCCAGGACCGACATTTGTGTGCATGAACGTGTTTGTTTATCCTGAATCTGGGTGTAATTACCTGTTTAAGTATATTGAAACAGTAGTTTGTGCAGTAATATCAGTTATATGGTTTCCATAAACAAACTCTACTCAGACGGCCGCGTGTGTAGATATTATTATCTTTCTTATCATATTTTAGATTTATCTGGTATGTATATAATTAGTATTAAATAGGTATATTAATTTTGTGAGCAATTTATGTATGAATTGATCATTGAAAATTGCATGGTTGACCATAAGTGGCTCGTAAGGTCTCAGTCAACTTAATTTAGTATGGATGGGAGAAACCAGAAATGAAATATTAAATAAGACGTCAGTAAGCATGAAACTGTACCTTCACTCGGAATTGAATCAGATTATTGAATAAGTGCGCTGCGACATACGACTTCGGTCCCTACATGGAAATAAAATTACTTACAGGAATCGACTAGGTACACAAAGTTTTTGCTACCTCGTGATAGATAAGGGATATGAAAATATTGTTTTGTTATATTTGTACTTCCACTGTGTGCGTAGAATAAAAAAGTACCGAACGTAGGGTCCGCAACAAAAGTAGCTAAACCGACCAAATTTACAAAACGTGTACCTACACTATAATCTATACTAATAAAGAATTATCCATAATATGGATTTGGAAAAATAAATTTAAGTAAACATGTGTTTTTTGTCAATGTGTGTCTACCGAAACCAACGTAAATTATAAGTTCTGTGAAATTTGATTTGTTCAACTATATTTGTTGCTATACCATACTATACGACCATACCTATTTACTCCACAAAAACTTTTAAGTATTTCTACAGATTATTATTATTGCGACAAGTACCAAATAAATAGAAAATCATATCTAGTAGCAAGTATGTCGGTCACTCCAGGCTAGATAATCCAGTTAGTGGGGCAGGCTAGTTTGCAGGACACGAGGTTCATGCTATATACCAGCACATTTGTGACGTTTCGAATATCCAATTTAAATGTGAGGGCAAAGTTGGCTTGGCTATATGTTACCTGATTTTTCGCTTTGAGTACATTACAATAGTAAAATTATATATGATTTGTTCGACTTAAGTTAGAAAGGACCGCAAAAAGCAAATGTTTCCGGGTGTTCCGACAGCTGTATTTTACACACACACACACAAATAGATGCGTAATTGTTATTTGTTTTTCATAGTTATTATAAACGTACCAAATAGCTATTACCTACTTCTATTGTAGTGTATACGATAATGTATATATATTTATTAAAATTATCCCGTGTTGGGACTTAATCCATTTTGTAGGCTGCTAATTCGTGGAGACGGTAGACTACGACAAGCGTCTTATGTTTTGACGTAGGTAGACGTTTAGTCGCTAAAGATAAATTTATTTACATAACGTATAATATGTTATATATCAATTATACGGTTAAAGCTGCTAATACCATTACTTTAAAAACACTATTTACCATAATTTATTTGTTGAACGAAAAAAGAAAGACGCTTGTTAATTTCATAGTCACAAAAATATTAATTTCTGTCACGTACATCGACGTCATAATCTATGATTTATTGCACCCTTTTATCTGCACTTAGGAAGTTGAAAGTTAACTTTATATGTGATTCGTTTTCGGCCTCGGGCTCGAGATAAAACGAGATTTTGCTAAACTCAATATCTGTGATGAAAAATGGGAGTTGAAAGTTTTCATAACTGTCACACACAAGATTTCATACGAGTCTTCCTTTGAATCCTGTGATTCCCAATAGTAGTTAGAGACGTGACATTGTATTATCAGATTGTATAGACAGATCCTAAACTTCCGTTCAATCCATTTCGAGGAGATTGAAAGTGATTTACTGATTTTACATAAATAATGGGCTTATAAAAAGCTTGTTAACGACGTTTGAACCTCTATTTTTACCGTTTGACCTCACAAACTACTTTATACTAATCGAATGACTTAATAAGTTTTTTTTACTACAGATAAGTTTGATTGACTACTATCTCACTATGGTAAGGAATTATGTGTTTTGACTCATAAGTGCAGCTACCGGAATACACAAGTAGG
This sequence comes from Tetheella fluctuosa, assembly GCA_951216915.1. NCBI lineage: Eukaryota > Metazoa > Arthropoda > Insecta > Lepidoptera > Drepanidae > Tetheella > Tetheella fluctuosa. The sequence continues at coordinate 6,880,090 of OX578222.1, read as the reverse complement.
TGTTTGGCTACAGATTTTCAACGTAGTCAGCCAGGCAGGTACGTTGCAGGTACCTACTACAAAGTATTTCACCACAGTGGTATGGTTTTCTCACTATGTTTTCCTTCAACTTATGTTTCTAATATTATTTGCTTCTTTTCATTTTATTGATGGAACAGTCAAGCAATTTTTTCTTGCTTCATTATTAGTTAGTCCCCTAATTTTAAGTTTTTATTTTGAAGCAGGAACCACAAATATTTCTAAGAGAAAAGTGCTACTTTAACTTAGATTCATCTCTGAAAGTCCTCTACTTGCCAATGAAAATCTAGTCAAAATCGGTTCAGCTATTTTGGAGATTAAGACAAAGACATAGATAACGAGAGAGACAAACATTTTGAAAACGCATGTTTGCATTATGTTAACTTGCACATTATCACTCGAGCTGAAGAATAAGTATTTGTTTGGAAATCACCGACAGACACTTTAATTTAATTTATTTGTAGGGTTTATGTGTATAGATGTGATAAGCTGTCTATATCGTAATATATGTTAACACTCAAGTGTTTTAATAAGCGATTGTTTGCATCGAACAATAACTTTGGCCTAAATTTAAAATTATAGGATGCTCTGTAGCCACACACGCGTAAACACAAAATATAGTTAACGTGCGTGCAAACTTGTACAGAACTGTAATACAAATTTACGACTTATTACAACTGGGAATTGAACATTGTCATTCGGCCCAAGTGTTATCAGAAATATCATGTTACGCTGCTCGTGCGAATATGTAGATACAACAGAACATTTTTTCAATTGCAGATATATCCCTCCTGCGTTGACTTTTTAATACTCTCAATACTTACGTAACATGTTTATTATTTAATAATGGTCTGCGACTTTTTGGTAACTAACAAAATTGCTATCAACCCAACAATATTTTATTATAATTATGTTTAACGTGTGTTGGTATTATCTTATATAAGTATATATATTTACATAACTACATATAGACTTTACAATATTTAATAGGCAGGATACCTTCCTAGGTATTATAGATTTTTACGTTATATATGTATTTTGGTCCCACTCGAAACTTCAAACTGACAATCACTGCGGGTTCGTTCGACTAATTTGATTGCATCAATGGATGGAAAAATCGGAAAAAAAATACATCGAGGCTTCGGGAGACCGGTGGAGCTTTTTCGCCAACGCATTAGCTTGGCCGTCCAAAGAGGAAATGCTCACAGCCTGCTGGGACCTTGCCCATCGGTAGCGGAAGCAGCGTAGAGGAAAATATATATTTTTGTTTTAAATATTTAAAAAAAATGAATCAACTGAAAAAAACTGTAAGTAAGTTACTTATTCATTTTATTGAAACTATAGTTTTATCATTTCTACTTCATTATGTATTATATGTGCCATAAATGATTCTAAAAACCAACCCCACCGCTAAATTGTTTTACTGGGTACTAAGCTTCGCCATGCAGTTTCGACTGCTGTCTAACAGGCAACCACCATAATTTAGGAGAATTGTACCCCGGTTGGTAACCGCGCTCGGACTTTGTTGACTTCGCGTTTGCACCGACCGGTACCGGTGTACAGTTTACGGTCAAGAGGCGGGCAACGACACGTGTCCCGTGACTCTAACGTATACCATCAATATTAGATGACCCATTCCGTACACTGTCCCTACGTGCAAAGCACGTTAATGGCGCAAGTTTTTTTTCCTTTTCAAAAGTTAGCAAAAGCAAGGTAGAGCTGTGCAAAATAAAGTGCATGCCTAAATTAAAGATAAACAGACTTTTTGTAATTGTTTATACACTATAGTAATAAATACAAAAAAATTGTAAATATTATTAAGTACCAAAATTTACATTGTAAATCGTACCTAAGGTACTCGTAGCTTCAAAATAACAGTCTAACAAAATACTTGAGGTCCTTCTACTTTGGATTTTTTTATCTTTATGACGGTAACAAATGTGATAAAAATTCTGGAAAACACCAGTAGGTACAGGTGCTTGACAATAGATTTTCAACTTGACTTGAGTTTATTATATCACTCAATTAAGTACTACAACTTGGATCCATTAATACTCAAGGAATGTCTGGACAAGAGCGCTAAAGACATAAGGCCGGCCATTTTGAATTCTCTATTTATATTATTGCCTTTTATGTATTTACGTAGTGTAAACTATAAAGTTTATTTATTTATTCATTTATAGCCACACGTTTGTCAAAAAAGTAAGTTTATAGAGCCAATAACAGACTTCACTTACTTACCTACTTTCAAAATAACAGAGTATAAAGACAGTGCACTCGGGAACATGTCCCACAAAACACTCGAACCAATGATGCGTCAGTTTTCGATGGTGCAAAAGGCTGCATCGGCGGAAACTGGCTGCCACTAGAATTTCCCTATCCATATTTGATCGGATTTACCCGACAACACTTACGCCATCTACAAACTCACACCAAGGTGCTTTATGTATCGAAAAATTCTCTTTGGCGGCTCGCTCGCCGTTTATTGGATGGGGAACTTGCGGATTTCAACTTGGATACTTACTTATATTTTATAGAAATAAACATAGCACATTCATATGTCTTAACTTACTTCATATTTTCATAAACGTTCGATTAATTTACTATTCATACGCTAGTACAAAGTACCCAGATATTGAACTAAACGCACAAACGTTTAGTTTGAAACCCGTTCAGTAGTTCATGCGAGCTTCCGGAACACACAAACATATAGGGTTCACCCCTTATTGTTCTCTGTATAGAATCTGATTCGGTAAACTATTTTCAAATGATGTATTTTGTGTAAATAATATGATGTATTCACATTTATTACCATAGTATTTGATTCACAATAACATAATCAATCAAATCAGGCACGTTCAGTTCGATTGTTAATTATTAAATCAGTTTGGTACAGCTATAAGCCTCAGCAACGTGCTGTAACTAACTGCAACTAACGTAGCTTAGATCCCAAATCGTAAGTTTATACCGAGTTAGTGAGTTCATTGAAACATCACTGTTCAATCTGTATGTACATGTATTTATAATAGTTATTTGAAATGTTAAGATAACAAACATTATTCTAAAATTCGGAGTAAGACTTAGTTTTCAAGTCAAAGCCAATAAAAAAGCTTATTTCGAGGGAAGGTTGTATTTTATGGAATAATTTTAACGCTATTCGTAAAAACTTAAACTCTACATAGCGCTACGCTTTTTTCTTTCGTAGTACTCACCACTTTACGAGCGACGCAAAAAGCTCACGGACTGTTTTCCCGTAATTGCGATTTGTACTAATTGAGCTCGTTTTCTTCCCTAATTATCTCCTTGAATATTCACCAGATGAAATCACTTGACCTCAAAATTGTAAGAGATATTGTTTGTTTACTCTCGAGGGGGGAACAATGAACACTTTTTTGTAAACAAACGGCGATGAGAGCAGGTAATGAATATGCTGAAACAAAGAGCCCAATGCGGAGCCTCATTAGCTATTCAGTCGTTGTGCCTGCCTTAAAAATCATTTACAAAAGTCTTGATGAATGTAAGCCCTGTTTATTTCAACCATCCTCCTTTCAACACTGAAAATTGTTTTACATTTTTATTATTGAATTTTTTTTTTCAAATTATACGCTCGTCGACAAGCATTAGTACAATGTTTATTAATTTAATAAGCACTGTTGCGTATCAGACTCCATTGAATAATTTGATATTTATTTATACCTGGTAAGGTTCATTCTAATAAACACTCGTAAACAAAAACTCGAAAAAGAAGAATATTTTTCCTCCACTCATTATATTAACCATCTTTAATATTTTACTTTTGACATCAAACAAATTATTCCTATTTCTTTTCCTCTGAATTAATTTCGTTTTTCTGTTTCTGATATATTTTTTAATTTTATGTTTTAGAATGTCTGTCAGCTACTTTAAGTTTCTAATGTAAATTGACACCAACAATTTAAGTTGAACTAAGCAAAGCGAGTAAGCGGTTCGAGTGAAGACACAAACTTAGTACGCGAGAGACCCGCGAGGCGCAAATTCAACCACACCGTGCTTAGTGATTTGTAAGTCTGTCTTTGAACGGGAAGCAAGACTTTGATGCTCCTAAGTAAGTCCTATTATTGCCAATAATAGGGTATTAATATGGGTATATCATTAATAAATAACAACATTTTGAAGGGAACTTCACATGTTAATGATTCTAATTTAATTGCCCTTTATTTTTCACTGAAATAGGATAATATTAAGCAACAATCAAAGTCAATGCTAGTAAACAGAACAGAGTAAAATAACATTTCACAGTTGGTGAAGAACACCCAGCTGGGCATAGGGGCTAATCATTTTCAGACCACTCGGCTTTACTGTTTCGCTATTGGCCTAACAATGTGGTATTAACTTTGGGCCGGTGGTTTACCCGGCGATCGTTACAATTGCCTGATGTAATAATTTAGGTGAAAGTGAAGTTATGGCCATGTATTATTTGTTACTTATGGGACAACCTTTAATCGTGAATGCTGAGTTATGTGATACCTATACAGAGGTTTATGTTACGAGACAACAGAAAAACGTTTGAAAAAACGTTTGAATTAATGGTTAACTATTATTCAAATATGTAGGCTTATATGTAGGTATCAACAGGCCGACAGATACAAAACGTACGTATAATTTAATATAGATGTTGCCTGTATTCAAGATAAATAATCAAATATTAACCAGTGTATAAAAGATATCATAATAATATCGAATAAGCTGTACAATTAATTACTTTATGATTTACGTCACATGCATTGTCTAAATTGTGACGATTTAACACAAAACATCCTTATAATAGGTATCGTTTTGATATTTATTAAAAGTAGTTTATTTGTCATGTCAGTCAACATGCAACGCATGTCATTGGCTGGCTCAACCAATGAGTGTGTTGAATCGCTGCGCTGACTCGTAATTTTTTCAAGGTAAGACAAACGCAATTTTATGTTATTAAAACCATATCCATAGTCCATACTAGGTAGGTAAATACAGTAGTTTAATTTCTCGAAGTCTGTGTTCTCAGCACTGTAGTTGTGGTGTGTACAGATAAGCGAGCCTATGTGTTGTTGCGCGATGCCACCGAGCTATAATTAAATGTACCTATTGCGTGGCGATGCGGTATCGCAAATAACTAAGCGGTCTCAAGTTTACTTACACCCACTAAAACGATTCGACAAACATGTGCACGAGACACGCGTGCACTTACACATTAATTGACAAACAGACTTACTTTAGTATTTGCACGCCAAGATTTACAGGCCATCATGAATATTTATGTGCGTATACACATAATATATTGTCAAAAACTTAATTAAATTAATATTCTTCTCTAGCTTTTAAAACAATACCTTTGATTTAAAAAATCTAACAATTATCTACATCGCTATACTTTTCCCCCAAGAGTTAAATTAATTCGAATTAATTAGCATTCAAACAGAGATTATTGTTCGGATGAAGCGCGAATTGAATCTCTTAAAAATAAAACTCCAACACAATTTGGCAGACTTAATTAAGCTCCTAAACTTGTAAAGCGTCTTTTGTTATATTGATCCATTTTGAATTAGTTCCTTTTTATTGTACTGGAAGTTATAAATCAAGATATTACTCAGATGCGTCTGAGGAAAATATATTTCTCCTTGTAAAAGTAGGATATATCTAGGCCATAATATTATAGGCGCATCGCGCTCGTAAAAATGGAGGGTTAGTGCCAGCAAGAGGTCGTGTGTATACCCTGCCTTATGCAAATGTAACGATAACACGCCTTTAGGGTCAATAAACTGTTACCTACTCACTTTTACGACATGATAAGTATATTGCTTGTCTTATGCCTTTGTTCCCCATTAGTTTGTAGGTCACGTTGTCTTTGACTGACATTACTATTATGATTTTGTTTCAGATTAAAGGACATCAAGGTTTTGAATTTTGGTGCAAAGGTAAGTTATTTTTAAAATTTATCCAATGTTTCTACCAAAAAATTAATAAAGCTTATATTTATTTTGTAATACAACGTACATCTATAAACGAGTTCCACGTAAAATGGAAAAGCAAGCTTTGTAATATGAGTGGATTCGTCGAATCAAAAACATTTTTTACACCATCTAGGCGTTTGCGAATTTCATGAATAAATACATATCAATGAATGGAAACTATTTCGAATCTAGTTTTTTTCTAAAACCATATCATTTTATCAAAACAAATTGTTTGTGTATTTACCTACATTTTGTTTAATATTTTAATTGAAATCACAAAGGTAACCTTCGTAAAGCCAGTGTTAAAAACAGTTAAAAATGTATAATTGATAGACTGAGGTAATTCTTTATTTACACCAAAAAGAAAATAAAATTTCGACATCCTTAGAAAGGTATTCAGACGCGGCAATAGGCGGTGGTGCATCTTTAAAATAACATAAGATACAGAAAAACTTTTAGTTAATTACCTACCCTAAGTTAACTAGCTTTTTTCTCAATGTGAGAAGAAAAATCGTTTATTTTCCAACTCCAAAGGAGTTACTCTTTCTTCATGTATTTCAGTCTTGATGTACCACCTAAATTATTAACTGACTCAGCTTACCTAAATACAATATAATATGAATGAGTTATTGCGTAGTATACTTACCAACAATTTGGATATACGTAATAGCCCACATGTCAGATTTCAGCTCCAGACACTAAAATGTATGCAAGAATTATGCCAAAGGTAATTATTAATTGACTCCGTATTTACCGATATTATAGACTGAGGTAGAAATTAGCGTAAGGTTTTGTTAAAACACTTATCTATATCAATATAGTTGAGTATAAACACTTTTACATATCAAACTTTGATTTTAATTTAGCATTGACTATTTTACTTACATTTCAAACGTAGGTCCATCGGGTATTAAACGTTTAACAGTATAACACCATTGATTTGCGATTTCATGTTCATTGATGGAACTAAATTACCTACCGGGATTTATATTTCACCATCAATTTTACTGGCTCATTTTTGGAGTATAATAATAGAATTATACACAATAAAATTCATCCTTCGTTTATGTTTGACTACTTTAAGACAACCCTTAAATACTGTCGGAATTGTTTTAGCTGCACGCTTGCTGTTTGCTTAACTTGTTCCTTAACATTAAAATCATTTAAATTATAAGAAGATTTTTAACCGACCTCAAAAAAGGAGGAGGTTCTATGTTCGACTGTATATAATTTTTTTAAGTAATATTCATCGCTTTCTCTGTCAATTGCGAACCGATTTTAAAAATATGTTTTTTGTTTGAAAGGATACCCTTTTTTAGGGTTCTATACGCGAAGGGTAAAAACGGGACCCTATTACTAAGACTTCGCTGTCTGTCCGTCCGTCCCTCTGGCGTCCGTCTGTCTGTCACCAGGCTGTATCTCAAGAGCCGCGATAGCTAGACAGTTGAAATTTTCACAAATTATGTATTTTTGTTGCCGCTATAACAAATAATACTAAAAACAAAGTAAAATAAATATTTAATTAAGGGTGGCTCCCATACAACAAACGCGATATTTTTGCCCTTTTATTTGGGTGCAACCTATATGGTAGTTCCCGTTTACCTAGAATCACGAAATTAAGCAAAAAGCAAGGTACAGCATAAATAAAGGAAAAAATAAAAAAAATAAAAAAATTGAAAATTAAAGGGTGTCCCCATACATACATAGTTACGCCAATTAATAAAGACCTCTGAGTTGTATGGGCGCTCAAACAATTTAGAGGTCTAGCTTAATTGGCCGTTTTTTTGTTTGAGAGTATAGTGTATTACTCTCAAACAAAAAAAGGTGGTCCCATATAAATTTTATTATGGTTTGATCATGGACTTTGAAGATATGACGGAATTCCTCAACGAAAATGAGCACGAATATCTCGATTGAAATATCTTATTGTGCATATCCTCGATCAGTGATTAATCTTGATAGGTATTTCACTAAAAAGTAGACTTCAATACGAGTTCTAACATAATTATTTGATACTTTTTGGTGAAAACCCATTTTGAAGTCGGTTTTACTTTTTGTTAAAAGTTAATTTTATATTTTATCTATTTTTATATTAAAATAATGAATTATGATCAACTTAGTACTGTAAAACTGACCATTGTTTTTGGAAATATTTTTATTCATCTATTTCCTTATAAAATATATTTTTTGATTATTAATAAATTCGGATTAGGTTTTTCGTGATTCTTTTTTTATACTTTGTGAAGCTATGTTGATGAAGTGAAACGTTATGTTAAATGAATACCTACGTGATTAAAATCCTTTAAGCCAAGTACAAACATTATTGACGGCAGGGAGTTATTGGCGGTATTTTGTGATTAATTTGTATCGATAAAGGAGAGGCAATCGAACATTTCGTTTTTTAGATCTATATATTCTATAAATTTTATTTTATGCAATCAAATAAAACAAATGATGGAAATGTGGAGTAGGTACCTAAAGAAAAAAAATAACTGAATGCATTATAACCTTATTATACGAGTATTATAAATTCAATAAAATAAAAGTCAATCAAAGTATATAATAAAATTGATTTGCTACGAAAACATATTTTATTTATTAATAACAATATCTTGAATTTTCTATATTCATAAACTTCCAGTATCATGTAACTGCAACCAGTTCACTAAAATCAGTGTTGCATTTCGTAGCTCTAGAACTACCTAGTAACCTAGGTTAGGAAGTGGGTAGAGAGGCAACAATTTATTTCATGGTTTCATTCCCTAACTAAATTTGTGTAATCTGTCTTATCGAAATCTATAGAGTTGAAAACATCACAGAGACAAACGATCCGATATTGCGAATTACGCTTGAGTGAAGTCTTTTAATTAAGGTGGGGTACGCGTCGACGTCAGTGCGGGCGTTCGGAGCACCCCATCAATTTCTGCTTGACTTCTGATTGTTTGAAGCCAACCTCGTTAGCAAACGACGTCCTCCCAAATATACTATGGAAGGCGTAGCGGAACTTTAAAAATATGCACATAGTACAAGCAATGTTAATGTGCGTTACCTTTACTTTTTATTTTCCCTTCAAAATATAGGTATGTGACCATGATTCCAACTTAAGTAGAGCCAAACAATTAGTTTTTTTGCTACCTTCTCCCTAACTTGCTATTAGTTTTAGTTGACCATAACTTTTTTTTTATAGCCCCGCCAATTATTCCAGTAAAGCTCAATTTAAACAAAGGATGTTTTCTATACATAGTTTGTATTTTATAAATTGATTGTAAATACTTGTTGTAAATAAATTTAAATTAAATATTATGTGCTTATGGGGACCGATTATTTATTTGGAAAATATGTACCACTGCCGCGCTGCCTCGTGCTGCCTAATTCATTCTGCCTAAGGCATTAAAACTATACACAAATATGGGCAATCTATACAAAATCCTCGTAAATCCTGTCTTAACAAGGACTTAATATTTAGTGTATAATCCTTTGGTAAAATTTATAGGTATTATTTACACATTGATGTAAGTCTTGGTAATTTTACAGAAAACTCCATTTTGTTCAATGTCCCTGAAAATAAACCTTCTCCATCCACAAAAACGTTCAGACATTTTATAAAAGAAATGCCTAAAGACAAATTACAGATAAGTGATATAGATCCCTTATGGGGTTACGCACTTGCGCGTCAGAATCGTAAAATACTTTATTGTTTATTTACAAAGACATATGAATGATAGACAATTTTACGTTCAAATTTATTCTATATGAAAGGGAGGTTATAAATTTTGGCAGCAATAGCTACCTACCGAGTAGGTAATATGTGTTCAGCTCTGTTTATTTATCACGAAGATATCACTTTATTTCAGAAGATATAAAGCAAAGAGTAAAGGCATAAAAATATTGATGGTAAGTATTTTGTAACAAAAAAGCCCAATTTTCTGATAAAAATAATGTGTAGAAATTGTCTGACTGACTGATATATCAACGCACAATTCAAACCGCTGAGTCTATAAACTTGAAATTTTGCACACAGGTAAATCCTATAACGTAGCCATCCACTAAGGAAGGGTTTTTCAAAATTTACTAATTGGGGTGGGAATAATGTCATGCTATAAATGGCTTCTGAAAATACAATATCAGGTATAACATGATATTTTTTATGATAAAACATGTATAATGAAAACTTATTTATGTTAATACGAAGATAAAAAGAAAACAGCTCAATCGGTTGAAGATATCTACTTCAAAATTGAGTTCAAAGATTCCACCCGAACTAACATACTTACATACATTGCAAGTTAAATAAAAGCTTTTAATAAAGAGTTGCGTGATGTTTCACAAGGGGCCACCTAATCTTTTAAGCAAGGAAAGATTGCATATTGGTAAACGTCAAAAGTAGTTTACTTAAACTTACTTTGGATATGGGTAATACGCAAAAGTAATTCTTCAGAGAGCACCCCGTGGGACTTTGTTAACTGCAATGGGACTTGTTAGCGTTCTATCTGACTATTTCATATCGTGTGATATAGTTCTTGTTGGTGTTGTATATATTGCCTCACATTTTCATCAATGGCTGCTATCATTAGCCAAATATTGATTGGTAGCTTTGCAGCACCAGCTTGACTGGCTCTGACGTTGTTATTTTTGCATGGTGGTAGGGTACTTTGTAGTACCCGCCTGGCTGGCTACCACCCTCAAGTTAAAAATCTGTCGCCAAACACCTATTGGTGTGTTCCGGCAGCTGCACTTGAGAGCCAGTTCCTTCTAGGCTTTGTGTGCTTACCACCTTCGGCCACATCATCACTTACCATAGTGAGATTGAGGTCAAACACAAGCCTATACTGAGTAAAAAAAAAGAAAAAAAAAAGTGGATACTGGTGTGTTATAGTAACTGCATTTGAATGCCAGTTCCCTTTTATGTTTCGTGTGCTTGCCACCTTTGGCCATATTTCTCTTACCATGATGAGATTAAGGTCAATCACAAGTCTATCATTTACAAAAAAAACATATAAAAATAAACAAATAAAGTATTTTTTTAACAATTATATGAACTGACAGTTAGGATTAAAAATAATATGCTTGGACACACTGAATGGAAACACATCGTAATTAAGTAAGAACATTTAATAAATAAATCAGTTTAATCGATAATCCATTGCTAGTCAGATAGCAATAATGTATAATCAGCTATTTAGTAAAATACCTGAGTGGAAGCCAATGGCTGGTAATCATGGAACCCATTTATACAGTCATGTGATGTATTGTATCCATACTTTATAATAAGTTTTTTTTATTGAATATAGTTCCTCAGCTTCAGTTGTAGTGGAATTAGCCAGACTGGTTGATATGGTTTCCACAGAATAACAGCTGTCACTGAATAGCCACATATGCCCACGTGTGGACTTTGTCATAGATATGTTATTTTCACATTATTATGGTTTACCGTAGTATGTGCATAGTCTATGTTTCAGTCTTGGAAAATTTATTTGTTTGAGGTCTTAAAATAAAACTAATCGATCAATAAAATAATGTTAATTCTATAGCACTCTTGAAAATATGTGACAAACACATCTCATATTCATAGTTTAAGTACCTAGTTAAGGTTGTTTTTTTTATTAGAAATAAATAAATGCTATTTGTTTTTCATATACATAGTTTTTCCATATTTCAGTACGCGACTCCACAAAGAATATAACATTCTTGTTTATGTTTAAATCAAATTATTTATCAATTTTATTATTTGAATGTTTATATATCTCCAATTTCCAAATTAAACGCGGTATTCTCGAAATTTTTAGGGTTATTCGATCATTGAATATTTTATTAACGTGCTATGATAAGAATACTTGAGCAGTTCCCTAAAGCCGGTGAACACCTTTTTATGCTTATAAGCCGACTGAAATGCTGATCGTACGACTTTCCACTTAAGAATATATTTAAAAAACGGCGTTTCATTTTTTAATCCCAATTTTTCTCGTACATTTTTTCGCCCACTCGGAACTTTCATAAATTCCTTTCGGTTTACCTAAATAAGACATCACTTTGACGCATCTAAGGAAATGCTTACTTATTCTTTAAGCTATTTGTGTTTGTGGTTTTATCCTCTTTTGTTAAATTACGGAAATTGTTATACCATACCACTGGCGCACAATTTATTTATACGCGGTTTGTACTTCCTGTCATTGTGGCGACACATTTGTGTAACAGATGTTTATTCGACTTTCACACATTCTCAGTTAGTTATGGACAATGAAAATAAAAGTCAACAAATTATATTGCAACTTCAATATTCAAAAGTATAGTCACGTATATTTAATATGTAAAACATAAATACCTATTCAATTAAGTTTACACTTTTAAGTGAAAAACACATGATGCTAGTCATGTCACTTAACTTTCCTATACTATTGTAGTCTGATATCCTATAACCTTATATTGTGGGATTCAGCTGCATGTGATTTGGATACTACTCTTTATTTTACAATTGTTTTTATGAGGCAGATAGTCCACTTGGTGGTACATGAAAAACTCCCTGACGTCAAAAAAATAACTAACTAGCAAATTAGGAGAGTTCTAACTTCAATTATTTTCACTACATGAAGAAGTCTGCTAGAATATTTATGTGTCTGCATCTATTAAGTAAACAGAGTATATAAATAGTTGCGTAATACAGTCACGTCTGGCCTTACAACCGGTTAGAAGGTCAAGAGACCCTTTGGCCCAGCGCCACTAAATTGTCTGCGAATGTCGAGCCTCCCCACATTATGCATACGGATTGCCTCCTGATTCAGATTACCGTGTAAGACCTCCTTGATGGATAACCCCTCTGAAAACTCCTTTAAATATTATTCATGGAGAAAATCTGGCACCAAAACATAAAGTATGGAAGAACATTTTAGTCACCATAATTATTATCTATGTAAGCAGCTTAATTCGTCTTTAATGATTCATGAACGGACTTCGAAAGGATTTCAATATATTGCTAAACGTGTAATTTATAAAATGTTATTTTTTACTACATTATAGACACAGGCCTATAATGTATGTTCTCACCATGGTAAGTGATGATGTGGAGCTCATGATTTCAGCTTGAGAGTGATAGCCAGCCAGGCAGGTACCTGCTACAAAGTATCCTACCACCGTGATATGGTTTCTTCACGATATATAATACATATTATTTGGAGTTATGTACATATTATATGAACAAAGGTTTTACAACCGCAATCGTTGGGGCATGCGGCTGCAATTGTAAGTTTAAAAAAATACCAAAACCTGCAAGAGGCAAGTGCAAATTTCCAATGTGTTCCAGACCATTAAGCTACTTACAACGGTTAGGTGGAAACTACGCACGGAAAAGCTCTGTTTGAACCTATACTATATTAGTAAATCTTCTACGATTTATTTAGCAAATTTAATATTTTTAATACGTTTTGGATTTAAAATAAAATAAATATGAAAGTGTTGAACAAAACGATAGATCGTACACGTAACGTTTTTGGCATAAACATACATCAGAATCAGATTTCTCTAAAAATATATATTATTTGATATTATAAAATTAAGAAAACATTCTTGGGCCGTACTCGACATGGACAACTATGAGAGCATATTTATATGCGCCTAGGGAAAAGCGTATTCTTTCATAAATCCAATCCTCAAAGAAATCAACAACAAAACAACAGTTACTGAATATCTAGAAACAGTTGGCATTCCAGCTACTGGAATGGTTCAAACAGGTATTGTTAAAGGAAAATACGAGGGTTACTCCTAATCGGCTAAACTGATTGAAACGGCTGCTTCATATATTCTATACTTACATATCTTTTATTCACTAATGTGTAGATTAGTAGAAAATTTTAATACTGGAGAATATTCTATAAAATTAGATTTCTCTTTCAATTTGTTTGTAGAAACACTGACCAACATTTTTAACAAAGAAAAACATTTATTCTTCCCATATTTGATTTTCTCTAGGAGTGGCGCTGAGTTTAATTTTAAACCTCATTGTTTCAGTAATTGCATTTATGTTAAAGTTTTCTTTCTTATAATTTGAAGTTTGGAATACCTAACCACATAGATGAATTTGTACCAGAAATCGATTAAAGTTTTCTTTAAGTTAAATACACATTTAGACATTACTAATGCAAACCGATCAAAACCTAAAAAGTAACTTTAAAAATATTTACGCAAGTTTTAATACATATAGAATTAATTATAGAAAGGATCGGGTAAATAAATTAGATTTCATGACCAAAACTTTGCTAGCTAGCGAACAGATGCGTGAGATAATTAAAATTTTAATTATTTTCCTTTTCAAGCGTATCTTTATCAGAAAACATTGAATAATTTATTACAAAGTCATTTTATAATGTCAAAACAAAACAGAACATTAACGAATATGATAAAAACTAATGGTTGGACTGCATAAAGTCCGGAATATCGGTCGGCCAGCATTTTCGCTTTCATTAAGATAATGGCTCGTAATTGTGAAACTTGCCCAAAGTAATTAAGATTGATAGGGTTGTTGATATTTAGTTGCTATCAGGTGACCCGACTACTAAGTTACATGTCCATTCAATTGTGAATTTAGATTTGGTTTCATACTACAAATAGTTATTCCAACCGGTGGTTTGTTTGTATTAATAAATATGGGTTTCATTGAAGTAATCAAACATCTCCTAAATCATTCCTCTTGGTGCTAAGAATTCTTTAGTTATGGTACTGAATCGTAGATTTCAATTGTTTTCAGCATTTTTTTAAATTTAGTCAATATATTTCGTTTGTCTTTCTGAATAATTACATAATTTTATCACGGAATAATTGCCCTCACGGACGCTTATGATTTTCTCCGGGTACTTACTTATTTCATTCCGTTGGCAGTTACTTCTCATCAAGTGACAGTGGTTAATGTATAAAGTCAGTACCGATTTTGCTAATGTCCTAGAGTAGGGTCCCTTTGGAATCTGCCACTTTACCTTTTAGCCGACGGTTTTGACATAGATTAATGGTCTTTAGTTATTGTAGTGAAAGTGTGGTATCTAACAATTAGCACGACTACATCCCCATTTTGTTCATCAGAGTTGGGCTTTTGAGTATTATTATGTATAATAATTATGATTAGAGACTATGTTAAGCAATCTTTATTGTATACTAGCTTTCATTAGCGTTCCCGAGGGATCGTAAATTTTCCCGGGATAAAAAGAACCCTATATGTTATTCTATTAATTTATCTATGTGCCAAGTTCATTCAAATCCATGGAGCCGTTTATGCGTGATTGACTCACAAACATCCAGACATACAAACTTTCATATTTATAATATTAGTAAGAGTTTAATAATTATAGTATATTAATACTTACATCTATATTCGCCACATCCTCGGCAACCCCCTCAATATCCCAACATTTATTTTTGTATAGGAGTGATGCTTTATAAATTGCATTGAAAAATATAAACGATGATAAATATTACTATTTCAGTGACGCATCCCTTTGAAAAGAGAGCTGACATGTCCAATTTGCTCTGATTGACTTGACTTCGACATTCGACGCACGACATACGTAGTTAGGTACATATAACTATCACTGATTGAAATCCTGATTTTATTTCAATATGGTTTAGCTTTTCATCGGTTTTTTTATAATTACATAATAAAGAAACTAAAGTCAAACATAATATCATTTTTTTACTAATAACATCCTGTTTTTTACTTTTAAATACAAGTTTTAAAAGTAAATGCTGAATTAAATGGTAAGTAATAAATTCTGTGGCCGAAGATGTACACAAAAGGGAACTGGCTCGCAAGCGCAGGTTTCAGAACACGTCAATATACAAACACAGTACCCTAACACCGTGTTAAACGTCCTATGCCCACCAAATACTAGAACTAAAACCATATTTAAATTAGTAAATAAAATATCAAAACCATAAAGCCAGCTATGATGATGATGATTTGATACCACCGATCGCTAAATTATACTATGCATCAGACGCGTTCCTCATCGAAAATCGCTGAAATGTTAATTACAAATCCAATTTGATTTACTTTTAGATAACTCCAATTTACAACACGCGTAATTTGAGTTAAATAAGTATTTGCAAATGCTCGTAAGTATACAAGTATCAGGATTCGTCACATCAATTTTAAATCGGCTTTGCGCTCTCTATTTTTGGTGAACGTAACGAGCTTATTTTCGCTCAGGGCGCTCGCGTCATGTCCCTTTCTAACAAGATTTGAACAAACAAGTCCCAAATCAGTACGTCGATGAAGATGTTCCAACCATCGGTGCCTACGTTATAACTCATGTGTATTCAATTTTATGTAAATATTCTATTCCATACTTTCAATACATAAACATAATCATGATAATAAATATGTTACGTAGGGTAAATCAACTGTAACACGGATTTTATTTATATTTATATCGGAAATATCTTTCAAATATCCATCTTAGAGATCCATTTTCTAAATCAACGTGTTTAAAATGTTCTTTTGATCTGGCTTTGTATATTCATAATATTTTTCGGAGATTTCGGTTTAAATGAAACTGAAAGAATTATTTTACTGAAATTCATCACATTGGCTACATCGCAATCCTTCTTTTATTCTTCTTATGAAAATAAAAACATATTTAAACCGTTAGTCGATCAAATATACAGTTAAATACAATAAAACGCATAACATTTTTTTTTTGTTTTTCGGTGTTTATAATAAATCAGTGTAGAGCATAAACAAAGCCTTGAATATAGCCAAGAAAGTATTAAATTGTTCCAAGCGTCTCAGTTCCCCAAATTGAATATAAAGTATTTGTGTACAAAGTGAGACGATAATCGATGCTGTTGAATATTTCAAACAGGCGGGACGTGATGGAAATAAAATATAATATTAGTCCGCGGCGCGGTTTCCCACCTCTATTGTCGTGCGTTTTAAAGCCTCAAGCCCGTATTGCAAACAATGCTATTCAACGCTAATGGTTTTCTTAATAGCTAGAGCCGCCTTGTTTTAGATATAATAATAAAAGTGATCCTTTTTATTCCCGATTTTATATACTTAGCGCTTATTTTTTAAGTGAAACGCCTTAGCTGTACACTTAATTCAAATTATGTTGGACTTTTTTTACCATCGTCGTTATTAAGTTATTTTCGATTCTAATAGGCTCTAGCTAGACCTCTAGCGCCATCGACCAGAAATATTATGTGAATGCTTTCTAAGCGTTTAGTAATAAAAGTCGTGATTTATATTTTAACTTGCTTTTTTTCTGATGCATGGAGAGCCGTAGCCTAAGTAAGAAGTAATGACCCACCATAAAAATACTCCAATTCGTCATTCAACGTCAACCACAGTTATTTCAGTGAACTAGCCACTTACATCTCATCCTCAGCTAAATTAGTCACATAGCTTTTTTTAATTTCAAAATCTATTAAAAATACTTGTTAGACGTGTTCATTTAATAAAGAAACATTGAAATTTATATCATTTCCTAAAATAAAAAGCTTCAAGTAATAATTTTGATAGTCGGTTAGCTGTGGTTAGTTGACCGAAATATGATGTGTCTAAACCTGAGATTGTCAATTAACCGCAAATCAAAAGCGAGTAAATGGAATCTGTCAGTTCTGACTGAGGTCACAGGACAAGGGTGTTTCAGACTAAATAACACCTATACGTGGTATTACGCCGTGTAAATAGAATTGTATTGCTTTCTCTTTTATTAAAAGATTTTCATATTTCTCTGTATTAAGTTACTGGATTTCATACATATTCGTATACCTACCATTTATTCTTTATTACTAATAAACACATCTGAGAAGGGTTGCCTTCGTTATTAAATATTTTTGGATATTAAGGTCATAAATATAAAAATAAGTTTCAGGTAGGTACCTACCTAGATGAGATCTTGAGATTGGTAAATATTGATTATGCTTCCTGTATAACTTATTTGTAAATATATAATATGTTTTTTTTTAAATTGTCATTCTTAGGTACATTTTAATATTCATTCGATATTTAAAATTGTTGGATTTATGTAGGGTTTAACAATGCGATATGTACATAGTTAAAAGATTTTGGATTGAGATAGAGTATAAGGATAGTCAATAGGTTGTCATTATTTTTTGTTAATATTACGTGTTTATAATGATATCGCGACGCTGAACGCTTCGTTTTCAGACCACCACATAATTTCTAAACAGAACCAGCCTCCCGTCAAAATATCGTCTGCGGATAGCTTCGTTGTGTGACGTAGCTACACGCAAACATGCCCCGATGTGAGTGCACCAGGTTATTGATTCATGGCACTGGAAATTATGCCTGCTCTCTTGCTCTTAATCAAAACACAGTCAGCGGGAAAAGGACAGGAGCCTACCTGGCGGAAAACTACCCACGTGGCTGAAATGCCTCCGCAGACGGAAGTTATCTTGTTTGTAAACGCCAAGCATTTAATATTCTATCTATTTACATGGTACTCTTGCATACTTTTAACAATGCTCTGTTTATTTTGTTGTCTTATATCTTTCGGTAGAGGAGGTCATCGATTAACTGCAACATGGTTAAGGTTTTAGTGAAAGACTCATGCTATGGCATATTATGTACAACAACGAAAAAATCAAATTTAAAACTTGTCGAAAAGAACGCAACTTTTTATAGGTACATCGATCATGTGATAAACTTATGATTTTAAACAAACCTTAGTGATATTATGATATGACTTGTTTAAAATTATATTTGTATCGTTTTGTGCGGCCTTCCTCCAGTGAGAGGCCCAAACTTGGCTCATTTACCAAAAACTGTCAAGGACTTCTTGGCTGCTGGCTACAACAACCTAAAACACAATATGCCTCCCATTCACCGTTGTAGAGTAGGGCCCTGGCTAAAAGAAAGTGGTTCAAAATAGACTTGCAAGATTTGACCCAAACAAATTAAATAACAGCTAGTAAAAATAGAATCGCTTCTAATTTTTTAATCGTGTCGATCAAAATTAGCAACATAATTCTGACACCTACTTACTCTATTAATATTAATAACTCTTTGATATTCGTGATGTTATTTACTAGTCTCATGTCGTAACTAAATTGTTAATTGAATGAATAAACTTTATATTAAGTTTGATATGCCTTTATGTATAACCCAGTGAGTAAATACTGCTATCAGAACAATAGCTTGTACTTTACAGAGAAACATGAAGCAATGTTCTTGTTAAGGCTGTTCACTGTTCACGGATGCCCCGAGGCGACAAAGCAATCACGACGCTAAAGCAAATAGTCTAAACGGGTAATTAGTTTGTTCTACCGTTCGGGGGTAAGCTACGTTACACCCCTACTAGAGGTAGGTTCCACTCAACAAAGATCCCTCGCTTAGAAAATGTATTGAAATCGAAGCAGCAAGACTCTCAAAGTTTCGCTTAAATCGACATTAATCAACTTATTTATTAGGTAACCGCGTGCCAAATCCAAAATAGGCCGGTTTCTATTGAAATATGTATCAAGTTTGGTAATTACAAAGTGAAATGATGTAGAAAATTAGAATAAGCTTTGAACTGAATCATTTATTATATTCAAAATTGTAGATTCGGAATCAAGCGTGTTCTCAATCAGTGTTTGCTTTAGCTTTTCTGCAAAATATAAATCATTAGATAAGTAGGTACTTTCATAAATATTAATGGTATTCGAGTTTATATCCATTGAATGGAAAACGACCCTTTGGTCTTGAGAACCGTCATAGTGGACTTTATTAAAAATTCACTACAAATTAGCTATGCTCAGTGTTGGCTTCATTTCTCAAATTCTTCATTCTCGTAAGTTCTCGAGAGTATTAAATTTTCACGAAATTGCTTTCAAACTTTTCCTCTCTCAATAAGCTCAAACTCAATTTCCGAAGGCATAGTTATGATCACATAGTTACATGTTGTGTATAATAATTTACCTGAATACGCTGTACGTACGTACATGCACAGTTTATTCATTATGTTGTAATTGTATACTCGTATAGATAATATAACCGTGTCTGCGCTTTCGTGCTCGTCAGATTGATTCATAAAGACTAAAAGCCTCCAAACGTTGGAACGGTTTTTTGTTTTCAAATTGCCTACTGCGGCTTATATTCATTCGCCGACCACTTTATCCGGGTGTCAGAATTGAAAATGAGCTGGGTTCCGTAAACGGAGCACTAGGTAGGTATACATTCAGACGTCGACTGCCGGCAGTACGAATATAGAGCCAGCCGGAGTTGCCTTAATAATTCAACAGTGCAATGCTTTTACAAAACCTGTCGGCGTCAATCCTAATTTAGCACCGCCGATCGAGTCGCTTTCGGAAAGTGTCGCTAGACAAACGTAATGGAACTCTCCTGTTATACTATTAACATTGCTATTGAATGAAACGTTGGGAGATCATTGATAAATTAATTTATTTGCCATTAATTGTATCAATTTATATTTTGATGTCCATCACAACTATGTACCCACCTATTTGATTTAAATAGTTGTTTCTGTCAATCATAATCTACTGTGCGGTGAACACTAATAGTAATAGTTTTGCCTACCTATCGCAAATATAGGTTAATGCAACCTATATTAGCGATAGGTAGGCATAAATAAAAATTAGCATGTTCGTAATAAAGTTAAGCCGCTTAATTTAATTTATTATATTTGATAGATTAGCCAAAAATATTATAAGAGACAACAGATGAAATGCAAGTTAGTTGTTAATGAAAACACAAGTCTAGTTTGGCGGCTGCACTGGAAGCGTTGCTGGGAGATTGCTTAAACTTCACGACGCCCTCACACCTGCACTTGCACTTGAGTTCATTTACATTAACTTGTGACGTGTTGCCGCATTTGCCAACTTATTACAGCTTTAGTTTTCTCTGGTACGCGAGATGTTATAAATGGGAATACATGGGTCTGTACTTAGGGTTGCCAAAGTTTTGATACAAATAAACTTCACTGTAACTAATACAAATTATATTGACCATATTATACCTAAATATCACGAGCGTTATAACCGACAGCTTTGTTTCCTTGACAATGAAATTGTTACATTGTACAAAAATAAAAATATTTTCTATAATTTTTTTCTGTATTTTCGGCCAAAATTGACGTATTGGGCGACGTTAGGTAATTGTTAACGAGATTTATTATATATACCTATACAGAGTGTTTTTTTTGTCGCTGGCAATACTTACAGGGGCGGAAGTAGGTACTCATTAATATGAACAACTTTTATAATGGGACCAGTGGGTTTACTTCGTTCCAGGAAGCGCTTCAAACAATTATGAAGGTATTTCAGGCTTTTAATGATTAACTAACAGTCATTCTTTATTATGTTAATTATTATAAAAGGATATATTTAACACAAAAAACAGAAAAGCTCCTTTAGTTATAAGGTAGCAAGTGGATAGATAATAAAGTTAAATGTTTGAGGAAGATCGCAAATAGATTATCGTCCCGAAACATCTCCTAATTGCCTTTCATTGTTTGGCTACTCCTTAAATAACAAAGTGAACAAGGTAATCACAGCTATTCCTCCATTGTTTTGTTTCTTATAAGAGAAAATTCAAAGCGTTAATTATACTCAATTTACAATGTTACAGAATAAACTTTTAATTTGAATAATGATAGATGCTTACATACAAATAGGATGAGGGTGCGAACTCCTGAATGTAAACATTAAGTTCTAAAGGGACAATCAAAGGGAGGTCCCTCAGATGCTCTCGTGTCAGGGAAACTAATTAATTGAAATGTTTATGATATCAACCCTGCCAGCTATGGTCCAAGCGGAAATGTAAAAAGAAAATTAATAATATGTATGTAGCCCTTTTTACACACCTGTTTTTTTTCCATGTGAGGTTTCATTTTCATAATAGAATTCTTCCTCATTTCATTGCTATATACAAGGTTGTCCATTTGGGTATAGTTAAGTGAAAGATTATGCATTGCAGTCTTAAATCAGATGATCTAAGATAACAGTACAACTTTTTGATGTCATATTTCGATTTCCACAAAAAAAAAAATATCACGAGACTGTGTTATAAGGAAAATATTAATTTTTATCTCAGTTGTTAAGTTTAATGAGTTCACATTAGTCATTAATCTTGACCATATTTTGCTAGACTATAGCATAATATACGGAAATTTTAAAATATGATAATTCAAAATTATATATTGGATAAACATAGGCGTATAACAATTTTGTAACTTGTAATAACAGTACACATAACTTAAACTACTTTAATTGTTACTCAATTCCATAACTTCACGTAAGTTTAATTTAATCAAAAGGAAATTGCACCCCTGGGGTATAAAGTGCCCCTTTTGCTTTAGAGGTTTTCGCTTGTAAATACTATGTTTTAATAGTTTGGTATTCCCTTCGTGTTATTCAGGAGCTTCCTGTTAAACATGGGTATAAATCAAAACAAAATTTAACACTGACTTCCTGGATATTATTAAAAAAAACCGGCCAAGTGCGAGTCGGACTTGCGCACCGAGGGTTCGTCCATCAAGGGAAATGCACAATTTTATTTATTTACCTTATTTGAGGTTGGTGCCAATTAAGCTAGACCTCTAAATTGTATGAGCGCCGATACAACTCAGAGGTCTTTATTAATTGGCGTAACTATGTATGTATGGGGACACCCTTTAATATTCAACTTTTTTAATTTTTTTGAATTTTTCCTTTATTTGTGCTGTAAGACCTTGCTTTTTGCCAATTTTTTTTTTTTTATATTTGAGTTGATTGAATGAAAGGTACATTGCGGTTTACGATTTATGACTAATAAAACTACTAATTAGATCTCGTTCAAACCAATTTTCGGTGGAAGTTTGCATGGTAATGTACATCATATATTTTTTTTAGTTTTATCATTCTCTTATTTTAGAAGTTACAGGGGGGGGGGACACATTTTACCACTTTGGATGTGTCTCTCGCACAAACTATTCAGTTTAGAAAAAAAAAATGTTAGAAACCTCAATATCATTTTTAAAGACCTATCCATAGACACCCCACACTTATGGGTTGGATGAAAAAATTGAGTTTCAGTTCTAAGTATGGGGAACCCCCTAAATTTATTGTTTTTTTTTCTATTTTTGTGTAAAAATCTTAATGCGGTTCACAGAATACATCTACTTACCAAGTTTCAACAGTATAGCTCAAAGTGGCTGTGGCATACGGACGGACAGACAGACAGACTTTTGAGCTGCAATTGAGCTCAGATAATTTCTCACAACTTTTTATTATTGCAATTTACTAATTAGATTAATTTAATACACTATATTATTTTAAGAATAAAAACATTTATTGTAGCGTAGTGCATAAATGTAGTGGTCATTGCAGTTGTTCTGCCTAAATTGAACTTTACTCCATGAATCGTCCCACTATTGGGTATGGTCGTCTCTTCATCAATCTTTTGATGATTAAACGTTATATTGACACGTAACTCTAAAAATGCCCTTGGTTAGCTTTTTTATAACATTAAAGTATATTACCTTATATTTCATTGAAGTAAAGTGGTCAAATCAGCATTCACAAAAATATCGTCAGTCGGCCACTAAGGCCGTGAAAATAAACATAACTAACAAAATCTGTATCATATATCATACTTTAACATACCCTTTGAAGCACTTTTCCTTCCTGTGGTACGTGTTGGTTTTTCCCAAATAAGGGTCATTATCCCTTGACGCTTACTTTTGGTGTGTTTAATGTAGTGCCACGCCAACCCCTGCCTTTAAGCCATTAATAATAAGAATGTGCGATTTTAGTATAAAGAGATTAATTAAAAATCAATAGCAATTTTATGTAGGTACTTATTATCAAGACAAACATTATTTGGTCCTCAGGAACCTTTACGCGGTATTCAAAATATAATATTGTAAGTAAGAAAACTGTATCAATTTACGCCAGCATTCTGGGTACGCTGCCTTCTGATAGAGACTTTTTTAATTTAGATTATTTTATATAAGCTTCTTACTTTTAAGTTTTATTTTTGCCAATAGTATTAACCTTGAAGTTTTGTTAGGTTATGGATTGTGAATACCTAAAACCCATTTACGTAAAACACATCATATTAATAAATATTCCTACAAAAATAAACAATATTTAAAAAATAAAGAGGATTGAGATTGGTCGATTACAAAAATAAATTTATTGCTCTAAATGTCTTGTTGAGTTATGACGAATCAATCTCAAATGATCGTTTCTAAGAACTCATAATGGACAACAATTTTCCATTATCAGATCCGATATTGTTCTTGAATACATTAGCACTGAAAATGAAATGTAAATTTGAACACAAGTATAAGTGAAATGAGTGAAAAATAAATGTTATCATTCCAACAACCCATGGAGGAAGATCAAAAATATCACTTTACACGGGATTCCTTTTGAATTGTTTGCATGTTTTTACAACAAATACAGGGTGAACAATACCCCTAGCACTTTTCAATTACGTACCCTTGGTAGTAAGCCAGGCAATCGATGATTTGGGAACAGCTCGGGTCTGGCCAGGGCGCGCGTTACAACAGATTGCTTATTAATACCAAATATCGTAGTTTCGATTCGATAGGGTTTCTATTCGGAATATTTTGAGATAAGAAGATATCTCTTTTGAATAATCTTTCACAACTAAGCATTGATTTTTTTTATTAGTCTTTATCTTATTAACCGACTTTAACAAAAGAGGAGGTTCTCAATTCGGTTGTATTTTTTTTTAATGGATGTTCACTCATTTCTCCGTCATTTAGGAACCGATTTGATTTTTTTTTTTTATTTGAAAGGGTATACTTCCAGATTGGTCCCATTTTTATCGAAATTCAGTTCTGACGATAGAATCCTGAGGAATTGAGGGAACTCCTCAAATATTATAGGCATATACATAGTGCTTTTGGTATTTTCGGTATCAAATCAAGCATTTGCATTCAGAAAATACGATTTGGTGATGTGAAACTGATGAAGAAGACCATAGACGACCACCGGAACTTCTCAATGATCCTACCTATTTCTGGAGATAACTTCTTTGTTTACGAACGGATTTTAATAAATTCTTTTGCATTGGATTTAGTATAGCGTCAAAATGGTTCCATTTAAATTTCATTGGTTTTGGACAGAAGACTCCGAAGATGTACCGGATAGGAATTGTGTAGTGATTGAGGTATAGTTAGGTTTATGACAATTCCATTACGAGGAGGTACCTAACTATGATCAAGGACGTGTTGGACTGGACTGGCCTTGGACTAGGAATGCATACAACGGAACTCCTTAATGACAAACAGCTCGAACGTGTAAATTCAGTACCAATGGATATTATCTCATGGCAAAATTTAAAGGCAAACATTATAAAGAGTATAATTTCTGGCAATGCTCTTTGACGAATGAGTATGTTAGATAAAAAAAAAGATTATTATGTTTTACTTGGCACCGACTTCAAAATGATGTAGAAAGAAAATATTTATTTTATGCTTTTCAGTTTTTGAAGTCGGTTATGTTTTTTTTTTGTCTACCAAAATTAGTTCGTAGAAAAGTTCTAATTTATTGATACTTTATTATAGCTAAATTGTCTCTTATCATCAATTTTCTAATATCAGCTAGTTTTATACTGTATACCTGTATGGCTGATAACAAAATTGAATGAGAAAACAAAAACAACCGAAAAGAAATCAGAAATTCAGAAATCCCGCAACAAAATTTGATTGTTTTGTATAAACTATGAAGTGAAGTGAGCGCATAAATCGGAATTCTCGGGAACATGTGAAAGTTGAAAATAGATTTGTCACTATCCAACCATGGGCTTCGAGAGTAGCCAATATTTTTATGATATTTTTGGTTTTAAAAATAGATAAGTACCTAACTGTGATGCTCAATTTTCGTGGAAAACCCAAGGTTTTCATGTCATTGTTTTTGTTCACTGGTATGTACATACCTACGGCAATTTTATGTAAGCTGGCCAATATATTCTTTACTTAAATGGTTAGTATTAACTTTTCTAATAGCCAAGATCTCTTTGCGAAACGTTTTGTCATTTTTATAATATTCGTAATAACATGACACTGACAGCGCGAGCATGATGCTAGTCCCGTAAAAAATCCATTTTGTTTTTTAAGAATTTTGTTAACTGAATTTAACTTTGTTGAGCTCATCAGCTAGAGTGAAGAAATGTAAACAATAAACTTTTCTTTACTTCGAAGAATTTGAACAATGCAAAATGTTTATCTTTTGTAAACAAAATTTATTACAGTTCTTATGGATTTAGGGCAACCGTATTTTCCAACATTACCTAAAATAGTTTATTTATTACTGAAATTCTGGTATTATTCTCATGTAGACTGGTAATTGTATTACTTTATTTATTTGTCTATCTAAGTGTGAGATTCTGAAAATAATTTCTAGATTGAAATCCAGAACTTAATAACTTTATAAAGCGATTATCCAACTCATTCCACTTCATGTATGTAAGTCTAGAAACTTTATTCTCATTATACTGTTATAAGGAACATGGAAAATATGCTAACTTGAGTTTAACTTTATCATCCGATTAAGCTTTTATGAAACGCTCTGAGAGGAATTACATACATAATTAGCATTTCAAGCTTGTTCTAAGCTCGTACGTCGCATATGATGTTGAAATAAGATGAATTGAAGACGATCTCGCTCTAATTACATATTTCCTTTCATTTACCCTTTTCAATTTCATTTTCTATTTTAAACAGGGGAATTACTTCTCTTATAGCAGTTTTTCTACTCCTCAAATCAATATCTAATATGTATACAATATCTAAAAGTTGTTTTTAAAGTTAGAATAACAATATTAAAAATAAACATTGGTAAAACACAGTACAATGACATAAGTCGATGTAGATATTTGGATGCTATGTCAAGTGTAGCTGCGATGGATGTAGGTGAAAGGGTAAGAGGGTTCACTATACAAACGTTCCGAGATGTCGCTCGCGGCTGCACTTCACGAAACATCCTCTATGCTACGCTACGAGTATCTACTAACACTACGTAAATACCTACACTACATACTACTGAAATTATTCTTCACATTCATGTACAGCTATTTAGAAAACACAAACGGCTTTGAAGATTTTTTGAAAACAGTTTGATTTTGATATTATATTCTCTGACGTGAATTGAAATTTTTCAAGTATTGGAAAATACGCATAATATTCACTGTCGTGAATTAAAAATTTTCAAGTATCGAAAAATACGCATTATTTTGGTTTTCATGATTTATTTTTGATGTAAATAAAAATACAATAAATAAACAATGAATTTTTTGTATTGTGTTGTTTTATATATAATACTTTTTTATTTTTCAGATTCCGTAAATAAACCGGTAAACCGGTCAAGTTAATGCTTTGGTACCGTACTGTAGAGTTCCAAATGTAGACCAAAATTTACTCAAAAAAAGCTAATCTGATCACGTTAGGACCACTTTGCATGAGGAGCGGAGTTTATAATTATATTAATATTTATTTATCCAAAGTGGTACCTACATTAACTTGACATAGACTATGGACTTACAATGATACCTATTGTTACATTATATAAGTTTGATAGCGGCAAGATATTTTGTTGACAATAAGCTCGTGAACTAGAAAATTTTCCTTCGTCGTGATAATTTACATATAATTTAAGTTTTCATTCTAACACTGTAAATAAATTTAACTATAGTTTTAGAGGATCGCGTAAATCGCATAATTTTGCTTAGTTAATGGTTATTTATATCCGAAAATTGTTTTTTAACAATCAAAATACAACCACAAAACAATAAAATTTAACTCACTTTTTGGCTATTGATTTTAGTTATATATATATCAGTTGTTTGTGTGTTCCATATTCTGATAGTTTCAATTTAATAATATTGTTGGAATAAAGTTCTTTTTATCCTATTCTATAATCGGATTGGTTTTAACTATACTGAGATACATTTTATTGCCTTTTATTACCCTACAATTTCAATTTCAAGCTTATTTTTACAAATTAAAATTGTAGGTTTTTGCTGTTTGGTTAAACCTTCTTGCTGTATTTACGCAACTCCAAAAACAAAAAAATCATAAAATATAAAAATAATAAAATCATCATCGGTCTTTTTAGGGTTCCGTACCCAAAGGGTAATAACGGGCCCCTGTTACTAAGACTTCGCTGTCTGTCCGTCCATCTGTCTGTCTCCAGGCTGTATCTCAAGAACCGCGATAGCTAGACAGTTGAAATTTTCACAAATTATGTATTTCTGTTGCCGCTATAACAACAAATACTACTAAAAACAAAATAAAATAAATATTTAAGGGGGGCTCCCATACAACAAACGCGATTTTTTTCCCGTTGACCTAGAATCACGAAATTTGGTAAAAAGCAAGGTCTTACAGCACAAATAAAGGGAAAATTCCAAAAAATTTAAAAAGTTGAAAATTAAATGGTGATCTCTCTCTCTCTCTAGTCGTTTCCCTCACTGCTGAGGATCATGGCTCCTTCTGACTTTGTCAACTAGCTGTCTCCATCGGTTTCGATCCGTTGCTTGGTGCATTGCAGCGCTAACTGGTATCTCCAGTTCCTGCAATAGGTATCTGGTCTGCCCACTGCCTAGGACTCCGGCCTCTCGGTCTCTTCCCTTCCACCTTCCCGGTCACTATCAGGCGTTCCAAGTTGTTGTTATCCCTACGAGCAATATGGCCAAAATATCGCAGTATACGTTGCAAGCAGAATGTAGACAGACGCTGAGTGCTCTCTATTTTTAATTCTTACAGGATGGAGATGTTTGTGCGACGAGCTGTCCATGGTGTCCTCTGTATCCTGCGCCAATTTCAAAGGTGTCAATTTTCTGCCTAAGGGCGGCCTTAAGTGTCCATGTCTCGACTGCATAGAGAGCGATGGGAAAGACCAGTGTGCGAACGAGGTGTATTTTAGTTCGATTTGTGATGTTCCTGTCTTCACATAGGTTTATTCAGTTCGGTAATTCGTCTTCTGATCTCTGGTTCGCTGCTGCCTTTGTTGGTGATTGTCGATCCTAAATATTGAAACTGGTCCACGGTTAAAGGGTAATATATACATATATAGTTACGCCAATTAATAAAGACCTCTGAGTTGTATGGGCGCACATACAATTTAGAGGTCTAGCTTATTTGGTACCATCCTCAAATAAGGTAAATAAATAAAATTGTGAATTTCCCGTGATGGACGAACGATGGACGAAGTTTGTACGGAACCCTCGGTGCGCGAGTCCGACTCGCACTTGGCCGGTTTTTTAACTCACCTCTTCCAAAAAGCGCTACTCCCTTCGGTTCATCGCCCTCCGCAAATATCATGGCACTGACTGCGTTAAGTTTCCAAGCTTTTCACGTTGAAAAGTGAAGTTACCTCATTTCCGCAAAGTCACATCTCACGCGAAGTGCGCAGCGCTGTCTCACATTAAATACATAAAGCTAATATACAGTAATGTATAAAGTGTCTCAACACATGTACATAACGTATGTAGACTTAAATGTCCATGATGTTCTTACACACTTGAGTTATGGAAACCCATGTATTTAAATAACTTAAATATTTAAGAAAAAATATATAGGTACCTAAAACTAAAACTGTTGGTATTTTTTTAATAGCCTAAATAGTGTACGTAATATGATTAAAACTTTAATAATTGGCCAAAACGTTCCATTAGATACGCTAACTATCTAAATAATTTGCCCGAAAATATGCAAAGAGCACATCACTCAGTGCATCGATTTTTAATCTAACTTATTAAAGTTAGAGTGTCTGCCTGATTGCTCCATCAGGAACGTAATGCATTTACCAGTACATCACCCACCACTAGTAAAAGCAATTAACGCCACATCTTCCCTTCCTATTACTACACACTCGCATTTTAGCTTTGAAGGGCAAACTTAGTATAACTATTGGGGAAATTAAACAAAATGAAACATTATTACTGTAATAATAAAGTTCTTTAAACCTATTATCTCTGAAGCGGTTAAATAAATTAAAAATATTAAGGTATTTACCACTATATACTGAGCTTTAGCTTTAGTTTTTTGCAATTAAATAATTAACGACACCTTTTGTCTAGCCGGTCACTATGCGAAATGATTACCATCATGGTGGCGCATCGTCATGCACTAACAGGATTCTGATTGGTTAATCGTGTCGCCATATACAGCCGTCTTACCCGCCACCCCGTCTTGCCCCCATCTCCCCTACTTACACATATGCTATCTCAGGCCATTACCACAGATAAACGTTCCTAAAAATATATAGATAATATATTTACCGGTTTATACAGGTTTTTTTTTAAATTTTGGTATCCAATTTATTTGTACTGGCCCTAACAATTATTTGAAACGTATTTCCATCTAAAATGAATTTCTTCGAGTTCCATTAATTAATCGATAACCGTAATAAATGTATTGAAAACTGTAAACCGTAACTGTCATTCGAGAATTATAAGCTTTCCTGACTGAAAAGATTTCATTATGAAATACTTTGGTCTTCACTAATTTTAGAGAGCCTCCTCGTTTAAAATTTACAAAGTTTTCGGTTGTTTCGAATGTTTTAATATCATCAACCTACCAAGTCCAACCCCACGTCATCGATTATAATCCCCTAATAAAACTGTAAATTTCTATTTTATTGGAGGTGGTATGTGGCCTGTTGTTAATTTTACAAACAAGGTCAAAGTAAAGCACCTTAGGAGACTTACGATGACCGTATTATATAGAGGACAGGCCTTTTTTGTTTCACTCGTGATAGATTTGCCATTTAAACAATCAAAATAACACATATTTTATGTAAGGAATCGAGATGCTACAAATAATAGGTAATAACCACATTACAGAAATGTGCGCACCATGAACAAACACGTCATATTTATTATATTTAACAGCCATAACAAGATCAAAAGCATTTTAAAATTACTCGTTGAGCTACCTCAATCATTTCGAAGATTCTCAAGACCACGATCCCCTCCTTTATTATAATTAGTGAGGCAAGCAAGGCAAGTAATTTCTGTCGTTTAGTTATCTCAACCTTTATTGAAATGGCAGCCTACTTTTCAAGGGATAAATATTTTCAAACAATAACGGATATTAGAAATGCCAAACTTCAAAAACGTGTTTTTGACACAAGTGATTATAGGTTTTATGTCAAAACGTTAAAATAAATTGAGTGACTTTTCACTTAGTTCAATAAACTGAATGTTTCTTAGTTTTTTTTTTATTGGCCAAGATAAAAACGATTGTAATAACACGAAAAATATTGTAATAGCACTTGCTTTGTAGTGAAATCACAGCACTGCTGCAAGATGTTCATACCTAAATAACATCTATACGATAAAACCGGCAAAGTACAGATATCCGTTTCAAGTAACTCATAAAAATCCGAAGAATCACTGGAAAACTTTTAAGGATGAAGTTATCCTAACTTTCACGTATACCCGAAGGTAACTCGACAGTTGTGAGACACAATACATCCGGTAACAGACGTAACCGTCTATATTTAAGCCCTCGTATATCATAAACGTTTATACATAATAGATAGACATATCTTCGTTTTTATAAACGATAGTTTTTTATGGAATGAAACTTTCATAATTGTTATGTTAATGATTTCAACAAAAAAGGCTTCTGCTATGTAGATGCCTAAATGTAATTATAACTTATTTATTGACACTTGAGTAACAATCGGTACTTAAATTTACAATCAATTATCGTAAAATGAGTAGGTACTGCCATAATTAACTGTAGGTAGATATTAAATAGATTAAATTAATATTATAACTGTGTTCCTATATGATAGAGATTAATTGCTAAAAATTAAAAATTTATAAATTCCCCGACACAAAATAATAATAAACGTGAAACCCTATAAAAATAAGAAATTAACCTTGAAATTATGAGTACCTACGTAAGTACGTATGAAATTTTTTGATTAAATGTTGTCGCATCGGGTATTACCTATAGGGTTTCACGCTTATTATTATTTTATGTCGGGGGTTTTTTAATTACCTTTACCTTAATAAAAAAAATATTTAATGCTTTTTGTAGTGACTCCTTAATTTTGTAATTTAATTTCTGAGGGAGTTGTAAAAAAATACGTAATCCGCCATTTAGTGGCGGCGGCCATCTTGGACTGATTTTCATCAAACATAGCTAAGAACACTCCCGACTAATTCACCTTTCAAACAAAAAAAACGAAATCAAAATCCGTTCATCCGTTTGGGAGCTACGATGCCACAGACATACACACACACACACACACACACACACACATAGTCACGTCAAACTTATAACACCCCGTCGTTTTTTCGTCGGGGGTTTAAAAAGAATAACTGCACATAGTGTACGCGTAAGATAATCGTCGAATGCTAGAGTAGGTACGCCAACTAAATGTTGTTTTGGATATACACAATTGATAAACAAGGTAGCACTTCAGGCTTGTGCAGTTAAGGCATTTGTCTCACTGCCGGCGAGTAAATAAGCGGTAATCAGCTATTTTCCCCTTTGAAAATAAATAAAAAGACCCTTTTTATTTTAACTTGAAATAAACAGCAGGCTAAGCAACAAAAAAGACTGGTGTCTATAAGTTTTCCAACGATTCTGCATACTCACATTCAGCTCGTTTCGTAACAGTTCTCCTTTGAGTATCTTGTTTCTCGTCCGCAGTCGGGCTTGCGCCTGTGAGTTAAGGCAACGACCGCATAGCGTCGCCCGCCCCGGCGTCATAGGCGGAAGCGTATTGTTTGCCACCCGAGCCCAACTCGCTTCTCTCTTATCTGTCACTTGATTCTCGCCCAAAATACTCATTGATTTTATAGGTACGTAATAATTCTCCAATATCAACCAACATAGAAAAATACATTAAGTAGGTACTTTAACTTATATAGTGTCTGAAAGAGACAGACACATTATACTACATAATACTATATAATAAAATAAATGCTTTTATTTCAGACAACTTAGTCCATATCATAGAGTTTTAAATTGTTAAAAATATATTTTATGTTTTAAAGATAATGCTCTAAGCTTTCTTTATAATTATCTATCTCTGTCTAAACCACACCACGGTCTAACAATATCTTGTTAGGAGTATAATCAAAATAAATTAAGATCATGATCAAAACATGAAATCCGGAATCCCAGACATAATATACCATGTTGTCTGACCTGAAACAAATATATTTTCAATCACAAAAGCGCAGCGCGCTAAATACTAAAGCACTCGTTCAATAATAGACTATGCATTTCTAATACTATTTCTGTCGCTCGACGTTGCCAGCGGGAAAGGGAGGAGTGACTGCGAGAGGGGGGAGAGGTTTAGAGCGTAACATCTCAAAACATTAGATGATATTATTGCCAAAATAATAACGGCACTTCCTCCCCTGTTAAAGTTTCCTGTACCTAGTGATTTTAGTTAATAACTTAACATCTTCAACCTCGTTATTACTCGTAGGAATACGGAAAATATCATGATCGGTGTTATACTTAAATCTTCCACTTAAGCATGTTTGTAAACTTTTTGTTTTATTACTGTTGATGTGTATGTGTATGCTGACTTGAATTTTACATTTACATCATAAAATAAATAAAATTAAGCTGCGATTTTTCGCAAATCCATTCCAGAATTTCTTTTTTAGAAGGAATAAAATTTCTGTTACATCATTTCATTCAAGGCACTGTTCAGTGATATCAAGATTTTATAGACACACAACTTACGTTGTCCTCACTCTCGCTTATCATAGGATAATATTGGGAATAGTCTCAATCACATTACCTGTTCATTTATGTAGTTAATAACCTAAATATAGGTAAACCGGTACAAAATTATATGGTCATTAAGGGACACAATTAAAGCCATTTATCATTAAAGTTAAACCATTTCCTGTAGTTACGTAATAGACGGCTCAGAGATGAGATTGGTAATTAGAAAATTGTATCAAATTATCAATGTAATTGCATGTTACAATAGTCAAACGCTAGCCTATCTACAGTAAATAATATATTCCTAAAAGTAAAAAGAGCCAGTAAATACAATAGTAGCAATATATCTGTATTTACGAGTATTAAATACTTTCATGAGTAAAATAATCTGTCAGCTCTGAAGATTGACTCCGATATTAAATGTCTCGATATCGTCCACCGAGTAAAGTTTAATCGGTGGACAGGTGCACCTGACGTGACCTAACTGCCAAGTCCTGCCAACACTTGTCGCGTGCCCAGTGCCCTCACATCGCATTCTATTTATTGCCCTTAAATCTTATGTAAGAATGTGCACTCGCTTTATGTCTACGCCATAAATAATTATCTATATAAATGATAATGATAATGGGATAAATATGACAACGATATTTTGAAACTATACTATGAGCTGTTTTAGAGAATATAATAATATGTACCAACTTAAATACGATTTACTTCTGAGACTCCAATCGCCAAATTAACTATTAAAGCGCAAGAGCTAACTTGATCTACAGCAACTTTGTGTTTTTAATTAACAAAGTAATTAACGAAAACTTTTGTGATAATTTATATATTCATGAAATTAACCTTTCGTAAACTCTTATTGAATTTGATATTGTATAGAGGCACTTCAATAAACTCAAAGGGTCTGAACTCGTGTAATAGGCGGGTAATCATCAAAGCACCAGCCACAGTTGACACGTTGATATTTAAACATTTTAACTGTTGACGTCAAAACAGAGTTGACGCCCCTCATTCCACGACTTCCCGGCTTGTCAGACACAAAATGGAGCGGAGGCAGAGCCTTTTGTACTTGTAGGCTTTGTGTGCAAAGTAAGCTTCCTACCGACGCATCTATGCGATGATGAAACTTGCCAGACACCGCTTTTAAGCACGCTTTATGTCTCGAATTAAAACTTTACAGGAGGAAATTAAACGTCGGAAAAAAGCTGCGTGTAGCATTCACTCCCTGCATGCTCCTGATATTCGCTGACTACGAAGACTGTGAACACTATTTGCCATCTTAGAGAGAACTTCAAACTTAAAAAGTGTGGTTGATATACTTGATTTTCCTGTGTAATTCCTTATTCAAAGTGAAAATTTAAAATGAGTCACTATTAACAGGAAAATGTACTTACGAAACCATCCATATTTATTATTAAATCGTACATCTGCAAATCTATATCTTTACAAATATTATAAAGCTGAAGAGTTTGTTTGTTTGTTTGAACGCGCTAATCTCAGGACCTACTGGTTCGATTTGAAAAATTCTTTCAGTGTTAGATAGCCGAAGATCGAGGAAGGCTACTTTTTACCGGGAAAACACAAGATCCCTCGGGAACGTGGGTGAAACCGTGCGGAAAAGGTAGTAACTGACTGACTGTTGATATATCAACGCACAGCCCAAACCATTGGACCTAGAGACTTGGAAATTCAACTCCTAAGTGGGTAAAATAGGGGTACGCGGGTGAAACCGCGGGGCGGAAGGCTATTCAATTAAAAGTATAAAACACCGCGCGTCCCAAAACTACATATAATAGCAAAATATTAGTCCAAGAGCTTAAAAAATGTAAATAGAACGTATAATGTTTATATAGTGGTAAAATTATCATCGACAAGATGTATATTTTACCCTCTCTTGCAGAACAAATTCCACTTGTCAAAATGTTCACGCTATGTATGTTCACGGGAATCACAAAGCGAGACGTTTACAAAGAACGGCCCTAACAAATTGTTCTGTCGAGCGGTCGTGTTTACGTAATATGCGGTCGTCGGGCATCCACTATCAAACTGTGATATTATGTGTTAAAACTGTGTTATTACGTGTTAATTTATACCATTTTAAAGCCGGTCTAGACCATATTACATGACCCTACCTATATATTATACCTACGATGGCTGTACTATTTTGTAAATTGCTATCAGCTATTATCTCACTAATATTACAAATGTATGTGTGTCTGTTACCACTCAGCTCCATAATGGCTGAACGGTATTAGATTGAACCTTTCAAATATATAGATTATACCCTGGAATATAATATTAAATACTTTTATACTTGCTGCATATTTAAAATTATATGTATATATTATATGCCTTATATTTATATATAACTTAAAATAGCGGAGAATATTAAGAAAATTGTTAATGAAAAACGACTAGATGCACAGTGCATAATATCATGAAAACCTTGAATTTTGAATCTTATTGTCCAAGTCTGCTATCCCGACGTCACATTTTCTTCTACGTGAAGATTAAACCCATTGTTCTGTCACTCAGGGAATCGCGTTTCTAACAATTTTTTCTTCTTGTAATGGCAACCGTGTAACCTGAGTTTTGCGCGTCTTTTCACCTATTTATAACATTGTTCATCCCATTTCCACCGTGACAGCTAGTGGAGCTTGATGTAACGGGTCATTGAGACATACGACACCACGATATTGGACCTGGTCAGATTTGTCACGTCTCACTGGGCCTATTCTATTTTTTAATGCTCGCTACATTGAATAAATATAAAGCCAGTCAATTTTATGATGTTATAGAGCTGTTTATTTTTTTAAATTTTAATTAATTAGATACATAAATTTAGAGGAACGCAATTTGTCAAAAAATGATTGTTGTCGTGTTACGTAAACATCATTCGATAATTTTATGTAGTAATGCCGGATCTAAAGCTAAAATTTCTAAAGCTACCTATAACTTTAATTGAAAATTATAAGACAATTAGTCGCCCAATCATTACGAGTTTCCGTATTTGTAATTTTTTGCAATGTTAAACAATACTGGCAGACTAGTACCTACACGAAGAAATACAAGGTTGGAAAAACTAACACCACCTAGGGACAACAAATTTATTGTGTACGCGCCTAGCGTTTGAAAGGAAGTAAATATGGGCCTGCTTAGTATTTTAACGCACTTACTGATTGCTCTTCGTATCCAGAGGCACTTTTGACACCAAATTATCACAACACTCGTGTTTATAAAGTTTTTCTTGATTTTTTAGGTTCTTTAGTCGCGGCCGGCCGGCGCATTCCCAAACATGGCTTGCAGCAGCAGTAGCGCCGCCACGCGGAGCGGTGGCGAAACATTTTTCACCATAGATAATGTATTTTGTGCGTTTACGTTTTATTCAGGCCCATTAAAACCCAACATAAACCCCCCACCGGAAATCACCCAGATTTCCAGTTACCAATCCAGGGATGGAGGTAGAGAACAGTGGACTGTATTGTAATTGAAAAGTATTCAGTGTTTGATTTGATGAGTTGAAAGTGAAAGTTTAAGAACTAACCAAAAGTTTATGAAACTAAGCTATTTGAGAAAATGAAATAATAATTTGACTTAAAAGCTAGCTTGTACTTAATTGACAATATGAAATCAGTTTGCGTCCCCATCAGAGTCTCTTGGAAACGGACTCAGCTTAACCACTGGGCGTGTGAGTTCACCATTTCGTGTGCGAAGTCTTACAACGCGGACTACTCCGTCAGGCCCGGGATAAGTTTGAATAACGCGCCCTAAATTCCACTGCAATGGTGGAGCATCAGAATGAATAAGTACAAGCTCGCCCACAGTCAGATCACGACATTTGTCGAACCACTTTTGACGCTGTTGTAACGTATGGAGATAGTCTTTTTTCCATAGTTTCCAAAACTGTTGTGAAGCCTGCTGTACGAACTGCCATCGTGTAAGTCCGTACGCGGGTTTGTCAGACAATTCATATTCCGGCACAGATAATAGTTCGCGACCTACAAGAAAATGACTAGGTGTCAGTGCTTCGAATTCAGAAGGATCACTCGACAAGCTGCACAATGGTCGCGAATTCAGAACAGCTTCGACTCGCGCGAAAAGCGTACTCAGTTCTTCAAACGACAACGCCCTCGTGCCTACCACACGCTTCATGTGTACTTTAGCAGCTTTGATACCGCTTTCATACATACCACCGAAATGACTACCCGTGGGTGGATTGAATTGCCATTGAACCTTTCGAAAATTTAATTCAGTTAACATTTGATCTGAATTTTGGTCATAAAATTTAATTATTTCAGCGAGCTGCTTGCCAGCTGATACAAAGTTTTTACCGTTGTCCGATACCACTGTGTGACATAAGCCTCGTCTTGCTGTGAAGCGGTCAAAGGCCGCAAAGAAACACTCGGTTGTAAGAGCTGTCAGCACTTCTAAGTGGACCGCGCGCGTCGCAAAGCATACGAATAGACATAGATACGCTTTCGAAATTTTAGCGTTACGTCGATTGTGTTCTTTCGTATAAAAAGGACCGGCCATATCGACACCAACTGTGTGGAAGGCATGAACATCTTGGGTTCGAAACTTAGGCAAGCTACCCATTACCGGTTGCAAATTTGAAGGTTTGACCTTGAAACACGAAATACATTTTGAAATACGAGATCGAATTACACTGCGCGCTGAAATAATCCAATATTTTTGATTAATTAAACTTTGAAGCGAGCGGGGACCGACATGTAAATAGAGTTTGTGGTAATAATCTATCAATATTTTAGTAAAATTACATTTCTTAGGTAGCAACAAGGGATGTTTCTTTTCATAAGGAAGACTCGATTCAGATAATCTACCCCCCACCCTGAGGAATCCATGGGGATCTACGAAGGGGCTGAGTTTCTTTAGAGACTTACTACAATTGTTACCGTTCGATAATGCATCTATATCGCTTGAAAAATGGTGATTTTGAATTATCTTGATTAAGACATCGTGAGCTTTGTTCACGTCGCAGAGAGGGGGTCGCCCCACCGTTCGATTAGGTTTTGTAGTTTTACAATTATTGATAAATTGATAGCAACGAGCAACAAGATTTTGAAGTTCTGTATAACTACTATGCCTCTCTGTGAGTTCATAAATAGGATTTGTATCATTTGATTGAAATGTTTGAAGTAAATTAATATTTGACTGTTTGAGTTCAGGGACATTTTCCGATTTAAACTGTTCAATTGATTTGATCGGCCAATTCATCTGTGGCATATATAGCCATGATGGCCCAGACAACCATTCTGGCATGGCCAGCAGTGTGGAAGGCAGAGCGCCACGGGAGCAAACATCGGCAGGATTACGCTCACCGCTCACATGGTACCATGCGTCACCGGGCACACTGTCTAGTATTTTAGCCACGCGTGTAGCTACAAATGTTTTTAGATTGTAACTAGGAATGTTCAGCCACGCTAATACCACAGATGAATCAGTGAACAGAAATGTGTCATGAATAGGTATTTGATCTAGTAAAATTGACTTGGTGTATTTTACCAGCTTGGCCAACAAGTGTGCACCCATCAGTTCCAAACGCGGTATAGAAACAGTCTTCAAGGGCGCGACCTTGGATTTAGAAATAATAAGACTGACCTTAACCTCACCATCTATGCTTAGAGATCGTAAATAAACTACGGCAGCGTACCCAAGAGTAGACGCATCACAGAATCCTAGAACTTGATAATAGGAATGCTGTTTAACAGTAGCCTGTCGCTCGTGTTTAAAATTTGATAAGAGTGGAAGCTCAGAAACGTAGGCGTGCCACTCATTCTCCAAATCCTGGGGAAGTCCGTCGTCCCAACCCAGATTTCGAAGCCAGAGTTGTTGCATAAAACATTTGGCGTAAAATATGCAGGGCGCTACAAATCCCAGAGGGTCAAATTGACGACCTATTTCTGAAAGTACACTCCGCTTTGTAACAGTAGATGACGCTGGAGTAGTAGAAAATGAGAAAGCATCTTCTGCAGGCGACCACTGGAGACCTAGTACCTTGATGGATAAGTCTTTGTCATCTTCGAAAGTGACAGGTGTTTCACGGTGATCAGCAGGCACACGTTCCAAAAGCTGTGGACAATTGCTGGACCACTTTCGAAGAGTGAAGCCTCCTCCGCTCAACAACCCTAACAGTTCGTCTTGAAGTTGAATACCGTCCTCCAGAGTAGGAATTGACCACAGAAGGTCATCGACGAAGAAACCCTTCTTGAGCACCTTTGCTGCTAAAGGAAACTTATCCTTATCGTCGTCGGCCAACTGATGAAGCACTCGAATAGATAAGAACGGACTACTAGCGACACCGTATGTGACGGTATTAAGTTCGTAAACTTTAATAGGTTGATCTTGAGAAAACCTCCACAAAATGTGTTGATATTTACGTTGACTTTGATTAATCAATATCATTCGAAACATTTTGCAAATATCACTCGACAAACAGATATCGTGTATTCGAAAATTGATTAATATCTCGTTTATATCTGCTTGGAGCTTTGGTCCGGCGTATAGCACGGAATTTAAAGAATTGTTGTTACTAGTTTTACTTGACGCGTCAAATACCACCCGAAGTTTCGTCGTGGTACTGGACGGTCGGTGGATACAAAAATGAGGTATAATATAACTTGAATCTACAGTACCGATTTCACCTAAACATGTCATGTGACCTAAAGACTCATATTCCGACATAAACTTATCATACTCTTTTTTGAGAGCCGGTAAGCGGCATAATTTAGTTTCTAAATTAATTAAGCGTCGAACAGCCTGTTGTGATGAATCACCGAGCTCGAAATCGGGCTTAAATGGATAAGGAACCGAGTAACGTCCTGTGTCATCGCGCTGGTGTCCATTCATAAAATATTGTTCGACATAGACGTCCTCAGGATTCTTTGGAATATCACATGGCACGTTTTCGGTTTCCCAAAAAGAACTAATTATTTTGTCAACCCTAGAATTAATCGATAATAAGTTACACGATTCACCCTTGGTATCACTATAGAGTGTAACTTGACCACAGATAACATAGCCAAAGATTGAAAGCATGGCAGCAGGAATATCGAGTTCCTGTGGTAGAATTTTAGGACCTTCAAAAATGTATGGAAACAAGTCTCCCGCAATAAGAAAATCCACAGGTGATGGAACACTATAGTGAGGATCCGCCAAATGTAAATTTTTAAATTTATTTATTATTTTATCGGTTAACTGCATCGTAGGTAAATTACCTGTAATGTGAGGAACAATAACCGTTTCAGTTTTTAATACGGGCCCCGCAGAATTAATTGGTTTTAAAGAACACGTAACGACCCCTAAATCATCCACGGGAGCGCAGCCTAACCCTGTCGGATTGAAGGAACATTTATTCCGTGGCAGACTGAGACGCTTGGCACACTTGTTAGTCATGTAGCTGGACATGGCACCGCTATCAATTACTGCACGCACGGCGTGGAAAGTACCCCAACAATCTGCGACGTGAACAATAGCTGTGCCTAACACCACGGTTGAATTCGTAGAACATGTGAGCGTTGCCTTTTGACCTTGACTAACATTATTATCAATATGTAATGTATGATGATGCATTTCCTTGCATACTGCACAACGGATCTTCGACGGACAGTCATGCAACAAATGACCGTCGCGTAAACAGTTTTCGCACAGCTTAAGCTCGCGTACCTTTGCTAGTCGCTGTGTCGGAATAAGGTCACTGAACTCGAAGCACCGATATATTGAATGAGCTTTATTACAGAATGCACAAGGTTTGAAATTGTTTGAATTTTTGTTAAATTTATCCCTTGATGAACTATTTTCGATACTACTAGTTGACAAACACGGCTTTTGTTTATCTATTTTATCTGAATGTGACCCATTATTATTATAAAATTTAGAATTAGAAGTAGATTTATTTTGATAACTATTTTGTATAGGTTTCTGAATATTTAGACCTTTGTGCACATACTTACTAGGTTCAGATAGTTCTAAAACGCGTACGTGTTTTTCTACGAATGTAATAAGTTGATCGAACGTAGGTATTTTATCTTGTTCATTAATTTTCTCAAACTCACGACGCGTGTCAGAATCTAAATTACGTAATGAAATATAAAACAATAAGAAACTAGACAAATCGTCAATATTCAAAAGTATCAGGGCTTTGACACATTCTTGGAATGTTTGCAAAAAAGTACCTAATCCGGAAGCCGATTCTACCGTCAACGGTTTAAATTGAAATATTCGATCTAAGTAACTTGTAGCTAAAGCACGTTTATTTTCAAACTTTTTAACCAGTAAGTCCCACACTATCGGGTAGTTATCGTGAGTAACCGGCATGCCTTTTACTAAAGATAATGCTGAACCGCTAACTGCAGACAAC
This sequence comes from Tetheella fluctuosa, assembly GCA_951216915.1. NCBI lineage: Eukaryota > Metazoa > Arthropoda > Insecta > Lepidoptera > Drepanidae > Tetheella > Tetheella fluctuosa. The sequence goes on along the minus strand of OX578222.1, from coordinate 6,838,055 downwards.
AAATAATAATATTTTTCAATGTTGGAAATATCATTATTATTATTGATAAGACTGGAAAATGTATCGAAAAACGTTTGCCAATTTTCCAACTTGCTATCGAAATGAAACAATTCTATTTTCGGTAACCTCGGTTTAACACATCGTGAACCGTCACCGGTGTGACCCGCCACCGCTTCGATCCGGTGTTTGTCATCGCGATATACCGATGTACTTTTATCACACATACCCTCAGCTATGCATAAAACACGATAATATAATTCATCAAAGGATACAATTTCTTGATAATTAGGCTTATATTTAGGTTTGTGAATGCTATTCAAATTATTTATTTCCCCAATGGCCTGTTCGAATGTTTTGCGACAATCATGGATATCTTTTACACGTAAAGCGAATTCTGTGTAATTATCAGAACTTCTCGAAACAGTTTTGGAAAATTCATATAGATTTTGCAGCCGTTGAAAACACATTTCTTTTTTTGTTATGTGTGGTTGCAACAAACGATCGAGATCGACTTTTTCGCTGACCGCCATTATGGACGATGCCTACCTACAATCTTGACTTGAATAAAAATTGAAAAACACAAACTTTAGACTAGAAATAAAGCTTTTGTGTATGTTGAAATTACTTGAAAAGTGTGTCTTAGTGTGGAATTTGTTGTTTAGTGTCGAAACTAGCCTTGATTTGATAACTGGTAAATCGCGGGTCGAAGTGACCAAAATGTACGCGCCTAGCGTTTGAAAGGAAGTAAATATGGGCCTGCTTAGTATTTTAACGCACTTACTGATTGCTCTTCGTATCCAGAGGCACTTTTGACACCAAATTATCACAACACTCGTGTTTATAAAGTTTTTCTTGATTTTTTAGGTTCTTTAGTCGCGGCCGGCCGGCGCATTCCCAAACATGGCTTGCAGCAGCAGTAGCGCCGCCACGCGGAGCGGTGGCGAAACATTTTTCACCATAGATAATGTATTTTGTGCGTTTACGTTTTATTCAGGCCCATTAAAACCCAACATATTGTAAGAGCCACATGGTGGCCACACGTTACAAAAATCCTATCGATATTTTCTTTTTAATAAAACAAATTTGATAAATTCTTTACAACCAATTATTGTCTTTTTTTCACTAAGTTTCACTTTTGTTTTGTTCCACAAGGTTAATTTTATTTATTTATTTAATCAATCTTTGTCAAAAGCTTAATAAACGTTTGCGTTTGCTTGCGTTTGCTCACTTGTCCCTTTTTGCGTTTTCTAAATATATCCACGAGTGTATACATATATCTTTTTAAATTACACTTAACTTTTGTTTTTTACCATGGTTGATAAAATTGGGATTGCGATGGGGAAGCGTATGATAGATTGACAGAAGCAGTCAATCAAATGTCTGTCACAAGGATCCAATGCAGAGTATATTTTTGGCAATGGTACATTCTCTTTGTTATCGTACCCAAAGAAAGTTTGCCTGAAAACCTCAGTTGTAATCACTCACTTGAATAAATAATCAAGTTAACTTCGAGACACTCCCAAACTTATATTCACGTAACTTAGATGTTTTGCTCTTTGCCCATCTTGCTCAAACTTTAATCATTTATTTCCTTGCTGAAACATCGATAACATAATTGAAAACGTTTGTAAGTTGGTAAAAAAATATTTACTCTGGAAGTTGCGTCTAGTCTGCGAAGTTACTTATAAAAATTGTTTATTCAACTATGTAAAATAATGAAATAGCCTTGAATGAAGTCTAAACCGTTATAATATCATATTTTTAATCATAAGATTGAACTTAGGTAAGTACATAGATTTATTCAATGCTTGCTATTGTCTTCGAGGACGAAAATATATTTAAGCTTTGTGATATAAAGTATGAAGTATTGTGATATAAGGGGCCCAAGAGTAACAAGCTATTGTGAAGGGTCGTAACAAATTGTGATGGATGGACTACCCACGTCATACTTATACATATTGACATAATAACTTGTTCATTACACCGTATATGTAAGTTTTCAGGTAAATATTGAAAGATTTACTTTCAGGAGATTTGTATACGTTCGTCCGAAATTTTGTCTAAATAATTCTGTTTAATTAATCTACATATCATCAAGCACCTGTCGTGTTTTCCGACCATACCAACCCAGGTTAGCAACCTTATTTTTTATAAATAAAACAGTGCGAAAACTCAACTTGTCTGAGAAAATAAAAAAAATATTATAAATTCTACGAAGTTATTTGTATCTAAATATTCATTGATGCAAATGATCATAATAAGTTCTGTGAAATTATATGATGCAGTTTGTGGGCTCGAACTTACGAAAAGCTTAAGCGTGTCTTATAATATTAATTTTACCATCGGAACACCCCAACGGCTAGATAGGTTATAACGGGTGATGGTATAATAAATAAATAAATAAATATTCGGGGAAATAGTGCGGTAGGTAACACTGAAAAGGTTTTAAAATCGTTATGATGTTTCCTTGACATTTAATTACACAACCTGAAAGTTGTGTAACACTGAGGTCTACAATGCCGACTAGAGCGAGAAATGGTAAATTAAATGAGTTTTTACCTAATACAAAAAAGTTAATTAAAATAATCAAAAACTCGACTGCATAAAAAGCGAACTCGGTGAAAGTCAGCGATGCCACCGACTGCATTTTATTAGGTACATTTGATTGGATGAATTTTACAGAGTCCAGAAATTTTCTGTTCGCTTTTTAGTAAATCGGGTTTCTGATTTTTTTAAGTTAATAATTACATAGCTAAGGGTTAAGTAAGTAATTTACTCGGTAAGCGCGAAAAAATTATTGCAAAAATATACATAGTTAGGTAATAGTTAGGTATTAAACCGTCTAACTATTACCTATTCTTATTCCTAATTCCAGTAACATATGTTTCCCTGTAACAAGAGTTCTATATCTTAAACTCATTCTATATGAGCTTGTTTATCACACCAAAATGTAATAAAGTAAATCGAAAATTATCTTTAGCTCGGGATCTCGTGCGTAGGTAACTACGATTTATTAAATAATTTATAAGAATAGATTAAAGTATTTTATATCTTAATACGAATTTTATTATCTCATAACCAAAGTAATTCCGAAAAAATTAATGTATTTGGCATAAAAACTAGTACACCACGATAAATGTTATGCACATGTTATGCACATGATCTTTTTGTCACCTTCGCCTTCGCATGCAACCATATTTATGTCTCGAAAAACGATGATTGCCGAGTCGCAAAGCGTAAAATATATATATTATCTGAGTGTGTGCTGAAAAAAATAAGGGGTAAGATTGAACAGCTTTTTCATTCAATCAAACAGTTTTTGTTTACAAAGAAAATCTTTGAGAGTTAGCTGTCATTGGATAAGCCCCCAAAAGATTAATTTTCAATTGTTTTATACGAAGGCAAAAAATAAGTGGATGATAAATACGAATAATAGATAAATCATGATAAATAACATCGTTAGTTAATAAAGTTAAATAAATAACAAAGTTAAATAAATCTTTGAAATTCTTAGACAAAGTAAAAAAATATTAAAAAGCGAAACTATCAACGCTAATAAAAATAAAGGTCGTAGATAGAGAGAGAGAGAGATAGAGAGTAGATAGTCATCAAGAACTCCTAAGAAAATATTAAAAGAGAAGAAAAACGCAAAAGAAAATAAAGCGGCGAAAAGACTCTTAGTCGCCTGAAAATAGTGTTAGACTGAAGCTAAGTGATTTGTCGTGTTGTGGTCAATCGCACTTAGTGTTGGTTTCTTCCAGTTTCTAACTCAAGAGTGACTTTGAAACTTTGAACCCACTTGTGGTAATTTAGCAAGTATATGGCGATGATAACACAGTGGTAGAGACGTTGGATGGCGTGTCAAAGGTCATGGGATCGAATCCTACATTGTGCTTGAGCTTGCCTACATGGAAATTTTGTTTTCATTTAATATACATATATCATTCGGTTTGTAAACAAATAAGAAGTACCTAGGTATACATATATATTACATGACTGTCTAATCATACTTTCGTCGTTATAATAATAATAGCACATTTTCTTTATATGTACCTCACTAATACATACCATAATCATTAATTTTATGCCGCTAAGTAAATCTTAAATCCTTGAAAAGTGACTGCATGAGAGTTATAAAAAAAAATCACATATTTTTTCATTGATCATTCAAACTGTCTCCAATGTCTTTGTATGAATATAAGCATATAAAATGGGTACGCAATTATATTTCAGAGTACAAGGTACAATACAATAATATTTTTGCCTTACGTTTTAGAACATAATTTATAACTGTATGTAAGTCTAAACGTTTATTTTCTCACGACTACCATGTACTTACTTTTCCACCTGAAAAGATAATATTTAATTTACTTAATTTTACGGAGACTGGGACGAAATACAACGAACTATTTGCCGGTGTACGAACAGAGGCCCAACGTCAGTGAACAAAGAAAACGGATAATTAAAGCCAAGCAACGAGAAAAAAGATTTTTAATGAACCTCAACGTTTGCCACGTAATAAGACTTTATTATAACCATAAAAAACCCCATAATTAAACAATAAAGACGAGAAAAATAATCTCATCCATATTTTACCACATAAAATCTTAGTCATATTTGCGGCTACGTTCTTACTATACAACCGTAATCGTCTGTTACAGTCCGTTGAGTGTAGTAAAAGGTGTTTTAATTGTTTTTTATTTATTACAGACCAGAAAATCCAGTTTCTTAATTTGTAGGTAATAATATGATAAAGTATGGCTTCATCTGCTGGGAACTACGTAGAATGAGAGCTGAAATGTAGCGTATAAAAGGAGTAGGTATATTGCGGGTATTGCTACATGCCTATGAAACCCTGAACTAAGATTTATTTATACTGGAAGTCATTCTTAGAATTCTATGTTTTGGCTTTTAATAAAGTTTCTATTATTTTTTTAATAGAACGGAACAGGCTTATGTACAAAATATATTATGTAGAACTCCAACAGTAGGTATGTAACATAATATCTGTTTTGTGGTTTTATGTAAAAATTCAACGTAGCCAAAATATTGTTTCAAGTTGTTATTTATTGAAGCCTAAAAAAACACTTGTCTTTTAATGGCATAACATTTATCTATTTTAGTAAGTAGTTAGGGAAAACTAATAGAATTTTTGAAGTACCAAAGGCGTGATCGCATCTCAAAGGCAGCCTGTTTCGCATATAAATTGACGAATTTGCCTCCATTTACACCTTACTGCCATGCAGGCCCGCTCAGCCGAACTAAAGTTCGTTAGTAATTTATAATCACTTCAGATTATACACGTGAACGCTTCCTAGCTAATTTCACATTACGTAAATTAAATTTGGGTTGAATTCATAATGCAAGAACAAAACTCGAGTTTAGTTAAGTTTACTGTTTACCTTATTCTATAAGATGGAGGTATTGGAGGAGGAAAAAAATTGTTTAGCAATTTTTTCAGGGTTGAAAGTATACAAATTAATGCAAACCACATTTACTTTGAGACAAAATCTGAAAGCGCGAAAAAATCTTCTGTTCCATACAAAAGTTTATTACATACTCAACCAAATATATGGAAAAACTGATATGTCAGGTAGGTATATGATTTTATTTCATTAACTCAGATGTATTTTGTGTGGTTATATTTTATACTAGCTTCCGCCCCGCGGTTTCACCCGCGCTCCCGAGGTATCTTGTGTTTTCCCGGGATAAAAAGTACCTTATAGCCTTTTTCGATAAATGGACTATCCAACACTGAAAGAATTTTTCAAATCGAACCAGAAGTTCCAGAGATTAGCGCGTTCAAACAAACAAACAATCGAACAAACTCTTCAGCTTTATAATATTATTATTATTATAATATATATTATATTAGTATAATTTTTATGAACAGAACTTTTTACGAAGTATTTGTAGAGTAGATACCTAATGAAATCCTACAGACCTTCAAACATTATGATTGCGAAAGATTGTGAATGTTTGATAAAAGTAGATACCCCAGAAACCCGGGTAGCAGGCGCGGGTGAAAATTGCATTCAACGTGAAAACAAACTAGCACAATAATTATCTGCCTATTCTATAACAAATTATGACTGATTAAGGCCTCCTCTATCAAAATCCCTTTCATGAAGCTATTTGGGTAAGTCAATCTATTCGAAATCTCTCCTGGGAGTACTAAGCGAGGCCGTATAACCTATCAGTAGGTATGTTATTTAGGCTGTCAGGTTCAGGTTTCCCTTTTAATGATTCGATAAAAGTGCTGACGTAACCTAACACGTATATACTTACCTACTAAGGCATAATTGTTACATATTGTACAGAATAATTTTTAATTCACTAGCAGTGCTGCAAGTACGATGATGTTCAATACAGGATAGAAGGGTATACTCACGAAGTAGAACTGCTAGGTTTATAGTAACCAATAAGTAAAAGGTATCTACATCAATCGGAAGCCGAACGCATATTTAGCAAAAAAAAAGCGAAATTAAATGAATGGTGAAATAAAGGACTCTTAAGATTGTGGCAAGCAAACGTGTTCAAGTATCAGGTCGTGCAAACTCATAATAAGAGGGGTCCATAAGGGAAGCTCAGAACACGCTCGCACCCCTCGTCCCTTATCTAATCATAAAATCTGTACCTTTATTATTTTTGTTTTCATCTTCCTATCGATAAATAGGCAACCTTGTGTGAAAAGAAAATCATATTCCGTGACTAGATCATTACGACTATAATACACAGACTCAGTAATAGTTTTATATTATTTTTGTAACGTAGAAATATTTTTAAGCAAATTATTATATATATATAGGTATATTTATAATCCTAACTAATATTATAATAAATGCGAAAGTGAGTTTGTTTGTTTATTTATTTGTTGGTTTGTTTGTTTGTTTGTTACCTTTTCACGCCTAAACCGCTGAACCGATCAATGAAATTTGGTGTACAGATTCTGATAGCCTATGGTATGGAGAAGGACATAGGCTACATTTTTTCTTGGGAACGCGGGTGAAATTGGGGGACAACTAGTCATGGTATAATTAAAAATACTGTGCAAATCCGAGATAGGAGTAAATAATTTTATTTGAAAACTATTTTTCTTATCCTTTCCTTTTGTTCAAAAGTTTAAAAAAAAAATACACAAAAATTACTAAAATAAATTTCTCATTATCAAAAATCTCCGTGGGAAACAATTATAAAAACGTTTGCGTGTAATTAAAATTCTGTTTTTAGAAACTCGATTCAATATTTCGATTAACCGATAGAGATTTCAATTTCCTTTAGTCACGTGCGCAGGGATATCGGATCCCGCGGTTGGCTCAGTCGGTAATGAGCGAGCGGATGGCAATTTCGCTAGATGGGCTTTTGGTTACAAGGGGAGCCTGTTTTTATGTCAATGTGCTTTTAATATGTCTACCTCACATGTATCATGGAACATAAGAGATACCGCATTTTATCGACATACCTACGTCCCGCACTATTGTGTTTAGGTTACATTATGTAAAGATAGGTATTATCTACATTGTATGAAAAAGAAGCTTGTGTTAATAAGCTTCGGTTTTCGTTTTGCATTACGATTTTGAGGGATTCGTACTCAAACATAAACCCTTGTTACATTTGTCATTCATATGCAGGTGGATACCTGCAGGGAGATTCCTGACTAAACATATTGATAAATAATAGTAGATTACGCACCTAGGGGATAAATCAAGTAGTGTCTTACGTCAAGGGCAGCATATTGTACCCAAAGCGTAACGAGGGACTCTAGAGTTCAAGCCGCCCAAGATTAAGTCAGGCTTTACTGCAAAATCATAAAAACCCAAGGCTACATAAAATACCACACAAATTTTAATGTCAATTTTGTAATGGAGATTCAAGATATGAAAACAAAACAATAAATTCAAGATTTTAAAAATTAAGAAAATATAAGTATACCTTATTTATTTATATATTAGTGATTTTGTTTTTGTTGAACTGTGGGGGTCCTCCGACCGCACATAACTTTTTTTTTGTTTGCTGCCTTTGGTAGTCAGACCGATTTTTGAATAAACTTACACAATGCTCGTATATATTTTAACGTTACAAATAAAAATCACATTATATCCCTTGAGGCTTTCATACAACATTATATCCTAGCTTTACGTTGAGGTTGCGTGATATGTATTTGGACATTGTCGAGCAGGTGGTATGAAAATCAATAATTAACATAATTATTGAATTAAAATTCTCAACTAGCAATCCATATTATTTTTACCACGGTTTCTAATAAATAGAAAGGTATAATTTATTCATATAAATTACCCATCGGATTTCTACTAACTAGGTACAGTTACACACTTTTAACATATTGTTAAAAGGTACCCTGTGTAGATAATAAGCCTGCAGGTCTACAGACGTGCGGAGGAATTCCTATCTCGCTAAATAATTCAGGACAAATGAACTAACCTACGGCAAAAACTGACTATGGCATAGCTTACAGAATCCCATAGGATGCATTCAGATACATACGACGGACCCAAAACGGTCGGAAGGTACTAAATTGAGTTGGTCATAAAAAATGCAAATGTGGAACCGTACCAAAGGATTTTTGAGCAGAAAGTAAAAAAAAAATGTTATTACTTTAACTGAAGACGAATTAAATCAACAGTTTCTTCATAACCGAATAAAAAAATTCATTTTCTTAACAAATGAACATAATAATGAAACGGTGAAGGTATCTACTACAATTATAACTAAAACTTCATCTTGTAGAACTGAATACTTAATCAAATTATGTATTCAATTAAATAGTATCTGTCTGTAGGTACTAAATGTCAACGTCATCGTTGTTGAAACTCAGCAATCATTGCAGGATAATGAAATTTGTGTTCAGTTTAGCTTCTAACATAATTTGAGTACACAGCCAGGTAATTATTAGCGTTTGTAACAACCTGTGTTGCTAATTTTGAAACGATACGCAGATTTCAATGATTTGACATTTATGAGCACTGCTTTTGAACTATTTGTTTCACTTGCAAACTAGCTTTCCGGTAGTGGCTCGTACAGTTTGAAATATATCTGAGTGTTTAATTATTTCTATGATGCTTCAAAGCTCGCCTCTCACTATCAAGATAATACCTACATAATTACCTTATGTTTTAGTAATTTTTTTAACTTTAACTCCTGACTTAGGTTATGTTTAGTTGTTTATGGAAAACCTTTTTTTAATTTTTATCCTTACTTAAAAACATTTTGAAATATTTACATAATAATAATAATAATGAGGGTTTTGCCTGTGCAATTGCGGACGAAGTTATCAAGACGAACAACTACCGGAAATACATCCTGAAGGATGGCACTCCCGACATCTGTCGAGCGTGTCGCCGTCCCGGTGAGTCTCTCAGGCATGTAATTTCTGGTTGTTCGCATCTTGCCGTATTATAAATACGCACCTATGCCAGTTCTCGAGAATGGTCATGCTATGCTCTATTGGGACCGTTCTATCATCACGGACAGGACTATTGTTGCTAATAAACCTGATATTGTGCTGGTAGATCGGTCTCAGCGCCTGGCAATGCTCGTTGACATCACTGTTCCGCATGATGAGAACCTCGTGAAGGCTGAAAAGGACAAGTTAAGTAAGTACCTTGACTTAGCCCACGAGGTGACCGCCAAGTGGGACGTGGACTCAACGATCATTGTCCCGATAGTCGTGTCGGCAAACGGGCTTATAGCAAAGAGCCTCGATAAACATCTTGAGAGGCTCTCACTTGGTAGCTGGATCAAGGGTCAGATGCAGAAGGCAGTAATCCTAGACACGGCTAGGATTGTTAGGAGGTTCCTCACTCTGCAGCCCTAACCACCGGTAGCTTGGGCCCTGCCCCGCTGCTGGCGGTGTACTAAGATTAGGTTTTTTTTTATAATATTATTATTTTTGTTTAGAAATATTGTAAAAAATGTATTCTTTTTAGGCTAGATTTTTTATAATGTTTTTGATTTTGATATTAATGTTATAAAAAAGTAGTCTTAAGATAAAAAAATAAATAAAGGACATAATAATAATATGTTTGGAGATGTTTGGTCTATATTTTTTTGATGAAATAGCATTCCAACCGGATTAAAATATAAGCTATCCTATATATACCTACGCTTATTTAACGTCTAAATTTCTTCTTTGTAGTTACTGCATTTTATCGATCACCTATTTTATTCTTATTTTAGTGTTAGAAGATAAAATATCTATACAAAACAGTTATTCAATTAAAATTATAATGTATTGATCACATTGCTTTAATCTCCCTATGATATAAAATACCAAAGCTGAGCTAAATACGTGGAAAGTTTACTCATCGGAAGATTCGATTTGAATCTTTACTTGAATATTCTACGGACATAATTTTCCTTGGCAACACGAGACACACAAGCTATTACTCAAGTAAGAGTACACCTGAGTACATTAAACAAAGTACTGGAGCGGGTCGCGTAGAAATTGAATTTGAGAAATATCACCGAGATGTAAGGCGTTTGGAAGTTTTACTATACTATAGAATTCGGTTTACGGGCATTTTATGTGTCTTACGTTACTTACCCAATATCTAATACTACTAAATAAATGAGGTGGGGAAATATCAACATCCCTAGTTTCGTAAGCCAACCAAATATTTAATTATATAGCTATTTATATTTTTTGTTTCAAAAAAATATTTTTTTTTATAAAATTATAACATTAACCAGAGTATAGACAAAACAACAAAAAATACTAACTACACTTTAACTTATGCTAATGCTGGCATTCCTGAAATTAGAAATAATTAAAAATAAGGATATAATTGTTGAGAAACATGAGTCCTCAGTCCTACACTCATATTTCTCGACAATTATCCCAAATAAGTTTGCATAAACTCATTTCACGGCAAATTGCCCCGCAACCTCGTGAGGTACCTTGCCTATTAAATTAATAAGAAAAGTTTGGGGAAAAATCTGGCCATCGGAATGTTCCCAGAACATTTATTTGAATCAAGAATTCTTTAGTATATTCTCCGTTTATAATGTTGCTTCTTTATACCTTCAGACATTGAAAGAGTTATTTTCATAAATACTTAGTCAAATTCAACAGGAAAAATTACCCTTTATTTTTTTTGCATTTTCTATCATCATCCTCATCATCTCAGCCGCAAGACGTCCACTGTTGAATATATATCCCCTAACGATCTCCAATATTCTATACGAGAACTAAATTTGTATTTAATTTTTTGTACTTAGTTTTCACTATCTACAAATTTTCTCTCTGTTCAGTCTAAACTAGTATAATGTAGGTAGGTGGTTACAGGGCACAAGAGGCCACTCGATGGTAATTCCGTTAATAGATTCCTTACTTGAATGAAGCAGTGGCTTCCAAACCTCCGGTAAACTGTTATACCGGAAACTCATTAACGTTTAAACCGACCAAGAAATCTTATAATCTTTCCGTTGAAAATTGAAAATCTTGAATAATTGAATATTAAAATTATGGATCTGTTATTACTTGAGGAAAACGTTTTTCGTCTTGCCACAAAATATCTATCAGGTTTTCCGTAATCCTCCCATTAAAGTGTCATTGGCGAACAAATTAAAGGGGAAGTAAAATGCGAAATATACTTTCTGGAAGGGAAAAGCAAAGTCAGCGAGATGTATTTTACTTATAATTTTATTCGGTTAAATAAATAGGATCCTGTTATCAAAAAGCAGTTAACGTTGCGTTTAATATCATAAAGTTTAATAACCTTTTAAGGGGATAATAGCTCAGTGGTAGTGACGTTGGACTTGAGTTAGAACCCTACAATGCGCTTGAGCTTTTTGGTCAAACACAAGCCTATACATATAACAGAAAAACCTTAGGAAGACTTTTTCTTTTGACAGAAGACAATTTAAATTATAAACCTATTTTAAGCTACTCATAATTATCATATTGGATTGGACGATATTATTTTATTTTTATTCTGAGGCTCGATAATGTGTTGAGATCTAAACAAGTTTTCATGCACACAATATAAATATATTGTAGTATCGTTGGATAATATAGTATCACTTTGCGTCTGTTGTAAGTCGTAAAGATGAGCAATAATACTCTATAGCACCAAATTCCATTCAACTAAATGTTGAACAACCTACATTTCACGGTAGTTAGCTAGATATTCGACCCTCGCTTAAAACCCATCTCGTTGTCCATTACCTAAAAAAGCCAACTTTGCTAATATCACCGCCGCAAAGAAGATTTGTGCGGACTATTATTAAAGTCATCCTTTCTAAATAGCCGCAAATAAAATTGTGCAGCTGAATACGCTCAGTTATACGATAAAAAATGTCGCATAAATCAGTCTGGCTGAAAGTTTCGCATATACCGTTAGCTCTATTGTCTCTTTATGATTAAAATTTACCCGGGGCGAGGGCATGGAGTTTTAAAATGAGACCCCAAACTTGTGCGCCGTAGTTTGAAACCAGGTTCGAAGGCACGAAACAAACAGACTCCATCCGTACGGCTAATGTAAAAAGTTCCACAAGGTTGTGATACTGTTTTGTTTACTTCCAAAAGATCAATGAATTCAATGGTTTACTTGACTATTTATCTTGCTACTTTATATATGAATGTCATTTTGTTTTGTCAAATGTGTTTGTCATTTTTTCTCTACTTTATCCATAACTAGCTTTCCGTCCCGCGGTTTCACCCACGATTCTCTATATTGCCCCTTTTGAATTTTGAAAAACCTTTCTTATTGCACCCCAGGGATACTCAAGAAATATTTCCATAAAATTTAAAATTTATAGGTTTACTGGTTTAGACTATGCGTTGCTGTTAGTAATTTAGACACGGTAGGTACTGTAATTATAGGTACCTAAATATACCTACATATATTATGTAAAAGATAGCCAAAATTATTAACTATATTATTTTCTAACATAAATAGACAATGTAGTAAGACTAGTTCATAGACAAACTTCCTCTATAGCGTAAATATAATTCATAAAGCTCTATTGATTTATTATTATCTTTTATTATATAAGCCACGCTTATAATAAAAGTGTTTTCACAATAGATATTTCACTTGGTGCACACACAATGGTGAGGTCATTATTCCGAACGTTCTGCTACTAACAAGGAGAAGCCGTACTCAAATACTCACGACTCCTTGTGCGCTGTAAGTATTTATTTCTTTAAAATGAATATACACGACGGTTGGTAGGTAACTATTGTCTTTTGGAGTGCGGCCAACAGTTCGCGACATGGTAATATTTTTTAAATTCAATTTCGGTGAAGCCACACTGCTGTATCCAGTTGGCTTAATGTACACCTGGTGGACATTTAAATAAGATACTATGGGACTATTTACTTATTTATGTGAGATTTTATTGTCCTGAATTGCACACGTATACAGGAATAAAGAAGAATATAAAATTCTAATTTATTTCCTTACGCTATACTTTTAATAGGTACTTAAAAGTAGAAAATTGTATGCTAGTGCATAAACATTGATTTAAAAATACTTCCGTTGTTTCAGTACACTCTTTGCACTTGTACGCCAGATCACTTCCAGTGCTTCCACATAAACCTATTGCACCACTATATCTGCATTGTGAGCTTGTGTCATTATATACAAAGCTTCTCAATAAGAAAATATAATAAGAATAAGAAATATAAGGCAATGTAAATAATAAAAGTTACCTAACTCGTAATATTTCAGATATGTACACAATAAGATTAACTTTATCACTGTATATTTAACTAAAAAGTATAATAAGAAAGTAAGCTATTAGTAAAAAAAAATTTTTTTATAATTTCATGTAGGTACCTTTGTTATTTTATTGTTTGCTTTTTTACGATGCGGTGGAGTAGAAATTTTCATTTTGTTCATATTTCTATCATAATAATGTGACTCTGACACACAAATCGAAATAATGTTAAAAAAAATTCTATACATAAGGTATAAAGGTGGGATATAATCCCTTAATAACGTGCGGGTGCATCCGTGGCTTCATTAGAGCGGTTAGCCCCCCCCCCCATCACCTAAAAGGGGCCTTGCACATGAAAAGTTCATGAAAAATTGTTGAATGTTGTTACGCAGCCCGCGAGTTTACATATTGTTTGTTTATGGACCTAAGCAATCTTTACTTTGCATGGCTGAGGGGTTAACTTTGTTAGAAATTTACTCGTTTTCGGTATTTGCTAGGAGTCACTAACCGTTTGTTGTTATTGGGCTTGTATAAAATTATTAGTGAAATTATATTTAATAATATTTTGTACTTATAATTTGTAAAATAAAAAATACTAGCTATGGTTTTCATTTATTATCTTTATTTTTATTTTTCTCTGGCTAAAATCCTAAATTGTTGTTTTAATGAAAACAATGTATGGTCTCAGGCCATGTGTCTCCCGTGTGTAATGGTGGTCTAGGAGTGCGGAAAATTTCAGACATTTCACTGTGTGGGTGACCTCGTTGGATCTGTTTTGGACCCATATATTGGATCCGTTGAGGTTTCTCACTTGTCCGATGCCAGAAATGCCTGGCAGGCAGCTTGTTCAGGCACAAATACTCCGTCGCTAACCTTAAGTCACTCTCAGAGAGAGTGGGACAAGCCTCTATGCGAAAAAACTTGGCAAAATCTATTTTCCAATTTTTCTTCAAATTCGGACCGCGCACGCTTGTTAGCTGTCACTGAGAAGGAATCGGGTCACTGGTTGCAAGCCATTCCATCTACAAACATAGGTACTTTGTTAGACCGAATCACTTTAAGTTTATCCATTTGTCTCCGTCTTGGTTCCAGGACCAATCATCCTAATCGCTGCCGCTGCGGAGACTTTGGTGGGCTAGGCCGTTTTCACGCCACGCGGCTCCTTGTTGTCGCCAACGTGCCTTCTGTACTAGAACCAGTCGGAATTGCGCGTGACGATGGCAAGAGGCCGGATGGTATGACTTTGATCCCGTGGAGTGTTGGCAAGCCGCTGGTGTGGGACGCCACGTGTGTTGATACACTTGCGCCTTCCCACATACTGGCGACTTGTAAAGTCGCTGGGGCGGCTGGGACCGGTGCTGAAAAATCCAAATTCAAAAAATACGGTTGTTTTGGTCCTATTTACGGGGGCAGCTCATATAATTTTAGAATTAAAAAACTGTGTGAGAGTGTTACATTCAGTAAGTCCAAATGCATGTATGCATCGTTATTCAATTTAAACTCAATTACATAAATGTGCGTGGAAGAATAATGAAGCTTATTTGTCCTTATTTTAACAAGCTTTTACTAGCTTCTCTTGTTTATTTTGGTAACAATAGAACTAGTTTGGTGTTCGCGTCATCGCAACACTCCCGTAAGAGGGCGCGCCGGTAGCAAGGGTCGTCGTGAAAGCCACGTTAATTACGACTTTACACTGCAGACCGCGGCGCGAGCAGCTAGTTGAAAAATAAACTATTCCCAACTTTATATTAATGCCTGTCGGACCAACAATATTATCAGGAACCCCGTTGTTTGCCATGTAACTGAGTAGGAACTTACGCCTAACTAAAATTTCTATGAAAGATAAAAAAGTAATAAATCGTGTTATTGAATTTTCAGTTAACTGGAATCTTCCTTAAGTTCATACGCCATTTTATTCAAAAGTTTCTGTTTATATTTCACTCGAGCAATTTGAGCTCGTTCGCTTAAGAAAGTTTACTTACCATTTCGCGCAAGAAGAATCTGTTCCCGCCCCGCAGTGAAGAGGCAAAGGGAATTATGTATAAAAACTTTATCAATATTTCTACTTACAATATTCTTTTTACCAGCAAACGAAAATTAAATGAAAATATTGTAAAATTTATTTTATATTTCACACATCGAAGTTATTTTTTTATTTAAATTATATATCCACTAAGGTACCTGGTATAGCGAGTCCTTGATACCTGAGCCCTGAGCACGAACCACTTGCGTATCGCCTTGGTAAAGTTATCGTGTCGAGTAGGTGTCATTTTTGACAGAAGTTGTATCGTCAACTCGATACCCAGCTTGCGAGCTACGTTAAATTCGTCTAGAAATTTTGTAGCAATAATTTTTAATTTTAATGTTATGTACAAACACACAAAATTAAAATATTTACTCACAAAAACATAAAATAAAATAAAGAACCTGCATATTTGATATGTTTAGATAAAAATAAAATGTAATATAACAACAAAATTCTCACGGGTATATTGTTTTTTTCTCCAGTCCAATTCTTGATCGAGAAATAAAAATTGTTGAACGTAGTCTATTTGGTCAAAATTGTTAAAAGGCAAAAAAGCGCGCGAAGATACTTTTTTAATTTATTTTTATTTTTAGATCTCCTTATCTAAGTTTATAGGTTTGAATTTAGAAGTAACAAATAGTAAGACATGAAGTCTTGTGACTCCGAAGGAAATTAACACGGTGATCCTTAATTTTAGTTATTGTTTTAGCAGTGTTAATGGATTGGATTTCACTTAACTTTCATTACAAATCTTATTACAATTATTATGAAGTTTCATAATAAACTATTTAATATAATTACTCTCGAGTGTCGGTTGTGAGTTCGAATCGAACCTTACAATGAGCTTGATCTTTCAGTGTAGAAATCAAAGCATAGTGGTAGGGTACGTTGTAGTACTTACTCTATGTCTGGCTACCACTCTCAAATTGAAAATCTATCACCAAGCACCTATTGGTGTGTTTCGGCAGTCACACTTGAGAGCTAGTTGCCTTATAGGCTTCGTGTATTTAATACTTACAGCCACATCATCACTTATATCATGGTGAGATTGTAATCCAACATTTATAATTAATAAAAAAAATACATATGACTAAGAAATTGCACGAAAATATTGTTAAATCAAAATGGTTGATTTTCGTATAGTAGTAAAAAAAAGGACACGAGGCTTCCCTATTTAATGTTTAGAATGTTGTGATTGATTTCCCAAAATTAATGAATATGATTATAAATAATAAATATAAACTAAAAATCATAACACTTTTTTTTAAATCATCACACAAAAAAAAAAAAATTACCAATACCTACCACTTCACGTGAAAATAACATTAAGAAACGCTGTCACTGAAAAAATGGCGGCGAGACGGTTGACGCTAGCTGGCTAGCGAGTAGACGATACCATACGTCAAAATATGTTCCTGCTACCAAATTCAATACCAAGCTGCGTATTCGTAACGTTCACGAGCGTGACGTCGGAAAACGTAGCAACTATCAAATGTGTTCGTGCTGCCGATTTGCAGGTCCGTTAACGTTTGGGACCTTTCGATTTTCAAATTCCCATACAAATTTGAGTTAGGGCACTCGACACGATGACGCTGCGATTACGATAGATGTTCGTGCTCGGGGCTCTGGTCAGTACCTTCCTAAGTAACTATTATTGTAAATTTAATGCTTATTACTATTTAATACTATTTTTCCGCCCGCTGATTCACCCTCAACCCTCTTATTTTGAATTTGTATTCCCAAAAATCCATTCTTAGTGCCAACATCCGAAAAGGATTCTATATTCAAAATTTCATGTTTCTAAGCCCAGCGTTTAGGCTGTGCGGTGATAGATCGGTCAGTCAGTCGGGACAAGTCTTATGTATAGATTAACAAAAATTAATATAGCAAGCCTATATTAAGTAGGTATAATACAAGTTACATATACATATCTGGGTGAATATTTCGAGGTGTCATATTTTTTAAACCTATATTAGGTTCATCAACTTTTATTACGGGACCAACTCTAAAATTGCAAAAATATCGGATATTATCAGAGAAATAACGCCGACAAGGAACATACCCTGTTTTAAAAACTAGCAAAAAGAAACTAAGTACTTATAACTTAATTTTTTGCGGTGTGAAAGCTATTTTCTCATTCGCACATCACTCCAGGCTACAATAAAAGAGCTTAACAAGTTAGGTGTTAATACGATTTACTTTTATTAAAGTTGTGTCGTTGTTTGCTTGCCATCGCCGCGAGCTCGGCAGCGGGATGAGATATTACTGTCACACAGAATTTAATAATGGGAATTATTATATTTTCCAATGCAATTTTAGGAGACTTTATTTCTGTATTATGTTACAACTAAATGGTTTTTTATGGTGAAAGTTATGACTGAACCAATACTATATAGATAACCATAAATGCCGTAAAGGGGAGGAAAACAATAATGATTTATTTATACTATCTAATTTATTATAAGAACAAAGTGAGAACAAAGAAGTGACAAGCGTGGGTCGTGAGTCGTGACCATAGATCTTTTCTATTAAAATATCACTTTCCAGGTGACATGGTATCTAACCGTTCAGGTAATATTGAATAACTATTATAAAGATCAATATTTCCGTAGTGGTTCGACAGCTTGCAAATACAAACCAATAGCCCTAGTTCGGATACAGTACAAGTTTGCTTAGGACGTCGACTCATTCAATTCATCAATCCCTCGCTCCCTATATTTGTTTACAGAGCAAATATCAAAATGTCACATCTACTGAAGTGACTCAATATATTGTAAGCCTTGTAAGGTGACGCTTAAGACATAAATTGAGGCTCTTAAAACATCTATCAGTACCTACCTACAGATTTTGGATACTTGAGAGAGTTTGTACTGTAAAACTAAGAAGGCCTTAAATTTTACAAAGGAATGAGCGAAACATTTGTTTTAGAAAGTTTCTTCTTAAGGTAAGTCAAACGCCGCTAGTAATTATATTTGAGTTTCGAATGGGCATTAAAACTCGATCCGGAGTGGTGTCGCGTAATGGCGTAGGGCTTTTTTTAAAAACGTCACGAGCTTTTTGCATCGTCAACTGGAGCCTGCCATGTGCGATAGTGCTTAATCAAAACTTCAATTAAATTTTCGTAATACCTTTCGTCGAGCGCCCTCATCCGGGAGTGCCCACAAATTAATACCTACGGCCTGGAATATGTTTTAATTTCGATATATCATGATAGTATCAGATGAGGTTCGCTTACACCCCGCATTTATTTAAACATACATTTCACTCGTTATTACTATTGACAGTGAATTAAACAGGTAATTTAGTACAATTTGATTGAATAACGTTAAGTACGTGAGATTAATTATCAAGCGAGAAGTCTGAAGTGGATGTATGAATCAAAGTTAAACCTCCTAATGAAGACTAGTGAGGTATTATAAATGAGGTAAATATAGTTCACAATTAAAACACAATTAAAGCGAGTCGACTTCAGTTTATATTTTCATTGGTATAAATGATCTCGGTGAGAAAGTTTGTTAATAGTAACAAACGGGCCGGTAACGGCGGCAACTCTTCGAGCTTCGTGCCATTTGTCTCCGTGGTAACGAGTGCAGACTAATGGGGTCCCAGCCGAACCTAAGTAATTTAGAAAAACGATTCTTAAGATAGATGACTTTCTACTATATTTATTTACTTAAAAATGTGGTAGGTACAATAGTTAATAATAAACCCAATCTAAACACTTATTGATTTTATTTTCAAGTTTTATATTCAACGTTGTCCGCCGACAAACATGAACAAATACATACATAGTACATATAACTATTTAAATATATATAGATATATATATATATATATAGGTACCTATATATAATTTAGGAATGGAATGTGAAATTAATATTTATAGATTAGCTACCTTTTATAACACATAACATATGTACAGAAACGAATAGGTACTTCATGAATTTATATCTATTTTATTTAAATAAAAGCTTACTGAATTAAAATGAAATGATATCATGAAAACAAGCGTGATGTTTTAATGAATGTAATTTATACGAGAAGATTAAAATTTATTTATGAAAATCCTGCCTACACTTTTGATCAAATATTCAAATGTAAATTTATAAATAATTATAATCATATAATTAATGTATTTATATTTAATAAACGATAAAATCAACTTACTCGTAATATCCAATTAAGTATTATAAGTAAATATTTATCTCACATAAAATAAATCTAATCGTTTAATACAGATGGTCCGTGGAACACTGATGGTCCCTGGAAGTAGCCGAAGTAGTCCGTGAAGCCATCCAAAAGATATTAAATCGTAGAAAAAAAATCGTTAAAAAAATTAAAATAGGTACTATTGGCTTTGGCATAACATTTACTGTATACCTCCAATCAGTTGGTGGTGCATGGCAAAACATAAATTTTGACAAACTCATAACTAAAAGGTTAAGAACCACTGGTTTAATACCTACTTGTTTTAATTCTTTTCTTCTTTTAATTAAGCCCCAGCTCTATTCGCAAAAGAGATTTTACCTAAACTCTATTTCAAATAGGTCAGTGCGTAACGCAATGCAAAGCTTTTTACTAAGTATAATCTTATGAAATTTTACTCTAAGACACTTAACAAAATATTTAATTAAACCTTATTTTAATAAGATATTCCTCTATTTAAACATTCTATTTGAAAGAGAGTTATAGGTATGTACATGCTTTAACAAAAATAGTAATGTTTAATGACTGTTTAATATTATTTAGTTTTCTTTACCAATACCGTACAAAATATAAAATTAAGCTTTTATTTAATAATGCTTTTGTAAAAAATTCTGGATAAAAACATTACGTCTCAAAGTTTAGTTTTTTTTATTAGGTTCTCTACATAGTTTATAAAAGTGTTCATGGCGAAATCGCAAGGAGCCACTTCGATTAATATCTTAGAGAAACTGCAGTAGAAAGCTACTTGACGTTAATTAAGGTAAGTAATTAAGACATCACTAGCAGAAGAGATAATTTACGAAAGAAAATCTCAATCGGTTTTATTAGTCGGAACTCAAACACCCTTCGAGTCGAGTGGTTTACTTAGGACTGCCCAAGAAACAAACGAATTGACAGCGAGATTAACCACTTTGCTATTTGTTGCGAGCCACTGATTCGGTTTATGTTACCTGGTTATCTGAAGCACGTTTGTCGTGTATTCAGTTGTAAATATATGATATCGCACATGACTGACTGACTATACACACATTGATAATACTACTATTACAATAAATAGGTCCCCTTCAGCACCCGACAGACTATCGCGTAGCATATTTTGAGTCTGTAATCTAAAATTTTGGGATCGATAGTAACGGTCCTGGTCAACAAAAGAGTCAACAGTAATATTATTTGTATTTTTTGCATATAATAAAAATGGCAGTGAAGAATAAATCACGGAATTTACGGTGGTACTACGGTACTTCAGGTATAGTATTCGGTTATAGGTTATGTGTGCTCACCACTTTCGTCTACATGATCGCTTAGAATTACGTATCATGGTGATTGTAATATATTTGTATTATAGTGGCCAAACACAAGCCTATTCATAGTAAAAAGAAACTCGACCAAGATGAAAAAACCTATACATGAATGCAACAAATAATTTTTGTTACTCTTTTGTTTCAGATACACAAAAGTATTGAATATCCTGTAGCCAGTTCAATTACGTGAGTACCTACCTAATAAACGTACTAACAATATAATATTATAATACACACGTTAGTCGGCAAAATATATTCTATTATGAAGTATATCTTGCTAGCAGCAAGGTATAGGATTAAAACTGTTTACCAAAAGGATTTATAACACAATAACAACGATGAAAGTCTAACAAGCGGGCGAGTGGTTACAATATTATTGCACATAAGAGGATTAAAAATATCACTGAAATGAATATAACAAGGTACCTGTGTAACGAGTAGCTCTTTAATAGAGTAGATAATAGAGGACTAATAAAATGTGGTTGTAGCAAATGGTAACGAGTGAGTCCAACAATTAGATTTATATTGTAGTCACGTAAGTAGCTACTGATACAAAAATTTGTGAGTTTCCGGAAAGTCTTCAACATTGTACAACATAACTTTAATGTAAAATTCGTAATACACTACATCTTAATATTAATAGGGACTGCGACATTTTAATGACAACTTAATGTAACAATCAGTGCAGAAATTAGCTTTGTAGTTGTAACAATATACTGCTGAATCTGTTATAATATTTAGCTATTGCGTTTTGACTAGACGGCTGTCAGAGCTCAGCGCTCGGTCGGTATCCAGTATATCTACAGTGTGGTTGAAGACATCAATTATTTCATACCCTGTGCAACGCAGCCGGGTACAGGTAGCTTGTTATACTATAGTCAACCTTTGAATTCGTAAGCTATTGTACTTAGACTTTGTCAACAACATTTTTGAACGTATAAATCAAAAATAGGCTACAACAGCTATAAAGGTACTAATTTAAATTTATTCTGATTTATTTCTAGTTATTTCTGTTTGATTTAAAATCATTTAGGTGCTAGGGTTTAAAAATATAAAAAAATATTCGCTTTACAAAAAAGTAATAATTGAGGATTTTGAAGAGAGAATATTTTTAACATGTCTATCATACGGAGGACTTTTCATTTTAGGTATAGGTAATTATCAACCGAACATAAATAACGAACATAATTATGTTCGACTTAAACATAAACTTGTTCTTAAAGAAAAAAACATCTTCCTTTTATAAGATAATCACGTAAATATTCCAACAAAGGATATAAATTGTACTTTTAACCATAACCTCATTCCGGGAACACTAAAAGGAGTTTGAAGTCGTTTCCACAGATATTAAGCACATTTACTGCATCACGATACATAAGTGTACGTAGAGAGTGGTACATAAAGCACCAAGTACAAAGTTTGCTATGGTCAAACTTATCCACAAGGATGCACATGGCGACACTAAAACCCACTTTACCAATGTAACTTTGCCGCTGAAACAACTTAACTGGCCACCAAGCAAGCATTTATCATTTTGCTTAATAATACAAAATGGATACCTACCGGTGTAATACGGAATTACAAGAGCGTTAGTGGGCAAATTGAGAATGGGTATCGATCGACATATAAGCTCTCGAGTTCCCTCATTGTCTGGATGATCAGACTATATCATTATAATAAACAGAAAGAATAGACATAGAATATAACTTTGGTACCTAATAATTATGATGTACGGTCACCAACATAAGTAGCGGAACCAGATCCAGAATTACAAAATACCTTAAACTATCCTGATGACGAAATGTATAGTGTGTAGGGTTTTGTAGATAAACACTTTATAGCTGACTGTACCTAGTAGGTGTGAAGTAAAAGCAAGACATTTAGGTACTAAGTTGATCATAATATACTTAGTTTACAAAACAAGGAGATAAGGGATTCCTTTGTGTTTAAAATTGAAGTCTCTAGCTCGTTCGATAAACAGGCACAACCGCCATAAGATACAATTTTATGTACGTCACTTATCACCATTTTCTTAAATATAAAAACAAAAAACGCGTGAATTGATTCAGTTTACTTTATAAATATAGTTTTAAATATTGAATGAATAAATAAAATTTCGACTAATATTGAAGTGAAATGCTAACTCGATCCCATGCTACAAATAAACCACAAGCGGTTTAATTGGCGTAAAAATAACGATGTAATTGAAATTTACGCGTTGTTGAAAGTAATATTACGAGCGTATATACACATATTTTAAACCTGCTGTGCATGCACTCCTACCTACACCATTACAGTAGTAGATAACAAGTTGTCAAAGTGTATTGAACTTAGAATTTAATTAAAATCATGGAAGATTTACTGAATAATTAATCTACCCGTTATTTTAACAAGATAATTCACTGTTTTCTCTAATCACTCAGCTGAGATTGACATAAATTTAGCAAAATCTTATTAACGATTCTATTGTTTTATTATAAGAAGATAAGTTCTATTAGTGATGTCACGAAGCAAAATTAATTTTAAAAAACGAATTAATTATTAATGTAATTATTTAATTTTAAATTTACTTTTAAAATAGGAATACCTAAAACTATAACAAACCGAAAAACTATTTTATTAACAATAGAAACATTTCTAATAATTTGTGTCCACAAATTTATATAAAACTTATATCTATCCCGTTTTTTTCTCACCTAATGAATAGAATTAATTTCTCTACCTTTTTGTAAACAGGTTTCAAACACGCTATATTTAAGTGGAATCCCTTCAATTAATTGGAAACATTAAATAATTAGACCTCTTTCAACCTTTTTTGAATTTCAATCTCCTTGGTTATTTGGAGTTGTTAGTTAGCATTCCATATTATGTTAAGGATTTTTATATAGTTTCAGTAGATATTCATACGTTAAGTTTGTTTTTGAAGTAAAAACTATGTTTAACAACATCGCACCTATATCGATATAACGAGCGATATCATGGCTGAAAAATATGAGCATGATTCGGTGACCTGAATTAATAGGTAAGGTAAAGGTAGCTCGTAGTGTATAGGCTAGATTATTTTCAGACTTGTATTTTTGGATTGGAAATGCATAATGTAAATTAATTTCCATTATGAAAGTTACCTTGTATTACCTAAATATATTGTTTATAATATCGTCTGGTAAGGCACCCAACTGAGGTGCCTTACCAGACTTATGATAGTGGATAAATATTTCATTTAAACTGCTAAATAAAACTGTTTAACGTATAGTATAAACCTGTATTTACTGTCTAGTTAAGGTAATGCATCTACAACATAAAACTGTTAGCGCGTGATATTGAATAGTAAAACTTCCCGAGAGTGTTCATATAAATGAGAATATTAGTTAGTAGGAATATTTTATGTGGCCATTGTTGGCTGGAACTTAAGCAAGATTTCCCTTGGCACTACAATTTATAATCAGCACCATGTTTCATTAATCTCCGAAGTTTTTCCCGATAAAACACGTGAGATTGAATACGATATAGAAAAGTATGTGGTTATTCATGATAATGTATGAACGAACGATCGTATATATATCGGTACCCCACGTATTCTATTATTGTAAGAATTTTTAGGGTAATAATAAACGAACATATATTTTGTTCACCAACACATGTAAGTGACTAATAACATACAAAATCGTAGTACCATTTTACCTAGACAGTGTTTATTGGGGCACATGCTTTCGGCTAATAGAAGTATTAGAAGTATCTGTTAAATTCACCTTACCTGAAAGATAATGCCAATTAAAAATAATTGTTTCATGGCAGTCGATGTTAGTAGGACGCAATTAGCTGTGCTATTAGTTCTGCCTATTCTTTGCTAATAACAAGGAGATTCATCGGGAGGAGATCCTCCACAGAGATCTGTAGATATGACAAGAAATTAAGCGTCCAAATTATAACATAATGATGTTAAAAATGCCATTAAATCGTATAGGAAGTATAAGGCTTTTAAGTTTTAATACAAGTTCATACACACATGCACTTCACAGTCTATAGTGGTGGGTTATTCAGCGGCAGTTGTTAAAATATTTACGAGCAGACCCTTTCTCATGGCTTTTTATGCTCGTATAATGTGTAAAATTTATTACTCTAATCCTTTAATGTAATTTGGTGTACAAAATCGATAAAATAGCGGAAATATTACTAGCGGGATTGAGATATTATCAACGAGAACAATTATACTTTCTTTTTCTCTAAAAGTAATAACATTAAAAAGAAATAAGTCCTTTATGTCAATTAAAAAATATATTTCTCTATACTAAAACTATAAATACAATAATCACTTTGTTACATAAAATAGTCTAAATTTAAAAAATCGCTATCAGAAGGCAGCGTACCCAGAATGCTGGCGGCATTGCCACGTTGGATGGCAATGCTGATTCTCTGACCAAAATATAAGCCAGCATTCTGGTCACAAGTTGCTTCGACCAGGCGTTTGGATATTTCGCGATAAAGATGGTGAGCTCTCGACCCCTATGGAATATGAATATGAACCAAGAAACAAGCTGTGTCTCAAGGGAGTACAGGATGGGGTTATCCAACAAGGATGTTAAGAGATTTTTGCAGGATTGGCAACTCGCGAGTGATATCCCTGTTGTTGCAAGAGTCATTAGGCTACGGTAACCGCTTATCAATTGGCGGGCTGTATGCTTGTTTACCACTTTAGTGGTATCAAAAAAATTTAAAAAATATAAGTATCTAAAAAATATACGAAGCCCCGCGCAGCCTAACGCGGTTATGAAATAATATAACAGCTGATATTAGAGTGCATAGATTTTTTTTTACTTTATTGGGCTACTTTTGATTTGACTTACTTATTCACGCCTTAAAAGGATCTCATATAATAATATTAGACCTTATTATAATCAGATATGTATATAAAATCAATTGTCTGGTTTTCATAGCATTAGGTACATTGTGATCAGTGTGCGAAGATCGTTCATAAAATCTATTACAATTTTATTTTAACCTAGATTTCGCCTTGCGGTTTCACCCGTGTTCCCGTGGGATCTTATGTTTTCTGAGATAAAAAGTAAGCTGTGTGCTATTCCAGACTATAATCTATCTCACTGCCAAATTTCATCCAAATCCGTTCAGTAGTTTTTGCGTGAAAGAGTAACAAACATCCATCCATCCATCGATCCATCCATACTCACTAACTTTCGCATTTATAATGATTAAATATTCTGGGACATTATTCCTCACATTATTAATATTAGTAAGGAAGGATTAATTAGGTACCTATTTCACTTCTATTACTTATTTAATTTCATTAATTGTATGTATTTGTATCTGATGCAATTACTGTTCCATGCATTATTTATAAGCATGAATTGATCAAAAACAGAACAATTAGAAATATCCCGAGAACTATTTTTTTCTTTTCTTGTTATGATACAGTTATCCGACAACATGTTATGGCCATGCAGCATTGCAACTTGAAAGAAATTGGAATATCTAATAGTAATAGAAGCATCACTCAAGATCTACTGGGTGGACGGGTGAACAAAGTTGCATTGAGCTACCTGCGTTGAGTGAAAACCGCTAGCGACCATCCGTAGCCAAACTACCGCTAATTAGTTAGGTATTTTCACGCGAAAACTTCAATTAATTCCGTCAAAGCCACCACCAGCGGTTCCGCTAGCCTTTTTGTTGGCGAGAAAAGTCAAAGGCGCCGCAAAAATCGGAATGAAGTAATGAAAATTCTATTGGCGAGTCGTTTGGAAGCCCCGCGGTTTCTTTTATACCTCTTGAGTTGATTCCTAGCTTCGTCTTCACTAAAGCGTTTTAATGTAATTGGTGGTGGCGCTGAGTTCACCTGAAACTGAGAGATTAGGTATGTACTTCAAAAAGGGCAATACTTGAATTAATTTATTGCTTAGTTAAAATAATACAAGATTTATTTAGAAACAAATAATCTACCAGCATTTACATATACCTAGCATATGCACATTACACATACCATTCGAGGAGTGGGTAAGTAGGTTTATTATGTTTACCTACCTAAGGTATGTATTATTTATCACGCAACAAATAAATATCAATAATGGTTATTCAATTTCGTTGTTTAACAAAAATGAACAATTTTTATTTTAAATTCATTCTCGCGTACCCTATGAAAAGTGAATTGAATATTCATACTCGTACCTAGCTGAAAATTTACGCAAAGTACGTCACATAACGGTAGAGACATGAAATTTATTATTGACGTGTAAAAGAGCTCGACACGACCTGTTTGTTGAATAAATAATCAATCAAGTTTATGTTTGATCAACTTGCATGGCTTTTGAAGTTGCGCCTGCCTGAATTTAAATACGAAAGCCCCTTTTAAGAGCATGGTGATTATTTTAGTAATTCTATGAGAGAGAAATTTAAATAAATTATTTTAATCTCTCTGTCACTGATTTATTTATACGTAATTTATTAATGTAGTTAAGAAGTATCGATTTTAAATTATAAAAATCGCACACGCTTTTCCTAATCAATCAAATTAAATAGCTACTCGTGTTTGCTGATTCTAAGATATCTGATGTCGTAGCAAGTGAATTGATACAAGAAATCTCGGTGGCCAAGGCGTGAACTCATCGAAGCATCGCAAACTCCGCGGACGTTGGGATAATCTCATTGAAAGATTTGATTTTCCGCTAAATTAGATAAAAGTAATGAAATACTCCCCCGGGGTTTCACAAACCCGGGAAGACATTGAAAGAACTTTACGGGTGACATTGATCTGGTAAAACCAAGGAGTTTTATAAGTAAATATCATAAAACAATTCATTCATATTGTGAGCCATTGTATTGTTATGATATTATGTATTTTGTACTGTTTTTAAAATAGAGCACACAGAAATGCTATAAGTATTTTGAGGTCCTAATTATGCTCCCACAATAACTCATACAATGACAGTTATATGACTTCAGTGTGAGTGTGTTTAAACATAGTGAACACTAGTTCCAACAAACTTCAATATTTCATTAGTACAGAGCAATAGCTTATAAGTGGAGTGTTTCACAGTTTAAGCGGGATATCGCCCTCTCGTCCCGCCGCGCCATCCGCGCCGTTCGCGCCGGCACCCACTCTCGCGGGGGTATATTCCGTGCCTCTTATTCAATTTGTGAGCGAATCAGTTCCGCCAACCCGATTATCTTTCACGTCGGGATTTATATGCTCACAAGAGAGCTTTTTCAGAGGTTTACTCCAAGAATGTTTCAAAATTTTCATGCTCAAATTCATTTTATAACTACTACTCGAAATTGTTTAACTTTATTGTAATTTAAACATGCAAATTGAGTGAAAACTATTAAACGAGGCATAAAATCAGTATTCGTTCCAGGTAAATAGCTAATATTAGTATTGAAGGATCTTTTTTACAACTGAAACGTGAATGCCTTTACTACTACTAGTTGTGTAGCTTTATTGGCTCATTGTGCCGTAGGAGTGAGTTCGTGAGAAAGCAACTAGTACTTTTCTATAATGGGAAAGCACTTGGCACATGTACAGAGCAGAGA
This sequence comes from Tetheella fluctuosa, assembly GCA_951216915.1. Lineage (NCBI taxonomy): Eukaryota > Metazoa > Arthropoda > Insecta > Lepidoptera > Drepanidae > Tetheella > Tetheella fluctuosa. The sequence goes on along the minus strand of OX578222.1, from coordinate 6,809,300 downwards.
GCAAGAGGCCACTCGGCTCCGTAAACATTTGCCCAATAATTGCGAGTCCTCAGTTACGCTGCTGGAATAAATATTCCCTCTCCCCGTGGGGAACGCCGTACATTCCTTTAATTCAAAGCATTTCTTTATTGGACAAAAGTCATGGGCTTATTGTTTTATTAACGAATAACTTGGGAGTTTCACTGCTTTATACCTATTTGTGTATAGTCGCTTTTACTACAAAGGATTCATGAATAACGATTCGGTTTTGTGCTAGGTACCTATTTATGTATTACAATGAAAATGGTTTCTAGAAAGATATCACATCTTTCTATATAAAATACTTATTATTTTACCTACGTGATAAAATACTCACTTATTAATAGCAATGTTTTCCTTAAAATAAATCTAGCTTCGCCTTACTATAATGAATCCAGCTGTTCCGGCAACTGCACTTGCGACCCACTGGGCCTTGTAAGCCTTCGGCCACATCAACAACTATAATAGTAAGATCGTTGCCAAATACAGGCTGGATGGGCCCTAATAAAAATGAGATTACAATAGAATCTATAGAAGCTAAACCATTTGTTTGTGGTTTGATACCTCAGATTTTTTTGGGTTATGAAAACCGCAGTTAGCTATGTACGAATAATATACACTCACATAAGGGTTTATATACTCAGCTATAAATATAACTATATAATGTAATGCTAAAATTAAAGTCTAGATGTCAAATTTGACAAAAACACAAAATACAGCTCTTGTTTAAAATAAGCTTCTTTTGGTTCAGGCGCACTTGCAGGGCAATATTTCTGGTTGTTATTTAATAAATTATTTCATTTCATGTTTTATGAAATAGCAACTTATTAATACCTACAGCCGTAACTAAAACAGGAGTAAAAACCCAAAAAGCAGATGACAAAACCAATTTTGAAAATTCTACAGGATTATGATATTATATTATTCAATGTGTTATACATACCTATGTATATCACATTTATTTCTTTATTTACTACCCACAGTAACCCTGAAATAAATTAGCTTGTAAAATTGATCCCCATTTGGATTTTTAACGATATTTTTGTGCCAAAACTGATCAAAAATAATATTAACCGATTACGAAAGAATCCTAAAACGCGAAATATAATGAATCATGTAGAGCACTTACGTCTGTATTGGTCTATAAATGGAAGTAGATACTAAAATATGCTGGACAAAAGTATCTAATCTATCGTTATACCTAGGTATAATAGGTATGTATATCTTCGAATCTAGTGATTATATACCTAGTAAGAAGATATAATTCAAATCGAAGTACCCGTATTTTAAGGCGATGATAGCTCAGTGGTAGTGACGTCGGACGCCGCGGCGAAGGTCGTGGGTTCAAATCCTACAATGAGCTTGAGCTTTCGGTGAAGGAAAACATCGTGAGGAAACCATAGCACGGTGGTAGGGTACTTTGTAGTACCCGCCTGGCTGGCTACCACCCTCAAGTTGAAAATCTGTCACCAAACTCCTATTGGTGTGTTCCGGCAGCTGCACTTGAGAGCCAGATCCTTCTAGGATTTGTGTGCTTACCACCTTTGGCCACATTATCACCTACCATAGTGAGATTGTGGTCAAACACAAACCTATACAAAGTAAAAAAAAAAACCCGAAATAAAATGGATCTTGAAATAATTTAGCATCGATAAAATATCTCGAAAAATATTCCTAAAGTTGCAGGTGTCAAGCTATACAATAAACATTTTAATACAGTTGCTTCATTACAAAAGCTATAAAACTCTTTATGTTTAAAACAATTTACACTGTCAAAGAATTCCTCGAATTTTTTTTGAGAGGTAGAGCATAGTGATATGTCGCTCAGAGAGCAGCTCGACTGGGGAAGTACCTCCACCTTACAGAATACCGCAGCCAAATAACTTATAGTTGTGTTCCTGCGCGTTAGTAAGGTCGCCAGAGATCATCGGGGCGGGGGGAAGGGTCGGCAACGCGCGAGTGATACCTCTGGTATTGGCGTTCGTAGGCTACGGTAACCGCTTACCATCAGGCGGGCCGTATGCTTGTTTGCCGACAGTGTGGTTTAAAAATTATTACTGACAAAAAAATAAAACAAACATAATAATATTTTATCTAAGTATGTACCTACCTAATGCTGCCAAAAGTTTTATTAATCTACCCATGTGTGATAAGGCCTGACGTAGTGTGAGACTCAAGGCTTGTAAGTTGTTTGTTAGATAACCTATATACCAAACAAACAACAACAAATTGTACATATACCTACATTCTCAAAACTACTACCTTCTAACTAAATGGTTACATTTTGAAAGCTGCAACTTGGAATGTCAAATAATTTCAGATATTTGAGCGCCAGTGTTCAAGGAACCGTGAACTCAAACGTGAACGTTTTCAGTCAACTTATAACAACTCTACAGAATAATGTCACACACGGATTAATCGCACCATTTTGTGTTTAACTAGTATTAAAATTGCTTTTTTATTACGTGACATAATTCGAGTACCTCAGTACTACAGAGGAACCATTCACGTAGTTAATTTATTTATTATAATATCTATTAAATATTTAATATCTTCGAAAGATGCCAAATATAAATATTAATGTTTTCTATTTTTAATAACGGTTAACTGGTAATTGTTTTAAGATATAAAGGGTACACTAATGCTATAGGAATTTAATACAAACATGCCTTATATTTATTTTATTTCGCAATCAAAGTTTCATGCCCTATACAAAACATTTTTTATTACAGTAATTTTTTTATGATTTTATTAATATAAATAAATCTTCTTGAGTAACTCTTTTTGACCACCTCAAAGATCGCTGGCAAAAAATTCGTAGATTTCGTTTCACCAAATAAGTCCCGTGGAATTAATGAAAATCGATCTTATTTCTACTGTGATAGAGGTGGGCCTAAGGGATAGACAGACATAGGGATTTCGTTGGTGAAACGAACTCTAGTTATTCGACCAAATAGCTAAGCAATAAGAGGTACCAAACAAATATGCTGGTATACAAAAACCCAACTAATCTAAATTACCTATATGTCTTAAAATAACTCAAAGTCAAATCATAAGTATCAAAACAAGTAATTATATTTAATTAACATGAAAATATCGTACCGAATACACGCGTGGTTGAATATTCAAAAGTATGGTATTTATTTCACAAAATGTAATATTTCAGATCAAATTACTTCCTTAGAGGTTCGATCGCACAAACTTCATGTTTATTTATTAATCCCTTGAAAGGATGCGGCTAATAGCTTAAAGAATTTGCATATTCCTCTGTGTAATGTAATGGTATATAAATAGTGAAATGTTTCGCCCAATGAAATATATTCGAGTTAAACACAGAATAAAATACTTTAGGGTAGCTATTTTTTTTCTGTCTCATGATATTTGTATAGTTATATAGATTCGAATATAGGCGAACTAAAAATATTTTAATTCTGAATTAGAATTAAAACAATTAATATAATATCCATATTATCCATAAATAAAAATTACAGTGACAATAAAAAAAATAGACCTTTATTTATACATATGCGATTATATTTTGTACAAAAAGTCATCGGTTTAATTCTTATCTGAGTCTCTTATCATCATGAGATACTACAAATTTAATCAACAAATAGAACTTTTATCCAGCGAAAGATATCTTCTATATTTTATGTGTGATAAAAGCTAGTGGTATATGTATACCATATAATATATATTCATAATATTATGTAATAACTAGCTATTAATATGACATATGGGTTATGCGTGAGATAAGAATTATTTATATAAAGGGCAAAAAGAACGCAAACGCCCTACCACTTCTCATCCAGCTATCGTGCGAGATACTACTATAATACTAGCGTCATCGGCGCCAGCGTCGGTAATGCTCGTACAACAACATTTATCTGAATGGCTCTTTGCCTCGTGACAGTGACAAGTGCTTCCGTGAGTGTCGGCCGTTATGCCTAACAATGGCTACCCTACATCTGTTCTGGCCACTATCGCATTACGAACCTCTTTCTATACGATTTGTAAGGGTTTCCTCCCGTTCTAGTTGCGATATTGTATCGTGTTGACGGTTTCAATCAGTAGTATCTTGAAACTTTGTAGTTGGCGATCTTGTGACATCACATTGTCAACCCTGCTCATGTCAGGGGTCTTATCTTCTATATCAACTAAGTGACTCTATTCAGCTTGTACTGTACATCAAGTAAATGACATGCGTCATATAGACAATTACAATCTTCTAACTTTTATACACCTTTTATAAAAAACTAGCTTTTCCGCGCGGTTTCACCCGCGTTCCCGGGATAAAATATAGCCTATACTCGGTGAAGATGTAACTCTCTAACGGTGAAAGAATTTTTAAAATCGGTCCAGTACTTTTTGAGCCAATTCGTTACAAACATACTTACTTACATACAAATCTTTCCTCTTTATATTATTAGTATAGATGTAGAAGTATACATTCCCCAACTTCGGGATTTGAGATAAAGAAAATATGTTTTTACAATAATCATAAAGAGTTGAAATCAGATTAGTGATGGCCACAAATAAACGAATGAATACCATAAAGGGAATTAACAACAACATTTTACTACAAAATATCAATGATCCTGGAAATAATTAACGATATTTCAAGTAGGACAAACTTTTAAATTTTTGTCGTAATGTCACTGGTGGTTTTACTGTGTGTGTTGATGTGATGATGTAATACTATATTAACATTTAAAGCCCTTGTCCCGTATCCCATCTTACGACATTGTATCTATTAATTTTATATTCTAAAACTAATTATCCACATGTTAATATTGACTATTATTTTGAATCACACTATTTGTGACAATGAACAACTATTGTGTGCTAATAAAGCGTGGCAAATAATTTTCGAATTGCAAGAGACGAAGTTTTCCCATCGCACCGAACAAGTTCATAATTATTTGTTATCCTCAACACGAACTGCTGTACAATTTTAATTGAAACAAAACAACCGAAATATGAAGTGTGCTTGACCCGCCACAGAGAAGTTAATTTAGTCCTATCTTATGTACCTAGGGTTAGCGCAATTTTCAATTCATATTTTTTTTTATTTTACATTAAAATACTTGCTTAACCCGACGTGCATTGTAATGACTCTCTTTTTATTTGGTCAGAAACCATAACTCACAATAACTCAAACTACAAAGAAAATGCCGATTTAAAAACAATAATACCTTACCACAGTCAGATTATAATGCCAATATCATTATTTTATACGTTTTAGAGCAAATTCATGTTGGAGTCTAATTTATTTTTATCTAAAAAAAACTCATTATAAAATGAAAACCCTACTTACACATGTATAGTACCTACTTTATTTCATACAAACTTATGCTCATCCTAATCACAAAAAAATAACGCTTTTCCAAGTTGCCTAGGGGCTAGGGGTAGAAACAAAGAGAATATCTAAATACCGAGACGTTCTCTCTCTTTCGACACTGAAAATAGGGTGAGGGTGTTTTATTTTAAATACGTGAATGGAATTGTTCGATAAATGACAACATTGAGACCATGTTATTTATAGGTAAGTCCGTAAATTAAGGTTTCAAGTTGATTCACAATAAAAGATATAGGTAAGTAATTTATTTATTAAAGTACCCACGTAAACCACTAAAACGTCAATGAGAATAATTCATGCGACCTTTAATCCCAGTCTTGCACACATCAAAATTTGTTCTACGTTTTACGAGCTTTCGAGAATAATAATTATTCTAACGTAAACGTAACAAATTTTTATGTGTGCAAGACTCACATAACCCATAATATAATGTCGCTCACTTAATATATTACATATATCAAGGTAGCCACTTAATTTAAAACTGCCAATATTAAGTCAAGAACGAGCTCCGTTGCAAGTGGTCTATCCGAAATTACCTGCCGTCCAAACGGCTGACTCTGTCAAACTACTGAAAATTAGTTTCCAAATTCTGATGAAAACTTTAATTGGTTCCTCAAAGCCAATATGTGGCTGCTTCTGTTAGTTCAATCGAAAAGTCTATATGACTAAGTTTGTGTGGAGGACAAATTGAATCCAACTTTTGTAATTGATGGAATCTGTTTCTACCTATCGGTATATAACAATCCCACAGGCTGTATTTCTGCCATAGTTTATTAAGCAACAGCTTATCGTAGTAACTAACACTATTTTTTTTTATTAATTTGAATGAACTAGTATTTCTTCAGGCAATAAAAGTAGCTTAACGCGAAATTATTGCCACGTTTACGCGCATAAAACTTATACCGTGTGATTTCCGTGTAATTCCTGTAATTCCACATAAAATATCACCGTCCATATAAGCACAAATATTATGCTATATCATTTGAAGGGGATGGTTGCTGCCGCGATGTTATTGTTTGGTGCGCCATTCTCCTTGGACTCGGCGTCTGTTCCCTGGAATCTGATTAATAGCAGCAATATTCGGGCACGCTACCTCGTATGAACCGCAAGAATTGTTCTACATCTACCAATGCACCCAGCTGGAGGTTGTATTCCCACTCATAACTCCACGCCACCTCGCTTCTTCACCACTACTATTATTTCCATAACAACAAATCAATACGAATCGAAAATAAACTAGGTAAGTAGGTTTTTTAATTTTTCAATGAAAGTATTACCTACTGGAAATATCATTTACCTAATACCTATTTGAAATAGCCTCTTTATTAGTACCTATACATAAAAAATAAACCAAAGACTATGTTGATCCTATAAAATCCAACTCTAATTGGTATATAATATATTTTATAATATATATATTTTAATTAGAATATTGGCAAGTAATGGTACATCAAAAAAAAGTCGATATTTTCTACATTGTTTATTTACCGGTGATATCCCGGTTACATCGAACAATGATAGCTTGCATCAATTTGCATTATTAATATTCACCGTAGTATGTAGGTATAAGTGATTTGTTCAATAATATTATGAACATTTGAACAGGAGTTACCGTGGAATACTCATAATTTTGGTAATCCGTACCGCTGATTGAAATTAACATAATTACTGTTGGTTAAATGCTATCGTGATGCACTCGATAATTTTATAAAATTAAAATATACCCACATCGTTTGAACACAATACTTTAGGCATTGAGTCCAAAAGAAACTAGACGACTTTAAATTACTGTTGCATGGTCACTGGTAACATAGATTAATTTGGTAAAGATCGTATTCGGGAGATCGTATGTAGTAAAACTTTAAGTGATGCATGGTATTCTGACTAGTGCTGTATAAGAAGAACCGAATGCTGTATATTATGATAACAACAACGCTACACCACTACTGCAAGCAGAAGATCACCTTTAAAGGAGCTGAAATATAATTTAAATTAAAAACCTGAAGTTGAAAAAGATAGTAATAAACTATAAGAATAACAAAGCATAATTTTTTAACACAGAAATTTACTGACTCGGTAGTGACTTTTATTATTATAGTTTTCCTAAATAATAAAAGTTCTGAATAAATGTTTTTTACTATTTCCTACGAAAAGGTAAATTTAATAACGAAGAAAATGTTTTCAAAGAAATTCAAAGCGATGCTGCAAAAGGTCCGAGCAGGAGCTAGTTAGTGATAAGCAATTTTAACAAATTGTTTTGATCGCACCAAAAGGACCATTTCCTTATATTGAATCGGAGTCAAAATCAGGTAGACCTTCGCATTACTAACGGAATTTAGAAAAGGTATACGTTCACGGACTTTGTAAACAGGTAGGTATTATATTGAAACGACCGTAACATTGGTTGGGATTAACCGTGTATGCGGATAGGTGTCTACCGGCAGCTATTGAAAACGATCGGTTCGTTGAAAGGGTACCTATTTATTTAGTGGGCCCGCGGGATGAAGCAGGACTGCGCGCAATGATAGCTTATTTACCAATTTGCATCATTAATGCGGCACGCATAATTGATATAATATGTAAATATTGCGATAATTTTTTATTAGCAGTGAACATCTTTTCACCATGATAAGGTATCGGTATATCAAACCGCTTCATTATCGCTGAAGTTACGCGTTCTTGTACCAAGTTTAATATTATATCTATATAATAGGAAACCTATTTTAGCTAATAAATATAGACTTATGGGCCAGTTCATATACGCGTTAGATACCCTGACTAGTGGTAGTGGCCCAACCACAGGACAAGGGTAAAGAATTAATAAAATTAATTGGGTTTTATTCACATTAACGAGAATCATTTAAAATGTTTACTTTAATATCATATGGGAGTGTCCATACTTTTAAGGCAATTGTAGAGTCTTTAGTTTCCCTATTTAAAGAAATAGCGTTTTAAACGTTAGTGTATAGGTAGGTACTAATTTAGGATATTTTCATTGTTCACGCGTCAGTCACTGTCTGTCCAAGTCAGATTTTAGGAAAATAGGCCACTATTTTCCCACTAACACTTTTCATGGACTTTTTGGGACAACCTTAAAAAAACACGAGACAGGCTGGATGCCTTTCATTTCACTTCACTTCACTGATTTTTATTGGAAAAAACGCCACCGATAACATTAAAAACAATATGATGTTTGAAATTCAAAATACCTATTTATCCTTTAAAACTAAAGCCTCTCTACGAATGCCGTAGTATATGTAAATATTGAAGTGTTTAAAGTCAAAAATTTTAATACTTCTCGTTTTATTTTTAAAAAGTTATTGACATTTTACTCATCATTTTACTCAAGTGTAGCTTGGTATGTTAAGTTATATTAAAATATCTTTACTAAAACAGTAGGTAACTTTAATTCGATACGATCACGTCGTAAACTATTTACTTACCTACTTGTTCGGGGATTTGAATGTCTAAAGAGCTTATCGTACATATTAAAAACTAAAAGTGGAAGTTTTTCGTAAATATTTTCTCAAGAAGGCATTCCGCTGCGGCTGTGCAGTAAATTTTTGCATTTGATATAAAAGTTGAGAGAGGATTAGCATTAATCGTCTATAGACGGGATTAAATGCCACCAGATTTTTTTTATTCAGTGAATCCGTGAATATTGCCTTCTGTTTGATTTGTTTGTGATACATTTGTTTGGTAAATACCCAGTGGTTTTTATTTTTCTTAAGTAAAATTATGGATTTATTTATAAAAAGTATTCATAATAATTGTATAAAATACAAACTATAATAAATAGAGAATATCCTCAAAGCTCCCGCTGCTGTCGATGGACAAGGTTCGCATTAATATCAGTAGTAAATACTTATTACCAGACCATTTATATGAGAATGGTTACTATTTTATTATTAAATTTACATATTATTCACAACAAAATTATTGTCTTAATGGCGATTTTGTGGAAAAATAAAATAAAATTACCTAATTTTATATAGTGAATGAGATCATTAAAAAATATTCGCGATGTATACAAATAGGACCAAGCCTCGGGGAAAATTGGTGGTCGACTGAAAATTTGATTTGCTTCATGATAATATGGTTTTGTATAGCTAAAAGGGTTTGTTCCATTACGGCACATTTTCAAACAATATGATTTCATATAATTATGCTATTTCTGATATGATAACAAGAGTAGTCTATTCCCTTACTTTAAAACCTAGAAATTAGACTATTTATTTATATAAATATTATTTCGTGTATCTCAGAAACGGCTCTAACGATTTGGATTAAATTTTGTATTTAGATAAGGTTTTGCTTTTTAAGTTTATTTATTTGAAACATGGTATTAATATTCTTCGACATAATTAATGAAATACGTATTTTGGCGTTTTTCAAAATTCATTCCCTAAGGGGGTTAAAAGGGGTGTAAAAGTTTTATGAAACCTCAATTTTTGGAATGGGTAAGGAGGTACAGTTTGTAGGGATCGGGGCTTCTTTTTATTATGTAATATAGAAAGGAGTTTTGAAGGAGTTAAGTTTGTATGAAAATACTTTATTTTTGAATTTGTTTCCATACTTAATGGTATTTGGAATCCATAGAAACTAAGCAAAACGTTGTATAGTATTTTTGAAATATCCACCCCTAACGGTTGAAAATAGGGAATAATTGTTTGTATGATAAATCAAGTTGTCACCTAACTTTCTGTGGACAATAATTGGAATACGAAACTTGATGTAAGTGTATATCTACATGAGGAGGATTTTCTTAAATTTAACCTCTAAGGAGGTAAATGGAGGCAATATAAATTCGAAGTAACTTTTTTTGGAAAGTAGCTGGAGTACGAAAATTGGTGTATACAGGATGTAATCGTTAAGTGTGTCCAGTGTGTAAATGAAACAATCTCGATTATTAACGCAAATAAAAAATCACAATAAATTGGCGGGAACGACAAACAGCGATAAAGGTTTTGAATTTAGAACAAACACCACTCGTTTTTTTGTCTTTTTTTTTGTAGTGTTTTGCTTTTCAGCCAGTTCCAATTAATGCGATATTGAAACACGGTTTATTACTAATTTGAAGTGGTAAGATAATTAATCTACACGTGTATCTACTTGAAAATAATTATGATCATATCATAAAATGAGATTAAGGTAAAATGAGTACTAGACCACTTAAAATAAGGAAACTAAAACCTTTCTACTAATCTCATACTAAATGTATGGGAGTGTTTAATATCAAAATTTCGGATACTTCTAGTTTGATTTTTAAAAAGTTATCGATTTCATTTTACTGATTAGGTAACGTACTTTCGATATCATTTAACTTTTTTTTGATATCTGTAATAGTTACGGAATAATCGCCTGGACACACTTAACGATTACACCCTGTATAGGGTGATTTTTTAGTAACTGGCAATACTTGCAGGGGTGGAAGAACTCATCAATATGATCAACTTTTACTATGAGACTAACTCTGATATCACGTAAAATAAAACGGTTGCTTCATACATTTTGGTCAAGTAGGTTTATACGGAAGGTATTTTTGTATGGAACAGCTGATAATTTTATCGTGATTTCATAGTTAGTCTCATAATAAAAGTTGTTCTTATTGATGAGTACTTTCACCCCTGTAAGTGTTTCCGGGTGGCTAAAAAGTCACCCAGTATTTTATTAGTTATTTCTCTTTTTCTTTCACCCGAAATGGGGTGCAAACGTGTTTATGGGAAAACATAATTTTTCCATGGTAAAAAGTAGGGAGGTACACTTTGTTTGTACGGATTGGGACTTTTTATAACATAGGGATGTAGTAAGAAAGGATTTGCTGAAATTCAAATCCTGAGGGTGTAAAATAAGGGATCGCGGGTGAAACCGCGGGGCGGAAAGCTAGTAAGACATATATTTTGTGCGTTGACCCGGATGTCTGGCAAGTTTTAATTAAGTATTGTATTTGTATTTATTTATTTATTTGTAGCATATAACATATAAAAAAAGAAGTTTTTAATTAAACTATTCACTAACAATGTTACAAATTGGCCCCAACTCAGCATTTCGCGGGTTGTTAAACCTGCGCTGATCTTCCGTTGGAGCCAGCAGGTGGCGTCACGGTGCGGATACCACATAACATATTAAAAATAAAAAATAAAAATTTTAACTACACGAAAGTTAATAATTAATGAAGAATTCAATTTTAAAAATAATGACAAATAAACCTAATAATGATAAATGGAACAATAACGCTGGCAATAGATACATATCAACAATTATGCTCGTTGTAGGATTGTGAAACTGTAAGTGATACAAATGATAATAATAATATAAGAAAATTATAATAATAATGACATTCGTTGTACCTATACTTCCTAAATAGCACTTGTATCGTTACGAAGAGCTTCCTGACATATCTGATGTGCTAAAATATATTTTTTCATATTAACTCTAAACCCATGAATGTTTTGCTGGTTCCTTATCGGCGCCGCGGCGGTGGGATGTTGTTCCAACATTTTGAAGCAGCGTAACGGAAACTGCCTCTGAAGGCGGCTGTGTGATGCCTTGGTATTGCGAGTTGCATTGCGCACTGTCGAGACCCAAAGGATCTTCGATTCGACACCCAGGACAACTTTTCATAAAGATAAGTGGGTGATTGATATTTAAGAACACCGAATAAAAGACAAGCCAAGTGTAATTTTTGCCGAGGTTTAATTTTAAGAACACTGTGCTTATTTAAATAAGGAAATAAGTATTATTGTTGCGGATAGATGATGAAATTAGTCGAACTTAGCTCAAAATGTATAAAATAGAAATATGATATCGCTTTCTCCTTCTATTGTTCTATTCTTTATATAGTACATCATATATCGGTCTCACTTAGAGGCTGTCATGGCCGATTTTGGCATTAACCAATCACAGATTAGACGATAGTGTGAAAGGGAAACAAGACGACTTTCTCCTTTTAACTTGGTTTATGATATGTTTATTTTCTGTGTATTTAGGTTATTTCCTACAATTGACAGTACGTAAGAATATGTTTTTATTTGAGCTAATTGTTTGTATTATGTATGTGTATATACATCTAACCCGATAGAACAGGGATATCGGAGAAATAGGGTTTTCCGATGAAAACTTTATGTCGTTTTGACTATTTTGTGTACAAAATATTTTATATCTTTAAGGCAGATTAAGCTGGTATCGACAACGTAGGTTCATTGGAAAGACCTAGTTACAGGCAATGTTTAAGGATAAAATCACTTTGGTACAGATAGTAGATCATAGATAAATAATGTGAAATGATGTAAATTCATAGTCCAAATCTAATCCATAGTAAAGTCAGAATCGGAAAATTATGTATGGCTCTCGATAAGGTAACACATCGATATTTAAGTATTTTTGGACTTTTTACTCATTAATTCAGATAAATACAGTAAAGTAGAATTCACGTTGAAAAGTAGTAATTTTGTATCTAGTCGGCCAGTGTTCACGAGTTTACGAGTTATTAAATAAGTGATCAAGATACAAAGTGAAATAAATATAGTATACAGTCCATTTGAAGATAAGTTTTTTATTGAAGGGAATCCAGATACCGCACAAGTTTGGTACTTCGAGGACGGATCAAGATCAGTGAATTGTGGCTGCTGTGACACATTGTGAATTGGGGCTGCTGGTACATCAGATCCTCAAGTCAATAAACGTATCTAAACGTATGACTTGGTGTGATAGGATCAGTTTCTAATGACACATTGGATGAGTTTCTAGTGACACATATTGGTATGATCAGTGAATTGGGGCTGCAGGTACATCAGATCCTCAAGTCAATAAACGTATCTAAACGTATGACTTGGTGTGATAGGATCAGTTTCTAATGACACATTGGATGAGTTTCTAGTGACACATATTGGTATGATCAGTGAATTGGGGCTGCAGGTACATCAGATCCTCAAGTCAATAAACGTATCTAAACGTATGGCTTGGTGTGATAGGATCAGTTTCTAATGACACATATTGGTATGATCAGTGAATTGGGGCTGCAGGTATATCAGATCCTCAAGTCAATAAACGTATCTAAACGTATGACTTGGTGCGATAGGATCAGTTTCTAATGACACATTGGATCAGAGCCAGTAAATTGGGGCGACGAGGTCATCTAAGGACCAACACCGCATAGGTGCGACGAGACCGTCGAGTGAAGAACACCGAACGGTGCGACGAGATCGTCGGCACATCGTCGAGCGAAGAACACCGAACGGTGCAACAAGTTCGTCTCGAGATCGCCGAACGCGAGAAAAGGACGACGCAACATCACCCAACGGTGCAACGAATTAGTCTCGAGGCGCCCAGTGAAGAGTTCGTCGTGAGAAAAACACCGAACGTGCGAAAAGGACGACGCAACATCACCCAACGGTGCGACGAGTTCGTCTCGACAGGAACAAAGTGTGGCGAGTTTGTCACCAACGTCGTTAAGCGTGTGACGAGCTCGTCTTGACTACAGGTAAATAGTCAAACGTGTGACAAATTCGTCTTAACATCTCGGAACGGGTGACGAGTTCGTCTCGATATCCTGAACGAGTGACGAGTTCGTCGCTATATCATAGAACGAGTGAAGAGGACGACGCAACATCACCCAACGGTGCGACAAACGATAACGCGGCTCATTCGCGGCCCTTGAACGTCGGTCACCTAACGGTGCCAAACGATCGGTGTCTCGGGTTTTAAGTATTGTGTAGAATAGTGTGGTGTTGTGAAGGGGTACCACGTTAGGTAGAGTCTATATATAGGCATCTGTGCCTAAAGATGTCGACATCTAGAAGCCCCGTCCGCACTCGTAAGGCGGCTGAGAGGCTACGGTTACTTGAAAAACCTCCCGCGTCTTCGTCTGCGTTAAACGCACCTGTAAATCCGCAGCTTAGTCACAGGCGCGCTTCGATTAGTGAGTCGGGCGTGACCGCACTATCCGCGACTGAACCATCCGTGATTGACACGATACCACCGCGACTATCCACGCTGCGCGCTACCGATAAAAGGTCACGGGCTTCACCCGTACATTCTCATCGCTCCTCCGCCAGCTCTACAACGCGTCTTAGGCTAGCTGAACTTGAAGCAGAAGAAAGATTAGCCGAGATTCATACAAATCTTATCAAGGATAGACAAGCCGCAGAAGAACGCCAAGCAAAGGATAGACGAGCCGCAGAGGAACGCCAAGCGAAGGATAGACAAGCCGCAGAAAAGGATAGACGAGCCGCAGAGGAACGCCAAGCAAAGGATAGACGAGCCGCAGAGGAACGCCAAGCGAAGGATAGACAAGCCGCAGAAAAGGATAGACGAGCCGCAGAGGAACGCCAAGAAAAGGATAGCCAAGCCGCAGAAGAACGCCAAGCAAAACTTGAAGAACGACTAGCTGAGATTCAGATAAGGCTCGTTGAAAAGAGACTTGCCGTCAACGTAGCTACGATACACGAGAAATCGAGAAGCGCATGCGCAGAAGAGACAGTGGATACAGAACGTACAGTCAATGACTGGCTTCAGCGTTGTGCTGTACGGGGGGAGCTCGAAGAGCTCAAGAGCATCGGTACGGAAAACCATGCGAAGTACCACTCACAATTACGAGAGAAGGCTGCAGATCCACCTTCTCCGCCAGCGTCGAATCATATCACAATGGATACACCACGTCGTGCTAGATCGCCAACTCCGATGCGATCAGGAGACAGAGCGATTGATCGACTAGCAGATATCTTAGGACAAATGACCAAAAGTAGACCGATACCCAGGCGTACGCCAGATTTGCCTATCTTTAGCGGCGCTAAGGGAGAATGGCTACCATTTAAAGCGGCCATGAAGGAGTCTGCTAGCCTCTACGGATTCACACCGGCAGAAAATCTTGCTAGATTGAGAACATGTTTACGAGGAGATGCACGTGAAGCAGTGTTAGCATTAATGTATACAGCGACCGATTCAACGATAATCATGGAAACATTAGAACAATGTTTTGGTTGCCCAGAGATGATCATCAATCATGCGTTTGAAGAGCTGAAGAAGTTGCCGCGACCAGGTGGAACATCTGAAGAACTAAACAGGTTCGCGATCAAGTTGCAGAACATTGTGACAATGATAAGCTGTGTCGATAAAAAAGGATATCTACAGAATCCCATGCTTGCGCAGCAAGTAGTAGATAAACTGAGTCCACACCTCAAATCGAATTGGTGCAACTACGCAGAGGAATCTGGATCTCAATTAGAACCGGAAATTGTTACATTGTCACGATTCTTTATGCGGGAAGCGAAGCACGCCATAAAACATGCATACGCGTCCAAGGATACGTTGGAACCAATTCGTACTGGTTCAAAACAGGAACCACGACATCGAGCATTAGATCGCAAAGCTCCCGTATATGCTACAACAGAAACATTACCAAAAAAGAACGAATGTTACTGTTGCGGAGCCAAACACGACACACCTAAATGCGCTAAGCTTACGGCTATGCCCATTTCAGAACGATGGGAATGGGCGAAGGAAGCACACGTCTGTTTCCAGTGTATAAATAATAAACACAGACGATCCGTATGTAAAGCAAAGAAATGCGGAGTAGACGAGTGCCGTGATACACATCACGCGCTGTTACATGTGCAGAGGGATAACGAGCCACTAAGCGAACCGACTCAGAACGAGCATTTCGTAAATACGGCTTCGGCACATGTAACCACTGATAACCAAGTGCTATTGAAAGTGTGTCCTATTATAATTAAGACACAGAACGGCCAGGAACTAAATACGTACGCGTTATTCGACGAGGCATCGACTATAACACTGATCGATGAAGGAATTGCCGGGATGGTCGGAGCGAAAGGCCCGACCAGAGCGTTACATATCCACGCAGTCACATCGAGTCAGAGAGTTTTGGATAGTCAGATTGTAAACATCGAGTTACGCGGAAAAGGCCAAACTGACTTTCATAAGATTAAAGCACGGACAGTGAAGAATTTACCATTTGATAGTCAGGTGATAAGTTCAGACATATTAGAACAAAAACATCTATGTAAGCTCCGATCAGAGGACGTATGTTATGAATACGCCAGACCACATTTACTTATCGGAGCCGATAACTGGAAGCTAATAGTGACACGAAAATTGTTGACTGGAAAAGCAAATCAACCAGCTGCATCACTCACACGATTGGGATGGGTTATACACGGATCCATACCCAGAAGCGTTGTAACAAATGAAAACGAAACAGTGTTACAAGTACAAACAGCTCAAGAGATCGAGAAAAGCTCAGTAACGAATAACCGAAATGACGAACTGAATGAACTCGTCAAGGAGAATTTCAATATTGATGCAGTAAGGGTCTCCTTGAACAGAAAGCCTGACGCAAAGGATGAACGCGCCAAGCAAGTGAGCAGTCCAATCAACGTGGCTATGGTTTCAGACTGCATGAAGGATCCACCAATACTGGACGAAGCACACTCGATAACACGGTTGATGATTCAACACGAACATAAGAATCATAACCACGTAGGTAGGAAACAGATGGTCAACAACCTGCGACAGAAATACTGGGTGCTTCGATTACGTCCAGCAGTAAGAGCTATTCTACAGCAGTATACTCGGTGTAAGATACGGAAAGCTAATCCAACAATACCTGTTAAAGGCAATCTACCACAGCTCCGTCTACGAACGTACACCAGACCATTCTCACACTGCCGGATAGATTGTTTCGGCCCGATGTGGGTAACCATAGGGCAACGGAAGAAAAAACGTTGGAGAATACTTTAAAGAGTACCTGCCTACATTGGCACCACGTGGCGACGCCCAAAGATCTTTGCGGAATGCGGAGGTGGGTGATATCGTGGTAATTGCGGATGGATTATTACTTCGCAATGTATGGCCACGGGGTCTAATAGAACGTGTGTACACATGACGGTGTAGTACAAAGCACAGATGTGTAGACGTGAGGGGAAATTTCTTGACGGCCAGTTAGGCGTCTCATCATCCTCCCAATTAGTAAGGAAGGCTGCGAAGATCTGCGCCGAGGGGAGAATGTTGCGGATAGATGATGAAATTAGTCGAACTTAGCTCAAAATGTATAAAATAGAAATATGATATCGCTTTCTCCTTCTATTGTTCTATTCTTTATATAGTACATCATATATCGGTCTCACTTAGAGGCTGTCATGGCCGATTTTGGCATTAACCAATCACAGATTAGACGATAGTGTGAAAGGGAAACAAGACGACTTTCTCCTTTTAACTTGGTTTATGATATGTTTATTTTCTGTGTATTTAGGTTATTTCCTACAATTGACAGTACGTAAGAATATGTTTTTATTTGAGCTAATTGTTTGTATTATGTATGTGTATATACATCTAACCCGATAGAACAGGGATATCGGAGAAATAGGGTTTTCCGATGAAAACTTTATGTCGTTTTGACTATTTTGTGTACAAAATATTTTATATCTTTAAGGCAGATTAAGCTGGTATCGACAACGTAGGTTCATTGGAAAGACCTAGTTACAGGCAATGTTTAAGGATAAAATCACTTTGGTACAGATAGTAGATCATAGATAAATAATGTGAAATGATGTAAATTCATAGTCCAAATCTAATCCATAGTAAAGTCAGAATCGGAAAATTATGTATGGCTCTCGATAAGGTAACACATCGATATTTAAGTATTTTTGGACTTTTTACTCATTAATTCAGATAAATACAGTAAAGTAGAATTCACGTTGAAAAGTAGTAATTTTGTATCTAGTCGGCCAGTGTTCACGAGTTTACGAGTTATTAAATAAGTGATCAAGATACAAAGTGAAATAAATATAGTATACAGTCCATTTGAAGATAAGTTTTTTATTGAAGGGAATCCAGATACCGTTCAATTATGTTATACAATTGAAATATAATCACTGTTGAAATTAATTGCAAATTTCTATTTACGTTAAATTCTGTGTCGAATAAAATAAATCATTTGTTGTACTGTCCTAATCAAAGAGCTAAGTTCGTTAATTCAAAATGAAATTAGGATTTCTTTGTAGTATATTTAACAGACGTAATTCTGCTACTTTTACCTACTAATTAAACGTTACCTTTACTTGTAGTTGATTCAATTTTAACGCTCACTACTCATTTGGTTAGTAATTATATCACAAAATAATTCACTGAAACGTACCTACTCACGGGTTGTAGGTCCCCAAGCTTCGATGAACAATATCGTTGTGCCTCATATAAATTACTAGCTTTTCCGCGTGGTTTCACCCGCGTACCCGTGATAAAATACAGCCCTTGTTAATCAGTGATAATGTAGCATTCCAAAGGTGAAAGAATTTTTACAATCGGTCCAGTACTTTTTGAGCCAATTTGTTACAAACATACTTACATACAAATCTTTCCTCTTTATAATATTAGTATAAAGTATAGATAAATAAACCTGTATGCAGATAAACCTTTAAGTGACCCAAATATATACTTTGCGGATATTCTGCGTCCTAATCAAGAACTTATTCACAGGTATCAGATTGAGATTGTAATAAGTATGCCAAACAAATAAGTCTTTAAATCCAGACCAATTCGTCAAACATACCTGATAGGCAGATAATAATAAAAGATTTCAAATTTTAAAATGTTGGATCCATTATATATACGGACCATGCCCAATGAATAAAATATTATGCTTATTATATTTTGATAGGCAAGGTTCCCAATAGGTTGGCAGCGTTCCCTTTTTGGATGGCCAAGCTTATACGTTGGCGGAAAAAACTCCCAGCCCGTCGGTCTCCCGAAGCCTCGATAAGCTTGGATGATAAAATCCGAACAAATCGGCGAGCCTCGAACCCCCACGGACCCAAGGTTTCTACCGCGAATGGCATGAACAAAAAATTAGGCCCAAGATAACCGTATTTTTTGAATTTGGATTTTTTAGCACCGGTCGCAGCCGCCCCAGCGACTTTACAAGTCGCCAGTATGTGGGAAGGCGCAAGTATATCAACACACATGGTATCCCACACCAGCGGCTTGCCAACACTCCACGGGATCAAAGTCATACCATCCGGCCTCTTGCCATCGTCACGCGCAATTCCGACTGGTTCTAGTACAGAAAGCACGTTGGCGACAACAAGAGCCCTACGGATAATATCATTAAGAGCCGCGTGGCGTGAAAAACGGCCGGCGCTTAAAGAGCACGAAAGCCCATGGTGGCCGAGCTCGTTGACAAAGTCTCCGCAGCGGCAGCGATGAGGATGATTGGTCCTGGAACCAAGATGGAGACAAATGGATAAACTTAAAGTGAATCGGACTAATAAAGTACCGATGTTTGTAGATGGAATGGCTTGCAACCAGTGACCCGATTCCTTCTCAGAGACATATATTTTTTCTATGTCAGAAACCTTCGCGAGCACAATAACTCACAAAACTTTCAATGCAATCGGATGGATGGTATAGGAACATATACGTTACAAACAAAAAGACAAACATTATTTTTATAGGATACATAAATATACATAGTCCATAATAACTATATAGTTCACGTAAGGATTAGGTATGAACTGTAAAATCTTTTGTCACAATTAAGAAAATTAATAAAATCAATTAAATAGTCGTAAAAACACGACATCTATACAAATTGTTGGGCCAATCCCAGCATATATAGAGCAAAGTTTCTTATTTCGGAATTTCTTTTATTCTACAGACATCTGCCTAGTTTCCGGACCCTTTTCCGATACCCTCGTTGAGTCTCCGACACTATTACCTGTCAACGTCTTCGTAGATATCATGCAAATATACTAACATACTAACAATATTTTGCATCTAATTGTTACAATACAATAGAGGTTTAAAGATTTGCCATATTATATTAGTTAACTACGTAAAATATTTTATGCTTTCCCGTTAAAAAAATAACAAAAGGAATCGGGTACAAATAACTAATAGATAATATGAATTACAGTGAAATTAGCCTATCACCTATAAATCGTTTCAAATATCCAGTCATATAGATAGCTTATAATTATTACTATTAATTTATTAAACTATTATTATACTTACTATTAATTTCCTACATATTGAAAATGTACGAAATTAATAAATTTCAAATTATGTTGAGTTTTGTCAGCTCAAGACAGTTTATATTGGTAGGTACAGTCGACGTCAAAGATATATTTACAATTGAAAGTTACAAAAAGATCTTTACATTAAAATAAGTTGCCATGTAATGTGACAAGTACTTGTTTACGTGTTATATTACAGTTTTATATTTTCACTCAATGTGCCCAAAATATGTTTACACTATTTAATCCATGGGATTTGCCACTTTTTCTGACTTATATTCGTTTACATAACAAGTTACAGAATAATATTTACACTCAATGTGTCAAACGTGATACACGTCAAGAGCAACATTTCTGTTTTTACGTTTCATGATGCATAAAAACTTTAACGCATTCTGCTACAAAAACATATTTACATACATCACCTGTCTATTTACAAATTTCTTTATAATTCATCTATTTCGTTCTGGCCTACCTTTTATTTAAGAAACCTCCTTGCTATAATTTTCTTTAGCTTCTTAGGTACTTATTTTTAATAATTTATATTAAGAATATTCCATTCTATTTATGATATTTCTAGAAGTGTTTTATCTTTTCGAGCGTCATTGATGCATTGCGAGTGTCATTGTAAAGATAAATTTCATAAACAATATTAAATAAAATGTTTCGCATAGACGACCATACAAAGCACAAAATAATTACCATGCGTGAATATGGAGCTACGGTGACGGATATATCGGAAGAACTGGGGATTTCGGTAAGTAAACCTTCAAATGACGGTAATAAATATGGCCTTACGTCATAACATATTAAATTTTATGAGAAATATTAAATAGTGAATCTCATCACTCTCATCTTGTTTCAGCGACCAACGGTGTATCTGTGGATCAACAGATGGGGCAACGAGGGAACAGTGAAATGTCACTCATCTAAGGGCCGAAATAAAAAAACCTCTGAATACACTGACAGGGCATTAATAGAAAGTGTGATGGTCCAGCGATTCATAAGCGTACCTACATATGCACAACAATTAAATGTTAGTGCTAATACAATCAGAAGACGATTAAAGAGTGCAGGACTTCGTCGTAGAATCCCTGCGAGGAAACCGCAACTAACTGACCGGCACAAAGGTTTGCGGTTGAATTTTGCCAATAAATATCGATATTTCGACTTTGAAGACGCGGTTTTTATCGACGAAAAGGTCTTCACAACACGCCAAGAGTCCGCTCTATGGGCCAACGCTTACAAGACGTGCAGGATGCTTTTGGCGGCTACACACGATTTTAAAATGTTTAAACATTAAGATATTCACACGTTGTATGATTATTTATATAAGTATTTTTTTTTAATAGAACTAGTATAGCACTTTTTTTAAAATTAAAACACCTAACTGTACTCATAAGTCTTTTAATCAAAAGGTATAGTAGAAACGAAAGTAGGTATGTCAGCTTTTGATCAACATAACAATAAAGCCACGTTCAAGAATAAAAGCCCCCTAAAGCTAAAAAGCACATCTTTAGGGCCAATTTTTATTCCTCAGATAGACATTTATCCATCAGATACCCATGACCATGACAATCCATACAGTTAGTCATCGAATCGGGCTTATCTTACGTAAGGAAGTTCGGCCTTAAATTCACTTTTATTTAAACTTAGTATTCTTCAGTATCTATGCATTTACAAAATAACCGGCCAAGGGCGAGTCGGATTCGTACATTAAGGGTTCCGTACAATTTTCAAAAAATCACATTTGTTGTACAAATAAACAGCTCGACTTAAATATTTATTTTATTCTGATTTTAGTATTTGTTATTGAACTTAGGGGCACAGAAATACATCGCCTGAAAGTTTTAATAGCCTAGTTATAACTGTTCGTGAGATAGGTACAGCCTGGTGAGAGACAGACAGACGAACGGACACTAGAGGTTTAGTAATTGGGTCTGTTTTAACCTCTGGGTACGGAACTCTGAAAATCAAAAATACTGAAAATGGTTTAAATGTAAACATCGGAATTAAATACTCGACATAGCATTGACGTCATCTAAACGAACGAGACCACGAAAACGAGACAAACAGACCATTTGACAGTATGGTACTCTTTTCGACGATTGTCAATATTTTAGACTGCTGCTTTCAATTGTTTGTAAAGGTATTTATTTACCAGGAAATATAAAACTGTTTATGTATGGTTGATTGTAAATATTAAAGTTGAGCTTTACATGCAATTTAATTTGGTAGGTACATTAAGAGTAAATATTATTATGTAACTTGTCATGTAAACGAATATAAGTCAGAAAAAGTGGCAAATTCCATGGATTAAATAGTGTATATATGTTTTGGGCACATTGAGTGAAAATATAAAACTGTAATATATCACGTAAACAAGCACTTGTCACATTACATGGCAACTTATTTTAATGTAAAGATCTTTTTGTAACTTTCAATTGTAAATATATCTTTGACGTCGACTGTACAATGATAGCTTAGAGACTTTGATTAAGTAGTAGATAGATATCAATGCCGAAGAATAAGATTTCAGGACGTAAATACATATATTTACGCACGTAAGTATGGTTACCACTAGAGTACCTGCCTTTCTTCGTCATCAGTATTTGTATCTCTGGGCGAGTCGCCTGTCCAATGTCGCCTCACTAACTCTGTGAACTATGTCCTCCTATTTGGATAAGATCTGTAAACTGTAGAGGATACCGACACTTTATCATCATTATTATTATCATCATTATATCATAGTTTGTATTTTATACATTGATTGTAAATTTTTTTTTTTTTAAATTAATGTTTAAATATAAAATATTTAATTCACTATCATCTTTGGCTCCATGAAGGATTTAATCAATGTTTTCTGTATAAAAGTCTGAATAAATTGAATGTACAACCTTCCTAAATATAAATGTGTACAGACCCTTCAAAAAGCCGCACCTCTCCAACTGTGAAGTAGGAGTATGATGGCAGTGCCCTAGGGATCTATAAAGTAGCGTTTCTTTACAGAATATCATAGGAAAATTTCAAGGTAGGCGCGGTGCGGCTACAGAGCACGAGCTATTTTGACGTCTCCTGAGATTTCTGGCTGATAGTGTGGACATTGTATATAGAGTGGATAACAAAAATCCCTTGATGTCTAAATTTAGATTTTTCTCTTTATTGGACTTATTTACTCAAGATTCGATCAACTATTCACAGAATTTTGATAGTACCTAGTTAGTTTAGCTTCTACTAACTTAACCTTGATCTTATAAGTACATAGGTTGACTACTGCTACCGTAATTTTAATGGTATACCCAATGTTAGTGTTATTCACCCGAGTTCTTACCAAAACACAAATATACAATTAAAGTTACATATTTCCTACCTCTTGTACATATGGACCCATGAACGGCCCCACCATTGCGCCCGAGGCTGGGTCCAAATTACACGACCCAAATGTTAGCTCTTTGTCCCAATTCCATTTTTTCGTTACAAAATAAATCCATATCCATTATAGAGGATACAAAGCCCAACGTAAGCGTTATTAAAAATTTGCTTTGACTGAAAAATAATGACCACAGTATAAATAGTATAACCACAGTCTATGTAACTCTTTCTTACTGTGGCAATATGGAAATTTTAAATGGAAACTAATGTTAATTAACTGACTTCAAAAAAAAGGAGGAGGTTCTCAATTCGCCGGAATCTTTTTTGTTATGTATGTTCCCCGATTACTCGAAGACGCCTGAACCGATTTCAAAAATTATTTCCTTGTTTGAAAGGGTCAGGTCAGGATCTCAGGATGGAATCCCAAAAAAATCGAGAGCAACCCTCAAATTTTATAGGGACGCATAATGTGTTTTATATATTTTCTAAAACTATTCAAGAATTTGCGTCTGGTACTCATCATCTCATGCTGCTGAGCTGATGATGGAAAATATAACTCCCTATTAGGAGTTAGTGAATAATTCTTTAAATATTATAATTATAGGCTCGTATAGACCGCTACTTATGTTCCTTTGAGTTACTCAGGTGAGCTGTTGATGGAAGGTACAACTCCTTGTTAGTAAGGAGCTAGGGGATAATTCTTAAAGTACCGTATAGACCGCTAGTTTTTAGGGTTCCGTACCCAAAGGGTAAAAACGGGACCCTATTACTAAGACTTCGCTGTCTGTCCGTCCGTCGGTCCGTCCGTCC
The DNA here is from genome assembly GCA_951216915.1 of Tetheella fluctuosa. Lineage (NCBI taxonomy): Eukaryota > Metazoa > Arthropoda > Insecta > Lepidoptera > Drepanidae > Tetheella > Tetheella fluctuosa. The sequence continues at coordinate 6,784,712 of OX578222.1, read as the reverse complement.
GTCCGTCCGTCTGTCTGTCTTCAGGCTGTATCTCAAGAACCGCTATAGCTAGAGAGTTGAAATTTTCACAAATTATGTATTTCTGTTGCCGCTATAATAACAAATACTGAAAACAAAATAAAATAAATATTTTAGGGGGGCTCCCATACAACAAACGTGATTTTTTTGCCCTTTTATTTGTTTTGTGGTAGTTCCCGTTGACCTAGAATCACGGAATTTGGCAAAAAGCAAGGTCTTACAACACAAATAAAGGAAAAGTTCCAAAATATAATAAAAATTGAAAATTAAAGGGTGTCTCCATACATACATAGTAACGCCAATTAATAAAGACCTCTGAGTTGTATGGGCGCTGATACAATTTAGAGGTCTAGCTTAATTGGCACCAACCTCAAATAAGGCAAATGAATAAAATTGTGCATTTCCCGTGATGGACGAACGATGGACGAAGTTTGTACGGAACCCTCGGTGCGCGAGTCCGACTCGCACTTGGCCGGTTTATATTCTTTCTTATTATTTGGGTGATTGCGTAGGGAATCTTATTTTTATGCTACTGAACACTTATGAACACTAAAAATTTATAAATAAATAAATATTATTCAATATTGTCGACAAGTGACGAATCTTGATAAGTATTCAATTACACAAGAAACTATAAATGGAAAATAAAATTAGCTTTAAATTAACTATTCAGCGAAAGAATTTGAGATTCTGGAACACGTGCTTCGCTTTCGCTGACTTGAAAACGGATTCTAAAATCGTTATTTTATACTTTTTAGTGCAAACCCACTTTGAAGTTGGTTTTGGTTTTTGTTATTTTAGTTTTACTCCACTGCTTTGTCAAATAAAGTATAGTACCTGGATGACCGAGCTTCGCGCGGTATTTTATTTTTAAACGACGTTTTCTAAAAACCTAGCTAGATCGATTTATCGCCCCCGAAGCCCCCTGCAGACAAAATTTTATGAAAATCGTTGGAGCCGTTTGCAAGATTCAGATTATACATTTATTTATATACAAGAATTGCTCGTTTAAAGGTATAAGATTATTAAATGATAATGATCATTCGTACCGTGTATAAGTATATATTACATACATACATACCTTATGTATGTTATAATAATAGTTAAGTACTTTGATGTATATATAGTTCGGTGGATATATAACTAATAGGTATATAGGTCATTTAGTACTAGAGTATCGAATGTGGTTGTGGTTTGGTGTGGCTGTGTACACTGTAGAACATAAGCTATACTAGGTACTTGGTATAATATACAAATAGCAAAATAGGTACCTACCTAAGTTGTTCGGAATCGGATAGGTAAAAAGTAGGTACCGTTGTCACCTACTTTTTCTTTAACATAGATTGATTAACAATGGGTACATTATAAATGTTCAAATACATACAACACAGTTACGTACCTTTTATTTAATGGCAATAGGCTGATAGGTTACATGCAATTTAAATCTGAGCATGATATAAACTCTTATTACCTATATATTTTACCACTCGTAGGCCACATGAAAAATACAAAGAATTTAAGTGAAGGGAAGTGACAAGAATACATTGTCAAGAGGCAAATAACATGCGAGAGTGCATTTTCAACATAAAGCATGGAATTTAATGGCGCTAGTTAACACCTAACTAGACGTTTTAATTAAATTTCAGTCTACATTGTTACAATTTAACACCCTCCTTGTTATAAAAAGTAATGTTAATAAGATCCGGCCTCGGGTTTTACGCAGGTTGTAAATCAGGCCTCTTTTCATTTTGGCAGAGGTGTCTGTTCATTTCTTTTCCGCCTCAGAAGGAATTAAACTTGTCTATGGGCAATTGTGAGTTTCCCTCAAGCTTTAAAAATTAAAAGATGTCACCTTTTATTGCAGCGAACGGTACGCTTAAAACTAACTAGATGTTTTACCTAAAGGTATATCGTGATAATTATACATGTGTATGTAGATACAGGAGATAAAATATTGGTCAACAGTGCTGAGTCAAAGAATACATAATATTTAATTAGGATAGCAACCAATGTAAGGCGCCGCCGTGCACATTGTTCTATCACAGATTATATATCAAATGAGCCATCTGAGCCTTCGTGCATTTCGCCCCTGGTCGGCTATCATATTATGGTTTCAGACCACCATAACAATGGTCTCCTGGCGTGACTTTCTCCCATTTGTCCTACAATAATCAAATTCTTGATTTTGAAGGAAAAAGTTTGTTAGCAGTCGTAACAGAATGGTCTGAATATATGAGGCGTATCTATGGGTTATTATTTTCCGGGCAACAATAAAATTATATATTTTAAGTATCTAATACAATTACTGTAATATTCTAATTAAATTGAATGGGACATCAATGTCGAAAGCGTGAGAATCGGGGTCCGGGATCTTATTTGCGCACCCTATGTGTATCTATATATATAAAAGAGATAGTATGTATGTTCCTTATAGACACCGAAACCGCTGAACCGATCGCGATGAAGTTTTCAGACAATCTTCATATTAGCCCCACGGGTAATCCTGTAAGGTTTGGTGGCGATCGGAGCACTCGGGACCGCGGGTGAAACCGCGGGGTGGAAGCTAGTCTACTATAATTGGTTTTAACTCTTTATAAAGCCACAGTAACTGTTTAAATATTTAATTAAAGGTCTTGGTATCCTGACATGAATAATGAGTCCCTCGAAAATCTCATTTATATTACATTTAATTAACATATTAAGTATGTACCTTTCTGGGTTTTTACTTTGTATAGGGCTGTTTTTGACAATAATCTCACCATAGTGAGTGATGATGTGGCCAATGAGCACACAAAGCCTAGAATAATCTTATCTATTTCTACAATACCTACACCACAAGCATAAATTGGAAAAAAGACATTGTCTCCACATTGAATACCTATAGGATTGTTCGCCTTTGGCCCAGGAAATATATAGGTAATGCCGCATTACCTATATATTTACGCATTACTAATGCGTAAATTTCAAGAAAAGTTAAGAGCCAGTTTCTTCTATGATTTACATGCTTACCACCTTCGACAATAGTATCATTATATACCATGATGAAATTAATGATAAAATACAGGTCTATATACATAATTATAGTAGCAAATTGGTCTTAGTATTGAGCTATTGCTATAGCAAAGAGGTACAGACCATCTGCATAACATGAAAGCATCTATATTAAATATTTGTGACTTTATAGAAAAATCGCCAAGCGATTAGTCGACTCTTCAAGTGACCAGAGGGCTGCAATTATTTAGTATCGTAGTAATATTGTTTGATGGGAAGAAATACAAATTATTTATTTTACGAACTGCCACCTTTTTGAGTAACTCCTGGAACACCTTTGTTAGCGTTTTGATTAAAAAGTCGTCTTATGTCACTTACCTCAAGTCCACTTTGGCGCTGTCGACACTATGATCAAACGACATAACATGACTGTGAGCCGAAATTAATAAAAGAAATACAATCCACTATACTAGTTCCAAAAGATTGGGTTTTGAGTCCTCCACTATATATAACAGTGTGACGGAACGCTGAGTAAATAGGACGTGGAAAAATTTCAACCCATACTTTCCCCCATGTACTTATCTATATCTTTTTATGATTTTATCGAATGGCAAATTCTATTAGGACCAAATATTTTTAGTTTTATATGACAATCATGCCCCTATGGTGTTTCAATATTATTTACTCTCTTATTAAATCAATTAATCGTTGCAAAGGGTAGCATGGTTTCCTTTTGATTATGTGCAATATACATAATATTAAGTAGATACCTACTTAACAACCTTTTTATTTCAAATAACATTACTCAAGTTGTTAGAGATACGAAAGCATATTGAAAAAGCCTCAGGTTGTCTTGTGTGAGCGTCACTCGCATTCCTTCCTGTTCTTTGTTTACCTAAAATTAAATTCTCTCAATTTTGAAACTTTCATAAATATAAATTCTTTGGAAACGGCGCGTGGAGTCGTGTATTACCAACCTAAAGTACATAATATTTCGTAAACTTGGTTTGATAAGTGACGTGGCTTCAAATAACTTGTCAAAGACCAAGCAATCTGTTTACATACTTCACCGTCAAGCAAATTCGTCATGTTCTTTGTATTGGGGTAACGCCAAGCTGTAGGTAGGTACTGCCGAGCTGAATCTGCTGAGCGCACTTGTAAGTAGTATACTTTTTATCGCGGCTTTTAAGCACAGATTTTTAAACTTCAAATATATCCTGTCAAATTTCAGAGATAGGTTGGAGACTGAGATTTTTGTCACTAATATTACTTCAACACTTCTGCGAGTTGGTGCCTAAACTTGGACCTAATAAATACTTAGATACTACTTACACAAACATTGAATTCGTTAAATAACTAGTAGGTATGTATATCATTTTGGTAAGAAATATAGAGAATGGTAAGCAAAACTCAATCATGGTAGATATATATAACTTAGTTGTCTTCAAATCTTATCAAATAAATACCTATGTTATGTATTCCTTAACACTATCAACAGTTTGAATCTTCCTGGGCTTATAAGGCAAGCCACTCGACATGGTAAGCCATTGAGGCAACCTAACCGAGGACTCCTCGGTACGAGGTACTTACATAATCGGATTACTCCACTCTGCGATATTAGGGTACCTACACAAGGGAAATATGTCTAAACACTACAATCTGCTCACTGCAACGTTCGAGGAACATACGACACGACGACGAAACGTTATAAATTCCAACCACAGTTGAAACAGATATTACGCTGACGGTGCAGTGAATATTACAGCACCTGAACATGTAATTATCTTAATTTACCTACCTCCTACATTTCCAGAAGACTTTCATATGATGAAAATCGCCGTTTGTTTTTACTATCAATTTATTTTGTACGTTTTTTTATTCATTTCACAGGGGTTTTATTTAAAAATACCTAAGTATAAGTTTAAAACATTACATTTGCATCCAAAAGTTTAATGTAACCCAGTTCACTATGTTATGATCTTCTACCCTAAATAGGTACCCTATCAGTTTTTGTTCATCCCAAAATATTGCATAAGTGCCTTGATATTTTAAACTTACTTTAACTCCACATTTTTAGTAAATACATAATAGGTAGATAGCAAGGTAATATTATGTAAATATCCACTCATTACGTACAAACCTAATAAATATATTATGAACAAAATATTACAATTTGTACCTACATTAATTAATATTACCTCCTTATTTTTCCCTTCACTATCATCGTATTGATTGTTTCACTCAAGTATATTTAATTAAAGATTTACTGTACATAGTAGCCTAGTAGCTATGTATATCTGGTATATTTATGTAGGTACATCTTTCGCACTTAACCATAAATTCACCTAAACTCAGGTGTATGCAGGCACCTTCATAATCCCAAGAAGGGTGCTAACAGTTACCTAATACCGTTGCGATTATGTAGGATTACATCTGTTTGTATCTTTGAATTATTCAGATAGGTAATTAGTGTAATTAGTAATTACCTATGTAGTGTAGTGAGTATAGTTTCCGGTAAATGGATATACTTACATCGGAAAATATCTCTGTTACTATGTTCAGTTTAATAAATAAATTTCATATATCTAAGTTATTAAATTTTAATATCCAAGTGTTGAAAAAAATATTGGAATTAATGTTGACTTAATTAGCCTTGAAATTTGAAACTCTCTTTGTGCATGTAAAGGTATTCCTATTGAAACGACTGCGTCGTAGTAGTAGTTGTTGCAAGGGAACACAAACTTAGCGTTGCATTGCATCTCTTTTAAAAGTTCTTTTATGAGTCAGCAGAATGCAGGCATCGTGAAAGACGAGCGCACGAGTCACACGAAGCAATTAAAACTTGCAAGCTTGTACTGTGTCGATGAAATTACCACAAACATAATTAGGAGACGTGTAATATTGTGTCCTTTATTTTTATTACAATTGCAATTAGCCAGTGTATTTATAGATACCTACATCTTTGAAAGCTCAAGGGAAACGTAGAGGTTCTATCGAATCTATAAAAAAAAAATCGTCACTCTCGTTATATCTCAACGAATTAAAGCTTATTAATAATACTAGCTGTTCGCCTGCAGATTCGCTCGCGCCGACTTTAATAATATCTAAATGTTTTCTTCCTTTCACCCGATTTTGATGAAATAAACCTGTTCGAAGCGCCAAGTCAAGCATTAAATTGTAGAAACTCCTTGAAAATCCGTTATTAATTCTTTAAATGACGATAACTTTTTTGTAACATCCGATTTTAATTAAACAAAGCAAACCATATAAAAATATTTTGCTCTCTTTAACATTTCATGAATGTTTTTATAAAATAATAAAGAAAACATGTGTTATCTCATGCTGTACTGAGCGTGTCTAATGAACGAACCCTACGTTTATATAATCATAGATACGATTTTTACTGAAGGGAAATATTTTCTTAAAATATGATACTTATCGTATTTTTTTTAAATTTCCTGTTTGAATCGGAAATCAAATTAATGTTACTTTTTGTAAAAAGCTCGACAAGTACGGGATGGACTCGTGCATATATCGAACAATAATAATGTGCGGCTATTTGTCTATAGATATGCATATTTAGCAAAATAAAAATATTGTAGGTACACAGTTTTCACGAGCGAGAATAATGTTGGGAAAAATTTAATTATTTTTTTTACTTTGTTATACTTTGTTTTTTTTAAATCATATTTTATTTTTCTGTTTAACATAATATACAACTGTCTATCAGTTTGTATTACTCCAATTGTCGGCGATAAGTTAAACTTTGGAGAAAAGTCCGCTCATATCACATCTTAATATATATATTTCTTGTGTGCGTGTGTATGTGACTGAACTCCTCCTAAACGACTGGACCAATTTTGATGAAATTTTTTGTGTGTGTTCGTGGAGATTCGAGAATGGTTTAGATTAAACGGCTGGACCGATTTGGATGAAATTTTGTGTATGAGTTGGACAGGACAACGTCTGTTGGGACAGCTAGTAAAATTATATATTTGAAATATATTTTTAAATACTTACGCAAATAAAGCTCCGTTGTAACCACTTTCAGATTTGACGTCCTAATTCAGACTCCATTTACAATTTAGTCATTTTGTCTTATCTAAGGCACCTTGCTTGCAACTGTACCAAATTGTAAGTCCATAGTAGGTAATTAGGTACAGTTGATAGAGCTAATAAATTGATAGCCGTACGATAAGGCATATGAACACAGAAGTCTCCCCTACAAGGGTTCCCATTTACCATTCTGGTAGGTATGGAACCATAAAAATATCATCACACATCGACACGGGCTACGACTATCATTGTTAGTTCAACTACGCACAATACCTCTTAAATAAGTAGTTTGCGTTCTAAGTTCCAATATTATATCAGATTTCATTGTCTTTAAAGAGATACGCTACTATAGCAGTCACATAGCAATAATGATTAAGTATTTTCTTATTTTATTAAAATGTTATTTAGAAAGCAATAAAGTCTGGGTAGAACAGTGTATCAATGTAGATGTTAATATCATGCAGCAGCGCACAATTGGCTCTGGTCGCTCAAAACGAAACAGAGGTGTATACTGTATACCGGCTGTCGAAAGGTAAACACAAACAAACTATTCCAATATTGTTGAACGCTGCTCTACAACGGCTTTGCGCGTTATGGTCTAGTGAGCATGCAATAAATAATATACGTACTTTCTCTATAGAATAATTGCTTTCAACATACACATATGGATGCCCCGAGGCTTGAATTACAGATTGATAAATTGAAAAACTTTATTTGGCTTAAAAACATGGCAGATATTTACAAAACAGAAGTTTACGCGTAGGTTCATTCATTAAATAATAAATAAATTCTGGGACATTATTTCCTCACACACGGCCATATGACCCCAAACTAAGCTTGTGCTTTGGAAGACAGATAACTGATATAACTACATATACTACTTTTCTTTAAATAGTATAAAAGTGAGTCTGTTTGTCTTACACCTACTCTTTCTTACGTTTTCACGACTGAACAACTAAACCAATTTTGATCAAAATTGTCATAGCTTAGATAAACATTGAATAATTTTTATCCTAGAAACGTAGGCGAAACCGCAGGGGACCGCTAGTAACCCTCCATTAGTGCTTGTAATCAACAAAGCTATTGAATTCAATACCATTCGAACACCATAAGCCGGCATCGAACCGGATCATACTGGAATGTAGGATATCAATACAGCAGCACGCTTAACTAACTGCTCACACGAATTCCTGTGGCCAAAACAATGGGATGGCGATAGCACAATAATACTAGGTGCAACGCAATTATGTCAGCATTCATAACGTGCCATCGATATGGTGCTAGCACTGTCTTCACTTCGTACCAATTGGCACACTATTGATGATTCCTCATAATTAGGTGACCTACGATTGTTGTTTTGCATACTCCTTATCGATTTTCTATTTTGCATTATCATAATTACTAATGATAAATGCGAAGAGTTTGTGTGAATGTGTGTATATTATTTGTTACCACTCATAACCGTAACGAATGAATGGATATGAATGAAATTTAGCACACAGATAGAATATGTTTTGGATAATAGTATTAAGTATATAGTAAAAGGATATATGTTACATAGGGTACTTTTTATCCCGAGAAAACATCAGAAATCGCGGGCGCAAGGTAGTAGTAAAATAAAAAGTTAGTTTGGTAAGTTTTTCCCAGTCACATCATATTTTCATACATAATAGATAAGATTACTTTGAATGAGATAAAGTTACAAAATCTATAGCCTTGATTCAAAAGCCACCGTTTTATATTAGAGGATTATTAAGTTTAATTGGTTTCTGAACCTGACTGTGAAATGGCGCCTATTGTAACTCATCTCAAACTGCTTGCCTTAGCCGCGAGCCCATCAGAAAATTTTAATTAAAATAATAAAGTTATGTCCGACTTTGGGGAATTTTTATGTACCTAAGTATCTATAATGCCAGGATTTTAGCATAAATTTATTTAATACTTATTCCATCATTAGTTTAAGAAGAAAAAAAAACATCAATCTTCTTTATTTTTATAAAGGGGTTTTTAGTCAAAGCAGCAGTCTGAAATTGCATAGTTAAATAATACCAAGGATATACGACCCGCTTCGATAATCTTACAAATAAATAAGTAAGAATCTTGTAAACTGTTGTTTCACGTCGTCTACCTATAAGCTCAAAATATAAGGCAGCTAATCTGTATTAAATAAGTTCTGTCCAGGGTTACCAATTCATAATATAATAGGTACATATTGTTACTATCTTAAAATTGTATTATTATTATCAAAGAAATTAACTTACTACCTAAAAAATGGAATGAGAAACTTTATGTACACGCTACCCAAGATAATTAACAGTTAACCTAAGGAACTGCAATCAAAACATACATACGAAAAATGTTAAAACTATAGAAACCATGAAAAGATACATTTTAGGAATAAAAGAGAAATAATTTAATTACCTATATTTATCTGTAGCATAAGTCTTTCAAATAAAATTGCAGTAATTAATAGTATCCAAACTCTTTGAGCTCTGTCTAGTTTGAGATCAAATGGCCATGTATGAGGAATGTCCAAGGATATTTATTTATTATATAGTTTAAGGACTACAGTCACAGCACAAATAGTAGGTATACCTAAAATTTCCGTCCGTCCGCCCTTCAGGGCCATAGTGATTCATGTGTATTATTTTATTCTTATTTCAAAAATAAATTACAAGAACAAAATTCTGGATTAATTTAAGCGAAAGGACCTTTCGTTACGCTCTCTTTCAACTCTCCATGAACAAGAGCTATATATTTCACAAATTAAACTTGCCAGAACGTCTATGAAATAATCAAAAGTCCTACTTACTTAAAACTCGGCAGTCGTAGGTTATTGATTCAGAAACGCCCTTTTTATGAAAGCCTCTTATACCCTACCTCACTAATTGGATTCGAAAGTCTGAATAGGTTACCAAATCACCGACACAATTTGCCAATCTTAATAGAAATCGGTTATAAGAAATATAAGGCTTATTACACGCTACATAGGCTACATACTACAGGACCATTGCTGAATATGTATGTGAATTATTTATAAGTTTGTTTAGGATTCCGTGCCAAAGCGTATTTTTCGAATCCTATCTAATTGTCTATTAAAATATGTTACCCCGATTGGGTTAGGTACTTGTCAAATTGATTTTACTGACCTACCTAATGTTATTTAATTTGTTGTTTCAGATTTATCGAAGACTTTCTCAGGTTCTGAGTACAGAAAAAATAAAGGCTGTATTAATATGTAAGTACCTTTAGATAACTACATATTATATTACCTACTCTATTTATACAGCAATAAATATTTAGTTAAAAGCCACTAAAAATATGAATACCAAAATTCCTTGTAGTTTAAATAGTTTATATCGCTGGGAGCGCCAACCGCTTCCACAAATAACCCCACGAGACATCTTTCCAGGCTATGAATGTACCTAATATTATTTATGTATTTTTTGGTTGTATATAAATTAAAAAATAGCTAAAATGCTTTTGATAAAACTCCAAGAGAGTACTTACCTGCTTACCAATAATATTTTAAAAAGCATACGAAAGCGATAAAGAAAATGCAATCTCAACGTGTGTACAAATTCCAACCCCGTAGCAATTTATACGTGAACTCACTACAAACAAAAGCTTTAATAGAGGTAAAAGGAATTTAATACACTGTATTAGGTTCACTTTATTCCAATATTTTACCGATTGTGTATTAACCATTATGACAACTAACAATAATTTATATGTACCTACCTATTTTTTTTTTCATAATATAATACTAATCGTTAGCGTTAGTCCAAGTTTTTTGCACTCTGCATGCTTTCATAATGAAAAAGCTTTACAAAGAACCTTGGCTTACGGCACTAGATTTTTTTTATCAATTTTAAATTAATTGTCTAATAGAATTATTTTCCTCTCATATTTATAAATGGGAATATTTTTGTGGATTATCAAACTAGTCAATCACGTCGTATGGCTAAATAGATTTGAATGGAATTTTACACTTCCTACTCTAGAATAACATATAAAATACGATACCTATCTACTTAGGTACTTTTTATCCCGGGCAAATATTAGATCTCTTGAGAACGCCAATAAACCCTCAGGGCAGATAGTTTATAAAATATGATAGACGTACAGGCTTGTGATACCCACTTGACAGTTATTTGCTAGCTCAATAACTCAATGAGTTGAATTGAAGTAAGATCACGTAGCTCTTATAGCTGATCGTCCGAGAGAAATAGTTATAATATTATCTTGAAACTAATTTGTGTTATATGTGAAAGCATTTATTTTACTTACCATTTTCCAGGTAAAATAATTAATCATCTAATGTTCAGAAAAATATTTCCTGTTAGTGTAGGTATGTTCAATGAAAAATTATGCAAATGCAAAGTTTTTGGAGCGTTAATGTCCATTCAATTGAATAAAAAAAATTACTTCAATTGAACAATAATTAATGTTTTTATTATAACATTCAATCTAGCCCATGTTAAACTTTTGCGGTTTGGTTATGACAACCAAAAAATTTTGCACTACTAAGTATCATGGCCATACCAAATGCTCGTACCCAGGTATTTTACACGTAGTATTTCAATCAACATTTTCAACCACTACCAAAAATAAATGTTGTACCCAGCAGCAGTGCTACACCAGTATAATATTTGATAGATGAACTGTCACAGCAATCCCACAAGCATCCCATCTTGCCCACAAGCATCCCATCTTGCTCAAACGCATAAAAGTCTAAACTGTAAAGGATGAAAGCCATTTGCTTCATGAATTCTGAATGAAGGACCTACGTTTGCAGTGTCCGTCACACGTCACAGAGATATATAATTAATTCTCTTCCACAACAGAATTTAAGTACGCCTAGGCAATATTTCATTCGTTAAGGTAGCGAACTCAACCCACAGGTTAACATTTCATTCACTTTAATCAACTAAATTTGTTGTATATTAAATAATTTGTAGAATGTTCATTTCTAAATATAAACTCCAACAGATTCCAATCAACTGTTGATGTGGTCTAGTGCCAATTTGGCTACGTATCTGTCAGTTAATAGAACAGAACAATCTAACTTAATTGATTGTGTTTTGTTATGCACTAACTAAGCTATGTACCTAAGCATTATCTGCTTCTGTCTTCACATAGGTTACTACCTAGACACTCGTGTGTGTACTTAGGTACGTACCTACATTCTAGATCTGTATACGTAGGTAATCAAAGGATAATGACGAGACAAATGACCGTAGAGCACACTTAAGCTTATCCGTCGACAAGGGATTATCCACAGTCTCCAGTCCATTCTCTTATTAACAATCATCCTTACCTCTTCACGTACTTATATTATTGGCAAAAGCATAGGTACCTATCTATAATTACCTGCCTAAAGGAAATGTATCAAAGGATTAGTACTTATCCATAGCAGGAGTTTAGGTGAATCCATATTATATTCCCAAACATGGCTTGTGGTAAGTTGCATCTCCAAATTTAACTAGCAAGTCGTTCAAAGGAATCATCGTTGTCTAACCTTGATAGAAAAACCACTTAAACTTTACTCTTCGTTGGATAGGTGACTTAAACTTATATAAAGCTCCAGATTTCATGAAGTATTTGAAATGAAATTCTCGAGTCAAATTGATTGTATCATTACGAAAATTCTATGAATCATCATTCATTAAACTGTGGGAATGGGTAGCATAAAAATACGGTCGGTTTGCCGAAACGATCATTAAAATTAAATACCGCAATGACACTTTGGTCCGCTGGCGTCACATGTTATGTGAGGCTTACGTTGTGAATAAATTGTTGTCCACCACGTTGACCGTTGTCACGAGATTATGTGCTCACTCGTGTCGCAATCCATTATCTTTTATATTTTGTGCGTTTATCTAGCATAGCAAGCTGTCTGCGAAAGGCTTAAATAAATTTTCTTAGTTAAAGTACGAATTAGGTAGTACAATTTTTTTATGAGAATGTCATTACGTCATTAGACATAAATTATCACCTTACATATTATACCTACCTGAGCATGTCCTATAGTCAAATGATATTTTAAGTATTTTTTATCATAAAAATCTTTGATACAATAAATAAATAGGTAGATACTTAGGTGAATATTTAAGTATCGATACAGTAACAAAGGCTCATCATGCCTCAAAGAGAAGATAAATAGTGATTAGATACCTACGGTAAACAAAGGCCAACATCGGACATCCGTAAGTATATTGATACCTACGTGGTATAATAATAAATGTATCGCTTTATAATTATCTACACGGAGACTTGAGCTACAATTGCTTGAGCTACAATTGCTTGCGGCGGCGTCGTGTGGCGGGTCGCTCACTTCCCTACAATATGTGCGAGGAGGGCGATGGCTGCCACATGCGTCATACTTGTGAACAGGTGCTGCTTGTGGGGGCTGGTCTGCTTAAATTTGCTATCTATTTATTAACTATGTTACTCATCATTTTGTTTCTTTTCCTTTTTGTTATAACACACATATATTGTCAGTGAGACTAGATAAATAATTTAATGTAATAAATCTGAGTTGGTTTTGAAAAGAGTAATTGCTGAGTTTCTTGCCGGCTCTTCTCAGTAAAAGCAACCTTCCGAACCGAGCGTTAGAGTCAGACTATTCATAAGTGCTTGTGAAGGCCTATTTGAATAAAAAATATTTTCATTTTCATTTCATTGCGAGTTGGACTCGCGCACCGAGGGTTCCGTACAAACTTCGTCCATCGTTCATCCATCACGGGAAATGCACAATTTTATTTATTTACCTTATACCTAGACCTCTAAATTATATGAGCGCCTCAGAGGTCTTTATTAATTGGCGAAACTATGTATGTATGGGGACACCCTTAAATTTTCAACTTTTTTTTATTTTTAAGAATTTTCCCTTTATTTGTGCTGCAAGACTTGCATTTTGCCAATTTTTTTTTATATTTGAGTTGATTGAATGAAAGGTAAATTGCGGTTTACGATTTATGACGTATTAAAAAGAAACTACTTACTAGATCTCGTTCAAACCAATTTTATGTGGAAGTTTGCATGGTAATGTACATCATATATTTTTTTTAGTTTTATCATTCTCTTATTTTAGAAGTTACAGGGGGGTGTCTCTCGCGCAAACTATTCAGTTTAGAAAAAAATGATATTAGAAACCTCAATATTATTTTTAAAGACCTATCCATAGATACCCCACACTTATGGGTTTGACGAAAAAGAATTTTATGAGTTTCAGTTCTAAGTATATCATTTTTATAGACCTATCCATAGTTAACCCACACTTATGGGTTTGACGACAAAAAATTTTTTGAGTTTCAGTTCTAAGTATGGGGAATCCCCAAAATTTATTGTTTTTTTCTATTTTTGTGTAAAAATCTTGATGCGGTTCACAGAATACATCTACTTACCAAGTTTCGATAGTATAGCTCTTATAATTTCGGAAAAAAGTGACTGTGACATACGGACGGACAGGCAGACAGACAGACAGACAGACAGACATGACGAATCTATAAGGGTTCCGTTTTTTGCCATTTGGCTACGGAACCCTAAAAATGACAATGTTGTTTTCCTCAGTAAGTAAAACATGAGCTGTTGTTGTGGAGCAAACTTTAGTTGAATCCTTCGAAGCGACGTTCGTTAGGTACTTACACTACACTACGCTTGTCACCCTACGGCGTACAAACAAGGGATGAAGCAGTCCATTAGTGTTGGGAACCTCACAGGAAAACACGCCAACGCTCTGTTTTTTTTTTTAAAACGTTTATTTAACAATGCCGAAACTTCGGAAAGTAATTGATACTTGCATAGCATCCGAAACGTATATATAGACGCAAGAAAACATATTTGCTGTAACCCATAAAATACCAACTTTTCACCAGAGCCAAAAAACTTTTCTGAAATCGGAAAAAAAACATTACCCTACTTCAAAACTATAAGTTGTAGGAACATGAAATTAGAAACATGTTTTTTATTTTTGGTTTTCTATTTAGTAGCATAATGATCATACTTACAAGTTGATTATTTCTGCCCTTTTTTGAGGTTACAGCAAACGAGTTTTTTTTACATTACCTTTAAAATGCTGTAACTATCAAGCAACAATGCATCTACGATTTAAATCTTTGAGTAGTTTATATTTTTGTAACGAGTCCTTGGCTCTAACCATCAACTTGTCAACGTGTTTCTATCACAATCTCACCGTCATTAACCGTGGCATTGATGTAGTCGATGGTGGTATATATAGTAAGCAAACGAACCGGATGGAATGCCTCACCTTTTGATAAAGAAACAAACGAAACTTAATTAACGATAAATATTTGATCAAATCATTGTGATTCGTGCGATTAACTAAATAAAATCAGTCAACTATGATGTACCCACATAACTACTGTCAACTACTTACTGTAGGATCGTCGTGATTTTTATCAGGGGAATAATCAAATTACTGAATGTTTGTAAAATTCCGAACAGTAAAAACAGTGAGAAAAGAGTGACGCGAAAAAAGGAGCGTGGATTTTTCTGACACGAAATTCTCTTGAAATGGTGCACGTAAAACAATTTACTCCAGGCTATTTAATTTATACGTTTCAATCACCTATTGTATGCATGATCGATCATAATTTGGTTTTTTCTAGAATAATCTAAATTAATTAATGAATTATATTTACTTACTTACAACAAAAATACAAAATACCTACAAACTATAATTAGAAATTTTCCTCGAAACTATCTAGGTACTTATTTAGGATGCATCTTATGTAAACCATGGGTACATGGGGGTCTGCTGACAAGCTCACCGATTTGCTCGGATTTTATCATCAAAACCTAACAAGGTTTCGGGAGTCCGGCGGGCGGGGAGCTTTTTCCGCCAACGCATTAGATAGGCCGTCCAAAGAGGAAATGCTGCCAGCTGCTGGAAACCTTGCCTATCGGTAGCGGCGGCACCTTCGAGAAAATTTCCTATATATTATATAAACTAGGCCCTAGTAAGGCACTTATGAACGTTACAATTGATTCTGCCACCGATTCGGAATACACTTGGACTAAGAACACTCCGGCAAGAAACTCAGCCAGGCATATTTTTATAGATCTTTGTTTTTAAATTTAATTTATGTAACTATTTAATTACAGATAACAAAGTTTATAAAATTATAATAAAATGGCTTGTGTAGCGAAAATGTCATTCAAATGCATTCTTGTCATTCACAAATTCAGAAACTTTTAGTACCCTTTCTTACATAATTTTTGTTTAACTAGCTTTTTGAATCTATAGACAGATAGTTGGTAAAAAAAAAATCATTTACATATTTACAATCAATGTATAAAATACAAACTATGTTAAAAAACATCCTCAAAGCCCTCGCTGCTGTCGATAGGCAAGGTTCCCAACAGGCTGGCAGCGTTCCCTTTTTGGATGGCCAAGCTTATGCGTTGGCGGAAAAAGCTCCCAGCCCGTCGGTCTCCCGAAGCCTCGATGAGCTTGGATGATAAAATCCGAGCAAATTGGCGAGCCTCGAGGCTCCCCCCATGGACCCCCATGGACCCATGGTTTCAACTGCGAATGGCATGAACGAAAAATTAGAACCAAGACAAGCGTATTTTTTAAATATGGATTTTTCAGCACCGGTCGCAGCCGCCCCAGCGACTTTACAAGTCGCCAGTATGTGGGAACAGATAGTTGTTGAATTTCTTAGGGTATTTTTTTATAGAAACGTATAAGTACATTGCCCCTTAATGAGTCCCTCACTTTGCTGAGCCGAGTTACAGGTACAGCAAGTTTGTGCTTATTTTTAGTGTTCAAGCTATGAGTATCGCTGTTCTTGGGAAAATTTTATATATTTTTCCAAACATAAATTAGATTTTCATAAATGTACTGTGACGACACAGTCATAATATTTATGGATTTGAATTTATCTTTAAGAGAATCTCTAGGACATAATTTATAAATTGCGCGAATAGCCAGCCCTCTTGTGCAGAATAAATAGTAGATTGTTATACAAGGAGCTAAAATGACCCATTATATACGAGGTAGTTTTACTCCCGAGCTTTAGCGAGGGAGTAAATAGAAACCGAGTTTTAAATGGGTTTTAGCGCCGTGTGTTACACTATACTTTTCACTACGATTGCGAGAAAATAAAACAATCCAATACAAGAATCCACTCGTTTTTCTGTCCTCCACTTCATAAACTTTTCGTAAGTATTTAAATAAATGCTTTGTGACTTTGACGGCAACAGATTGAAAATTATTTCTTTTCCTTCTCTTCTATTTGTAAATTAGGGTCTCCATTCTCACTAGATGATGACATTTTCACTATTGTAAAATTAATTATGGTCACTACCAATTCAATTTGCAATTAGAGAAAAATTATAAAGATTTCGCGCCAATGTCTTTTTTTTGTTTCTTCTGCGGCCGCAACAACACATTGCATGCATTCTACCAGAGATCGCCGATTTTAGTTCCATTTTCAAAATTAAAATGAAGTTCTTTTTTTAAGAAACAGTAATAAGTCGAGTCTTTATTCATGATTATTCTACTTATGACTGAAGACTTTTTCGTTTTTGTAGGCTCATAATCATTTGACACACAAAAATTTTAAAAAAATACTTTTTCCCCTAGAGGAAGAATTGCTATTTTTTCTTCGCTCTGGTACGCCACAATGACGGTCTTTTTGAGCAAGAGGAGTGAAAAATTCTATTGATGTTGGCACCACTACCCCAAAGGAGGATGCCGTAAGACATCAAGCTGTGAAAATAACTAAAATAAACTAATCTTGCCGTAGATTCGTCAGTAAGAGAACGAATTTTCCTCACTGCATAAGCTGCAGAACTAAGTCTATTCACAAAATTACAAATATGTGGGCTCCATTGCAGCTTATCATCTAAAGTGATACCTAAAAATACGGTAGTTTCAACAAGATCCAGTTTTTCGCCTGTTAATATCAATGTCTGTGTTCAAATGTTTTACATTGGGAATGAATCTGATACATTTGGTTTTTTTCTCATTGAGCAATAAATTATTAATAGTAAGTAAACCAATCAACGACCACTGTAATAGTTTCTGCTTTTGGTTATTTTTTTAAATTAATAATTTATCTCCTGGATGTAAACATCCAAAACAACAGCTAAAGCTTGGTTTCAAGTTAGGTACTATCATCCGGTGCGTTAGATGACATTTCATTTATTAGTAGTTACCTAACTTTACTAATAGAGGACCGTAAAATATAACCGGTAGAAAGATAAACCTATAATAAGGTGCATAAAGCAGTTTACTTCGGCAAGAGCTTCACCGAAGGACAATAAAATTGAACGAATTTGCATGGGACAAAGCGTCCAACTTTAATATAGCCGTGTAGGGACCATTTACTTTTTGTAGAAACTGAAGCGTTACAAACTCGAATAGATTTAACCTGGCTGGTGTTTTGTATGATGATAAAGTATGAACAATTTTATTATTGAACATGTTAGATTAATAGATAGGTAAGTAGGTACCTAAACTACCAAAGTATTAATACATATCCATCCATTACCTCAAATATTATTAAATTAACCTACATAGGTACCAACATGTAAAATAGAAAATAAATGTCTAGGAAGTGTATATACCTAATCTAATACCTAACTAGAACGTAGTGATTATATCCTCTTTGTAGGTATTCATTATCACAACCTAAGCTGGCTAAGCTTCTAAGCCTAATCAAATGCATGTTTATCCGTAATAATACACAATAATTTTATTTTATCTAATCATTGTGGCATCTCAAAAGTTGTAAAATTTTCAAACATTATCCCGCTCTTTTAGGAATATACCTCTTTACCGACGATACACCCCGAAAATTAAACTGTTGTCTATGGCTTCTGCTGCCAAACGGGTTTGCGGGAACAGTCGCTAGAGGCGCTGTTGTTGACATATTTCATAATTTCACTCACTCATTTGCTAGGAGTAATAGTTTTCTGTGCTCATTTATCATCACTCATTCGCTGTCATCATTGCTTTTTGTGTTGTCTATGACAATACAAGTTTCACACCACGACGCGTCACCGTCGGATTTTATTTTATTTTATAATTTATATGTGACAAAGAAAATTGTGATAAGTGTGATTTTTATACACATCTCGGTGATAATATTAGTGTAAGCGTTGTTATGTTGTTGTTCTACGGTGGAGAACTAAACGAGGTAAGGACATCGTCGGTACTCGGCGATCGGGAGATATTGTTTGGGATTTGCGGGATCGATAACCTGGTCGGCTGGCCATGAGGCGCGACGCTGAGGTTATGTCGCGGACCGCGAACAGGTATCTGAGTTCAAGTAACGGTCCCCGGCCGGAGCGGCTTGACTCGCGTTACAGCCGCAGAATCCGGTCGTGCTTGAGACCAGTTGGCTTTTAATAGCGTCTAGATCCTCATTTGCCGCCCTCATTCCGTTACGCTTGCCACCGACTGTCAATGTAAATAAATAATCGGTAATTGGCTTCGCTTAATTAAAGAAAGAGTGCCCATGCCCTATACCTTTAGAACGCTCGAGACCTATGGACGTTCCTTTTGAGATGTGCGCCTGTTTTCCAGCTTACCCTGCCTGCAGTGCGTGCCACGAGCCCCAGAGTCCCAGCCATTAGATTGAGTGGAGTGTCCCCTGTGTCCGCCCACACGTAGCCCCATACGCAGTCAAAATTCCGCGAGACACAACGGACACCTCCTCCAGCATGGACCTGGAGAAAGCCCCTACTCTCCATGAGGAAGACTCCAAAGTTATCCTCACTATCAGACTGATTATGCAGGGGAAGGTAAGAGAAAACACTTAATTTTACTTCCAAATTGGATTGTTTACTGACAGTTTATTTAATGTGAAAGTGTATACTTTACCTTCTTCTATACTCATATTTTTTTTGTTTATTTTTATTAGATTAGATGTCATCTTTATGTTAACTATTCACACTAATTTATCATAATATAATATTATTATTATTAATGACATGTCAACATTTTTGTTTGAAATTGAAAGTGTACATCATGAGTATTTCCAACCCAGTTGCTTAAAAATACTTACATTCCTAATTAAATTAAAAGACTAAATGCAATATTGTTATAAAAGTTGTAACTAGTGTTGTTACAATCTCATTTATAGATACATACATTGTATGCTACATGATATGTAACTACATCACAACTGGTACTTATCTAGAAAAATATTTGTCTTTATTTAATACTGAATTCTTTACAAAAAACATGCTCATGTATCCATTAATTCCAAAATAGTATTCTAATAATCAAATCAAATAGTTCAGAACAAATTCAAAAGAATAACCAAACCTATGGCAACTTCTGTGACATTTACCCTATTATTATTATATAAAAACAATTACATATTTTTACTAATCCTACTATCCTATTTCCTACTTAATATTATAAATGCAAAAGATTGGGTGGATGGATGTTAGTTACTCAATCACGCCAGAATGGCTGAACAGATCTCAATAAAATTGAGCACAGAGATAGATTATAGACTGGAATAGCACATAGACTACTTTTTATCCCGGGAAAACATGAGATCCCTAGGGACCGCAGGGGAAACTGCGGGGCGGAAGCTAGTATACTATAAATCTCTGAGAGAAATAACTAATTAGATAATTACCTATAAGTACAGTATTCATTAAACAAGAAAATTAGTAAATACTTTATTTGCACTTCAATAACTTTATGAATGAAAAATACAATGAAAGATGTACTTAATGTTATTTGCAAAATATTAATATAAGTAATTCCAGCTGTCAATGTATTTTGGTATTACAAACTCGTCTTCGCACTTTGATTCACAAAAAAAAATCTTACTGTCCTTTGTTTATTTGGTTTACTGGTTTTAGCAACTGCAGAAAAGTGTTGATAATAAATCTCTCATTGTGATGAATACAGTGTAAGTAAATATATATCAATAAAACTAAAAAGAAAGTACCTACTTATACAATCCTTGTTTAAAATTAAGAGTATTAAATCAGATGTCTGTCAATAATTTGTGGAAGAGTTGTTTTTGTATAAGTATAGGGTAATCTAATATTAGTTTGGTATTTTAATCTTGTTATTGAACACACATTTGTATGGATGCATAACACAATATCCTGTTTGCTGCCCATCTAGGCTTGCTTAGTGACTAGGCTTTCACATGCTTTATCGTGTTTTTTTTTAAATACTGCATCAAAATAATAGTTATTTATAGGTTCACTGTGACAAATGGCAATGCATCTTAATTATTGATAACACACTGAATCTTTTTTGACTTTATAGTCCTAAATTAAGGCCATCGCCGTTTCTCCGCAGCGCCACGACATGGGGTTGTTCAAAAATATCGTAAAAAGAGGTCTTCAGTCAGGGTTGACAATGCATAGGCAATCAGCAAAATCATTGCAAACACATGCTCTGTCTGCCTGTTTCTCAACCCTGTGACATAGAGATATAAATAAAGAATGTTGTGCAGAATCATACAAAATATCATGTAACTACTGTAAATAGCATTTTATAATTATTACATATTTCCCACCTATTTGTTTATTTCACATCAAGTCATGGTTTATTGCATACTGAACACTGTTAAGATAACATAAATAGGGTTGGACACATGTGCCTACATACACAATAATTATGTAGACTATATTGCTCAACTAAAATACTAATTTAGCACACCTAGATGCTGCTAGATTGCTCTGACATGTGAGATGTATCGATGTTAACATACACCTATGACTACTCTAAGCCTAGGTAGTTTTAATTGGCTGTAATCCAATACAAAGTACATTTGGCACTTGGCCAGCTATTGGCACTTGCCCTGTTCATCAAACTTGTCGATTTGTATCTTTTTCATTTGGATTAATGTCCGTGTTATTTGATGTTGTCATGTCAATGTGACATCCTGCACTTCGCTTGCGCTTCCTGGATCGTTTATTATATTATTCGATTTGTGTATTTCTTATTCTCATGTTAGTTTATGCAAATCGACAATGTGGAATAATAACAAGTCAATTATGTTGTCTTATAAAAGTCAGTAAAAGAAAACCGCACGCAAATGTAATTAAGAATGATAAGACACCAGCTGCAAATAGTACAAAGAATTATTTCGTCTATTATTACTTCTCATCAATGAATGTGAAAGTGAAACTTATTTTCCGTAAATTATAATTATTCCAGTATCAATCAATACAGCAGTGCATAGTGGTGTTTAGAATTCTGAATAATTTACTGTGAAATTAATCTCTGCCAATTTCGTCACTGCTTAGAGTTCTTTGACCTGTTTCGACATCCATCAATTTAGCTATTTGTGTCGTCTGACATGCGCCACGTTGAGCAAGAGCATTGTTCACATACTGTAGGAGTCAACATGCCCCGTTGCCAGGAACAATCTGAACTGGCGCGACTACTCTAAAACTGTCTTGATGCAACCCCAATGTGGTTGCAGCGGCAGCAAAGAATTACTTGATGCTGTGACTATTATTGGCGACCAGACAGGAAATCTTTTGTACTATAAATCTTCACACGACTGCATTAATTACGTGTGCAGTGCGCCTCGTTGCACAATTCTTGCCAATATTGTTATACCGCGCACTTAGCTATTTTCGGAAGAATATCTAATAATATCTATAAGAGAAAGTTATATGGATCCTTTGTTTGCAGGAAGTTGGCAGTATTATTGGAAAAAAAGGAGAGATTGTTAAAAGATTTAGAGAAGAGGTATGTACATATTTTTTTTTCATTGACTAGTAATATAAGGTTTTGAAAACCCATTCATGTTTATTTATTATTTATGAGTAATAAAACGACTCGAGTCCATCTTTGTTATTTTATACATTTTAGTTTTAATCAGTGATTAACAAGCTTCTAGAAACTGAAAGTCTTCTTTATTTGTAAACAAAAGAAAATTTACTTTTTAAATCATAAATTCCTTACACAATAAGTACTGCATAATTAAAAATATGTTAATACCAAATATTTTAATTTCAGTCTGGAGCCAAAATCAATATATCTGATGGATCTTGCCCAGAACGTATTGTCACCGTTACTGGAAACACAAGTGCTATATTCAAAGCATTCACACTCATATGCAAGAAATTTGAAGAGGTTTGTATTTATATTTCATATTATACTATTTATCTAGTTTTTTGATAAGGCATTCCTATAGTTGGTAGATCTAGTTGAGTATACATATTATAATTAATGACTGATAATGTGTTCTAAAATTAGAAACACAAGTGTAATTATAACTAACTAGCTGTCCATTGTTCCGCATGTGTTAAAAAAAGATTAAACCGGCTAAGTGCGAGTCGGACTCGCGCACCGAGGGTTCCGTACCAACTTGTAGGTATGTATATAAACTTCAAAGAAAAAATCTGATTTATCAATATGTTGGTATTTGTGAAAAAAAACCTGGCTTTGGCGGCTTCTCATTCTTAATTTCCAGTATTTTTAAAACAAAAAAATACAGTATTTATCTAAACAACGATACCACTCGAAAAGGTTGGTCTTTTTTTTTCGCGCGCCCCCTTTATCTATCTATCGTATGGGAGCCAACCCTTAAAAACATGTAAAAATATTTTTTAACAATTTGTATGGCTTTGGGTAAACAAGATGGTTTTACTGTGAAAATTTTAAGACTGTAGCTCCAACCGTTTGGCTGTAAAACCTGTGTTACAGACGACGGATAGAAGGACAGGTGAGTGACAGCGATAGGGCTCCATTTGGACCCTTCGGGTACGGAACCCTAAAAAAGTAAACTAACTAGTAACTTTTTCCCGGGATAAAAGATTGATTGATTATTGATGGGCCGGTTGGCGTGGTTGGTAAGATACCTTATCATGTCGTGGGTTCGATTCCCACTCAGGACAAACATTTGTGTGCATGAACATGTCTGTTTGTCCTGTATCTGGGTGTAATTATCTATATATGTGAAAACTGGTTCTGGCTTCTTAATTCCTACTGTCTAGTATGTATTATGTTATATTTTAGCTGTTAGTTTTCCGATAATATAAAATAAAATATGTATGTATTTACAAAAGAAAAGTAGTATATGTATTATATCAGTTATCTGGCTTCCATAGTACAAGCTCTGCTTAGTTTGGGGTCAGATGGCCGTGTGTGAGGAATTATGTCCTAGAATATTTATTTATTTATATTTATAAAAAGTTCAAAACTCACACCTGCCAATTCTCATCAAAATCAATTCGGCAGTTTAGTTTAGCTGAGAAAGCGAACAGACAGTTGGAAAGACTCGCTATTGATTTTATAATTTTAGTAAGCATTACTCCACAAAACAGATAGGAATGTTAATATCAACAAGTCATTAGAAACAATGCATAAACACCATAAAACCATTTCAATCATAATTGTTCAATTAATACAGAACCTACGAATTAGTTCCGACTCATTGATCATTGGTTTTTAGAACAGGCTAGTTATGTACATAGAGTTAGGTAAGCTGAAGTCAGTAAGTGAATGGGCAGGCTATGTCGCGCGACGAGCCGATAATCCCATCATTATCATGTCGTCTGCTGAAAATAAATAACTTTCAAATGTACTTCCACTTCAGTACTTTGCTACTGAAATTTTGTATTTTGGTTCTACAAAATTTATATGTAGAGGGCTACATCAAAAGAAAAAAAAAATACCCAAAAATATTTTGCACATAACTCGAAACGAAGTAGTGTTAAGGCCCTTTCGGATATATGCGGTATCTGAAGTACAATTAGTATGCGCTAGCCGCAAAATAATTTTAGCCGTCCGGCTACCGCCTATATCTGAACAGGCCTTAAGAAAAGTATTCATCATCAGCAATACAAAGGAAAAAAATACTCAGCGCTAGTTTTCAGTGAAGCCCTTGTACTACGTGAAAAAATAGCGGTAAACTATACAAAATAACAGAGCTTATGAGAGTGTTTCATCTTTTAATGTATCACATTGATTTTATAAAATAAATGGTAATTATAATGTTCCAGTGGTGCTCACAGTTCAACGAGGGCGGCGGCTGCGGCGGCGGCGGCGGCGGCGGGTCGCGCGCGCCCATCACGCTGCGGCTCATCGTGCCCGCGTCGCAGTGCGGCTCGCTCATCGGCAAGGGCGGCTCCAAGATCAAGGAGATCCGTGACGTCACCGGGGCCAACATACAGGTCGCGTTCATTCAATAACACATTTTTTTAATGTCCAAATATTCTTATATAAAATTCTGCGAGCTTTTAATAAGTGAATGTTGTGTTACAATGGATGATTATTCACTTTGGCTTAAATCTCTTTATTGCCGAATAAAAACTAGTCTTCCAAAAGAAATTGGTGTAACATATTAATTTATCGTATAAAAATGGTGAAACGATCCTAAACCAGCCTCGACCTGGCTGTCAAAATTATGCAATAACCTACATGTAAAATAAGTTTTTGAAGACTATTGCGAATATTTGCAATCATTTGTAAAATTTGCCTTTGAGTCATAATCATTATGAACCCATTAAAATCTGTTCTCTCGTAGAAATATATTTATCACAAATCAATTTTATTAATTACCGTAGCTTTTATTTAAGATTTCAAATAATATAATTAACTGCATGCTAAATCAAACAAATATACATTTATTTTTATTTTCTTCTTATTTTAGGTTGCAAGTGAAATGTTACCAAACTCGACTGAGAGAGCAGTGACAATCAGCGGTACTTGCGATGCGATCACACAGTGCATTTATCACATCTGTTGTGTCATGTTAGAGGTAAGACAATTAGTTTTCTGTACTTAGAAGTCTTGTTAAAATAATATTGTTGACCTGCTGACTTGATAACGCAGGAACCAGCAATATTCAAAAAGTATTCCATAAGCATCTTGCTGGAAATATTACCGGTTATTTTAGTCAAGTTATACTTACGCCAATATTCTTATCGCAATTTATTGTTGCAAACGTATCTTACGTAACATATAGTAGATGTCAAATTGGCAACTATACTTTTGCAGCTTTAAATAAATAAAAAACTGGTCAAGTGCTAGTCGGACTCGCGCACGAAGGGTCCCGTACCATTATATATAAGAACGGCAAAAAAATCATGTCTGTTGTATGGGAGCCCCTTTAAATATTTATTTTATTCAGTTTTTTAGTATTTGTTGTTATAGTGACAACAGAAATACATAATTTGTGAAAATTTCAACTGTCTAGCTATCGCGGTTCTTGAGATACAGCCTGGTGACAGACAGATGGATGGACAGACAGCGAAGTCTTAGTAATAGGGTCCCGTTTTTACCCTTTGGGTACGGAACCCTAAAAAACTAGCCTGATTATGAGCCCCTTTACATAAAGGCCCAGCCCGTATATCGAGATGAAACACATAATTATATGGCATACATATGTTATGGTTTAGATAACATATAATATTAAAGTCTCTTGAAAAAAACTGCTTTCGTTTCCACGACACTTACTTTTTGTATGTGGAAGACAAAGTGTGACTCGTTTTTAGGGTTCCAATGGCAAACAAGGAACCCTTATAGTTTCGTCATGTCCAGACAGACTATGGAGTGCCTCTCCTGATCTGATCCCGAACTAACTAACTATGGAGATCAGATAACAGATAATTACACCCAAACTCAGGACAAACATACATGAACATGCACACAAAATGTCTATCCTGGGTGGGAATTGAACCCACGACCTGTGGCGTGATTGATAGGATATCTTACCAATCACCGCCAACCGGCCGACCCGCCCTTTTTTTTTAAATAATGCGTTATTTTGTTGCAGAGCCCACCGAAAGGAGCGACGATTCCATACAGACCAAAGCCTAATGTTGCAGGCCCCGTTATTCTAGCAGGAGGTCAAGCTTACACAATCCAAGGGAACTATGCAGTGCCTGCGCAAGATGTGAGTTACTTTATTTATACTTAAAAATTATAACAAATAACATATTGTCCATTTGACACATGATAAACTAAATCTCTGAAGATTTTATTGTCTAAAGTTTAGACAATAAAACCATCGTTTCTCAACGTGTTGGTCGTAATCTCTTGCGAAAACCGTAATATAGTGAGGGGTCGAAAGGATATTAACTTAATTTTGGCTATTTGGGGGTCGCGACATTAAAAAGGTTGAGAAACGATGGTCTAAACTAATTATAACTATGTATAAGAATTACATTATGATCTTTAAATAAACATATATCTTTATGCAATATTCGTTGGCGTTATCTCACTCAAATTGTCATTGAATGAAATTTCGTTGCGTTAAACCAGTTTCTGATTCAAATAATTGGAAAACAGTTACGAGACTGGATGTAGTTTGATTACTCCCATATATTACAAGTTTAAAGGAAGTACAGTTATACACTGTTTCAATAAAGAATGGATATAAGAATAGTAGCTTTTACTTTTAAATTTATGTTAATGAGCAAAAAATAATAATTTAAAATATCGGATTGTTTTATTCGCATACGACTACGACGGGATTCAGCAATGATAAAAATAATAATAGTGAAAATTATTTATCACACTCCACTTACATCCATTCTCGAACGGGTCACGTAAAGGCCCCTCGAATCGAAATGTCGATCGGTCACTACGGGTGGCATAGGATCGTTGGTATAACGGCAAAGCTAAAGTTTGGGGCCACTAAAGTGTCGGTTGGTCGGTTGGCACTGCGCAGGCGGTGTGCGCGCCAGTGTTCCCACTGCTGGAGGTGAAGCCGCCCCTGGTGGGCGCGCTGCCGCCGCACCACCTGCTGCCGCCGCCGCTCCACGACCACCACCTTGTGAGTGCCACGACGCCCACTCTACCCTACACCCACCGACCTCATCGACTGGAGCCCTTCTTAAACTACTCTTGACATCTAAGTAGCGCTGCGATTATTATTTGTTCGAAACGTTTGCGGTTGCAGTATCGAAAATTGCGGTAGCGTTGCGCAAACTACGTGCATGCGTGCCGACGCTTCGTGCAACATTGCTATGCTAGCTAGAGTCGTCTCTTTCGATCGAAGGTTTTGCGAAAACGACGTTAATATTGTTTTATATGTAATCGGACAATGTAAAGGGTCCGTGGTCGCCTCTAATATCGGATATTATCGTTTGAGAACGCAGCCATATACGTTTAAACAATTTAGAAGACTGCCAATTTATCATTTCGATGTTGATAAACTATTTGCATAGCTATTAATAATTATGCTAATAATGTTGTCAAGAGTTGTTGAGAGACTATAATTTAATTACTGAATTCTTGTCCTCTAAATTTGAAAATCCCCTTGTATACTATTAAGTAATATTGCTATACTTTTTGGAATTAACTATCTCTTCTCCTTGTAACAAAAAAATATTTTGATAAATATTGCTTTTCTCAATGAGGTTGTGTGCTATAAAGAGTGGTAATATGTGATTGGTGCTGCCCCCAGAATCCCTACGTTTTGATGTGTGGTGTCGAATCCCTTTGTAGCGGCCATAAATTAACATTGTACCATACTAGTTGTAGATACTCGGGTGATGTGGAGTCTATGAATGAAATCTATTTTATTTTGGCATATCTTGTAGACCCTAAGCTTGAAATGCATTGGCATTCTTTCTCATGTGCACGTTACCCCTTTAGAATCCCGATACTATCTGTCCGGAATGTTTCAATCCATAGTATTAGTGATTAATGTTAGCATATTATTAAAAATAAAACATTATGATTTAAATAATAACATAATTGTATGGAAAAAAACATGGAAGCTTTATCTGTTTGTTTTCTGGCATTGCCGAGATGCAAGCCTAGTACTTCAACATGAGCTCCCGCACATAAAAGAAGGCTTTCATACCAAATATCCTTTACTTGCACCTTTCCATATTTTGCCTTGCCTATTCCGACATTTTATATTATGTGTTTTACTTTATTTTTTAAATAAATAATATTGAATATTAACCATGGAAGCGCATGGCTTAACGTGATATTAAAGTCCTGTTTATAAATTAGAGTTCAGTGAATTTTGCCTATTTTTGTTTATTAAAGGTGCTTTTAATTCATGGGCAGCACCAGTCAAGAGCTCACAATGTGGATTTACATTTCATTTCTAAGAAAATTCGCAAAATCACATAATTATCTAGATGTCCATATCTGCGTCCATGGGTCCCGCTTATGTTTAATCCAGATATGGTAATGAGACACAAAAAAGGTTGTGATGTATTTATTTTTAATATTACTTTGTTGTGATCTGAATTAATCATACATTGAAACTTTAATTGCGAATTTTCTTAGTTTATAATGACTATAAATACTTTATATAAATCTAGTTTCTACCCAGGTTACCCTATCCAGCGATCCCATCCCGGCTATGTCAGAGAAGATGAAAACAAGCAGCTGGGGCTATAATTATTAAACATTATTTTACCTCACTGTATTTTTTGTGTATAGTATTTAAGAGAAAATGTGTGTCATAATGTAAGGATCAAACTTATTCTATGCAATAACTTTACCGTTATCCAACTAAAGTCAAGAACATGGTAACATCTATAGAAATTGTCTGTGCGTGAGTCGATTTTTAGGCTATTTTTGGGTGATAATTGTATGATGATGTTCAGATATACCTATCTACATTAGACATCAAAGTCAACTTAGACCCCAGGAGCACTCACGAATTTTAATGCAAAATTTAGATGCCCTTTTATTAAAGATCATAGTTACTTCGCAGACTATACTTATTTAAGACAGTTCTTAAAACTGTGCGACCATTCGGTAAAGATATTGCGCAGATTATTATCTAAGATATTATATTATTCCTAAAGCAGTATTTTTTGGTATAGATGGGAGGATTGGCAAAATCACCGTTGGCTGGCCTTGCAGCTTTGGGACTAGGTGGTCTTGGACCATCTAATACTACTGGCCTTAATCCAGCAGGTATTTGATTTAGTTTCTTTACGCAATATATGAAATAAATTACGTTTTTTCTCGATTATGTCGAGAGGCGATTGAGAGGTGAGAGTGGTGAGGGTCGAAGGGTGAAGAAGTAGACGTAGTCACGACCCTTCCTTTAGTGCATCGTTACACAACCTGTGGGTCGCGACCCCGATGGGAGTCGTAATCTCTTCAGAAAACCGTAATATAGTGAGGGGTCGAAAGGATATTAACTTAATTTTGGTTATTTGGAGGGTCGCTACACTAAAAAGTTTGAGAAACGATGCTTTAGTGTAAAAGGTTATCCATAGCGCGTATGCTATAGGCTGTGCCCAGTCATAGGTGCTTCTTCATTCTAACCGATTGTTCCACGACACTCAGCTTTTTTTTTGAGGTGAAGTTACGTTTTCTTTGAGAATCAATTTCTTTAAACCTACTCAAATTTGACATGCATCACTCGCCTAAGTAAGTATGTAAATCCAACCGCAGTCTGGATACCGATCTGTCTGTATCGGGCATCACTCAGATTAGTGAAAATGATGTATACGCCCGCTGCGCCGACGCCGGTCGGTCTCGGTACTGGATCGATAATGTCGGTGAGCCGGCCGGGCCGGGCGGGCCGGGTTGTGGAAGAGAGACGCAAGGGGCGATGATGCCCTCTTCACATCTTTCATAACACATTAAGGCTAGCCTTAATGTAGTTTGGGTTATTGAATCACAGTGTTATTTTGACATTTCTCTGCACTCCGGGTGCTGCATTCTATTGCCGCCAGTCGGTCCCATATGGGTCTGACAGTCACTGGACCTGGATATAGATCTTTATATCCAAATCCCAATTATCCTCGGACTTACCTATCTCTAAGAACTTTGGTTATAAGTCTAAAGTCTTAGTCTGTTCAATATGGAACCTTACTGCCTATTTCTTCCGCTAGAGACGCCAGTGTGTTATATATATTTTTTTGTGTTTTCTCTTATCTCGGGAAGGCAAAAGGTTCTAGCCCTAATCATTTATAGTATTTCTTCTTTGTTTTAAATCAATAATTATGTCTGATATCCAAATATAACATAAGCCAAAGCCAAATGTAGTATACATATAGTCAAGTCAGCCAGTGTGTTATAACGTAAACAAAAGTCGCGATTGGTTACAAAGGTTACAATGACAAGACGAAACTAATGTCACATCAATCAAGTGTCACCATTGGACACATTTCTGTTGTATTTCGGTGGCGCCATCTACGATTACCTTTGGGTAAACTATCATATTGAACACGTATGATCACGACAAAATATTTATGTCACTAATATAATTTAAATTACTTCACTATGTAATAAATATCTCTGAGCTCAACACGTTCTCGACAGATCATATTAAAAAAATTACAGGCATCCAGTAATACACACAGTTTTTGTCTTTTCCGTAGTTAAAGTACGAAAGCAAATTTAAAACTAAATAATGGTGTGACCCTCAGCCCTGGCGGCGCTGGCGGGCTCGCAGCTGCGCACGACCAACCAGTCGCGCAACCAGCCCGCCACCAACCAGCAGTCGCACGAGATGACCGTGCCTAATGAACTCATTGGCTGCATTATTGGAAAGGTCAGTCCAGTCATTTCGTGTTTTGACTATTGCGATAGTGTTTTTTTTCTTTTATTTCAAATTATAGTTGATTAATATATTTTCAGGATTCGGTGCCAAAATAGTATGTAATTCAAATTTAAAAAAAAAAATATGATGTATTTATGTACTTATTTACTTAAGTGTGAAAGTTTGGATGAATGTTTGTTTCTCAATCACGCCAGAACGGGTGAACGGATATGTATGAAATTTAGCACACAGATAGATTATAGCCTGGAATAGCTCATAGGCTACTATTTATCCCGGGAAAACATATAAGATCCTCGGGAACGCGGGTGAAACCGTGTGACGGAATAAAGTCACAACCTATGGCCAAAAATATACAAACACACGAATTCCCATGTCTCTAAAGTTTTGTCTCTCGCCAAAAAAATTAAATTATGCAGACCAATAGATAATTCAATATTTTACAAAAATAATAAAATTTAATTCTCAAATTGAACATTCGTTGAGAAATAAATAAACTACCTACTCAAATTAATCCAGTCAAAATAGATCTTATTGCGTAAAAATAAAGAACAAAACAACATTTCATTGATGCCAATATTAGATCAACTAGCAGCTATTGATCTCAAGTTAAAATAAGATTTGAATTGATCTATAATAATCGGATAATTTAAAGAAAATATAAATGTAGCAAGTTAGTATTCCGAAGTTCTTATCCGGGACGTGTGACGTCAAGAGATCACAAAGAAGGTAGATCCTGCAGAACAGCTAACCTAGCTACAGTGTAACATCTAACCTATTTATCTTCAGGGTGGCACCAAGATTGCTGAGATACGTCAAATCTCGGGCGCTATGATTCGGATATCGAATTGCGAAGAGCGCGAAGGCGGCAGCACCGACCGAACCATCACCATCTCTGGCAACCCTGACGCCGTGGCACTCGCCCAGTATCTCATCAGCATGAGGTAAGCGTGATATGTATCAATAGTAATGTATCTAACAAAACTTCCTCCCCTAAATCTCCCACCATTTGCAATGGGCTTTTCGCCCGCTCTCGTCCATATCGTATCACGCCTTGCCTACCTTTACGATCGATTTATTTGATTTCCCTTGATTATCCTTCAATTGATCTCTACCTTTTGGACCATTTCGAAGTAGTGTTTTTCAAGTAATTAAATAATTATCAGGAACGAAAACAGCTCTGACCTGAGGTTTGAGTCGACATGTAATGTGGTGACGATAAAGAAAACTAAATGTATATTTTTGTGAGTCAGTTCAGTACCAGCTAAAATTTGTATAAAAAATACTATCGAGAAAAAAAATATTATTAAAATTCATGATTTTTTTAAACTGCTTGAAACTGACATCAAGAAAATAATCCTAATATATACATGAATAGGCAAAGACAAAATAGTCAGGTAACATTTTCTCTTCCGTTTGTGAATCATTTTTCTTTTTGTTTAATATTTATTGACGAGCTCAAGCGTTATCAATAAAAAAATATTGGTAAAGCCACAGTTTAGCGTGGCCGGGTTACGTTAAATCTGCATCTCTTTATACTCTAGTCTTTTATAGGACTAGAATATAACTATTTATAAAAATAATAATATCGATTCTATTTAATATCTGACTACTGAAATGTCAAGTAATCGGTTAACGGCATAAATAACAGTCACATGTAATTTCATGTAAAATCAAAGAAATAAATACAACCTCAGGTCAGCCTCGTAGATAAAAATCTTTGAGAACCTTCGAATCGGTCCAGCTTATCGCCTGACCCTTTACAACATTCCTCCCCCGGCCCCGCAGTGTGGAGCTTCAGAAGGCGAATCTGGAGGGTAACAGTGTGGGCGCGGGTGGGGGCGGGGCGGCGACGGGGGGCGCGGGTGGGGCGGCCGGCGGGTCGGGGGCGGGCGGGGCGGCAGGGGCGGCGGGGGCGGGCGGGCCGCTGGCCGCTGCCATCCCGCTGGCGCAGCTGCTCAGCAAGAGCGGCGCGCTCGGCGCCCTGTCCTCGCTGTCCGCGCTGGGCGGGCTCACCGACCTGCTGGCCGGCGCCGGCGCCAGCGCGCCCGTGCAGACCACCGGCGTGACCGTGCACCGACACAAGTCGCACTCGCACTTCCCCAGGCACAACAACCGCCCGGGCCAGGACGACGACGCGCCCAACAAAAACAAGGACCGGAACAAGTACAACCCGTACTAGACGATCCCGACCGACCGTCTTCCGAAGGCGGCCGCGCCGGCCCGTCTATCGGTGCGCCCCACGTTTTCTCGGTACCCGAGAGGATGCTTCTCGGCTTAGCTCTTAAGAATGAATCGTCGGTTAAGGAAAAATCATCCCTTCGTTTATGACTATTTTAATATTTGAATCGTCGTCCCTATCGTTGATCGGTTTGAAATCATGTGTTATAGCGCGTTAGCTTATCGCTAGAACTTGACAGATTGAAATCGTCGTATACCAGGTACAGTCGAGTGCACGAGAGGAAATGAAGGTTCAAGCCTGTTATTCGCCCATGGGATTGTGTACTTCTTCGCCTTCGTTATAGTGTCCACGTTGAATAAATGCGAGAAAAAGGTAGCGTCACTCGTTAAATTACGATGATGCTACGTGAATCGTCGCCAGTTGTAACCGTCCCATTTCGGTACGGCACAATCCGAGAGAAGTTATACTTCGCCTTCGTTCGCTAAGTCTGTACCCGGTCATATACAGCCCGGGGCGTCGTATCCTCATAGGAATCTGGTTAAATCAGTCTTTCAATTGACGACACAGTCCCCTATTAAATCATCGCCATTCATCATCTTACGTGTTGTTACGACCACTAAGGGCCCTATAATTATAATTACTGATCAAATCACCAAGTAAATAATCTATAAACATTCCATGATTCAATATCGTGGTTTCACTTCATATTTTTTCTCTATTCTCCTGTAAGATCTCGAAGTAAATCCTGATAATGATGGTGACCATGAATTCCGGCCATGTCAATCATGGGCAAGCTGTCGGCCGCTCGCTTCACTTGTTCAACTCGCAGGTTATGCGCTCGTCGTCTCTATTTTTATATTTGAAAATTATGTCATTTTCTGCATTGCGACATCCTAGGACAAGTCTGAGAATTGAATGGTCAAACGAGATAACTGCGACGTGTTTGTTTTATACGTCAAATGTTAAATACGTTTAGATTTTTACATGTACGAGAGACACGATATGAACACAATATGAAATTACAATGATTGTAATATTTCCACCGGCACGTTTCTTTTGTGAAATTATCTTTGCGACTTTGGAGAAGAGGACTAATTTTATGGCTGTATAAAAATAAATATCTTGAATATTGAAACGTGTTCATCTGAAATATTTTTTCTTTTGAATGAATTTGATAGTTTATGAACAGTCAGGTAGCCACGTGATGACTTATTAAATCTGTCGTGTACGTTTACGATAAGTAGGTTATTGTATAGATAGACTATCCCGTAAACAAATTTCATTTGATGCAATGTAAGTTATTAATGATAATGACAATTCTGAAAATATGTAGGTATGTAGTGAACTAATGTTGTACAGGAAGTAAACTAATAACTGTAACATGATTTAAAACTAACGCCAAATGTTCACATATTTTTGAAGAGTATTCTACCCTGAAAGAGGACATTATTTGAAATAATCATTTATTGTAGATTATAATCAGCACTCAATCAATAGTAAATATAAAACGACAACACACCCGAATTTAAATTGGATACATTTTTAGTTTACAGCCTATTCAATAATCTCTTCGTGTTAAGCATATTGAGTTATTTACTATTTGGACCCAAAAATAAATGCAATTATTTTACTACTTTTGAGAAAGTTTGTTTTCATATTTTGTTATACTAGATATATTCAAGAATTTACTTTAATTAGTTGAACTCTATTGTTCAAAGGCAGCTAACGTTTTGTTGCTGTTAATATAGTCCCTTTCTGAATAAAAAAAATATATTTTTACTATGTACTTTATGAGTAATATTGATTCCTACTAAACATTTGAAATCTCACGAAAAGTGAATTAATTTACTTTTCTTTTGTCATGATATTTCTTTTGACGACTGCTGCAAGATATTAAATCTATTTTATTCACGACGAGATTATTATTGTACAAAATCAAATATTTACGAATAATAAAGAAAACGGTATCACACTATTAATTTATTAACACACAATGAGCTATAACATAAAGAAAGTCGAAAAATATTAAATTAATTATGAAAATAACGATAACTAGGGATCGTGACAATAGTAGAAAATACGTAGAAGCTAAAAAGCTGTAAAATATACAGAGTGCTTCGCGATGAATGTTAATATAGTATCTATTTGAAATACAGGGTGTCCAATGGAGGCATCAAGCTACACAGTCAGTGGACTTTTAAGAATATTGATTAGATACTATAATAAGAATTTTATAAATATCTCGATTTTATTATAGAGTTAGGTATTGAAGTATTGTTTGATGGTTATGACTTATGATAATTTTTCCCATTTTACTGTTAGAAACCGCCGTATCTTTCTATTTATATGTATGTGTTGCTTGTAATATAGCACAGTATCGTTATTATTTATATACATCTAAGTTATTGGAAGCGAATTATCAGCAGAAAATAACTTTTGTGATGTTGTCTAACCCACTCGATGAATATTATTACGGTTTCTATATGTAAGATTTTTTAGGTACATAATATATTATATCTCTTTTCACAGATATTTAAGCGTAAATCATTATAGTCACACATGTGATGTGGATATGTATTCGTCATTTAACTTTCATTTTTTATTTTCTTTTAATATGTACATCTTTTTGTTGAAGTTATTGTTAACTTTGAATTACCTATGCATAAGATACTAATTAAAAAATAAAAAGTAACAAACTTTAGGGATAAAAAAATTGTTTGTACTTTTCAAGACTGTATATTTTAAACTCATTTATAACATGGGCCAAAAACTATTTCTTGTCATCATTCACTTTAGCTCATATTATTTGATTGACTGGATTGTTGGGTTAATATTTTTTTATACTTAATTAAAACCAAGTTAGGGTTTTTTTACGATAGTGGTGTAGTTTGGGACTGTTTTGTATTTATTAGATAACATTACCAAAGTAGAGGTAAACAACGCAATTACCTAAGTTAGACTTAGCAATGCGATAGAGTAGCACAGTAATCATGTTGTTTGGCCTCTACTGAGTCTTTTATTAATTAGTGCGAATTTAAAATTGAGGTCCAATTCGTATGTTTCTAAAGTTAAAACGTAGATCCATAGGGGATGCAGATAATTTAGCTGTCACTAAATATTTAATTTATAATGAAAATCATGTTTATTTTAAGGTAGTAGACATTTTCGTATCATTTCAGAATTTATATTACTCGCTAGAATCGTTAAGCAAAACTGTATTGTTTTAAAGTACATACTTAATAAAATAATAATAGTATGCGAACTTTTTTTAATTCTTTTTCATTTCTCATTACAACCTGCTTTGTTTTAATTGTGTATTGAACTAAGTGCAGGTAAATATGACATTGATATCATAGAAAGGGTCATTTCAAAACGTTTCCTAGTCAAGAATCCACATCATAATCCTGCCCACCCAGGCACCAATACATTCCCGTGTTACCTGAATCGCCGAATTTTGGTCCATCGAGTACCTACATCCTGCTCACCGGATCATCCACTATCCTGGTAAGAAGTTTCCTTTTCAATTTAGTTTATATCCTAGCGTATATCCATGTATCTATGGTATAATACCTACCTACTTTGTTTCAAACGATTTAAGCAATAACTGTTATCTGATACTGCTGCTTCCTATTTCCATTTCCACTCACTCCAAACTTATTCTTCAAGATCATCAGTCTGAAAAATAATGTATTATTTATCCCTAAACGACAATAAGTGTGTCTTTGTGTAAAATGAAACTATTTTTGATAATGCCGGTATCTTCATTTAGTACCGTATTTTGTATTTTAAAGGATTATTTAAAAAAGTAGTTATAAACGTTTCAGGATCACAATGGAAACTGCCGGCATGCAGTTGACTGGGTATCACTTCATCGGGCCGAACCACATTGTGAAGGCACCGATCCATTGAATGGGGCTCCGCAGCCAGAATTCCAACGCTGCGTATAAACTGTACAACACGGACCGCACGTATCTGATGCAGCCACAATATGGGACTCTGGCTCCGATATATTTATTCAAATAATAAGACCAAACAATCTCGAACGACGAGGGAAAGCAATTTACAACTCACTAGAAACTTGCCGAACGTATGTTTACATTTGTTACGAGTTAATAAGTATTTTAGATATTCTTATATTTATTCTCCACTGTATTTAATTGATCGAGGCAGAAAGTGTCGATGGTTTTATTGTAAAAATCAGAATGGCGAGGAAGAACTAAAAGATTCTTTGGTATTGTAAAAAGATAAAAACTTTAAAATGACTGACATTTTAAATTTTTTACTGATTCGTGGTCAGTGAACGTATCCACATCGCACTGAACCCTAATTTTAAATAGCGCATGATAATATCCATATATCATATCCTTCGTTCACCGGTCACGGGTTGAGGAAATATGCAACAAGAGTTAGCTAAGCTGATCGAATTTACTATGGATTTAAGTGGTTGAGTATTTTAATTGGATTTATTTTCATTGTGATCAGTAATGACCAGAAATAATAATGTTCAAAATAAGTTTAATCGAGTGTCGGCGTGCAGTACTGTAGGTGTAGATGCGTCACAATCGACCTCAGACCCGCTGACGTAGCGTAGCGTTAGATTAGCGAACAGAGTGAGAGGGTTAAAGACAATATTTGTAAATAAAATAATCGTAATGACCTGGAAATTAGGTTTACAGTAATAGTTGCGTCGCTCGGACGCGGCGCAGCGATACGAAACCGATGGGATCAAATCCTTTAAGAATCTTACATTAAAAAGGAGACAAAATGCGAAGTGAACATTTCAGTAAGTATATTATTTTAAAGTCTTCTATGATCACAAAAAGACGTTAGGTGTATAAAAATAGTGTTGCTAAATGTGATAGTCTTCTATTTTATTTATCATTTGAAACTTTTAAGATCTCTTACATATACACGATGTGTGCATCGCCTACTGCAAATTTTAAGTCGAAGAAAAATATTGGTCTAGGGATCAAAGCCAAAGATTGTTAAAGTTTGTTTAACATTAATAATGTTGTGGATTTACGCTAAATTATTCTGAGAGTAGTTAATGTTTAGTAATGTAATGTAGTACGGTTTATTTGATTTTTTATTACCCTCTCCAGACTGCTCATTGTATTTAGTCTTAGAACAAAAATAAATATAGACCTGTGGTAATCAAATATTTCCGAAAAAAGTAAAAAAAAAACACTTAGGTAAAATGTAGGTTAAGATAACTATAGGACCACTGTATTGCAAGTTTTCCCGAAACTAAATAGTTCTTATATTATGCGCATAGTAATAGACTAGTGTCACGACACGACAAAAAATTGTGCCAAAAGTTTTTTTTTTGTACGTAAAGTGTACGAGTTTCTATTCGTTATACTTACTAAAATAATAGGTCTTCGAGTTATAGCAATTACAAAAATGTTGTAATCCACTAATTATTAATTTTGCACCCTAGTTCATAAGATTTATGCAATTATACTTACAAAATAATCTCGAAACATATCCTTCAAACATATTCTCCCCAAGTCTTCCCCTTCAGTATTTGTCTATTAAATTAAAGAATATCTGTGCCAAAGTTTCTTCTGAAATGTGTGTATGTAAGTACTATCTCGAGCGCGACGTCTGTATGATGAAATGAATTGATATTGTCGGTATATTATGCTAGTCAAATTGTTCTGAAATAATGACAAAAATTAAATTTTATAAATGCTAGTCAAAATTATTTAATCGGTGTTTTTGTGTTTTGTATTTAAAAAAATATTGTATTTGTTTATTGTACTTTTCAAAGTTCTAAC
This sequence comes from Tetheella fluctuosa, assembly GCA_951216915.1. Lineage (NCBI taxonomy): Eukaryota > Metazoa > Arthropoda > Insecta > Lepidoptera > Drepanidae > Tetheella > Tetheella fluctuosa. The sequence goes on along the minus strand of OX578222.1, from coordinate 6,745,230 downwards.
TATTTTTTGTGTGGTCTTGCTTAAAGTAAATTAACTTAGCAATAAAAATTTTGATAAAATCAATTATTTATAGATAATGAATTGCAAGTAAGACAATGTATAGAGCTTTGTAAAATACCACACAGGTAAAATAGTATTAATCAATAGGTATAAATTTGTGAGAAGATAAGTTTAAAAAAAAGTAATTTAATTAAGAGAAGAGATTACATACATAGCTGTGATTAACGTTTGAAGAGCACTTTTGTGCTAGAAGCTACGTGAGATTTAAAAATTAGATGCTTCTATGCGTCGTTGAAGTAAGAATGCAGGTAGTAGTGATAGTGCACGCTTTTAGTTCATGTTAGTGTGAACACCCGTTGCACACGGGCGCAGGCGCGTGGACGCCGTGCCTCGGCCGCCTGCTGTGATGTGAGATTAGATTACTGTTATTGATTGCAAGTGATGCAGGTGTGCAACAGGCAATTGTAACGCAAGACTTTCTGATAAAGAAGTATTAGTTCATTGGTGTTGTCAATAATATTAAATTTAGTACAATGCAATTTTTAAATATGATTAGTGAATATAGATATAAATTAGTGTTTAACTTATGACATTTATTATTTCAGTTATAGGTTCATAATAATCACAGCATCAATATAATCTTTATTATTCTACTTATTCATCTTTAATAGTTATATGATTCAATTATTATTGTTACTGTTATTTTGATTTGCTCAATTTTCTGAATGTTATATGTAAGCTAGGCTTTGTAATTTTAATTTATTTTGTTGGTATTATTGGTATGTACTGTGTATGCGGCTCACACGGTGCGTATGGTAACAATAGTTAAGTATAAGACATTATTCTATTTTAATATTTTTAATGTTATGCGTGCTTAACGTAAAACTGTTTACAAAATAATTATTTATGAATTCACAGTTACGTAACATTCTGCCTGTGAACACATTTCGGTATCTGTAACAATGTTCCGTGTGTCGGACTGCATACAACATTGTTATTTTAAATATGTTATGTGGTAACTAAAACTATTTCAAAGTTCAATTCAAATATTTTAATTTTTTTGAGTAAGAATAGTAATTTTATTTACAATTAGTTAATGTTGTATTATTATTATCTAGTTATTTGTGTTATACAAAATGGGCGTAAACGTAAGCCGGCTAAAATATTAGTGCCATGTAGAACTAACACCAGAGTTTTGAAAACCAAATGAGTACATCGGTTATGTGCCAAAGAATCATGGCGAGATTCATACATTGATCTGTTATGGTTTTAAATGTTTAACAATTTTGAGTTATCATTACCTGAGGCATGTTTGTTTATGTACTTACATGTAATATTTGATTGAACCCTCATTTTTTTATTTAGTCCTGTTTCGACTATCGTTAAGTCTTCGCAAATTATTTCTTAGGATCAGTTGTATTGCCATTCCAATTTCTCCAAAAATCTTAATGTTTTGTACAAATCGTGCCGTGATTCTTTCGGCAGCAGTGGGTACCGACAACCCTTGCTGGCGGCTACTAAGATATATTATGATATGTCTGCCCTTATTTTTTACAGAATTTATGAATTAATTAGCCTTTATTGACAGGGTCAGTCTGCGCTGTATCATAGTGTAATAAAATTCAAGTTAGCAAATATTAATAAATTTAATTAATAATGTTTGTTTACAATATTCGTGTTAGCACCTGAAATTGAAATTATTCCTGCACCACATTCTTAATCCTGTCGGGTTTTGTAAGAAATAATAAAAAGGTTGAAATTTGGCATTGCCTTAAATGATTAATATTTTGGATATAATGCTTTCGACGCATAACTATTTGATTGCGGATTTACAAGGGAAAAAATGCTATTTTACTATTTCTAAATAAAAATACATAATTATGTATATTTATCCACATACAGGTTTGAGACGATTGGGTAAAAAGGGTTGTGTAATTTGTTATGCATATACAGTATTATTACACAATATTAATATTCGCTTCAATCCCTTTCTAGATACACTACATTAAAATTAGATCTACAAAATGTTCACTTTAATAATATAACCGTAGTTAAGCAGGGTAAAAAGTACGATTAAGTTCACGATTGTATAATCGTATAGTTCAAATCAATGTATTCCAATTGCTTAAAAAAATATATAAAAATATTTTCATTTTATTAATTAAATATTATCAGAACAATAATCTGCATGTTTAAATAATGTACCTAAATTATTCTATTATGACTGTTTAATAATGCAATCTTTAAAGACAGTCTATATTTGATTTATATACGAAGAACGTATTTGTTCCATTTCACGTATTCCGTTCACCTGTATGTAGGTGCTATGAACAGATAAGCGTGTTAATGAGTTTTTTTATAAGTATGATTGTTATATTACGATTCGGTGTCGACACGGGTCATACACACACTACCTGACGTACTAATTTAAACTCTAATTGGCGTCTCTGAGTACAGATATATCAATAAGAATTTATTATTGATTAAATTATCTCCATTGTTTATTGAACAGCTACAGAATGGAACAGGTCTAGAGATTATTATACTTAATTGTCGTCTCATAATGCGGCTGCAAAAATATGCATGAGCATTCGTAGTTAAACGTGACTTCGTGAGATGGAACCGTACAACTATTCGTATATGTTTATGAAGATCGACCACTTTAATTTCGGTCAAAATAATTGCTGACCGGCTATGCTAAAAATCACCACGTTTCAGCACTCACATATTTAGTAATAACGTTAATAGTAATTATTGACTGAATATAGTTAAGACTAAAATATCAAAAAAGAAACAGATCTTCACTGCTGCAATTTTAATAAGCATTTAATTCACTTCATTAGTAGCATTAAATATTAAAATAATCAATTTCTACAAAATATGTTAACAGGAAATAAAATAGGTAATTAAGCACTTTGTTACGTACCTACATTAAAATTTTATCAGAGTTTTATTAAATAGGTACCTACCACTTACCTTGCGTTAAGATCAAAAAAACCTGAATGAATATTTTAAGGTTTAGGACACATTCACATAAACGATTGTTCAATCAGCAAACATACCTACCTACGTCTTATAGCAGTCTTATCTGTGGTCATGTTTTGTACGAGTACCTACATGTGATATGATGTACATTAACGCTAGAATAGTAGGTACACTGGCTAAAAAACAAAATCATTTTATATTTGTCATCACTTTTTTGCAGCAAGATTCTTAGCACGAGCGTTTGTGTGGGACTTTAAAAAATAATAATATAGTTCCGAAAACATTTTTAGTAATGTTCTACATATCAGGAATTAGATGTATGTATTTACTTACACCATGTCATATCTTACAAATATCACTGTACTTAATTGTCGACATATCTAATTTGAATTGATTAATGTTATGAATATAAATGTTGTACTTATGGTTACAGTATACTGTCATTGAGGTTAATTTCAATAATATTAATGTTTGTTTTCATTATGTTAATTCAATAAAGTGTGTAAATAAAATATTTCCTGGTATTTTTTTTAAGGAGTTGACACCTTGTGACCTACCTTAGCTTTAGGGTACGAAATCCGTTCTTATAGGCGTGTTTGAGACACGTTGATGTTCTGATGATCGAGTATTTAACTATAGGTCGGTTCAGTTAGGTACCTATCATATTTCACGTTCAAGCAATAACCGTCCCTCTATACTTTTGAGTTGCAAATAGTACCTATGCAAATATACCAATCCTACTATCCTACTAATAATATAAATGTGAAAGTTTGGATGCATGGATGTTTGTTTGAAGTTTGGCAAAGAGATAGATTATAGTCTGGAATAGCATATAGGCTACTTTTTATCCCGGGAAAACATAAGATTCCTTGGGAAGGCGGGTGAAACCGTGGGGCGGAAGTCGGAAGCTAGTATTAAATAAGAGCGGCGTACTTTTTGCGTTAACTCTATTTAATAAGATAAAGACAAAACGCAGTATGCCCAATGCCCATAATATAATGCTCGAGTATTACCGACCCTCGCCATTTCCAAGTTCCATAGTAGGTAACAATTCTTCAGCATGGAACCCAACATGGGTTTCGAAAAAAAATATCTCGAATTTATCCTCTCGGTATCGAGTACCAATGAGAGCGCCTTTTGCCATCGACACTCTTGCATTATTTAGGTACCTTGATTTACTTTTGTCAGTCGCTACAGACGGTTCACGTAATGGTAACTTGTTACTGCTGCCTAATAGACAGCAACACCAGGGCATTACCATTGCGTTGAAAGTTACCTATGCTATTAGTTTGCTCACCAGAGTAATATTTATAAACTTTTGACAAGATGTGGTACCTAGGTGTCTCGATCTCTACGTTTCGCTTTGTACATAATATAGGTAGGTAGGTATATTATCTACTCAGAATAATAATTTGTTCTGAGTATGTAGGTATATATATCTACTTAATTATCTTCACGATAATAGCACAGTCTATGTAACTCTAATTTGTTCTGACTTCTGAGTATGTAGGTATATCTACTTAAGTATCTTCATGATAATAGCACAGTCTATGTAACTCTTATTTGTTCTGACTTCTGAGTATGTAGGTATATCTAAAGTATCTTCATGATAATAGCACAGTCTATGTAACTCTTATTTGTTCTGACTTCTGAGTATGTAGGTATATCTAAAGTATCTTCACGATAATAGCACAGTCTATGTAACTCTTATTTGTTCTGACTTCTGAGTATGTAGGTATATCTACTTAAGTATCTTCATGATAATAGCACAGTCTATGTAACTCTTATTTGTTCTGACTTCGGAGTATGTAGGTATATCTAAAGTATCTTCATGATAATAGCACAGTCTATGTAACTCTTTTACGCTGTGATAATAGGCTGTGAAATGTGACTTTCGTTATTGGTAGACCCTACTTGAGATTTAGCTATTGGTATTATAACCAATACATGGCTACAGGAGATTATATTGTAATGAACTAACTCGCCGAGAAAGACCACTAACTCTTCTCATTTCCATTTAGACATTTATTTTGGCCAAGCATGTCAATTACTAAACAGATATACCTACATTGTAGAAAAGAAAATAAATAAATTGATACTGACTACCCAAAAAATATAGGTAGGTACAAGTGTTTCAATATTCTCAAGTTTAAACAAAATCTCAAAACATGCATTATTATACCTAGCACCAATGTATTAAACTCATATTTTTAATCTATTCCTATATATATATATAAATCAATTGCCGTGCATTAGCCTCGCAAAAACTCGAAAATGGCTCGACTGGTTTTTTTTCTATACATAGAAAAAAAACCTTAGGTATAGACAAAGTATAATAGAATGAAAATGACTTATTGGTTGTACCTATAGGATGCATATCGTAACCTACATGCATTTTCAGGAACTGCGTTCGATAACGATAAATATTTCATAATAGTTAAGTAGGTACCTACCTGTTTACTGCAACCGGAAAAATAACTAGATAGTTGTTACTGCAGCGGCGATCACCTACTTGGTTGTTATGTTATAAGCAGTTGGATATATCTTTACTTTTCTAGAGTAGCTTGCTGAGTTTCTTCCCGGCTCTTCTCAGTAAAAGTAACCTTCCAAACCGTGCGTAAGAGTCTGACTATTCACAAGTGCCTGTGAAGGCTTATTTGAATTTAAAAAAATAAAATAATAATTAGGGAATATTATTAATTAATTATGTTGTACGTTTTTATAGTAACTGCTACACCAGCTTATATCAATCAACCTAGGAACCAGTTCCAACGTTATAATAATTTCTTCCTGAGGTCTATTTCATGAGCTATAGTCATACAGACTAGTATTAGTACTAACATTAAAATAAGATAAATTATTTTTTTAGGGAACAGAACACTACACACATTTATTATTACTTACATTATGGATGGCAACATAAGTCAACTTTAACTAACCTAACCTAATCCGCTTTTTCGCGAAACACGTACGTAATTTTGAATATGGTGTAGGTACCTAATAAAGACAATATCCTTATCTTTAGGCGTACAAAGACTGACGCCATTCTAATAAAAGGTTTACTCGATATTTGCGTCATATCTATAGCAGGTATATCTAATCAATCAGTAATATTTAGATATACCTACCTACAATAGTATCAAGCCTCATGATTTTGTTTTTCTTAATTTTTAGTTTCAGGCAGTACCTACCTTACCTAATTTAAATTTCCTCACGACGTTATCCTTTACCGTGAAATCGTAGTTTCGTAAGAGGCACGGGCCAAACCCACAAATTACGTAGCTTACTTAGTTACTATTGTATTGTAACCCGATATGCAAACTCAGATCGATGAGTCCGTGTAAAACCGCTTGTTTGTAAAATTTTCCAAAATACTTAGTTAGGTACATGATTGTTAGCAGTTTAGTCTAGGACTTTTGGAAATGATGTCGGGAGATTGCGATACTTACTTAGGTTGCGTGGTAAATATTAGAAAAGTCGTGGCTTTGCGGTAGGGACGTATTTGAGCTGTTTATGTTGATTTATGGGTAGATTAGATAGACGGATACCTAAGTGTTTATAAAAGTGTTCTCTACTCGTAGACGTATAGAAAAGTTTTTTAATGAAAACTTTAAGCTGGGAAGAATTGCTTTATTTTATTACACTTCGGTATCCTCCTAACCTTTGACAATGTGAGCTCATCGAACCCCAACCTAGGTAGGTAGGTACTCCGGAGCCGCGGGGTATCCATGAGGATTTTCCTGGGTTAAAAAAAAAGGTAGGTAGGTACTGTTGGAATTAAAAGAGATCAAAGTTAGGGCTCGCCTGTGACTTTGCTATTAATAATGCTTTCACGAAATGTCTTGGCGCTATGACCTCCGTTGGCGTTTAATTATTGACTTTCTTCCACAATGGTCAGAAATAAAAGGCCAAAAAAGGATCGATGCCAGATTCTCTGTTGATTTCAACGTAGCTTGGTAATGTGGCTGAATGCAATCAGCCGGCATGTAGGTAACATCCTGTATCCAACATCTGAAGGAACGGTTTGGGTGTGAGAAAAGCACAAAAAATAATGACGGTGTACGTTAATGTGTGTCGGACGATAGACGGCAGCGCGGCGCGGCGCGGTGAGTGCCAGTGCGCATGCCCGCCACTGCGCCACTAGGCGGCACGCTGCCCCCTGGCGGACTCGCGCCGCAGTGAATTGCGTAACAAAAGCACACTCGCCTTCTATCGCTCCGCTGAAAACTTTCGCCCGGTACGCGCCTACGGAATGGAGAAGCGTAAAACGATATAAAACTTTCCCGCGGTGCCCGTTTTATGTATTGACGTCAAAAAATATTTTTTTTCGCATTATTTAGTTTAAAACGATCAGGGACTGCAGCTTTTGGCTTTTCTTTTTTAGTTCTTCAAGTTTTTCCACTAGTTGACTGTGGCGAAATATGACCCAATGCGGTTTACGCCGGCCGCCTATGATAAAGTGAGGATGTTCTAAGTGTGTAGTGTTCATTTGCTTTGTTTTGCTTTGCTTACCGGTAAGTGGTGACGGCCGCTGGCCGGTGGGACCGCGCTGGTGGTAGCAATCGATACTGCGGAGGGAGCGGCGAAGGTAAGTTTATTTCATTATTTTATACTGAACTAAAGTAAAATTATAGCACTAGAACTATTTTTCACGTAAGTTACCTGCGTAAATATTTAGTATTTTTACTTATTGTATAACCATATCAATGATATAATAATTAAGAATATGTAACGTCAAATTTTTTTTTTTTTAAAATGCAAATTTGGTCCGAATGAAAGTTACGTGCTAAATAATACAAAACTATGTAGACAATCTTAAAATAAAGTAATTTTATCGGTTGCATTTGGAATATGACCTGCGCATAGATTTTTGCAAATTTCATTGAATTTATAAATAAAATTTCCCCTAGCAATTTGGAATTGCAAAGAAAATTACCTTACATAATTTATTAAAACACATATTTAAGTCATACAAACATAAGATATATTTTTTTGCATATATCGTAACTTTTCAGATATTACCTCCATGAGCTACGGAATTGCTACGAAGTAAAATGCTACGAAAACTCGTAGCCTAATAAAGAAAAGATGTCTTGTACTTTCTACACCCAATTTTATTTTCTGAAATTGGGATACAGCCAAACTATGACGTAGGTATCTTAGGAAACTAGGTCAAATAAATAGGTCTGAAGTTATACAGTCAATCTTTTATGTGATTTGTTACTTGTCTGTGAAATCTAAGTGTAATCGATATTGCTTCTCTATTAGATAATAATTAATAAAAGTTATAAGTAGGTGTTTCAATCGATACGTAGTAACTACTTAATTTACTATTTATTTACCATTATTTCAGTGCCTGTATTTTTTTCCTGTAATTATTACCTAATTAATAAACAGCGTTGTTCAATTATACAGTCTTCAAATTTTCACGGAAATTACGGCTTTAGTAAGTGAAATTGGTTGACAATTATTGTTGTAGGTACTTAAATAAATTTTAATTACAATTTAAATTAAATCATATTTTAATGTTACTGATCGTGGCGTTGATGAAAACAAAGTTTTGAGCTCAACTCAAAGTGCATAAATATACTAGTCATGATAAATCGTGATCTAGTATGAATGTAGATATATCATATATAGTAAGTACATATACATTTTTAAGAGATCAATGTCTTGTGATAACTTACCATGTACTTATATGACCGAAAATGGTAAGCACAGAAAGTCTAGAAGCGAACTGGCACTCAAGTGTAGCCCCAAAACACATCGATATAGGTATTATAGATTGATAGCAGATTTTTCAAGTTGAGGGTGCCAGCCAGATTTCGTCATGATGTTTTCTTTAATAAAAGCTAAAGCACATGAAAGATACGAACTCACTATAGGGCTTATATCATAAAATTTAAAAATATTTGTTTCGAAGATAAAATGAAAGAGCACTTGAGTGCTGTTAATTTAACTAAAATAACACTCTTCTTCGTTACCCTCGTTATTCGTTGAATCTCTTGTTTGATGAACATGGCGGCTCGTAAAAATCTAAATGGGCTATTGAACCGCAATGTGATGCCCTCATTGGCAGATTAACACTTACCACTCTACCCAGCTTTATGTTGATTAAATCACCTTCTAAGCACAGATACCAAATATGCGTCGTCTTGTCTTGAAATACTAAGAGGAGGTAGGTATGATTGATGGTAACATATTTTAACTTAATTGTCGGTAAAATTTATCTAATGATTAAAGACTTAAAGATAAATAACATAATAGCTAAGATTTATTTAGTAAGTATGTATACTTTAGTGCTCAACGAAACTGGTTTGATTAGGTATATAAATTACGTTGTTATAATTATCAAACATACAGTATTTTTAAAACAAAAAGAAACATAGAATAATCTCTTTCTTGACATCCATCTTCAAAAGGAAATCTCGTAGGAGAATGAGAATTGAATGAACTAGAAAATTTGCATAGATAGTAATCTACTAAATCCACTAGTAATTATAAATGCAAAGCGAGTTTGTTAATGGTATGTAACTGCTTGTGCAAAACTAGCAAGAGCCTTACAGATTAGTTATGTTCTTGCTCAAGTCTTGCAGTGTCAGTCTTAGTCTTAGACTTAGAAATAACTAGTTGCATGACTCTTGGTCTTGATTTTCTACGACAGCGAGACGCGACTGCAAGTCTAAGATTGATTTTGGTCATTACTAATATGAATCTTCTATTCTACTCATGATATATCTTCTGCATAAATGAGTATTCCAGCTGATCTACGCTATGCGGTGTTTCAGCTTTTCTTTCAAGATCCTATCTTTGACCTTTTCGTAAAGACCTCTTAATTTACTTTATCCGACTTAGTAGCATCAACATTGCGCTAAGAACTTAAAGTAAACGTATACTTTCTGTTAAAATTGATCTCAATAATTAATCCAACTAATTTAAAACTAGATAAAAGTGCGTTTGCCAAAATGCGCTTCATTTTTTGCTTCTTACTCATCAGCGTCCGTCAATTTGCTCTATAATTAGATTTGTAGTATTTTAGGTAGGTCACCTCAGCCATAACGTAAGTGTTGTTTAAAAACAAAAGTATGTATTTTACCGAGGTTAACATTACCCAAGGGATTTATGTGGAGAATCTTACCACACTCCCCAATGAACATACAATATTAGGTAATAGCGTACTCTTACGTTGGTAACTTCAGTGAGCCATGAATAGTAACGACTAGAAACGAATAAGAGTAAAAACGTTCCAAGCAACCTACTTCTGAAATTAATTAGGAGTTTCATCAATTCTTATTAGAATAAAAATAAATACTCTAATAGTCAACACGTACCTGCCTTTCCGTACAGACCTACCTTTTCTTCATTCGTGACAGCATTAGATACACATCATTAATATCGTGCCCCCGTTCCGTTTGCGGTTAGTCCACTTCTATTTGTTTAGATTTTTTTAACAGCCGTTTGTCTGAACAGCGTTATGCTCCAAATAATTAGGAGTTAACTTTTTTATATCAATATAAAAAAATACGTGTGGCACTCGGGGACTGCCACGGTAAAGCTATTGCATAGCATTTTTTATCAACTTATGCAATTATTATTATTTATTTAGGCAGTTTTTTTTTTACGATTAACCTATCAAAAACGATTATTTTTATTTATTAACAATATTTTTAAACACAGAGCTTGGTAGAAATTGTAACTACAAATACTATATTTATAATAATATAGTGAATACGAAAACTGCGACACAGGCGAAATAATACCAACCACAATATCATCTCCGCAACATAGAACTGATCTGTTAAAAAAAACAAGTAGGTAGGTAATCTTGTAATCATCGGTTGATTTTTAGCCTAGTTTAAAAAAAGGAGGAGGTTCTCAATTCGGTTGTATTTTTAGGGTTCCGTAGCCAAATCGCAAAAAACGGAACCCTTATAAATTCGTCATGTCTGTCTGTCTGTCCGTCCGTATGTCACAGCCACTTTTTTCCGAAACTATAAGAGCTATACTGTTGAAACTTGGTAAGTATATGTATTCTGTAAACCGCATTAAGATTTTCACACAAAAATAGAAAAAAAAACAATAAATTTAGGGGGTTCCCCATACTTAGAACTGAAACTCAAAATTTTTTTTTTCGTCAAACCCATAAGTGTGGGTATCTATGGATAGGTCTTCAAAAATGATATTGAGGTTTCTGAATAGTTTGCACGAGAGACACTTCCAAAGTGGTAAAAAAAATATTGGCAAAAAGCAAGGTCTTACAGCACAAATAAAAGAAAAATTCTAAAAAATAAAAAAAGTTGAAAATTAAAGGGTGGACCCATACATACATAGTTACGCCAATTAATAAAGACCTCTGAGTTGTATGGGCGCTCATACAATTTAGAGGTCTAGCTTAATTGGCACTAACCTCAAATACAGTAAATAAATAAAATTAAGCATTTCCCGTGATGGACGAACGATGGACGAAGTTTGTACGGAACCCTCGGTGCGCGAGTCTGACTCGCACTTGGCCGGTTTTTTTTATACTGAAACAGCAATAATCCTTAACCGAAACAAGTTTCACATGTCCCTTGTCTCTGTCTCAACAGCTAATCGATTTATATGAAGTATTGTTTTTATAATATAAATAAAACTGTTATTTTTTTAGGATCTGAATCAATAATATAATAAATAATGGTATTATATGATTGATTACTAACAATCATTCAATCAACCACCTTACATAACGAAGTGAGGACAACTGGCGCTCATAATATTTCACAAAAATAGATTTTCATTATTTTTTATACCGTATTAATTTATGGTAAGTAGAATCTTTAATTGGTCGTTAGGAAACATCCAGGCCGTTATTTTTGTTACAAGCATCCTACATTAGAAAAAATATTTGTCATGTATGGAAAACAATTGTTGTTGAGTAAGGTTGAATAAACTTATTGACACAGTAATGCCGCCAAGTCTTTGAAGCACTGCCAAACTACCCTTATCTGAAAAAATTGCGTTGTTTTGTTTTTATGTGACAGTTTTTAGCAGACATACTTACATTCTTTATTATCTTCCTGACCCATTCTCGGTTATAAAATATTATGTGCATAACATTAACACGGTGACATATTAATGTACTAGCTATGAGTCATAAATAGATAGGATTTGACTAGGCATTTAGCCTTCTTACCTATTATTTTATAGCCGAATCAGAAGCTTAAACTGATAACAAGTTTTAAGAGTTGCCTACGTCTTATGATAAACTATAGGTAAGTGTGTTAGGTAGAACGCAATTAGAAGCGACTACCCTTGCGTGCGTGTATTCTTATTCCCCATAGAACAAGCATTAGACGTACGCAGTATGGTTATTTATTTAGATATGTATCTGTTTAAAAATACATTTGCGCGCATCAACAATGCTGCGACGACGTAACGCTGTGCTCGTGCAACACTGGCTCACTCTAGATTACCTACATTACGATTTACAATCACTAGCATGTTGGTTGGCATCCAACATAATAGTTCGTCTTATTGTTTACAATGTTGAATGCATATCGTTGATTGGAAGGTAAACAACCCAGTTAGAACACTATATAAAGAACAAAGACTATTATTTCTGTTTGACGCAACTTGGCGTTACTGAATAGACAACTACCGCAGTATTGCGTTTTAACTGTCAAAAGACTACCACCCTCAAGTTGCAAATCTGTCGCTAAACACCTATTGGTGTGTTCCGGCAGCTGCACTTGAGAGCCAGTTCCTTCTAGGCTTTGTGTGCTTACCACCTTCGGCCACATCATCACCTACCATAGTGAGATTGTGGTCAAACACAAGCCTATACAAAGTAAAAAAAAAAAACTACTAACAATATCGAAAAGACATGATTTTTGAAGTGAAAACTTCTTTAGCCGCGTTGAGCGTTTTTGGAGGGGAAAAACTTATAGGTTCGCGTCACCGAGACAGTATACTATTAGCATGAGCATGCTAATAGTATATCTATAGCTATGAGTAGTCAGACTGGCGCACGCGCAGTGGCCTGTGTACACGTATACACTAATACGTTAAATATCTCTGACTGTATCATGTGCGCGTTGGACGTTTGGATGGGTATAATTTCATGAGTTCACGTCACCAACATGTATTATTTATTTTCAATATTCATATCAATATTTGCATTTAAAAGTATGGCATTATTTATTTTTAATTGTATTTTTAATATTTAACCTTTATGTCATGAAATAAGTATCATTGTGGTTTAAAGGTTATCTTACTAGCGTGGTAAAACCGATTCCTAGATGTTCGATAATATTTTTTATTTTTATATAAAAATTAGAAAATTAATAAAATTAAATCTATAAATTTATCTATAATTTTTGCATATACATAATTTCAATTAGTCTTAAGTTAATAGTTTTCACTTCTATCGGCAGTCCCCATGACTGCCTGTTTTTTTTCACCTTTCGTTTCCACGATGTCATGTATCCTGTCTATGTATATTGTAGATATACATAGACAGGATACATGACGGAGTACGTAAACAGATACAGTAATTTGAGATGAGGCACTAAGAACAACTCCGTCCCTTGGAGTTATTGGAAGAGGTTATGAGTCGGTCCAGGTTTTTTGATGTAATTAACTTTTTAAAAATAGTATAATCTTCGAGAATAAGTGTTGTTTACACAATTTTTTTGACGCCAATCGATCCATTTATTTATGAAAATCAAGACTCAATTGGAGCAACGAGATTTGAGTACTTAATAGAAATTGCAAAAAAGAAACTGTTTTCATACATTTAAGTAGGCAAAATAAATTTAGACTTCACCCTCTCTCTACATCTGAAAGTATAAAAATCAGATAAATATCTACAACCCAAGAAGATTTCAACAAAGAAGAATTAATAACTGACTAGAGTTTTTCTGTTCATGAGCTTTAATCAACCAAAAACCTTGCCGGTAACAAACTCTGCTCTCGGAGCAGTATTGGGAACGTACCTTATCAGTAAATAGCCGCGCCGGCGCCGGTTACTTTGCCGTGTAAAATTTGATTTAGTACTCAACAATTACTTTAGAATCTAGTATACATAGTCGTACAAGCACTTGCCTTTTTAATTTTGTAACAGTTTAAAATAGTAGCATCGATTTCGACATTATTTCCAAAAACAGTTCCATTAAACGAACTACGAATTCTCTTGCAGGTAGGTTAGATATAGGTACACCATTCCTATACATTACAAAAATATCTGGATTCTACTCTATGTAGTCTCTAATTCTCTCAGCATGTAAAGATAGTACTTACCTACATAATACGATGTAAGTACCTATATATTTTTTCTTTGTTTTATCTGCAATCAGTTTTGATCATAATTAGGAAGATGTTACCTACCTATAATGAATATTGTGAGCGCATCCACAAGCGAGGACTTTGTAAATTCACGCCTTAGATTGACATTCATAACACTCGATCTTCCAGCGCATCAAGACCATAACTTGAAATTGTTAGTCCAGCTAGGATAGCATTTTAGTGGTAAGTCGACCAATATTTGTAGTTTCAGGCTGTATCTATGTAGAAATGACGGACGAAAACACGTACAAAACTACATTCCACTTAAAAAGTTCTTCCTCAAATACCTTACCTTAGTAGGTACTTACAAAGAATATAGGTAAGTACTTAATAGGTAGGTAGGTACCTACCAGAACTTAGTCGCTAGAGTTGAAAGACCTTTCTGATCGATACAGTGTTTAATAATACACAAACCTAAATGTTACGTGTTTTTTTATTATTAATCAGTATATTTTATGTAGGTACTTTATGAGATTGTCACTGTATTTGGCACAATGAATAGTTACAAAATAATAGTTAGTATTCTTTGGTAACAGGTTTCTTGTAATTTACTCCTAAACTCAAAATGGAACAATGGCGGCCATTTAAATGATTATTGTCTATTCTTATTTAACTGACCAATTTTTGACAGAATATTATCACGATATTAATTACTATCTGTAAGAAAATGTGCAATTTCATCTGAATGTCAAAAGGGGTTCCAATACATATCGCCCAATAAAATTATTTACCCGTTTTATTTAAACAAACATAGATCTTGTATTGTATGTATCCAAATGCACTGATTTTGATTCTCTGAAATAATAGATTTGCATGAAAATTAACAGTGGCATAATTTAGATTTAATCATAAAGGAAGATAGGCTCCGTTCTCTACATTGTATAATTGACAACTGAACCCAATTTATTGGGCATCATTGACACGTAACAGTGGTAGCAAGACTTACTCAAACTGTAATATTACATTATGGCGGTTCACGTTCGTTCGAGTATACGAACGGTACCTTCCTAGTTTCATCTAAGTGACTGATTTTTTTTACATATAAACATGTAAACAAAGACGTATGGAGACCTTTTTCGATATGTTATCTCCTCATTAGAATAAAAATAAGTAATCTAAAACGTCGGTATCTATTATTAAAATAAACATAGCTTAACTCTGAAGTATAGCTTTTACCTATACCAACCGCTACTTAATTACGAGCAATAACTATCCAATAACCTATAGACACGCAAAGAATATTTATAATGTGGATAGTAGACTATGGGCTCAGAAATTTGAATGTTATTTTGATAGGAATAAAGTACATAATAATAACGAATTTCCTTAATAGTTCTATGGGGACTGTTTCATCACGAATTTATTTATAACAATAGACATTTATTGATGAATTTGAAGTATTATTATCCAAGTTATTATTTTTTTTTCTTTAGAACGTAAAAAGTGTTGAGGCCGGTAACGCGGTATTTAAGTAATCGTTTAATACCTATTAAATGTGTAAAATTATCAACAGACCACTCACTTGACACGGGATCATCCGCATTAACGGATTAACATTTTCATCAAACAGAAACCGACTTCAGACGCCTTTACCAAAAGCAATTAGTCACTATAATAGATGCCTTCAAGAGGTCTTTAAAATAAAAATATTGTCACACCTATAATTTGTACGGGAGTTTGCTAAAGGACTTTTTAAACTGATTACAGTAGATAGTTACTACCTACTCTTATACGCAACTAGTTGGTACATAATTGGTTTATAAATTACTGATAAAATAAAACAAATTAAACCATAGTTAGGTAGGTATAAGTAATTTATATAGTTAGTCTTTGATTTTCTTTCTACTCTTAGTCACTGCATATAATCCTGAGTGTAAATAATTAACGTTGGCAAAAACTAAAATCGCATTTGTGTCTATGACATTTGAGATATTATGAAAAATTGGCAATCGCCTCTCTCGAAACATTGATGAACTAATTTCTACCATGTTCAATAAACGCAAACGCGAGAGTAACGTTTGTTAACGTTAATTATTTACACTCAAGGTACAAAGTACAAAGCACAAGAGAAATCAATTAATTGCGATCCTTATTCAATCATTTTCAGTCACTCCCTTTACTTTGTTCATCGGGTCGAATTAGAGCAAAGTCGGTTAGAATTGTAATTATGTTTCAGTCTATACTTAGGTATTTGGATCCTGTTACTACTGATTATATAAAAATAGTTATTTAGTTTAGTTAGTTAGCTAGTTTTATTATTTTAGTAGAAATGATAACACGGTAACACAGACATTGCACATATTTAAATAGTTTATTACTTTAGTTACATTGATATGGTTGGTATGATCGATTATAGGCTTGTCAGACCCTTTTTCTAGTTTTAATGTACGATACCTATGCGAGGTAGAGCATAGCGATATGTCGCTCAAAGAGCAGCTCGACTGGGGAAGTACCGCTACCTTACAGAACACCGCAGCAAAATAACTTATAGTTGTGTTCCTGCGCGTGAGTAAGGTCGCCAGAGCTCATCGGGGAGGGGGGAAGGGTCAAGGATCGGCAACGCGCGAGTGATACCCCTGGTGTTGCAAGCGTTCATAGGCTACGGTAACCGCTTACCATCAGGCGGGCCGTATGCTTGTTTGTCAACAATGTGGTATAAAAAAAAAAAAACGGCCAAGTGCGAGTCGGACTCGCGCACCAAGGGTTCCGTACCATTATCTATAAAAACGGCAAAAAAAAATGTTCTGTTTTTTTGTATTTGTTGTTATAACGGCAACAGAAATACATCGTCTTTGAAAATTTCAAATGTCTAACTATCACGGTTCATGAGATACAGCCTGGAGACAGACGGCCAGCGGAGTCTTAGTAACAGGGTTGGTTAAGCATTGATAAATAAATAAATAAATAATAATTGTGATAAATTATTTTTTTGATTTGATTGATACGCCTTCTTGATTCTAAATATCATGCAGAAGGCACACGTTTTGATAATGAATTTGGGTTGCCTAATGCCTCTGATAGATGGTGTCGTCATCAGATCGGGCTCGTCTTAATACTTATTGGTGGACGATGCCTCCTTCATAAAAAGGAAAAAAATGATTTTGAGTTTGTGAAAAACTAGTTATGTCTCTGTGACGTTGCTGATCTGACTAATATAAAAGACCTATAAAAATACGCCACATAAAATCTACACTAATTGTAGAAATATTTCGCAAGAAAGATACACAGAATTGTGCCGGCCGGCGAAGATCACCCACTGCCTGTGACGTACTTCCCTCTTGAAGGGGTTGCAGGTGCACCTGAAGGATTTTATGTTTGGCATTTGAGGGTTTATCGGTTGAATATTTTCTTTTCGAGAAAACCGCGATCTGCCATAATATTAGATTTTGGTCAATTAATATAAATTTTAAATCCGGAATTGGCTATTTACACGCCAACTATCCACTGTCCCGTTTTACCCTTTGGGTACGGAAAAATACCTACTTAATAATTACTTTTTAAATTAAGTAATTTATTATAGGTTTAATCATTTAATTTTACTAGAAATCTTATGAAACCTATCTTCAATTACAACATGATAATATTTAGATATTAGAATTTGTTTCATTAAAACAAATGCAAGCAAATTAAGTGCATGCAAAAAATATTAAATAGATATTTATCATAGATTTGTATACGTAGATATCCCAAGATAAATAGTTAACAAGAAAGTTCCTTCCTTTACGAACTATGGGAACGATACATCATAATTTCGTTGGTATACATTGTACTAAATCTCCATCAAACAGTAACCCTACTCGTGTCAGTATAACGGGCCGAGGTCTTTGTTATCAGCTACAGTACCGTTAACTATACGCTGTAACGTTTAATTTAATAATGAAGCTTGCTATTCGGAGCATTTAGCCCTTCGTGTATATCTTAACTAAATATAATAAATTGTCTTCGTCCGGAATATGGTAATACTACCATATCTATATATCTACTATAAATAGGCAAATACAAAATAGTTTGGTAGGTACCATTTTCTCTATTGTCAATCGTTTTATTTTGTTTAGTTGCTATACTGGGACATTATTCCTCACACATGGCCATCTGACCCCAAACTAAACAGAGCTTGTACTATGGAAGCTATAGCTTTATTATTTATTTTTATTTTAAATAAATAAAATTAATTGGTAAAGCCACAGCAAAGCGTGGCCGGGTTTAGCTAGTATATATGAAAATGAAAATGAAAATATTTTTTATTCAAATAGGCCTTCACAAGCACTTATGAATAGTCTGACTCTAACGCACGGTTCGGAAAAGGTTGCTTTTACTGAGAAGAGCCGGCAAGAAACTCAGCAATTACTCTTTTCAAAACCAGTTATGGATAGATATACTACTTCATCACAATAGCAAAAATGTAACACATCACAAATTATTCTCATACATGTAGGACACGTTGACATCGCGTGATGCGTGACAGATTTAGATAATGTTATATGAGCAAAAACACCATCAACACAGAGATACTAACAATAACTACTTAGCTGAATTCATTAGCACACCCTCTATTTTGCTATACAAATGTATAGGTATGAGGTATATCAAAAGAGGGTTTAATTCACAGTTACTTCACTACAACGGCTGCCGTAGTAATTATTCGTACTACTAATCCAGTAATCTAAAGTATCCGACTCCATGGTCAAACAAAGGTTTTTGGACCGTACTCACGCGTCATAATCTCTGGCAATTGTGTTTCACCAAATCTGGAATGTTGTCATTGCCGGCATTAGTTGTGGAAGCCCTGGAATTTATTTCGGACTCCTAAATTGTATGCCGTCCACATATTTTTATTTTTTGTGTGAATGGATTATAACATTAGTATTAAGACATTTATGTATACTAGGTGGTTTATGACAATAATAGATATTAAATAAGGACAATTTCAGTAATTATTCAGTACTTCGTCCTGCTCCGCGGTTTCACCCGCGTTCCCGAGGGATCTTATGTTTTCCCGCGATAAAAAGTTATTCCAGATTAAGTTAAGATTTTTTATGCGTGATTGAACATCCAAACATATACAAAATTTCACATTTATAATATTAGAAGGATTAGTTTCTGGTATGTAGGTAACACTTAACTGATTATGTAACACTGATAAATATATGTGAAACATATAAACTCAATAAAATTCGTTTACGCCATACTACTACTTAGTAGTTACAACAGCTCCAACAAAACCCAACCTTTCAACTTGTATTCGTCTATAAATCAAGGTATTTCCGACAATAAACGCAGCTAGCTATTCCAAGACAAGTTTATCTCGGATATATTGTTCCTTGCTCTAGTCGGATTATTACGGAAGCTTTTGTTTGAAGTGAATCCTAATTATAAATTCCTTTGATATGCATTTGAACAGTTAATACTTACTACGACAATGATTACCAAGCTATGCTATGTATTTCTAAATCAGGTACAAATTAATTTTATGATATTTAAGATTGTTCCTTTATCGTGGATCTTTAAGCTGACTCCAGCGTCTGCACCCGCGATCTCAGGATAAATACTATCCTTCATTTATCTCTAATACTCAGATCAGCAAAATTTCATCAAAATCTGCTCCTGTAGATTAACAAAAAAAAAAGTGCGTGTCGGGCCAAGCGCAATGTACTTACCCATCACAATAATTATAGACAAAAGAGGTCTTTTTGTTACACATTATTAAGTAAAAGTCTAATAATTTTCAATAGAATTTGTACGAAATTTTTACTTTTCCAAGTACATTTTATAAGTTGGGCTATAACTCGTAAACTTGTAAATCCTACTTAGCTGTGATAGTTTTCCTTTTAAGTTAGTTATATATACTACTACTTACCGTGATTTTTTTCACATATATCCAAAAACAACCATTTAACTGGCAGGGGGGGGGCACTTGACTCAAACAAAAATGAGCACTTTATAGCTTAATATTTCACAAACGGATCCCTGAATCGAAAAGTTGGTAAGCACACAAAGTGTGATATGTTCACAAATATAACGTCAAAATTACATGTCACAAAGGTGGTCATTTAAAGAGTTTAAAGGCGATTACTTTTTTATTTATGTATGTAGGTGCCTATATATTATACCTACCAGTTGATTTGTTGAATGTACCTACGAATACAAAATACGTTGCTAAAATATTGAAGATCACTTCAAGATCACAAATTTTATTTTTAAAAATCTAACGAAATACAAACCAGCTTATGTGTAGGTACCTTGTTATTTCCCAAATCTTTAGATCTGAAGTATATAATTGTATAGGCAGGTATCTTTATTGCTCATGGTATGAAAAGCTGAAATTGAACGAGAAAATTAGGTAGAAAGAAAGCATGATTGCCAGAAGGTATTGTGCATAAAATGCCGTCAGTTTGTATTCGTGTTCCTGTCATGCTTAATTTATATTGCTCTACTTTATTCATGACTGCCTGTTTACGAACTACAACATTTGTATAATTATATTCATTTAAATTCCTAGAAATTCGTAAATTTAAGGTTTATAGGTACTATTTTCATCATCATTCCCATAGTAAATTAATTAAAAAGTAAGTTGGTAAGTACATTTTTTTGACCCAGATTTTTCTTATATTTATGCATTATAATTCCCGTTGATAGTGTATAATTCAACAATTTTTGATGATAAGTGTATAATTTTCTAATCAACGTGGTGACGTAAAATTGCACCAAATTTCTTGAAAAGGGTTTACCTAAAATCGTATGTGTGGTTATTTTATCGTAGAAGGCGGCCCCCAGGGTGGTCTTTTATTAAAATATATAGAAGGAGATCCCTGAATAAGGCATAACGAGACGAGTCGGGCTTGTGATGAAAGGACGCCCTGCGACCGACCTAATGAATAATAATTGTTGACAGCAATGTCGCTCGAGACAATCTGCGCAATAGAAAATTATGCTCTTCAAAGGTGTGAACATTTGATAATGGAATTTGTAAAAGCCTACTTGACAAAGGAAATAGGATATCATAGATACTTCTTGTCATATTTCAAATAATAAACAAAGACAAAACACTGTCGTATAAAGTATTATTGGAATGTTCAGAACTTTAATCGTTACAGATCTAGT
Organism: Tetheella fluctuosa; assembly: GCA_951216915.1. NCBI lineage: Eukaryota > Metazoa > Arthropoda > Insecta > Lepidoptera > Drepanidae > Tetheella > Tetheella fluctuosa. Next base: position 6,723,822 of record OX578222.1, on the reverse strand, counting down.
TTTTATGCTCGCTATATCACCATAGTAAAACATGAATAAAACAGAACTAATAACACACAATAAATCAATTATAAAAACTATTGTGAATTACCATTTTATTTTTAATTTTTGGAAGAAATAAAAATCTAAATAATTTACCAAACTTAATAAATATTTTTTTTTTCATTGTTTCGTGTTCTATTCAAAGAACATTATTTACCTTCGTCATTATGGCGAGTATACCTGCCCATATTTAATCAATGTTCATAGCAAGTATCTAATATGTATTGAGGTCAATATTTATAGACACTAGTCACTGACATACAACAGTTCTAAATTATACCGATGTTTGGTTGATACATCTATTCTAGAGTCTAGCCCGTTCCCTTCCAGCACAGACGGGATCAATACAATATGCTATTTTAAAAACGTCCTAGATATAAATTCAGCTCACGGTAACATCTGAATCCTTCCCAACTCCACTGTCTCTCTACTTTGTAAAGCAACGACGGCTCCGCATACCTCCATAATGTAAAAACTTTAACTTGCCAATTTTCACCAAACTCTGTTTTATTTCCAGACGAAATATAATATCTTATACCGTAAATAAAAAACCGGCCAAGTGCGAGTCGGACTCGCGCACCGAGGGTTCCGTACAAACTTCGTCCATCGTTTGTCTATCACGGGAAATGCACAATTTTATTTATTTACCTTATTTGAGGTTGTTGCCAATTAAGTTAGACCCCTAAATTGTATCAACTCAGAGGTCTTTATTAATTGGCGTATCTATGTATGTATGGGGACACCCTTTAATTTTCAACTTTTTTTTGCTTATTACCAAATTTCGTGATTCTAGGTCAACGGGAACTACCACAAAACAAATAAAAGGGGAAAAAAACGCATTTGTTGTATGGGAGCCACCCTTAAATATTTATTTTATTTTGTTTTTAGTATTTGTTGTTATAGCGGCAACAGAAATACATAATTTGTGAAAATTTCAACTGTCTAGCTATCGCGGTTCTTGAGATACAGCCTGGAGATAGACAGACGGACGGACAGACGGACGGACAGACAGCGAAGTCTTAGTAATAGGGTCCCGTTTTTACCCTTTGGGAACGGAACCCTAAAAAAGTATATCAGAAAAACAGACATAATATTTTTTTTTGGAAACAATTTTAGCAGCCCTAGTATCGAGTACTTAGGTACTTTTTCGTGTGTTGGTTATACATTCACAAATTTTGTTTCGTTTATATCGTTTTTATCAGCTGAAGCAGAAAAAGAATCAATTTTTTATTATTTTATTCCTTTATTGGGTTAATATCTCATTGTACAACAAACTGTAGATACCTATTTTACTCGTATTGTATGGCTTTGTTAATTTACTTCAAACCACTGAAAAATCAAAGTTCAACTAGACTAAAGATAGCATGATTGTCATACGGTACCGCGAGCTTAAACAAACGAATTCATACTTATACATTAGGCTTATTTTCCGCGAAAAATGCAAATTATTCAAGTCCCTAACAGAGAGTAATAAACTTAACTAAATCCGACATGCCTTCACATTTGTTAACCTTGTCGGTATATTTACATTTTGAGTTGCCCAATATTTACACATCTACTTGCAAGCTAAGTTAAATAAAATTATGATTTGGATGATTACCGCCTTTCTTTTTTACTTTTATTTCATTTGATTTATTTGTAGAATACAGTCACGCTTGTTAAAATATTTACTTAAGTAGCCATGTAATTGACGAATTGGCTCCCAGCTTAGCATAAAGTTGAGCATAATATACAAACAGTACTGATTTTTGGCTGCGACTATCCGAGTGATAATTACGCTTATAATACTCGTTGGATAATCCTTCCTACTGAATACATAATTAAATTGACGGGTGCAATAAAATAAAATTTTATTTTTTTGTTGGACCGCGGTCCCCAGGCACGATGACCCAGCCGGAAGATTTTCCCTTTTCAATGAAGGAGTCTACCACCTTACTCCTCCATATTGGTGACCCCGATGTGATTGAAATTTCCATCTCCATCACATTCCAAGCCACTCCACACCTGGTCTCAGCTCAGTCACACAGCAAGCCAGCTTCACCTCAAGCAGTTCCAATGCAGCCGACACACCGTGCTACCTGGTCCTGCAAGGCTCACCTCACACAACGACAGCACTCATCACCCGCACAGTCCACCGCAGCTAGGGTTGCCAGATACAGGCATTTTATTTCCGGGACAATTCGAGGGTTAAGAATTCGGTCGGTACGAAAATAGATCATTATTTTTGTAAATCGCTTTACTTGTAATATTTAACAAACATAAACATTTACATTACATTTACAACAATTATATCTATGGTAATAATAAACATTATCACCTTTCAAGTTCATTGGTCAATGGGAAGTTAAAAAAATATTTTGTTATCTATTATTTTTAAAACAAAAATCCAGTACTTATCTACTCAAAAAGTTCTAAACATCGATACCCCACTCGATGGGGTAGGTAAACATTTATTTTTCGCGACCCCATTTACCTCTCCCTCAAAATATTTTTGACAATTTTTATGGCTTTGGGTCAACAAAATGCTTAATTGCTTAAAGGTACTGTGTAAATTTGAAGATATAGTTCCAACTGTTTGACTGTAAAACCTGTGTGACAGACGCATCAAACACGCAGTGACTATTCTCTGTCTCACTCGTGCAACTCAGTAATCAGAAGTTCACGAGTGAGACAGAGAATAGTCACTGCGTAATTTCACCGTCGAGTTTAAGTTCAGAATAGCATAGCTAAACCCTAAAAACTAACTAACTACATTACTCATACAACGCAGTGTATTTAAAAATATTAAAACACAAACGTCTGTAGTAAAACATAACGTGAAATTATTAAGGCAAATTATATGCAAGTAGCGCATCGTACATACTCTACTCGTAACATAATGAAAAAAAAAACTAGTGGCAGCCTAGGTATTCGAAATCCGGGACTATATAGTGTAATTCCTGGACACGGGACAAGACTCGTAATTCCGGGACAATCCCGGATTTCCCGGCCATCTGGCAACCCTAACCGCAGCACACGTCCGGATCTTCATCGGCCGGCTCTCCTCTCTCCGGGCGTGGCAATCTTCCCTTTTCAATGGAGGAGTCTACCACCTTGCTGCTCCATAGTTTCATATACCAAACGACAATATTATGAAGCTTTGTATGTTCCAGCAGACCTATATCTATAGGCATAGGATATATATATACCTAAATTGATAATATCATTTATTTAATCTCATAGCAGTTTAACACGCAAAATAATCAAAATAATACCGTGTGCTCAAATAAAATACTTACCAACACGTAAAATGCTAAACATTAATAACGTAGCTCCGTGAATCGATCGGTTTTATTATTTAATAATCAGGCTCAAGTCATTTCGTTGCGAGTCCGTTAATGGCCCTCCGTGTAAATACAAACTTACTTACTCAAATTTAAAATTTATAACTTTTCCTTGTTTTTTAATTTACTGTGGAAGGTACCTTTTGACTTTAGAGTATCTTTTTAGCTTTATTACAGCAAGTACGTTAACGAGTGCCTGCTAGAGATGAGGTCAGGGGAAACTAAGTAAACACTGGGGCTGTTTGACGCAAGACAAATAAAATAGCTTTAGGTACTTTATGTCTTATGAATTATATTTTTATTTGTATCATTGTTAATAAAATACTTTCAAATTAACAGTATAATGATATAAAAGGTAATTAAGACATTCACAAGTAATAACAGGTATGAATAACGATATCCAAATTGATATTCCATTTTGCGTTCCATTTTATGACACTAACAACATTCTCTGCCAAGGGGAGTATCAATAAACACGCAAAATATTTTATGCACACATAAAACAAGATTAAAACTATTGTATTTTACGTACAATTACGAGTTATGTTTACTTTCCGTCACTATAACGCAAAAATATAGCAGGAAATATTTTATGTGTTACGTCAGATGGGTAATAAAATCGCAAAATATTATACCAACTTTTTAACTTTTGAATTCGAATTGCCCTTTTGTTGGCGCTACGAGCTTCACTTGCCATCACGCAGTGGATTTGCAAATGCTACGACTGCTACGAAACCCATGTAGAGCATACAGAACCTGCACTGCTACAAGTATACTACGAAAGCAATTATAAATCGACGAAAATAGGTGCCACGAACACTGACATAACATTATTATGTTTTTATCTTCTATTGTAGGAAATTATATATTTATAACACAAATCAAGATTTTGGTTACCTGCGGGGAGCTCGATCTCGACTGGAGTAATTTACACTATCATAATATACAAATTCCCTAGTCAACCCGGGTTAAGAATATATAATATTCTCTGGAAAAGAGCTAGTTTAAGTTAAGACTATAATATTTAGATAAAATTATTTATCTAGATTATTATGGAAAGGCAAAGAATTCATCCAATTATTGAAAGCATATCAGTAAAAACAAATTAGCATAATTAGGAATTATTGATCTTGATAGAGATCGATCACAGGATCGTGATTGTGTTTGTCTGTGAACATGACAATTATGTTTTATATTTTAAATCTGCGGTTTCATCCATAATTATTTATAGTTATAAAGGCTTATTTACTTCTGTAGGAATTCTCTTTGAGAAGTAGGTAGGCCGCTGTAAAAACATTGTTTTGCTAAAGAAATGTTAAGTTCTGAAATGCACTCGCCCCACGAGTATCTTTCAGCCTGAAATGGCTGAAAGAGATGCTTCTCGACAGTCGCTTTGTTTTTCTTCCTGAACAGTCGTATGACTATTCACTTGAGACGAGAAATATCAGGCTCGTATATGAAAAAAAATAGTAAGCTTTTAATCTTTTTCCGCGGCATTCTTCCGGTTTTCCTGACAATTAAATTTTGGCTTTTAAAATCTTACAGTAACTATTATTATATTATACATTTTGTTAGGTACATACTACATAATTATTTTACAGAAAGTTAATTTGCTATTTACTTTCTGTATTCTACCAGTAGACCCAGATCTATAAAAGTATGTATAATGTTTATGTTATAATAATATAAGTGTATTGTGCAAATTTAATTAAAATTTCCCAAGGTTTGCCAACAAAATTATTCGTTAATACTGAGTTAATCGCTTAAACCATTAAAATTTTCCTCGACTCTATGTTGCTGATGTTTCCATGTAAATACCAATCAACAAATTGAAATTTGTCCGTTAATTTATACAAAAATCATTAACGTCAGCATATCGAAATATATTGCAAATTTATCAGTCGTATTTCGGAAAATTATTGTTGAATTGTTTTTGTGTGTATGATATGTCTCTAATAAAAAATAAGGCATCAAAATCTATCACACGAAACCCAAGTTTCCACACATTCCTTCGTAATTCTTAAAGCAAAAGTAAACAATATATTGTACCCAAAGAGAATAGTCGTGCATCACATTAAATTGGATAAACCAATTACTGATAGTTGGCGCCACAACGGGTTACCATTGAATATTAAATTTAATGGCCACAAACAATGGTTTATAACAACTATACAAAGCAATAAATTTACACGATAGGCGGTTGTCTGAATAAATGAAATACAAATACAGACCAATTATATATATATATATATTTGGCGTGGTTGGTAAGATACCCTATCTATCACGCCGCAGGTCGTGGGTTCGATTCCCACTCAGGACAAATATTTGTGTGCATGAACATGTCTGTTTGTCCTGTGTCTGGGTGTAATTATCTATATATGTATGTATTTACAAAAGAAAAGTAGTATATGTAGTATATCAGTTATCTGGCTCCCATAGTACAAGCTCTGCTTAGTTTGGGGTCAGATGGCCGTGTGTGAGGAATAATGTCCCAGAATATAATGTCCCAGAATATCTATATTTGTACTAATATCATAAAAAGAGAAACTGACTGACTGACAGATCAACGCACAGCTCAAACCGCAGGTACTAGAAACATGAACTTTTGCACACTTAAATACACTATAAAGAAAGTTTTGAAGGAAAAAGCTTATTACAAGGAAGCTCATTATGCACCTGCACAGGTGCACCTTGCATAATGTTTCTTTATCATATATATACTGGGTGATTTTGTTATCACTGGCAATACTTGCAAGGGTGGAAGTACTCATCAAAATGAACAACTTTTATTATGGGACTAACTGTGAAATCATGAAAAAATTATCAGCTGTTCCATACAAAAGTTCAATACCTACTCGACCAAAATGTATGAAGCAACCATATTATTTTTCGCGATATCAGAGTTAGCCCTATAGTAAAAGTTGTTCACATTGATGAGTACTTCCACCCCTGCAAGTATTGCCAGTGATAATAAAATCACCCTGGATATATATTTTTTTTAGTTTTAGCCATTGGCGTATTCGCTGTTAATTAATAAGAACTTGTTTGCGTTACATTTTATTATTTGCTTTATATTGGTATTTTTCGTTTTGTTTTAATTGCATATTGTATTGTACATTTTGCTGTTCTTGAAAAAATATAGCCAATAGTCGGATAATTATAAAAAAAATATAATAAAAAAATGTAACCTTGCTGAGTTTCTTGCCGGTTCTTCTCAGTTGAAGGCTGACTTCCGAACCGGTGGTGGCTTCAGTAAATTCGACCTTCATAAGTGCCCTCCTAGGGCCCAAACTGAATAAATGGCTTTGACTTTGACTATGGGTTTTCCAAAATTATGCTCAGCGGTGCTATCCCCGCTGGGGACGTCAGAGAAACCAACTACTACTTCTCCAGAATGATGCCTGTAAGCTCAATGTACTACCGTACATCTACCATTTCCTACAGCAGGGCTCTCATCCTTAGGTACTTAAACTTTGTTAATTTTAATAGTTTCCATTTAAATAAATTTAGCTACATGTGTCCAGTTTTGTTCAGGAATAATTATAACATTACCAGTTATTGTTGATATACGAAAATCTTTTAGGAGAATTGTAGATGTTTACATAAGTATTAGTTTACTAGGTTTTTATAGTTCTGTTTACATGTCTGTGTTCCATAAATTATTATTTAACATTATGTTAGCCAGACAAATAAGATAGTTCAAGATTTCGGCAAACTCTATGATTATTTGTAGGTTTTATTCAGGCCCGTAAATTTCCACAAAAGTAGATACCTATCTTATGCTAATTATATTATTCAATGACCTGTTGTTTTGTTTTATTGAACTTTGATGAATACCTACTTCAAACTCAATTTCAGATTTTATTTTTTACATTTTTTCCTATAGGTACCATTCATGGATAATCAAAACCAACATGTGATAATCTTATACATAGAAATGTATCTACTACCTACACCTAGATCAGAAGATATTAAAACAAGGTGATTGGATATTATGTATGTATAAGTATTGATATAAGTACCTAATTAAAGAAGCAAACCGCTTGCCAAGTTGGTCAGACTGTCCGTGACCGTTTTGTCCACGTACATAATATACCTATAGCTTGGAATCGCTTCTTTTCCTGTTTTTATGTGGTTTCATAAGCATTTTATTATTACGACAACGGCAAAATACAGAAAATGGAAGTACCTATCAGTAAAATCTCTGTATAAACATGTTTTATAAATATATCAAGCCATGAGCGTGATGTGATTAAAATAAATTCATTAATAACCACTCCGTTATGTTAGTAATATTGGCAATCTCCACCGGATTTCCTGACGTGGAACTGCATGCATATCTGGTCCAATGTCTAATGTGCAAAAAATGTATCAACCGAGGATTTATACTATACAACTACTCATTATTTTGTGATTTTGCTTCCTAACTGGGCGTTTATTACATCTAATCCTAGTTTTCTACAAACATATATCGTAGCAATACATTATGTTAGTCAGTACGTAACGTGAAGGGATTTTACAGTATCAAATGTTACCAAGCAACGTCTGGATTCCAGATTCTGGAACAAAGTCACGGATTTAAGTCGGCTTTAAGTTTCATGTCGAAGCAGCGGTTCAAATTGGGATTACATAAGATAAAACTTCTGTAATACCTTTTTGAACATAATTTTTCACATAAGTACCTAAGTATAGCTACACTTTTTATTAAAACGACATTATATTTAACTATCAGTAAAACAAAATAAATATAATATGACTCTATCATTTTTCCATGAGAAGGGTGTTGGGATAAAGTTGAAAGGTATGTTCTATATTTCATGTTGTATATAATATTGACTAGGTAACTACATCGAACGTAGGTATAACGTAAAGTGTATGGCTAAACGTTTGTGTGAACTTCAACTCTTATTTTCTCCGCTATAAATAATAAATGACCCTCCAGATCTTTACCTATCTCAAGCGAATAGGCTCCTTATGCATACTGATAAGTCGAAAGGGGTAGGTAGTCTTATGTGACCAAAGCCGTGTAGGTACAGCTCATGGCCGTTCGTTGTAGAAATATATTATGACCTATATACAGTATTGCGGACATCCCTGCGCTGACTGGACTGAATATGACGACATAATTTAAAATTAAGAAAACAATATTTTAAATTAAAAACCATCCTCGCCGGCAGCATTCACCTACTGTAATGAGCTTTTAACGTCGAATATTCTGGTAGTGAGGACTTTGAACCGAGAGTTGTAGGTATCGTGTAAGATAATAAGATCCAATTTTTTTGTCACTTAACAATATAAATATTCGATGACCATCTATCGGAATTGGAACGAACCGCATGAACGAACGCAAAACGCGGTACAATTTCAGCGCTCACACGTAAATAAGTGAAACATTATTTTCGGGCCATCGAGCTTAATGTAACACTCGTAAAAGATGGGACAAGAAGCAAAAAGCCAGTTCTCATTCGCCACGGGTCGATGCTTACTTGAAAGCCTGTGAGAGTAAATAACTGGCAGTATTGTTATAACCTCGCTTTTCTGAGTGGGTTCACTAGCGTATGTCGTCGGTTTCAATGTTACAGGAAAAAAGGCCCAAAATCGATATTTATCATTTATTTCAATAAATTTTGCAATTTAAAATTTCCATTTCCCAATTTGAACATAGCATGACTCTCAACGTCTCAAACTACTCTAAGGACCATATAAATGTAGGTACTATTGCAATTAAATTTTCAGTTGAATGGTTTTTATCCTGGAATATTTTTCACACACGGCCACTTGAACTTGAAGAGCATGAACTATGAAAACCAGATTGATACCTATACTTACAACTTTTTACAAAGTTATTTCAATGAACACACCTATATGATTTGTGTAGCTCCAATCAGCTTACAATACTTACAAAAATACGTGTGGCAATCGGGGACTGCCGCGGTAAAGCTATTGCATAGCAATTATAATTATTTGTTTATTTTTTATTTATGCAGTATTTTTTTTTCTTTGATATTAATTCAAGTTATACCTACTTTTTGAGCGTGGTGACCGATAAGAAAACTTTTTTTTTATTGATTAAATGAGAATTTAATATCGTTTATAATATTTTATTATCTTACAATACATGTAGGTTATTCAGGATTTTTTATCATTGAAACTATAGGTTTATGGTAACTGAAATAAGAAACATAACTTTGAGACTTGATATCCTCTAAATATCTGGAAAATACCGCGTCAATGGTGGTCCCATATTTTGTTGTGGATTCTTAATAGTTAAACAACGGAAAACAAAAATAATAGGCTTTCAATAAAGGCTCATTTACACACTGAGAACACTGTGTCATCTCATGATTAGGCTGTATGGGCTAGAACCCTTTGCCTTCCCGAAATAAGGGAAAACAAAAGAAAACACTGATACTGACTGACAGGGATGCGTTCATTGAAAATATGGCGGTACTGTGCTCGGCCAATATGGCGACTGCCATTTGCACCATTAGAATTTAACAAAATACTCGACAATCCGAATTTTGCGGATATATGTTGTCGACTCGAATTTTTTTTTTTTATGTTTTATTATTCAGCTAAGGTTTCAATCGAGTCACGCTCGGCCGAGCTACATGGTAGGCGGAGTGGGGGGTTTTAGGTTTTTTTCGATACGGAATTTCTTGATTCGGTCGCCGCGCTCAAAGCCCGCGATAAAAGCTATCATCATCATCATCTCAGCCGCAAGACGTCCACTGCTGGTATAAAAGCTATACAATAGCTTAAAAAACCCACAAGACATTTTCGATCACTTTTTTACACCACTTTTTTTTAGATGATAGATTTTTCTATGTGGGTTACATTCTCCTATCAGTAAAGAGCTCAAAATGAAACTCAAATTAATCATCTACCTGCACTCATATACATTTATGTTTACATACTTTAACAAGGTAGGTACCTAATTGGTGCTTTTCTCGGTTAATTTAAGCTGAAACGGAAAGGGTGCGGGCCGACGATTTATTTCTATGTTATGGTTCTGCGACCCCAATTAATTCGTAAATCGTTTTTATGTCGAGACATAAAATAATTTATAATGGAGAATAAAAAACTTTACTATGTAAATGGTACATCCTTTTATATCATAGTAGTTCCCGCCACGCGGTTAGACCCGCGTTCCCCTTAGAGATTGAATATTAGAAAATCCTTTTTTAGTACCTACAGCCTTACGTTACAAAAGGTAGGTACCTATATTTTATGGTTCTATGACCAGAAGTCAATCCATTAGTCAGGACTTGTTCTTTTATATATACCTACCTTTTATAATATATACCTACTTTTATGTAAATATGTTAAACATCATTGGGTAAGTCACGTTTCACAATCCGCACACAATATTGGTTAGGCACTCGCATAACCTACGCAGTCACGATTTTCAGCGATATTTATAAAGCTCGTTTACACCGAGCCTGAGAAAAGTGGGAATATCAAAACGTATAATACTTATCTAACACGCCCGTTGATTAGTGGGTGAAAACATTACGTATTCTGCGGTCGGTCTGTTTGCTTTCATAATAGGGACCGTGTCCCATTTATTATTTTCTCACAATATTATGTTCCTCTGAAACAACCCCAATTAAGTGAGACACAGAAATCTCTGTAGAAAGCGTTTATGAGCGCTGACAAGCTCACATTGCATTTACTTGCTACATGTACAGGTACTATAGAATACTTGAACGCTTCCATTAGAATTTAAAAAAGAAGACTGGTTTAGCTTTCACATTATAGAAATTGTGTTACATCGTGCTATCTATTTCAACATCCTTGTTTATATATTTATGCGGAACACCTCAATATCTTGCGGAAGGGAACAATAACAAAACCTTGATAACGTTAAAAATACTGCGTATATTTTCTACTCACAATAGAGCCAGTGAGGCGCGCAAGTAGGGATTATTTTTATCCTAAAGGAGTCATAAAACTGGCAGAGGCAATAACATATTTTCTGAAATAAAATTAATTCCACAAAAAAAAGATTTAAATAATTGTTACAATGTAAATCAACATAACGTATTTCCTGAGGTGAAAAATTTAAGCTGTTCATAATACACTCATACAATATATAGGTATAACACAAGAGCGGTCAAGGCGCTGACAACAGCTAAATGGCCTTGAGAAATTGAAATTTTAGCCACGCCCCTCTACATCCCCAATATATATAGCACGTATAGCACAGCATAGCGCCACACACGAAGACGCGGTAAAACGGTGCACTTTTTCGGCCATCATCCAAACAATAAACAAGTACAAATATATCTATGAAACTAACACAACTAGATGGCGCTATTATTGATAGTATAAATATGTAATTACAACTAGCTATAAAGAAATAGTAATAACCGAGTTCTCAATATATTTTAACCTAGTTTTGTAACTTTTCTATTTTATTTCCATCTTTCACACCAATAGTATGTACCTACTAATTTTAATGAAACCGCTTCTCTTATCATTTTATATTCGCGTCGCCCGTGTGGATGTATAAATGTTTTTTAATAAGAAATATGAATGAAGAAAATAATGTACAAAATTCAAAATATATAGCTAGGTTTCATTTTTAGAAAACGTCGTTTTACCGTGTTTTCAATCAATGAGAAACTGCTACAATTTCATTAGAAAACAAAAGTAAATTTCGCTGCTATCTATAAGTGACTAATAGCTCAGGTGGGAGATCGTGCGATCCTTGAACTAGATGTCCACGGATCGAGTCCTGTTGGCGACTTATGTTTGATTACTTTTTCGATATGATTCATCCTACTTTTGTAACTTTTTCATCTTTCACACCATTATTTACAATAGTACCACAGCGTAACAAGTCATACAGTGGTTTATCGCGTTTGAAGTCACGCGAAATGCCGCTTTTGTGTAGACATTCGTCATTATTCGTAGTATGTGTATGTAGAACTAATACCTAACATATTTTTTATTGTTTATGACCTTTAATAATATAATAGGATACCAAAATAAAAAAAATGAGAGAGAGAAATACTGAGATACTTATTCTTTTAAAAACTACAAATGCGAAACTGAAAGGTATTTTCAACATTTGGATTTACTAATTTTCAGATTGCGATTGTTGAATTTGACGATGTAGTCAATTCTCATACGTAGAAATAATTTTAATAAAAATTCAGACGGGAAGCAGGACCATGGTCTTGTATTAAAATTAATGTTCTTTAGCTGTTGATATAATTGACTTCTAATATTATTTCCAACAAACGTTGTAAAAGTTGTCTGTAAAGTGTCTTCTAATTTTTGGCAGTACGTTAAAATACTAATACATAATAGTTTGCTAGTAGTTAAATTAGGTCGCGCAGAGATATCACTACTCCATATTCGTAATCGGCACCCCTGAAAACCATGAAAACGATATCCATATTGATTTTATTTAAAAATTCACGTCCGCCATCTTGAATCTCGAAATATGTTATATATTCGTAATTGGCACCCCCGAAAACCATGGAAACGATATCCATATACATAGATGTTATTTAATAATTCGCGTCCGCCATCTTGAATCACGAAATATGTTATATATTCGTAATCAACACCCCCGAAAACCATGGAAACGATACCCATGTACATAGATGTTATTTAATAATTCGCGTCCACCATCTTGAATCACGAAATATGTTATATATTCGTAATCAGCACCCCCGAAAACCATGGAAACGATACCCTTATACATAGATGTTATTTAATAATTCGCGTCCGCCATCTTGAATCACGAAATATGTTATATATTCGTAATCGGCACCCCCGAAAACCATAGAAACGATTCCCATATAGATTTTATTTAATGATTCGCGTCCGCCATCTTGAATCTCGAAATATGTTATATATTCGTAATCGGCACCTCCGAAAACCATGGAAACGATACCCATATTGTTTTTTTTTTTTAATTTGCGTCCACCATCTTGGATCTCGAAATATGTTATATATTCGTAATAAGCACCCCCGAAAACCATGGAAACGATACCCATATAGATTTTACTTAATAATTCGCCTCATAATTGTACAAAATTCAAAATATATAGCTAGGTTTCATTTTGTCGTTTTACCGTGTTTTCATTCAATGAGAAACTGCTACATTTTCATTAGTATACGAAAGTAAATTTCGCCTCTATCTTTAAGTAATTAATAGCTCAGGCGGGAGATCGTGCGATCTCAAACCAGAAGTCCGCGGTTCGAATCCAGATGATGTCTCCAATTTCATATATTAATTTCCTCTTTTTCAAGTTCCTTCTTTTGTTTACCAAAATAAAAAGTATAATATACCAGCACAACTTAATCATCCAGGTACTTTACATTCATTATAAAACATGGTGTCATCACATGGATTTGAACACACACATCCAAGTAGTTATAGGTTCTTGACCTATAACCAGGACCGCTGAGCTAACAATGACTTGACCTATGTGATGAAAATAAGAATCTTTCTCGGTCAGTGATGCGGCACGACAAATTTTATTCCCAATGCATGAAAGATTAAAAAAATAATCAGTTATTATGCCCTTTTTGTGGTAAGTAAATCTTTAGTTTGAATACCTACTTTTTTATGCGAAATAATACGACGAGATCATATTGTAAAAATTATGTAATGCAATTCATTTTCCCTCCAAATATTGTCATTTAATTTGATAAAAAATTCAATAAAAAGTTATAATGTGAATAGGCTGAATACATTCATAAATTACACTGCAATCTAGCGGCAGTGATATGACGCTTTGACAAACACAAGTATTTGTTTACTTTTATCATTGTCAATCACTGTGAAATAAATTGCTTACTACCTTACTTTATTCATCAGGCATTGCACATTTTTTTTAAAAGATATTTTACCCATTTATGGATGATAATGTTGAAACCGCGCGCTCGGAAAAAAAGTGGTATAGATCCGTCTAGCAACGCGGATCGCCGCGGAATGCGAGTGAGGGCAAAGCAAAATACGCAAGTAACGTGACAGAAGAGTGTGGCATAATGTTGACTCCTCCCCCTAACTGCTCCGAATTAATAACGTAAGCGACATTTATAAAAATAATTAATTATGTACAAATAAATTCCTTATTCCAAAAACTAACGAAATAAATCATTTTCTAATTATTCGAACAATATTAATGTAAAATATCACATCGAAAAATACTCATGTATAGGATAAATTTGGGAATTCCTTGATTTTCAGAGTTGTGTTTGGCAATTTTTTTTATCGAGGCAATGAAATGAAATCGTGTTTTGAGATTAATAAATTTGTCATTTATATCCTTGAGTATCGTGTATTTAAATTTCAATACCGTACATTTAGTAGGATTAATATAGGTTGGGTTGCAATAGAGAGACTTTAGCTGTTGTCAGCGCCTTAACCCTGTTAAAGCAATCGTAAAGTAGGTGAAAAAAATGTCGGGGTTCAAATAAAACTAATTAACGGCAATGTTCAACTTGTTGAGAGTCGTTCTGCCTAATTGACTCGGCTGAAAATTTTATACGTACATTCCCCAGTGTGATTGTGTAGCAAGTAGGTGAACCGGCTGCTCATCAAGCGAAGGCCGAAGAGCAGTGCGCAAAGTGTAGTCAAGTAAATTATTCAGCACATCTGTTCGCGCACATTCTCTGGGGAGCGCTCCTCTTAGCATCACCTTTTGGCATGTAGATTTCTGTGTTACTTTTTCTGATAATCAAGATTCGGTACGCCTTAAAGTCTTAGGTATAAATAAAAGAACGAAATTTACTTTGTGTTAATACGTACATTTAATTAATCTTACAATGAACCGTGTATGGTTTTAGTTTTTTTTTTATTTTGTATAGGCTTGTGTTTGACCACAATCTCACTATGGTAGGTGATGATGTGGCCGAAGGTGGTAAGCACACAAAGCCTATAAGGATCTGGCTCTCAAGTGAAGTTGCCGGAACACACCAATAGGTGTTTGGCGACAGATTTTCAACTTGAGGGTGTTAGCCAACAAGGCGGGTACTACAAAGTACCCTACCACCGTGCTATGGTTTCCTCTACGATGTTTTCCTTCACCGAACCGAAAGCTCAAGCTCATTATAGGATTCGAACCCACGACCTTCGCCGCGACGTCCGACGTCACTAAGTACCACTGAGCTATCATTGCCTTAAAAAATAAGGTGCCTTATTTTATACCAGCATTATTTTCAAAGTCTGTCTTGCTTAGATTTCTTATGCTTGCTACATTGACCCCATTTTACTCTGTTGCAATATTATGATTATCGATCTATGAGTTCTACGATTGTGGATAAGAACAAAGAAAGACGTTCATATTATCACGCAAACATAGTTGCTAACTGGCATACTTTAATAATGTCTAATGTAAGTGTATTGAAAATGAATTTTCTTACCAGAGCTCTCTATTGAGTTGCTTGATAAAAACACTCGGTTCGATAAACAGGCTGACACTCGTACAAATAGTGAATAAGCCACGAAATTGAACAATTCATATTCGATTGTATGTTCTGTGAGTTACTCGAATCTCATGTTTTTCAAGATGTACCTATCAGACTTGCAAATAGCCAACGGATTTAAAGGTATGCAAGTGGGGCATTGGATGAAATTTTGAAAAATATTACATGATATACCTATCACTAATTCCTATTGCTATTCACCTCAGCCTGAACTGTTTTTATTTATCAAAGGACATCAGGTATAGAAAAAATTACAAATATTTAACAAATTCGTAATAATATAACATGCATAACCCCAAAACAAATTATGAATGAAAATAAGAATGAATAAAAAATCCTTAATTTATATTAAGGCCAACAGACCATAATTCTACAAAATATTATGAATGTTAGTTTAGGAGTAGGTATGTTTACTACTCAATCATACCATAATCTGGATGGAATTTGGCACATAGATAGATGATACTCTGAAATAAAATATGAGACCTTTATGTCTTTGAAAAATATGACAACCTTCGGGAATGCGAATGGCATTATACTATTAGCTCTAAATAAAATAATAAAAAATATGGAGCAAAATATTATGAAATCGACCGATGCCAGTGTTAGCTTGACCTCACATTGACAGCTCACTAGTTTGGTTGGTCGACTAATCGATACTCACTACTACTTGTAGGTAACTCCTCACGTGATCATTTAAACATTGCGTATATAATAAGCAAAGAAATGGTATCCCAAAGTTGCCGATCAACAGATTTCCGCCATTCTTTGCACTACGGCACGTGACAGTTACTTAACCATATTAAGTTAAAAAGGTTAATCAATAAAATAAATACTCAATTAAATTTCAACGAGCGTTTTTATAGATCTACCTAATGATGAGTCGATTTCGTCGCAACTCTAGTGTTTGTCGACTCGGCGTCAACGTGTCCCCGCTCTAATGGATTGGATAGTTTTGACAGTTTGATTGACTATGATTTCGCGCGTTTTGGAAAAGTTGTGAAATTGTAATAAAGTATTGATATGTCCTGATTTCTTTAATTAATGCTAATAGTTCAGAAGTGCAATAAGAACTTACACGCGTAATATAAAATTTTGGCGATTTTTGTGTCGAAAACTCATGATTTGGTCTAAAACTTTAGGTGGCTTTGTATTGACTTGTAAACTTTTTCAAGTGCATATTTATGGTAATTATAATAAGTTGAGACAATATTAACACGTATGCATGACAATTTTAGATGCATATTAACCTATTTCATGTGTTGGAATAACAATAAAAGTGTTTAGTGTGCATTTATTAACATACCTAAAACTTTTGTGTGAGACTTGTTCGAGTAGCAATATAGGTAACTAAATGTGGTAAATACAAGCATCAGAAACAGTTGCATGCTTATTGGACTCCAATTTGGTGAGCTTGTTCCAAACTATACCTACTCTTAAGACTATTTTTGTTATTTTTTTATGTTTAATGAACATTAGTGAAAAGACACTTTAAATAATAGTAGTTACTAACAAAAAGAAGGTCAGAGAGTAGCCTTAAGGGCGGTTTTAATAACTATCTTAGTTATAATTTAACTAATTAGTTAATAGGCACTAACTTTATTTAATTATTTTACTTAAACCTAATACTTTAATTATAAAGTATAGTGTTGTTGATATATTACTTGTTTATAGTTAAATTTTGAGTAACTCTTTGACAATGGAACGTCATAAGAGGTATCGTGAACAGAGTAGCTCCTCATCTAGTTCTGACCGGGAACATGAGAGTACTTTTAAAAAGAAATTAAGACAAAAAGAGGATCGTATAGAGGCATTGGAAGGGTTAGTTAAAGAACTGAGGCAGACACGGAATTATCACAATAATCCATTGGTCACATCAGTAGCATCTACAGTCTCTCCATCCTCAACACCTTTGGCTGATAGCAACATCAAGAAATGCACTACCATCCGTTATGTAGGACGAAATGATGTTTTGCCTGAATTTGACCCCCAAGTATCTTCAGTGTCAATTGAACACTGGATTAGAAATTCTGAGAGTATTGCAAACATGTATGGATGGGATGAGAGAACATTAATTTGCAATGTTACATCCAAACTTCGCGGTTATGCAAAAGGGTGGTATGAGAGACAGGTATCTTATGATGTAAGCTGGGAAGATTGGAAAACACGTCTTATAAAAGCATTTCCATTTACTAAAAATAAATTGAGCCAAATTAGGGAACTTGTGAATAGGGTAAAAACTCCACAAGAGGACCCCATACAATTTTATTATGAAAAATTAGGCATAGGGATGTCCTGTGGAATGTCAGATGACTTGACCACAGAAGCAATTATTGGTACATTAGGTGACAAACTACTGGAGGTAGGTGCAGTGTCAGCTGGATGTCATGATTCTACTTCTTTGCTGAAGTATTTGGCTAGTGTTAAGACATCTACTGCTTTAAATCAAAATATAGAAAATATTGATTATAAAAATAGGCACAAAATAATAAAGTGTTTTTCTTGTGGAAGAAATGGACATAAGTCTAGAGTTTGTGGTAAGATACCACTAAAGAAAAATGACAAGAAGTGTCGGTTTTGTGAACGGCTAGGTCATGTGGAAGCAGATTGTTATAAGAAGAAAAACCAGAATAAACAGTGTACTTTTTGCAACTTAAAGGGTCACACAGTTGATGAATGCCGAAAGAAAGGTTACAAAACGGGATCACAGACTAAAAATGTTAAAAAGGTACAAAAGGAATGTGTTGATGATTCTGATGAGAAATATTTTAAGACTGTCTTAGTGAATGGTACATCAGCTAATGCATTTATAGATCTAGGTAGTTCTTGTAATATTATGATATTAAGTTTCTGTGAGCAACTCCAATTATCAATAAACAACAATGATTCAGTTGTCATTAAAGGATATGGCGATGCACTCACTATTCCATTAGGCAGTGTTACAGCTACATTGAAAGTTGATGGTGTGGAACGGTACACTCAATTCTATGTTGTACCAAACAGAGTTCAAGAGTATGATGTTTTAGTAGGACAGCCATATGTGGAGGCTCCTGGTATAGTAGTTGTCAAAACTGCTTCACAATTAAACATTTATGAGAATGATATGGCTTTGGAACTGACTGAACTTTGTGACAATTTAGATAAGATTCGGCTGTATCCTCAGGAAGACTATTGTTTAACACCTGGAATTCATAAAATAGTGGTGAATTGTGACCCAGTAGTAAGTGGTACGATGATATTAAAACATAGTGAACAAAGGGAGCCTATGTTTGAAAAAGATGTTATGGGTGAAGCGATAGAGAGTCAAGATGGATGTGCAGTTATAAAACTAATTAATAAAACTAATAGAATGATAGCAGTTAAAAGTGTAAATTGCATTGCTCGCGCTACATTATCAGAGTCTTTAGATGCCGATGAATCTCCCAAAGTAGGAAAACAGCTAACTACACAACAAAAGATACAGCTTACTAAAATGTTGGATAAATTTGAACATTGTTTTTCTGGAAATGGTATCGAATTGGGTAATTGCAACATTGAGATGACTATTAAACTAACACAGGATAAAGTGATCAATTACAAACCGTACAGAATGTCATTTTATGAGAAGGATGTAGTAAAAAATATTGTTGCTGAGTTGTTAGAGGCTGGTATTGTAGAGCCGTCTTCATCTTCTTACGCAAGTCCAGTCTTACTCGTAAAGAAAAAAAGTGGTGGTTACCGCATGTGCGTTGACTACAGGGCATTAAATAAAATAACGGAAAAAGAACGCTATCCTTTACCTGTCATTCAAGATCTATTAGATAGATTGGTGGATAAATCCGTTTTCTGTTGCCTCGATTTGGCGAATGGGTATCACCAAATTCGAATTGCCGAGTCTTCTAGACCACTTACAGCCTTTGTCACGCCAGAAGGTCATTATCAATACCGGATGATGAGTTTTGGTCTTTGCAATGCTCCAGCTGTGTTTCAAAGGGCGATGAATGATATACTGGCTCCATTAATACATCAATGTGCAGAAGTATATATTGATGACGTGATCGTTTGGGGAGAATGTGTGAAATCCTGTATGGCTAACCTTGAGAAAGTTCTAGAACTGATTGATGCTGCTGGGGTAAAATTAAAGCGAAGCAAATGCTCTTTCCTTACTGATGTTGTTGAGTACCTGGGACATGAGATATCTGCTGGAGAAATACGGCCGTGCGCTAATAAGGTTGAAGCTGTGGCAAATTTTAAAACTCCAAACAACGTTCATGAACTCCGACAATTTCTGGGCCTTGCGAGCTACTTCCGAAAATTCATAAAAGGGTTTGCTGTTATTGCTCAGCCTCTTACAAAATTGACGAGGAAAAGTGTAGACTGGACCTGGGGTCCCGAACAGGATACGGCTGAACAAACATTAAAGGTGACACTTACCTCTGATCCTGTTCTCTCGATCTATAATCCGAAATTAGAGACTGAAATTCACACTGACGCATCCAAAATAGGATTAGGTGCAATACTTCTACAGCTTCAAATTGATGGTGAGCTGAAGGCTGTTGCGTATGCAAGCAGACAAACTTCAGTAACTGAAGTTAATTATCATAGCTTCGAATTAGAGGCTCTAGCTGTGGTTTTTGCTATTCAAAAATTTAAAGTTTATGTGACAGGAATTAAGTTCCGGGTTGTGACCGATTGCTCTGCTTTACGGTTGGCATGGTCAAAGAAAGATTTGTGCTCTCGTATAGCCCGTTGGTGGTTAGATCTCCAAGAATATGATTTTGATGTTGTACATCGACCAGGAACAGCAATGGTACACGTAGATGCTCTCAGTCGCAACCCTATCGCTGTTCACCATATTGAGGAAAAAGATTTGATCGATGCTCTGCAAGAAGGCGATAATGACATACAAGCGTTGATGAGAAACCTGAGATTAGAAATAGAAGCTAACAAAAACAAGAAAAATGGTTTAGCTAAGTGCTTTAAGATTGTAGATGGAAGGTTGTATTATATGAAAGATGGAAGAAAAATACCTGTTTTACCTAAAGGGGCCCGGTGGCATATACTGAAGATCTATCACGACGATAACGGACATTTAGGCTTTGATAAGTGCTTGGACGCCATACAAGCTAAATATTGGTTTCCCAAAATGAGGAAATGTATAGAAAAATATGTATCCAGTTGCATTGCTTGTCAGTTTACTAAAAAGCCGACTGGTAAACAACCAGGACTATTACACCCTATACCAAGAGTTCCAATACCTTTCCACACATTGCACGTGGATCATCTAGGCCCTTTTTGCAAGAGTAATGGCAAAACATACATTTTTGCTATTATTGATGGTTTCACAAAGTTCGTTTGGTTGGAACCGGTAGCTAGGGCAAACGCACGAGGTGCTATACTCTCATTAGCCAGGATTGGTCAGGTCTTTGGACACCCAGTGCGCATTGTGAGTGACAGAGGAACTGCCTTCACGTGCAAAGAATTTAAAGACTACTGTGAACGACTCGGAATCAAACACGTATTAAATGCCGTTGCGTCACCTCGAGCAAATGGACAAGTTGAGCGCCTTAATCGTACCATTTTGTCATCTTTAACCTCTTACATGGGTGAGGAAAGAAAAGGTTGGGATTCATATTTACCTAAAGTTCAACTGGGTATAAATTCCACTGTAAGTCAAGGAACAGGTAAATCTCCGTTGGAATTGCTCTGTGGTTTGAGACCTCGCTTGGCTGGTGAATTTCAGGGACCTACTTGTTCAGACGAGGACATCACCAAAATGAGGGAGGATGCAACTGCTAAAATTGCTGCGAATGCGTCACAAATGAAAGAGCGGTTTGATAAAGGTCGGCGTGTTACGGAGCCTATTGCCGTTGGAGTGTTAGTAATGGTTGAACGGAAGATAATGCGACAGGGCATAACGAGTGGCAAACTCTTACCTCGATATGCGGGTCCATATAAAGTGACAGCAGCATTGCCAAATGATCGATACGAAGTAACCTCAGCATTTCAAGGCCGCAGAGCTTATAAAAATATTGTGGCCCGTGATAAAATAAAAATCTGGCGGGAACGACGTGATAGTGATAGCTCTAACGATTGTGAACAAATGACCTAAAAATGTAAATTCCAAATGCCTTTGGGGCTCTACTTATATTATTTGCATGCGGGGTTACACCTATGTTATTGCCTGCGGGGCTTAATCAGTACTCATTGCCTTCGGGGCTTTACCACCATCAATTGCCTTCGGGGCTTAACTTATATTACCTGCCTTCGGGGCTTAACTTATATTACCTGCCTTCGGGGCTTAACTTATATTACCTGCCTTCGGGGCTTAACTTATATTACCTGCCTTCGGGGCTTAACAAATATTATCTGCCTTCGGGGCTTAACAAATATTACCTGCCTTCGGGGCTTTACTAACATTACCTGCCTTCGGGGCTTAACCTATAAAAATTGCCTTCGAGGCTTCACTAATACTAATTGCTTTGGTGCATATATTTTGCCTTCGAGGCTTGATTAATACTAATTGCCTTCAGGGCTGAACTAATTTCAATTGCCTTCGGGGCTGAACTAATTTAATTTGCCTGCGGGGCTGAACTGATTTCGATTGCCTTTGGAGCTGGACTAATTTCAATTGCCTGCGGGGCTGGACTAATTTCAATTGCCTTTGGGGCTGGACTAATTTCAATTGCCTGCGGGGCTGGACTAATTTCAATTGCCTGCGGGGCTGGACTCATTTCAATTGCCTGCGGGGCTGGACTAATTTCAATTGCCTGCGGGGCTGAACTAATTTCAATTGTCTTAACCTACGTCTATTGCCTGCGGGGCTTGACCAATATCAATTGTCTTTGGGGCTTAGCGATAGCAACTGCCTTCGAGGCTTAATCAATATCAATGGCCTTCGGGGCTAGACTAATGTCACTTGCCTTCGGGGCTAGACCAAAATCATTGCCTTCCGGGCTTAACCTACATCAATTGCCTTTGGAGCTTGACGTATCTCAATCGCTATTTCAACAGCCTTCGGGGCCTAAATTTGCGTTGACTGCCTTCGGGGCCCAAATAGCATCGCATGCCTTTGGGGCCTTATTTGTATCATCAGCCTTCGGGGCATTATCTACACTACTGCCTTTGGGCCTATCCAATAGAAGACACGCACACGCCAAATGCAGAGGACTACAGTGCTGAGAAGATTTCACTGGTATTCCTTCGAGGTCGAAGGAGTCGCAGGATGGCCGAACTGATGAGTCGATTTCGTCGCAACTCTAGTGTTTGTCGACTCGGCGTCAACGTGTCCCCGCTCTAATGGATTGGATAGTTTTGACAGTTTGATTGACTATGATTTCGCGCGTTTTGGAAAAGTTGTGAAATTGTAATAAAGTATTGATATGTCCTGATTTCTATAATTAATGCTAATACTAATTACCTAAACCTAACCTAAAAGTATGTTTATAGATATATACTTATATATCTATAAGTCTGCGATTTCACGGGATGCACCGCCTGGTGCATCCCGTGAAATCCACCGTCAAAGAAATACTATCAGCACGCCGAACTAGCTCGCGCCAATGCGCTGTGAGAAGCAAAGAGGATATAATCACTACGTGGTGAGAAGCAACTAGATTAGATTGATGTTTTTGACATCGTGAACACGAGTACACACACGCCTATATCTACATGTTTAAAACACGCAATAAAAAAGAAAGCAAGAGAAAAGAAGGCAACCATAAAGATTTTAAAGGTTGTATATTATTTTGATATAAAATACTTCCTGTTCCCCGAGGTTTCACCCGCGTTTCCGGTATAAAAGCAGCCTAAGTTTTCCTTATTACATCAGCTATCTAGCAGAGAGCTAAGTCGCGTCAAAATCGGTCCAGCCGTTCCGAGGATTAGCCAGAACAAGCAGACAGATAAAAAAATTAAAAATTGTTTATTTGTTATAAGTACCTACTGTTGAAAGCTGTTATTTTGACATTACAAACAGACACTTAAATTTTATTTATCAGTATAGATTTAGTGAAAAGTTTAAAATTGAACTTAGCCTAGTAACCTAGATAATAAAATCACCTTACTGTAATAAATTCAATCTTTAATATTTTAACCGGGTGGGTCATAAAAAGTAATTATAATATTATTTAGCGCGAAACTTTTGTAATTACTTGCGAACCTGCGTGTACCATAAATCCACCGTAACTTCAGCAACTTATAATCGTGACACACAGCTCTATCCTGATGAATACAAATGAGTTGGATCGCTTGTAAGTCGCGGTCGACCACTTTCCTTTCCAGCCCACCCTCGTTCACCCTTACCAAAATATGCATGTTATCATTAACCTTGGCACACATACCTATTATCGTGTTTTCACATGGTAAATATCTCTCCCCGATTTCCTCACTTTCACTTCTCCGACATTTAAATCGGTTCTTATAATTTACTATTACTCACGCAGGTATTTTTGATGTCAGATTTTACCTAGTGTATAAAAGCTACTGAAGAATTAGAAAAGTATTTTACTGATCTTTAATATACAAAGATATAATCAAATTTGCTCAATTGCTGCAGCTTTGTTCATAGTCTTATTTGTAACGGCAATCACAAATTGATTTTAAACAATGAAGCCTGTCTTTTGATAGAACTTGATTGTCTGACTGAAGCCTCATCAGTTTTCCCCTATACCTACTGTTATAGGTTTTGCGTATAGGCATACATTGTCATGTTACCAAATTAAGGTTTTTTAAACTCATTTCCTTTAGGAACATCTAAGATAAGACGGGATCTTAAATTAGAGCAGGAAATTGTTGTTTATTTGTTAAATAATAATTAATTTATTAATAAATTAAATGTTATTTGTTACTAGCTTCCACCCCGCGGTTTCACCGGCGTTACCGAGGGATGCTAAGTTTTCCCGGGATAAAAAGTAGCCTATGTGCTATTCCTAACTATAATTTATCTCAGTGCCAAATTTCATCCAGATCCGTTCAGCCGTTCTGGCGTGATTGAGTAACAAACATCCATCCAAACTTTCACATTTATAATATTAAGTAGGACGAGCTTTAGAGTTCCCAGTTTCTGAGATAACTTACAGACAGGTATTTTTTTCTAGTTACTAAGGTACACCTCGCTTAACAAGAGGAACATGCTTAAATAGGTAAATTATGACCATTTAGAACTAAACATAAATCACTACATATTATAAAACAAAGTCCCCCGCTGGATATTCTTGTATTCTTAATTATAATTCTAATTGAGAGTAGTATATTGATTATCATGTATTTAGTACAATCTTAATAAGAGTATTAGATGATCGATAGAGATCGATTTAATTATTTTTGCTCGATAGACTAATACGTGACTTTATCTTCAGTTTTTAATTACATAGCAGTTGTTGAATAAAAATGATGATCTTTGAATAAATAACTGTATGATAAAATATTGAAAGATTCTTCCACAACATATCATTTACGATTATAATATTTCACTGCTATTATGCTGTAATAAATAATTTCCTCTTATTCATAAAAGTATGAAGTTAGCAAAAGTTTAATTTAGCGATTGCTTTTAAAGCAAGGGGGTCAATGTTTGTTCTATCTGAGTGAAACATCGTTTATCCGAACCCATTTGAGCTAAAAGGTTTTGCTGCGGAGAGTAACTTTTAGAATAACGAGTGAACAGATTTGTTACGTTTGCTTTCGAGCTGCAACGAGCCGTGTTTGCACCTAATGAGACAACACTTAATACGGTGGTTAAACATTGCTATAAGTAGGTCACCTTATTGTTAACGTTACCTTGTCATTAAACGTATTTTTATGGGACCAACTATGAAAACGCGGCTACAATTTGTGTCCTACACGAAAGTTTTATCTGATTAAAATGGACAGACCAGCTAATTTACAAAAAACACTTTAGAGTCACAAACAATTAAACTTTTTTTTAAATCTTTTACGTGCATATCCCCTCTGGTACACGCAAATTATATCCGACTCTTCACATTAAGGCATCGTAAAATCATTGTTATACGACATTTTGTGGTTCTAAGTACATTAAGTTCTGGAAACGTCATCATGGTACCTCCCTAATTAGGTTATGCCATCAATGTCGTCGGAACGACAACTTTATCCCCTTTCAAAAGAAAATTTCCCAGTGTAGCTGTATTTTTGGTAACAACTTTTAGGGTGTGCTTTCAGACAGCAAAGAAATTGCGTCACTCCCTTATCTAATGATTGGTGGATTTTTTTTCCTAGACGCAGTAACGTACCTACTGTTTAATTCTATAAAGTAGGTAAATCGAATATTGTTTTAATTCCCATTCTGAAGTTGTTACGTATACGTGATATCATTTGAATAAAATTGAAAAAAATAAATAAATATTTTTTTATTGTCCAACAACAGTAATGAACTTTAAGTAGGTAACATAACAATTAGATAATTTTAAAAAGTAAACAGAGAGAAAACAATTAAACATAATTTATATACGAGTATATATAATTATACAGGACAAATTGTAGATACTAGGTTCCTAACTACTACAAAGTAAAACTACATAGTTTAGCGAAGCATACAGCAAACCGCGCACCCTGTAGAGCAGCAATAGTGATGTATTTTTAGACAATCTATAATTATACTGAATCCTTCTAGACTTTTCGTGCTAACACCTTCGGCAACATCATGGTGAGTTTGTGGTCAAACACAGGTCTATACATAGAAGTAAAAAAAAAGAATATGCAATAAAATTCCCAGTCGCTACAACTTCCATAAATTCTATCATTTCTATGAAACATGAAGCAAACAAGTCATAACATTTTTTTATTAGAATTTCTTTTCCCTAATATATTTATTATTTATAAGTCTTTCGCTTGGTATATTCCGTGACATATCTTATCTTATAAGGTTGGAATGCTTTATAATATAATGTATTCTTTGACTTTGACTATGACGATAAACAAAATTATTTCACTAACAGTACTAATGTCTATTTCTATTATCTTACACGTATAGTGAGTGGAGACTTTCTTATTTACAAAACAAAGACCTTTGGTAAATGTACCCCGCCGTAAATCAAATCTGTAATACCTACTAAAAATCAGTAAACGCGTGTGCATATTTTTACTGTTCTGTTATATCAAAATACATAAAAAAGATTGAATTTCTGTACCAATAAAATCTGCGACCTATTGCGAAAATAAGATGCTCAGAATTCAACCCTCGCTTAACGGATATATCCATGTCCATCATAATATTCCGCAAGCCTCACTGTGATGACAAATGGTGACACTTGATATATTTATTGCCTACTCGCACATCTGCACCAGACATCGTCAAGTTTCCACGTCACTGTGCAGTTTCTATATAGGAAAAATAAATGAAATATTACTTTTACTCGATAGGTACGTTTACAAATACTGTAGATCATATTTAATTTTCATAAGCATTTTGCTGCTACGTAGATCTAGGCAGTTATATTTAATATCCAAAATAATTACTTTCACCATATCTCTTTGATCCTTTATCATTATTCGGAAGCATTAATATACCTTTTGGATATAATGAATGAAGGTTCTCGATGCCCGAGTCTTACAAATTGTAAATGCCTCACAATTTTGCACGTCTGTGAAAAGTGCAGAAAATTGAGGTCGGTTAGGCTTAGCACGTGAATCGTGCAAATAAATTACCAACCCAAAATGTTAGGATTCGGCTTTAAATGGAACTGAACTCCCATACAACAAACATATCGTATAAAATTCTATTCGTATGAGATTTGAAAACTATTTCCAGTTATAGTTATACTAAAGTCTTTATTTCAAATTATATATATATAAGACTTCATAAAATATACTACAAATCAATACAGTAGATAGGTATTATTTATAATTATTTGCCAAAAATAAATCTTATTCCTTCCTGCTTGATTATAATAACAACAATGCAAAGTTAAGTCACGCAAACCCTTATTTAACAATGGAATAAATTATTCCAACAAACAATTTGACCTCCATTATAATTTGCTTGAAAGCTATAGTGAAAGTACAAAAGTTTCGACGTGAGAGCCCCGCATAGATAAGACTTGTGTTAAGTGGCATCTCGTCCAAAAGGTCACGAGAGCCTCGTTTTCAAACTAGTGGTGACGAGGAGTTAACTAGCCTTTGTTGGGAAAACAACACTCACCTATCATCGTATTAAGCTTTCCTCTCACTCAAAAAATAATGAAACCAAACAACCCCAAATGATTTAAAGACGTAGTCGGACTGACTATGACAGCTTCGAAATAGCTTTTTATAAAATACCTACTTTGGATTCGGAAATTTCAAAAGTTTCAGAAATACAAACATATTCTACACTTAAATAGACACACAACCCACACAACTCTAATGGTAAGGTACCTACTTAATTCGTTTTGATCAAATCTTGTTTTTATTTTGAACATGTTTTGGTAATCACAAGGCAATCCAACTAGGTAGTACCTGAAGTCGTACCTTGAAAAATACATGTAACCTTAACCTTATTCTAATCAAATAAAGAAGTCCCAGATAAAAGGTAGCCGATGTGAAAAACCTGCGCCAAAACTTAATTCCGGAACAATGAACACCCTCTCTGTTTGAGGCCGACGGAAAGGCCATCAAAGGGTCACATGACTCGTTTCATCATGTTACTGGTATTGCTTACTGGATTTTTATCTATGACCTAAGTAAACAATCTTTGTTGTTTACCGTCGTCGTGTCTTAACGATTTCTCTTGAATTGTTTTTGTATGTTTCTGGTTGGACGAAGTAGGTACCTAAGTGTTGACTCATTTATTTGTAGAATGAGAAAACATTTTTTAGATTTTTGTCTATGAAATTTATTATCAGTTTCCTGAAATAGGATTACAACATATAATGAAGTGGCTAGTAAGGCTCAGAGCAGGAAAAAGTAAAAAAAACCGGACGAAGTGTGGCATCCTGACAGTTAACTGATGGACCGTATAAATACAAGTTGACCTTAATGAATGAATTCACTCCGTAAATAAACGTTGTCGTACCATACTGTATGTTTAAGCTTGAGTACTTTGAGAATAATATTAAGAATATTTTAGAAAAACAATATTTAATAGTAAAATCATATAATATAAAACATTGTTTAAAATTTGTACAGCGCCTAGTTAGGTATTTTTTAAATTAAGTATTACATCTAAGTACCTACTTACGTGTAGTAATGCAAAGAAATGTGCAGCCTTCACAGCCCAAATGGAGCAAAATTAAGCATCAGTTATCTATCCGTACCATACATAGTAGGTATATATATATGAAAAGTGAGCCTAGCATCTATAAATTAATGATGCTATTATCATATTATATTAAATTCCTCTTTCACAAATGCAGGTAAAAAAACAACTATTCATAATAATATAATAATGACTCCTTTATTACTGTTATACCTATACCTGTAAGTAGGTACTAAAAATATCTTGTAGAACCACGACCACCTCTTGGAAATAAATTTTAATAATCGGTCGTTAGTAGAATCAGTCGTTCCCACATGAATCAGTCGTTCCTAAACTCGGTAGTCATTTTAGTAGAACTGCTGAAGTGTCGACTAAACCATAGGTTCATTCAAGAATGACTAGTGTTACAAAAGCTTAACTGGCGTGTTCACATTGTGCCAAAACGTAACCAACGAGTCGGATCAATAATAGTAGTAATGAAGTAGGTAGGTACGGTGCGCCAGTAGACACGTAGGTAGGTACATAGGTATCGCCAAATGTTCCCTATCCCTATATACGGTCATTGAACTTGACTTGCTTTTATGAAGTGACCTTTATAGCTCGCATTTGTAATTTTATTTCTAGACTAGACTATTTTTGTGACGCTATCGTACTAAATACCACACACACAGTACATATTACAGAATCAATTTGTAGTAAAGTAACAGCAATAAGCCGACCTAATTGCTAGTAGCTAAAGTTCGCGCTGGCAAATGTCCACACAAACTTCTCAGATACTAAGATAGTGATGTCATAAGCTAAAATTTAAAAGTTGGTTCTTGTTTTGTCTACTAATTGAAGGGTAATTACTACGACAATATGATGTGTTATACAATAAGCACCGTCACACATATTGCAAAGTGGTAAGACTCAGATTTTTGAGAATTAATTCATGGCGACATCGACAATTGGTATGATGATCCTGTTCTATATTTATCACTAGGTATAT
The DNA here is from genome assembly GCA_951216915.1 of Tetheella fluctuosa. Taxonomy (NCBI): domain Eukaryota; kingdom Metazoa; phylum Arthropoda; class Insecta; order Lepidoptera; family Drepanidae; genus Tetheella; species Tetheella fluctuosa. The sequence goes on along the minus strand of OX578222.1, from coordinate 6,693,848 downwards.
GTTCCATAAATTAATGTGTGTATTTTTATTTGTCGTTTATATTCTTACTTACAGAGTCTTTTGTAATGTAATGTATCTAACCTCGCCTTAATAGTCTAAACACTCACATGGGAACATCAAATTCGTATATCCCAATTGATATGATCCCAAGGGGAACTTTGTACTCAATATATGACGTCGTGGTAGTACGAGTACGTTACCTTCTTCGTCTTTTAATGAAATTTATGCAAGTACAGTTTTTCACGCCCATTATTCCCGAAGAGGGAGAATAAAACACTTTTGGAATTCTCGCTGGCCTTGCATTTATTTGAAAATGCTTTAGTTTAATATGCCACTCCTTTAAGTTACAAAACATCGGAACAAGAAACACAGGCCGTAGATGAAAATGGTCACGCAACGAAATTGCAATGAATCGTAATATTTCTAAATCTCTTTTAGAAATAAATATCATAATGTCAGAGATTATATGCGTTAATACATGAGCTGCAGCCACCTTGAATTTTATTGATTTTAGTAGGAATGTATGCTTTTCTGTACAGTGATTAGTAACATAAACATCAATGATACTTCATGAGGTACAAATTATCTCTAATGCTGTGAAGTCAAGCCGCCATGGTCATGTTCAGTAATCGATTAAAACTTTTCTTATATGTACGTACCGAACCGTTATCAGAGTTTTAACTTATTTTGAATCTTGTAATGCCAAATCGATTTTCCGCAATTTCCCTATTATATGTTCTGAGAAAGCCTGTATCATCTTGGGTCTAGTCATCACTCCTTGTAGAGTTATTCCAATTATAGCCAAACGCAAAATCTTTTATCTAAAAATAAATTGTCAGGAGCTTTGTCCTTTGTTGGGGTTATCAGCATTACAAATTGGCAATTCCCACTGTAGGTATGTCGACTTAAACGTCAATCACAATTTTCCAAAAGGATCGTGGTAATGGTTTTAAATTTCTTACAGATCTAAATACTATGATATAAAGAGGTTTTTACTGAACTAGAACAGTCACCATTAAATAGGTCATAAAAAGAATGTTATTGTGCAAGTTTATCGCATAGTTAGTGTTCCGACATTTTCTTAAGGTAAACAGCTAATAAAATTAAATTAAATACCAGCGATGTCTTTAGGAATATCTCGGGTAAATATCGCAGTGGGACGTCGAGCCTACGCAATAATCTTTCAATATTTCCAGACGTTTATGTAGTAAATAATTTATTTTCTTTATATTTTTTCTCGTACAACTCGTAATGTACATAACAGAACCCAGCTAATTTACCACCACAATCTCAGAGAGGTATGAAAACAAAACTTTTCCATATAAAATTAGTCGTGTGACCATACTTTTTAGTCACATGCAACATCGTCCGCTTTTCTATACTTTTTATGAACCACCACGCTTTTTTGGTTTACAGAGCTGAACAACTTTTACTATGATCCCATCGAACTCTGAAACCAAAGCGCCTAGTATAATTGTTTTGTAGTACACTATTTTACATACATAGTATCTCAAACTCATACATAAAAATGGTTGATATATTAATTCACAAGTTATTTTCATTCCACAAATCATAAATCACCACAACATGCACATAAAAAGAAAATATATGTCAGCTAACGTGAAAATTATTGGTTTAACTTCATATTTTCTGTTTTGCGAATGCTATTTTAGCGTGGTCGGCTCGTAGCCTAATAGCTTTGAATATTTTTCAAAGTTCGCTAATTACACCGGTGCCTGTGGTAGCACTATAAATAAACACATAAAACCGTAGCGTGACTTTAATATCAGCATTACTTATTAATATTCACATACAACCAACAAACTTTGGACTTCGTCTTACTTTATCACTCCTTATGTATACTTAATTAAGTATTGTTTCATTAAAAAGTAAAACGCAAAGTATTAACATATTAACGGAGCTTCGAATGAAAACGAAGTTGATATAATACGTAATTATATGTAAGTAATTTATGTTTGGTCAATCTAAAACCTGGTTGTAAACAAATTCGTCTGCCTATTTGTTAATCTATTAGAAAAAGAAATATTTGTGCTATCAAATAGGTAGATAATCAATTTTATAAGCCTCCCACCGACACACAAAATTACTATACAAATTACGACAATTGGATGCTGATTAGGGATCCCTGAAATGCCACCAAGTTCGGAATTACTTTGATTTATATATACTATTTTAGTTAGGCCTAAAGTCCTAACTAGGTACTTAGTCTTTCATTAGTAGCTTTAGTAGCGTTTTACTAAATTTATATAAAAGTTTCAGTGGTAGGAAACGTAGCGAATAAGTTTGATCACGCAACACCCCGGGGTTTAACATTGTAGAGATGAAAGTTAACTGGAGGTTAATGTCACGAAATATGTAAAACTTTCATTAGCTTTAGTCTTTATCTATTAGATTTCAAATAGAGAAATAATGTTGAAATATAATACTTAAACCGCTTATCCGAATAGTTTTTCGGTCTTCCATTTTTGTAATTATGTGTGGATTTTGCCGTCACTATTTACCTATCGCGAAGTAAATGTATTTTTATAATTGGCAGCGTGTTATTTCTACATTTTGGTTATACATTTCTATAATATGTATGATGTCAGCCGCACAAACTTAATAAGGAATGTAAATTCAATAAGAAAGAAAGAAAAATACATTTACATATTTTGCAAAAAACACAACACTACATATCACACAGTTTAAAACATTTATTGTAACTCATGTGACGAAGCCACACAACCAATAGTCATATAGATAGAATAATATATTTTGTTGGTCGTCAGGCATCGCATACAAATTGTGAATGAAAGTAATTTCATATTGGATAGTTTCCCACACCGTGTGTGCTGCGAACATTTTTCAATATCGAAATGGAACAACCGGCAATATGAAACTTTTTATCAATAAATTGATTCTTGAAAGAAACTGTTTAAACAAACTCAATATCATAAAAGTTTTCGGTTACTAAATGGTTAAGAGCATTGTAATAGTAACAAATAAATTCACTTACGCACCAATAACATATTTAATATTTTATTTCTTTTTAATGATAAATACAAAGACCGGAAAACAATGAATAAAATAATATATCCTAGAACTTTTTGCGACCAACACAGGATCGTTGGCTGTAGATAGGTGGGTACATATTGATTTCGGGAATCGGTTTGCCGGTCGCGTCGCGTCGCAGTCCGCACAATGCGGTATGTCCGTTCGCATACACTCCAGCTAGGAAGGTAGGTACTTGTCTTTGTCTTCCTTTCTACCTAAAACCAATATCAGGTAACGATCACTTATTTGGTAGTGCAAGTACTCAAGAGGTTTTAAGCCATCATCCTAAAATATAACATTTATTCCAGGCACTCTATGTATAACTCGAGTTTATTTGCGTTATTATTAATGCGTTGTTGAACCATGGCCATGTCACTAACATTGTGAGCCCAACTACTTAAAACTAAACTTATAGGTAGATAATTTGCCTTGACCATTGCATGGCATTTTATGTAACCACTGAGATTTTAGTGCTAAGAAAATTCAGTGACAGCTACTTACTTTGCAAAAAATACGAAAATTGTAGATGAAACGACGCAATCGTGTATAACAAACTGGATACGTGAAGTGAAATAGTGTAATTTACCTTTATTATATCATGGGTAATTAATACAGGTTAAATCTAAACAATTTTAAGCAATAAACTGGGTAAACACACATATGTCGATATTGGTTTTATAAGGAGTACTTCGTTCCTTATAAGATTAAAATTGGATGGCGAAGGTCTGCCTGCACTTTACGACTATTGTTGACATTACTCACTGTATTCTTTATGAAACGGGAAAGATATGTAGATTACTTTCATTATTGTTATATTTTCCAGAATTCTGTCCTTTTCTTTTGTGTCGCAGATATAGTGTGGAATTCATAAAGTTTTGACTTTGAGAATGAACCAAATAATAGAAGGAGAAATTTAATAAGTTATTAACTTAATAATTAAGTTTTATGTATGTATGTGAGTATATAAACATACTAACAACAAGTTTATAATATTGAAACGTTGGTATAAAAATAGCTGCACGACATAGTGAACGAGCAGTGAACACCGCAAATCTGTAGGCGGTCCACTCAATTCTGCCATTGTAACAGCGGGATGTTAATTATCACCTATTTTCTAGCTGGGTCAGATTGGAACTAACTCTCAAATGACTAAAATTGATTAACTAAGACTTTAGTTTAAATAGAGCAATAAAAATATAATATTTGATATATATTAATTAATCCTCGATTTAAAATCATTAGTTAGTATGCATAGTATAAAAATAATAGCTCATTGCAAATGGGATACCTACTAAACTTAGCACTTGGTACTAGCATGACTTTTGTAAGCAATTAAAAACTCTGAAAAGTTATTTAAACCGTCATCAAACTCAACGAGCTACCCGACGCTGTTAAATTTAGTAAAATTTTACCCCTCGATGAGACGGGGTTTCGTTAAACCGATGGAACTTTGTGTATTACGACGTAAGTATAAAAGGGGCTGCCAAAGTTACTCGATTGCTACTATCGAACCTAGATACCTATAGGTATCTAAGAGTAGATAGGTATAGCTAAGTCAACCAGTTAGTGTATAATGGAATTACACAACATGTCAAAACAAGAGCTCCCTCGAAATTACCTCTCATGAGAGGCCTAACCACAAAGTTTTGTGACGGAACATGACATGAACCATTAAGGGCACTTAGAATCCGCCTTCTTTACTCGAACGCTATTTTGAGAAAATACTAGAACACGTTGAACTTGAGTCTTTTTAACTCTAGATTTAGATATTGACTATAATCATAGTAAGTTAATCTACATAGATTGAAATTGAGAACCCTTCTGGAGCTTTATTTGTTTACCACCCTTGGTTATATTATCACATATCAAAGGTTGTCTGGTAGAGAAATAATCGTGTGTGAGACCGCGGATGAAAAGCTAGTATCGAATACAGTTATTCCTATGTTTTTACTGAACTCTTTTATGTTGATGTGAATTTCGTTTGTCATGAATATGATACTGTGTTTAAGCATACAATATATTATATACATAATTAGCACTAATACCTTTAGGCACCTACTGTTCAATAAAAATAAACGTTTAATACTACAATTAAAATAAGTACTAAGGTAGGTACGAGTATTTTAAAAGAACGTAATACTTACTTCAAAACAAGTAGAAAGACATGACATGACATATAAGGAAATGCATTTCGTTCACCATATAACACATCACTTAAAAACAAATGGTAGGCCATTTCCACTCAATAATGTAACGCTTGGCTTCGTCAAATGTTGGCAACGCCTCGGGTCAATTCGTGACACGACCTTAAGGCCATTAATTTTACAAACATGGTATACTCAGAGAACATTCATAATTTTCCGGGTCATAACGTTACTCAACCAGTTCACTAAACTTTGATTTAAATATTGAATTTCAATAAGATCCCTTTTGATGTTGGCAGCCTTGACAGGTTCTTCTACTAAGGGTACAATATTATTTTCAAGTCCTTATACCTTATAGGTAATAAAATAATTCTAGCATTTAAAGTAGGTACATTAAATTAAATAATTATTTTGTGGAATGGGATTATTAATCATTTTGATAGGTAGCCAGCCCTACAGTAGGTAGAGATGTACTTTCGTATATTTTCCTAGCGCCAAAAAATACTATCATATTAGTAAGTTATGTAATAATTTCAAGATCATTAAATTCACTTAAACCATTTCAAGTAACGTATCCGTGTGTGTTTTAGCTTGTTTGACTGTTTTTCTAATTACAAATCTAATTTCATCTATTATGTAATCCTAACTTCCTAACTAAAATAATATTATAAATGCGAAAGTGACTTTGTTTCTTTGTTTGTTACCTTCACGACTTAACCACTGAACCAATCGCGATGAAATTTGGTATGCAGATGCCTAGTGAAACCGCGGGGCAGAAGCTAGTTAATAATAAAAGTCGTTGCCATTAACATTTTTAAAATAGGTGGCATAGAATGGGCTTAGAAATAAAGTTTTATTGCACTGAGAACATAATATTCCAGCACGTTCTCGCTTGGTAAATCATGTCGAAAGGAATTACAAGCGATGCGGTATTCAGTAGCACTCCTCCAGTGACCGAGGGAAGATGCGGAGGTATGAGCCACACGGCTGAAGGGGATTACTGAAGATGACACGACCGAAGCTAGCCTGAAAGGAACTGGATACAGGTCACAGAGTAATGCTCCGTTGTTCCCTCAGCGAGATATTTTAAATTCAGCGTTGCAATCTAAATTATTTTTCAGCACACTTGCTCGTAAAGAGGCACCGCTTTTAGGTTCATAATGCAGCTTATTAAACACGTGTTTTTTTTCTTTATATAACCCACTAGTGTTTTTTACTTTTAATCTATGTCTGAGAAATATTAAATCCCACCAAGACCATTTTCATGCAAAATGTTGCCAAGATGTGACCATATGGCTCGCACTGTTAAAAAGTTATCAGATCTCATGTAGAGCCAAGTTTCTAACTCTACACGCCCTTTTTTATGTTTATGGTTATGTCAGACTTGTATTGACTAAAACCCCACCGTATTCCTTCTCTCCCGTATGACGAGGCTGCGGGGTCAAGCTGGTTATCAGCTGCCTGCCCCGCCAACGGCACGCTCCCGGTAGGGAGCCACCACGTCTTTGGCGGAGGATAGGTACCGAATCGATGCTATATTCCCGCTCCCGCTCCGCCACTTCCTTCGCAGGCCCAGTCGGTTAAGACCAGGCCCCTCGCTCTACGTAGGCCTCCTGCCATTTGAGGAATGGGTTGACCGGCTGTGGCCTTGAAAAAAGGCCGTGTCTAGAGGCAGTGTAAGTGCGTACCAGACTCGCCGCTCCCTCCGCGTCGGAATGAGAATGGAAAAGAGAAAGGATGATGGGTCGGTCCGTATCGCCAGTCAACTCTCATGAAGCGAGAGAGGTTAATCAGAAGCGCCCTTTAGGGATGGGAAGTGGAACGAGAGAAAGGAAAAGTAAAGGAGTGCGTTGATCTTCGTCAGTTCCCTCACCCCAAGCCTGCCCGTGGTAATGGGTGGCCCTTGCTGGTAGAGCCTTGGGGATCATTGGGACACGCATACCCCCCACCACGACAAGGTGTCGCAAGGCAACACGTCGGGGGGGAACTCTACACGCTCTAACTCTACAAGCCCTAACTTCACAAACTCTACACCTTAGTCAAAACTCAGCCTGTGACTCAGCCGTTTCGTTAGTACAAGAACTATTGTATAACAGAAAAGTAATGAACAGTGAATAAATTTTTCACCTTACGCCCATGTGAAGGTTGAATTAGGGGATAAAAGTGCAAAGTACTTTTATCCCTGAATAAGGGGTTGACGGATGTATTTTTTTTAAACCTGAAATATGTAATGTTAATTTGTAATAAGAAGTCTGGGTACTTGTATAATTTTCAGATCTCTAGCATGAAAGTAAGTTTGCATAGGAAAACCCATACAAACATCCATCCCCTAATTTTAAGGGTGGGGGTGATTTACTAAAAATCCTGAAATAATCATTTTATTATTTATAACAAGGAGTCCCTTTATCAATTTTCAGACCTCTAGCATCAAAATTCGTGGAAGTCTAATACAAACTTCCATCCTCTAGTTTAAGGGGTTGGAGGGTAAAAGTTCCAATGTTTTTTGTTGTTTGTGTACTAATACTAGCTTACATACCAAATTTCAGCTTTCTAGGACCTCAGGAAGTACCCTAAAAATCTTGATGATCATCAGTGAGTTAGTGACGAAATCGAAGTTTTTTAGATATCAATAAAATTTAAAGTATAAGAGCTATGTAATTGAAACTTTGTATGTTTAATAAATCACATACTATATATATACAATACTATTCACATTATATCCCGAGAATTCTGTTAATCTAATATAATCCAAACCCAAGTTATGAGGGTTCAAAAAAACGACGAAGCGCTTTGAGAAAACTTCGCTTGACTCGTCTTGGCGGGAGCACTACCGTGCCCCCAGATAATGATAAATAAAGACTGGCACAGAGACGGCGCGCTAAAATAAAAATACTTACGCTGGACGTTTTGGCGGGAACTTGCAAAGTGAGTTGTGTTTTCAATTTATTTTCATGAAATCGTGTATTTTTAATTTAATTGAATAATGTCACTAGAATTTTAACAATTATATTAAAACTTTACATTGGCACAGTAGCCGTGTGATGCTCTTATAAAAAGAAGAATTATTATATACACGTACATAGGTACTCGTATGTTACATAATAAATTCAAATATTAAATATTTTCTAGAGTTCGCGCCACTAATGAAGTCCCATAGGTCCACCTCTATTATTGAAGAAATAAGATCGATTTTCATTAATTCCATGTGACTTCATTGGTGGCGCGAACTCTATATCTCGTACAATAATTATAATTTAATTAATTTCTAACGTAACATACTCGTAGCACCTCGTAGGTAAATCAGTGACGCTGACGTGAATCGTTTAATGTACCCGCGTAGACCCACTACGGCCGCTACGAGATGGCTTCGCACCATAATTGTATTAATGGCCAACCATAGTTGATAAGCCGTCAAATAATACCCTCAATTTACATGAACGTCTCTCGAAATTAGCTACCAAATTCAAATAATATAGCAAAAGTTTTCAAATTCTCAAATGCTTTCACAAAATTTCAATAACCACATTTAGATTTCTATTCTTGGATCATATTTCATTTTTATACAAAGTAATTAGTTGAATTCACTCAGTATTTATGAAATTTGGTAGGAAGGTGTTTTTTATGAACCGTAATAAATTACAAAAGTAACTCAGTGATGAAAACAAAATCCAGCGGACATAAGCGTGAACTTGCAAAGTGAACGTGAATAGTTGGTGATTTATCTAGAAACACATATCATTGCCTTTCTAAAGTCGTAAAAAAGTATCTCCCCCCCTCTCTAATTTAACAACTATAGGTAGGATTTTTTTTAAATATCTTTAAAGTAGAACATAAAAAACCCTTCAATGAAAATTTGGTTTGAATAATTCTACTTTTATGTATATTGTTGCAGTTTTGGAAATTATATGGAATATTTTCAGTAACACGCCATTTTGAGTTCATCGACCGCAGAAATAACTTTGGTTTTAACGTTATATTTGAGAAATACTATGATATACAAACTTATTTATGCTACTGATAAAATAAACGTTGTTATCTATAACTTACTACTTTGTTCATGCTATGGAACCCTACCACTGTGCACACTCTTGGCTGATTTTTATGAAGAGCAACGTAAAGCTAACTAGTGTTAATGTATGAATGCTTAACGGTAGGTACCTACTAAATGCTTGCTTGCCGTCTTAGTGGCATAAAAAAAAACAATGAAAAAGTCGTCCTTTCTTGAGATATTAAAGTGTCACTCTGACCCCTTTACATGGCATTAAGTAATTTACAATTCCAGTAGAAAAATAAACGGTAATATCTAGGGAGTGGGATCTAGCTTTCCTAGGATTTACAAACAGATCCCATTAGCATAATCTTCTTACGACGAGAGTCTGAATGTCTGTACAATTGCAAATGAAAGACAGCTTTTTTGTGGCAAAACCATTCTGCTTAATCACTCGGTCGCCGTTTGTTTCACACTAAACGTAAACAACGTAGAGAATAATCGAAATAGAACTCGTGAATTAAGCAGACATATTAATTTATTACATAACATTAATTTACTTTTGTATTTATATTTGTTCCTTTGTCAACTTGACGTATTATGTATCATTAATTCCATTCCGAATGTAGACTTTTAAGTAGGTACCTTTTCACAAAAAGTCAGTCTCATTTTTTATCTACTTTTACAATAAGTCTTTTTTAAATAATTCCTATTTTCAACTAAGCTTAAATATAAATTAAATCGTAGGTGTAATAATTCATCAGAGGGATTAGTTATAGCTATCGTTTTGGGCGTGTGCTCGTAGCGCGCGTATATACGGAGAACTTTATGACGTCAAGCGAACCTTGATATAATCTGCTGCATAGAAATTCATACAAATTTCATAGAACATCTGAATGCCAGAGCATCGTGTACGGGCCCCGCTAGTACGTACGTTTTTACCGTAAATAAATGCAAACCATACAATTTAATTAAAAATATAATAATATAGATAAATATAAAAAGACAAAGGAAAAAGAAATACAAGTCAGTGTTATTTAAAAAAAAGCAATTGACTTAATTAAACTCGGGCTGGTGATACGATAACAAAAGGGTTTTGGTGGTTTTTATTTTCGTTGTCAGTATAAAAAAGCTATCATTTATATTGTTACGTACAAGTAGCCTACAGTAAATTAAAATCTAAACCTCCTACTTTAAACATATTCACTTCAAAATAATATATAATAAAGCATAATTTTTATTTTTACGTAGGTATGTATGTTATACAGAAATTAATAAAATCCGCGCTGCTACCTATATATCAGACAATTTCCTTTTTTTACTGAAATTTCACAACAAACACAATTCTCATTCATAATATTTTAGAACAGCGTTCTGCTCTGCCCTATCTTTTATATTTCAGTGTCTTAAATGAGTTTCGCACAAATTTATAGTCTGTGTCTTTTTCGCTTTAACTTAATGTTGATGATATACATAACTACTTATTATATATTGTAATATTAGACATATTATTATTATTTGTTACTTCTAAAGTAATACCAAGTAGCATAGATATACTTAATCAAAGAATAGCCTAATAAAGTAATTATAATGGTACTAGGTACTTTTATACACAAGTTTTAAAACTTGATTGACTTACATGAGTCATCATGACACTGAATATGATAATTAAATATTGAGTGCGCATATAATAAAGTAAAATAATCAGCAATGACTGCCTAGATTTAATTTAAGTAATGAGATTCATTTCATCGCGAAATCCAACAAGGTCGCCGATCGGAGCTATCCCTACATGGTACCTACGGAGCTACGGGTACGCATTTACATGAAACACTACAAGCTATATACTAAATCGTTACAAAATTACGCTTTGTTCGTGTATTTATATAATCTAGTTACAATATCTTAACGATTGGTTTAATAAGATTAATATTACTGTGGCTAGGCAATCATCACACAGCTCTAAATCCTGTGTAATGTGTATTTATGTGGGAGTCCTCCAGAATGAAATGTCTCTTTCTTTATTTCTTTCAATGGTTATATAATATTAAATATGTAAGAATCTGATAATAGTATAAACAAAAACGTTATCATTATCAGCTGATAGGATTACTTACGTCTCTATTGTAGAGCCACAAACGAATTCTCTATGAACCATCGTAGAGAATTAGTGGGCTTTACATTGTCATTGAATTTTACATCCCCGATCTCATACAATGTATATACATAGTTAAGTTTTAAGGCTAGAGATGCTTATGGTTTATAATCTCCAGTAAAATAATAAATGAAACTATAAAGGGTCAACAATAACAAGTTAATGAATAAATTCATATTGTTACAGATATTTGCAGCGAAATGTTGCGTAGGAGGTCACAAGGAGTGCGGGCGGGTTGATCCATCTCTCCACATGCCGATAACACTCTGCAGGCAGCAGAAAGGTTCGTAGAACAAGCGTCAGATGACCCATTCCACATTATTTTTTTATTAAATGTTGTAATAAACTAATTATGTTGTTATACACTCGCCTCTTTGATTCATATATCAAAGAGGATATAGCATAGCAGACCTTATAAACATCATTAAAATAAGTGCATACAGTCTCTCTCTACATTTTATAATAAGATAGACAAGGGTATTAAGTTTTTAACTAAACTGTTTATTATACAACTATATTGTGATAATGTACATTTTAAATATACCTATATAAGTGATATGCGCTTGTCGTGTGTAATTAAGAACTATATAAAAAAATACAATAAAAACATTCAACAAAAATAAAGTTTATGATAACTTTTCACATAAACTCCCAAATCAATGAATAACCGACGATTAAAAGCTACCGACATGATAAAGAAATCAGTTGGAAAAAAAACCGTAGTTTTCAGTTCAATAGACGTCTGCTATAAAGAGATAAATATAATGATTTAAGGCGATGATAGTTCAGTGACGTCGAATGTCATGACAAAGGTCGTGGTCGTGGGCTTGAAGCTCATTGTTAAGCCTTTCAGTGAAGGAAAACATCGTGAGGAAACCATGGCTCGGGTTGAAAATTTATCGCCAAGCACCAACCGGTTGTTCCGGTAGCTGTACTTAGAAGCCAATTCCTTCAAGGCTTTGTGTGCTTACCACCTTCGGCCACATCATCACTTATCACGGTGAGATTGTGGTCAAAAACAACCCAATACATAGTAAAACAAAAAAACATTGGAAAATAGTAATTAAAAATTGCCGCGTCCGCCTATCAATGATTCGCATGTCTTGGTTTTCATTGACGTCATAATCATAATATGAATTTTATAAGTGGGTCATGTATTCAATTCCGCGCTAACGGCAAAAATAATATCATTTGAGGTATAAAGTCGGCCTTGCAACACGCCATAGGTACCTACCTCCCCTACATAACAACAGGATTGAGCTTTGGATGACGTGCTTGCTAATGAGAGAATTGGTTTAAAAATTATGCATTTTACTTTTAACATTAAATAGTTGAGTGAGTGCATAGTATGATAAGTAAAAAGTAATCGTAATAAAACTGTGCATGTGAAAATATTGTTGTTGTTTTCAGGAATTTTTCAAGTCACATTACCAAAAGCGCTCAATATTTTCATTATCTAGTTTTCGTGTCGTGTCATTCGACGGTCGATTCTTAATTTTATGGTATTATTTAGCGGTTCAAATTTTATGTTGCTAAAGGTATGTTAAAATTGGATAGTTGGTGGGCTATAAACGGAAATCTTAACGTAATAAATTCTACTTTACGCATCTATTTTACGATTGTAACATTGATGACATTTTACGAACATTCCTTAACTTTTATTAGGTATATTCTATACACTAGTTGGACAATCAAACTTGATTAATTGCATATCGTTACAAATAAATATAAGTTTAAAGAAAATACTAGAGTATCAAAAGGTATCGACAGGAAATCTAATTCTATATTACCTCCTGCTGGAACGTTATGCCTACTTTTGAAGCCGGTTATAAATCAACTCTTATGATGAATTATCGTCTGCGTGTATGCGCTTGTATATATTAAATGAGCATTTGATAGAAACAGAGTACGTAGAATAATACCGATAAAGAATAACTTTAACTAGTAATACTAGTAGGTACCTAAATTGCATAACGTTTTCATTTTTTTTTACAGATGTCCTAATATGGGTTGGTCATGCGTCGTGGCACGCGCCGTGGCCTTCTTTCTCATGTTCAACATGGTTTCCGCGCTCACATCCGATATGTAAGCATACATTTATAAAACAAAACTCCAAGACAGCTATTGATATCGAGTACTAATTAGTAAGAGCGTGGAAGGCCATCTATGGCGAGTGGCAGGCGACGAAGCGGATAACACGCTAGCCGGTCCATGGCCGTCGAAGCGTGAAGTTCCACGCTCCATTTACAAACCCTAAGGCACTATATAAAATGTAAATTATCCGAGCGGGAGTTATGTTCGCGCGCATTAATTATCCACATGTCGACATCACTATCTGCAGCCGTAAATCACGAGAATGGATTTTGACTCAGAAAAAGTCCATGTAAGTCTGCTCTGCTCATTTAACCTTTTAACAAGGTCATTTTTCATGCAGATTTAACCTGAAAGCTTTGTTATTATTAAGGTTTCACAGGGTGAAAAAGTATCAACTATCTACCTATAAATGAGTTCTTCAACCCTGCAATTTATTTAACCTCAATATTCTCTACCAAAGACACACACTATCTAACGATAAATTTAGTCTTGCCGCAGATGCATGCTAAATTGTATTTAGCAAATATGTTAACTGCAATGAGTATTTTCCGATAATCATAATTAATAAAATAACAAGTAATAAGTAAGTAATAATAATAAAGACTTTTTTTTGTGAAGGCTTTAATATCCTATTAATATTATAAATGTTAAAGTTTCTATGGATATTTGGATATTTGTGACTCAATCACGCATAAACGGCTGAATGAATGAAACTTGGTACAAATAAATGGATTACAAAATTGATAATTATTATCCCCGAATAAGATTTTTCGGAATCGCGAGGCAGAAGCTAGTATCTATTTCATATAATTTTCACATAAATATTTCGCGGAGCAGGACGAAATTAGTACAATCTTCAAGACTTCCAATGAATACCTAAAGGTTGGCTATAAACGGAAACCTGTGCGAACGCGGCGGCAATTACAGGGTATAAGAGACGGTCCTCCGCTAGCTGACAGGGTGCATTCGTGCATTCAGCTCCTTATTTTCAGTCATATTCCATGGGAAATTTTCATCTATTAATCACTGGAATACCTCAAAAACTAGACTTCCCTCGGAGGCAACGTCATCAATTTTGTAAGGGAAAAGGGGCGACGTATCAGGTGTCTTTGGTTTGCAGGTAGGTTGGCAGAGACAGCGGCAATCAAATTGGTGCAAATAGTTGAGATCTTGCGTGACGTTCAAACTCGTAGAAAAAACCGTAGTAACCGTATATACGTAGGAAATAATGAATTTGATAGGTTAAATCTGTAAGCGCTTGCGCAGCCAGTCACGGTGTCGTTCCAAAAAGGTCTCCTTTTTAGAGGTTATCTATGGCTTAGGGTTTCCACATACAGCAGAATGTTTGTAGGCTGTCCACAGGTGAGACTTTTTGGTTGTCGGTTAAACTGACATGCACAAATGGTAAATAATACTGAGACACCTTTAATATGATTTAATAATATAAGTAATTAATAAATAAAATAATATGTAATAATTAAGTTTTAGCATTTAGGATTAGGTTATAATATAGATTTAAGTTTATTAATTTTAGGTCTAGGTTTTAATTTAGTTTTAGTTAATTTAATTTATGTTCACGTTAGTCGTGACAATAGTTGTTGAAATACGCGGGGAGGGCGGCCAACATGGCTCGCTGCGCTGCAGTTCGCTACGTGCGTTTTGCCACGGTATCGATACATTGCGTATAAGGTAATCAAACAAATCTGGATTCCCATGATGTTCCGGAAATAATTTCATGTATGCGGAGGGCTGTCCCTTACACCCTGTATACAGTATTTGGGCGCGTGCGACAGAGACAAGTAATGACGTGTCATTGCACTAATCACAAAATTCTTCCTGCTCCGCGACCGCACTTTACGTATAAGATACGATTCTACTTATCTAGTAAAAATTGTGAAGGTTTGTGGTTCTAATCCACTATCAGTATGTATGCTAAAGGTTTGTAATTACGACCATCATAAAAATCCAGTATCTAATGTAATGTACAACTCGAAGCTGAAAATAGACAATATGTACGTATATTATTTACTTTCAGCTTGTAGCTATGGTAAAATAAGCGCTTAGTTTACTTATCATACGAAAATACTCATAAAAAATGTTATTATTATATAAATTAACTCAGTAAAATTGTGACGTTTTCTACTACTTGTATGTCATTGTTATGTGTATTAGCTTATAGAGAGGCTTTCGTAGTAGCAAGGTAATAAGTGCTAATCTAAAATCAATACAAGTCTGCCATTCTGTGTTCACTCATGCTTCATTTGCTATGATATACGACGTTGATAAATTATTCAAACTTAGTTAAGCATTACTATGAATGAGTATTCATTATTTATGATATCTTGTAAATGCATACTTGAGAGGTGCATTACAATGTCACTAATATTCTGCTAATTGTTCTAGTTTTGCAGCGGGAAAGTCGGACAAAGAGATACTGGACAATCTTCTAAAAAATTCCCGCTATGACAAAAGGCTGCTTCCGCCAGTAGATGGTAAATATAAAACTGCAATATTTCAACATTTCTATTATTTTCTTTTTTATCCTTCATATTTTAGGGCCTTTGTTACTTGTGAAAATAATGTCTCTAATTTACCTTAGCATCCCATTACTAGGATAATTAGGTCAACAAGATTGATGTAATATTGCAGATCCAGAATTCTGTTGTGGTCTTACATCGCCCAACGACTCTCTGGCACAAAATAAGGTCGGATTTTCATCGCTACGGCCTCGCTCGCACAATCGTGGTGCGTTGTGTTCCATGTTTATGAAAAGAGAAATCCTTTCACATCTTGCATTCTTTGTAAATTGTAGCGTGGTTTATGTTTTATTGCAACCAAGTTTGTGCACGCAACTACAAGTTTTACCTACGTTTCTTTCACACGCAAATGTAGATACCCGCTCCTTTGCTTTATATCACCTAAGATATTTATGATACCTATGTTTATTTAATATTAACAATATCCAAGTAATTTTAACCTTGTTAATTTTATCGATGCACCGCAATTTTATTGATGTTTTAGTTGTAGAACACATACAATACATAATAAAATAAATAAATTTTATGATGTAAATTACCAACAATAAACAATCAACAAATTTTATTAATTATACCTTACCCATTCATAGTATCGTGAAACCCACAGAACTTTTGAAATATAATGAAATAAGGTAGGTACTTAAGTTATAAATTATTTGTAAGCAATTGATTCATTACCTTCATTTCATGCTTTTTACCTTCAATATAATTTTCTCTTTTCAAAAACATCAAACACGAATCAATTATTCCATATAAAAATAAATAGAACTTCATGTTTCTTTATCCATGGAAATCGGATCTGCTAATTTCTCTCGTATAACTTCGATTCTCATTGCAATTTCGACATACTTATACTATTGATTTCTATAATTATTTACTTTTATGCATATACTTATTATATACCTAATCATTTTATGACATTTCAGTCAACATACAAAATAATACTTATTAAATTTCTCTTTAACGAAACTAAAGGTTTATAAACTCAGATCTGAAACCACTTTATTGGTAGGTAGGTATACCTGTTTCAAATTAATGCATACTGCTGAATAGCACCCCTGTTAGAAATGCATGAGTATAACTGTTAATATTATATTTGATATGTGTGTATTATATTTTCGGTTTCTGCATTCACAGAATTGTTTTAAGATAGGTACATTCTTTTTCAGGTGTCCTCACCGTAAATGTTAGCGTGCTACTTCTTAGCTTAGCTTCTCCAGACGAATCTAGTCTTGTAAGTTATCATTAAGATTAAGATTTTTTATATTATACTCTGTTTATATTACTTTCATGTTAAGTTTCTTGTCAATAATTACAGAAATACGAGGTGGAGTTTTTACTGCAGCAGCAGTGGTATGACCCTCGTTTGCGCTATTCTAACCAATCTCACTACGACTTTCTCAACGCTATCCATCATCACGAGGACATTTGGCTGCCAGATACGTACTTTATCATGCACGGAGACTTTAAGGTCAGTTTTTAATTTGACGTATTTAAAAATAATGAATGTTACAATGCATCTAATTTTATACATAATTGTTTCCACCATGCTTTCGACTGAAGGAGTTTTCCCAGCACTCATGGGTATTTATAACTACATAAAATGGCTTCTTGAACCTCAGTGGACCATACTGTATATACCAAACAGTTAAATTGCTACTCAGCACTCGCATTTTTCGAACTCTTGCCTCGATTATCTGCTATCTTAAATTATAGAGTATTAATTGGGTTAACTTTTATTTATCATGCAATTCGAAACCAATAACAACATTCCAAAAGCCTGGTCCAGAGGTTTGGAAGATGTAATGATAGTTAAAATAACGTGTTAAAGTAATGTTGATTTTAGTTGTTTAGTTAGATATCGCTGATGCTGTGCTAAAGAAACCTATCTGTCCATCAATTTAGTGGTAATATTTTTCAGGATCCAATAATACCGATGCACTTTGCGTTGCGTATTTATCGCAACGGCACCATTAACTATTTGATGCGGCGGCATCTGATTCTATCCTGCCAAGGACGACTCAATATTTTTCCATTTGATGACCCATTGTGTTCATTTGCCTTAGAAAGTAGTAAGTTAATCTGTGCTTTTTTTATTTTGTACACTTTCTTGATTATATTCATACAATCTTGAATATTGTATAGTCTAAATTGGAAGTTAATAGTTAATATGAATACCTGATTACAGTATCATATGAGCAGTCAGCCATTACTTATGTGTGGAAGAACGACGAGGACACCCTCCGAAAATCGCCATCGTTAACAACACTCAATGCATACCTCATCCAGAACCAAACCATCCCCTGTCCTATCAAGGCTAGTTGGAGAGGTAAAACCATACATTTGATCATACCTACGACATATCGACATCGCTTATCGTGACATCTAATAAACATTGGACATTACCAATTTTTTTTTCCGTCCAGACTAAATTGAGTAGATTAGTCTCCGAAGTTCCTTTTCTTTTTTTAAAGCACATCCTTATACTTTGCACAAGAGAGGATCAATGATGATTGAATAGAAATTCTGATTAACTCTTTTCAGCTTGGTCTTGATTTTTGTAAAGGTTATGTTTTTATAAGTTTAATGTTTGTGTCATCGTCGAGAGGCGTAGTTGCTTCGTAGTGTTCGTTCGATATGTGCTCATGATTGTGGTGAACTAACTTTAGAGCATAGTTAGCAATAACGCATGTTCACTAGTTTGTTGATCATTACTTGGTACTTTAGTCTAGATACTAAAAGACAACATCTAATAAGATGCTAGGTTTTGCTACTAATGTACCTACCTAAAGTAAACGAATAAATATTGTAGAATGTAAGAATTTGTAACGTCTTTGCAAGCAGCTGAGGGTAATTCACTTTACGAGGAAGATGAAGAGCTGACATGTAATCTTTGCCAGAGACGCTTTGAGGAGCAAGGTACTTGAGTAGCGCCGGACGAGGCACAGTTCTGTCCGGTGCGGTCGTATTTGACATGTTTCCGCTTATGTGTGAGTAAATGCGTCATTGTGTTATAACAAAGTGATTGGTGTGTAAAAAGTCAGCCAACGAAAAGGTACATAAAAGGTCTATCTCTTGTATTTATTCACTATCATAAGCCATCTTTATGTTGTCTATAGTGGTTACTCGCCATCTTTTCATTATCTCCATGCATGTAAATAATTATACGTAAAAGCACGTGTTTAATAGTTTTGCTCTCTTGGTCTCTGGTGAACTTCATAGAGCAGCAGTTTATGTTCATAAACATTATATGACACAACACGCATTACTCATACATACTGGACAGTAGCTAGTGTATTATTAGATAGTTTTGTTTTCTGTTGTTATATAAACAAAACTAACTTTTTCACAAGGCCTCTGAATGGAGTTACTTGGAATTTTATTACCACGCCTTCCACCCGATACCTGGGATCCGTTACGGTTTTTTTTTTTCGAACGAAATACAACTGTCGATACACAAACAGACTATTTGACGTTGTATAGAGTTCAAAATGTACTTAACTATATTCACTTCACAGGTAACTACAGCTGTCTAAAGGTCGACTTAATATTTACTAGAGACCGAGCATTCTACTTTACTACAGTATTTATCCCTGGGATTATTCTGGTGACATCTTCGTTCATCACGTTCTGGCTGGAATGGAACGCAGTGCCAGCCCGTTCCATGATAGGTAAATCATGTGGATGGCAATCGGATATGCTCTCGGTCTTGCATCTTGCATCTCTTATCTCTTGTAGTAGATGTGGCTGGGGCTGATATGACACGCTATAATATTTTTCATTTGGCAGGTTACGCTTATTCGTTGGTGTTGGAAATACTCTGTTAATGTTATGTTCATACCAACGAATTACTCTCACTTTATTCATTTATTTCATTTATTATTTTTAGATTATGCTTGCCATTTTTAGGTAATTACAGCTGTCTCAAAGTGGATTTAATCTTCACGCGGGATAGATCATTTTACTTCACCACAGTTTTTATTCCGGGAATAATTTTGGTGACATCATCCTTTATTACTTTTTGGCTGGAATGGAACGCAGTGCCTGCTAGAGTAATGATAGGTTGGTGTTTTTTGCTTTCAATTTTACTACCTAATCAAATAAGTCCTGTTCTTAGGATACTTGGATAAATTACTGAAAATTGGCTGCATTTCATATGTAAGAATTAGAATTTTTAGTCAAAATTTATTTTATTCATAATTTCCTAATCCACACGCTCAGCTACTGAGTGGCTTAAATTAATGTACTATTTAATGTAATATTTAACAAAAGTTTCTACGCATGAATACTTACTTACAATAAAAACATACATGTTTCAGTAAAACAAGGCTTATAAATATATTTTTCTAGTTGCAATATTTTACGAAGCACATATTCTTAGACTATCATTACATGTGTAATAGTTAAATAACGTGAGTATTTCATATTCTCATGTAAATTAATTTGAATGCAGGTGTCACAACAATGTTGAACTTTTTCACGACATCAAACGGATTTCGTTCGACTTTGCCGGTCGTGTCGAACCTGACCGCCATGAACGTTTGGGATGGAGTATGCATGTGTTTCATCTACGCATCTCTCCTAGAGTTCGTATGCGTCAATTATGTGGGTAGAAAGCGACCTCTTCACAACGTCGTGTACCGGCCCGGGGAAAACCCTGTCACTCAGGTGAATACGTCTTTTTTAACAGCCCAACCATCGATGTGGGATATCGATATTTTTCCCAAATCGATGGTATCATTTCAATTTCACTCATTACAGATAATTGGTAACACTACAATGTATGTTTCCTTTTTTGAATAATTTTAAAACCGTTTCGTATTGTGTTTTACAAATTTAATAAAAGTTATCGGTGTTGTTACTCTCGTAGCCCTGCAACAATACGATCAAATTTGCACCTGTCTTTACTTTTTAATTTTACAAATATTTATATTTCTTATCTTCACTTAAACTTTGTTTTGTGTGAATCAACGTGTAAACACATTTGTCCTTATTATGTCCTTAAAATACACTGTATATTAATTTCATTTTTATGCAATCGTATATTGTTTTTTATGTTTAATTGTGGTTACAGATAATGTACCTTCCTTACATTTTTAACAGCACTTTAATACATAAGTACCACCTACATAAAGTTAAAACTTGTATTACCCAAAATAATTATGATGTCTGCACGAAGGAATAGTTAGGTATGTTACCACTAAAATATTTTTTCTTCAAAAATATTCTGCTATTTGATAATTTCCTCCGTGGAGACACAAATTTTCTTCTTTTACTCTTTGCAATGTTTTCTTTAAAATATTGTAACAACAGGACATAGCACAACATTTAAATTTAAGGTAATATGGATTATCTTTCATTTCCATTGCAATGTCGGGTTGTTAATATATTTCTCCCTATCCAGCATGTTTCACAATTTTCGGAATTATTTGCATGTACCTATTTGGCTCTAATATTTGTATAATTTATTGGGTAAGTCAGAATTCATCACATAGTACTTGCATATTATTTGCAATCGTATAAGGTACCTAAATCACTTCATCGGAAATAAAGACTATTTTGTGTGGCCATAATTCATAATAACTACTTCTTTCTTCCGATTAATCATCATTTGCTTTTCATTAACAAATCATAGAAAATTTTACTATTGGTGTATATAAAATGGAAAACATTGCAAAGATAAATGGAGCAACTGATAAATAGACTGCCTAATGACTAATTATTTGTGAGCTTGTGGAATATGGGAGTTGCTAACCGTTCTCCTCATAACTGTTAATTGGTGGCCACAACAACGTAGTCTACGTTCACGATTGCACATCGATAGACCATCAGTCACGAGTGAACAAATTGTGTGTGTGATGTGTTCACAGCGACTGCCCGCAGTCCTGAGCAGAATTGGCATTATACTGGCCAGCCCCTTGGTAAGACATTCGCCACATTCATTGGCACTTTCGGGACTTTACGCTGTTATATTTCTTTTTTATTCAACTCAATTTATTTTTAACTACCATATACAAATTCTTCATTACGAATTTTTTATATTGGTCCTTAGAACTACCTTGTAGAACCGAGCACGGGTTGAAATTGTAAAATAATTTTCGATACATATTTATGTATTTCAATAGTATTAGGAAAAAAGAAATATAAGCAGAAAAGCAGATTATAAGTACTTAGACACCATTTTCAACCACGGCACGGTTAAAGTAGGTTACAGAGAAGTATGCATGCCCTAGCTAGACCAAACAAAAAGCTTCTGTAGAGTTGGCCTTTCCACTTATCCTTATTATATTTTTTCAAACTTTTTATTCCATACATTTGTACGTTTCGTAATAAATTTTGTTACATAAATCATTACCTACTCCATAACACATAACTACTTTTTCCGCCATACTAAAAACTATTAAAGTTGCATGACGTTTACACAATGAATAAACAAAATAAGACTTTATTATCTTGAAGTATTCTTATTTAAAAATAATACATCAAATGCAAGACGAAAATATGGGTAAATTATACTTCAAAGTGATAAAGGTTGCCCTAAAAGCTAAAAACAACGTGACCATCATTAATTAAATTAAGACATTCTTTCCAAAAACGAAAAGAAGTAGGTAACATTTTCTGGAAGTATCTAGTTGGTATATAGGCAATAGATATGCTTTTAGTAAAATGACAAACGCAGTTAACTTATGCAATAAAATGCTTCGTTAAATTAATATTGATGATAAATACAGCTTTAGCAAATCACATTTCAACAACAATTTTACTATTGTTCACGCTTCGGCTAAATAAAAGATATATTTACATAGGAGGCGATGGCTTTCCTCCAATGGGCAAAATCAGAGACACCCGAACCGGAGTGTAGCGGTGCTGTAAGTGACGTCACTGAACCGTCTCCCCAACCATTAGCCCCACATCTTCATCATCTATGATATCACGAAAACTAACGTATCATTTATATTTAACGCTGCTTCGGATTGCTGCAGCCTGTAAGTATACATTTACATATTTATTATACTTTGTGATTTAAGGTCATTATCATTCTTAACAAAACGCTATTGGGTTTTCTTAATCTTATTCCTATTTAATAAAAATACGTAACTTTTTCTTATGGGGGGTTTGATCACTCTTGCAGACGCATGCCTGACCGTTTCAGACGATCTGTACAAATAGACGTAGATTAGGTAAATTAGGGGCCGTCCATTAATCACGTGATGTTTTTTTTTTAGCATTTTTAACCCTAAAAAAATATGATTATGATTATGGATTCAATTTCATTATTAATTATTATTCAGTTGATAACTACTTATCTCACGTTAGAGCGAGTGCTATGTCATACCGGCATCCCCTCATATTTTAGTTTCCTAAAACTAAAATCTCGATGTTATCAGGGTTAGCAAGTATTGAGGAATAGATAGGAATGCTGCTACAATTTTTTTTCAGTTTCATTACATTAAAAATAAGATTCTTTGTCTGTATACTTTAATATAATTAATATATTATACTTATTTCATAAAAACGGAAACCTCAGTATGCGAGTCTAATCCTAAACTGTCTTCATTTTAAATACAGGTGGACCATGAATTAGTTAACATTTTAAAAAATATAGAAAAAAAACGATAATAACTTATTTAAAAAAATATTTATTCCTAAGATAGCAAAAAGACAGGAATTTACTTTTTAAAAATAAAATCATTTAAATGACTACCTAATATAGAAATAACGATATTACTTATTTAAAAAAATATTTATTCTTAAGATAGCAAAAAGACAGGAATTTACTTTTTAAACATAATATCATCAAAATGACTACCGTCGCGGATGCGGCCCTCTTCTAAAGAAGCACGTAATTTTCGAAAATTTACAAAATAAAATACTGATTTCTCGGAGAGGCGACATCCCGTGGCTACCCCACGGGATGTAGGAGACCAGATTTATCGCCAGCAGATTTATTTTTATGATGGTATCTCATGCATCGAGTACCCATATGCACCAATAAACCAAAAACACTGCTTGAATTAAAAGCAAAGATTAAAAAAGAGATGTCAGCAATCTCCCAGTCTTTTTTGCCAGTGTTCGAAAATTTTCGAAAATTACGTGCTTCTTTAGAAGAGGGCCGCATCCGCGACGGTAGTCATTTTGATGATATTATGTTTAAAAAGTAAATTCCTGTCTTTTTGCTATCTTAAGAATAAATATTTTTTTAAATAAGTAATATCGTTATTTCTATATTTTTTTTAAATGTTAACTAATTCATGGCCCACCCTGTACATAATTTTCATTACATAATACCCTTAATGTTATCGTTACCCTTTCATGTTACTGTAAGTACTTACCCACTTATTTAATTTCAAATGTGCCATCTATCCAATCACTATAGACAATCTTTACATAGCTTCAATATTTGATAGTATACTAGCAGAGAAATTATATTATTATCGTAGTAGTATACTAGCAGTAAATTTATATTATTATCTTCAACCCCTACTAATCTTAAACCAAATCATAAATGTGTTCTTACAGGGTGATAAAAAACGGGAGTCGACGGGCGCGGCGGACTTAGTAACATGTACTGCCTGTACCGGTGCTCCTGGCTCATGTACACATACCACTAATAACGGTGGTGTGTCTGAGGTAATTATTTTTAAAAAGCTTTTTTAATAGTACCTAGATTATTTCTCCAAGAGTCTTAAACAACAAGTTCAGTATCATTATTAATTTTATTAATCACAACCATATATCACGTCAATATTTTAGGGCTTGCATAGCTGTCACATCGCCACTGACTGAATTCAAGCTTAGTCTCCAAGTCAATTTCCCAAACCCTCCAGCAAGCCGTATTTTGCAACCATCAATCAAACCTGTAATCATAGTAACAGCTGATGTAGTACTACGTATTAGGCAAGGTCCCGTAGCATCACTGGCCTTTTCCCCACAGTATCAGCTTTCGGTATCATCATTCATTTGCAAAATAATTTCTTTCAGCCATGTTTCGTCCAGGTTCGCAAAAAAGAACCACCACACCCGATCCGCGTGGCGAAGACGATCGACGTCATCGCCCGCATCACCTTCCCCACTGCCTACGCCGTGTTTCTTATCTTCTTCTTCATCCACTACAAGGCGTTCTCTTAATGCTGCCGCTACTGCCGCTACTGGCTACGTCATGTGGACGGACTATTATTGTGTCTTTACGTCTCGTGTTTTCTTATTGCGTCACAAATATCTATGAAAACAAGCTATTCACACTACGATATTTTTGATGAGTGTCGATATTTGTTACGAATTGTGATTATACCCACTATAGTGATCGTATTTAAGTATATTAGTATAAGAGAACTAAGCACTTTACGATAGCTATCGTAGCTTTGGATTATGAAGATGATTAGATTAGACGAGCAAATTTTTCTACAGGTTTTGAAATAGTTTTCGATGAAAGTTCATAGTTGAACGTTTGTAATATACGAGGTAAGATTTACTATGTGAATACACGAATACTTATGATAGAATAAAGAGGGATCAATAACATAATTGTATGAAAAATTCAAGTACTTATCAATGTCGTTAGAGCGCGAGCGCGAGTGGGATCTCGTACGAGGCGAGTGGGATCTCGTACGAGAAATGTTCAAACATTTCATTGCTCTTGGAGTAAGCAAAACTATTTCAAACCTAAAGACGGTCCAGCCAGTCCTATTTTTTGCTTTTAAGTTTAATTAAATTACATTGTATAAGATAGCAAAAGACATGATAACTTTTTATATTAACTAGATATAATCACATTAGCTGTTAGTTAATTCATTACAAATTATATACACCCACATTATGTTGTGATAATTTATAGATAAGTATGTAAACGTATATTGCTTCGCAAACTTGCAAAAAGGTTAAGTTTGTTGCATTGATTAATTTACGTTTTGAATTGATATTTATGTAAAGAAACTATTAGAAGTAGACGCGTAGGTAAAGCTCAAGTCGTTATTATCTTTAAATTCTAATGTTAAAATTAATGACAACATGCAATTCTAGTTAATTTCGATATGTATGTAGTAGTTCATGTACTTAAACCTAGTTGTGTTGATATTGTACCATGAACATGCCTTCTACATGTCACAGAGTTATTTTTTGCCTGTAAAATAATTAATTGAAATTGATGGATACGCTGGCTGTAAATAATAAAGGAAATTTATATGCCTATCAATACGTAGAGACGTACGTAAGGTATGTTAACCTAAATGAATTGTAAAATTGTAACTAGCTAGATAGGTTAAGTATCGTGAATATTGTGCTGTGAGACCATACCGTCACCTTATATGTTGCGTAAGTAGAATTTACTTCTCTACGCTAATATTAATTGTAAAATTACGATAGTATTGTCTCTGACGTCACCGTATTTAGATCTATTCACAAGTGCTAACGGCGACTTACTTAGGTAATTGTATTTATTAGGCGTACCTATATGACACAAAATATTTAAAGCTAACCATATGCACGTGATAGATTGGCGTTATAAAGAGCTGTACTTATATTTTCCATTGTTGAAATGTTGGTAATTTTTGTATATTTTTTCTGCAAAAATATATTTCACTTACTACTCAATCAATAGTCAACAGGATTTTGTTCAATATTATTAATTTATAGGTCCTATACCTAAATTTTATTATCAAGATATATACAATTCAATTTACTGTATCTATATCAATGATTATAATACAATTAATATGTACATCATCGATATTATGCCTTTTGCTTGTTAATAGAGCGGACCAACGAGTCAACTGTTTTGGAAAATAGATTTTATATCTAAATTATAATTATAAAATACAATACCTTTTAAGAAAAAATAACATGTTTTGGCTGTGCTTTGATTTCAAATTATCTATATTTGATGCGCCTGATTGAAATGAAACCTTACGTATTTATAAAATTATTATTTACATTTGTAAACGGGTGGTCAATAACAAAAATGTATTTGCAATTTTTATGGTTCTGAAGTCAAATAAGTAATCCTCATAATTTTTGGAGATCTGTAAAATCTAAAAAATATCTACAGCGTTAGATAAAAAACTGATCGTAAAACAACAACTATAAGTAAAACTATCACATTCACAAGTTGTTGTCGAGCAAATATCTGGGCTTTACAAGCAAGTGTTCGATCTGAACTTACGTAAACAGATATAGCCGCAGCCATTGCATATTCATGTAGAATTGGATCTACATGATTATACTTAATGCCTTCAGAACCCTACAGTAGGTGTAGTTCTACATACTCTTCCCTGTATGCCAGTACTCACCGGAATTAGATAATATAATATAATTAAAATAACACATGAACCCCGACTCCCTGGACTAAATTCGTCAAACTCAAAAGCTAATAATTAAACATTAATTTCTTAAAGGCGTTACAAGAGATAATTTTGCCCGAGCATAAGGATAACCTATTGAGTGGGCTATATCTACTTCCTAATTTTTCAACACCGTCATCCAAAGAATCAAATGAAACTATATGTAATATAATAAAGAATGCGATTCTACATTTGACTTTTTACCAACTAAGTATCTACAAAAAAAATACAGTGACTTCTTTCAACCACTGGTAATAATTTAGTGGTCAGAACGTTCGGAACTTGGAGAGGAAGAATCCTAAATATTGTATTTAAGAGTCAGCAAAGGTACAACAATTTTTAAAAATAACTTGCCACATCCAGGTGGAATTTGTATCGAACCGATATAAATATGAAAAAGTAACATTCTATATTATTTTTATGGCACCATCGATTGGTTCAATCATAAGAATCAACTCTCTCTGAAAATCATCGGGTCTTTTTAAGGAAGATCGTGACATCTAACAATTCAAACTCAATCTCAAAACTTATTTATTCAGATTGGGTAAGGCACTATGAACGATACAATTGACTGCCGACACGGTTCGAAATATACTGTAAAACTTCAATATTTAGGGCATACTTCTTCTCCAGGTCCCTTTCGTTGCGGACATTTTCATAATACATATAGCAAAGAAAGGACGTTACGTCACCCAAGTACCTAAGTACTATAGAGGTCTGAGGTAATTGGATGAGCATCGCCTATTTATTGCACACAATTTTATGAATCTTAGTTCAATTAAATGATCTCTTCTGTTAATAAATGTTATGATATTTTAAAGTTTATTGTATATTTAATTAAACGTATAAAATGAGACCATTCCCAAATGTTTTGGATAAAGTGATACTATATTAAACTTGCAAAGTTTTTTATATTTAAAATATAAGGTAAAAATAACATATCATTCGCTTTATAACATTCAACCTTGTACCTATTTAAATTACGCTAATTAATATCCTGTTAAATTTATAATTATATATTCTATGCTGCCTTTACATAATATGTATATTTGTTATACTCTTGATATATTTATTTATATACCTACCTAAATCATTGCTCGATGGTAAACAATAAGAAAACATGCGTGTCACAGGCTTATGAAAATTTCGTATTGTACAATCGCAAATTTATTAAATAATACTGTGCATGCAATACAATACTAGGTACTATACAATATTTTAGCGAATTATTAATTACTTATGAGTATGATTGATAACTCACTGTTATAAAATAATCTTACAGTATTCAGAATGCATAGGTACCTCTGTGTGTTGTGGAACTACCTCCTTGTTGTCGGTATTAGGTGTGGGTATCTACTACTGACCATGAGCTACTACATTATGCAAATTGGTAGGTAGGTAGCGTACCAAGCTAGCTAAAGCGGTTATTACACTACCCTATTTAGAGAAATACTAATTAGGAAATCGGAAAGTGTAATCGTAGTTAGATTCCGATTTAGTGCTATTGGAAGATGCCAATCGCACTACACTACTCCCTAAATAGTTTACTGTTTAGAGTTTCACTAAATAGGGTAGTGTAATAACCACTTAAGCTAACCACTGTAATTATGATTTGAAGCTTTAATTCAACCAATATTCTATCATCTCAAATAATAAAATTATTTCTACAATATTTAGAGGAAAATATTAAGTAGACACCTATTTCATAAACCTTCCATCCAAATACTATATGAAAGAACTAGCTTTCCGCCACTCGGTTTCACCCGCGATCCACTATTTTAATTCCTTAGAGGTTCAATTTCAGGAAATCCTTAATTAGTACATCCCTTACGTTACAAAAGGTCCTCCAAATTTCATTGTTTTCGGACCAGAGATTTAAACTTTGCGTTTATTATTTTCTTTTATATATTATATACATATATAGATTGAAGAATTATATTCAGGGGAATTATATGTCTACTTTGGGGCTTAGGCCTCTTAGGCGCTTAGGTTTATCTCCACCTATGGCTTACCTACTCCTAGATAAGCAGGAGCTCTAACATAAGCTCCTGTTTACGCAAAGTACATAAAAAAATAAAATTTAAAAATTGAAGATTTTTAATACACAATTGAAAATGTATGTGAATACGCCAGAGTGGACCTAAAGCTTTCAAAATTATGTGTAATATAAACGATAATTTATATTTATTTTGAAAGGCGTCTGGCGCTCATATGTGATTATGCCATCTTATTTACACTGGATGAGTTTTAACATGTTCTAAGAGAAAACACTTTAAATACTTGTAAAGTAAAACACAAAAATATAGCAATACGATATTACACACAACTTCACCAATAGCATGAGAGTAGGCAAATAATCAACAAACCGGTAGGTAATAATTTATAAGTACCTAAGCAAATGATTGGTTACGTTGTAACATCTCGTATAGGTACATATATTTACCACATGCTGTAACATAAAACAATTAATTTTATACCTAGGAAATGTTGTTGCTTCTCTCAATGATTGCCTTTCTGATTTTTGCTTTACGAATAAAAGGTACTCACTGCGCTCACTGCAAACTATTAAAAGCGTTTCTATAATAATATACCTACTAGGTACTTACATATTGTTTAGTAACAGGTTCATAATAAATTAGAATAATACAAACAATACCGCCCGAGTGTTATTCTAATAGGGTATTTGCCTGTATTCAAAATAAATTATCCAACACTAACCAATGTTTAAAACATCTAAAAAAAAGGGCAAACCACGATTATTTGATTAAATTTATCCTTATTATGATAATTAATGACCAATCTAACCATAAAGAGTCATTGCATACAAAACTCCATATAAACCTATCGTTTTGACATTTCATAAAAAGTTGCTGATTTGAATGTCAGTCAAATACCCTATTTAATATAACAAATAGTAACACCTCGTCGTCGTTTAATTTAGATTTTGTTTTGAGCCAAAACCATTTTTATTAGATTCAATTTTTATAATGATTTTACCACATAAAGAAAACAATCTTAAATCTACATAATAAATATGTATAATATTTAGCAAAATGTAAATAACTGTAGATATTTAGTTACATATATACGTTTAGGTACGTATGGAAATAAATTATAAAAGTTAAGAGATGTTATTGTTTATGATAGATTCATGAAAAGACAAAAGTGAGATAAAAAACTAAATAAAATGCAAAATTGATTCCTATTAAAAATTGTGTTACAAACCTACACTGCTTTTTCAAAAATAATTCATTTTTAAGATCGTTAGATATATTTATTGGGCGTACGACTGAAACTTTTATGATAATCTGTAGGTAGGACTTAAATATCTACTAATAGAAAATAAAAAATACTAGATAGGTACGGGCTTTTTAAAAGGGAAGGTACAGTGGGTGAATTAAAATATAATTAGTAATCTTTCAAAATATTCTGCAATGATACAAATCATTTCAAAGAAGAGTTAAATACCAAACGACTTCAGAAAACATTGTTATGGCATTCATAAATCAAAGGTCACATTTACTAATAATATGTAAAAATATATAATAATATACCTACCTACCAGAAATCATACTAACCTAGCCATATGTCAATAATTATATCAAAAAATTATCATTAAAAATCCTTGCGAGCACTTATGAATACTTTTCCTTTAATACCGGCAATAAACCCAGCAATTACTCAATTTTAAAACATGTTTAGATTAATTGCTTAACCTTTAAATTGTAATCTTACCCACTGTACCCACAATTGCGTACCCCGGCGGCAAAACGACAAGGTAGTAACTCCATCAAAATTTAATAAATAAATGGTAATTTAATGATCACGTACCTACGTACCTACGTAGGTACCTACGTACCTACATTATAAAGGTACCTACGTAGGTACCTACGTACCTACGTAGGTACCTTTATAATGATTGTAAATGTGAGATTATTTGATTGATAAACAAATGCTTTTTATACTGATGCAGTTTAGGTAAGCTTTGGGTAGTAACTAGTTAGCAGAGTGCACATCTACAATGACTGCTCGTAGCATAGCCAGCTAGCCAGCTCTACCAGAGGCTCTACGAAATCAAATAAAAATTTGACGTAGGTGTCACTTCATGTTTTTAGTCTAATATATCGGGTCTATTTGCACACAGATTATTATAATAGTAGATTGTATCATAAGGGAGCAAAATAATATTTTTACGGCGAGGGCGCTTTTTTGAATCCAGAGCGAAGTGAGGGATTCTTTAGTTGAATCCTGAACGTAGCGAGGGATTCAAAGTACGTCGCCCGAGCCAAATAGTAGAATGTATCATAAGGAAGCAAAATAATATTTTTACGGCGAGGGCGCTTTTTTGAATCTAAAGCGAAGTGAGGGATTCTTTAGTAGAATCCTGAACGTAGCGAGGGATTCAAAGTACGTCGCCCGAGCCAAAAATATATTATGCGCCCGAGTGATGCACTCTACTTTTCATCACCTCTATGAGAAAATAAAAGGCGCCTCATATTTTATTGTAATATTATTATTTAATAAGACATAGAGTAACAACTAAATTAAAATTAAATAGTATCTAATAATAAAACAACTAAAAACTTATATTTACACTAGCTGTTCCCCGCGGTTTCACCCACGTTCCCGGTGTAATTTTTTTTTCATACAAACCTTCTCCTGACAATAACGAACATTTAAAAAAAATATGGCCAAATTGGTCCAGGCGTTGTTGAGTTATGCGCTTACCAACACATTTTGCGATTCATTTTTATATTATAGATTTGAGACATTTTCGCAATTATGAAAATTTATTGTTACAGTTTTATTTTTTGAAGTGAAACTTCTTATGCGACTTCCAACAAGGTTGCGTTAAACGTTTAACGCTACTATGGAGGGAGTATGAGAGCCGCACCTATAATTTCTTTTTTAGATTGTAATAGTTTTAATGATAATGATGATGATACAAGAGCTCAATTTCAATCTCAGAAGTTTCACTTCTTCTGCGCGGAGGGACTCCACGCACTTTTTTTTTTATGCAGCCGGCGGCCCGACTATGCTATGGGCCGTCGTACCAGCCAGTCTTTATTCAAACAATATTTGCGTTCGATTTCTTTGGCGCTGAACACTAAGACGTTCCAAATTCAAGAAGTGCGCGGCAAATATAATTGCGGCGCACTTATCACTATAAAGAGGATAAAAACTCATTACTGCCCGCTAACAGTTTCTTATAGAAAACACCACCTTTGGGTGCACTTAAAGGGGAACCAAGTCGTCTTTTTCGAATAGAAGGGATGAAAAATATATTTTGCGCCCGAGTGATACACTCTATGAGAAAATAAAAGGCGCCTCATATTTTATTGTAATATTATTATTTAATAAAACATAGAGTAACAACTAAATTGAAATTAAATAGTATCTGATCTAATAATAAAACAACTAAAAACTTATATTTACATTTGAGACATTTTCGCAATTATGAAAATGTATTGTTACAGTTTTATTAGGAATAGAGATTGTTATAAATTTTATATTCTGCGTGTTTTTAATTTGATTTCTTTTTTTTTAATCAGCCGGCGGCGGCGCGACTATGGGCCGTCGTACCAGTCAGTCTTTATACAAGCAATATTTGCGTTCGATTTTTTTGGCGCTGAACACTAAGATGTTCCAAATTGAAAAAGTGCGCGGCAAAGATAATTGCGGCGCACTTATAAAGAGGATTAAAAACTCAATACTGCCCGCTAAAAGTTTCTTATAGAAAACACCACCTTTGTGCGAACCAAGTCGTCCTTTTCGAATAGATGGAATGTAAAAACTATTATTTTGCTATTAATTATACTATAATAACCTAGTAACAGTAATTTGCCTTTAATTCGAGAAAGTTTAAATATAGGTACTAATAATGAGCATTTTTGCAATGAATTAATAAATTAAAATTGCGGCTATTTTTTATATTATTACCTAGGTAAAAATACAAATATTTCTGCATAAAATTGAGCTACGAATTCACTCGAACGAAGCGCTATAATTCATTAACACTGAGTTTCAATGTGGCAGATTTTTGGCCGAAAGCAGATTTTTTGGCCGAAACTGACCGAAACATAATCTTCGGTCGGTCACTAGTATTTATGTCTATTCCAATCCCAAGGATTTCGTATTCTTTGCCCAGGGAGTAAGTAGATATCACTCACTAATGATCTAATTTAACAATTGTTAATACCTATATAAAAGCCTGTAAGTACCTAAAGGTAAGTAATACATAGTCTCTAGTCTCATAGAGTTTAATATGCTTGATTACACAAATAGACGAATATGTTTTTGAAATGGCAAAACATTATAACTTATTTTAAATTCAGTATCTAGGTACATTTTGTCACCAACCTGTTCATATGACCGAAGATTGAGAAGTGGAATCCGACTTGTAATAGTCTAGATAGTTGCACTAACGCCGCAGTTACATTCTAATATTAGGTAGGACGTTCGTTAGTCAGTCTGGACATTTTGCACCATTACAGCTATTTTTTTATTGTTATCACCTATCTATATTGTAGTTTTGACATTTAGAGTGGTAACTGGTGGTGGACACAGACATGTCGATAAGTGATAATTTACTTATATACCTATAAAACTAAACAGCTAATAAGTGGGTATACGTAGTAACTATTATGTAGCATGTGGCCGGAGCACAATACCATAGTAAAAATATTCTTACTCTGTGACAATAGTTACTTTGTATCCTACAGGTAAAATATGTAAGGTGGTACCTATAGTTATCTAGATATGCTTTTATCTTGTTCTATAACTTCATTAAACGTTTACTTTATTGACTTATTTTATATTAAATATACTTTTATCATAAAGAATAAAAATATATTGAGCTGTCTTGTATATTAATCGACTTTATACAGTTCACGTGATCCAAAATGAGGTGGCTCTAAATATTAGTTGGTAATTTCATTTACCGACTTATCTGGATTTATAAAATAAGTTAATTACCTACCACGTTACAAACGTACCTAAGATATAGGTAAGCTGTTTTTACTAAGTTAGAATTTATAAAAAAAATGTTTATCTAGAACA
Source organism: Tetheella fluctuosa (assembly GCA_951216915.1). Classification (NCBI taxonomy): domain Eukaryota; kingdom Metazoa; phylum Arthropoda; class Insecta; order Lepidoptera; family Drepanidae; genus Tetheella; species Tetheella fluctuosa. The sequence goes on along the minus strand of OX578222.1, from coordinate 6,659,481 downwards.
CCCGTCGCCTTTGTAAATAAATTGTCAGCGTGCTGACCGCCCGTTCGTGTTGTAAAGTATTATTACAGCATTGTAAAATAATTTTATTGTAACATTTATGAATTACAATTTTCATCAAATAAAACATAAATTTGAATTAAATTTATTGTAAATTTATTAATATAAGATAGCACCCTGTCCCGTCTCACTCAAATGCAAATTACCTACTGACAAAGGCATTTAAAGTAGGTAAGTACCTATCAATTTTTATCTCTTTGCCTACTGATAGCCCCGGATATAGTGGGGGGGGGCAAACCTTGGCTTAGTTCAAAAATTATAAGAGTTAGATATCTCAAAAACTAGAGCACCAAGCAAAGATCTGTGAGCTCCCAGAAAAAGTCACTAAATTTATAAAATTTGTCAGCTTAGATCCTACTCATTTGTTTACCTTCAAAAGATATTAAAGAATCAATCAAAACGGTTTGAACGCGCTAATCTCAGGAACAACTGGTTCGATTTGAAAAAATATTTTTTGGTTGGATAGCCCATTTATTGAGGAAGGCTATAGGCTACTTTTTATCCCGGGAAAACACGAGATCCCTCGGGAACGGGGGTGAAACCGCGCATTAATACGTAATATGAGGGCAACGCACGCCCTAGAGTTAAGCGCTTTTTGAGACGGGCATTTACGGGGACTGATATCAGCTCTCGGGGATACATATGTCGTGTCACAGAGCGGATTGACTTCCTGAAGCAGAAAATTTATGCATGGGCAAACCGTATAGGTAGGTACAAAGGTATATAAGGCGCGTGTATGGTTCGATATTCCTAAAGCTCCATGTTTCAAAGGGATTTAAGTTCCAAGTGTGTGCACATTATATGATTAGTGAACAGATTGTGGTATTTTTATGCAAATTAATAGCAAACATTTGAATTAATTTATTTTTTATGTCAGAAGGCAAGAGAGAGACAAGCAGGCAACGGTCCACCTGATGGTAAGGGTCACCGTCGCCTATAGACATTAGCAATACCAGGGCCAATGCCAATGTGTTGCCGACCATTATAAAAGCCTAGAAGGTAACTGGCTCTCAAGTACAACTGTCGGAACACACCAGTAGGTACTTCGCGACAAATTTTCAACTTGAGGGCGGTAGCTAGCTAGGCGGGTACTACAAAGGACTATCTATTCCACCGTGCTATAGTTTCCTGACGATGTTTTCCTTCCACCAAGAGTTCAAGCCCACGACTTTCGCCGTGGCATCCGACGTCACTAGGTACCAATGAGCTATTATTATTATACAGTTGCCAGATGAATATCACTTTGCCCACTTTTTCAGATCAATGAGAATAAATCATGTTATCAAAACATAAGTTGAAACTTACCTATCTAGTGACGTTTTCACTTTTATCATACTACTGGGTGAATTAAGGCTTTTATTAAGGAGATGACACGTCGATTGAGGGACTGTGGTTATGGCTACCGTTCTGGGGCATATTATTATTATCATTATTATTAAATTTTGCACAAACAAATGTGTGCAATGGCGAGTTTAATATTAATTAGTAATATTTTTTGGTATTTTTTAATCTTAAAAAGATAAATGATTTTACATTCATTGAAGTTACTTATTATTATTCCATTCTACGACAAAATAATCGAAATGAATCACATTATTTGCATAACGTTTACATTATTTACACTAAGTAAATTATTTACATTACATTTAAATTAAGTTTACATTATTTACAACATAAGTACACTGCCAAAATAATTTATTATTTACATTACATGAATCACATTACATCCACATTAAGTATTTACATTATGTTGCATTATTTACATGACCTGTAAATTATTTAATTATTTACGTAAAATTTACATTAATTAAATGCTACAAAAAAAACACTTACAAATGCAACAAATACAGATTTACCCAATTAACCACTTTTAGGGATTTTTTTCCGAAAAAAAACTAGTAGCACTGCTGTCTTTGACATCCCGATTTCATACAAAAGTAAACAAAACCTAATTATGAAAAATAATCACGAATCTCTAACTTAAAACATTACTTACGCATGGTAGGTTATTCTTTGGGAGTTAATGTATTTTTTCGTCAGGTTTTTACACCACCGCACCACACAAGACGGGATATTTCACAATTTTTACTTGCGCATAACATGACTTACGGGCGCTGGGGCTCGGAGCGTAATGGCGGCGGATTGTCCGACTTGGTGTATCTGTGTGAGTGTTAGCTCGTGTATGCACACGAAAGTGTAGGAGTTGCGTGGCTTCACACCGTTTCTATGAAAGAAGGCATCCGTCTTTTTTTTACATCCGTGGTTGCTTCATACATTTTGGTCGAGTAGGTATTGAACTTTTGTATGGAACAGCTGATAATTGTTTCATGATTTCACAGTCCCATAATTTCACAGTTCCATAATAAAAGTTGTTCATTTTGATCAGTACTCAGAGTCACCAATACAAGCAATATGCCTTAAAAAAAGAACTCACTTTTAAACTTAAAACAAAAATTTATCAACATCTTTTCACTCTTACAAAACCCTTTTTTTGAAGTGAGAACTTCTTTTAGCGCGGTACACTTATTTTTAGATGAGGTAAAACCTCTGGACTCGTGACACCGTTACCGAGACGCAGTTTGACGTTTAGTTTCTTTTTTTTCTCTCCCTTTAAAATAATTGCGGCCAGTAATGTCGCTAGTCGCTGTCAGTAGTTTTGGCGCCAAATTTTAATGATAATGATTCAAGAGCTCAATCTCAATCAATTCATAAATAAAATGCAATTCATAACCCAATAACCCTAGTACCCTTAGACCATAAAGCCAAATATGCTCAAAGGCTTTTACATTTGAAAGCCAAAGTGCGCGATTTTTAGCTGCTTTTGTACGAGGAAAAAAGTTCTACGGTTGGCAACCCTGGTAATCATGACAACAACGACAACATACATACATTGATTGACTCTTATCTGTCATGTCAACCACCGAAGGATTTGTATGTACAACTATTACGGTACTCAAAATCTAGAATTATTAACAAAATTTTCTGGGTTTATTGTAATGTAATTTTTTGAGGAGTTAATTAAAACAGAAATGATAATATATAACCTTTGGTATGTGTTACAATGGTATATAAGACCATTAATCAAGTGGTTTTTACGGAAAACAACACGTTTGTGTGAATTACAGAGAATATGTTATGGGGATAAAGTAGGAGCACCAAGAACTTGTAATGTAGAAAAGTCACTTATGTTATCTCGTACACAAGATGTTAAATTGGTAGTGTCGTACTTAGATGCAGTAGTTTTGGAGCGGAGATTTATTCCATCCAATTTTCGTGCTATCCTGGATCCTTCTATAGCCACCATAGTCAGAGTCAAAAAGTTAAACCCAAAACTTCACAGCTGGTTTGTCGTATCTTTTCGTCGATGCTTAGAACAAATTTGGAGTTATAAAAATCTACAGAATGAAGTAGAAGAACTACGCCGAACACAATTTGACAGCAATAATCCTTTTCATCAAGATAAATTAATGAAATTGTGGACTTTGTTGGTACCCAATGAAACTCTAGAATCACGTATAACTAAACAATGGCAGTACATTGGATTCCAGGTAAATATTTTCAAAACATTTTAAACTGGATCTATCTTACCAATAGCTTCTTTATTTTCTGATTTTTATTATAATTTTTCAGGGTGATGATCCAAAGACTGACTTTCGTGGAATGGGAATGCTTGGTCTAGATAATCTTTTATTCTTTGCTAATGAGTATCCTCAAGCCGCCAGCCATGTCTTCAGTCATTCACATCATCCAAAGTATGGGTATACATTTGCGATTGTGGGTATTAACCTAACTTCAATGGCATATTATCTGTTAAAAGATGGCTCTGCCAAAACTTACATGTTCAATGCAAAACAATACTTGCCCAATATAAATTTATTCCACAGATTTTACTGCTACTTATTTTATGAATTTGATAAAATGTGGATTGAGTCAAAACCACAAGATATGATGGAATTTTCTATAATATTTAAGAAGTTTGAAAATGTAATAAGAAATGAACTAGCAGATCCAGCTTCAGTATTTAGAATAAATATTGAAGTTGACACAATTTAACATAGATAAATGTTAGAAAAATATCTTATCCACTGTAGCTATGCTGCTGTGTAGTTGTGCCTCTTATTATTTTCACCAGATAGTGTATCATCCTATGCACATGAAATAAAGATCCAAGAGATACACATGGAGAGAGGTCACTAAATTATTCCCAAACAAACATGCAATAATGAAATCTTATGTTAGCTTAATTAGAAATGTTATTGAATGAAATGGTTGAAATATCCTTTCAGGCTTGTAATGTTAATGTGTATGTGTTTATTTATTACGCACAAACACACCCTGCACACAATCACAATAATTTTCAGCCTCATTTTATTATACTATTTATAGAGATTATAGCATTATCAATGACATTTTTATTGCAAATCCATGGCTAGTTTTTTGTTTATTCAATTTATTAGTATACAATATAGTCTTTAAGTTTTGTTGTATTGTTAGCCTCCCCACTATTTTTCATACTGGGAATATTTTGTAAAACCCATCTAATATGCTAACATTTTATGTGACTGCACAGGGATTTAAATTGCATTTAAATAAGTAGGTAATTTATTTGTAATGACGTGTACACATCACCAATAGCGGACATACGAATGACTATGGGAAGGTGAACGAGTGTATGCCTTTAGGCAATTCATATGTCTCTCGTACGCTTACTGTATGCGCCATAACTTTATTTTATTACCATTCTATTTTTTTATTAAATGTAGGATGATTGAACCAATTAAATATTTTTGGAAATAAAAATTAGCTAATTTTTAGATTAAGTATATGCTACTTTAAAGTGGTTGGTTTTGAATGTTTTATTGGATAAGTACCATAGGCGCTTGAAATTAATGTATTATAAATTGAAAATATTACGAAGGTGGTGGAAATGAGGACCATGTATGTAGTTCTTTGCAATGCAAAGTACCTATGGTGTCTTAATGAAAACCTCATGAAACAATTATTTGGTAATTGGTTAAATTTCGTTCCATTACTCAAGCTAGAGTATAAGAATTTTTCTTATACTCTAGCTCAATTATACTCTGAACATCCATTCATTAATGTTATCCAAGGACTTAAACACAAAAAGTTAAATTTTTCGCATTTCTTAGTTTAGTAGAAAATATTGTAATCACTACATTGTAGGTATATTATTTAATATTGTATTGTTTTTTTACACGACTTTAAAAATAAGGAGGAGGTTTTCAATTCAACGCGTTTTTTTATATGCGTGATTATCAAATCTAGTTGTTGTCAAATGTAGTTCTAACACAGTTTGTGTTTAATGATTTATCCATCACAAGAGTTAGTTTTCATTAATAAATAAAAAAGATTTTGATCTTTAATCTTTAAAACATGTATTTCTCATTTTTCCTGTACTTTCTACACAGTTAGGTATATAATATATTTGAATATTGTACTAAATTGAATTTGTGGATTTCACCAAGATACTATAGCTGAACTGCCAACATGGAAATCTACAGCAAGGTTAATAAACAAAGGCATACATTGCGTCATTCCAACAATAGGTATTTGCTGAACCGATACAGAAGATCATCTACTGGGTGTCTACTTTGAGCAACATGGGCTTCCAGCACGCACCAGGGGGGCTAAAAAGAAAGCTCAAGCAATATGTATTACTAATGCAATATTTTTAAATGCAATATTATTTTCCGATTTTACGGCAGATTAATGAATACCAAATCTTTTAGTGAATTAAATTGTATACTTATATGTGACTATTTGTAGTGATTATTTTACATAAAACATATTGAAATAAGTAGAATCTGCCGAGAATTTGAAAAATGAATTGCATTAGCAATATTGCTTGAGCGCCCTTTTTAGAGGGCCAGGTCCACCAAGGAGGAGATAGGCTGAGTGTTTTCATACAAATGACAACTCGAATGGATCTCGCTCCTCTCCGCCCATCACCACTTTAGTGGAATACCGGGTCTTAGTCTTTACTGTACCTATAGGCACAACAGTCTAAAGAGGCGGTAGGTGAAGAACAACAAAGTTTATATTTCCATGGGCAGTTGTGTAAATAATGCCTCAATTATTCATAACTAGCTAACCCCGCGGTTACACTGCGTTCCCGGAATAAATTGTAACCTCCAGAAGACCTTAGGCAACCATATCTGCGAGCCAAACGAGCGGTCTTGGACACACATGACTACCAATGTTATCTATTCTCGAATAACAATGTTTCATATACTAATCGAAAAGGGTCTTTTGGTTGGAATGTAGGTCTTAGGGGCACTATGGAGTGAGCAATGTTTAAACCTTAATACAAAATGATCAGTGTTGTAACCTCTTGTTGTTGTAAAAAAATGATCTTTAAAAAGAGCACTTTCGATTGGTATATTATGGAACATTTTCATTGAAAAAAAAAAACAGACAATACTACATTTCAGACTTGTTTTTCTCCGAACGAACTCATAATTGAGATGAATCCCCTTGATACCAAAGGGTCTATAAAAAGAGCCCTTTAGATTGGTATATGAAACATTGTTATTGATCATCTTAAAAAAACAATGTGATATTTTGAGAGCTATATAACTTTGAATGTTATAATGCCACCATAACTTATATATTAATAAAATTATAACTATCACAATAATCGAGACTCATGATTAGGTATCTCTTATTTAATTTATAAGTAGGAAATACATTTCTGTCAAATGCAATAGTTTTGTACGTTGGTCTTGTTCACTCGCAACTCCATCACTAAAAACTAAACTGGTGGTAACACAGTAAATGTCATTTTACTCCGCTAAATTAATGAATCGACTTTAGGAATTATCTCATGTTTATTACTAGAGTAGAGACTGAATTAATAATTAAAAGGAACATCGATATTAAATAATTTCATATTTACACTATCATGTATTATTTAAACGATATCAAAAAAGTTTTTACATAACGAGAAATATAGAATACCGCGTAGTGCGTGTGTATTGTACATCGTACGAGCACGCATTACTTATTGTAGGGTTCCAAAGTCTTATACTTATAAAGACCCATAGTTTTGCAGCTGGAGGTAAGGTATTTCGAACACTTTGCCTGTTTAAGTATCATTGCAATGCCATCCTTTATTTTAGCGCTGTAGCTTAATTTATTTATTTTATTAGATCACCGACAAAACACACATTAATACATTCACAGATACAAGCACAGGAATATACAACAGTTAAATGGTGTCCCAATTAAAGGTGACGACCGCTAGCAAATAATAAAAAGAAACAGACAACAAAACCAAAACATACAAATAAAATTATGAAGTTACTGAAAATTTTACGCTTCAAACAGTTAAAACATTGGTTAACAATTGGTAGTTACTAGTCCCAACAATTTATTTTTAAAAGGGTTCAGTCTATCGCTAAAAATATCAATCTCCCTTTGCATAGAAACTAGGTTATAAGTTTTAAGCATTCTATTGATTCGAGAGTAGTGTCCCAGATTCGACTTAGCCGCTTTTTCGCTGAAAATTTTATATTTACCGCATCTAGGGAATTTCATGGGTGCACTTATATCAACATACGATAGCAACAATGGGGAATCTAGGACACCGCTCACCAACTTAAAAAGAAACACGTTGTCCAGCAGCATTCTTCTTTCTTGTAGAGATTGCATTTTAAAATGACGTAGTCTGTCGATTTAACTAGGTAATTTCTTCGCCAGCTTGCAACTGTACGATAGATGGCACATAAAACGCTACTGAATGCTCTCGAGTCTCTTTATGTATACTTCATAGTGAGGGTTCCACACTGAACTACAATACTCAAGTCCATACTAAGAGTCATTTACAAAGAATTATGAAGATATACAAATAGTACCTAATTTTCATTTAATCCTCATATAAGTACTACGTTTAGTAAAGATAATTTACCATTCTAACTTCTAAGGAGATAGATAAATACTATGAAACGGTTTTACCAACAGGCAGTTAACATTTCTTATTTGGAACCCTTTAAAATTAACTAAAAATACGAAAACATTCTGCATCCATAGGTTTAAAAAAAATGCTGCAAAATAGTATATTATCTAAGTACATACATTATCATTAATCCAGTCTCTACTTATTTCTTATGCACTTTGATAGCTTACTTAATTAGCAGGTAAAGCTATATTCCTTAAGTACCCATTCAAGGACCAGCGACCACATGTGATTGAGCCGTAAGTAAGTCAGGAGGTTAACAGGTAAATTTATCACTCATCTACTTGTAATGATTGCAATGAACATGTTAAGTACAGTATTATATAAAAATATAAATTATGGAATATTTATTATATAATTTATTTACTTTTCTTATCTTTTTTAACGTCTTTAGCAGGTCTTGACCGTCCAGCTTTCAATAAAGCGATGAGTGCCGTAAGAGCAACTAACCCAAATCCAGCAACTCCTATCTGCCATATCCATGGATATTTGGCCAGTATATCCAATCCAAAAGCTATACTGAATTTGATAATCTCGACACACCAATCCACAATTTCATCACTGCAACAATATAAAAATAAATTACAAAATAATTAATTAATAATAGTACCTACCTAAGGCAATAATATTACGAAAGATTTCCACTTACAAAGGTGATGCCAGAAGTGGTACAGGCTCTCCTTTAGAATTCTTGTACCAATCTTGAGCAAATGTAACAAATGATTTCACGTCACTCTTTGGCAAGTCATAACGGTAGACTTTTCCTAGGCGGAAGCTAAAAAGAATTTTTTACAAGTTATGTACATAGGTATGCTTGTATCATATAATATACCAATTTAAAGCCAATGTTAAGCAGTCACATTTTTCACATTTCCGTACCACAAATTATGTCGAACATTTGGAGTATTAAGATGTGTATTTTCTGTATAATTATTAATAAAATATTATTATATTGAATTTATTATGTCTAGGTTGTAAATAAATATCTAACTAAAGGTTTTCTTCATAATTATTTTGAATATGAAACCATTTTATTTATTCAAATAAACAGATTCTAACGCACTTTGCGTAAAATTGCTTTTGCTAAGAAAATCCGGCAATAACACTTTTCAATACAATTTTACATTTATTACATAGGAGCCTGCAAGTGCTAACACCCGAGTATTGTCGTCTTTTTTATTTTATATATTTTTTATGTTGTATTAAACCTGAACTAGAATGCTAAACTAAATAAACTTATTAATTTTTGTAACACATAAGTAAAAAGCCAAGCTAAGCAAGATTTGATATTTGGGTGCCCATGATTTGAGATGATAGGTTCAATAATCTGTATTGTGAGTCATCCTAACCACATAGATTAAGATAATACTTACAACAGGAATACTGGAAGCTTGCTAACTCTAAATCTTTTGGCTGTATTAGCACCACCTAAGTTAGCATCCATGCGTGCAACATTTATTCGACCTCGTAAAGTTGCACCAACTCCTTCCCATACTGCATGTAGCCTTTGACATTCTACACAGGATGCTCCATAGCTGTAAAAAAATATAGTAGGAGCTATTTATTTACGTGTTTTACATTTTTTTTTCATGTCAGAAGGCTGACAAGCAGTCAGGCGATCCACTAGATGATGGTGAGTGGCTACCGTCACCTATGGACTTTATAAAGCCTAGGCAACTAGCTCTCAAGCGCAACTGCCGGAACACACCAGTAGGTGCTTGGCGACATATTTTCAACTTGAGGGTGGTAACCAGTCAGGCGGGTACTACAAAGTCCTACCACCATTGTATATATGGTTTCCTCACATTGTTTTCCTTCACCGAAAGTTCAAGCTCATTGTAGAATTCGAACCCACGAGCTTCGCCACGGCATCCGACGTTACCACTGAGCTATCAAAGCCTCAGTCGAAGAAAGATATTGCTTAAAAAATGCATTAAACCAAATAAAAAAAACAAAAGTTAGCCTGTGATCTGACATGCCTCAAAAGATTTTTTAGGTCAGGGTTATAGTAAGTTTCACATTTGTAGGTTTACACTGTTCAATTGGTATCATAAGAAGGTTTAGAAATAGTATGATTGAAATACCTACAACATGACAAACCAATCTCCTGTAGTTGCCCCAGTTGCTGCCTGTGTCATATGTTCAAATATTTTATCTGTAAGCTCTTTGACAGCAGGCGACTGATTCTTTTCAAAGAAACCATAAATTTCATTTTCATCAGGTTCCCCTGAAAATTAAAAAAATAATGAATACTTTATCTATACTAATATTATAAAGCTGAAGAATTTGTTTGACTCAACAATCCATTTTTAAGTAAGTACCTACTTCAACTAAAAACTCACCACTGAACAATAATGGTACACCATGTCTAAAGAACACAAGTGCTGGTTCTTTAGTTGGACTGTAGAGCCGTGCTAAATGACTGCTATCAGCTTTGACACTCACAGCACTCATATGCTTTTTGAAGTCATCTTGAAGTCCTTCCAAAAGCAACTCAAATTTCTTGCATGATTCACAATTTGATTTAGCTGTAAACATGGTAAATGTATGTAATTCACCAGTTGTATGTGTTCCCACTTCAATATTTATTCCCAGAATAAAATGTATGCTATGTCAAGCACCAGAGGGTCTACTCCGAGAAATTATACAAATAGTCTGATCATCATTTTCAAATATTAACCAATAGAATTGCACTAAATTAATTTCTCGTCAGTTTGGCTTGATTGGATTGTTGTGTATTGTTTGTTGGAGTAAACCCATAGGTCCCAAGTTACTCCTAATTTCATGAATACCTGTTCAGAATAGGTAAGCTATGAAAATGTAACAAATAGACAGACAGACTCACTTTCTGGAAGTAAGGAGTAGTAAGTAAGTTTGTAATATAAAGACCATAATCAAAGATAAATTTATCAGTCAGCAGACAAAGTCCCTACATAAGATTTAGATTTTCATTTACTGGTAGGAGGTAGGTAAGTAATTTAACCTATATATAGGTCTGCTTGAATATGCTATACAGCGAGCTTACAAATACTAGTGTCTTACAAAAAAATCTCAGAAAAATGTTTTTATCTGGCAATATGATAGCTTTATTTTCATAGCTTAGCATGTCATAGATCTAATGTAGCGATTCTATTGGCTGATAAAAACACATCCCTCGCTATGCATGGAAAAGCAGCCTTATAACACAAATATTGTTGGCGAGACTAGAAAAAATATTTCATGTAATAAATCTGAGTTGGTTTTGAAGAGTAATTGCAGACTTGATTGCCAGCTCTTCTAATTAAAAGCAATCTTCCGGTCAGAGATCCGAACTATGTGTTAGAGTCAGACTATTCATAAGTGCTTGTGAAGGCCTATATCAAAAGATATTTCATTTCAATTTCATATAAGTAGGTGCACTTCAAGGAAAACGAAATAAAGTATACCGTTACTTACAAAATAAAACAATAAGTTTTTCTTTATCCCTTAACAATTCCAAAAGGTCATCATCGCTAACACTTAGTAAGTTTTGACTGCTCACTTGTAAAGAAAAACATAGTAGAAGTATAAAACCAAGTTTCTTGTACATTTTGGATTTATGGACTGGATTAATATGTATAATTAATTATTCCAAATAATTATCCCAACACATACATTAAAATTTATTTTTTTCTATGTAATTTATATTTGGTACTTTTTACTTTCCTCTCTCACTCAATGAAATGAAATTGAATGAAATATGAATGAATGAATAATGATAAATAGCACTTGGATCTCCTCAGTCTACGACTTGGATGGACTTGATTCTCCGACTATATACAATATCTGTGGACTTAATGGCAGCCGCCTAAACAAACTAGGGATGCAATGGAGAATGGCGTTCTGAGATCGATTAATTGTAGAATGGATTTGTTGGGCTATTTCAATCGATTTTTAATTCATACTCAGCAATTTAATCTATCCAGTGAATCGATTCTAGACACTAGAAATCAAGATTTGATTTTTTTCTATTTCGATAAGAATGCAATTATTAATTGACAATTTACAATTTAGTTAAACGTACAGTAAAGGGCGTCACACACGGTGAAGATGGGATAATATTTTATCTTAAGATATATGAGACAGTGCTATAGCAGTGAAAGAGAAGGAGAGTGAAGATAGGTCGTTGCTTCTCTGTTCATAGTATAATGCTGTCTCATGATCTTAAGATAAAATATTATAGTATCTTCGCCGTGTGTTACGTCCTTAACACTGTTGTTGCTCAAAAGCTTAGATATTTATTAATGGGATCTATGGAAAAATAATGGTTTCCTTCCAGTACTAAAATAAACAAACTTTTCTTCACTTTGACTAAATAAAGTAAAAAAAAACTCAAAAGATATCGATCTTAAAAATCTTATAAAAAAAGTCATCACAATAATCACATAGTGATAACTTTTTTATTTTCCATATAAATTAAAGTTAAAATCAGCAATCTTTTATGAGAAATCGATTTTCTAGACCCTGTTTTTTTTTTGTTAATCGATTCTTCAGGCATCAAATCAGATCGATTTACTCCAGAAAAATCGCATCCCTAACTGGCAAGCTGTCACTCCCTCAGGGCTGCCAACTGAGGTTGCCAACCGTACGAGGTTCCTCGTACACTAACTACTGCAAATACGAGAATTATTGTGGTCTGCACGAGGTACAAGGACACGATCCAAGAGCAAGCTGGAACCAGTGCTTCCACTTTGATGGATTTTTCCCTATTTTAGGTAAAAATGACCGATATTATGTATGGCTTAGCGATATTTTATTTTAATCGCTATCTTAAAAAAGTGCCTCTCAGTGTGAGTTGGTAATGGTAATAAATAAAGGATATAATAACGTAACAACTTGCTTGTTTGAACAAAACTGGGAACAGTGCAATGTTAAGTGCAGCGAACTAAGAGCTGTCAAATTAATGCTTCGGCTGCAGATTGTGTAACTCAAGGTATTTTATGTTAATGAATATGTGAAATGATATGTTGTTTTTTTATTCTAAATTATTCTAAAGGAGGAGGAATTTTCAGGACTCATCATCCAATGACGAAGATGATGATTTAACCCTGATTAATTGTTAAGTATTTAATATCCTTAGTAGGCGCCTACTATTTATTTTTACTTTCAATTTGACATTTACTTGTTAATACATAATTAACAGTCTTTTTATTTTAAATTTTCGTTATATAATAGTTACACCTTCGCACCCATTAGGGTGTATTTTTTTATATGTGCCATTTAGCGCGTTCTAGCGTCTTTTTGACGTGCTGAAAGCGCGTTTTTGCTAAAAGAAGTTGGCTGGCAGCACTGCATCGTTCATAAAAAGCGATGAATCAACGATGTTAGGGGACCTAAAATCGATATTAATGTATCAATTTCGATGTTTTTATCCCTAATTACTATTCATAAAACATTAAATCTGAGTGTTGCCAGAAGATTACATTTCTTACATTTTTCGTAATTTTTGACCCCCTCGCGTAACATGTAAGTAATTTTTATATTTAATTTTTAACATTTGAGAACAACGAGATTGTAATACTCGATTTTATTGCAAACAGTTTACGAACGCATCCAAATTGAACGCTATCCTGGATGGATTAAATCTTGAGTTTTCTTGAGCGTGTGCGCGCATGCATCCTACTTCGCGAGTTCACGCCATTCGCGGGTTCGTAGCTACTTAAGTGGTTATTATACTTATCCTAGTTAGGACGCCGATTTAGGATAAGGATAGGTGCAATCGTAGTTAGACAGTTGCTTCCTATGTAGGAAGGTCTCGATCCTAAATAGTGTACGATTTAGGTTAAGTGTAATCGCATGGCTACGATTTAGAGCGACTAGTTGGCAGTCTGTTGCTAATAGTTAAACGAGCTCTCCACCAGATTCAACTTCTAAAACGACTAGAAAACCACTAACAAATAAGAACCGGCCAAGTGCGAATTGGACTCGCGCTCCGAGGGTTCCGTACAAATTTCGTCCATCGTTCATCCATCACGGGAATGACACAATTTTATTTATTTACCTTATTTGAGGTTGGTGCCAATTAAGCTAGACTGATATTAGAAACCTCAAAATCATTTTTGAAAACCTATCCATAGATACCCCACACGTATGATTTGATGAAAAAAAAAAATTAGTTTTAGTTCTAAGTATGGGGAACCCCCAAAATTTATTGTTTTTTTTTATATTTTTGTGTGAAAATCTTGATGCGGTTTACAAAATACATCTACTTACCAAGTTTCAACAGTATAGCTCTTATAGTTTCGTAAAAAAGTGGCTGTGACATACGGACGGACAGACAGACAGACATGACGAATCTCTAAGGGTTCCGTTTTTTGCCATTTGGCTACGGAACCCTAAAAAGCCTCTCTTTTCATAATCGCATTTTTTTTTTATTTCATGAAAGACTAGCTTTTCCGCGCAGTTTCACCCGCGTTCCCGGAATAAAATATAGCATATGTTACTCAGTGAAGATGTAGCTTTCTAACGGTGAAAGAATTTTTAAAATCGGTCCAGTACTTTTTGAGCCAATTCGTTACAAACATACTTACATACAAATCTTTCCTCTTTATAATATTATTATATATTATAAGTACAGGTATAGAAAACAATAAGTAAATTAGTAATTAGTTAACTTTATTACTACATAATATTGACAATCAGTAAAACAACAAGCAACAACAATTACGTACAACTGTGAGAAAGTGCGTGAGTGAAATTCCAGTGATTACATTTATTGTTTGGTAAGTAAGTTTAGCGTTAAAGTTTTTCAAATTATCGCGATACGAGTATGTAATATATTATTACCAATAAATAATTATACGATAATTTGAGCGAGCATCTTTTATGTGTTTGAATAACTTCTCTTCGACCATTCCGAAATCAATCAAAGTTCCGTTATTATTGTCAAGACTCGAAGAGCCGTACTATGCTATGTACTACCCATTTGTCAACCAAGTACTTATTTCAGAAACCTCGGGCCAAATACTTGCAAATGAAAAAGTTCCAGGCCTGTTGCTGAGCTGACATCAATTTGCCTCCGACCCAAAAAATACGTAAATAATAAAAAAAAAACATTTATGTAACTTTTGCAGGAATTAACATTTCAGGAAACGAAACGACTCAAGGGCCCTGGCAACACTATGCTTTAAGTCGTTCATACATAATCAATCAATTCATCATTCTATAATTAATTTGTTTTGATTCCATCCAATTTCATTAAAAAAAATATAAAAAATTTGGAGCCAACACTGACCAGGTGATGGTAGCTTAGGAGCGTTTTCTTAATTCCTTTCACTAGGTACCTATTTGTTGATGAAGTGCAAGGATAACAAACATCCTGCCTGAGTTCGATCTAATATCGGATTTTTGTTTTAATTTTTATTGGCCAGTTAGCTATTTAGGTAGACACTTTTATAAAATTTTCGGTTTGTGTATATTATATTGAGTATCTCTTTTTAATACCACTTGTAATAACAGTGTATATTATTACTTTTGAACTTACTAAAACTCAAGTAGGTATTGAAGTGAGGTGAAAAATGTATGAGTCATCTTAAACCTGAACTTTGTTAATTTTAGGTTCTTTTACACTATGTCTGAGGTTGAAGAGAAAGTGATAATGACCCCCAAATGCAAGACAGCAAACTCTACAACCCTGGTTGTGGAAAGAAAGGCTGTTGAACCCGAGACCAGTGATAAAATACATGTGGCCGGAGGTGACCACACTGGTATTATTATAAATAAGGAAAAGGTTTATGGTAAGCATCATCTTACTTATATTATTAGAGTTAATATGAGTGATATTCAGGACAAGGTCTTAATTTATTTTAGATTCAATCAATAAAGTAAAGGACTCTATTTGATACAGCATTCATCAATATGTTTGTTTTCGACAGCTGTTTGTCACAAGCATAAAATTATAATATATATACTTAGCAAAATTTTCTCAGTAGGTACATATTGATTGAAATTTTATGGTGTTACAAATAATATTTTCGAACCTAGTATGTGCATGTGATGGTTGGTTACCGGCTGTTCAAACTAAAAACACCACACAATAACAAAAAACTATTTTAATTCTCATTTAAATTAAACGCAAATTTCCTTCCCCCTAAAAAAGAGAGACTTATAAGCTGATTATGATCTGCTTGAAAATTTGCGAATGGTTCAGCGGTTTAGGCGTGAAAAGGTAACAGACAAAGTTGCTTCACATTTATTGTATAGTATGGATGTAGCTCTTTTTATGTTTTTATGTCATATTCACGTCTGCACTGATTGGTAAACATTTTAAAACACAGTATACTATGTTATGTCCAAATTAATGACAATAAAACTTCACTCTTGTTATTTTATTACACTTTTGTCATTCTCTAATATAACAAATTTAATAATAATATTGAGTGATAACAACTAAGACTTGAATTATTGGCATATCATTTATCAATAAATTGAACTTGCAGTTTCCTGTTGTGTTGTTAATTGTTATCCTGTTGAAACAGTTTTATTATGCTATTCACTTTTTAAATAAAGTTTAAAATAAAAATTTAAGTTGTTAAGTTTAATTCTTTTAATTTTAAGATTCATATTACGTAAACTCATCTTTAAATAAATCAAACAAATGCTTGCAACAACGATTTTTAAAAGACCTTTTTCGATACCCCATGCGAAGTGGTATGTGATCAATAAAAATATATAATAACAATTTTAAATGTTCTCCGAAAAATGGTTTCTACGATTTTATTTGATAATTTTGTTTGTATTATAGATATGTATAACTATGTACATATATTTCAGCTTGATATCACTGGTAGTCTCCGAGTAAATTTACCATGACAGACAGACATAACGAAACTATAAGAGTTCCTAAACTATAGTTTGACTACGAATTTCTAAAAATACCCTGAGTAGGTAAGGTTTGTAATGGACAAATAATACCGAATGTTAACTAATTTATATAACAACATAATTTTCAGTTAATTATATCCTGATAACAATATCGACCTAATTAGGTATTTAACATAATATTATTATGTAAAGTTAATGACGATGTTAGCTCAATGGTGACCTTGAGTACCGGGGTGAGGATTGATGGTGGAACAAAAAAAATGCTCAATTTTTGGTGAAGAAAGAGTATCTTGATGATATCAATTGTAATTATTATTTGATGATGTGACCTTGTGGCCGCATTAATTTAGAAGATTCAATTACAATGTTCCTACAATGGGGACGTCAAATAACGTCACAATGAATGAACACTAAGACAATAGCATTGTCCAAGCTTAATTATCAGTCATTGAGCCTATTAACATAGCCATGCTATCAGTCTTGTAAGCATGCAAGCCTCTGTTTAACTCTCAACATAAATCATATCTGGTTAGCTAACTGTGAAGTAACAATAATTATATTACCAATGCCTTCAAATAAAATATATTTAAATAATGAATATGAGAGCGCATAAGTGTAAATTTTTATGTATCGTATTATTTCTATGTATCGTATTGTGTAGGTATATCTTTATTGAATTAGTTTATCTTTAAATTATTTGTTAGCTTTCTATCTTATATGTATACTAGCTGTCTCCCGCGGTTTCACTCGCGCAGTGGTTTAAAAAATAGATGTTGGCCGATTCTCAGACCTACCCGATATGCACACAAAATTTCATGAGAATCGGTCAACTCGGTCTCCTCCGTTTCGGAGGAGTTCAACCACGCACCCCGTGACACGAGAATTTTATATATTAGATATATTATGTGGTGTTTACCTATAAATGATTGTTACATTATTATAAGTCTTTTTGTGTATGCTTTGTGTATCGTATTTTATGTAAACAATTGTTGGTAAACTTAATAAATAAATAAGTTTGAATTGAAGATTTGACAGGTGCTCGTAGGCGATCGTGTTGTGAGGGTTCCATACACAAATGTTTAAATAGAACAGTTGGAATGTCCGTTCGTCCATTAATGCTTCAGGACTCGTACACAGGCTTTTAACTCCACCATGGTTCAATTTGTTATGTTGCATAGAATCGTCGACGATCGTCAAACACTTAATAACTACTCATATTACGAACATTAACATTTTAGGGCAATTTGGGGGCATTTATCTTTTTAATTAGATTATTATGAAAGTCTTATGAGATTATGGGGCCATCGTTTTTCCTTATCTCCATAAATTGTGTAAACTACCTGTTCCTGGCGCTGATTTGTTAATGTTTGCTGACGATACAGTAGTTCTGTTTCATAAAAAATCTTGGGCTGAAGTTAGAAAGTCAACTGAACTGGGAATGACTAAGGTTACTTCTTGGCTTGAAGATAGTCATCAACACTCAACAGAAACCTTGACAATGACAATCGTGCTTGTGTATGTCCTGTCCTTTACCGCGTTTCCATAATTAAATACCTGGGAATTCAAGTCGATGACAAGCTTCATTGGAACCATCACATTTCTACATTGTCAGCAAGGGCTCGCAAGTTAAACCATATTTTGTTGAAGCTGCCAGTTGCTGATAAAAAATTGTTAATTACAATTTACATAGCTCTCTGCCAATGCATTCTCACATACTGCATAGGCGCCTGGGGTGGTGCAACTAAAACGTGTCTCATCGAACTTGAACGTGCGCAACGAGCTCTCACCATTCGAATAATCATTCGTTACCCAATTCCTTTTGTTAATTCAGCCTATTCCAACCAAAATACACCTAGATTATATATCGCCTCGACTTCACAACATGATTCTGCGTAGGGATAGGGAGCTAGTGAAGGATAACTGCAGAGCTTGGCTTACTATCTTTTTTTATGATACTACCTCAAAAATTATTTACTACCTCCACATAAATCAATACAAAAAACATAATAAATTAAAAATACCGCTCACTTCATTATCAAACGCCATCACAAATACACCTTCACACTCGAACACACATTCACTTTCTCACGCATAGATACATCACATACACTACATACATGCTCACTCTAGTTTCATAAGATTTCTTTAATCTAATCTAATATAAACTAATATAAAAAGGAAAGATTTGTTTGTTTGTTATGATTTAACTCAAAAACTACTCGACCGATTTTAAAAATTCTTTCACCGTTAGAAAGCTACATCTTCACCGAGTAACATAGGCTATATTTATTTCCAGAAATAATTTTTGATCCCTACTAAAACTTGAATAATGTAATACAAGGTGTAAAAAAAATCGCGTGCACTGCGAAAACTATTGATGATAGGACAAAACAATGTACTATATGATTAAAGTACTCATTATTACCTACAAAAATGTCCGCGAAGGAATATATCTAACTATCATAGCCAAGTCACAATAGCAGCTTTTATGTTCTAAAATTTAGTTAGATCGCCGGTAAAGACAAAAGTTGATTACATTCGTATCGTAGTATTAATTCTTATTGAAATAAATAGTTTTATCATCAAGGGTATTTATGTAGCAGTAAAATACTGTTTAATTCATTCGAATCAGACATTTAATTTCGAAATTATCACATAAAAATGCAATACATCCAACCATGACCAACCTATTTAGGTTAATAAATATTTTACTGAGTAAATTGTTCAAAAAAGTAATCCAAACTGTTTTGTCTTCTTTCAGAAAATGGTGTGACAGAGCCCTGCCACGCACAGTTAGAATTTTGTGTGTATTTAGTATCTGGAACGACTGGCACTCACACGCGTGAAGCACGTGCCTTAAGATTCTGGTTCAAACCTCAAATGCCTCCTAATGAACGACCATATGAAGCCCAGGCGTTCTTTAGAGAACTTGTTAGCCCACAAGATTTCCCAAAAGGTAATCAAAACTCATGACTATTTTGTTATTTATTTCGGAACAACAAATAGCGACATAGAATAATAATAAAAAGAGTTAAGCAGCCCACTACGTAATACACAGATTGCCAATGGTAAGTATTAGAAGATACAAAATATTAAAAAGAGAGTGCCTAGTAAATGAGTGCAAGTTACAATGAAGATGAGTAGAAGAGAATTATACTCACAAATTTATAATAGCAATATTACTAGACTATTTTGTCGCGAAGTATCGTAGCTTTTCCAAAACTGACGTAAAAAATTGACACACATAATTTATATAAATTACCAGTTTGATCAAACAACATGTTTTCCTTAATTTCAGATTATGTGGGGTTTATAAAAAAAATTATGAAGCTGATGCAGCACAAATATCACCAACTGAAGATTTTAGAAATAGAATTGAGACAAGAGGAATGTGGACCACTACCACCACCAGGTCAGCAAAGCCAAATGAAAACAGTTTAGTGTCAATTTAACTATCTCGTCAATAGGGTACTAGTGTAACGCAAAGGTAATCGTAAATGGTGTCTTCGAAATACTACGGAAATGTGTCCAATAGAGTGCGCTATTTATGTGACATAAGTTCCGTCGCGTCATTTGTTGTTACGCAACGGTGCCTCTAGTGGGAAATTGTCAGTAAGGTAACGTAAGGTTTAAGAGAGGTAGAGCATAGCGGAAATATTTATTATTGTCATAAATGTTTTGAGAAATACAGCATAGCGAAATGTCGCTCAAAGAGCAGCTCGACTGGGAAAGTACCTCCACCTTACAGAATACCGCAGCCAAATAACTTATAGTTGTGTTCCTGCGCGTGAGTAAGGTCGCCAGAGCTCATCGGGGAGGGAGGAAGGGTCGGCAACGCGTGAGTGATACCCCTGGTGTTGCAAGCGTTCATAGGGTACGGTAACCGCTTATCATCAGGCGGGGGGCCGTATGCTTGTTTGCTGACAATGTGGTATAAAAAAAAGGTTCCCTATCCTTTTATCCTCCGTATTCCCCAGGTTTATCGAACATTTGTATTAGACCGATTATTCGGCTAAAAGGCAGTACATGCTGGCATTAGAAAAGTTGCCTTCATGCATTTGATGGAAGGATATATAAGTTGAGCCTGGTTTGTATCAGGCTTATCATTTATTCTGCTTAGTTAAAGTGATATTTACCATAGTAATCAGTTCTGGTGTAATGGAGGGAAGAGTGGAAGAGGGGAGAGTGGTAGGTATAAATAACAATGCAAACTTGATTTAATCATAAATAGGTTGTGTATTTTTTCTTCAACGCGCTCGACTGTAATTTTGCAATGCATGATAAAGTGCGCAATGCATAGTAAATTCGCGCGGCGCTGACTCTTATGTCAATGATATCAATGAGCGTACAGTTCTCTTATCCCCATAGTAATAGAGAAACCGCGCACCTGAGTCAACAGAAGTAGGTTAATACGGCAATCCCGTACAGAAAATTGTGCTATATACGCCGGGGTAGGCAAAACCGTAAATAGTAATCGAGCATAAACCTCTTTCCTTCGTAGTCTTTGATTATTTACCCTTTATGCTACCAAAAAGTCAAATATACTAACATCGGGCCGGTTAGACAACCTGACTACCACGCGACCGGTCGTGGGTTCGATTCCCATACAGAACAAATAGGGGAACCTGGGTGAAACCGCGGGGCGGAAAGCTAGATTATTATATTATTAATGCGCAGTAGCATTCGTGAAATCTTATTAATCTGTAAGACATAGTCTGATAACTCGTATTCCAGAAAAGCAAGCTTAAAAATTGTTGGTTAAACCTGAAAATTATTACAATACGTAACATAATATTTTTAATTTTATACAGAAACAAATGGCGTTATTACCAGTAAGAACATAATATACAACTATCGTAATGGCTGTATGTATATTATTTAGTAGATGTATAATGCATGTGTTTTTGTATGCGATATATACCCATCAAATCAAATTTAATTCGTAACGATGTATATGTCATAATTACATTAACACGCTTACATTAGGTCATCTAGCATGTAACTTGAATGTATGTATATTTGAATTCATTGCTGATCAAATTATGATCTTAAAAATACCATTAATTTTACTAAATTAAAGCGTATATTTTGCACTGTCAGACATTGCAACATTAAAAAACTTTCACAGCACACTTAAACTACCTATTTATTTTAGTAAAGTTAAAAATATTCATACTAAATGAAGAAGATATAGCATTAATATTTCATGATGTTGTTTCCACTATTCCATACACATAGTAACAAAAAATGAAAATAACTAAGTAATAAATGTAAACGACAATGATGTGTCTGTACTTTTATTAGAAAAATACATTATTTTATTATATATTATAATCATAGGTAATCAAATATTCATGACCGTATCTAGTTGCATTTAAATAACTGAGTCGTCGAGCCATACAGTAAATAGCTCAAGTATTAAAACTACTTACTTTGCAAATAGTATCTCTTTTATACTCTACCAACTTACTTATTCTTTATGCATGCAAGGAATACATATTAAATATTAATTTATGGAGAAAATACAGGAAATCCAAGCCAGAATAACCTCTAAATTATGATATATTTGCTGTAACCTTACAGGCTTTGAATTGCATTTTTTGCAATCTTCATTAATTTGTCTGTGTACCAAATTTGAAATAATATTTCTAGTTTGACGGCTAACTTACTAAACCAATTTTGATGAAAATGGATCACGCTCGGGATTGCCTTCTAGGTTTTGTAAAGGTTGGCAACAGAAAGTCCCCTGGTATTTATTGCTAATATCCATAGGTGACGGTGGTCATTTACCGTCAGGTGGACCGCTTGCCTACTTGTCACTTCAGACATTTATTCAGGCAGACATTTAACACTGGTGATCACTTGCCACAACTGGCTACCAATCAATTCTCTGCAGGGTTTAAGTCTAGTCTGTAAATTAATGCCATAGAGTAGCCAATAAAGGAAAAATAATATAAGACCTCATAAAAATAATACTTTTTGTAAATAGCTATTGCACATTAAACACTACTTACTGTACTAAGACTAGTGTCATCAGAGAAATAGATTGTACTTAGCTATAATTTTAGTGTTTATGTAAATATTGTTCTTAGCAATTCTAAACATGTAATCTAGTAGTAGTCGTATCTTAAAACATTATAATTCTAACTAGTCTTTCTAATCAGCTATAGTCTTATTTCTTAAGGGATGTCATATATTTTATACATTATACATATTTAAATGGAATCCAAATGGAAAAACCTCTACCATGGCTTAAACTCGGTGATAATTTAAACTTACGCACGAATTCACTACTGGTTTTTCGGTGAAAGAAAACATCGTGATGGAACCTGTACGCCTTAGAAGTCAAATTTAATGCCGCAAGTAAAGTCTGACAATTTATACTACGCTCATAAGGCGGCCTATGGCATTTACCGTCCTGGTTGTAAGGGGATTACGGTTATTTACGATTGCCCCAGCATGGGGCATATGCACATGAGCTGTTGATGATGATTTATAACCGTAACCCGACAATTTGATAGTCCCGATGGATTGCTTAGTTTAAAAGGAAGAATCTGTCTCAATCTGGCTTTAAAAAATGATTCAATCAAAATTAACATTTAGGAACGTAAGATCGCATCTGTATAAATATACTAAATGTGCTTATTACATTTCAGCTTACATAGATGACAGTATTGCAAATCTAACACCAGTAATTTCCGAGCAAAGAGTTTTAGATATGATAGAGAATGCATATCCAAATCCTTTAACTGTGGATGACTTTGTGACGTAAGTACCTAAATAATATGTATATAACTGGATGGATAATTCTGGATCTTTTTAATTTTAATCTGGGTTCGTCATGTTAGAAGGGAATATCCACACTGTCTTTTATTATTTATTCATCTATTTATTGCTGAACATGTAGGTAAAAACTTTGTTACAATATTAAACTTATAGGTAGGTAGATTGCTAAGTACTCGTAGGTACAGAGCAATGTACTCTTTTAAGGTATTACATGTTTTATAAAAAAAAAATACGTATGGCACTCGGGAATTGCCGCGGTAAAGCTATTGCATAGCATTTTTTATCAACTTATGCAATTATAATTATATATTTATTTTTTATTTAGGCAGTTTTTTTTTCTTTTCTTATTATTATTTTTTCTTTGATATTAATAGATACCTATACACCTATATACCTTCTCACAAACAGCATACAGTGTGTGGGAGGTGTTAGGTTTTTTCGTTACGAAAAAAAATCTTGATTCGGTCGCCGCGCTCAAACCCCGAAGCAATACAATAGCTTAACAAACCCCGAAGCCCGCGATAAAAGCTATACAATAGCTTAAAAATTATAACCACAACTACCATTTTGACTCGTTCTTCAGGGCAATAAAGTAGATTAATTCGAATTTGATGATTGAGTCAAAATAGTCGAAAGAAGATAGTCTAAAATGTATTTTTTTGTAGAGCTGGAACCTGGTCAAAGTCAGAAGTAAAAGATGCATTAGAAGCTTTGGAAGAGAAGGGTCTCACACGTGCCATGTCAGAAGGCCTTTATATTCGACAGCATAGTGTTGATACACAGGTAATTTTTTTTTTTTTATAAATAACGAGTAGGTAGTCATCCAAAACTAATATAATATTCTCGATCACATTCCGTTCGCATAAATAAGGCGATAATTTTCTTATCCTTTCACAATTAACCAATGCGTGCTCAGAAAATCGATACACGATAGTCCGATCATCATTTTGAATGATTAACCAATAGAATAGAATTAGTATATGAATGGATTATAGCATATTTTAACGAGATTAATAATACTGCCAGACTAAGCTTTCTTTCATAATGAATAGGTCGTGAAACAAATGCCAACGTTGTGTTCGTCACGTCAACCGAGTATAGCGGTGATCACCGCATTGTACTGTGAGAAGCAAGCTGTGGATGCGATGATGGATAATCAAGAGACATATGTTCGCTATACAACTGTTGGTAAGTCATCTATGCGTTTACCTTGATACATATAACACCAAGATTGTGTTCATAGGCTAGCTGCAGCTACCAGTTAGATGCCCACCTCCCACAAGTTAAAACAGCCTATAATATCGGTGGTAACTGGTTCATATCGGTATCGAAGTTCGTGGGCTCGTCATTGGGTATAATGAGATTGAGCTCAAGATAGAAAGAAAAGAAAATAATATTATTCCTGACATCAGGTAACATTGCTCTGTATTTGTTTTTACATTTTATAAAGTTTTATGTTTAGTGGGATATTAAAGTCAAAGCCATTCATTCAGTTTAGGCACTTATGAACGTCGAAGCTACTGAAGTTACCACTGGTTCGGAAGCCAGTCTTCAACTGAGAAGAACCAGCAAGAAATCAGCAAGGTTACATTTTTTAAGTATATTTTTTATTACCCGCGCACCGAGGGTTCCGTACAAACTTGTAGGTATGTAAATAGTTCGCCCATCATGGGAATCGTAGATAACGAAAAGATATACTCGGTAAAAAAGCTTTTCGGATTTTCCCATTACTTTATAGCACATATAAAACAAAGCTTCTTGCCAAATTTCATGATTCTAGATCAACGAGAACTACCCTATAGGTTTTGATTCCGTTGCGAGTGTCAAAATATGCGGTATATACGGCCGTATCTTTTGATTGCGTTGACTTAGAAGTTTGTTTTTTTCTCAGCTCCAAGGAATTGCAGACCCGAGTATTTGATATTAATTTCCACTTGATACCACCACGCGCTCCTGAGAAAAAGGTCTAGACAGACAGACAGACAACAAAGTGATCCTATAAGGGTTCTTTTTTCCTTTTGAGGTACGGAACCCTAAAAAATAGAATTATCAGAAAATTGAATGGAGCTTAATGTTAAGGACACGCATTATAACATAGCATTTATAAATAAAATTACTGCAAGCCACACAAATAAGAAAATCCCATTCCAAATTCTGTATGAATAAATAGACAATAAGGAAATAATAACTACAATACGTACTACAGAGTGCTTACTGTGTTAACTGTAGGAGCTATATTAATAGTGAATAAGTACTTAATTTATTCACAAGTTAAAAAACAGGAAACATCCTCTTCATTGAGTCGATGCACCTAAAAATTTGTACACAGTACAGTTTTTTGACTAGACATCATAATTTTCCGATAAGTATTAAAAGTAGATGTGGGTTCAACATAATATGTTATAATCTAGTTAAGTTATAAAGTTACCTTTACTTATTTAAAATCCAGTAGGTAGATTTCGCGTGATGCGTACCTACGCAAACAAACAGACTACAACAATAGTAATCGAAATGTGTTCAAGTGCTTAACCTTCATCTTCCAAATGATCAGGCAAACTGTCCACCTGGTGGTAAAATGTCACCTCCGCCTATGAACATTTGCAGTAGGTATCAAGTACAAAGTTTTACCATAGACAGACATACGGGGTTTTTCAGACCCATTCGGTTGCATCGGAAAGGACGATTTTATTTCGTTATATTTAGGCTGGTGTTGTGTTAGTCACAGAATTCATTTGCCGCGATCGTGTACCGATCGACTACCTACCTCATTCCAAATGGAAGTCTGAAATGACAAAATAGGAGCCATCATATTCAGTAGACTAATCAATCGGTTTGTCTACCCGATCGAGCCACGACCGCATCCGAGCAGATCTGAATAAGGGGGATATTATACAAAATCTATAGATGCTACTGGACCGTACTCGCTTTATAAACAACTTACACGTAATATATATATTAATATATTTAATACATATTCATTGTGATGTTCAGAGGATAGCCGTGGCCCGTGGTCATAATGCCACTTTGCCCTAAAGCTTACGATCGCTTACTACTATTAATTGGATAAGTAAAGAAATCCATAGGTATCAAAAGCCCTCTGCGTACTTAGAAGTACGCATATTATAACGTACAGCTACGGAACCCTACACTGCGCGTAGCCCGGTACGCTCTTGGCCTGTTTTCTTTAACAAGTGAGTATGTTAGATTTTGGACTTTCAGTCACATTCAGTTCAGTTACGATTTTACGAATCAGTGTACTTTAGAATGTTTTGATGGAAGGGGGGACTGACAAGCACAGTACAGTGGAAAACAATCACAACAACATAGTAGCCTGATCAGCTTAGGATTTTCAACTATAGAACATAGGCCACCACTACGATTCCATGGCCTCAGTGGGGACTTAGGCCGCCTGCCCAATGTCCCAACTTAGTGCCTGTTAGATACCATAGATCCAATAGGATCTGTTACGCCGTCAGTGGATTTTAATTGGCAACGTTAATTCGTTTATGTATAATTTCAAAGAATTCGAACATCTATGAGTAAAAATAGTACATTATTATATTATATTTGCATAATAGTTATAGTAAGAATTACAAGGAAAATAAAGGAATACAAATATTATGCAGCATTTCAAGTTAATTTACGTCAATTAAAATACCAATTTTATGAGGACAAAATAATTTATTACATTTATTACTTTTGATAAAATTATAATTTCTTATTATTATGTCACAATATTTAAATTTATATAATAACAAATCAAATCCTTAAACTTATAAATAAAAATAATGCTGCTGCCTAGCAATAAATACTGAAATAATTTTCTGTACAATACATCATAATAATGTTTTCCTAAAACAATGGAAGTTTTTAAGTATTATTTTCTTGTCTTAAGAAATGCCATTACAATATGGGGTGACATAACACACTAGTAGATATTTCAAGCTCGGTCAAAAAATGGAACAAGTGATTGGGCAAGATAGTTGAAGCTAGTGGAACTTCTTCATGCAGTTTCTTTTACTTATATACTAGCTTCATTAATTACCTAGTTATCATAATCATAATTTTCCGACTTGAAATGCTAGTAATCATTGTGTCTAGTTGTATATAGCCTATACATTACAATTAAAATCTGAATCTGAAATGAAGGTATATTTGGACGTTTACATTACTAATATAATGGTGGGTTTGTGATGACTAATAAAACATACCCAAAAGTATGAAATCTAAATGCAATATTGACTTATAAATACCAAAACAATATTTAATAAACGTAGTATGAAAATACTGCCAAAAATAAAAAGTAACAAAAATTATTATGGATGAGTTGGTGATGTATGGTTATTTTATTCAAATTTAAAGTCTAAACTATTTACTTTACCAATATCTCCCTTTAAGTCTATGAATCTTATAGTATCCATATCGTGTTTTAACATGATTGCTTGTAAATAGTTGTCACCTACAAGTATTTCCAATATTCCATTATTCGATCTTGGTATGAAAGTTACTTTAAGATTTGAATCTGAAAAAAGCAAAAAATTTTTTTTTACTCAAAGCTATTATTTTGCTACATAGGGGCAGTTCATACATTGTTTGTTGCAAATCTACTAGCTGTCCCCATGCAGTGGTTTATGTGGATTTACACACATTCCCACAAAAAAAATATCTTATGTGTATCTCCATCATCCAAAATATCAAACAGACAAAAAGACTCACACTTGCATAAATGGTTTATTATGTAAGGATAGTACTTCATGCATGCAGTAATATAATACATGAGAGTTGTGTAGTTTGATGTAGGCCTGTTGTTGTCAATAATACATAATTTATATAGGTAGTAACCCACCTGTAATATATTGTGAAGTAATCAAGTTTTCATCATTCTCAACTATTTCTGCATATCCATCTTGTATGATTTTTACTAATAATTTATTTTGGTTTTCGGAATTTCCTGGGAAATTCATTTCTATCTGGCAAGCAATATTCTTATAATCTGGTAAATTGTGAATATTTGCTGTTAGCAAGCTGGCAGTTATTCTAAAAAAATGTAATGTTATTTATTCACACAGAAAATTAGGACACATTTTACAAATAATAGAAAAATTATGTTCAGATACATACATTCTAGGATTTGATTGTATTTCACCTTTTATAGTAATTATATCTAGAGGTGACAATGTTCTTGGAAGTAGAAACATGTTATGGTCGTTTTCTTGTGGCCACGGAGGAGCTATAAAAGTGTCTCCGTTCATTTGCGTGCCATATCGGTCTCCTGCAGTGTATCTATCCCTTTAAAAACACAATTTGGTCAGAGAGTAGTCTTGGGGGCGGTTTATTCACTGGTTAGGTATCAAATTTCCTACAAATTATCAATACAAAAGTAATTTCAAGTTTAGCAGCTTACGTCCTGTCAATGATTCATCTTTCTTATACCGTTTATCTTTTTCATACCTATTTGTGTATGTCAGAGATATTATTATGTGGAAGAAACATTATATTCGATAAGTATCTATGTAGATAAGCAAAGTAAAGAGTAAATAAAAACATTGATAAATCATAGATATAAACCTTTAACACTAAATAAGGATTATAGTGTTAGTCTGGATCTCAAAAAATACGGATTTCTTTCTGTGTATACTGTTCCAATTTACAACAAACAAGCAAAATAATTATGTTGTATGCGGGTGTTTTTTGACGTTTCCTTCCATTCCATTCCACCCTTTAACAATATGGCATAATAATATGGGGCGTTAATTTCTTACGTTTCGTTTGATCGATCGACACGACCGACATTGACATACCAGTGTTGCCAAATGGTAAGATTGAAATTATCCCATATCTAGGAAAAAAAATATCGTATCGTATCACATGATCGTCATATTTTTCTGACATTCTGTTTGTTCTTTACCTTTCCTATCAGCGTAAAAATACACAAATAGCTTGCATTCATAGTCATGAAATGTTTATTTATTTAAACGCGGCGGGGGACTTGCGTTTTTTTCGTTAGACCAGACATCGCTATTTAAGAAGCCGGACGTTTAGATAGTGAGGCCAGATATTAAAGCGAGCTTATCCGAATATAAGAAAAGCCTTGCTAGACGTTGATAAATACCAATGGGATACTTTAGATTCGTTAATTCCTATTTGAGCTTGCTATGGTCGTAAGAAGCCGGACTCCTGGTATTTTCGCCAGACAAAGACGAAAAGCCTAACATGTCCGGAATAGCCGGATGTCTAGCAACCCTAATCGTATAGCACTTAAAACTATCTTGATTTACTAGCTAACCCGGCCACGCTTCGTTGTGGCTATTCCAAAGGTTTTTATTAATAACACTAAAGCTCGTCATTAAATAAAAAATATAAATAAAAATATAATAAAATGTAAATAAAAAAAAACGATTCACAAATAAGAGAAAATGGTAGCCTACCTACTTAATACTTGTTGGTACTTGGAATAATGTCCCAGAATATTTTATTTATTTATATTTTTATTCATGTATATCTTGGGTGAAACGAACTCTACACTGATCTCTATCTACAATAAAACAGATATTGAAGTGAGTTCAAACTGAGTCTACTAAAAACTAGCAAAATGAAACATGTCTCTGCTCTTCTGACTGCTAAGCTGGATTAAAACGGTCATTACACTACTACATATTACACACAGGGTACTATTTAGAGAATCTCTAAATTGTAAACTATTTAAATCGGAATCTAACTACGATTACACCTTCCTATTTCCTAATTAGAGTCTCTACAAATAGAAAAGTGTAATAACCGCTTATGGAAGAGCTACAGTCAAAGAGGCACCCGCTTATTTTGAATGAGAAAACGGAACGCCTGCCCAGTGCCAAACCAAACGTCTCAACTTGGCAGACGGTGACTCACCGCTGAAATTATTATTATTGATTTCATAGTACTGAAAGGTCGGAATAGAAGCCAAATTTTAATCTTATCTATTAATTTCGAAACTGAAGCTGTTTAAGTCACAGTCCACATAAACTCGGTTCATTCTAATGAAAATATACCTAATCAAAAGCAAATTAATAGATGTCATTCGATTCGGTAAACTACCCGGTTTGGCGCTATCAGAATCGGCTGAGCACCCGAGCAGCTCATAATTAGATAGCTCATATTATTATCATAAGTTATCATCTTTTAATAACCATTATTTAAGCCACATTGTTTTCACTCGCTTCCTTGTATCATGAACAACAATCTACACAGAGGGATCCTGTGCAAAATTTCAACTTTTTGAGACTGGGCTGGGTGTTGATGGCTCAGTTATTGAGAGAGTCGGGCCTTTTTTTTATCAGTACGTATTGATTATTGTAATTATCATGATAATTTCAATTTTTTGGTAGGAAAACAAATTGAAGTTCAGAATGAAAAAAGAAAATCTGTAAATCTTATTCAAGATGATAACTGTAACATTAAATCCCGCCTGGAAAGATTTTAACCAGATCAATTGACACGAACGACTGGACCTAGTCAATGGAAAATAGTGCATTAATTTAATGTTTCTATGCTCAATACTACCAAAACATTATGTGAATTTGTCGTGGGATGTTTAATGTTCAATGACTACGTAGAGGCGGACTGAACGGTTTTGAATAAATCTTGGCACTTATAGAATTTTATATCTTGGGAAACACTTGGATCCCTTTAAAACACGGATTAATCTGCAGTTTCTTATAAATTATAAGAAACGTTCATAATCGTAAAACAAAACTATGGAACCGACCCCTTATTAAATCTCACTGTTTGAAATCAATTGTCATCATTATCATTTAATAAATCAAGTTCTCACAAAAATCACTATGTTGGAATTTCACATCACTATGTTTGAAATGATTAAATACCAACATTCTTCGATATTCAAGGAATGCGTCTAGAAATTATTTCACAACCTTTCACACCACAAATAACAAAACACCAGACAATGCAGACTTTAATGTGTACAAATTACGCGAATACCTAACTAAATCATACCCTCCTATGCAATCCCAACAAGATTTCAACATCTTTTATTTCGAGGCACAAAAACTTCGTGACACGTCGACGTTTAAAATGCGTCTTACTCCAATCGAGTCTTGACTAACTGAATATAAATCTTATATAGATGAAGAGTGGTTCGGATGACGTAATGACGAATACAAACACACGCTAACACAACACACCTCACCTTGGAGTTAACGGGTAGACCTACCTAATCGAGACGTAGTATCGCTTCGAGATTTTACTCCGCACTGCAGAGTGCAGCGACGACTACATTCACTTCGCTCGCTACGCTACGAATATACGAATCAATTTAAGAATCTATGATATAATTATGTTAATATAACTCTTTATATCTAGCGATAGATAGGTACCTAGATACCAGGCTAGTCTTCTCTGCACATGTCTACTTAGTTATTAATAGGCTTTAGTGATGAAATAAGTACATATTTAAAATCCCGATTACACAACACTATCTCTTCTAAATAGTATAAAACAATGCAGCTAGCTACCCACGCCTGTCTGTCTGTTTGTCCGCTTTGTTCTTCTAAACTACGCTACGCAACGAATTTTGATGTGGTTTACACTATTACTTAGAGAATTTCTTCAGGAAGGTTTATATTTTTAATTAATCTTAATTAAAGTTAGAAATATTAAACAAAAGTCGATGTTTTGAACTTAACTACCATGTTTTAAAAAAAGCTGTTTACGGACACTTAATGACTTACACCGGCTAAACCTTTAGGTACATTATATTGATGTATCTAAAGCAGTGTCCCGCAAAGTGGTGGTGGCACATTAGTGTACCGTGGTATTAGTTCTGTTGGTGAGCCTCGGAAAAATAAGGTTATCTCATAACGTTAGTTAAAAAAACCGGCCAAGTGCGAGTTGGACTCGCGCACCGAGGGTTCCGTACAAACTTCCATCGTTCGTCCATCAC
This sequence comes from Tetheella fluctuosa, assembly GCA_951216915.1. Lineage (NCBI taxonomy): Eukaryota > Metazoa > Arthropoda > Insecta > Lepidoptera > Drepanidae > Tetheella > Tetheella fluctuosa. The sequence goes on along the minus strand of OX578222.1, from coordinate 6,626,884 downwards.
GGGAAATGCACAATTTTATTTATTACTATTTGAGGTTTGTGCCAATTAAGCTAGACCTCTAAATTCAGAGGTCTTTATTAATTGGCGTAACTATGTATGTATGGGAGCCCCCCTTAAATATTTATTTTATTTTGTTTTTAGTATTTGTTGTTATAGCGGCAACAGAAATACATAATTTGTGAAAATTTCAACTGTCTAGCTAGCGCGGTTCTTGAGATACAGCCTGGAGACAGACATACGGATGGACAGACAGCGAAGTCTTAGTCTTAGTAATACCCGTTTTTACCCTTTGGGTACGGAACCCTAAAAACGGATAACTATTTCAAGTCTGGAACGCCTTTGCTTAATTAAACAAGCTCATGTTTCACATTAAATACCTTTAGTTCATTATTTTATGTCTGTTGATTAATAAAAAATAATAATAAAAAAATGATTTTTCATTTATGGTGTACGTGTACCTCCAAAATTTCCCGATGAACACAAAAAGTTTACGGGACACTAAAAAGGCCTCCGAAAAGTCCGCGATGACATAAATATTGCCTAAAGTTACCATTATCTTTTACAAAAAAAAAATACCAATATAGTAATCCTTTTCCAGTTAAATATGTTAGTTATCTTGTACATTAAAATTATAATATAGAAATATGATACAGAATAGGTACTTTCATTAAGATATGAGAACTAAAATGGTGCGCAACAAAAAAATATGTACCTATATCGTATATGTTTTCGTGACGATACACGAAGCTTTTTGATTTTGTTAATCCTTATCCATGCTACATTTGGCTTAAGATAAAAATTGTTATTTAAACCATGCAATTCAAATTAATAGAAGATATCATACTTTGAAAAATCACATGCAACAAAAACAGCAACAATGTGTGAATCGGGTCAAGTTTTCCTTTTTAGAATTATAAAGTCATATATAAAAACATACCGATTGGATACTATGAGATGGCATATTTTCGACACATTATGTTGGGTTTTCTTATGCTGAAAAACATTTACTAAGAGACCAACTCTGATATGGCACAGCAAATAGGTATCAATACTAACTGGTGATTTTTTATTTTTTAAACAATGATTGGGGATTACTTCTTTCTCAATACCTACATGGGTATTTAGTATACAAAACATCTACAAGGATAAAATATGAAGAAACTCCTAATTTTACAATTGCGTTCAATCACTATAGTACAATCGTACGATGGTCACGGTCGCGAACCATATTTGCCTTTTAAAGGTAACTAATAATGATATAGTTATGTAGTTTTTTACGCATGACCAATTCCATCACTTCAACCAAAAACGATCAAATACACTTCAACTAAGTCAAGTAGATAAGAGGTATTTTCCCCGACTTCAAACGTCACTTCTGGCTGAACTATCATTATCTACCTTAAAAATTAGAAAATATATTTTTATATATTATATAATTCGATTGTTGGTGTTCAACAAAAATGTCATAAAATAAGTTAATCGCTTAGGAAGCAGCACTATAATATGTATAACCACTCCCAATTATATTATGTCATATACCGCAGCACTGTCTGTGGCACTGTACCTACATCGTAACTTATATTTAACCTTCTGTATGTATTGGACACTTAGTAGGACCATACTATAGTATTATAAACAATTATTCAACGAATTTGTTACGTGTGGTGTTTTTATATCTGCGATCACGTCATGACCATTGGGAAAATTGGGCACAAAATACCAATACCATAGCATGACATAACAAAGTAGCAAGTTAAAGTTTTCCAAGTTAATTTATATTTCTGATTTTCTCTCTGAGTTTGTAATTCATAGTATTTCCCAAGGATATTGTGAAAAAGCAAATCTCTCAACTCAAAATAGTGTGTTACCAAAAATATCCCATATCTCAAAAGCTACACAATATACCTACCTATTTCATGCATTTCGTTGGAAGTCCTTTATGTTCTACTACCTAAAAAAATATTTCATTTTTGATCACACATCTGCATCTATCGCTAAATTTATTTATGTTTTTAGGGTTCCGTAGCCAAATGGCAAAAAACGGAACCCTTATAGATTCGTCATGTCTGTCTGTCTGTCTGTCTGTCTGTCCGTCTGTCCGTCTGTCCGTCTGTCTGTCCGTCCGTATGTCACAGCCACTTTTTTCCGAAACTATAAGAGCTATACTGTTGAAACTTGGTAAGTAGATGTATTCTGTGAACCGCATTAAAATTTTCACACAAAAATCGAAATAAAACAATAAATTTAGGGGGTTCCCCATACTTAGAACTGAAACTAAATTTTTTTTTCATCCAACCCATATGTGTGGGGTGTCTATGGATAGGTTTCTAACATCATTTTTTTCTAAACTGAATAGTTTGCGCGAGAGACACATCCAAAGTGGTAAAATGTGTGTCCCCCCCCCCTGTAACTTCTAAAATAAGAGAATGATAAAACTAAAAAAAATATATGATGTACATTACCATGCAAACTTCCACCGAAAATTGGTTTGAACGAGATCTAATTAGTAGTTTTTTTTTAATACGTCATAAATCGTAAACCGCAATTTACCTTTCATTCAATCAACTCAAATATAAAAAAAAATGGCAAAAAGCAAGGTCTTACAGCACTAAAGGAAAAATTCAAAAAAATTAAAAAAGTTGAAAATTAAAGGTGTCCCCATACATACATAGTTACACCAATTAATAAAGACCTCGAGTTGTATCGGCGCTCATACAATTTAGAGGTCTAGCTTAATTGGCACCAACCTCAAATAAGGTAAATAAATAAAATTGTGCATTTCCCTTGATGGATGAACAATGGACGAAGTTTGTACGGAACCCTCGGTGCGCGAGTCCGACTCGCACTTGGCCGGTTTTTTTTTTATTAAGTAATAATGCGAGGTGGCTTAGCTTTGTATTTGATTTAACGATTTAGCGATTAATTGCATTTGCATAAATCATATTTCAAAATAAATAGAAAAAGTTATTTCATAGAAGATCAATAAAATTGAGGAAAATTAAAATCTATAATCATTCTTATACACTTTTTTATTATTCATAATCAAGTAGGTACATGTGGCGACGTACTCGGATTGGTACATCTTTAATTTCTTGCAAGCATTAATAATTATGATTTTGCAAGAATTTAAAGTTATCCGAAGTACTATGTTTTTTACTTACATAGAAAAGACGGACCAGCCGTTTTTATAAATAACTGTCATTGACTAGACTGAATAGTTTCATTTAAAACAATCTTAACTAGAATGGATATCTACATATCGAATTAAAGCCTTATACAGGTAAAGGTAGGTATCCATACATCCTAAAAGCCTTACATATTATATTATCTAGATGTATCTTATCATCCAAAGTTATTCCCAGGTTTCTGTGACAGATTCGACACACGTTCGACAGCATCAAGTTGTACCCCACATAAACTAGGAGAGTCTATTATTAAATGTTTATTTTTAGTGAAAATGTACCTGTTAATATTTTATGTATGATTAATCTGATTGTAATGAGAATCTGACTCTTTGATATTGGTTACAGTTTGGTGAAAATTTACAACTTTTACTCTGGGACCTTTACTCTGAGTTGGTTCCACAGTAGGAGCTGATAGGCGGTTACTGTTCCATTCTAAAAGTCATAATCATATTACACTTTCTGCTCTTTTTTACGGATACTTGCATTAACGATTGTTTTTTTCTTGGTTTACATTGTCCATTGGTTAACACTACTGTCATTTCCAAGCATGAAAGTTGTTGTCTTTTACTTATGATGAGAACTCGAAGAGCATGTTTTTCACATTATCTACGCCTTCTTTTATGACAATATAGCCAATATTTGCCAACTCATTAATAATACAATTAAGAGAATAGTTCATGCCATTCATAGAAACTCCAAAGAAATCTTTGCCGTTTTCGTTTATCCTTGCTATTATTTTCAAACTGAATGCTGGATATACTGTAACATAAATAAACAAAGTAATATAATAATAGCTTGAAAATCCCGCAAGACAGGTACACTTATTTTATTTCTACACAAATATTCGAAATGTGGTATTACACCGCAAAACTACAGTCTTGTCGTACTTTTTTGTGAGTGCATACTTACTCTGGTTATTTGATTTAAATTCATATTTTTAAGTAGTAATTGAAATGTACATATTAAGGTTTTGTCATGGTTTTTGGTAAGTGGTTTGTAGGTACTTACAATCCGGCACGTTATCCATAACCTGCTCATCCGGCGATGTGCCTCTTGAAATCTCTAGTCTTTTACTTTTTATATTATATACTATTTGGCAATCATTATCTCTATCAATGTCTTTGTCGGCCAGGATTACTGTCAATCTATAAAAAAGACATTTGCATTTATTAACTATGAAGTCAAAATAATTAAAATGACAAAAACATGAAATCATTTTTTATACTTACGTCTCAATTGAGATATCATTTGTTAAAGTTCCGTTAATTATTATTGTATATTCAGGTGTAATGACTTTGGGTATGTTATACTTATAATGCACTTGCTCAGAAATTGCATTTTCCACTCTATAACAAACAAGCAAAAATAACATAAGATTTCAAATAAATAAATAGATAATAATAGAGTAAAGGTGCAAGTCCGAGACCGACTGGGTCCTATACATTTTCTGCCGTCTGCAGCTGCGGTCAGTCGCTGCAATCGGTCTCGGACTTGCACCTTTAATAGTATCAACTTTAGTGTTTAAGGTGGATATGATAAATAACGGATATTTGTCGGAAAGGAACTAATGTATAGGTTCCATAACGCTCGTTTTAACGTTCTATGCCATAAGCGTCAGGCTAAAATCAATGAAATACCTATTCGCCATCCGCCTTTAATTAAAATAAGTTAAATTTAGTATGGATATTAGCTGTTATCGGCCCTCAATTTAGTTCATGTTTATTTTTAAACATCTATGGAGACACTATTTTCTAATAATGTCGATCCAGTACATAGTATATAAGCGTCCAAAGAGAAAATATCCCGTTTATTAAGTCTTAAAAATATATTTTACTTTTTTTTTCTTAATAGGTACAAAGAATGCATTAGGATAAATAAATAATAAGTGCTTACTCTTTCTGTGTTTCATCTGCTTCCATAGGACGTGCGCCGATCTGTACTATGCTTAACACAAATACAATATTGAATAATATGGATTCCATTTTTCAATTATTTTTTTAAAACACTCGAGATGACTGCTGATTTGTTGTTAATTTATTGGCAGTCCCAATAATAGGACTATTACCAATTTGCAGTTGGTTGGTACTAATGCAAAGTATGCCCGGTCGTTTTATATTATTCGCAAATGTGAGTCAATAGTATAATAGACATATACGTCATGAAACCATATTGATACATGAAAATCATTCATAAAGTTGATTGTTATTGTCCTTATTGGGAGTTCCCACTAATTTCTAAAACCAGGAAAATTAGAGCTTATAGGCTTAAAGGTAAAACACCTCGCTTTCGTAATTATTACACATGGGATCTCTGATTAAATCTCTTTAGTAGTAGGCACCTACCCTAAATTAGTAGCTGTAAAAAAAAATTGTAAAGTATGTATCAATGACTAACATACCTCTGAATACTGAATAATGGTGAAGTAGATAGAGAAGTGATCTCTGGATTTGGAATAGAATTTATGCATTAAAAGGGAAGAAAGAATTGATCATAATCCTAGAAACTTCTTTAATATACTGGGTGAATTTTTAGTCACTGGCAATACTTGCAGGGGTGGAAGTACTCATCAATATGAACAACTTTTATTATTAGACTATGTGTGAAATCACGAAAAAATTATCAGCTGTTCCATACAAAAGTTCAATACCTTCTCGACCAAAATGTATGAAGCAACCAGTTTATTTTACGCGATCTAAGAGTTAGTCCCATAATAAAAGTGGTTCATATTGATGAGTACTTCCACCCCTGCGAGTATTGCCAGTGACTAAAAAGTCACCTGTTTAATAATCTTTTTCTAATCACATAAAGTCATAAAGACACCTCGAATCCTCCAGATTCTTGCAGTAGTTCTTGATGGTAAATGAGGAGAACATTTCTATAGAACCAAAAATCACATTTGATTTACCGTTATCTTAAATACCTGAGAGAGAGCCAGGTATTTAAGATAAGAGGCGCTCGTGGCGTAGCTTGATTAGCCGTTCTTAACCGATCGGCAAAGTTAAGCAACGTCCAGTCTGGCCGGTACCTAGATGGGTGACCGCCTAGTGGTATTTCATCTTGAGCGTTTCCGTGCTTCGGAAGGCACGTAAAGCCGTTGGTCCCGGTTATCACTTAATTGTGATAGTCGTTAAGCTAGTTGGAGACCTCCTAGGTGGCCTGACAACAGTAGGTTGACCACTAGCCTACCTCCACCAATCCGCAATGGGCACGCGTGGTGGAGTATTTGCCCATTCCCCTTTCACCATTATTCGTGAAAGGAGGCCTGTGCTCAGCAGTGGGCAGATATAGGCTGTAATTATTATTATTATAAATATCTGATACCTAAAAAGCTTAAATAAACTTAATTATGCATGTTTGTTGAAACGAAATTGTTATTTCAGGTGAATCAAACGTTTACACGCTGGGAACTATTGGTGCTCATCGAGTAGTTACCACTAAACTACCTTCTGTGGGCCGGACACGGGAAGCAATGACTGCCGCTGGTAATACTACTACAAGACTTCTAGGAATCTTCCAAAAGGTAGTATATAATTATTTTGATATTGTTGATGGTCCCCATTTAGAATTTTTTACGGATATTTCCTGCATTTTAATTTATTACATACTAGCTGTCCCCCGCGGTTTCACTCGCGTTCCCGAGAAAATAAGTAGCCTATGTCATTCTCCATACCATAGGCTATCTGCGTACCCAATTTCATCGCGATCGGTTCTGTGGTTTAGGCGTGAAAAGGTAACAAACAAACAAACTCACATTCGCATTTATAGCATTAGTTAGTATATTAGTTAGCGCCTATGGGACGTATATTTATGATTTGTGCATATACACGTATTATGGCAGTGGATTATGTATTCATTATGCTTTTAAAATTTGTCGAAAAAGACACTTAGCATCGGCAACATACCATATCAATGACCTACTATCAAGTATTGACTTAGGCGTAACTATGGATAGAAAACTAGATTTATATTACGAAAATAAGGCTCACGCATTACAAAGTGACTACTCAACCAAAGTAGAGACGCCGCAGATATAATTTTCCTGCTCAAAATTATCCAAGGCTCTATCGATTGTTCAGATGTATTGTATCGATTGAATTTTAAAATTCCACGCCCAGCTAAAATATTTAGCCTTCATAGTTGCCGCACAAATTACGGTCAAGAAGCTCTAATTTATCGAATGTGTTCATTTTATAATAAACTTAACAGTTCTGGAGTACTTATACTTTCAATATGTCAATCGAAATTTCCACAAAAATATATATAGGTAAATTCTGATTTTGTTTGATTTTATAAAATATATGTATATATTAGGTACTTGTTTGTATTAGATCCATTCAAATCATAATTAATTACCTACTTTATTTATTTATCGCGCCATTAAAAAAAGACAACAATTAAGAAATAATAATTAAGAAACCAGTGTATAATTCTATTTCTAATTAAATTGTCGTAATAAATTAAATATAGCGCAAGAAATATTCGTTACAATTTTTAAATGGTGTCCTCAAATCCATCTTAAGTATTGTTAGTTGTGGTAGTTGCTAAAGGCTGAAACTAAGTTGCACGTTCATTTATCATAGGTTTTCTTTTATTAAACATAGCAAAAGTTGCTATATTCAGAGTATTATAATCCAAATAACTAATTATCTAAAAATTACTCATTGACAAAAACCATAACGGTATTATATTTACAAACATCAGCCAAGCTAACAGAAATCCCATATGTACCTACTAAGTAGGTACCTAATATTTTTGAACGCGGGAATTATTGGTTTTATTACTACGTTCATCGTTTGTTGGTACCAATACAACTATTCATTAATGATTCAAATTACAGTGGTATCACTACTCTGGTATTCCCTCGTTTTTATTATGAACACTATGTACGTCATTCATTCATTAAAAGTCTTAGGGTTAATCTTAATTTTACACTTTAATCGTAATTTCACATTTACTATGTCTTAGAATGGTTATTTTAGTGTTCCTGAGGTTGCCAACGGGAGCCTATTACTACTCCATCAATTCATCTGTGATAAGACATCTATCTTCTCCATCTTTTTAACTACTAACTGTAATGAGTAGCCAGTTGAAATTTTCATAGACATTTTTTGTTTCTGCTCTACCGTGCGTATCAAATCTTCTCTATTTGTTATATGACTTTAGAATGTCTCGGATATATTCTAGACATGCTTTAAAAGTTTAAACTATCTCACGTAAAAGGGTAATTAAACAATCTAGTATATCTACTAAATAAAATCTATTTTATGTGGTGCTCCTACTATCAATGTCATAACAAAATAGCATAGTCAATTTGAAATCAGAGAACTCTGTTTTATTATTATTGTATAGAACCCTCCGTGCATGATTTGAGCCGCACATGGCCGGTTTATTTAATGAATGTTTTGATGTTAATCCTATTAGTAGTTTGTATGTGTGAATGCCCTTCAATTCGATCTGTTTTGTATCCATGCGTGAAATAGCCATGATTGCATGGTCTTGGTATGTTTTGTGGCATTCCAGACGAATTTAGCGCACTGGCAATAAAGAAGAAATATGTAGGTAATATTGTTGCCATATGGCCCCCGTGTAGTTGCGAGGCGAGTATCAAACAGTGAAATTATATAATATTCGAAGCATAATACTGAATGGGCTGTTCATTTATATTTTTTATGTCAAAGTCAAAGTCAAAGCCATTTATTCAGTTTAGGCCCTAGGAGGGCACTTATGAAGGTCGAATTTACTGAAGCTACCACCGATTCGGAAATCAGCCTTCAACTGAGAAGAACCGGCAAGAAACTCAGCAAGGTTACATTTTTTATATATATATTTTTTTTTTTTTTATAATCTGACTATTGGCTATATTTTTTCAATAACAGCAAAATGTACAATACAATATACAATTAAATCAAAAAGAAAAATACCAATACAAAGTAAATAATAAAATGTAACGCAAACAAGTTCTTATTAAATAATAGCGAATACGCTACATAATGGCTAAAACTAAAATAAATAAATAAAAAAAAACAATATGCGAAGTGCACCTGTGCAGAGTGAAACTATTTCCAAACATCCCTATCTTCAATATAATGAGCTACCTTGTAATAAGCCTTTTCCTTCAAAACTTTCTTTACGTAAAATTTGAATTTAAAATCGGTCATCTTGGTTAACGAGTTAGGTATTTTATTATAAAAACGAACGCAATTACCAAGGAATGACTTGCTAACTTTGGCTAGCCTAAAATATGGAACAACTAATTTCTCTCTTTGCCTTGTATTTATATTATGGACATCTACTTTTGTTTTAAACATTCCTATATTTCTACGTATGAACATTATATTTTCATAAATGTAAAGTGAAGGCAAAGTAATTATATTTATTTCTTTAAATAAATGCTTTAATGAGTCCCGAGGACCCATACTATAAATTGCACGAATTGCCCTATTTTGTAGTATTAAAATAGTTTCAATATCGGCTGCTGCTCCACATAATAAAATACCGTATGATAAAAGACTGTGAAAGTAAGCAAAATAGACTAGTTTAGCCGTCTCGACATTCGTCAATTGTTTAATTTTTCTTACAGCAAATGCAGCAGAACTTAATTTACCTGCCAAAGAATCTATATGAGGACCACATTGTAATTTATTATCTAATGTTAAACCTAAGAATACAGTTTTATTAACCATGTCCAAATTACTGCTATCTATTATTACTTGACTATCTACTTGTGCTACATTGGGTAGAGAGAATCTTAAACATTTAGTCTTCTTAGAGTTGAGTAACAAATTGTTTGCAGTAAACCATTTGGAGACTATTGACAAGGTATCATTTACTCTTATAAGTTCTTTGTCTTTTCTATCAACTTTAAAAATCAAAGAAGTATCGTCAGCAAACAAGACTATATCTGAGAGGCCATCTACAATAGATGGTAAATCATTTAAATAAACTAAAAACAAAAATGGTCCTAGTATTGAGCCCTTGGGTACCCCCATTTCGATTAAAGAGCCCTCAGATGTTGTACTACTAATCCATACCTTTTGTTGACGATTAGATAAATAAGATAGAACAAGATCATAAGCAGTTCCACGAATTCCGTAATAGTCTAGCTTTAGTAGCAGTGTACGGTGGTCGACACAGTCGAAGGCCTTGGATAGATCACAGAATATACCAATTGCATCCCGTGAACCCTCCCAAGCCTCATAAATGGATTTCAATAATTTTGCAGCTGCATCGGAAGTAGATTTTCCCTTCGTGAAACCAAACTGATGACCATGCAATATCTCATGTTCATTAAAGTGTTTTAACATTTGATTGAGTAACAGTTTTTCAAATATTTTACTAAGTGCTGGAAGAACGGACACTGGTCTATAATCGGATGGATTATACTTACAACCGGATTTAAAAATAGGTACTATTTTAGTAAACTTCATTAAATCGGGAAAAGAGCCCTGATGAATGCATTCATTGAAAATATCGGACAAAATAGGTGCTATTACTGCAATTATTGTTTTTAAAACCGTAACCGATAAACCCCATAAATCTTCAGTACTTTTCATATTAAGGGAATTAAAAGTTTTTAAAACATCGTTAGCATTAATATAACTAAATTTAAAACTAGGAAATGATTTATTGATATGAAGCTTTAGTAATGATTCCGCTACTTTAGGACAAGATTTAAGACATTGAGTAGTCTCCCCCGGTATACTGGAGAAAAAGTGCTCAAAAGCAATGGCTACTTCCAATTTATCTGACAACAATCTATCATTAATTTTAAGCGTTAGCTGTTCACTCTTATCTTTAATTTTACCAGTTTCCGTATTAATAACATTCCAGACTGTCTTTATTTTGTTAGTGGCTTTACCAATTTAGTTACTTATGTAGGAGGATTTAGCTAGATTACATACTACTTTAAATAATTTTGAAAAGTTCCTAACATATTTATGAAATTCTTCGTTTCTAGTTAAAGATTTTAAATGGTAAAGTTCATACAATTTATCTCGGCTCTTTCGAATTCCTTTAGTAGCCCAGTCACTAAATACCAATTTACTATTAACTTTCACTATTTTCGAAGGACAGGCTCTATTGAAATCAACACATATATCAGATAATAAACCTTCATACAAAATATTGGGCTGATTACTATTATAAACTTTACTTTCGAGTCTTAACTCTAATTTATTTTTAAAGTTATCTAATCTAACCTTTGTAGTAGGCCTAATTACTTTTGTTACCTTGGAAATTTGACTTTTATATGGTAGTTTGATTAGTTGAGCCATATGATCTGAACGAACACCACTTATGATCGATTTTCCCAATATATTGCTATTTGTTAATATATTATCTATACATGTAGCTGATGTAGCTGTTGATCTAAATAAATAAATAAAAATCTTGTTGGCTCATTAAACAATAAATCTAAGTTAAATGATTTAAACAAAGAAACGAAATTTCTACTTTCAGACGAATGAGTAAGAATATCTACATTAAAGTCACCACATAGAACTATTGATTTATTCGACTTAACTAACTTTCCGTTCCTTGAATTTAATATTATTATTTAAAAGAATAATTGAGCCGCCACCCTCTGCTGACAATGGAGTTGTTTTTCTATGAGAAAAAGCTGGTATTGATTAAAAATATTTCGGCAATGCAAAGATGTTTACTTTCTAAGGTATAAAGTACAATAAAAAAAAAACTGATTGTGTGGACAAGTCCGCTTTTGTTCGCCAGCTCCTCAAAGAAGTTTACACTTCAAAAAAAGAAATAAATTATCGTAGCTATTGTTAATAGAGTGATTAAACAACAGTTCTTTTTGTTGAAGAGATCCAAGTCTGAGCTCTCCATACTATAGATACGGTCCCATAAAAAGCGGGACTCTTGATTGTTTTGAGGTTACGCTACATAAGTGAAACCGCGCCTAAACTAATTCGCAATAAAATAATGTTAATTTTCGGTATAAAAACAATTTCATATACGTTCGTTATTGTCTATGTGCAAGGTTTTAATAATTAGGTACCTATTACTGGGCTTAACAGGTGGAGTATGTGTTCCTGGTAGGCGTAGGTGGTGGAGTACCGCATTACACAGACTACTCGAGACACGTGCGTCTTGGTGACGTCGTCATATCGACGCCCGCGCTGGACTTGCCCGATAAGTATGAACATTTTTTTAATTTTTTTTCCATTTCAGCTGCTGGAATACACCAGTAGGTGTTTGGCGACAGATTTCAATTTGAGGGTGATAGCCAGCCAGGTAGGTACTACAAAGTACTCTACCAGCTTACTATGTTTTCCTTCACTGAAAGCTCAAGCTCATTGAGGATTCGAACCCACGATCTTCGCCGCGGCATCCGACGTCACTACCACCTTAAACATACATAAGGCGATGATAGCTCAGTGGTAGTGACGTCGGACGCCGCGGCGAAGGTCGTGGGTTCGAATCCTACAATGAGCTTGAGCTTTCGGTGAAGGAAAACATCGTGAGGAAACCATAGCACGGTGGTAGGGTACTTTGTAGTACCCGCCTGGCTGGCTACCACCCTCAGGTTGAAAATCTGTCGCCAAACACCTATTGGTGTGTTCCGGCAGCTGCACTTGAGAGCCAGATCCTTCTAGGCTTTGTGTGCTTACCACCTTCGGCCACATCATCACCTACCATAGTGAGATTGTGGTCAAACACAAGCCTATACAAAGTAAAAAAAAAAAAAAAAAACTACATAATAACACATACGTACTTATAGTCATTCGAAAATTATATCTGCCTCTCATTCATTTTATATTCTTCTAATATATAAAATTCTCGTGTCACAATGTTAGTTACCTAACTCCTCCGAAACGGCTCGACCGATTTTTATGAAATTTTGTGTACATATCGGGTAGGTCTGAGAATACGTTCGTATCTATTTTTTAAACCGCTACGCGAGTGAAACCGCGGAGGACAGCTAGTCTTAATATATTATGACAAACCATAACCATAATTGATGTTGCATGAATAATATTACACATAGCTAACTGTAATTGTAATGTAACTGTAATTTTCTGACTGGCTCATTAACAACTAACCAATTAATACGTAACGTAATAGAAGCCGTAATGGCTCAGTGGTGAATTAAATAACTACTATCATGAGATTGTAGGTTCAAATCATCGGCTCGTAGGTACAAGATTTTATAAGAAAAATAACATAAACTTCTAGAAGTCTGGGGTTTCTTCTACGAGGCTTAATCTTATCACCTCCGGACGCATCATCACTTACTATGGTGTGATTGTAGCCAAACAGATCTATACATAGAAAAAGAACCATGTGAAGTCTGCCAATCCGTACCGGATCCATGTGAACTTTTGCCTTAATCCCTGTCGTAATGGAAGCCTCGTGCTGGTCGTGCCCCAGCTTGTCTGAGCGGCGACATACTTATACAAGGTTTCAGTTTGTAACATATTCCAGAAATTTGTTTGCTCAGTAAAATCGATTCCCATGATGATATTGTGTTCATTGTTTTATACCTATTTTGAACCAAAAATATCAAAACCAATGTATTAAGTTTTATTTGTATACCTACTTATCTATCTAGGCCCCAACCAAGTAATTGTAAGGTATTTGGTTTTTAAAATTTATTATAGGTGGTACATAATTTTCATTCTAATATTTTTAAAACAAAAAATAACGATGTTTAAGTTATTGATAATAATTGACTTCGTAACCGAAACGTAGTGCTGTTTATAGTGACTGATATTATAAGTACTTATTCATGGAGACCGGTTTAAAATCGTATGAATGATTATGTTCGTAGAAGAGATAAAATGATAAGTATCTATTGTGTGTAACGTAGACTTGTCCACGCTCGTAAGTAGAAAGACTGCAAACTTCCGAGTTTAACGTAATTGTTTAATAATCAAAAATTTCTTGTAACTTGTAAACTAATTGTTTGTTATAGAGGGCACAAGGTAACTGCATGCTAATGCTTTGCTAGTTGTAATTTGTACTTCTGATGACGTCAAGTATTGACGTCTGATCACCACTAACTGTAGTTCCCATTTATATATAGGTATAGAATAGACATATTTCAGAAATCATTACGTTTGGATGAGTGTATAATTCGCATCATTAAGCAATCAAATTCTTAGTTGCCAGTTTACGTGGGTAGCGAATGAGCGTCTGCCCCCACTTAACCTCGTGGTCATTCAAGTCGCCGGCGGCAGGCATGTTAGCATCATGGATTGATTCCACGTTGACACATTATGCCATGGTTCAATGTTATAATCTGATTATACTGATTGTTAAACCGGTTACGTCAACCGAATTACACATATTTAGGTATTGTACCCTACTTCAGCATAGGTACAACAAATATAAATATTTTGAATTCGTGGACGTACTGCGTATGCAAGTCAAGGTCAAAGCAAAGCGGATCGTGCGCTGCGCTGTGATAGATGAAGATACAGATAGTTCATCCGAACGATTATTTAAATATTTTATCATAGAGGACAAAAAAAACGTCAGTTATCCGACTGTCACATGCGTTTCTATTAAAAATAATTGGTAACCTCTTGTACCTAATCTCTTTTCTATTTATATAATAATAGCTTCCTCCACGCGGTTTCACCCGCGTTCCTGTGGGATCTTATATTTTCCCGGGCCTTCCTCGATAAATGAGCTATCCAACACTAAAATGATTTTTCTATTCGAACCAGTAGTTCCTGAGATTACCTCCTAAAACCTCACAAACTTTACCTCTTTATAATATTAGTATAGATTATATAATATATCTTTTCTAATTTGTTATGAACACTATTACTGTTATTACCGGTTATTACAGGTATGTGTACGTGTTCTGTGAGAAAGCGGAGAGAAATGGCAAGGGTGGTTGGGACTATGAAATCAAGCCTTACAGACCAGCGAACTTTCTACTGCAAGAAATCGCCCTTCGGCTTACTAAATCACAGGCGCTTTGGGACTTCTACGTTCAGGAAGGTAAGCTATTTAACTACATAAAAAACATGGTAGTAGGTATGGAAGTACCTACAAAACGATCATAATATTAAGTTCGAAATGGCCGCCATTTTGTCCAATACAAAGAATCTTTTCCGTAATTAATTTGTAGCAGCTAATAAAGTATTCGGGTGAATTTCGTACAAGATTCTTAATACTTTAATCTTTTAATTCCTTGTATATTGCTATACTTTTTCTCGTAGTATTTATCTTTAAGGTGACGCCGCGTTAAGCTTAAAAATCTGAAATTCAACGTGCTGCGTCCCGCTCCCTAATATAGCGACCTCTCATAGAAAACCTGCGTAAACGGAACGGGCGTATGCGACAAAATGGTTTTTATTGTTTAATTCAAAAACTACAAATATATTTCATAAAACCTAAGTACAATTTATAGTATCAGTTTCATTTAACATATGTAGAAATTTTGGAACCTCAAATCGATCCTCAATGTCGGTAAAATTGGAATCTCTTATTTTAAAGAGGTCTTTTTGATTAATTATTTTGTGTTATAAAAGTTAACCAATCGTGTTATGCAACGTACAAAATAAAGTCAAAGACATGATGAATTCTTACAATAAATTTCAGTTCGATCGCTTTAGTCATTGTTGAGAAAAATCGGAATCCTTGCAACCAAAATCTTCAAGGCGTCGCCTTAAGGTTGCCCCTAGTACTTCCAAACCTACTACTTTGTTTCAATTACAGTTTCAATACAATTGATGTTGTTCTTATTAAAAATACATTTTTATTTACATAAAGTGTTGATACTTTTGTTTACATTCTGCTGTCGTATGATAGATTAATTTCCTAACAAAATGTATGGGAAGAGTTTTTTAGACTTGTGACATTTCTAGTACCCTTTTAATCTAAATTGGCCCCACAGTCTTTTGATCCTTGTCGGAGACGGGATTGATTAAGCTAATCATTTTTTTTATTCCAAAATCGCCATTTTCTCGCTGACTACATTTTTGTTAGAATATGTAAATGCCGATAGCAATAACACAAAATGTAAGGGATAGTTTCCTAATACCATATTCGCGTGGCTACAACCCCAAGGTAGATGCCCTTAGTGACCCGTCTCAAATTTCCACCCTGTATACAACAAAGTCTGGTTACCATTTATAACTCACTAGCTTTTCCGCGCGGTTTCACCTGGGATAAAATATGGCCCATGTTACTCAGGGATAACGTAACATTCTAATGGTGAAAGAATTTTTTAAATCGGTCCAGTAGTTTTTGGGTTTATTCGTTACAAACATACAAAAAAACAAATCTTTCCTATTTATAATATTAGCACAGCGTAAAAAACATACAGTGGTCCATCGCGTTTGAAGTCTCGCGAAATGCCGCTTTTGTGTAGGTTGCGTTAAGCGAGAGTAAGCTTGGGCTCGCTACCGCCCCTCTCTCACCCCGCAAAACCAGCACGATTACTCTGTCTAGACGTGTCCGTTGGCCGGACTGTAAGAGTTACATAGACTGTGATATTAGTATGAAGAACGGCTAGTCCGAATTAAGATCTTTGATTTGTTGAATTTGTCTCCGCTCCGAATGGGAGAATAACTATTAAAAATCGGCATAAAAATATACCGGGAACGCGGGTGAAGCCGCAGGGAACAAGCTAGTTATATAATTATAATGTTGTTTAGAGGGTAAGGAGTGCGGTTCTGCACACTGCTGCGCATCGACCAATAACACCAGGCACTGATTTATTGGCCGCGCTTCTAAACAACGACGTTAACTGGGTAGATAAAGTACCGTAAAGATTATTGAATTTCTCTGTTACATTCGTACATAGCACGTGGTTTTACTGTTGTTTGTGTAATATATAACCAGGAGCAGATGTCTGTATGTCCCAGAATATTAAAAAATAAATATACATGGACCTCCATACTGTAGCGTAACTCGTTTTCCCACAGGTTTAGATCGTTTAAAAGGCGTCCCTGGTAGGTGGGAGCCCCCAGCGGGAGCAACTGACCGCCTTTGTGTGGAAGTCGGCGATGGCGCTTACATTGAGGTGTCACACCCCACACCCCAAGGCGATCAACTGTAAGCATTATCCATCCATTTATACTTTGCTTATTAAATTTCTTTATAGTAATAAACCCTGAAGAATATTTTAATTATCATCATCGTCGTATCTTTATCCCAATTAAAAGCGGTCAGTGCAACGCATGTGCAACGTAATTTCATTAATTATTTATGAGGCGTCATCTCACCAGTATTTAATAATAAGGTATCGTCGAGGAGAATGGTCGTTGGGATAATCCTATGAATGACGAGTGATGTAATATTATACAGTTTACCTTCTTAAATCTATGGAAAATACGGTACATTTTATAATATTAAGATTTATTAATTGTTTACAAGCAGCAGTGTTGGTCACGATGACGTGGGTTATTTAGGTTTAGACAAAAACAGTTTATGGGACTATTCCCATAAACTGTTTTTGTCACACAACAATGACGCCTATGCTATTAGTATTCTATTAATAAGTTTCCTATTACCTATATTATTATATATTCGACTTAATAATTCGGTTGAATATCATTTGGGCAGATCAGATCAACTAATTTCTGTCAAAATTATTTTTTTTGTTTAAAAAATATAATAAGATTCTTTGCGTCAATAACCTGAAATCCTTCAGGTTAGGTTCAGGTTATTGATATGGTCGAACTTTAAATTTTACTTTGATTTTAAAGCATTTGTTTGAGAACTGACCACTAAAAAAATTTACTTGAATAAGGCCTGATTTTTCAATAGCTAGATAAAAGGTATCTGGCTGTTAATTTGAAAAGAACAGTTTTTGTATGGACTTATCGGAGGGATAGCTTATCCGAGGTTTATCCAGCAATTGAAAAATCGGCCTTAACAGTGATAATTTTGGTAATTACTGAGCAATATAAATCTTTATAAGAAACTAGCTTTTTCGCGCGGTTTCACCCGCGTTCCCGGGATAAAATATAGCCCATGTTACTCAGGGATAATGTAGCATTCTAATGGTGAAAGAATTTTTGAAATCGGTCCAGTAATTTTTGAGTTTATTCGTTACAAACATACAAATCTTTCCTCTTTATAATTATTATAGTATAGAAGTATAGATATAGATTTAGATAACGTTAATATCAATTTTAATATTAAAATAAATGTAAGACAATCATTGTTAATTGTCTCCTGTACCACGTGAGAAATATAACAGGAACAAGATTTCCTATTTTTTGGTATCTAGTTAATAATGATTACTATACCTACCATCAATTACTAGTTTCGCATAATCTATAGAAGTGATATCTATACTAATATTATAAAGCTGAAGAGTTTGTTTTTTTGAACGCGCTTATCTCAGGAACTACTGGTTAGATTTGAAAAATATTTCAGTGTTGGATAGCCCATTAGTACCTACCTACTTTCTATCTTGTGATTTAGCAGACGCGTGTGTTTATTTACTGGAAACAAATAGTAAATTAATGAATAGTTATAATTTCGGGTCACAGAACAATATTAAGAAAGTCAGTGTTTAGTAAAACTATTTTACTCGGTTAGTAGGTAGACAAAATGCCTC
This sequence comes from Tetheella fluctuosa, assembly GCA_951216915.1. Lineage (NCBI taxonomy): Eukaryota > Metazoa > Arthropoda > Insecta > Lepidoptera > Drepanidae > Tetheella > Tetheella fluctuosa. Next base: position 6,608,158 of record OX578222.1, on the reverse strand, counting down.
AAAGACAGCAATAATTTGCATGAGAGCCATGTTGTATCTCCCGGGTAACGACTTTATTTTCTATAATTTAACTTAGTTTCAAGACATTTAATAACCATTAATAACTTTAAAGATCTGAATTCATGATCGTGCTAAAGAGCCTGCAAATACACTCGAGGACAAGATTTTACATAAAATAGTAATTGATCTGGTCGGTATTTTGTGTAGCGACAGAGGGTCGGCGGCGGGGTCGCTGCGCGTGCACTGCGCGCCGGTGGCGGGCGGGCGCGCGGTGGCGGGCGGCGGGGGCCGCGGCGGGGCGGCGGGCGGCGCTGGGGGCGGCGGGGCGGCGGGGGCCGCGGGCGGGGAGGCGCGGGCCGCCTTCGCCGCGCACGCGCGCGCGCTCGCCTACGACTGCGAGCTGGACGCCGTGCTCGACAGCGTCGTCGGGAACAGGAAGGACTGCTTCATATCCATCCGAGGTACCCACGTAATCCGTTTATTTTGGATTCATACGATCTATTTTTGAGGAATTCAGTTTTAATTCTCGTTTTTTTGGCAGTTTTTTAGTACAAGAAGTTTAGTCCTCCGCGAACGTGTCCCCCATCACCACAGACCTTAAAGATAATCACAGATTTAGCCATATCGTAAGCATCACATTATTTATAAACGACTTTGGATAGATATGGCACATTCACAGATCTAGCTATGGAATGACGTTATGAGAAGATCTTTCCAGATAAATGTTATCATCGTAAAAAGGTAAATTTTCAGATATTATTAAAACTTTATATGTATTTTTCCAGGTATTGCCGATTACCGCGATGGCACGCGCGGCAAGGAGTGGCAGCCGCACGCCGCGTTGGCTGCTGCCGCTGTCATGAAAGCCATTATCTCTGCCATGGGCCCACCCACGGACTAAATATACTACATTCCCGATGAAAAATCGAAAACCGAATGGAAAATTACTAACACATTGACTCCATTAAAATTATAATCACTGTTATTTATATAGACTTAGATAACGAAAATATATTTTACACGATTTCTTAGAAGTGGTGCACTGTGCACGTTAAAATTTAACGATAAATTTATTCTTACTTGAGGCCTCTAAAGTCTAGTTGGAATAATAAAGCATATTGTAGAATAGTTACCTAACAGGTTTACTTGCCTTAAATTTGGCTGTTATCAATATATAAAATTTAACTCGTCTAAGAATTATTTACAATTTTATATATTAGTATAGCTGTAGATAGTAGTCACAAATAAACATTTAGTGAGAAAATAGATTAATACCGTAAGAGATAACATTTCGTTGAAGTAATTTATTTCCACTGCTTTATTATATTTCATCTTGAAAAATAAGTGTCCAAGATCTTATGGCTCAAATGATGTCTTCCCGTTTCCAGGCCAAATAATACTGCCATAAAAGTTAGTAAAGTTGTATTTTATTTGCAGTTACCAAAATATTTTACTTGTCTTAACTCATTTGTTTTGTATTCTCATTTTATACCACTTTGTAATAAATCTACTGTGCCCTATTTCTCAAGGTTTAGAAGTCTATAATACATACATAAGTTTTTGAAACTAAAATGATTACCGTAGCCAGTTTTTACTTCGCCGTAGTTAGGTAATGAGTATTACTAGACTTATAAGCTTTCAGAAATAGGACTAGGGTAAAATTTAGTAATTATTGTTACATACATTAACTTATTTAAACACTAACTCACTGCCATAAATGGCCTATTTATAATTTTGGACTACGTTGTATGAAAATCTGTTGTTAATTAAATTTTAAACCAAAGTTTAGACATGGCGTTTTTTGAACACCTGGTCTAGTCGCCTTAAATGTGAAACTTCTGTTAAATATTTATTCATATTTAATTGATTAAGAAACACTAATGTTGTTATGTCACAAAGTTTTATCTATTTAAACATAGTAAGCAGTTGCTAATAATACTACATGTTAAGTACATTATGTAATATCTTGTAATGTCCTGTTTTATTGCAAATATGTTTATTTAATAATTTGTATAAAAAACTAATAATGCATAGTTTTCGCTAGATGTAAACTCGTTTTTATGTTTGACAACTACACGGATTTTCCAAGTTTGTGTTTTTACAGTTTAATTTGTTATCATTTATCATAGTAAATTATGTAAAACCATGTTTGATTATGTAATACATATTTGTATATTAGTTTAATCTTATTATTGCTTACATATTCTTGCATTGCATTAGCATGTATTGTTCTGTATTTGCACATAATAAATTTGATTGCAAAGTAAATGTGTTTATTTTCGCTTCATTTATTGATTCAATTTCATAATGTATTGAATCAATACAAAAAAAAACTTATAAACCTTATTGTTTGTTTATAATATGATAGAGTAGACTATGTCACATTCTTTGATACTGAACACATGGCCTATATGTATATAAAGTACTTTCCTATATCTTGGGTACTAAGATTAAATTGATGTTCCGAGTATTATAATTTAATGTAGGCACATTAACCATGCATAATGACATCCAATGAATCGGTCAAGTGCGTGTCGGACCACGCACAGTATAGTGTGGTTCCATATAGCTATAGCAGGTTCAAAGTTAAGTAGCAAGCTATAATTTACAAAGATAATTTTATAGCTAGCGAAAATCAGTTTGTTTGAAAAACAAAGTTATATCTGTGATCGCCAAAGTCAAAATAGCCTGTTACCGAAAATATCCCATATTTTAAAAAAAATTTAGGTTCAATCAAAGTATTCTTTATCTTCTACAACCTTATTTTTTCTGATAATAGTTGATAAGTTGGAGGGGGATGACCACACTTTACGACTTAAGAAGTGCATATCTCTCCAAGTATTGATTTACCTAAATAAAATTGTGATTTTAGAACCTCTTAAGACCTATCTCAAGACTAGACTCTTATGTCCACTGGTTTTTCATCCCTCAGCAATTACATGTATGGAATGCTATCCCAATTTTATTAATTGGCATTTAATAACACCATTGTATAGCGGTTGAATGTGTGTGTTGAATCTATGATATGGTTTAGTAGAATGGCCACCATTTACTAAAACCTGACTGACTTGCATTATACTTATGTATGTAAAAATTATTTAATGTGACTAGCATTTTATATCATTACATGACATTGGCAAAATACACAAGCTGTGTGATGCTATTAAATGATACAAAAAATATAAGAAAAATAATCTCATTGTATTACTTATATCCATTTATTAAAGAACTGTCTTTTACAAACCAAGTGTTACAAAATATGAGTCCCATATTTTCTGGATGAATATTTTAAATAGAAATTGGCTACCTACGAGTACATTAAATAATTAGAAATACAATCAAAATATTTGTCCATAGTAAAAATTATTTTATTTTCAAAAGAACTTGACTGCACTCACATTTATCATCATCATTTTGCTCATTTCAGATTATTTTCTATATTCCACTTTTTCATTCTGAAATCAAGAGTGAAAATTAAGTTTTAGGCATTAAAATTGTCAACCCTTTGCATAGCCACAAATATGTTAGAATGTTTATTCCCAGGTCCAAACCCTGTTAGTGTCATCTCCAGTTTCTGGAATAATCTTTCCCTTTATGTGCTTATGATTAATATATATTTTCTAAATAACCCATGATATTAAATTAATAACATTGGAATGTCTTTATTTTATATAATATACTAGCTGTTCCCCACGGTTTCACCCGCATTCCCGGTATAAAAATGGAAATAATCGGGATAAAAACTATCCTATCTTTTAAGTTGGAACAAATCACACATTTTGGAGGAAATTTATGTTATGATCAGATGAGTAGTTTCGGAGTTCATCGCGGACCAACATAGTGAAATGGGAATTTTATATATTAAGATTAATAGCTAAACATACTGAACATTTAATGATGGTTGGGAATTGATGTACCTGAAAGACAGTGACAATGCCACACATCATATTAAGGTCTTGGAGAATGACAGTTGTTAAGCACTTTATGTCTATATGAGTCAAATATAAGTAATCACATTTTAGTTACTACACATTAATGGGACATGCAAATATTAAAAAGCAAATATATCAAAATTAAAATCAGTTACTTGCATCACAGTCTCAGAAGCATGGTGTTGTTTGTTTGGTCACCTATGTTATTGTTGATCTTCTAGAAATTCACAAAAACAATCATAATTCAACACAATGCAAGTTTCAATAAACATCAAGCCAATCAGTTACAAGGCAAAAATCCAAGCATTTATCACCTTCATTGATGTTGGTGTACTGTATACATTTTTATGATTTGTCAGAATCAATTGTAATTAGTTAGGTAATTTATTTGATTACTTACCAACATATTTTACTTCATCAAAAGCCTTTCGGGCTTTCTTAAGTTCCTCATTCATTGTGAGCAAATCTTTGACCCTAGCATATTTTCGTTGGTCTTTACGAACTAAGAATATTATGTCTTCTACTTGAACACGACCCGTTCTACCAACTTCCATAGCTCTAAAGGAAAAAAAACAAATAGTAGGTACTTACATAATAAAATCAAATTGAAAAAAAAAACTGCAATATATGTAATTTACATACCGGTGGGTAGTCTCTGTAATAAATTCAATAACAAGGTCTTCTAGGAAATCTACGCTTTCAGTATAAGGATTTTGGTCATCCCCAAAACCATACATCATACAGCGCAGCTCTTTACTGAAAATCCTTTTCCGTCCAGACCCAGTGGATCCAAGCTGTTGCTCAGTGTCTTCTTCGTCAAACTATAATAAAAGTTTACAATAAATATCATTTACATTTTTAAAGATTTTATATGTATTTATCTTGTTGAGCATCATTGTTTATTTACCTGGTCATAGCTTTCTGTTGTATCAGGAACGGGAGCAGTCATAATATATTTTAAATAAAATGAAGGAAGCGAGCGAACTAATCTTAGATAATTTAAATTGCAACTGTATTTTTAAACCACGTAGTGATATGAATATATTTTCTTTGATTTTAATTTTATCGTGAGTTTTAGTTTTAGTTCGGTGCTCTCGGTCATAGATAATACACTATATATATGCTCTCGGTAGAGAGTATTATTATGTTCCTTGGTTCAGTGAGTGAAGTGAATGATTTCTTTTTGCGCCTGCCTTCCTTTCCTTCCTTAATATTATTATCACCACAGATTACTGACTGAGAAAGAACGTAGTGATTATATCGTAGATAGAGGAGTCACTAGATTATTGGTTGCCTGCCGTGCCGCATGTGAGATAGAACGATAGGTGGGTGTATTGCCATATCAAAGTTTTTATAGGAGTGGGCGATACAAATCGTATAAAGATATTGAAACGTATATCAATATCGTAATATCCGATATCGATGCGAGTAAAAACTATATATTTTTCGAAACACGATATTGCTGCATCGTAGCGATATGCTCGGTTCGGTATCTCATTCATACGATACGACGAGTAGAACCAATTTCAACCGATGCAGGCCGACGCGACGCGCGCGCGAAAGGATTTGTGTATGAGTGAAATAATAGGTTATTCGTGGGATTCCAAGCCTTAAATTTTTGAGAATTAAGCTTATTTTATATCCTTAAAGTTTCAGTAAATTTATTTCAAATGATTTTTTGAATGCTTATATTTTTTATTCGACAGATAAGTAGTTGCTTTCGGAGTGGTTTAAGTGTGATTTCTCTAAACCATTACTTTGTAATAGAAAAAAATATATGTTGCAAGGGTCAAATTCAGAAATTTATAACTTTTTAAAGCAGTTTAAATAAGAAATTGAGACGATTTTGAAAAAAAGTAACTAGATAAGATTATTGTAGAGGATTTGCCGACAAATGTAATCTGAATACATTTCTTGTTTTTGTTATATTTTTTTCATTGCGTGTGCATGAATGAGACCCTCTACGCGTGGAACGTAAATAGAGGTATGTTTAAAGCCTCACAAAGCTAATAAAAGTGGCGTTAAATTAAAAAATAAAATATGTATTGGAAACTTCAAATCTCACACGTTAAAATAACGTAAAATATATTTCATTTATTGCTTTTCTGATGACTAAAAAACAATATTTCTTTTCTGATAAATTCCGCAAGAACACTGATTTTAGGGAGACTGGAGCCTTAAGCGAACGATCGGCTGAGCTACATGGTAGGCGGAGTGGGGGGTGTTAGGTTTTATTTTCGTAACGGAATTTCTTGATTCGGTCGCTGCGCTCAAAGCCCGTGATAAAAGCTATGCAATAGCTTAAAACTAAACAGCTAAAAATCGTATTTTAGCTTTTAAACCTGTATATTCATCAAGCTTTCAAATAACTAAAATGTAAATATTATGAATATGTTCAGAAGCGGTCCTCAGACACCGGCAGATACAATTTATGTATTATTGGAAAGCTTATTTATTAAGGTTTTAAAAAATATATATTTTATATTTTTTGCATATTGTTTTTTTATTTAATTTTTTTAGTTTTAGTCATTAGCGTATTCGCTATTATTTAATAAGAACTTGCTTGCGTTACATTTTATTATTTACTTTGTATTGGTATTTTTCTTTTTGATTTAATTGTATATTGTATTGTACATTTTGCTGTTATTGAAAAAAAAATATAGCCAATAGTCAGATTATAAAAAAAAAGAAAATATATATAAAAAATGTAACCTTGCTGAGTTTCTTGCCGGTTCTTCTCAGTTGAAGGCTGATTTCCGAATCGGTGGTAGCTTCAGTAAATTCGACCTTCATAAGTGTCCTCCTAGGGCCTAAACTGAATAAATGGCTTTGACTTTGTACCGCCATAATTATTTTAAAATTATTTAAATAATTTTTGAATAGTTTTAAGTGTGACAACCAATTTTGCCAGTGCCGAGATATATATTATATATTTTTTTGAAATGATTTTGAGATGATTTTTTAAAATACGGTGAATCTGCTGTAATTACAGTGTATTTAGCAATACTGGTAAGTAGCATAATCAGTGATGCCAGATGGGGGGGATTCCCTCCAAACTCGGGGGTTTTTTTCGACTCTGGGGTAGATATGGGGAGAAAGACTTTTGGGGGTAAAATAAACGGTGGATGGAGTTTTATTTTTAATAACTCAATCATTTAACCTAAATTGTAGCACTACTCCAATGTATTTGTATTCTCATTGATTACTACTTATTTTTCATTCCCAGCACTACTTCAATTCAATCATTCATTGGTCTTCAATTATAGTTAAAATTATGAAAAACATGATATTGTGTTTCTCCTTCAAAATAAGTATTCAAATTCATAAGTTTCTTTATTAAATGAACTCATTACAAGTATTTTTAATCGTTACTTGTTACAATTTTATATGAGTAGATATGTATATATCTTTTAAATTAGGTATGCACTTAGAAGTAGGTATAAAGTATAATTTACAAATTTTATATTACAACAATAGCCTGCGTAACAATTCACTAAAAGGCGTTTTTGTCATCTATAAAATCAGAAACTTTATAGTACCCTTTCTTAGATAACTTCTGTTTTACTATCTTCTTAAATCTATGCACAGATAGTTCTTGGATTTTTTTGGGTACTTTGTTATAGAAACGTATACATTGCCCTTTGAAAGAACACTGTAAAAACCGTTTTGGAGTTTTTTTTTCTTTCAAAAAGCAAATTTTTGGGGGATTTCGAAAAAAAGTGGGTGGTAATTCACATAGACATCTTGCAAGAGATTTTGTAAAAGTAATATGCAGAAATGAACCTGAGAAAAGAACAGATTGTGATAGGAACTAAATATGTCATAATGATAAAATAAAATATTACGATTAGAAAAAATAATTATTTTTTTAATGTTCATATTAATAACAAATAAGAAAAACATTCGTGCGCTGCACGCCATCAGCCACACCGTACACACTACTGCATATAAACTGTATATATATACCATCATATAGCGTGGCGACGCGTCGCCACGGCATGCGTCGCCACGCCTATGCGCCACGCCAGAAATCGGTTTTACGTGCGGCTTTCACATCAAAACTATTTTTATCCGACTTTTAAAAAAGGAAGGACCTTCTCTTCAATTCGGAAGTATTTGTTCGTGTTTGTAACCTGTCCGTCATTTATGAACCTTTTTCATTTCACTCATTCAAGAACAATGTAGCGAACTGTCTGTAACATAACATCAAAGGCATTGTACATATTTATCAACACCATTATATAATCTGTCGAATAAATCTTTTTTCACGAGGAATTGTCAACTTTTTCGAAATGATCTCAGATTTCAATACAATTTTTTCTTTGCGACATTTTTATTCACTATTCTACTATTTTATTATTACACAACACAATAAAGGTCTTACAAAATAACTTCATAAATTTATTAAAATTTTACACTATAAGTACTATTCAGTTCACAATGTTTTTATCTACAAACCCAAAGAGAATATAATACAATAATATATATAATATTTACAAACTTTACACACATAAGCGCGGGAAACATGCAAGCAAACACTTTTTCGTAAATTAGCAAACACTAATCACGCACGCGTACTGATAATAATTTAAAAACAAAACAAAAAACGAACGCTTGACCTACGACATTGAGTTCGCGCCAACAAAGTCCCAAAAGTTCATTTCTATTACAGAAGAAATAAGATCGATTTTCATTCATTCCACAATGTGTACCAATCAACTAACCGAAGCAAAATAAAAACAGTCTTTTATTTTCATTGATCAAATTTGAATTGTGTTTTCTCAACGATAGGATTCATTGTAGCTTATTCACTACTTCGAGCATAAAAAACAGTTTGTTTTGAATATTTACTATTCATATGACGGCGCCTGAGTCGTCGTACGAGCGTAGCAAGAATTTCACAAGCAGCACGTGCACCGACCACGCCACCGAACGTGTCATCCATCTCCCCACTCTCCCCACTACTAGACTTGTTTTCCTGCCTGTATAAAAGGGTCGGAGCGATCGTCGATAAGGGCTAGCGGTTGAGAGCCCTCAGCTAGCGGTTGAGAGCCCTCAGCGCTCGCCGCAAAGTCCGCGTAAGGGTGGAAGAAGGTCCCCTGGACCCACCACCTTCTGTTCCTGCCAAAAAAAAAAAAAAACGTCGATAAGGATAGTCCGCGTAAGGGTGGAAGAAGGTCCCCTGGACCCACCACCTTTCTGTTCCAGTCAACCCGTCGATAAGGCAGTCTTGGCTCTGGCGTGGCACGGTGCACTCATTGTACTCCGCTACTGGCTTATCCTTGACACTTTGGATAATTAATTTGTGCAAACGTATTAATTATTATTCTCAATTACAAATTAGCCTCAGTGCAATTTATAGTTGATGACTTATCTTATCTTAGATTATACTATCGCTGATTAAATTGTAAAAAAGGGATTAGTTTGAGTTACCGTCCTTAATTGATAAAATTAGACCTGTTCTTGTGGATTCAATTACATCTATATCGTTATACCTGCATTTTTGTTAATTATGTCTTCTACCCTCTTTCCTACACATACAATACCAGACTTTTTATCAATCATAGTAAAGTTCCTTTTGTATCTGTACATTCAAAAAACGTCACACGCGTACCAACCTAACGCTTGCAATAAAGCGGTTCATTAATGTTTACTATTCATACAATACCAGTCCTTCTATCGATCAACATAGAGTTTACTTGTATCTGTCCAGTCGAAAAACCGCTTGCATTCGTTCGTTTCGTTTCATCCATAGAGATAGAAGTTTAGTTTTTTTTTATAACCTGATGTTGGATAATGAAGAAACGGTTTGTTCGTTTTTCTTAGACAAACAGTTTTTTAAAAGCGTTTCTGAATAAAACGCTCAGCTAGGGTATTTGCCTGTATTCAAAATAAATTATACAACACTAACCAATGTATAAAACATCTAAGAAAAGGGGAAACCACGATTATTTTATTAAATTTATCCTTATTATGATTTTTAATGATCAAACTAACCATAAACAGTATGCTATATAATTATGACGTCATATGCTTGTATTTCATACAAAAGTCCATCATATCGTTTTGACATTTCATAAAAAGTTGCTGATTTGAATGTCAGTCAAATATTGTCGTAATACATACAAATATATATATATTAGGGATGGCGATTCTTTACGAAAAAGATCGATTTTTAAATCGATTCGAATCGTAGTCTAATGAATCGATTCACGAAAAAATCGAGGCCTACAAAATCGATTCTTAAAAAATCGATCTTTTTTTCAAGTTTGCGTTTACAATGTAAATTTGTATCAATTTTACTAAAAACAAGATTAATATTGCAATTAACGATATCTTATCAATAAAATCAGGGAATTCAAAAATAACAATTATTTTTATTACCGTATCAAACTATAAGATCAAATATAAAAAAAAAATAAGTATTTATATACTGAATGTTTTTATTGATTGCAAAAAAGTAAAAAGTTAATTATTATTTCGCAACAAACACTACATGAAAATCTGATGAAAATCAATCATGAAAATACTTATATTATGCTAATAACAGTATTCATTAAACGACAACAACAAATGAATAATGCAATATCAATCAATCGTCACAGATTATAGATACATAAAGTCAAAGACTACAAACGTAACTTTTTTATTAAAGAGAGGCGAGTAAAGGATACTAAACATACAGCCATCTCGCGAGTTTATGAGTAGTTAACTCTTTAACCGGCAGCACTCTTATAATTCAGGCACATTCAACTAAATGCAAATAATTGTATGGTTTATACCAAAACAGAAAAAATCGAATGTCGATTTTCAAGGGTGATATATCGATTCAGTGAATCGACACAGTACTTCATATCGATTTAAAAAATCGATATTTTCTGCTCGAAAAATCGATTATTCGATTAATCGATCTCAGATCGCCATCCCTAATATATATATATATATGTTGATTTTAATTTTATGGGTACATTTGAATTATTTTGAATGGAAAGCACCAGTCCGTGGACACTTAGAACAGTGAAAACTCGACCATTTATATTGAACTCTAGACATGCGCCTTTCAATGAACTTCGCGGGTCATGATAAAATGGATGTTTCTCAATTTTAGCCAACATCACCGAATATTGTAATCTCAATGTTGGTACGACTAGGCGTTGACATTTCGATTTGGTTTTTTGACATTTGAAATGTCAAATTCAAATCGTCTGAAAATTACCGGCCCCTTTCGAGTTATCGGATGTGTTCGCGTATTTTCTCTGTAATTAGTTGAGTATATTTAAATATACTTATTACAATCTCCGTTATTATCGTCGAGTTGAGTTCTCCTCGTTGAAACTCCTCCGATTTAGCGTTGAAACTTCGTGCTACAGTGATATTCCAGTGTGCCTGTGTTTACGAGAAATTAGACTCAATCTTCGAGAAAGTGACTCTATTTTATTTACAGTCATAGTTTACAGTGATATACGATATACGATATACGAGATAATAGACTCAATCTTCCAAAATGACCAAAAAGTGTGTGATATGTTTCAGAAGTAAATCTTCTGAACCCAACTTATTTTTAGCTGCACTGCCTTTAGAACCTATCCGGTAAGTTTTATTGATCGTTATAACCAAGAAATACAAATACCGAATAAAACTAGACAACTTATATCTATAGCAAGCAACTTTTCTGCTAAATTTTCTTCTAAGTCCGTTATGTAGCTAAGTAGGTAGTTATTAAGCTGTGAAAACATACCAAACAAATAGAGACAGTTCTTTTACTTCCACAACTTGTAGTATAATCATAAGAAAAGTTATATAATCAAGATATTATGGTCAGTGAGTAGCCTTAGGAGTTCACTACTTGGTAGATGTCCCATATGATTTCACCTGTGTTCCAGAGCTTTAAAGATTGTGATGATTAATTCCAAAAAAAATCAATTTTCATCACATGCAGTTCAGTGCTTTAGCTGTGAAAACTAAACAAACAAATGGATAAACTTGCTTTTCAAATATAAGTAAGGATGTTAACATAAGTATTGTTACCTAAAGAAGTATAAGCCGAGTCAGTCAAAAATTTAAAATTGGTAGCAGTGCTAGCAAAAAGGCATATCATGGTTACTACTATAGAAAATTGTAGCAAACATATGTATAAATATATTTTATTTTTTATTTTAGTTTAAATAGGCTTTTACTAATATTTATAAATTGTAAAACTCTCACATATGGTTTAGTAGGTTGTACTTCTCATCTAGTAGTTCTAATTTAGCGCCAATAAATATTTTTTGTATGAACATGATAATTGAAAAAATTGCAGGTGTCGAAGTTGGGTACAAGCAATAGGTCAAGAAGATCTGGTGTATTTGCCTATTGAAAAGCTGCACACATTGAAGTTTGTATGTGGTATCCACTTTGCAATAGAAGATTTCAATAACAATGGAAATCGCTTGATGAAACATGCTGTGCCTAAATTGCACCTGACTCTTCCACCCTTGGCAGATGAACTTCTAGCGGATTTTCCTTTATACATTGGAAGTCAAAAGTGTCAAAGAGGTATGGTTCATCTTATTTAAATTAAACAGTGTTTCTTTAACCTAATGGTTATTGCAAAGGGATGTAAATCTCACAAACTTCATATAAAAAAGTTAAATGCCAGTAATTGGTATTCACATTATTAAACACAGGTCAAATTCAATTATGCTTGATGTTCATAAAAAATAAGGTTATTTGTAACACCTTATTTATGAAGATAATAACTACTAGAGTAGGTATCAAAGTTTGATTGAAAATTAAATCATTTATAAATATAAACAGATAAGTAAGTTGAATCCCAGAATAACAAAGTTTTAAAGCATTTCACAGTAGTTGTAACATCACACACATATTAATCATGATAATTTTAGTGTAACAAATTTTAAAAATATGTTTTTTTAGGCATTCTCCATGATTGTACAAATGTGCTGGGACCATATTCTGATCAACAGCAAACTATTGAAGCTCCCACACCTGAAGGTATTATTCACCAATTATAATTATCAATATATACTTGATTATTATAAACCTGTTCATATTATTAGTTTTTTTTTCTTAGATTTCTTATTATGTGTATATGTTTTTATTATATGTATATAATTATTTGTAGTTAGTTTATTTTTTTTTCTTCCTTGTTTTTGTAATTATTATTATTATTTTTTGTTTGTGGTAGGTATACTTTGTAGTACTCGTCAATCTGGCTAACACCCCCATTCTCATACTGAAAATTTGTAGCCAAGCACCTACTGGTGTGTTCCGGCAATTACTATTGAAAGCCAGTTGCCTTCTAGGCATTGTGAAGGGTCGACATCATGTAAGCAAGCCTTCTAGAATTGTTAACATCGATAACAAATTACCATCAAGTGGACCGCATGCCAATTTATTGCCTTCTTACTTTAAAAAAGTTAATAATTTCAATATATTAATTTATTTCAGGTCAGCCAACAACTTCTATGGCTCAATCAGATATGTTGGTGATAGCGGAAATTGAACCAATACCATCAACCTCTGGTATTATTGATAAAAATAAATCAACTGAAGCTTCATTGAAATCAATCAATAGAAAAAGGAAAAATGGTATGCAATTAATTATCTATACTAATATTATAAAGTGTTGTTTGTGAGTATGGATGTAACAGATAATCTCTGAACCTACTGATCCAATTCTAAAAAAATCTTTTAATAATAGGAAGCTACATTATACCTGAGTACTATAGACATATTTTTATCCCGACAACGCGGTGTAACGGTGGGAGGTATAGTTTGTCTATACAAATATCTTCTATACTTATATACAAAGCTGAATAGTTTGTATTAATGTGGGAAAGTTATAGGCTATATGGCTATATATTATTACGCTAAAATCTAATGGAGCGCATCAGTCAGTAACCATGAATGTGATGTAGGTGAAACTGCTGGAGAGCAAGTAATTATTATAACTGCATAAAAATGTTATTGAGAAGCTTATATTTAACCTTAGATATAAGCTTCAAGGAGAACATTTAGTACCTACTATTAATATTAGGAAAATACTTAATTATTACATTAATTTTAAATTCAAATTATACATATAGAAAGTTCTGAAAGAAAAAGCTTATGGAACTTGTTCCAGTTATCATTAATTATGTATAATTCTTGTTTTTGTTTTTTCACTTTATGCCTATTGTATTATTTAGAAAATTGTTAAACATTTGAAGGAAATATAAAACAAATTAGTTGAACTGTTCAAAAATTAAATATATAACTTTGCTGGGTCTTCTTTTGGTTCTTCTCAGTTGAAGGCGGCTTCCAAACCGGTGGTAAATTCAGTTGCTTCGACGTTTATAAGTGCTCTCGTAGGGCCTAAACTGTTTAGTGGCTTTGACTTTGAAAGTGCAAATAAGCATGTTTAAAGGCGTTAAATTTTAGTTTGTAAGAAGCTTACTTTTTACTACGCCTTTAGCAAAATTTTATAACATTAGAATCGTTACTATTTTTATATGCACCCATTTTTATAGTTTGTATTAAGTTTTATATGAATTCAAACTGGATTTTAAGTTCCGAAAATTAAAATTTCAGATGATTGCGATGCAATTCCATTACCAGTTGCGTGTCCACAAGAATCCACAAGTGCAGCACAGCAAATTATTGTTCGTAGTCACAAGCGAGCCAGGAAAACATCGGGTATATTTTATTTGTATATTTTATATTTTTTAAAACTATGTTTTGGAATGTATTCGACCACAATCTCACCATTGTAAGTGGCTGGCTAGTGGCTACCACCTTCATATTAATAAATTGTCACCAAACATCTCGTGGTGTGTTCCTATAGCTGCACTTGAGTACCAGTTCCTTTCTAGGCTTTGTGTGCTCAACACTTTCGGCCATACTGGAATGCATTTTCTGTGATAAGTTTTATCGGGTGATCCTGAACCATACCGGTGCCGTGGTGGTTAGTATAAAGTACCCCCGCTACCGATTGCTGTGTGTGAAGAAATGTCGTAAATCTATCTATTATCTTCTATACATATACATAATAAAATAGTATAATCCGGTGTGTCTCTACAGTGAAGAAAAGTAATAAATAAAATAGAAAAGGGGTATCTAATGAAGAGTAATAGAAAATAAACCAGCGATTTATAGATTTTTTCAGTCTGTCTGTCTGTATGTTTGTTCACACATATCTCCGGAACTACTGAACGGATTTCTATGTAGTTTTCACAAGAAGACTGATATTAATTTGGAGCAGAATATAGGCTCTGTTTCATTTAAATGGGATGTTGCAAAAAAGTTATCATCAATTAAAGATTTTTGGAATTTCCTTTGATACTGTTAGAAAGTTACATAGCAACTAATAACGGATTTTCAAGGAGTTTCCATAGGTTAACGCTTGACTTGGCGCTTCGAATAGGCATCGATATCGGGTGAAAGGAAGAAAAGATATAGATATTTTATAAAGTCTGCGCGAGCGAAGCCGCGGGCGAAAAGCTACTTATATAATAAAATAAAATATTCATTAACGATGACTATTTAACATAATAATATTAAGTAGTTGTGTTTAAATCTTGTTATTTTTGTTGTAGATCGAAAAGTTCTAAATAAAGAAGAAGACAAACTATTACAGCGTTTGAAAAAGGCTAAGGATTCATTGAAAATTCTAGCAAAAAGTGCTATTAATTTAGATAATTTGGAATCAAGCTTTTTGAAAAATGTTTTGAATGACACATTTCAAAACCAAAAACGAAAGCCACAGGGGAAAAGGTGGGACATGAAAAATAAAATATCTGCATTAGGAATCTATAAAAGATCACCTAGAACTTATAGATTCCTGCAAAAATTGCTGCCACTACCGAACGAAAAAACATTAAACAGAATTCTGAAAAATATTCCAATGGAACCTGGGATAAATATGAAAATATTAAATAATCTAAAGACTAGAACAGAAAATGTATCTGTTGGTGATAAGATGTTTGCACTACTTTTTGATGAAATGGCTTTAAAAAAGCGACTTATTTATAATGAATGCACTGATAAGGTGGAAGGTTATGTGGACCTTGGTCCAGGGGAAAATATGGGACGTTATCCTAAGATTGCTGATCATGCCTTAGTATGCATGATACAAGGTATACGCAAAAAAATTAAACAACCATTAGCTTATTATTTTGTGGAAGGCACCATTTCTTCAGAGAAGTTAGCTGCAATAATAAAGCAGGTGATAATGTCCCTTAAAACAGTAGGCATATCAATCATTACTACAGTATGTGACCAAGGTCCTACGAATGTTGGAGCTTTAAATTTACTAAAAAGATTTACAGGTCTACCACCAGAAGCCAATTTATTTTTTGTGGAAGAAGAAAAAATATATATTGTTTATGATATACCGCATTTATTTAAATCTATAAGGAACAATTTCTATCAGGCGGGACAAATTAATTACGATGGTAAAACAGGAAAATGGCGTCACTTAATTGAAGCCGAAGAGAGAAACAGAATTTTTTTAAATTTCAAAAAATTAAATCAGACTGTGGTTAATCCGACATATAAAATAAAAATGAAGGTTAAATATGCTGCACATGCTCTAAGCAATACAATGGCTGCAATTCTTAAGATGATGGCCTGGAGACATGAAAAAGAAACACAAGAAAAAGAAATAAATGAAACTGCTGAAGTAATAGAAGATTTGGATCGGTTGTTTGATGCTACTAATGGGCCATCATCTTACAAAGATATCAAAATAGGTATCAGAGAAAATGTATCTCACAAAACAAACCATGTGGAGCTATGGAATAAGTATTTTAAAAAAATGGACACAATTAAGTTTATTAAATCAGATTCCCAGCTACAATTAAAGCATGTGAGATGCATAAATGGCTTTAAAATTTCTCTAAAATCATTAAAAGATATATGGTGGCATTTGAAAGATATGGAAGAATTTAAATATCTTAATTTGCGTCAATTAAACCAGGATGCTCTAGAAAATCTGTTTGGCTTAATTCGACAACATGGAATCACTAATAAAAACCCCACCTGCTCCCACTTCACAGGAGCTTTGAAGACTACTCTAGTGTCAAACTTATCGGCTTCTCTGAGTCGCGGTACCAATTGTGATGAAGACAACAACATTTTTTTCTTGAATTTCAAAGATTTACTTGCAGCTAAAGAAGAAGTAAATACTTCAGAAAAATCCATGCCAGTCCAAGAAAACGTCGCTGAAACGGAGTATCCCACAATTTCTTTCCCTGAAATAATTTATGATTATGAAAAAGATTTAACCGAGTTTGAAGAACAGCCGATTGTGTATGTTAGTGGCTACATAGCTGCTAAAGTACTTCACAACAACAAGTGTGAGAATTGTGACAATTGTCTGAAAAATAATAATCCTTTACATGAAGATGGATTGTATAAATATATTTCACTGAGGGAATGGTGGCATGATAAACTGTCTCTTACATATCCCACGAGAGACCTTTGCCAAACAATTGGTATAGCAAAAACAGTTTTTGAAAATAATATTGTAAAGGAGCTACATAAGCATAATATTTCCAATATATTTAAATTGGAATTAATGGTTCATTGCGATATGAAATGGTTAAAATGTTCTGTTCACTATTCAAGTGTACAAGAAAAAATATTTGACACAGTTAGTAAGCTGTTCATTCGAAAACAATGCCATATTGTAAATAATAATATGAAAAAGGTAGAAGAAAATTTTGCAGACTGCTCTAAAAGAGCCCAACAACAAAGCAAAGAAAAATGAGCAAAGAACCAAAAATATTCTAAGTAACTCTAAGTATTCATAGACTTATTAACATTAAACATTTACTCTCCTCTAGCGTTACAATGTAATAGGTCTGTGAACATACATAATTAAAAATGTATGTATGTTCACAGACTATTTGATTTATTTATTCATCACGTCTATACCGTTTTTCTATAGCAATATCCAAAACAATATTTTCGTGTCTGCAATTTGTGATCCATACCATATACCTAAACTATAATATTATAAATGCGAAAGTAACTCCTATTATAACCTTTTCACGCTTTTTGGATATTTCTTTTGGAAAATGGTATAGACGTGATGAATAAATAAATAAAATAGCCTGTGAACATACATACATTTGTAATACAGCTATTATAACACTAAAGAAGAGTTATTTTTTTTGTTTCCTATATAAGGTTATTTGTAATTCATCAGTATTATTTTAAGGAGTGGAAGTACTCATCAATATGAACCAATTGTACTATAGGACTAACACTGAAATCGCGATCAAGAATCAAACTTTTCATATAATTTTGTAGCGCAGGCTTGATCTTACAAATAGCCCTGTATAGGTCCTTTAAATTATGTACAGTCTTCTAATCTATCTATCTTCTATCTATCTAATATAAAAATCAATTGCTGTTCGTTAGTCTCGCTAAAACTTAAAAACGGCTTGACTGATTTGAATATTTATTTTTTGTTTTCTCTAATACACAAGTGGTTTAAAAAATAAAATTTGTATGGGAATTGCCATTTCCGATTACTTTCAATAGATGGCGTTCGTGGCGGACCAATCGTTTGATAGCTGTGCCATACATAACACGTGCGAAGCCGGGGCATTTCACTAGTGTTTTATTAATTATGCATAGTTTAGATTTAAACACATAATGCTATGTAAAAGTATATTAATTTCCTTCAGACATAACATCAGTTTTGATTACTTCTTATGTTTTACTTTTACAGATTGGAATTAAAGTTAATTTATTCTAGTGAAAGGGTGTACCAATTCAACTGTATTCACATATCGACTTACATAGAAAAAAAACTCATATTTATCTCAATGTATTTTAATTTAAGACTTGTTACACTAAGGAACTGAGGCATCCGAGTACTGTTTACCACTTCTCTTCCTTTAAATAATTCTGTAATCTGTTATTGTTGTAATCTTCAGAGATTCCGTAAGCCTGACAAGTAAATTTCAACCATCAGCAAAACCACCAATATTTTATTAGCCATCTTTGTAATATTTTATTTTAAAAATAAAGTTTGTTATAAAAAAATGTGCTTTTCATTTACAATAAATACAACACATTTACAATAAATACAAATATTTAAAGTAACCCCCCTCCCCCCAGGTATACAGATTTTTATCGATATCGTAAAATCCCATTTTATCGAATGTACATCACTAATGATCGACAACTTCGTTTACGATATTACCTACAACACTACTAGCTAGCTGTCAAACGAAATAAGTGCCTGAATGTTGGTACTACCAGTTGGTTTCAAAATGTTGGTGGTATATGAGAAACAAATCGTAGCCGCGTAGCTAAAACCCTTGTATGGAGTGCGGTCTCTTAAAACGTAGTGATTATATACTCTTTGGAAAGCACAACTTGATGAATAATTGGACATTTATATTGCCGTATTACAATAAATTCTCAAAATGAATCCCATGACGTAAGTTAAAATATACAATTGATTGAAATTATTTAAAGCTCTAAAACTATAAAATTCTAATTTTTTAAAAATATTGTTAAAGCAATGTGAAAAATGTGATAAAGCTGAGTGAGCGCGAACTGGCCAACAATACGAAAAGTTCATGGCATGATCAGTATAAGGACAGCGCATGGATATTTGTTGGAGGTTTACCTTATGACCTTACAGAGGGGGATGTTATTTGTGTATTCTCACAGTTAGTAAATTATTATTATTATATCTAGTAAGTAACCAACTATTATAAACTAAAGTCCCCTTTTTCCGTGAGCTAGTCTGAAGAATTCTAGTAAAACCCATGTTTTAAATACCTATATTATCACTTTCTAACGTCATATAACTAAAAGGCTATCTTTAAATCTGGGTTGCTAAAACTCATTTTTGACTGTTGCAACTTCTAATCATGGTACAATAATATACTGTTACAGGTATGGTGAAATAGTCAACATTAATATGGTGAGAGACAAAGTGACTGGAAAACCCCGAGGATTTGCATTCATTTGTTATGAGGACCAGCGATCTACCATACTTGCAGTGGACAATTTGAATGGTATTAAGGTGAATAATAATATTTATTTCTTATCAGAACGTGACTTTTCTACTTCACTATAAATAAGTATGTCATCATGTTGTTTAGTTCACATTTCCTAAAAATATCATACATAAGAGAAGCAAGTACCTTCCAGATTGTTGAAGCTACACTTCTGAGCCAGATCCCTTCTTGGCTTTGTACTTTTCACCTTTGGCCTCATAATCTCTTACCATGGTGAGATTTTGGTCAAACACTGGTCTATACATTGAATAACCCTTCCTTGGCAATTGGGTATAAAAGAAATCCCGGTAGAAAATAATATAATACCTAGCCATCAGTAAGTATGGATTTAAATAAATAAAAATATCTACGATATTAGAGGTGGTGTTCCTACTGATGCCCTGCCTGGGGTAAATGGACTAGCTGTACTTTTGCTAATTGCTAGAAAGGTCAAGTTTACCTAGAGGACTTATGGAATAATAAAGTGGCTTGAGATACCACAAAGGAGTCCATGTAGGGTACATTTTGCTGTTTAACGGCAATTGACTATCTGAACTTCTTGATAATGCCATGCTCCCTAACCAGGACCATGTGAAATATCTGAGCCTACACTTGGATGGCCAATAAATGTGGCACTATCATACATCTGGATAATAATTAAGAGCTAATCAAGAAATACAAGAATCTCCACTGGTTGATGGGTCAAAACAGCAAATTATCTATAGATCTTGATATACCTATGAAGCCAGTATGGATGTGATACAAGGGCAATATCTAATAAGTAATTCTATTAGGTCTCTGAATCTTATATTAATTCTACAATATTTTCAGATATTAGGGAGAACCATAAGAGTGGATCATTGTGAACAATATCGTGCTCCAAATGCAGACATGAGTAAAATTGATGAAGTGACAGCAGCGGTGCGGTCAGAAGGGTGTGCTCCAGTTGAATCTGCTGTAATACCCAACAGTGAACTGTCAATTAAACAGGTACATAGTAAATAATACATCTGTTTTGTATGAATTCATGAATTTTGATTTGACTAAGTAGGATTTAACTTTACTAATATACTTACATTTTATTTTCAGGAAAAAGAAACAAATAATGATGCTAAGAAAAGGAGTAAAGAAAATAAACGAAGTAAAGAAAAGAAAAGTAAAAAGAAGAAAAAGAAGAAAAGCAAAAGTTCTGGATCTGAATCCAGTTCAATTAATTAGTAATTTTGTGCAATCATTTAACATCAATAAAACTCAACAATAACATTTAAATTACATTTTTATATTTATTGCTCAAAAATAAAGTACACAAACAATAATTACTTTATTTAGAGAAGTTAAGTTATTAGATATAATAATACTAGCGACTCGCCCCGGCTTCGCACGGGTGTAATTAGAAAAAAGAGAGATGAAAAATGTGATGTTACTGCCTTTGATTATAGATTTTCGTTATAAAAAATGTGTGCAGCTGAATTTACGTTACACAATACGAACAAATTTTGTTTGAAAGTGACGCGAAAGGGCTACGTAACGTATGACAGCTTCCATGGGAAAAGCACTCAACACTCAGAAGCCCGCAACTTGGAATGCCTGCCCTTGTGACTTGTTAATTGTCAATAAAAATTACAATTATATCCTTTGATAAATATTCTGGGACATTATTCCTCACACACGGCCATGTGACCCCAAACTAAGCAGAGCTTGTACTATGGAAGCCAGATAACTGATATACTACATATACTAGTTTTCTTTTGTAAATACATACATATATAGATAATTACACCCAGACACAGGACAAACAGACATGTTCATGCACACAAATGTTTGTCCTGAGTGGGAATCGAACCCACGACCTGCGGCGAGATAGATAGGGTATCTTACCAACCACGCCAACCGGCCCGTCAAAGTATTAATTAGATAAATTTTTTTTAAAGTATTAATTAGTATGTATGGTATGTAGGTCTCTTCTAAATTTAGCCCTTGTAAATTTATTTTTCGGCGACTTGGTTGCAAAATATGTTGTTTTTTAATTACATAAAAACTTGATTAGGTTTATATAAGCCTTCCGTGAAAAATTATCTAACTGATAGTAAAACCGCGACAAAATCAGTTGTGTGGTGTAGGAGTTGATATACAGACAGACAGACGCAGAAAGCGACTGATTTATACTATGTAGGTAAATATTATACTTAGTTAACTTATAACAGAGATCATAATAATTATTTTAGTAAAAGAATTAAATAAGTATAAAAGTGTCATAGATTTGTATAAAAAAACATACTTTATACACCACTTATAATTTAACTCTGAAATATTAAATATTTATTATGAATCATAAAATTCCTTAACAAATTATAGGTACATACATTAAAAATTACTCTAAAGAAAATATCTTTGGCATTATTACTTAGTTACATTATTAGTTTATTACTTAGCCAGTTATGGATTTTAGTGCCCCAAAATATATTTGATATCATGGCATGGCACAGATTGGTAGGTTTATGATTGTATTGACTAGTGCAAAATATTTTCATTTTATTTTTAACCAACTTAAGTTTATATCAGACACGTACAATGGTCCAATCCAAGGACTAAGTGCGGAAACCATTCCCACTCACACAGAAGTGGGTTCAATGATGATGAACCTCCGATGCAAAAAACGATGGGGTGTTATAAGTTTTTACTTAAGTAAACTTTTTATCTTTTCAAATACAACATCATCACTGAATGCAATGATGCCTTCTGAATTGCAATAATTTTGATTGTTAGCATTTTCTGGAACATTATATGTAACTGGTTTAAGGGTGGCATAGCTCAATACTTGACCACCCTTAGACTGGAGTATGGAATGGGGTGCACAAGTGTCCCAACAGAAAGTTGTTCCTTGTGTTACAATATAGGCTGCTGCTTCACCTGTAAGTTATAAAAACAAATTATTTGATTTGATGCTAACAGTCCAATTTTCACTTTTGTTATATAAACAACATACATATTATGATGATCTAATGACATATGTATAGATAATGAATAACAATATTTATGACTTGATTTGTTTCAGTTTCGCTCATATTTGTGATAACATAATAAAATATAATAATTACCTAAGGCAACTTTGAGAAGTTTATGTCCAGCACCAGGCACTGATATCACATCCCATCCAGCCTCTTTGAATATTTCAACAACCTCTGGTTTTTCAGCACTACTCATAAGTATTGTATTACTTTCAGTATGGATAGCATTTTTACTATGTATTTGAATTGCATCAAGGCTTACACCCCAGGTTATGCGACTGGTTCCACTGAGAAAATTTATTTCAGTTAGTATTCAATTGATCAAAATACCTACACTATGGGATAATGAATATAATATATAAAAAACCCCTTACTTATCATAGAATGGTTGGTTGATAACACCTATGACAGGTTTTCCAGTTGATTTAAGATATGCTCCAATTAGAATTGTGACACATGGTAAACCTTGACTAGCATTGGAATTACCATGGACGCCAGATATGAATTCTGCTGTTGCATCTAATAATATATGAAATAATTAATATTCTTGTTTGCAGTACTTATGTAAAATTAATTAATTAACCTATGATTATAAATTTAATGACAAACCAATTGGATCTATCCAGATTCCTAAATCAGAAGTATCTATTTCTGGCAAATTTCGTGGTATGCACACATTAACATCTATCTCACTGTGAGCAGCTTCAGCCATCCTTATTGCTGTACCTGATGACACTACTGAACTCAATAGTTCTGCAGTTTGTTCCATGTTTTCTTGCAGAGTTATACGAACACCACCAATTTCAGCACATTCTTCGCCTCTTACACTTTTCGTAAGATCAGGGAAACGGGATGTTATCACTGCTTTAGCTGCTTCTTGTGCTAAAACATCTGCAATAGTTTTGAAGTCTCTATCAAATCTTGTGTTGGCCTCACTGCCTCCTTTTTCAGCGACTAAAAGTACTTCGTCTGTTGGGCCGGTACAACACGATCGCGCAACAGCAGCAGCTCTTTCAGATGCAAAGATAAGTGATTCTAAAACAGCATCCATTCCTACAAAATGATTATCTTTTTCCAAATGGAATGTATTATAACTTTATTAATTGAATTATCATAAATACCGCTCATTCACATCACTCACAAAACCATAGCACATCACACAACAAACAAATAATCAATAATAAATAAACCTCAAGGCTCAAACCAAAGACCATTCAAACCAAAGAGTATATATAGCAGGGTCTCCAATCTTAGAACAAACTATGGGTACACTTAAATATAGTATAAAAAACGTTCATAGATGGCGTTGTCTCGATTTGAAACGAGCTATAGTTTGGTTCCTAAAATAATTATATAAGTAAAAACACTTTTGTTTAAGATTAGTCTGATCCCTAGTCCGCGTAAGGGTGGAAGAACAAATTTACAAAAAAACGGAAACTGGAATCACTACGATTACCACGTTTTTTCAATACCACCCTAACCCTTTCAACTGAAACCAAATACCTGGGCGTTTACTTGGATAAGCAGTTGAACTGGGCGAAACACTTAGATTATATTACCACAAAAGCCAGCATATCATTATATGCCATGTGGCAGTGCAAAAAACTGCTTGGTAAGAACTGGGGCATTAGTCCCAAGATTACCCACTGGCTATATAAAACCGGCAACGAGACGTCCAGATATATATATTTAAGATTGTCCGTCTCAAAGCATTTGCCGATGCTAGTAAACTCCTCCCCGACGAGCAATTTGGGTTCCGGCCCAAACACTCGTGTGTTCATCAAGTCCATCTCATTGTTGAACATATCTCCTCCCACTCCCAAAAAGGTAATATGACAGGCGCCCTTTTCTTTGATGTCGCAAAGGCATTCGACAAGGTGTGGCACACCTGCTTGATCTACAAGCTATACACCCTAGGTGTGCCACCGAGACTCGTGACCATCCTACGAGACTTCTTGTCGAATCGCCACTTTCGATATCGGGTCGAAGGCGTCTTGTCCTCTCCTCACCCCATTAGTGCCGGTGTCCCTCAGGGCTCGGTACTATCTCCCTTGCTCTTCACGCTCTACACGAGCGACATCCCTAGAGTCACGAATACGCAGTTTGCCCTCTTTGCGGACGACACTGCCGTATACTGCTCAGGCAGAAGCCCGTCCATGATCTCTAAAAAACTCCAGACCGCGGCCAACGCCCTAGGCGCATGGTTTTGGAAATGGAGAATAGAGATCAACCCCTCCAAAAATCAGGTGGTTCTCTTTTATAGAACCGACCGAAAAAGACGCCCTCCCACTCCCAAGCCAGTCACACTATTCGGCGAGCCGATCCCTTGGGAGAGGCAAGCCAAATATCTCGGTGTGATTCTCGACGATCGCCTATCCTTCACTGCACACATAAAGGCGGTCCGCGTGCGCGCCACCTTTGTGGCAGGACGACTCCACTTTATGACAAACGCCCGGTCTAAACTTGCCCTAAAAAGCAAGGTTAGACTCTATACCGCGTGTATCCGTCCCATCATGACGTATGCGAGTACCGTGTACGCTCACGCTGCTCCAACACATCTTCACACCCTTCAGGTGATTCAAAACCACTTCATGCACAAAGCCACGGGCGCCCCATGGTACATGCGCAATGAAAACCTCCACCTTGACATAGGCCTCCCTACAATCAAACAGTTCATGAAATGCGCCTCACGCCGATATTTTGAACGAACGGGCCCATCACCTTCTAGTCCTCTTAAAAAAAAAAAATGTTTAAGATTTTGAATTTTTCGAGATTTAACAATTATCTTACTTTTGAAACGTTCGATATTGGGAGGACCTTTAATAGGCGGGAACACCTATTTTCATATACAAGACCTATATATATCAAGCATTTCGGTTAGACGAATATAGAGGCGCCACTGTACGGTACCCCTATTGTGTGGCGAGGTAGCTCTCTATTACTAGTATATAAAAAGTACTCTGTGGAGTATATAGTAAACTCAAACAAACACCAGGGTTGCCAAGCCGATTTATTACGAGAACGATTATTACTAAAATAGAAGCTTTCGTATTATGATGTTCGGCTTATTCGAAAGGCAATCTAAATTATTCGAATATTGGTCGATTCTTGTCAAATTGTCAAGAGCTTGTCACGCGCGACGGGCTCTCACATTGGCGCGTTATTATTATCGGACGATAATACCGGATGCGTTATTGCGATATCTGTATTTAGAACATTATGTATTAGAACAGCCAAGGGTGGATTTAGGGGGGGGGGGGGGGGGCACAGAGGCACGTTAACGCTAATGAAGTGCTGGACATTTTTGGCAGGAAACATAAAAGAAAACTGTCTTTATTAAGTACATAATTTTTAATTTATTTTTAACAGTTATTCAAAGAGTATATAATCACTACGTTCTCAGTTAATGTTGATTATTTTTGCCCGTCTGCCACGCGGTCGGCTTTATACCTCACATCTAATTACACCTAGGTACTACTGTAACTACAACTAGGTACCTACCTACCTACTTAATAAGCATAAGTAATAATTAAAACACCGTGTACAATAAACAACATATACCTAATTATTTCTTACCTAACAGAATCTTACGGTAATTTTAAAAAACGACAGTTTTGAATTCATTTGTTTATTGCGACAGCCGTCCGCAACAATTATTAGTGTAATAAACACAAAAATACGTAAATCTCCTCGTGTTTTGATTTTCGTTCTGCACGGAGTATTCACTAACGTGTGCTCGCAAGCGCGTGGCGGCCCCGAGAGATAGACAACCTCGGGTTGTCGAGCTCTGTAGGCATTTATCGCTGTAGGTATTGCTGGTTTTACCGACAGTTACGAGTGTTCTAAAAATCTATAATATGGATATTGACTAACAGTAGCCGGTAGGTAGGGAGCAATGATTAAAGAATAGGTTTTCTTGGTCAGAGGTAGGGAGGGATCTATGCTGTACAGTGTGACCATCACAAAACTGGCGAATCTGCCAAATATTAGGGAAAAACCTACGAAAAACACGAATACGAAATAGAATTATTGGACGATAAAAACGCAGTTGTGTGCAAGGAATCAGGACGCATTATCGCAATAACGCTTCCGATATTATCGACTGATATTTCGTATTGAATTCGAATAATTTTTCGTGGTGACGAATGAATCGACAATCGATTGAGGTCGAATAATTCTTTTTTTTTGTTACAATCGCTCATCGCTATTGCCAACCGTAGAACTTTTTTCCAGCTCGTACATTCATCAAGCTTTTAAAATGTTATAAAACCAACAAAAAAGGTTATAGTTATTTTCGACAGTTTATAATCTTGCGAAATAGGTTATAATCTAACGGTATTTACAATTTTTACGGTGACATAATTATAATATTATGAAAAAAAAACATGCACATTTTTAGAATAAGAAATCAGCACCTATGTCCTCTTCATTCATATAATATTATCATAGATCTATTGCATTTTTTATTCGATTAAGTAGTGAATTTGTCATTTTAAAATTGTATCATGTCTGCTAAATTCACGCTCATATTTATTGAACTACTTAGTTCATATTGATTGTTTGTAGCAAGTGATTATATCCTCTTTGGTTTGTAAGTAAATGAGAATAAAAGTAAAAAAAAAAAATTATGAGGTCTCCACCTTTTGCTGATCAACAATCTCATGCGCATATTTTACACTTATTTTCATAAATGCTGCAACCCCCAATTTCTTTTCACTGATCTAACTGCCGGGCATGTTCTATGTATAACCAAAAAGTAATGCATGCAATACAAAAAATATATTTACTGTATTGCATGCATAAAATAAATAAATTCAAAATTTTAGGCGGAAAATTTGTTTTGTCCTCAATACTTTTGTAACTTTAAACAGTTAACTGCCCGGCACTAGGCAGTTAACTCAGTGTAATAAAACTCGGAGCTCTAGCATTTATGAAAACGAGTGTACCATTTCCGCGGAAATTCGATGTAGGTATAATGTATGCATGCGTCACTATAAAAGTTTGAGCAACATCGGCTATAGGTAATGACACATTCACAGCCACAGCCTTCAGGGCCTCACTCACGTGATGCGTTGTAATTGTTCTATTATGCAATGTCTGTTTACTTTTGCTACTTTTGCAACTGTATTATGACGCGTAAATCTTCAAAATTTTACTTATCCATGCATGTCTGTTTATTGCGCAAAAAGTATGAATGGGAAATTAAAGATACAACGGATGTTATTTGGATAAACGTAACTTTTCAATGGCATATGTAGGTACATACCTAGATATTAGTATGAACGATATTTTTATTACGTCACTTATAGAAACAATAGACGTCGATGGGGACTTATATTTTAATTTGAATCAACATGTACGTAGGTTATGGTAGGTATTCTAACATTTAATAAATGTTTTAATGCTTCAAATGAAAAACCTTACATCTCAGCTACTGAGCTAAAATGTTAGTAGATATCGTACTAATATAATAAAGGAATCTAATCTCTGGAACTACCTGTCTGAATTGGAAAATCATTTTTGCATTTGATAGCCCAATTCTTGAGGAAGGTTACCTACGGTACTTTTTGAACGACTTCAAAAAGGATGGAGGTTCTATGTTAGGTTCTAGGTTCTATGTACTGTATATATAAGGTCCTAATAAATGACCTACGGTCCTTTTGAGGGATGATAGTATAGGTCATAAGTATTCCGAAAATGATAAAATAAAAAATATTAAAAAAAGAAACCTGAAATTGTGCTTCATAAATAAAAGTAATAAATAAATAAAATAAAAGTAATGTTTTTTAAATGCTTTTTTATTTTTTAATAATAAATTTTACACCTGATTATGCTGTTAATGGCTTTATTAATGCTTAGTAGTGATGAAGTACAATTTCAGTTTTTTTTTGAATATTTTTTATTTTATCATTTTAGGAATACTTATGACCTATACTATCATCCCTCAAAAGGGCCGTACTTCATTTATTAGGACCTTATATCTTATCTTATCTTAATAATATATATAAATCTCCTGTCACGATGTTTGTCCGCGATGGATTCCTAAACTACTTAACCGATTTTAAATTAAATTGGCACACCGTGAGCAGTCTGGTCCAACTTGAGAGATAGGATAAACGGCTGGACCAATTTGGATGAAATTTTGTGTATGAGTTGGACAGGACAACGTCTGTCGGGACAGCTATAGGTATATATTTTTTGTATGTTCACCGATTTCTCCCTCCGCCAACTGTTGGCCGATTTCAAAAATGTTTCTTCTGTTCGGTTGGATATACATCCAATTTGGTCCCATTGTCACCAAGTCAAGATCTGATGATGGGATCCCAGGGAAATCGAGAGCAACCCTCAAATTTTATAGGGACGCAAAATGTGTTTTATAGTATATTCTAAAACTATTTAAGTATTTGCATCTGGTACTTATCATCTCATGCTGCTGAGCTGATGATGGAAAATATTACTCCTTAACTGTTAGGAGTTAGTGAATAATTCTTTAAATATTATAGATTCGTATAGACCGCTACTTATGTTCCTTTGAGTTAGTCAGGTGAGTTGGTGATGGATGGAAGGTACATTGCTTGTTAGTTAGGAGTTAGGGGATAATTATTAAATTACTGTAAGTAAGTCAGCGAAAGGAAAGCACGTGTTCCAGAACCTGAAATTCTTTCACTGAATTCAAAACGAGTACTAACATCGTTATTTTATACTTTTTAGTGCAATCCTATTTTGAAGTCGGTTTTCCTTTTTGTTAAAAGATAATTATCTCGGGAATACGGGTAATGCCGCGGGGAACAGCTAGTTTAATTATAATTTATATGGTAGATAATACTTATAAGGATCTATACGATGGACAAAATTGTAATAGGTATTAATAAAAATAAGGCAAATTTGTAATTAGAATAGAATGGCACCTAATTGATGTGATATCAGCGACATCAACAAACGCTTTTAAAAACCGACTGGACAACTGGACAAAAACCAACAAACTGCATAAGTGATCGATGAAGGGCGACCCTTACTACAACACTGCAAGATGTAGACACATCAGCTTCCAAGCTGCTCGTCAATAAATAAATAAATAAATAAAATAATTCTAGCTAGATACAGGAAATTTTAAAATACTGATTAAAATTACCTATATGGTGTACTGATTAAACCCATATAAACATATGGGTATTTTCTCCTTAAGCCATAAATTATTTTCATTATGAGTAGGTACATAGGTCCGTACCTACAGACGAGAGTTTAAAAATGTAGCAATTTGTTTAACCTCGCATTTTTTTAAGCCACGACGTTGATTCCTTGAAAGTTGACTTACTGGTCGTTACATAACGTGGAATATGTATTTAACGACACATAAATCTTTCTTGAACGTTTCTCTATATTTAAAGAAAACATTAATGGTTAATCTCTTACCCTAAGTTTTGAACCCTTTTAAATATAAAATTGTCACCCGAAATGGTTGAGTTATTAAATAATCCTGTTTAGGTCTCAATTAAGTAGTTAATCAACAACCAAAGGATCTAACAACTTGAATGTATCTCGCTCAAAGTCAAAGTCATTTATGTTTAGATCCTAGAAGAAAGGGCACTTGAACGTCAAAGCTACCTGTTACCACCGGTTCGGAAGTCCGCCTTCAACAGAGAAGAACCGGTAAGAAACTCAGCAAGGGTAAATTTTTTGGACCATCACGCTCTATTGATAATTACCTACTCAACTATTTGATCAATGTCGAGGTTTTTCTTTAATGTTCACCTGCTGTCCTGTCTCCCGCGGTCTCACCCGCATTCCCGGGATAAAAAGTAGCCTCAAGAATTGGGCTATCAAATGCACAAATATTTTTTCAAATCTGACTGGTAGTTCCAGAAATTAGCGCTTTCAAACAGACATACAGTAAAAAAACACTCTTCAGCTTTATTATATTAGTAGGTACTGTAATTAAAATTGTACATTGCTAAATTAAATGAGTAATAATATTGTTCAATTCAGCGGATACCACAATATCACAAAAGTAAGAAAAACACATTTTGTATTATATAGTGCATGCATAACTACTACTTTCTTCGAGCATATTTGGTGATCGAGAGAAGTATTTTGTCTCTACCGTTTGAGTAAATTTAAAAACCATTTATCTATATAGGTGTGGGTGTAAATATTTACATAGGATTTACATAGGATGTTTAATTATCTATATTTACCGATTGTACAGATTTATATATTACAACAAGTATTAGGTAAATACAATACCTATCTATATTTTATACGTGATATGTATCTAGTGTTGTGTATTTTCAAAATGAATGTGTTTTCTTTCTTACCTATATATTTACATGTACTAATAACATATTATGTAGTAATATCCGTTATCTTGTTTTCATACTACGTATTTACGCAAGCTATGCTTAGTTTAGGGGTCAGATGGCCGCACGAATAAGTTTTATTTCTCTGCTCTGTGGATGGCCGACAATGGCCGTGTGTGAAGCTCCAAATGTTATATTATTTTATTTACGTAGAGTACCTAGCAATTTTTATTTTTTCAATATTTTCCGATATTTACACCCTTTTGCTTTAACAAAACATTATGTATCTACCTTACTGTCATTGTCAAACAATGTGACGTTATCTAACTACGTACCTACTGCTACCTACACGTGCCTTACTATATGTGAGGACGTTAATTCTGTACTTTAAATAGAACAAGGTAACAAAAAGAACTAAAGTCGAATCATTATTTCAGCGGAGTAAAATGACATTTACTGTGTTACCAGTTTATGATGAACAAAAAATAGTGTTGTGAAAAAATGATTCACATTAATCACTGATTCATATCAATCACTCACTTATTACGTCGTGAATCAAAACTTTTTTATTTACTAAGAAATTTCCCAATTAACTTACAAAATCATTGCGACATAGTCATTTATTATCCATTAATTACTAAATTGAATTTCTATTTCTAATTATTATTAATGTTAGTTCACATTAGCTCTGTCCGAGTGAGCTGTATCACACTGAACTGCATCACTATTATAATAAATATAGCAACATTATTTTACAAAGTGACATAAGGACCTGTCAGTTTACTCCGCTGAATTAATGATTCTACTTTAGATTACATACCAAGAAAGTATTTTTTTTATATGATATAAATAGGTTTTAGGTAGTTACCTTTTACGGTTAGATAATGTAGACGCTTACTTATTTGCAAAAATGCATATAACCTTAGATAAGTGAATAATCAATTAATAAAAACAAATAAATTATAAAGTTTAAGTGTTTGTCTGGGATTTCGAAATAATGTTTTTTTTTATCATTTACAAAACACGCGTTTTTAATTTTTTTGTTAATCTGTTTGTCTGGGCTTATTTCCAAAACGGCTTAGTCGATATTGA
Organism: Tetheella fluctuosa; assembly: GCA_951216915.1. NCBI lineage: Eukaryota > Metazoa > Arthropoda > Insecta > Lepidoptera > Drepanidae > Tetheella > Tetheella fluctuosa. The sequence continues at coordinate 6,575,825 of OX578222.1, read as the reverse complement.
TGGATTCTCTGGCAGGTAGAGGACCTAGAATTTAATCTAGACTACTTTTTATCCCGGAAATCCTATAAAAAACTGTATAGATGCAAAGATATTAATTATTAGGGAAGTATTTAAATTGTTACTTTAGGTCCTTTATTATATATATAGCCCATCTCTAATAGAACATCACACAATCCATCCCGGGAACCACAGTGAAACCGCGGAGCAGAAGCTTTTTTAAAAATATAATGTAGGTACCTACGATACGCAATAAATATGTATATTTATTGTTGTATAAAATGAGATTCCCTAGTGGTTTAAATTTTAATTACATATTAATTTCAACATTCCATTAACCTAAAGGTCAAAATTATTTCTGGAAATTTACCTATTTATTTACGTATGTATTTAGGTAGATATCTACCTAAATACAATCACATTCTTATGAATAATTAAGTCGCAATAGACACGTCCATTTCACCATATTTAAAGGACAATTTGGGTCTTATCCATAGTGTACCTTGACCTTTTTTATTAGATTGGATTGTTTAACCGAGATAGTCGTGCCGTGATTGCATGCATTGCCGATTATCGAGTAAAAGGCAATACACCCAATATTGCAATGAAATAAAAATTTATGATAAAGATTTGTTGGTCACACTTTTCTTAAATTGTATCCGTCACTTTGTCATAATCACTTCAATAGCGGGAAAAGTTTTGTAGCACAAGGTCTACCTCAATGTTTTGTTATCAAATATTCCATGTTATTTACCTCCGCGTGATAGACCATTGTTGTCCAACATTGATATAATTCAATTGGCAAGTGACTGCCTATACCTGACTTAACAGTTACATATTGAATGTGTAACAAACTCTCTGTTGTTGTAAACTTTTGTATCGTGTAGAATAGAAAAGTGTACAAAGATAGAGAGAGTTCACTATAAACAATATTTGGCTCATCCACCGCGATGATACTGGGTAGCAGAACTCGGAGTCAGACGAGGGATGCGGACGAGGTTACCGCGCGACACTATTTATTCGGTGTTGTTTGGACTCGGATTGAGAAAATCTATATAATATGCAAGAGAGTGATCCAGGCTGACCCCGTCCCTCATCTCCCGCATCCGTAGGCCTAGGTTCGCCCTCAGCGAACCAGACGATGCCACCACTTTAGCACAAATCGAGGCTGACGAAGCCCGAAAACAGATACAAATGCGCAACCGCCAACCAAGATTTCGTCCTCGCCGGCGAGGACCGTCGCGACGTCCCTCTCAGTCTCGTCCCGTTTAAGCGGCCCGAGCTGCACATCATTAGCAATCCGACCTTTCCCCAAATATTAATATATTTGTATGCTAAGTCCTCCCACATACTCCCCAGGCAACGTCCTGAGCCGAGGTCGAGCCCCACAGGGGGCACCCTCAGGCTACCGTTGCCCTAAATTTATTTTAGTTTTAAGTAGCGGTTGAGAGCCCTCAGCGCTCGCCGCAAAGTCCGCGTAAGGGTGGAAGAAGGTCCCCTGGACCCACCACCTTCTGTTCCTGCCGAAAAAAAAAAAAAAAAAAAGATCCAGGCTGCCGCATTAGGACATGGTCTCTAACAACATATGTCCAAAACTAAAACAGGTTATAACTTTATATACCTACCTATAATAAAATAAACCAGTTATTTTTTTTTACTTAATCTGTACTATTCTCCGGTGACTATTCTAGGTGACTATTCTCCGTCTCACTCGCGAACTCCTGATTACCGAGTTTCACGAGCGAGACAGAGAATAGTCACTTCGAGAATTCACTGTCGAGTTTGAATAGCATAGCATAGCATAGAATAATAATAATAATAATTTATTCCCTTAAATTGTAAGTATCAATTTACTGTAAATCTTCCTAAAAATAAAAACTAAGAATAAAAATTACTAGAAAATTTATACAATCAGTCCTACTAGATTTAGTTAGAATTTCGCTTACTGTTGCTCTCCACTATCCGCAATGTAATTATTATTTTAAGTAGGACCTAGTAGATTACTAGATCCCAAAAAATAAATTTTATTCCTTTCGTAGGTATTCTTCAATCTTTTTTTTTACGATTGATGTTCATTTATATAGAGCTACAATATTTTTTTTTATAAAAATCCTACTTTATATTATAAATTGGAGGCTTGTGGATGTCACGTCTAATGGCTTTACGGATTTGGACTAAAATTGTCACATACCTAGATATAGCTGTCTGACTGAACGTTAGATGAGTACTTTTTAAGCCCGGAAAACATTCGGGAACGCTGGTAGGTAATTCTGCCGGCCGGAAATATTAATAATGAATTAAATTAAGAAGTACTCAGGTAAATAGTTTAGAATAGGTTTGACAATAATGCTACATTCCTAGTACCTACTAGGAATGTAGCATTTAGTACCTACTAAATACGTGCTATAGCGTGAAAACTAATTTAATAATAAGTATTGGTTGGTTTCGAAGCCAATAACGATAATTCCAATCTTTCGCCCTTTTAGTACACAAAGTTATGTTTGCCAAATGTTCAACCAAAACATCCAATATTTGAAAACAACTTATACTTACTTATTAAAAACAGGATAAAACCTAAGGGATTCGACCCTACTATCGACATTGAGATAATTAAACTCATGTTCAGTAAACTTAAACTAACATTGTAATTATTATCAATGGACAGATAAACCTAAACTTAAAGTGCCGCAATCGATTTTTCCAACAAATTACGAATACATTAGCTAATTAAATTAATTAATAGATTATCATTATCACGACCTTCAGTAATTCAACATGAAGTTGTCTATAAGTATTTACAATAGAATACAGCCTCCGCTTGGTTTCAGAGGTTTGTGTAACTTGAACGCTCGCGCAGAATAGACCTCTACGTAAATATTTGAAAAGGAAAACGTTATTCAACAAGTTGTCTGTTGTGTAGTTTAAATTTTAAGAAGAAAAAATAACCAGTGTGTACGTTACAGTGCCGTTTTGGAGATTTTTCCTTGTGAAATTAATATGCTTAAATATTTTAACATTAGTTGGTAAGTTTAATTGTACGTATTTAAATCGTCTCCGAAATTGTTAGTTTCGAGTTAATAGTAAATTTACAGTTTTATTCAAGAATAACCAGAAGGTATATTGCTTAGATACAGTGTAAAATTAGGTACAACGTTGATACCTCAACTAAAGCGTTCTGCTCGAGAGGTAGTGTCTGGATGGTTTAAATAAGCGCCCGAGTCGCTGTTTCTCAGTGCGCCAGGGTTTCAACCCCGAATGCCATAAATGTTTAACTCCTAGATATTTGCTAGGAAACATTCCCCTTCCTATACGCCGTAACTGTGCGAGATAACAAAGATAATACTTTCACATTAAATTTCTGAAATGAGTTAGAAACTTAATAGGTAGGTACTATTGAATTTAATATTTATATCTATTTTTACTGATATAAAAGGGAATTTTATTTATGTTTTTAAGTGTCCCTATACTTTGATTAAAGGTTTGACATCAAGTGTATCCTTTTCAATATCTTAAGTAGGCCCGAACCATTTACAATCGTAGGTACCTACTGCATGCATCAATAAATTTGTATTAGGTACTATCACGAAGGCATTTGAGCTGGAAAAGGATCCGCAAAAAATTATAGAGGAATTCCGTCAAGGAAGGAAGCTAATTTGCCAATTTCATTAATCCGTAAGTGTTATAGATAACATCACTCGAAAATTGGTTTACATAAAATGTGTTGATTATTAGGGCCTCAGGCGTAAATAAGCTTAATTTTATTAGAATGAAAAATATGATGAGAGAGGTTTACCTCTGCCTTAGCAGATATTGCCAACTACATATTTGGGTTACTAATAAACAATACTCTTAAGGTCATTAAACTTTTAACAGAAAATTGTGCGTAAAAATTAGAGGGTTGCTAAATACAGATTTTAAAAAATGTAAGTAAAAAAATTGCCTTGAGTAGATTAGATTTAGCCCGTAGCCGTAAAAAAATGCCCCACCCCAGAATAATGTCAGATCTCACATATTTTTATTTTGAAGATGAATAAGATCTCCATGACCTAGCCTAGATAACTAATAAGGCATTCATCACATTATCGATTTTTAGATGTAGGTTGGTATCTATACAAAATCGTAAACTATTTGTCTTTTTCTCCAAGTAGTATTAGTAACTGCATAAAGTACATCCTACTTTGTATATAAGTTAGGTACCTACTTACTTACTTGTGTCCACGATAAAAAAAAATCAAGCGATTTTATTAGTTAACTGTTTTCCATATCCTGTTTATAGCTTGGAAAGCAATAAATATTAGTTTTAGGTCATTGAATAATACGATGTTATCAATGTTGTAACAGTATTTACGACAATGATAGCTCAGTTGAAGGTAACTTCGGATAGTGCTTTGGTTCCGCAACTACATATAATGAGTTTCAACTAGCGTTGGAGGAAAACATCGCGTGAAGAAACTGTTATGAAAGAGTTTATAATCCCTCATGGCTTCTGCAATAGCTTTAATAATGTTCGATTTCATGATCCTTAGACTTCGTATCAAATAGACTTCGTTTAGGTATAAGAAAACTAAACTGTGCAATTGCTATGGATGTGACATAGACACAAATATTACTGAATGTTGTTAGCGATAGGTGTAATAACTTGATAGCAAAACAATAAAATAAAAAAGTGGGTTTGCGCTAAAAAGTATAAAATAACGATGTTAGAACTCGTTTTGAATTTAGCGAAAGAATTTGAGATTCTAGAACACGTGTTTCCCTTTCGCTGACTTCAAAACGAGTTCTAACATCGTTATTTTATACTTTTTAGGGCAAACCAACTTTGAAGTCGGGTTTGCTTATTGTTTAAAGTTAATTTTATTTTTCCATTTTTAGTTTCTTGTGTATTGAATACCTATTATATATATCAATAATAATAATTGTCGACAATATTGAAAAAAAAAATGTGTTCATTAGTGTTTAGTAACGCAATCACCGAAATAATTTGAAAGAATAAAGACTAGCGGTCTATACGGTTCTTTATGAATTATCCTCTACTATCAAGGAGTTGTACCTTCCATCATCAGCTCACTTGAATATCTCAGCGGTTTATACGAACCTATAATATTTAAAGAATCCACTAACTCCTAATAGTTAAGGAGTTATATTTTCCATCATCAGCTCAGCAACATGAGATGATGAATACCAGACGCTAATACTTGAATAGTTTAAGAAAATATATATATCTACCTATTTTTTATTTTCATTAAGGAAGATTTACATATACTCATATGCCATCTAGAAATCTCCACCAATAGATATTTGCGTATGTATTAATAAAGTGAAGTTAAAATAAAACTTTTTTTAAAACAAGCTTTTATTATTAGTAGGTACTTGTTAATAAAACGAATTAGAAAGTTAAAAACAATTTAATTGTGATAAGAAATATACCGTTTTATTTCTCCCGCCATCAAAATGTAACACGCTTTTATTATAACCTATGCATAGGATGACCTACGCACAATGAACCCTAGAGAAATGAATGCTTTTTTGACAATGGAGTCAATATATTTATCGAACAAGAGTTTAGAGTCGTGAACTACGCCCAAGTCTTCTCACTAGGTTCTGATTTTGTAGTCTGTACCCCAAGCCAACTGTCCGGTGGCAGCGTGTAAACGACATATAAAAGCATTTAGACAGATTGAGGTCTAGTTTGTTTAAAAAGCAGTATACCTGAAATCTATTCAGGTCCGCTTGTAGAGCTTCAACATCGCTAGTTTAAAACACATTATGCGTCCCTATAAAATTTGAAGGTTGCCCTCGATTTTTCTGGGATCCCATCATCAGTTCCTGACTTGGTGCCAATGGGACCACCTGGGAAGTATATCCTTTTAAACAAAATTTCTCAAATCGGTCCAGGAGAGTACCTACCTAAGCGGGGAACATACATAAAAAAAGACGAATTGAGAACCTCCCCCTTTTTTCAAGTCGGTTAAAAAGAGAGCATCGAACTAAATGTAACCTTCAAAAGTTTCATCTTATTTTTTGTAAATTTTATGTGCTGAATATTAATTAGTTAGCAAGGTAACTGTTTGTTACAATTTTGAATATAAATGTAGTGGAAATATTTGTATTCTTTGATAATGGTATCTGTTAAATGTGTTATTATATTGAAAGTACCCTAATTATTATTATTTCAGGAAACAATGGTGGACGATAGTCATGATGATATCTGTCTCAGCATACCCTCGACGACAGCCGAACGTGGTTTTCATTATGGTCGATGACATGGTAAATTAAGTAAACCTAGAAACTATGTGAACTTTATAACCTTTACGCACATATACGTAATGGGTCAGCATGAGGAATCGTGTTAGCATCAATTAATATATTTTTGTATATCAATTGTATTTTCTCATTGCACAGCTGTCTTATTTAAACCATTGTTCAGAAAATGTAATTACTTACATGTAATTTTATTTTTACGAATTTATCATAAATTTAAATAACAAGGTTAAGGATAGTTCCCCAATTTGATTATTTATTACGTTTTAATTTATTACTCCAATAGGGTATTTGACTGACATTCAAATCAGCAACTTTTTATGAAATGTCAAAACGATAGGTTTATATGGAGTTTTGTATGAAATACAAGCATGTGACGTCGTAATTATATAGCATACTCTTTATGGTTAGATTGGTCATTAAAAATCATAATAAGGATAAATTTAATAAAATAATCGTGGTTTCCCCCTTTTTTTAGATGTTTTATAAGTACATTGGTTAGTGTTGGATAATTTATTTTGAATACAGGCAAATACCCTATTTTGTGATTTGAGCATGACTTATATTTATTAGAACAGATTTATATATGTAGGTATTTATTTTGCTTTCAAAACTTAGTAATTACATTGGTTACTTAATTAAATTATTATGATTGTGCACTATTTATTGGTAAGGAACCACAGTATGGTTTTAAATTGTACCTAATTGTTTGTCCCGTGTATGGGTGTATTTATCTATGTAAAAGTAGTATAGTATCAGTTATCTGGTTTCCATAGTACAAGCTTGGGATCAGATGGCCGCATGTGGGCAATATCCCAGGATTTTAATTTATTTAATAAACATGCGCATCATAAAATTACGTCTCATATGCGCTTAAAATTAATGTAATAAATTTCAATTAAAACGCATGAGACGTCCTTTAAAAATATCCGCCTCGAATAGCTGAACCAGTGGAGTACTTACCTACCTACCACGGATTAGTACGGATGAATTAAAAACTTGATAATACATATGTCTCATGTATTCCAGGGCTGGAATGACGTATCATTCCACGGCTCAGATCAGATACAAACGCCTAATATCGATTCTTTGGCGTATCATGGAGTGGTACTTCAGCAGTATTACAGTGAAGCAATTTGCACACCAGCGCGTACCGCACTGCTTACTGGCAAATATCCTATGCGACTGGGTAAGTTATACGAGTAAATTACAGGTGTTTTTCAATATAACTTATTTTTATAATAGGTATTTAGGTACCTCTTCTACATCACACAAAAATTCATTTTTTACTTTGTATAGGCTTGTGTTTGACCACAATCTCACTATGGTACATATTAGATGGCGTTTTGCTATATATCCGTTCACGAACTTTCCACGTTGGTTCAGCAGTATCCCCAGAGTTTTATCCCTTTACTATGCTGCCATATTTCTTCACTACGAATTACGTTATCTCTTTCTCTAATCATAGCTCTCCACTCTTTCCATCAGCTCAAAGAGGTAATAATTGAACTGGTAATTTATTCTGCTATTATTAAGTAATTAGTCAGTCTATGTATATATAATCAGTAGTTTTTGTGGTAGCCATTTTGTTTACATAATCAAGGTTAACTTTATCGATTCATACTTTTCTTTTCCTAAGTTTGCGTGAATTAGATAATGAATGTTGCTGCAATTGCAGGTATGCACGGTCAGCCGTTATTCAACTCGGAAGATAGAGGTATTCCACTGACGGAGCGCCTCCTACCTTCCTATATGAAAGAGCTGGGCTACACCACCCATTTGGTCGGGAAATGGCATGTGGGCATGTCCAAATTAGAATATTTACCCACATCACGAGGCTATGATTCTCATTACGGAATGAGAGGCGGCTACATCGACTACTATACTTACAATAAAATTGAAACGGTGAGGACCTATTTAATGATTTGTTGTTGCGAATTTTTGCGACATATTTAATCGCCTTTTATCTGATATTTGAAAACTTTAATACCTAAGTAGTTAGTTATTCTAAAATCACCGTAAGCATTAGAATGTCCATGAGACGTAGGCACCTAATAATTGTGAATACTTATCACCTAAATATATATATAGAGTCATTATAAAAATAAATATAAACATAGTTATTTGGTCAAACAAATGAAAAGAAAACTTATAAAAGATAACAATCTATTTGTTTGGTAGGTACTAGGTTATTGTCTGTGTCTTATCAATTTTTATGGGGCATCCTTCATAGTTTTGCTATCACTTACAATTTATTTGACTTGTTATTTGTTGTCCTTAATTCTTTCAGTACCTACATACAAAAGAAAATATATGTAAAAATACAGAAAGCGGAAATTAATTATCTAATAGAGGACTAGGTATTAGATAATTAATTTCCGCTTTCTATAAATACTGTTGATAAAGTTTTAGTGCTATTTCATGTAGAAAACTAAGGCTAGGAAACGAGATGAGTCACTAACTATTTTAGAACTAGTTACTTACATATTGCATTGTCCTTTTGTTATTTTTCATCATATTTTTAGTGGCCTAATGGCCGTTTGATGTTTGGCTTGGATTTGTACGAGGATGGAATACCACAAGAAAATGAAGACCGTTACATAGTGGATGCACTAACAGATAAAGCAGTAAAGAGTAAGTTAATATTACTTACTACCACTCGATGCCTATTACGTAGACGCAGCTCATAGGATACCCGACCGCCCTGGGGAGATGAGATATGGTAAAACACGAGCTTAGTTATAGTAAAAAAGTGTCCATACTATAATACATTATAAGTACATTATATATATTAGAAATGCGTAAGTCGGTCCAGCTTTTACGCCTAAACTACTGAAACGATCACGATTTTTTTTACTTTGGTAAGCTGTTTGACCACAATCTCACCATGGCAAGTTGATGTGGTGAAAGGTGGTAAGCATACAAAGCATAGACGGAATTGGCTCTCAATTGCAGCTGCCGGAACACACCTGTAGGTGTTTGGCAACAGATTTTCAAACTTGAGAACCGTCATTGAAGACTACCACCGTGCTATGGTCTCATCACGATGTTTTCCTTCACCGAAAGCTTGTAGGACTCAAACCCGCGACCGTGACGAACACGGCATTCGACGTCAACAACACTGAGTTATCATCGCCTTAAAAAATAAATTTGGCACGCAGATAGACTATGATTTTTTTTTCTTTTAAAACAAACATGTACAGCTTTTAAAATTATATTTTATTCTGCCTAACTACATAGCAGTTTCTTGGTAGATACCAGTTCTCTTAAAAAGTTCCATAGTATGTTATAGTTATATAGGTACATTGTAATATTACTTACTATTATTACTGTATAATGTAATATATGAAGAGGGATATGTAATAATAGAGAAAATGCTGCTGAATATTTATGATTATTTAATGGTAAGTGACGGCAATGTTCATTTTGTACTTCACCTAGTTTTATCATATTATCAGATTGGTACTACATTAAAAAAAAGTGCTGTTCAAATGCTGTTAACGCGAACATTTTTTTTTTATACTACCAGGTGGCAAAAAAGGTTACGGCCCACCTGATGGTAAGCGGTTACCGTAGCCTATAGATGCTTATAACACCACCGGCAAAGAAAATACAATATTATATTTTCCCTGCCAGGGGTATCACTCACGCGTTGCCAACCTTGAGACATGAAGTTGTTAAGTCTCCTGTGCCTGTAATTTCACCTAACCTAACCTAACCGAAACACAGTAATACAAGTGCACTACTATATCACGGCGGAATTAAATATGGTGGTAGTACTTCCCCGGGCGAACTCTGCACTAAGAGTTCTACTACCTTCTATTTAATTAATGCTCAAGTAATAAATATGTTGAGTGAATAGGCGACTGATAGCAAATTTTATTTTGTACTTCACCTAATTTTGAAAGTAGTTTTTAGCTACGCCCACCGATAGATTGAAAGGTGTTCGAAACCTTAAAAACCGGTCAAGTGCGAGACAAACTCGTGCACCGAGGGTTCAGGACCTACCCATTATACCACTACCACCCCACTATACCGTTAAGCTAGTCATCTAAATTGTATGAACGCCCATACAACTCAGAGGACTATCTTAATTGGCGTCAAACGTATGTATGTATGGGGACACCCTTTAATTTTCAACTTCTTTATTTTTTAGAATTTTTCCCTTATTTGTGCTGTAAGACCTTGCTTTTTGCCAAATTTCGAGATTCCAGGTCAACAGGAACTACCATATAGGTTTAATAAAGGAAAAATTCTAAAAATAAAAAATGATGAAAATTAAGGTAAATTTTGGTATTTACAAGTTTTCGCGAAAATCTAAATTTGCCCATATCTTTTTATCGTATTGACTCAAGACCTTGATTTTTATACACCTAATAGGGACTAAAGACCTCAGTATCTGGTGTATATTTCATTTTGCTAGGTCCACCCCAGCAGTTGCACCAGTCTATAAAGAGTTTACAACTCCCTCGCAATACATTAATTACAATACAAAAGCATTTTAAACACTTGTAGAATAGTACGTAAATTTGTTCAGACACAGTCACATTCCATCAACACAATAGTTCCACCAACAATTCATGATAATCACTTGGCTTAGGCCCGTGACTATCATTACACCGGTTTACTTAAAAACCGAGACGAAGTAACCTGCAAACGAAAAATAATAATAATATTCTGGGACATTATTCCTCACACACGGCCATCTGACCCCAAACTAAGCAGAGCTTGTACTATAGAAGCCAGATAACTGATATACTACATATAGTACTTTTCTTTTGTAAATACATACATATATAGATAATTACAACCAGACACAGAACAAACAAACATGTTCATGCACACAAATCTTTGTCCTGAGTGGGAATCGAACCCACGACCTGTGGCGTGATAGATAGGGTATCTTACCAACCACGCCAACCGGCCCGTCAATAGTCATATCAATCGTCATAGTGTGGTAGGATAAACTGTAAAGGTGGGCTGAGCTAATTAAAAGGAATTATGAGGGGTAGGTAAGTTCTGTTTATGAATAGATTTTTTTCTTTATCACCTTCTATTGGGTCACTGTTGCATAATTATTAAATTTACATAATAACAATTCAATTTCTATTTAAGAATTCAACAACGTGAAAATATTACGCAGTTAATTTGATATGCTTCGTTAATTCTGGTCGGTTTCAAAATTTAACACGTTTCATTGTCATTGAATAGTGTATACCAAGTCCAACTAAAGCTGTAGGTACATTACAACAATTGTGGTGGCGTGTTAGGTCATTATTAATTTATTATCGTTATTCAGGATTTGGCTTAAGCGCCATGCTGGCTCTCATGCCAATTATATCCTTGCATACAGGTATCAATTTAGTTCTATTAGTCAGTATTGGAAATTGTACAGATTTCCATTTCGACTAATTTCAATACTTAAATAGAAATTCTTTTATTGTCAGTCGAATGAAGCAACCAGTTATAATAACACCCAGGAACATCTCATTTTATAGATGTTTCTTTCTTTAACTCACTAAAAGCAGGTGTAAGCAAATATTCTGGGTCATTATTCCTCACATTCGGCCATCTGACCCCATACTAAGCAGAGCTTGTACTATGGAAGCCAGATAACTGGCTATATACTACTTTTCTCTTGTAAATTTGAGGTGTAATTATCTATATATGTATGTACATAATCATATAGATAATCACACCCAAACTCAGGAATAAAGAAAACAGACATGTTTATGCAATATCTTTACTTATTTACGACTTGACTACAACTTTTCGCCCGCGGCGTCGCTTGCATACGTTATAAAATTTGTGCCTTCAGGCAGGTCTCCGTCACTTACTCAAGGTCACGTGCTAACCATACCTTCGACACATGTTTTCTCGCAAAATCAAAATTTTGTCGGAACGGTTGCGCTCATTTTTATACACACATCAAAAGTGTCTAGGTATCAACTAATATGAAATAAAACTATCTATTCTATTCAATCCATTTGATGTTTATTACGACTATCGTTTGGAATTTTAAATAGCCACTGACGGATTACTATTTTCGAGTGGGTCTTTACGCCAATTCAGGAAACGTACCTACCTATGTTCAGCACCTCTGCATGATCATATTTCCAATTTATGATCTACTAGCTTCCGCACCGCAGTTTCACCCGCGGTCCCAAGGGTTCTTATCTTATGTTTTCTCGGGATAAAAAGTAGCCTATGGACTATTCCAGACTATAATCTATCTCTGTGCCAAATTTCATCGAAATCCATTCACCCGTTCTGCCGTGATTGAGTAACAAACATCCATCCATTCAAACTTTCACACTTATAATATTAGTAGGTTAATAGTATTAGTACAATTAGTAGGATTGTTGATATCATTATAATATATTATTTATCTCCAGTAATCCATCATCACAATACATCTCAGCCGCTGTTCTTGCATATGACGCACAACGCCCCACACGCGGGCAACGCGGGCGGAGCGCTGCAGCCGCCGTTGTACAACACCGTTAAGCATCATCATATTGCTAACTCAGACAGGAGGCTTTATGCTGGTAAGGTATTATCTATATTTCTCAAAAAATTAAATCAAATGCCGTTTCCGTTTTGCATTGATTTTGATTTGATTCGATATACTTTTTAAGTCATCTCAATATTGGTTCTCATATCACAAATATACATGAATTTAACAATATGTTTTTCAGAAATCGTAACTCACATAGACCGTAGTGTCGGTAAAATTATTAAAGCACTCGCTGACAACTCTATCTTAGATGATACTATAATCATCTTCGCATCTGATAATGGCGCACCTACTACTGGAGACTTGAGAAACTGGGGAGTTAACCTACCCTTTAGAGGGAAAAAATACACACCTTGGGAAGGTGGCGTCAGAGTTCCAGCATTTATATGGCATTCTTCATTTAGACCACGTGTTTGGAACGGTTTAATGCATATTACTGATTGGTTGCCAACACTAACAGCCGCTGCTGGTGGCCAAATTACGAATCAAATTGATGGAGTCAACCAATGGGATTCTATAGTTCAAGATGGTGAATCTAAACGCAAAGAAGTCCTTATAGCCGTCGAAGATAGTAATTCTAATATGTACGCAGCTTATAGAGCAGGGGATTACAAAATCATTGTAGGAAACTTGACAGGATTGAATAATGGTTACTACGGCGCTGAGCTCATGATCAATAAGGCACAACCGCCGGAATATTTCACTTCCTTAAGTTCGTGTGACGTGGCAACGGCTTTTGAATCATTGGGATTGTATTTGGACTACGAAGGTGTACTAGCTATGAGGGATGCAGCAACAATTAACCAGCAAGATAAAGTAAGAGATCCAACGCCTTGCGAGCCAACACCAAGTAAGTACATGTTTTGTTCATGTTGGTTAGGTACATGTGCATGCAAATAAATTATTCATTCGCCATGGTATCTCAATGATGCCTGTATAATAGCCACGTTTAGTTTAGTTCCTTCTTTTTGATCCTATAACTTGTCAGCTATTACTTTCTCTATGATAAAATCTTTGACACAAATTTTTGTACCTACCTAACCCAGCCATTCGATTGATAAGCAGCTAAAGCCCCGTTTCTATCGTGTTGCGTGTTGAAGTATTCAACCTTGAGTAGGAAATGTCTTTGATCGGTACAAGGCTGCTTTGTGAGCCTAATTCGTGACCCAATACGACATATTTTTTGTAGGTTTGCATAATAGTAACTAAGTTTTATAAATTAACTAGCTGTCCCAACAGACGTTGTCCTGTCCAACTCATACACAAAATTTCATCCAAATCGGTCCAGCCGTTTAATCTAAACCATTCTCGAATCTCCACGAACACACAAAAAATTTCATCAAAATTGGTCCAGTCGTTTAGGAGGAGTTCAGTCACATACACACGCACACAAGAAATATATATATTAAGATTAGTCTGTCTGATTAGCAATCTACTAGTATTGCTTCTTGTCACTGTCATATTTTTTATTGATTTCGCTTATTAGATTTAACTGATAGCTATTAGAAATACATTTATTTTACAGAACAATATTTAAAACATTTTGGAGTAAGTGTGACAATAAATTCCGAATATTTAAAATTAAATTATTGTTATTATGGTCATGTGTTGCCGAAAATATTAAGATTTTTACTGGCATTTTGGACACGCACTCCATCGAAGTTGTAATACTATCCAGTCTTATAAAGCTTATACTCGTTTTGCTCGCCGTTACAGATCAAATTTCTTGATATGAATATTAAACATATAAATAAATAAAGCTGGGTAAACATTTTTATAAATACAAATTTAGGGTTGCCAGGCGTCCGGATAAAGCCGGACACAGTCAGGCTTTTTGATTGCGTGTCCGGCCAAATTAGACGGTGTCCAGCCTGTCCGGCTTTTGTTAGGCTTTGGACCTTTTTACAATTATTGAAATTAATATTGAATGAAGAAGACTCATTAACTCAATTTTATTGTTGTTTCATGAGAATTTAATATTGTAATAATAAAAAAAAGTCGTGTAAGACTAAAAAATTAAGGATGTCCGTTCTTTTTACCCAAATGTCCGGCTAAACTGGCTGGTCTGTCCGGCTTTTCGGTTTTAAGGCCTGGTAACCCTAAATACAATATTTATACTTACATGGCCTAAGCGGACACATAGTAGATAGTTGAAACTCCGACGCTACATCAGACTTTTGTAGGTATAAGATTATAATACGATGATTGAAAGTTTTATCTTAAGTGAAAGTGAACAGGTATAACATAAGGTTTAACATTGAATCTGTGCTGTCGGGATCTTATCGTAGATAAATTAGATAGAGACTCTGGTAACGACCGTTTATTAGATAGTACAATGATACCCTGATTTAAATATATTGTTTCTTTACAAGTACATATTTGGTAAGTACAGACATAGATTATGTAAGGCAAAGAAAAGACATAATTATACAATACATAACATAGACATAAAACATATGTGCCTATACGGCACAAATCTAATATTAAATAATTATTCTTCATTTCAGCACGTGGTTGTCTCTTCAATATCCATACAGACCCAACAGAGAGTCATGACCTTTGGCAGCGAGCTAATAATATTGCAGTTCTATTGACGAGCAGACTCAGAGCCTTGTGGGCTACTCAGAAACGCAGAGGTCCTCTGAACCTCAACGTTGAGTCCGATCCAGCCAATTTCAATTACGTATGGTCGCCTTGGCTTTCACCGAAAAGAGATAACGTGACTTGTTGTGACATAGTTCCAAATCTACCGATTGATAAAAATGTTGATAATGTTAACCTATCCATTAAATTTAGTCAAAACAGAACAGTAAGTAGAGACAAAACCGTTGCATCGGTAATAGATTGTGATGGCACGACGGGTATAACAAACTTTTTGTGCATTTTGCGTAGTGTTTTATAAGGTTTAGCTGTATTTATTTATTTTGTACAAACTAAAAAATGGTAGGTGTGTTATTAGTGACATATACTAGTGATCTTTTGTATGTTGTTTTTTTATTAAGAGATAGAGAATAAATGAGAAATCCATTCTTCGCAATAAGGATTCTTACATCAACCATTTTTATTCTTTTCTGGTTTAGGTGCTCCAATTCCATTTGCTCTTCCAAATTTTGCAGTTCGGTTAAGTTCCATAACAATCAAAAAAATATATTTTTAGTTGAACATTATGGTGATGCACTTTTTTCAGGATCAATCCATGGGAACAATTGTTATATCTACCAATGATTCTTCGTCATCAAGGACGTCTAATGACACGTATGAACTATGTTCATCATAGATGTAGGTACAGTGCCACAAAGTTATCTGACCCGGTGGCCAGGGGCGCCACCATCGAAAATATTCCTTACATTTGACGTTTTAAAACTCCTATTTTCAAATTAGTGTCATTAGATCCAGTTTTGGCCACCGGGTCACAAGTTTGTGACACTATATTTCAAATGATGAATGATTTTTCTTTGTAAATTCAAAAAAAACCGTATAAAAACAAGTTGTTCATAACGCGACACATCGGCATTGTCCCACTTTCTACATGTCATGTGACAACTAAACTGGGTTGTTCAAACACATTCTTTATAAGTATCAAAGTTCCATTATAATTAGTCAAAGTTTTTGACCAGGCAGTCTCATCTCATACAGTTATTTGGAGATTATCGCAATCTTCAGGTTTGCTTTAGTATGTTGGTGATTAGTGTTTTGTAAATTGTTATTTTCCTTTTTATGGTTTTAATGTTGTTTTTTTCGATGTCGTTTATTTGATTGTTTTATGAATGGAATATTATGTCAAAGTTATGTCAATGAAAGTACCTTTAAAGCTGGCTCGTCTTGGCGCCAAGCGAAGAGCAAGGGCACTTCCTACCTTTTCTCAAAGCGTTTCGTCGTTTTTTTTAACGCTGATGACTTGGGTTTATTATTTCAGAATACGATTATCTATGGATGTATGAATAAACAAGCGATTATAGCGCTTTTAAAACCGCAAATCTTTTAAAACCTTCAGTCAAGGTAAATCATTGACACACAAGAATACAAAAAGGTTTTGTATGATAAATAAATTTTATGTATGATTTTTGACGGATCTGGTTTTTTCCATTGTGTTTTCTTTATTTATACAAAGCAGCACCAGCTATATTAGTATACGTTTTTGAAATTTGTAACCGTAACAGCAAGAAAATTTCCTTATAAGATAGATCTTCCAAGTCAGTTGGTATTTAGTGTGGCGCAAAAGGTTCATAATAGTATAGAATGCAAGGGAGGCGTAATTGCTGATTCTCCGCGTGACTGATCTTATATGTTATGGTGTAGTATAAGGCACAATATCATCGACGTAATGTTGCATGTATCAATAAAAAGTAATGCTAGCGTTTCTGAAGATCATGAGACACACGCAGATTGTCCCAGGCAATTATTTTGGACTCGCAAAGTAAACCGAAGTGTACAATGTGAAGTATTGTTATAGATAGGTAAAAAACATGCAGATAAAATTGTGTAACGCCTACATCTGCCTGCAGACAGTTTTATTGATAAAAAGTAAATAGGTATATAGATAATATTGTATTGAATGCTGCAATGTGCCACAAACGGTATTGTGATTGTAAGCAAATGAGTGATGTTAGTTTTCCAGTGAATTACCTATTCTTATTTTGGTAAGATTTCATCTCCATTCAGGTATTTATTAAATTTGATTTGTAAGTTAATATTAACATACATATAATAAATAATGTTTTACTGGCAGTTTGGCAGTCAGAAGCATAATCATTTATATAATTTACCCCCCAGATTTTATGTGAGTGGTAGGTAAATAGTCTGGATAGGAACTGTTCCTCAAGTGCGTGCTTGACGAGAGATTCGACTTAAGGGTGGAAGACAACCGGGCGGTAAATTAGGACGAAATCGCCTACCATCGTGTAGGATTCGAACTCAACACTTTCGCAAGGTACTGTATTTTACGTCACGAGTAGGTAACTACCAAAGTTATCATCATAGCCTTAATGATGACGTCATTATCGTGTTTTTAGTAATCTACAATGGATTTTTTGGTCTGTATTGTAAATATAAAATGTTATACCTATTAGGTTTTCAACTGTGTGCATAAACATTTTGGAATCAAAAGTACGCTGGGTTAGTTTAAATGAATTAACACTGAATGAACGAATGTCACGTGAGATTCATAAGGAAACCAAATAACGAAATTATATAAAATAAAATTTATTATTTTATATAATTTATTTATTCAGTCATAATATAAAGTTTGTTGTAGTTCACTAGAGCTTTATCAATAAAGTGATCGTTTGTGCTAATAGTTTATACCTATAGTCATGGGAATTATTAGGTACTTATATTTTTTTAATTTAAAATACAGATAAATAAAGAAAAGTCTCATACATAATAATACAAGTATTAACATAGATAATTTTGTTAGTTTATATCTTAATGCTGTCTCGACCATTTGCAGCACTTGCCTGTTGAGCACGGTCCCTTCCGCATATTTGTAAAATCATGTTTCTCTGGGTTTCGTACCCGGAATGGAACAAGACCCTATTACTGAATCTACGCTGTTTGTTTGTCTGACTGTCTGTCAAGAGTTGTATCTTTTTAACCATAATAATTTTCACAGAATATATGTTACTATATGACCTTATAGTTATGTTGGGGAAGGCAAGCGTTCATAGGCTACGGTAACCGCTTACCATCAGGTGGGCCGTATGCTTGTTTGCCGACAATGTAGTATAAAAAAAATCACAACAAGTTAAAACTCAAATTATCTAGTCTCCTACTCGAGCTATTATTAAGTTATAGTTTTTATGTTTGTTCGGATTCTATTTCGAAAACGCCATTACATATGGAGCTAATTAATATTATTCATATCCAGTTTTTATACATCAAATACCTACTAATAAAAAGATTTTTATAGAAGTTATAAAGGCTATAAATAAAACGGGACTGTCCGTTTGTCAGTTTTTGTATAAAACAACCTACTTATATTTAAAATGATCTTATATATAAAAAAACGGTATATACCTGATTAAAAAAAAAAAAAAACGAGAATATATCTACTTAATATGCATGCCTAATTTAAATACTTTTTTGTTGACTGTAATTCGTATGTGTACAACAAGAGAAAAATAATGCTGCTGAGAAAAACGAAGGAGCTCGAGTCTCTTCTTGAATAGATGTTTTTTTAGAGTTAGGTAGGTACTCTATCAGAGGTTCAACTTCATGAAACTTCATATTATTGTGTATTTTGCTATATATTGCAGAATGCAGCTCATGTATGCTTCACGTATTTTGATTGTCTTGATGTCTGTCATGGTTGTATCATCCGAGAAATCGGTGTCACCGAATATAGTTCTCATTGTTGCTGATGACCTGGTAAGATAGGTTAAGTAACTACCTCTCTATACTTAGCGTAATTATTTATTTAAATCATCATTTGTTAATTTATTTTAATAGTAAATAGATACCATGTTCAATAGTAGACACTAAAACATGGTTTGGTTATGTAACCACAACACCGAGTATGCGAATAGGTAGGTAATAAAAATTGTTATTTACGGATTCGTGATGATTGATGTAAAATTCATTGATATGCATTGAATGGGAATTGCATACATTTCCAGATTTTATCCCATGACGGGGTCAGTAAACTTTAGCCCCAATATTTAATTATCTACTCAGACCAAGTTATAAGATAAACTCGGTAAACACCCATTGTAATTAAAATAAATGGCAGTATAACAACATTTTGTTGAATTATCACACAACTTGAAACTGCAGCGGTAACCATCATCTGGTTTCTTGATGGTACTTTGCTGGATCTAGCAGAAAATTTTGCGTTTAATAATTTTCTCTCGTACTTGCAAACATCTGAACAATAATTTGAACTTCAAAATTGTTGTCAAATGGAATGAAAGTATTTTTAAGTTGTTGTTTAGAAGTATTTTCTTTGATCTTTGCTTGCTTTTAAAGCAAGTTAGAATTAATTTCGAGAGATCGTGGGATACTTATATAAAGGAAGTACTCAACTGCTTAAAATGCGGACTGGAGAAGGTCTCAGATATACATAGATGTACATAGCCTGCGTATTGATTGAAATAACAGTGACTATATAGCACGTGATTAAATTACAGGGTTGGGACGATGTCAGTTTCCATGGCTCCGATCAGATTTTAACTCCCAATATAGATCTATTGGCATATTCAGGAGTAGCGCTGGGCCGGTATTACAGTCACTGCATATGCACACCATCTCGCGCGGCACTTCTCACTGGCAAATATGCGCATACAACAGGCAGGTCACTTTTTAATGAAATTGTAAGACATTTAAATTGAATATTGCGAAATCTCCTTAAAACTCTAGAAACCTGTAAGTATTACATCTATAGCTAATCCATTTCATTTAGCAAGTCAATGACAATGACAATGGTCAATAAAAGTCTATTAGGTAAGTTCTACAACATTTATTTTGTAAGAACGACCTGAACGACAACCTTGCTACCGTTTAAAATAATACAGATTCATAATATTATTATTTGTATTAAGGCATGCAAGGATATCCACTTACCAATAGTGAAGACAGAGGATTGCCAGTAACTGAGAAAATTCTACCACAATACTTGAAAGAGTTGGGTTACGTCACGCATTTAGTTGGTAAATGGCACGTCGGACAATCTCGGCAGAAATATTTACCAACATTTCGTGGCTTTGATACTCATTTCGGTCATAGAGGTGGATATTTGGACTATTATGAATATACTTTAGAAGAAACGGTAAGTTTTGTAATTTGTTTACTCGGGGACTAGGTATTATTAAATGTGTATACCTATTGCGAATGAATATGTAGGTATCTTTAGCTAAACGCACAGTTAATTTGAAATACAAAACGGCTGGCTTGCTCTTGAGATGCGTCAATACATATTATGCCAAATGATTATGGGAAGCGCAGCAGATGTTTTTTTAAATTCTATTCCTTTCAAAATTCTACTGACTGATACACTAGTGTTAGGGAAATACTGAAGATCCAAATTTACAGAATAGGTTTTTAGTTGCAATATTTATATGAATTTATTTCAGTGGAGCATTGGCAAGGTATCTGGCTTAGGATTATACAGAAATTTAACAGCCGCTTGGGACGCTGAGGGTTATCTTACCGACCTCTACAATCAGGAAGCCAAGTCATGTAAGATTGTTTCATAAAATATGTACATTCGCAATTTGTAGCCTGCATGTTTTTTACAATCGTAGCAAAGAGTTCCCATAAAAGTAGAATGAAAATATAAAGTTTAAACATTGGAAATATGCAAGATTTAATATAAAATTTACCTACATTTTCGGTAAAAATTTGGTAAGTAATAGTATATCTATTACCTTTAAACGAGCAATTCTTGTATATATATTCCTATATATATAATCTGAATCTCGGAAACGGCTCCAACGATTTTCATGAAATTTAGTATGCAGGGAGTTTCGGGGGCAATAAATCGATCTAGCTAGGTTTCATTTATAGAAAACGTCGTTTAAAAAAAAACACCGGTCATCCAGGTACTAATAGTATAATCTCTGGAATATAAAATTAAGTACTTCCTTATTAAATTAATAGTTCTTTATTACGGTTTTATTATTTTTCAGTAATAAAGTATCATGACGAGTCAGTGCCCCTGTTCCTGATGGTAGCTCACAACGCGCCGCACGGAGCTAATGCTGGCGCTTTGCTGCAGGCGCCGCCCGAGGATGTCAGGGCTATGCGCCATGTCGAATCTCCTGAGAGACGACTTTACGCTAGTAAATTACCTTTATTAAAACAATTAGTCACTAGCCTCCACATGAAGAGTAACGTCCTGAAGATAATCAAGAAGGGCGCCTTAGGATGGCTAACTCTTTTTTGTATTAGTGAAAGAGATTTATACGCAAATGATAGGTAATAAAGTATGGAAAAGTAGTTCAGATAACTACCGGGAAAGCTTAATATACCGCAAAAAACACGTTACTGGAAATACAACACAATTAACGAATGCTATCAATAAATTTTATGTCGTCGAGACTGTTATAAAGTAAGTAGGTACCTACCTAATTAATATTATTGTTTGTTTCAGCCATGGTAAAAAAACTAGATGATAGTGTTGGAGACATTGTTGAAGCACTTCTCAGGAAGGGAATACTAAACAACACCATAATTGTATTTATATCTGATAATGGAGGCATGACATCCGGAAACTCCATGAATTATGCATCTAACTGGCCTTTGAGGGGGCTCAAGATGTCTCCATTCGAGGGAGGTGTGCGAGTCGCCGGCCTTATGTGGAACCAGGGCATAAATGTTTCAAGTCATTTATGGAATGGATACATGCATGTTACAGATTGGTTGCCAACTTTGTTAAAAGCTATAGGAGCGGAACAACCTACTAATATAGATGGTATTGATATGTGGGATAGTATACGCGAAAACAAAGATTCTCTTAGAGAAGAGTTATTAGAAATAGATGATTATACTGGCTTTGCATCTATCATTTTGGGTGATTATAAATTAATAACTGGGTCTGTCACAGTAAATTACAGTAATTACCAAGGACAAGATTTGAGAGGTGTTATTGGTGACGGAGAATCGTATACCAATGCCATTAAGAATAGTAAAATGTACGCTATACTAAAAGACATAAATAAATCTTTTGATATGGAAGATATTAAGTTAAGATATGAAATTAAAATAACTTGTCATGAAACAACGCATTTGTGTTTCCCACAAAATGGTAAGTGTAATATTGTTTTGAAAAAATAAAATTTTGATTAGTTTAATAAATGTGAGTACCTATACTTTGTAAATTTGCAGATACTGGATGCTTATACAATATTAAAGAAGACCCGTGTGAGACCAATGACTTATACGCAACTTACCCAGATATCGTAGAACAACTGTTATCACGCTTAAAGACAGGGACAAATAGGACAATACCTAGAACTGTTCCGCTGTTTAGGGATCCTGTTTCTATGCCTAGTTTGCACAACTATACGTGGGATACATTTTACTGATCAAGTTTATATAGTTCATACATTACATTTGTGTAATATATTACATTATTATTGATAAATGAAATACAAAAATCCAGGCCTGTATATGTTTGGTAATACCATTCAATATTATTTGTTATATAAAAATAAAGATATATTTCTACTTTGATTTGAAAAATGTGATGTCTGTACATTCCACTACCATTCCCCGCTATCCTATCCTAATAGCACCTCGTTCATACAGACGACGTTTTGAACTTTTATTTTAAATAGTGTATTAGGCACCTCCCGTGGAGCATACAGTGTTTTTTCTCACACCATACCAGGATGAAAAGTTCGCTGGACAAAAGTGTCCAGTTCTCTCTCAGGCACTAGTCTAAGAGAAAAGTAGGGCCTTCTCTCCCGGGCAAAAATACACTAGCCTAGCGAAAATGATCTATTTTTCTCGCTCACCTTTGACACGCATACTGGGGACGAAAAGTAAACTTTTCATCAAGGTGTGAGAAAAAGATGTTCGTATAGAGATCAGTTTAAACGAAAAATATAAACGCCTGAGTTTAAGAGCTTCATTCGATAGGTTTTGAGTTTCATTTTTGCGGTGGGTCTATAAGAACTTAGATTCTACCGCATAGATTCTACTCCGAATACTTAACATATGAAGTATGTAGTAATTAACTTTTCATTCACTGTGAAAAACATTCCTCTAAGATCGCGGGTGAAACCGCAGAACGAACGAAGGTGGCTCGTAATAATTAAAATTGACGCGTATGAAACATATTTCGTATTCCAGCAATAAAGTTGGGAGTCTCGCCGTGATAAAATGAATTATTCTTGTAGTTTAGTGAGTTGCCAAGCCGTGATTGTTCAAATATTTACTCGCTACGAGCGAAGCCTTACTCTATCTCTCTTCATTGTTGGTACTTCAGAGAAAGCAGGACAAAGTTTTATTCTTTTGTAAGTTATAAAATGATAAGGTAGGCAGTATTCATGTGTAGTCAATTATAAAATAGTTATATCAAATATACCTAAAATCCTAGTTAAACTACTAGGATTTTCATGGTCGAGTTTATTGTGATATTCATTACAAAACATACTTCTAAATGAAATAAAACTACTTATAACATTCCATCTGAATGTGATTATGGGTAAGTCCGTGTTTATATCTTTTCGTAAATGGGAGGTTAACAATTATATTAGTATGCATTGAATAGAAAATTGTTAGGTGCCCTACTTTTAGCGGAATGGAATTCATGATTATGTATGTATGTATGTATGTATGTATGTATGTATGTATGTATGTATGTATGTATGTATGTATGTATGGATGTATGTATGTATGTATGTATGTATGCATGTATGTATGTATGTATGTATGTATGTATGTATGTATGTATGTATGTATGTATGTATGTATGCATGTATGTATGTATGTATGTGGAAGTGGTAGAATCATTTGTAACGTTCATAAGTGCCTTATTAGGGCCTAAACTGAATAAATGATTTTTGAATTTGAATTTTGAATTTGAATATGTATGTATGTATGTATGTTTGACATTGTATGTCATGGTAAAACCGCGGGGCGAAAGCTAGTATGTCATAAAATATTATAGTAAATGCTTAATACGACTTTCTTTAGTAGCACCGCAACAATGCAACAAAACGGCAAAACCGTTGTGATTAAACTTCATTTTTATCAGTAGAAGGTTGGTGTTTGTCCACAATCTCACCATGGTAAGTACTTTCAAAGCTAAGCACCTTCTCATGTGTCTAAAGATGTACAGACACAAAGCTCCGAAAAAAATAATCATCACCTCACAAGTTGGGACATAACATTATGCTTCTACTAAATTCCTCCATTCCACGTAATGTGGTGTCATGCCACGTAAAAATCATATATTTTTTAAATGTATGATTTTCTCTTGTTTTTGAAGGTATACAACATATTTTCATCAAATACCACATAAAGTTTCATATTTATAACATGCCATATAGAATGTTATCGTTTTATACTGGGTGATTTTGTTATCACTGGCAATACTTGCAAGGGTGGAAGTACTCATCAAAATGAACAACTTTTATAATGGGACTAACTGTGAAATCATGAAAAAATTATCAGCTGTTCCATACAAAAGTTCAATACCTACTCGACCAAAATGTATGAAGCAACCGTATTATTTTACTCGATATCAGAGTTAGCCCTATAATAAAAGTTGTTCACATTGATGAGTACTTCCACCCCTGCAAGTATTGCCAGTGATAACAAAATCACCCTGTATAACGTTAGGTAAATAACAGCTGTGTGCGAGCATCTTAAGAGTAAATAATTTTGTGATATATTTAATATTAAACCTGCCACGTCTTTTGGGTTTTGTTGTATAGTTCGGTCACTTTATTATTTAATTAGCTGTTCTCCATCGTATATTTTGTTTCGTACCTACATTCATTAGCGTCATCATTCACTTATTATACATGCTATATCAATAACCTGTAACACTTGTTGTTGTATAAATCTTTACTGTTATTAGAGTCTGTCAGTAGAGTTGATATTTGTCTAACGAGTTTGTATTGTACCTACTCTGTCGACAATAATAAAATATATTATGCCGCGATCATACTTCAACAAAATGAGAGTTCTTCGAATAGATAATATATTTCATACCACGTCGAGATGAAAATGTAAAGAAACGGAAGCGATTTCAAATCAAATTACCATGTGGGAGACACATCTTACCGAGCTCCGAGATTCTTTATGGCAAGGAGGCTGTCGACTGACATGTGAGAAATGGGCTGAATAAGGACGTTTAACAAACGCTTCATTCCATTCCGCTTGCATTCAGGTGATTTATAACATAATAATATGCTTCATTTGTTAGTCACCAATCTACCTAGGTTATAACAAACGAATATTCATTATGGTGGTGTAGGTATCTATTTATCATGTAGGACCTATTATGGTGTCAGTGACGCACCGAGGAGGCCTGTAGGAACCAAATCATCAATTCTGGGTATTCACGTGAGGAATCCTGTATGACCAAGAAATAATTCAAAGGTATGTAAACCTGGTGATGCGTTAGGTACCTACTTCCCTCGTTGTTAGACTTTGCAGTGAAGACGTAGGTATACGAGTTTGTTATGAACCTTTCTACTTATTTTATCATCGTTGTGAACTGTTAGCCCTAATTGATGACTTATGTTTCGACTTTTTCTACTACTATTATTCTAACAATGAAAACAAAAACAATAGTGAAATACGAATTGAATAATTTGGTAGGAATTTACACTACACAGGTCTTTGTATATGCAATCAAATTTTAGAACTAAAAGTTGAAAATTTTGAATTTCTCTAAAAATCACGGCTACGGGCTCATTCATGAGTGTAAAAACGTGTAGTGAGCGACCATGTGCAAGTATTCAGATAGATATTCCAGATAGAGCAAAACGTAGGCGTGGTGCACTCGTGTGGACACCACCCCACATACCTAATACGTAACTTCAGCGATAAATTAATGTTAAAATATTCGCAATTTGTACCTTAACACTTCCTGCGTGAGTCAGATTAGATGGTAGCCAATTTAAGCTATGTGAAAAAATGCAATGTCGAAATTCATTACTTACTTCATTGCGATAGACCTTTGTCTAATAGAGGACAAAGAAATAAGAACCCCTCAAACCCGAAACTTAATTATTCTAATTATCATACTTTCTCGTCTGCCGTACGAAAATGACAAATATAATACGTAAAATGTTATACCTTCTTATAGCTTTGAGTTGAGTTTTTTCTTAACAAACGCCGAATCTCATTAAGCTATTATTATCCCAAAGTACCTGCTGGAAACACAATTACCATGGCGGCACTCCTCTGACTGCTAATGAAAAAAAACGGACCAAATTTTATGTGTTCATAGTAGGTAAATTTCAGGAGAAAATGGAACAATTCAAATGTTTATTGAAATCTAATACCTATATTTATTCATATCTAAGATATGATTTTGATGAAATTGGACAATATGAAGTCGGATAAAATAGTATGTAATTAACTGCTATAAAGTGCTGCCACTAGTCGGCTATCGCCTACATTGTAGGAATGTGTCGGATGATAGGTATCAGTTTATTTATAGCACAGTGAATTTTAGCCTTACGAACAGCGATTATTTTATTTTTTCTTGAAAATACTCAATGGAGGTGTTTAGATAAGCAAACCCTGGGTATAATAATCTCTTAAGCTTACTGATCAAGTTAGCTGGATAAACTATTTTGAATAAAATAAAATAAACAATTAAAAAAAATTGGCTGGTAGATTGCACCTTTGCTTGAAAGATTCGATTTTCATGTAAAAAATGGGCTTGGTACTAACTGGAGATTTTAACCAATTCTAGTTCCAATATTTGTGATGAACCACAACCTTAGTTTACTCCTATTCTCATTTACGACCTCTCGTAAATTGCACGACTTTTAGGGGTTGAATAAATTTTCGTTTATCCCTTATTTTGTAGCTTATACTGTTGATTTAGGCTAAGAGTGAACAATTTACAATACCTACCTATGTCGATAAAATAAAGGCTTAGTTAATATGAATGGCTTGTACCTACTTTAATACACATTCATAAAAAGGGCTTAGGTAAAAAGGACATTCTGTGTATAGCCACATGATGCCTACACAAATAAATCGAGTTTATCTTCAGGTACTTACTTGGTGTTTTCACAAAAAAAAAAATACTAAAGAGGGTTACACATTTATAAACTGAGTAGGAGTCTACTACACTATGTATGTACGATTTTTAATTATTTAGCTAAAGTTTCAGGGTTATTTATTTGATTTGATTTTATTTTATTTCATGGTCTACCAGTTGTTGTTACATTTAAAACAACTTTTAGTAAGTGACCAACTGTGAAAGTGCTAAAAAAATATCAGCTATTCCATACACGTTCAGTATGTATTGAGGTTTTGTATGGAACAGCAGTTTTTCTTTGCATTTTCGAGGTTGGTCCCATAGTGAAAATTTATTGTTTTAATGAATACTTTCAATCCTGAAAGTTTAGCTGAACATTTAAAATTAACCTTGTATTATAAAACTGTTCATAGTAACAAGAAATCAAAACTAGTAGGTAGGTGGTAATCAACTCTCTAATTAAATTAATCTCTTACCCACTTATGAAGTGTATACATAGACCATCTTGTAATTAATCGCGAAGCACCAAATATCTACAATCAATCTAATCTAATAGAAACCTAATAAAAATTTGAACATATTATTGATGTTGCAAACATGTTAAATTATATATTGAATATTTTATTAATTGCAAACCTTTTTCGATAATACGACAAACACTGTAATGAATGTACCAACTACGTATTCTATAATTAATTAAGTACCTACCTAGTTAAAAAATGTGAATGTGAATCTTATTTACATGATAATAATTCATACAAACTTTATCGATACATTTTATACGTCTGTGCCTATTTATTGAGTTTCTGATATTGGTATGTGGTATCAATCGAAACATTGTTTTTGAAGCTTCATTATTCCTTAATCAATACATTGTCAAAGCTATCAAATACACTATCTCGTTATGACAAATAGACGTATTGATTTATCAAACCAATTTCAAACTCTTGAAGCTACAATATTTCTATATCCAGATATTAAAATTCATAATTGGATTGAGAGATGACTGTGATGATGAAAAATTATAAAGCTCTGTTTCCCTGCTTTCCGGCCCAATTACTCACATCTGTAACCTGGCCTTTGCAACAGGTGTATTTCCGCAATCGTTCAAAGCTGCACTTTTCAAACCTATACATAAAGGTGGGGATAGACATAATGTATGCAACTACAGACCAATCTCTATTCCTACATTTTCCAAAATCTTCGAGCGCTTGATGAACAACCGACTCATAACTTATCTGGAAGCTAATAACCTCTTAGCTAATGCCCAATTTGGTTTTCGAGTGGGCAAATCGACAGTTGTCGCCGTACACGAGCTTACCAACATGATTGTTACCAGTATGAATGGGAAAAAGAAGTGCATCACGGCATTTTTGGATTTAGCAAAGGCATTCGACACTGTTTCTATTCCTTAACTGTTGTTAAAACTTGATAAGATTGGAGTACGTGGCCGTCCCCTGGAACTGTTTAAAAGTTATCTATGTAATATAATGCAGAGTGTGAAAATTAGCGGCTGGACTAGTGATGAACTTACTGTTCAACAAGGCGTTCCCCAGGGAAGTATTCTTGGTCCTTCGTTGTTCCTGATTTTTATAAACCACCTGTGTCAAATTCCACTAACCAATGGCAAAATTATTTCCTTCGCCGAAGACACGACTCTGTTTTTTAGCCGCAACAACTTGCCTGAAGTATTCCAAGGTGCACAGAATGGATTCTTCAAAGTGTGCAAATGACTCCAAAAGAATAAACTATCTCTAAATGTCACTCAATCTGCTCCCATCTCCAGAATTATTGATCTTTGCGCACTTACCTTCTTGTTCAGATCCAGATTCCTCATCATGCGAATGCTTTACCCTACTCAAAACAAAATCAATCAAATATCTTGGTATCGACTACCAAAATACGGAAAATTTACTGAAACCACTGATCTAAATAATAATTTTTGTTTCTTCCTTGTTTTGTTTCTCGTGTCCACGCGACTATAATATTAAATAAAAAATTATTCAGTTTTAAATTTTGGATGGGTTTTATTTTTGTTTTATTTTATTTAATGTGTATTTTACGCAAGTTTCTCTTCCTCTTCTTGAATGGTTATTTGGTGATATGCCACAACATGTGCAATACATTTTTAAGGATGTACGAACCGCTGAGTGGGGCCAGGTGAACAGTAATCTCAGGCACCAGTCTTTTACAAATATAGGTTGTTGAATGTATGTTATGTACTTAGCATATAAGTTATCATTATATAACCTATAATCTATCATTTGTGAGGAGAAATCAAGATATTTATTATTAAAAAATAAATAGGTATTTTAAGAAGAGCATGACTGTAGGTTGGGCAGAGGGGGCGCTTGCCCCACCCTGGCTGGCTCATGTAGACCTCTTGTAATCAATACCCGAGGTCGTACCAGAGTAAGTAGGTACCAAAAAAAAAATACTTTTTGGTACTTATTCTAGATGAAGGAGTGTAGAGGTGAAAACGAGAACAATGATATATATTTTCAGTTTACTATTCAAATGACCTAATCATTTATTTATTATTTTATATGTATGATTATTAGTTTAGATTAGAGTATTAATTATTTATACGAGTAAGTAAGTTTGTTTAACTACTAAAATAAACAACTTACATTTTTGTGATAGGTTCTAAAAAAATATATTTTATATACAGGCTGATTTTGTTATCACTGGCAATACTTGCAGGGGTGGAAGTACTCATCAATGTGAACAACTTTTATTATAGGGCTAACTCTGATATCGCGTAAAATAATACGGTTGCTTCATACATTTTGGTCGAGTAGGTATTGAACTTTTGTATGGAACAGCTGATAATTTTTTCATGATTTCACAGTTAGTCCCATTATAAAATTTGTTCATTTTGATGAGTACTTCCGCCCTTGTAAGTATTGCCAGTGATAACAAAATCACCCAGTATATTTTTTTGTTAACAAACTAATTCTATATTACTACAAACAAACGTGTAGGTAGGTAGGTAAACGGGTAGGTAAATTAAATAATTAATGTATAATTTTTTTTATAATAAGTTTGTTTAACTACTAAATTAAACAAAAAAAAAATTGTGATAGGTTCTATAAAAAATATATTTTAGGTATATTTTTTTGTTAACAAACTAATTCTACATTACTGCAAACGTAGTAGGTAAGTAGGTAAACGGTAAACGTGTAGGTAAATTAAATATTTTTTTTTATTTTTAAGCCCAAGCTGCATTCATCACATTCAAAATTGTGTAAGATTGACGACACATCTGAAAACAAAAATGATTGATCAATCGGAGTTTTCAAACGAAAGTTTATTATCACACGTTAAATAAAATTTTACTGTCCAAAAAATATTCACATGAACTTCACGAAATTAGTAAAGATTAAGTACCTATGTAAGTAATTTAATCATTCATTCATTTATTTATTCATTTATAAACACCTTAAACTATCATTACAGGTGGGTACCTAATGCGATAGAAGGGCCTTATAGTTATCTTATGATCATAATTTTAATAAACCAGTAACAATAACAAAAACAAACTGCGTAACCTACATACATCTCACAAAATATACCATACGCATTATACAACACACAACAATAAATCAACAATATAGGTAATATAACATACAAACTACACTAACTAATCTATATTATAACATAAAAAGTATAATAGAAATTTTGCGAATTCACTCAAATTCAATTCAATCATGAACCATTAGATACAACAATTTTTAGCTAAAATTACCTCTGCGAACGTATCTAGACAAATAGGCGAAAATACAGTGCTGATGCCAAGTGGCTGCGTCGCTCTGGTCATCATAAATAAGATTATCTGCCGCACTCCTTTATGAGGACATTTCTCCCAACCACACGAATATATAGATTGACGAAAGCTTTCACTCTAAAATAAAACAAAATGAACTGAAATGCATTAACCCTTTGGCTCGCGAATGGGACGTATTTTGCAATTCAAAATTATATATCATAAAACGTGAGAGCGAAATGAGTTTGACATAATCTTTAATTTTTTGTAAGTACCTACCTTAAAAACGTGGAAAAACTAGTCCAGCTAATGAGCTAAAGTTATGAAACATACGATTGATAATCTCAAAACTAGTAGGTGATAGTGACATCATCACCATTATTAGGTATCAGAATTTGAAAATCTTGTATGATAATATATTATCGTACCTTTTCCATGAGCAAATCACTATAGTAGCTCGGCATAAAGAAATGTAGAATACTACTAATGAAGAAACATATAAACTCCAAATTAACTTTTGCATGCCTTAAATCCTGCAAAAATATTCCTATTAATATAATGCTATCATATTTTAAAATACCAACATTATAATAAAAGGTTTTTTTTACTTCGACAATTTGAAAAGCCGTGAGTGGTAACAAAAATGTGGTCGTTTTCATGTTATATTCGTACAGAATAGTAAAATTATTATTCACAATTTTTACGAATCTGAAAATAATTAAATAAATGAATATTCAATTTTATACAAAATCATTGAAATTTATTTGTAGATCCATTTATGATGTTTAAATTTTGACCTGTAAATACTTTGCATCTTCAAAACAATCGCCGTTAGATCTTCCTCGATTTGTTTTGGATTTCTTTCAGAGAATATTCTGCTTATTCTTTGACTAAGTAATTCCAATTGACCACACATATGTAACATAAATATAGGTACTATAGGATCAAATCCAATATACACGGAAGAAGCATAAAAAGCGAAGAATAGGCACATGCAGAATAATAAACAGTATACGGGTATTAGGTCTTTGTAAGTTTCTATTAGTTTTGGATACACAAAATCAAACATTGGAACAAGTCTGAATTTGCCCTTCCAGTAATAATAACCCATTAACGCGAAGGCTTTAATCGGGAAAAGAGAACAGGTCACGAGTGCGGAAACGAGCCAAAATTGACATACTTGAACACCCTTCTGAGCATACTTTTTTATTATGTCTCTTTCTTCACTAGTAAACCCGATTGCTGATTCGTAATCTGTGTCTAAAATGCGAATGAGAACTTTGATAGATTCTTGATGATACAATAGAATGATGTATTTAAAAGTGATGGTAATGGATACGATAACCATTGTGGCATTTTTACTGGCTTCAGTGTATCTTCCAGCTTGAATATCATGAAATAGAAAGGAGTTGGCAAGAAAGAAGAAACAAGCAAACGTTATACTTGAAATAATAGTGAACTGAAACATCCAAAACATGTTTCGTAGTATTGCAGGGTGTGATCGGTTAATACGTAGGAATGTCGTAGCAATTTTGAAAGTATTTTCAAATCGTAGTTCAAAACTTGACATTGTGGAGATGTAGTTGCTTCAACACTTACAAAAACACTGCGCTGAAAAAATAATACCCTACGCCAACTGAAAGCCTAATGAGTGGGAAACTCGTAAGCTTGCTAATTTTCTTGAGAATCAACGAGTGTATGTGACTGGTACAAGATACAGTAAAGTTCTGTTTTTAATTTTTATATTCTAGGTATTCAGTACAAATTATTATTAAAAAAGTAACTGAGCTACTTGTAGGTATGTCACTAGTGCCTTTTTAAGACTAACCATTAAAATAAGTTTTGAACGAAAATTTGTTGATTTGAAATCATGTTTTCCTATTAAAATTTGTAAAAAATAGTCATAATATTTGTAGCACGCAGTACCAAGATTTAAAAAAAAGTTACTATGTATGTTTGTTATATGTTTTAAAAACAATATTGGATAAAAACTTCAATCAAAGTATCTCACATATGTACATACTCATTACTTACTCATACCTAAAAAAATAACATGAATGTGCCTTTCAGTTGTCTCTATCATAGAAATATTTCAACAGAAGTTCAAAGGTTTATGTAGGGGTCATACCTATCTGCAAATCTTGACGGCAAATGTAACATGCATCTTGGCAACATTGACTAAAGCGTTACTAGAAATTTTGCTAGGACTTATAAAGAAAATCATTTTTATTTACGTTGAGTTTCACCCCACCTGCGTGGTACCTATATTAACATTTGCCTGTGCAATTTTGCTATCAGATATGCATCCAGTAAACGCAATACTGGGTATGAAAAGGCGTATTACGGCACCTGTATTTGACATGTGACAGTCGTATGGTACATTGTTGTGGGTTTCAACCCCACATTATCTCACCGACTGAATAAGGGCTATTTGCTAGCTTGCCACTAATGTAATTGTCTTGTCAGTCAAGCAAAGTACGTCATTTTGTCATTAACGTTTTATTGGGTCGCCAATATATACTGAATTATATTTCTCAATTTTATTTACGAGTATTACCTATATAAATATAATGTTTACCTATGTATTCGTTCACACATCGTGCAATAACTGAGATGTACCTAACTTTGTACAGTTGTTGTTGGCACATTCGTAAATGTTCTGAAAAAAGAAATTAAAGAGGAACTGAGGCACGATATAAATAATGGTACCTTCAAAGGAATTTGAAGCGATTTTCAGTGACAAACGCATATACGATACGAGTGTGTGCATAGGTACTTACAGTACCTAATGAGGATGTAGGTTCAAATTACTGGCCCGACCTCTGCCTTAAAAATAAGTCATAATAATATACGCCCCCTTTAATAAGTGGACTTCACATGCATTTAAATTTGACTTTTCACGCATGCAGGTTTACTAACATTTTTTTTCATACTCATGTGGTGGGTGATAATACCTATGTAGGAAAAAATATAAAAGAAAACAAGTACAATACATATAGGAAATACTTTCAATATATTTCGATTACAACTGATATTAATTTGTTCTAATGATTAACTAAGTATATATGTTCGTGAAAATCTTCATTATGTATTCTGATGAGAGGGCAAAATGGCGGGTCACTTTCTAAAATTAAGAAAAAGCTCTTGTACATTTTGAATAGTTAATAAGATGTGAAAATAATTTCGTATTCTGCTAGCCTTTTTTTGTATAATTGAAAGGTGTAAAAAATAAACCCTTTAAAAATATTTGTTTATTATTAATAAAATATGCAAATAAAAGAAAACTACTTCGTTAGGTAGTTCGCACACAATTGTTAGACGATGGATATGTAGGGATAAGAAAATTGTGACAACATTTGAAAGTCCATTTCGGGCAGTCCTAGAGATGTTTTACTTTATATTTGGTCATCTGTATTCCGACCGCGAACCCAAAGAGCCGCAGCTTCCCTGAATTCCTTATTTTGAATCCCGACATCTCTTTTACGTTTTCTCTATACCAATTTATAGTACTTATGTATAAGTAACAAAATGAGGCGAGACTTTCCTAAATATAATTTTTATATTGCAATATACAAGGATAATGTAAAAACGATTTGCCAAAATTTTGCTAAGCGGATTCGACATTTGCATAACTGTTAATGCCCTTAAAAGCGAACGTGTTTGAGCAAAGTTGGGAAAAATGTTTGCGTTAGCGTACGTTCACGTGATGTTTGAGCTTTTACAAAGTTTTTATTACCGTTGCGCCTCACATGTTGCCTTGCAAACACAAAATAACGTTCATAACGTAAGCGTGAACTGTTTCAATGTTTTTATCTCTCTAATAAGTCGTGTTTTGAGTTGTGAGCTCAGAATTAAGTTGCACATATTGTTTTAACGGCGAAATATTGGGCAAAATAGTTTCAGTTAATTTGTGAGGGAAAAGAGAAATTAAATAGTTCATGTTCTATTAATCAATTTAATTTTGATTTGAGCTCCGATTTTATCGAATAGTCTTATTTATTATATTGTTTTAAGAAAGGGACTCGGCTGCGCGTACACCTCCAGACGGTTCCGGTCAAACATTGGGTTCGGGTCATCAAGGAGACAGGTTGATGGATCGACTGGTGTCGGCTGAGCGAGACCGGCAGCTGACTCATTGAGGGGGCATTACCATGCCTTTGCGCTCTATTAGGGAAAGGTCACTACCATCGATCGTGTTAACGAATCGAATGCGGCATTTTTATGGATAGTAATGACATTTTATTGAGTGAATAAACCATTTTTAAAACATGTATAGATTTCCTTGAAGTTGTAATGTAAATCTGCAAGTAAGAAAGGATTTTACTAAATTCGACTCCTGCGAGGAGGAAGTCATGAAGTAACAGCTAGTAACACGATTTTCAATCTTGGTACAAATTCTTGTTCTAATGGTTTTGATGTGGAATAAAGTAGGTACTAAGTACACGGATTGTAGTTAGGTATATTGTAATAGGTTCGTTCGTTGTAGCTACGTTGTCTTTGTTATCTTAAACTTTTTATTTTATAGTTATCGGGATTATATTATGGTGCTACACTAGCAAAAACCCCATATTTCTAATCGTAGCAATTCCATTTGTAGCATCTCGTAGCCTAGTCAAAGAATAGTATTTTTTGATAATGTTACCACAGTAGAAAGTTGAAAATGTATGAAGTTGGAGCATAACTTAATATTTTTTAGAAAACGACTTTCCCTACACGTAAAAATGTACAAGACATTTCTCATAAATACTTCTTCACTATAAATACCTACTTATTCATTTTATATTTCGTCATAAATAGACGGCATATATTTTTCGTTGTAATTCCAGGTTCGGATCTTAGCCTCGACCAGATTATTAGATTCTCGGGTACAAATACGGAATTAATCGAATGTAATTGCATTTTCTAACAAGAGCTGAATCATTTCAATTAGTCGTTGCTTCAAAGTAGTGTTGTATTTTATTAATTTTAACGTTAATCCCAAATCTCTACGATTTTCGGATTTAAATGTGTTTCTGTTCATTGTCAATAGTTTTTCACTTTTTTTCTAAATTTTTATTCTGTATTTTCTTTACAGGATAGACCCAATCATTACAAATGAAAAATCAAAGTACAATAAGGTTATTACTATGAGTGTTTTAGTTAACTTAGTAAGACAAATAATTTGAAACTTTGAGAAAGGGTCTAAGTAAAATCGAAGATAAAACTTCGACTCAAGTTATGAGTCATCTAATCTATTGAAATGAAAAGTTAACGAGGGTTAAAAGTACGCTGAGTTCGCTCCAAGGATGGGTTCACCGTGTTGGGTCTCCAACTTAAAACTTGGTAATTTTATTTTCAAAGTATTTCAACGATACCTATATGATACAGAATTATGAATAATAAAATGAATAAACTTCACACATAAAATTTATAGTACAGTATAAACGCAAATTATATTATGTATTTATTAAATGTAGGTAATTAATTTTAAAATTAATTATGTTGTGTTGTATGTACCACATGACGTGATTTTTTGATGGGGATATTGGCTAATATTCGATGAATACCCATCGAATATTAGCCAATATCAGTATGTGTTTGCAGAATATTGTTGATGGACGTGTGTTCGGTCGTCTATGTGCCATACGACGAGAACTAATTGAAGCGGACCAGGTGGTTAGGAAAAAACTACACCGGTAGCAAAACAAAAGGGTGGAAATAGGTTTTTGTTGGTATAGCCCTGTCTGACGAGGGCCTCATCGAATGGGATGAATTAGCTGTTTTGTTTTCGAAATAGGTTCTGGAATTAGTTCGAGAAGACAAATCTCCGAAGTTTGGGGTATTCAATTCGCTTTAACGCATGACCCGTTACAGTTTTACCCAGATACGGATGAAAAATAATTTCTTTTTTATAATTGATATACACATAATAAGTACAAATATGTTACTAAAATACATTTAGTAACATACTTTTTTAAAAGGCTGTTTCTTTGTACGTCTATAGGCTGTGTGTTATTGTTTATCATCATAACCCACATCAAAAAAAGGAGGAGGTTCTATGTATGTTTGACGCGTGTGTTTTTGTATCGTATGATTTGTATGTTCACCAATTTCTCAGCAATGGCTTAACCGTTTTGGTTAAAGTAATTAACTAAACTTAACGGTAATTTTTGAAGTGCACACAATTTGGTACCTTCATAGAATAGTTTTATAGTTTTTTTTATTTTTATTATGGACTTTGAAGATATGATGGAATTCGTCAATGAAAAAAAAGCACTAATATCGATATTGAAATATCTTATTCATTATTGTTGACAATTGTTATCAGTCACAATATATAAATACTTAGTCAAATTCGAAAGCGATTTCCTCGTGAATTAACGATTGCAACTTTGCGATAATACCATACCTAATTGTATTGGTTTGTACATAATATGTTCGTTACACCATAAGTTTTCATGTATATAATATATAATATATATTATGTTTATACTCGTGACTGTACCTACTTACACAGACATTAGATTTCCTCTACATCGTTATTTTATTATTTTTACAATGACGTATAAAACAATAATTTAACGTATTAAACATTACTTTTAATGCCGTTATAGGTAAATCCTAAACTAGAATGAAAGCATGCAAAAGTTATTACCTATTGTGTACTCGGCGAGAGACATTTAGTCGTCGACACAAAACAATCAAATTCCGACAAACATACGTGAGATAGGTCCTGATTTGAAATTCCCTTGACGACGCAAAGTGTAATTATAATTAGTTGTTTCATATCCATGTAAATAGGGTTGTCTTTGAATAATTCACTAATTTAGACTTTTTGACAGTATTCCCCGACACTATTTAATACAATACTCCCTGAAATTTTGATGGACTTAAAAATATAAGGCATTAGCCCATTAAAAATTCTTCTGTATTGAACAAAATAAATAATGATGTCATATTGCTGTGTGTATTCAATGATTAGATAGACAATGGACTTCATTTCAGAAATCAATTTTAAAATCACTATATATTAGATATGTAAATAATTCTTTTGGTTTGAATTAATTGGTTGGTTACTAACTTTATACAAGCGGCTTCGTTCGCTCAGTTTTCATAAAATATCTATATATATTTTTCCCGTCAGCCGAATTCAAAATTTGAAGCGCCAAGCTACAATTAATTAACCTGCGATAACCCTATATAAATCCGATCAGTGATTCCGGAGATTAGCGAGTTCATACAGACAAACAGACAAATCTTGTTACTATTCCTTGATCCAATCATTTTATGTTAGTTTTAATTGTTTGGCTAAAATTTGAGGCCACTCATTAATACAATCAAATTTTACTATGTGAACAACTCTGAAAGTGCGAAAAAAACTACTGTTCCATATAAAAGTTCAATACATAGTTACTCATCCAAAATTTAATGAATAGCAATTTTTTTTTGCGCTTTAATAGTTATCACATAGAGAAAAGCAACCTTGAAGTACCAACATACAGTTTTATTAAATGTGAGTGTAAGTGTGTTTTATACATGTTCAAGTTTAATGAGCCCGGATTCGTAGGCTGGAAAAAATATAGTAACAAGGAGTGTTTGTGGTAAAAGTTCACGTTTACT
Organism: Tetheella fluctuosa; assembly: GCA_951216915.1. NCBI lineage: Eukaryota > Metazoa > Arthropoda > Insecta > Lepidoptera > Drepanidae > Tetheella > Tetheella fluctuosa. The sequence continues at coordinate 6,537,017 of OX578222.1, read as the reverse complement.
AGCGGACTCTTTCAAAGGGAACAAAATCCCGTAAATCCACATGGCAGCCCTATATAATATGACATCTGTATCCTGACACATCCGCACGTAATCCACGTACTGAGCCGTGACGCAAAGTGCTCGCTCGTTATATCTGTATTACTTTCAGTAACACTCCCCAAGGGTCATATGATGGTTAGTATAATGGCATAATATGGCTATAAAGAAAAATAACAACTGTAATTGAAATAAGACCCCCATAGTATGAAAGACTTCGTGTAACTAAGAGCATTAGAAAATAAAATCCTCAAAGTGCAACGACCTGTGACTTTGTTCAGGTGGTTATAATTACGCAGAGGTATTAAGGAAAAGATTTTTCCACTCCATTTTTTTAATCCAAAGGAAAAAATATTTACCCGAAATAGTACCCGAGTCTAATTTAACCAAAGTAATATGTTGTCTGTTTAATGTTTTAATTAATATGCAAAAGATTTTATGAAACTATCGATTCTAGCTAAATTAATTATTCGGTTTACACAAACTATAAGCGCTACAAATTCTACTAACAATCCTGTCATATATACTAAATAATTCCACGTATACACAACAACAATACTAAAATGTTTTAATTAAGCTCAGAAATTAAAAGCAAACCTACTTACTTATGTCTTGCCAAGCTCCAGTCACTCTAACTAAAGATACGAACAGACTCACGACGTTCCACTGCAATATTGTTCACCTTAGCGCTTGAATAATAAATCTGGTTGAATAATCTGCTGGGATAATACTTATTATTATAGGTGGTTGAGTGTATTTATTTTTAATATACCTATGACTTTAATGCTCTCTAAAACAAGAAGGAATTATAGTTAATAGCACGTAACTCAACTTTATAATATTCTAACTAAAATGGGCGTCCGCATGTCTCCAGTAGCCACTTTGTAATTAATCAAAACAGTCCCGTCGAGTGTAGTGATTAAATTGATGAAGATCGTACACAGCTGCGAGCTATGAGGTCTCGTTTAAACACTGTGAAATTGAATTCTATAGACGACATGACCAAGGGTTAGTGATCTGACAAGGGTTCTAACTTCTAATGATAAATCTAGAACTTTACCGAATAACTTCCTCATATTGTGTTCTACAAAACTTATACAGATATCAATCTATTTGTAAACATTACATAATTTTCATCCCTATAAGATTTATTCATTGAGTACAATAATAATTATAGGGTTTGAAACAAAAATAAGGCGATGATAATACAGTAGTGGCGTCGAATGCCTTGGCGAAGGAGGTGGTTTTGAAACCTACAATGAGCATTCGGTGAAGAAAATCGGGAATCCAAAGCACGGTAGTAGTGTACTTGGTACCAGCCTGGTTGGCTACTACAAAGTATCATACTGTGCCAACCTGGCTACCACTCGCGATTCCAAAAAATAGATTATGAACAGTAATTGCAAATGGCTTTTGTAAACTATTACAGATAAATAAAAGGTATAACTCCTTTCTTAGATAACGTATCCTAACGTCTGTGGTAAGAATTTAATTATTTCCAAAATTTGTCGTAAGCAACTTGCAAATGAATATTGCGATGAGTTATCTCATTAGAATTATTAACAAACCCCATTTCATTAGCTAGCATTTCTGCTTGATGACTCTTAATGCTTTTTCAATTAAACTAGTACATGATTCGTCAAAATTGATGATACCTTGTGACTGTAAATTAATTATTTCACGTATAGGCTGCCTCTTGTCTGTCCTACACTTATCAGGCTGATTATTGGAAATGCGATGAATGATTGAGCGACGTCCATGTTCGTACAATCACATTGGTAATGTATTGACTATATTTAGTGGTAACGTAAATTATGACCGTCAATAAATATGACAGATATGGAATAATTTGATTGGCATCGCATTGTTAACACTTTGTATAAATGCATCAAAACAATATTTAAGCTCGAAAAGTAATCTGGGTCAGCATGCTACTTTAAATAGACGGCAAAAACAGTGTGACACCATCTCTAAGAACAACCCCGATATTGTATTTTTTTCTAACAAAGCACATACATTTAGACATGCAGTTTTAGCTTCTTATGGACATTTCCCTCAAATTTAACATTAGCCAGTATGGTCGCTTCTGTATCTTGCGTATTTTATGTCTTACTAGCTGTTTGCCCGCGGCTTCGGTCGCGCAGACTTTATAAAATATATATGTTTTCTTCCTTCACCCGATTTTGAGGAGATAAACCCATTCGAAGCGCCAAGCCAAGCATGAACTTGTAGAAACTCCTTCAAAATTCGTTATTTCGAATTGCTAAAGTATCAAAGGAAATTCCAAAAATATTTAAATGACGATATCATTTCTGCAACATCCGTTTTTATTGAAACAAAACTTATATTCTGCTCCGAATTAATCTCCGTCTAACTGTGAATACTACATGAAAATCCGTTCAGTAGTTCCGAAGACGTGCGTGGATAAACAGACAGACAGAAGATAATTCCATACAAAAGTTCAATACCTAGGTACTCGACGAAAATGTATGAAGCAACCGTTTTATTTCACGCGATATTAGAGTTGGTCTCATAATAAAAGTTTTTTCATATTAATGAGTACTTACTTCCACCCCTGCAACTAATGCCAGTGAAACAGTACCCAAGATATACATAGATAAAGATATTTTTTTTACCCGATTTTGATGAAATAAAGCCTATTCAAAGTGCCAAGCCACAAAATGAAAAAAACGAAACAGGGCAAGGAACGGAAAAACGGAGCAGGGAATATGAGAATGACCACGAACCACCTTTTTTCACTGACTTAACCCTATATTTTAGTGTATAGCTCTAGTCTCTTAAAAAGTCTCGCACAACTTAGTACAAAATCCCACTACATCATTCACGATCAATACCAAAACGTTTTTTTTACTACACTGAGTTGTTTGGGCTGGGTTGGGATCACAAAAATATGATATGTTTTTATTATTTCTATTATTCTGGGACTGGGACATTATTCCTCACACACGGCCATCTGACCCCAAACTAAGCAGAGCTTGTACTATGGAAGCCAGATAACTGATATACATACTACTTTTCTTTTATAAATACATACTTAAATTGATGATTACACCCAGACTCATGACAAACAGACATGTTCATGCACACAAATATCTGTCCTGATTGGGAATCGAACCCACAATCTGCGGCGTGATAGATAGGGTATTTTATCCACCATGCCAACCAGCCCGTCAGTATTTATTGTCCGTCATTATTGTTCATACACACTGCACAGTAAACCATATTTGCACTTTTTTTTCTTATTAAACCAATTTGCCTCACGCTTGTAGTAGTGTACCTATAACAGCGCAGTTGTATAAAGCTTGGTCTCTGTCCGTTTCTTTAATTTGTAGCCAAGCCAAGCATAGCTTGTGAGTTGCTATAGTAACATTCTAATAGTCCCCTTTATTCAGAGCTGCTCAGTTGCGGTCTCAATTCCGAATGAACCGTACCGATCGGATAGTGTATCGAATCGAAAATCATCTATATTGCAATTCAGAGTGCTATTCGGAATGAGGAAATCGGTTGGTACAGGACCGCGTTTATGAAAACTGCAACTAACATCCACATTCACGTCAATTTTTTTGGTATTAAAATGTTTATTATGATTTTTGTTAAATATTTCTCCGCCGTACCTAGATTATAATATTATTTAAAATTTAAATCTATTTAAGAAATTTGGCATGCTCTGAATAACAATTTCTTGGACCGATAGGTACATTTCCCGAATAACGGCAACCGAGTAGGTCTGAATAATCCAATATATCAAAGGAAATTCAAAAATCTTTACATAAATGACGATAACTTTTTTTTTGCAACATCCGATTTTAATGAAACAAAGCCTATATTCTGCCCCAAATAAATCTCTGTCTACCTGTGAAAACTACATGCAAATCCGTTCAGTATTGCCGGAGATGTGCGTGAACAAACAGACAGACAGAAAATAATTCTAAAAATATCATTGGGTTTTGTTCTATTACCCTTCTTTAGTTACGCCCTTTCTATTTTTATTATTTTCATTCATTGTACAGACACACCGGAGTCTACTGTTTTATTGTAGTATAGATTTCATATTTTTTAATTGGATATCACCATTAATTATATAGCTTCATGTAATATTTATTAACGTGTCTTTTTACCTTTAACCATGTTGTGATAGAATTAAAACTGCACTTAGCTTTAAGAATATTTTGCTAGTACTATATCGGTTATCCTTAGTGTATGTTTTGTTGGCTGTCCTTATAAAATAAATAAATATTTTATTTTATTTGTTCATATTTGTAGTTAAAGGTTTGTGTCAAAGTCGAATAACTATTTAGGGATGTAAAATAGACGCGGTAATGGCTAGATTGATGTATCGTGATCGCAACTTTACTAATTACACAAAATTTTGATTGCTTGGTAAGAAATGTTTGGAACATTAATAAACTTTAGCGTAGTTAATCCGTAAACTATCAAACAAGCTTTGTTTATGATGTTAGCGTCTCAACATGATCCGGATATCTCTATAACACATTCAATAATATACTGAATATGTTGTTGAAAAGTTCAATCAGTCTATCTACCTATATAGGAACTAATTTCAGTAGGAGTGATTTTTACATGAATAAATTTTTAAAATATTTTATAATTCAAAGATACCGTAGAGTTAATAGAGATGCCTGTATGGAGGCAGTAGCCTTAACTATGCATGAAGTTAAGTAACTTAATTAAAGTATTAATTTGGGTTAAGTATGTCGGGTCGTGGTTTAATTTTGTACATGCATCCTTCCTTCATATACTTAGCTTTTGCTAAGAGAACTTGATGAAATTAATTATTATAATCAGCTTATTTCTGGTCAATGCCTAACGTAGCGCTAAACATGACAAATTTATAATATTTTATTTAATTTTAGTGATCATTTATGTAGTACTGTTAGAAAAAGTAAAATATGTAAGTTTTATTACCTACTGCAATTCTATAAAAATAAACTGTGAAGACGCGGTCACACACGCGCTTTACAAAATTAAATTTCACTGTAATAGTGAAAAAACAACTTATTAATTAAAAAAATATTGAGACGTATGCTAAATCTTTACAATTAATATTGCATGAAGAAAAGTTTTATTTCAACCAATTACATACATGCAAAATGCGTTTAAGGCGATGATAGCTCAGTGGTAGTGACGTCGGATGCCGCGGCGATGGTCGTGGGTTAGAATCCTACAATGAGCTTGAGCTTTCGGCGAAGGAAAACATCGTGAGAAATCCATAGCACGGTGGTAGGGTACTTTGTAGTACCCGCCTGGCTGGCGACCACCCTCATGTTGAAAATCTGTCGCCAAACACCTATTGGTGTGTTCCGGCAGCTGCACTTGAGAGCCAGATCATTCTAGGCTTTGTGTACTTACCACCTTCGGCCACATTATCACCTACCATAGTGAGATTGTGGTCAAACATAAGCCTATACAAAGTAAAAAAAAAAAAAAATGCTGGTGGCGTTAAAAAACCCTATGAAAAACAAACATCTCTTATTGTAGTAATTTGGAAGTCTTCTTGGTACAAATATTGCAAATCAGTTTGACGTATAAAATGATTCAGTCTTAATAATCATACTAAGATTATAAATGAGAATGTTTGAACGGATTTGGAGAAACTTGGCACATATATAGAAAGCACTATCGCCAAGCACCTACTGGTGTGTTCCGGTGGTTGCACTTGAGAGCCAGTTACTTTCTTGGCATTTTAAACGTCGGTAACACATTGGCAATCCACCTGCCAGCTTGTCTGTATTCTGACAAAAAATATAAGAATGAAGTCGCGGGGTGGAAACTAGTTAAAGTTATAAGCCTAACAATTTAACCCATTCTATTTTATCTCGAGGTGCAACGCAAAATGTGTTAATTAAAAACTAAAGTGTTTTTACACAACTAATATCGAAAACAAATCTAAGGAAAATAGTAAGACAGTTTTAGTAAGGCACGTAAATAGCCCAAACATGAAAACTAATTTGCCTTCGCCACACGAGACCGGAAGCGTTAGCAACAAGAGGTGTTAAACTTTTAATTAGTTCGACAACTTTCAAAGAAGAATTAAGGCTCTCCGCGTTAAACTACCAGCAATCATTTGTTTTTTGTTCCGATCAATTGTGTTTCCTTTTAGCGCTTTTTGATTTTATTTTAGGGTAAAAAACACGAAATTCACTGTTGAATTATATAAACAGAAATGCTCGAATTTGTCGCCAAGGAAAATTGAGAATAGGAAAATATGAGAGCACAACGGATTTCGAAAATATTCCGTCGACAGCTGTTGCATGGCCGTTTTCAGGATTTTTAAATTCTGTTACATTTCAGCTAAAGCGGATCTTTTTATATAACTGCTGAGTCATATATAGTTTCAATCAATATTTTTATATAGGTATCGTACAAAAAGAAATAGGTCTAATCTCAAGTTGAACATCATTCTGATGCCTCTAGCTACATTTTATTATATTGAAATATCTTTTGAAATGAAATATTAGGTAAAGAGCAGTTAAAAGCCTACCTTCACCAAATAATTAGCCATGTTTAAACCGATATTTCTGATATTCTATATACCAAAGATAATCATTCCATGAAAAACCATGATAAAATAAAACAAAAACCTACTAAGTTATATAACATAGTGTAACCTATATGTTTATGGAGAAGGAGAAAATTACTGACTGACTGACTTACTGATGGCAGGGTCATGAAACTTGCAAAACTGCGGGTGGAAGGAATGTGAAGGAAAGCTAGTTATACATAAAAAATATGTATATTATTTATTTAGTTGAATATAACGATTTCATGAATAAATAATGTATTCATGAAATTATTGTGTAAAAATAAATTGTGTATTCACACATTACACTATTTTATTTACTTCTTTATTTGGTTGTCTTTTTAACATTGATAATTTTTTTTTTGTAAAATTGGAAAAGACTATAATCTTTTTATATATTTTTTATTATCTTTTAGAAAGGAGCCATAATGTTTTATGGTTCCTGATACAAATATAATTTGTATTGATATTTGTTTATTTACAGTAATTTACACGAATACTAGTGTATTAGTGTAATACTGATGTGTTATTGCCAAAATATAAAAAAAAAAATGTGTTACCACCTCGTAACACTGGAATTGCTGTTTCAGATTTATTGCCATAATATACAGGGCGAGAGTGATAATATCTCACTCAACGCTTCCTAAGCAAATAGTAATTTTATACGGAGATACCCACAAGTTACGATAAGTGGGAGTTTCTACGCACTGGTCATTCACAGTACATACAATCATTCATAGTGTAGTATCTAAATCTCAGCTATCATTATATCGCGTCACTAAACTATCTGCTTCCTAATATTACAAAGAGAAGAACTGGTCAGTAGGTATAAGATTGTGATATAAATGACTCCTTTTATTCAACAAGAGTTTTTATAGATAAGTTTATACATTTTAATGCTATTCTCATAAAATAGACACAATGGTAACTCGAAATTCCTTAAACCTTTACTTAGCTAATTGAAAACTTAATAGTTAATTACTTTCAAACAATGAGTTAATTAAAGGAACAAAGGTTCGTCGTTGCTGATGCATTGTCAAATGTCGGTATTGGAATAGATTGAAGTACAGGTGGAAGTAATAGAGATGCTTCCTGGATGATTATTCGTTGTTTATTTCCCAGCGTGGGTTGAAAAACCTCTTACTTTTTCTATGTCAGAAACATTCACGTGCGTGCGCATAACAACCAATCGAATGAATGGTATACATACAGATAGACAGATATATACATTGATTTTTAGTTATGGGTAGTATACATAATTTGAAAATAAATTATTAAGCACATTAAATAATATTCTTTTAAGATGTTCCTCAATCCAATGTGAAACATACAACAACAACATAACAACCGTACAATTTGATTAAAAATGACATTCCTATTCGCCTATTTACAATTATAAATGGGAAAGTGTGTATGTTTGTCCTTCTTTCAGGCAGCAATGGAGCAATAGATCGATCTGATGTGATTTTATGCATAATAGTTATGGAACGGGGAGTGATATTTAACTACTTTTTTTATCCTGAGAACGCTTTTGAAACTCCGGGGATTTATTATTATTGAAATGTATCTTTCAGACATCACGGCGCGAGGACCGGTCTTTTTTATTATTATATTTATTATTAGGTTTATTTTATTTGGCAAAACAATCTTGAGTCTTTGCTCATGTAAATAATTTTCGCCTTATTGTTAATTTCATTCACGTACAACAGCCATTGTTCCGGTCAGTCATGACAAATTTGTAGGATAATCCCACACATGGTTGACATGTCTTGGCATGTCACGGGAGCTCAGCTGGATTTTTTTATGCCACATGACAGTTTGGTGACGTGCCGATGACCGTTGCGTCCCCAACACCATACTAGAAAAGCAAATCTCACCAATCAACGCTGCATCTTAGGTTTAACGTTATATTGCTAAGTATTTTTCGAATAATATTAATTTAAAATTTTATGACTTTCTTAACTAATTAAGCAAAGTTTTTTGTTTTCCTAATACCGCAACTCATGAAGCAGATGTTCTCATTTCTCATGCAAATTGTTGTTTTATCGCAAAAAGTTTGGAGATACTGTTGTTTTTTTACGTCTACTTATTTATTTTTCAAAAAAAATGTGCTTCAGTTTTTTAAGTTCAAAGCGACATTTTGAAATAATCCTGTGTAAAATATTATACAGGATGAGTATACGGACTTTGGGGTCGGAGGAAAACTAGCTTTTAATAAGTATCTAAAGATAGCATTGGTAGATAACCTATTACATTTTTCCTGATTTTATGTTGCGTAATCAAATTAAATAAAGGAGTACATCTTTAGGTAAGTATTATGGATTTCGCAATCTTGTAAGATGCAAGATCCTATAGGCCAAGGCTGCCACACAAATTTTAGGATTTACTGAAAATACTTGCCTAGAGTGACATTTAAATTCGCTTAAAGATACACAGATTCATAATTAGAAGCATGTGAATTTTCCCTATGAAATTATTTTGTTATCATCTTTATTAATGTTTTATATTTTACTATTAGTAAACCACAAATAAAAATAGGAAACGAAAATTTCGAATATGTAGATACTTATATATATCTTGGTAAACAAGTGTCATTTCACAAGAACAACAACTTAGAAGAAATAACTAGAAGAATAAATATAGCATGGCAAAAATACTGGGCATACAGAGAAATTATGAAAGGAGACATGCCGCTTTCGTTGAAAAAGAATGTTTTGGATAGTGGCATCCTTCCCTGTTTGACACATGGATCACAAACCTGGACATACACGAAACAATTGAAAGAAAAAATCAGAATATGTCAAGCAGCCATGGAAAGATCTATCCTAGGAATCCGAAAGAAAGATAAAGTACGCCATACCAAGATAAGAGAAAGAACAAAACAAATAGACTTCCTACTCCACTCTACGACATCGAAGTGGAAATGGGCGGGACATCTCGCTAGAATAGAGGACGCCCGATGGACGAGACGTGTCGCGTAGTATGGAAAGGACCAAAAGGAAAATGACAACGAGGAAGACCATTGAGAAGATGGGTCGACGGTATCGAAGATATAGCAGGAGACAAATGGCAAATAAAAGCCAAAGATAGAAAACAATGGAAAAAAATGGAGGAGGCCTTTACCCTACAGAGGGGTTCTCAATTTAAAAAAAAAATGAATTTATAGTTAATAATAACTTGAAATAAATATTTAAATTGAAATGAATGCAAATACTAATTACATAATACAAATACTATCATAAATATTTTCAGATATAATTATTCAATTGTTTATTATAGTAATCATTTAAATTAATTTGCATGCAAGACATTGTATAGAATCAAATGAAAATGAGAAATAATAAAAGGCTTATTTATTTATTTTATTACATATTAGTATTTGTATACAAAAAACAACTTCTTACGTAATGGGGTTTTTGATATTGTAGATCGAGGATAAAAAACGTATAATAATTTTTACAAGCTTTTTTCTATATAGGCTCCCTTCTGATTTGACTTATATTTTTTTTTTGATAGAGGTCACAGTTGAAATATGATGTAAAATTTCGATTAGCTATCTATTAAGTACAAACAAATGCGTAGTGGCTGGCGGTTATGACAGCTGTCCGCTATATTGGCGGGAAAATTCAATATAGTATTGGCGGGCTACTTTGCAGGTTTCGGGCCAGGGTTTGCCCAAACTTAATCGATACGGATAATATTTTTTTTTAAACAAACGTTATTGTTCAAATTATAGGTATTCTACGAGTAAAACAAAATGTGTAAAATTCATAAATAAAGGGTCTTATTTCTCTGTGATTCAGCAATTTGTTGAAAACAATAGTTAATATCGGTAATTTCGTTATTTACACAGGTGTTTAAATAAGCTTGAGAATATATTGCTCAAGCGAAGCGAACAAAGTATGAGTAGTATTTCAGTCCTGATAAAACCGGTTTACAAATATTAAGGTAATAATTATACTTTGGAACCAAAAACTTAACATTATGTCCAAGTTTTTGTTGATCAATATTAATAGTTCTATGAAAATTAAAACAGACACGCTATGTGAAACATGATATTTTTCATTTAAATATTTTTTCCGCCTTATAAATGAATTATTTCCGCTTAATCTTATATTTGAAGAAGTTCCGAATGCGAGTTTATTAGTCTTTATAATATATGCACGTATCCTTGATACGAACATATTTTATTATATTGAGTATCATATCAATATAATTTAAATATTCAGTATTAAATTCGTAGAAGAAGGTGGTCTCCTAAGATAATGGTTATTAAAATACTCTGGTAAGCAGAATTTAAAATAAAATATACGTGTAACAATTATATAATTTTAAGTATAAAACTTCGTAGCCGAGATACCGAAAATACGAATTTAAATAAAGACAAAAACACATTATGGACATTTTGGAAAATTAACTTTGTTGCTTTTTCATAAATTAATGTTACGTACTATATATGTTGTCTTTTTTTCGCAGTTTATTGTTCATGGTGGCGTGTATCAGGTCGATGAGAATTAAAAGACCACATATTGTGGTCATAGTTGCTGATGATTTGGTAAGAAAAAACGTAGCATAAGTATAATGTGCTTTAGTTCTCGATATTAAGGTGGCTTGATGAAAACATTCTAACAATTAATCATACAAAAACGAAGTAAATCACTTTCAGTGTTAGGAACTATACTCAAGCTAAAAATACTTTCTCCATTGGGGCTCATTTGTGTGATCTTTCAGACCAATACAATTGTGATCTATTGACATTAAAATAAAATATCCAGGGATAATATTATATTGATTAGAACCTAGGAGGAATGATCAGGTGATAGGTTAGCAGCCAATATAATCCGACCAAATTGAGAAGACTCTTAAAAATAGCTTTATGTAGGTTTATTTAATAATCGAGGAAAATTGATATATTTGGCATATTATATACATTTTGTTATGTTTCTGTTTGAAAAATAAAATATTTAGTTTTGGAAACAGGATTTTAATTAATCTTCTGTCGCATTGAGCTATGTTCGAGTATTGCTTCGTTGGTTTAAAGATGCATTCGATAATTTTTATTGCAATGTATCTGGCAGGGTGTAGGAAAAAATTAAATAGAACGTTATTTTTAAATTGGCAGGGCTGGGATGATGTCAGCTACCACGGATCAAACCAGATAATGACTCCAAACATAGATATCCTTGCATATCATGGAACTATATTCAAAAACTACTACACTGATGTTGAAGGCACACCGTCGAGGAGCGCACTTTTCACTGGAAAATATCCCATGCGATTTGGTATGTATACTACTTTCCAATCCTGTTGACAATATTTCCCAATGGACTAGGCAGCTGGCGCATTAGTTATTACCTTTGTATAACAAGACTATAACAATGCTAAAGTATAAATAGGTACCTATTAGTTGTGTTTGAACAGCTACTGCTTAACGCTTCCGTTTTTTATGTCTTGAATATTATTATTTTCATACATAAAATACCTTTATATTATTAGGTGGTCAAGGCGTTTCAATAGCAGCTGCCGAAGACCGCGGTATACCAGCAGCGGAACTTTTCCTGCCGTGTTATTTAAAAGAGTTGGGCTACTCCACACATTTAGTCGGCAAATGGCAGCTTGGAAAGTCCAGAAGCCAGTATTTACCGACTAATAGAGGGTTTGATACTTTCTACGGCTTCTTAGACGGTGCTGTAGATTATTACACGTATAATTTAATAGAGGTCAGTAGAATGTTATTTTTTACTTTAAGTTGTTTGGAAATGTTTTCATTATGCCTTACAGCTGGAAACAGCGGTCTATATTCAGCTGGATCATTTTATAATACCATATCGTCATGTAACTATTACGGTGAGATTGTAATAAAATATCTACATTTCTCCATTTATCCATTTACCTATACAAAATCACAAGGAAATACGTTTTAATATGTCAGAAAGAACCTCCTGCCACGATGGTATGTGGGTACCGTCGCCATAGATGCTAATAATACCAGTGCCAATGTGTTGCCGACCTTTATAGAGCCTAGAAGGAACTGGCTGTCAAGTGGATCTGCCGGAATATACCAGTAGGTGTTTGGCAGCAGATTTCCAACTTAAGGTTAATTCATCCTCACGATGTTGATCTTCACGAGAGGTCAAGCTCATTGCAGGATTCGAATACACAACTTTCGCAGTGACATCCGACGTTACTACCACTGAGCTATCATCGCCTTATTTTTTTTTGCAGAAATGGTACGGTAATGATATATTTGGACTCAATTTGTATCATAATTTGGAACCAGCCGATGAACAATCTGGTTATTTGACCAACATATTGACAGATCGAACTGTTCAATGTAAGTATCTATATGCGACACTCGTACTAGAAAATGGTTTTAAAATCTATGTTACTATGTAACGTAAGTACCTAAAAGCTTAATCTCATTAACTTTTGATTCATAAAAAGTAAAGTTAGTCTGCCACATATTTCTACCATCCCGTAGACTAAATGACGGAACTGCTCACTCACCATTTGGAAAATAAAATGTTTCGTCAAGGCAAACCGATGTAATATGGCTTCATATAATTTATACCTAAAGGTGTTGGACAGAACGACGTAGATATTTTGGGAGCTGATCAAGGGTGAAATAATCTGTAGGTAATTTTAATTAATCTTAGTTCAGCTGTATAAAACTTATATTTCCATAATAACATAATCTCGATTCTCTATAAAGGAAAACACAATTAGATAATTTCCTCGATAGAATAATTTAAAAAAGTAGACTCCATTTCTTCAAATGATCATAACTTTACAAGGGTAGCAATTATATCAATATTTTTTTGCACATATGAAGATTTGTCCTTCAATAGAATGTTAATACTAGTTTTTTATTTAGAAATCACGGTATTTACCCTAACCTACACGGTATTTTTTTTCGTGTGCGGAAGTAATTCGATGCTATCACTTTACATCGCCCCCTCAGTTAATTCAAAGACTAAGACTGGCAACTTTATTTTTGCCAGTAGGCCTTGCGCCTCCTTGACATCAAATAATAAAATAAATAAATACTCTAGATTCTAGGCCATTATTTCTCACACACGGCCATCTGACCCCAAACTAAGCAGAGCTTGTACTATTGAAGCCAGATAACTGATATACTACACTACTTTTCTTTTGTAATCCATACATATATAGATAATTACACCCAGACTCAGGACAAACAGACACACAAATGTCTGTCCTGAGTGAGAATCGAACCCACGACCTGTGGCGTGATAGATAGGGTATCTTACCCATCACGCCAACCGGCCCGTCAAATGAAGAACTTACTAAATCTGCTATACATCGTTATAAAGAGCAGTACTACAGTAGCTATTAGTTACTAAGGAGAAGTGAGGTGGTAGATTTTGGAAATTACGATTTACTTCGATTGCCGAAAGAACTTTGATAGCGCGATGAAGGATTTTGTGGCGCCATCTATCCATGTGTAGTGTGTATTTCATGCACAGAGATTACTATCAAAATATATAGTACAGTGCTACTGCACTGTTATAATTTTTCATGAATGACTTATAAGTTGCAAACTGACCACTGTCAGCGCCGACGACGTTGATTCAGGTCTGAACCTGTATCAGTGCTGCCTAATAGACATAAACATTAGACATATAATAATATGTCTAGGCGATCTTAGACCTTGCAGTTTGCTATGGGCTTATCAAATATTTTTTATTTTTTATTTATTTATCCAAAGAAGATATACATATTATAAAAAACACATATCTCCTGCCAAACTGCACAGCAGTTTATCGGCAGTGTTCTCCGGGTTACATTCAAGATAGGTACATCATTTTCACACATCAAGCATTTGGTGATGGGCACTCATCGTCCTGCCAGGCTAACATGCGCACCGTGACACAATATAACTGTCCGCCGCCATAGCATCTCACGCCATAAGTAGAAATGGTCGTGTTTACGCATAGTCACGTCCCATACTGGTGCGAGACATCGCACAATGATTGCTTTACTTATGGACGCACAAAAGCTATTAGTCTTAACTACTTGTTTTGGCTCAGAACTGAATTTATTATGGTATTTAATTCAATAACAAATAAAATTAATTTCCCTTTTGACTATCTTATTTGTATTCTAATCAATTACAATCTACATTGTTACAAATATACATTTGAATAATTCAATCAAAGTATTTGAATATTGTGATTTATTTACTGTTGCTATTGATTTTTAATGATATTTATTCCAGTAATAAGAGAGCATAATACATCAATTCCTTTGTACCTCCATGTATCTCATGCTGCACCACACGCGGGAGGGGGGTTTGTCAACCTTCAAACCCCGCAGGAATCCATAAAAGCGAATAGTCATATTCTCCATTCTGCTCGAAGACTGTATGCAGGCAAGTCAACACCTTTATTTAACAGTGTTAATGTGATAAACATGAAAAATTATAACGTAACAATTATTTTCAGGTATGGTTACAACATTCGATAAAAGCATAGGCAGTATTGTTGCCGCATTAGCAGAGAGAGATATGATTAACAACACCCTGATTGTTGTTATGTCTGATAATGGCGCACCTACTAAATCTGGTCCTTATCAAAACTTTGGCTCTAATTTACCCCTACGTGGAGTAAAAGCTACACCCTGGGAAGGAGCTGTGAAATCTCCGGCTTTGTTGTGGCATGCTGCTTTACAATCAAGAATTAATAACGATTTATTTCACGTAACCGATTGGTTACCAACATTAGTAGCAGCCGCTGGTGGAAAAACAAATCGAATCCTGGATGGTTTTAACCAATGGAATGTTATCACAAAAAACGAGAAACCTGAAAGGAAAGAAATTTTGATTACGACCGACGATCTCAACGGTTGGGCGGCAATAAGAGTTGGTGATTTAAAAATGATAATTGGTAACGTTGACAAAAATAGTAGTTACTATCATGGGACCAGATTGAAAGAAGCTCGACATGTGACGCCTGCATATGAAAATTTGCTCTTAGAGTCTGAAACTGCTCGTGTTTTGATGGGAACTTTAAATTTGGATCTTGATTTAGATTTAGCTTTTGCAAAGCGAAACAATTCTAACTTACATTTGCGTGCCAACAAAATGCAAAACGAAGATCTTTGTGTTCCAGTACGAGGTTAGTTTTCATATTCAACAAATACGATTTAGTCATTGCTTTTAACGTTGGAGCTACATTAACATTTATTAAACTTTTCAGTTAAAGGCTGTCTGTACAATATCAGTGCTGATCCTTTAGAAGCTCAGGATTTGTGGTATTCATCTCCAGAACTTGTTCGCCGCTTGACTCTACGCCTGCGTGCTTACTGGGTGGAGCTAAAGCCTAGAGGACTGGTAGTTCCTGATGAAAGATCAGATCCTGCCCTTAGAAATTATGTTTGGTCTCCATGGCTTGATGATAATGAATCTTTGCCAGAATATCCGACTACTACTCCGTCATTTCCCTTACAAATATCCGCGGGAGAAATGCAATATTTTGTAGATGTTAATATGAAATCATTTAAAGAAAATTTGAGCAGTTATGTACAAAAAATGGCTGAATCATTTATGAAAAAAGTGAATATGTTGTTCGATTTTTAGGCAATACTTTCCTTTAAACTAATGAATACTATTTAACTTTTTAATGTTACGGATTTATGGACAATTTTGCTATGATCAATAATGTAAATTTATTTACTAGGCGGTTTAAACATTATTTATGTACCTTAGTTAAAAAGCGTTTATAATATAATGTATTTTTAATAAAGCATTTGTCTATTATAAAAACATGTTCAAGGTTAATTAATACGCATACGACACATGACGACAGCGCGCTGATGGTTCATTTGGCCTGAAGTAACGAATTTGATGAACCGATGAGGTATTTTGTCGTCGCTTGGCCGGCCGCCCTTTGATCAACGCGTGTATTAAAAAGGAAAATTGGTCAGCTTTTCAGGTTTGGATGGCTGGAAGAACATGATTCACAATGTTTAACGCTAATTGCGCACTTACTACCTTAAATATATACGCCTTGATACTTATCTGTTGGAGAGGATAACTCAAATTATATCTAATGTATTGTTTATGGTATTTTATGATAACTTATCAATACGTATTATACTATAAATAAGCATTAATCTCATCATTTCATTTTAACTTAAAATATTTGAGAACTAGCTACTCGTAAAACCAATGTAACGCATCATGAATAAAACATTCTAGTGTGCTCGTTCCAATTGATCTGGTGTAATTGGAATGGAACCCCGGCGGTATAAAAATATACGTAGGTATCTATAGATCTACCATTAACATAATAGTTATCTTTGAGAATGGCAATTACCGAGTAACATGAATTATTGTAGTTTTACAATTTGGACAGGTTAAAATATGAATTTATTATTAACAATTTGCATTTTTAATCTCGTAAAGATTTTTTTTAAATTCTCAGTTCTCAATATATTATTTAAAAGTTCTTACGACTCCTCAATTACTCCTACATTCTAGGATTTTGAATTTTCTAGAAGGTTGCTTATAGGGAACTGTATGCTATGAACGTTTCCCAAATCCTCTGAATCGACTTAGTATTACCATCATAAATCTTTTGAGTTGGAGAGCCCTCTAATCTAACACTTTAACTCGACGAGAAATATACGATCCTTCGGGCGATTTGTACTGCATTCGTACAATGGCGAAGCTGTGAAAATGGTGATATTTCAGACGTCTACTAAGTAGCGAGTCATATAAAAAATTGTATCATGTATATACATAGGTTTGTATCGGAAGTTTTAATGGTACAACTTGGTGACATTTATTTCATCGATATTCAAAAGGTCTATCATTGACAAAATATGGTGAAACTGTATTGTAGATAGATATGTAAATCTATCCATAAATTATTCAATACATGACAATCAATTTCTCAAAATGTATCTAATCGTAAATTCGTTGATTCTTTGTTAATTAATATCGAGTGAGAATTTGTTACCATTTACCTACTTTAAATACTTAAACACATGTTTAGAGGATTCAAGTTTAACCACATATTTAAGGGATTCATAGATATAAGATTCAGGGAGGAAAATGTTGAAACAAAGGAAAATTATCATCACACCGCTTTAAACAAAACAATTATCTACGTGAAAATATGCGTGGCCATTATGAATGTAATCAGCGATTGTACAATACGGCCGCGCATTATTAATCATGTATGCAGATGAAGGCGCGTTTTATCCAAAAGAAGTGTTTATCATTGAATAGCTATCGCTGGTAGAGCAACTATTTTGGCGGGCGGCCAGACAGCGGCAGAGCTGCTGCGCTTACTAACAACTTTATTATGCATTACCCTGTGTCATGTAAACCTAAATAAGCAACAGTTCACTTGCCAAGTTTTGGCTTTACATTTTCATTAGATGGTGGTATGTCATCGCGCGCTCGCAATTAACGCAGAATACGTTAGCTTTTTATGACTCTAGAAGATTGTAGGTATACAAACTCCTAAGCTGAGAGTAGATAATATACATAACAATTAAATCATTGGTAGCAACATTCTTCTGTGTTTCTATTATAATGGTTATAGCTATATGTGGCTATTACATGACTGACTGAAAGACATTAACTTTTCAATAAGATATAAATCTTTATAGGAGATAAAATAAAAATAATACATTCATTTATATTTGTAGGGTTTTCTTTTTGTTTGAATATCTCTGACTATCGCATACCGATCATTATTGTCTATCGAAAACCATCAAGTGATTGAACCTGAATTTAGAGTACAAAGGAAGACTGATGGAAACCGACACCCATTCAGATGTCGACCGCAGCGTACCTCAGATAGATCTATT
This sequence comes from Tetheella fluctuosa, assembly GCA_951216915.1. Classification (NCBI taxonomy): domain Eukaryota; kingdom Metazoa; phylum Arthropoda; class Insecta; order Lepidoptera; family Drepanidae; genus Tetheella; species Tetheella fluctuosa. Next base: position 6,518,578 of record OX578222.1, on the reverse strand, counting down.
CGTCGGACGCAACACGGCTACAATCCGCTATCCTAAATATGGTCATTTAGGAGTGAAATGCGGAGTAATCGTAGAATGTGGTTAGTAAAACAAAATGTAGCAACATACATTATTTTGTATATATTTTTTTAAAACTTACTTTCTGCCACGGAGCATCTTATCTTACCCCATACGTTACAAAAGGAACACACCCAGCAAATTTAGTGTAGCTACGACCAGGCTCTGCGTTGATTATATTATTGCCTGTCAGTCAGTTAGGACTTCTTATATATACATATAGAGACTAGCTTTTTGCTCGCAGCTTCGCTCGCGCAGAGTTTATATAATATCTATATCTTTTTTCCTTTCACCAGATTTGACTTATGAGAGGTAGAGCATAGCGACATGTCGCTCAAAGAGCAGCTCGACTGGGGAAGTACCTCCACCTTACAGAATACGCATCTGTTCAGTAGTTCCGGAGATGTGCGTTACCAAACAGACAGAAAATAATTCAACAAATCGCTGGTTTACGTTATTAATTAACCCCTTTCTATTTGTATTATTTTATTGCAAAAAAACATTTTCAATTCTTTTAAACAATATAAATTAATTACCTAATTATAAGTTAGATATGTACCTACATAGTTATCAATAAACAAAAAATACTACGAGTTCTTGGTATAAGCAATACAATGCCTTAGCTTGGTCACACAAAGAGGAAACGCTGCCAGCCTGCTGGGGGAAACTTGCCCATCAGCAGCGGCGGGCAGCTTTGAGGCTATATATTATAGTTCGTATTATGTATTTTTGTTGTGAATATAAATCAAACTAACTTTATAGCGAAGCTAATATGAAAATTCAGTGTACATAATATAAGTACAGTGTTTTCATAATAAATGGAAAGCAATATAAATATATATAGGCTATACAATACAAAAACATCTAGTAAGGAACTACCTTCATGTATCTTTCTGACCCTTTTTCACTTTGGACGCTATCGCTGCTTCCTTTCCTAAGTAGATGTTTACTACTACTACTACTTTTATCAAATACATATTGAGACCGTGGCTACAAAAATAAAAAGGTTCGATTCCCAAATTGTCTGTTTCCTAAATAAATGATAATAAAATGCGATTGTGAAGATAAATGAAAATATTTCAGTATTCAAAGAAACACTCGTGATTTGTCTAACTCTTGTACGAGTTCGGAAGGTTGCTTTTGATTTTTATGATGTATTTTAAATTAAGGAGGGATTTTGTTACAGAAGCATGCAAGACTGCATGGTGTTTTATACGCCTTTATTTTCAAAAGCAATAAATAACTAGTCGAAAACAATTTGCTAAGTGTGTATTGGCACTGGCAGTGGGTATCAAATTTATTCAAATCTACACACAATATATTAAATAGAGGTACCTAAAGTTCGTAAGTTTGAATGTAGGGTTATCTCGAAAGCTACTGAACAGATTTGAAATAATCTTTTAGCGTTAAAAAGCCCGTTAAGGAAAGTATTAGACAATTTTTTATCCCAGGAACGTGAGTGAAACCGCGGGGAACAGCTAGTATTTTATAAAATATATAAATATCCTGGGACTTTTCACACACTCATTATATCAATCATAATGCACCAAACATCTGTATTAATAGTTTTGGTACCTACTCCTATCCTATGTTGAAATAAGTTACAACTATTCCATTCTTTCTTGATTAGTTTTGTGGCATGAATAAAGATGCTGGTGAGGTTTACATAAGGGTGGTCAGAGAAATAACGTGACTGATAAATAATTCCGTAACCTTTGAGTAAGATTAATGGCTTTTATATTTGTCCGAAAATATGATAACATTGACGTAGAACTACTTATAACTACTATGAGCCAAATATGCTGCTGAATGCAACATTATATTTCGAAGACATTTTATCTACCATTTTAATTAGGTGACTTATAAAATCATTTATGTGTAATAAAAATAATAATCTGGTCGCAAACTACATAATCGGAGCTTAAAATATGGAAACTGATAACATATAGGTATTATGTATTAGGTATGTACTGCGTACTTAGACCACTTTTTGAATATTTTATTCCATTAAGCCTATTACAATACATTCTGATTAATAAATATAATTCTTTTGAAATAAATTCAATTGCATTATGATCAGATTAAATTAATTCATTTTGATTATTATTTTGTAGTGGCTTATCCCCTTCGTGTAAAAGCCTCCTCCAAGGACTTCCATCTTTCTTTGTGTCTAGCCAAGGGTATCCAATTCTCTCCTGCTACCTTTACCAGTTCATCTGTCCACCGGCTGATGTCTGGCGGCCTGTAACCCTACGACCTTGCCAATTCACCACTCTAATGGCCCACTTATCATCATAATGACGGGCTACGTGTCCCGCCCCTTTAATTTTTTTGATTATATTGAATAATTGGATATATACCAATATAGATATTAAACCCTGACTCAAAAAAAACATATGTACTTTGTGTGCTTGAAACACAAAGTTTTTATATCCTGGGTGGTGGAAATTAATCCAAGACCTATGACGTGACATCCATCCAACCATAACGCCAGTCGGCTCATCAATATACTTATTATTGTATATATATATATATACCTATATCGTATAAGTTCCTTTATATGAAATCCTTATATGTTTCTTATATTATATGAAATATAACTTAATAAAATCAAAAGAACAATACAATATTCATTTAAGTACTATGTAAGTATAAACTTAAAATTGCTAGACTGAATAATACACATTTTTGGTTCCATTGCCTTTGAGTTAAGCTTACCACGACCTTACCGGCTTACCCTGTGCAAGTTCGTAAACTACCTGCTGCGGCTTTGAACTTTTCTCGAGCGTGCAATTTTTCTCTAGATGTTTTCTTATACTTTCAAGCCAATAGTAAATCATTAGCTTAGAAGTAAGACGTAAGTTAGCTGAGTACTGTACTAACTCTTATAAATGATAATGTTGAGAATCAGAAGATTTGATTATAAACTATCAAATCTTCTGATTTGTGCGAGGTTATAACGATAACTTTGTTTAACCTTGTTGTATTTAAGTTACTTAACTTAAATCTTACAAAACATGTTTTTGTTTTAGCTTTAACTCTTTACGTTAGCTTTTTCAGCTTTGTTTTATCCAAATATGTACCTACCTAATTACACTTTCTAGTGAAAAGCCCAGAGTATATAAGTTTATTAACTGTTAAGGAGTTGCATCCAGGCTGAATTAGAAAATGAACATAAATAGAACCGTTGAGGAATAGGATCTTGGCTGCATCAGGTAAAGATCATGGCGCGTTGTAAAAGTAACGTAAGTAAATACAGAGTTTTCAAGCCCAAACACGATAGCTATTTAGGAGATCCATAGTGAGAAGATCGATCTTTGCATCAGGTCATGAATCCCAAAAATATTTGTTGTTATATTTATACTAAACGGGTGTACAAAATTTTAAATCATTTTTTTCAGGGAAAGTGGTTCAAAAGTTACCAGTGAAATATGTCCTATATATGTAATATAGTGTATATGTGTCCCAATTCCAAACATACTAACTAGGTAGGTATATAACTATCGAACTTATAATAATAATAATAATAAGAGTAGGTAAATAGAATCTTGTAAAAATACTGTCAGTGCCATTTGACATAAAGCATTCCGTAGAAAAATAGTTATCCTTTAACTTTTCCTTCTCTCCATAATCTTCATACTTTTATAAATGGTCCCATGCGGTAAATCGGTAACATCACTATAATTAAAAATCAAACATATTGAGAATCCAGATCAGCACCCTCTATAGGCTTGATACTTGATAAATTAGCGGATTATAATCGCAGCTTATTCTTAATCAAGTTAACATTACTTAAATCTAATTTGTTGCTAACTAAGTAGAAACGAAAACATTAAAGAGTTGTATGCCCTTCGTCAAGTCGTAGAGACTTGAGACGACTACTTAGTAAGTACTTTTATTTTAGTAGCCAAATAAATTTTACATAATTTATGCAAGCATAGAATTATAATTCCATATAATGCGACTTTTATTTACAATAAATACACAATGCATCGAATATTCTTAATTTTCTATACAAATAAATTTATTTTTATTGCTGAACATGCAAGTACAAAATATATGAAGCACAGTACAGTACATGAACCCTGTTAGGGTGTTGCAATTTATTTTGGCATTACAATATAACATTTTCAATATAATAATAGAAGTAGATTCATTAAATAAATTTAATAATAATAATTAACAGGTCATTATGTTTTTAATTATTTGATAAACTTAGCCACTAACTTATTTTTCTTATAACTAATTGTATGTAACAGCAAATCTATAATTATTTTCTTTACATGTAGGTATATATCTACAATATATCGGGACTAATAGTAGGTGACCGCGAGACTGACTTTCCCATTTTTTATTTTATATTGATTGTACCCTAAATAATTTACTAATTAACTGTATCGCTCATAAATTCGTCAATTGAGTAATAGAATTTTTTTAAGAGGTGTTTTTTTTATTTACCTTTGAATATTGTTTTTTTTTTAAATTATTTAGATGGTCAGGTATTTGGTAATAAATTTTAATTGATCTATAGTATGGGCTATTTTTGAACATTGTGAGTTTTGGTTCCGGTAGTATTAATTTATTTTTACGGCGGGCATTTTTAACTGGTTCAAATATTGATGCATTTTGTCTTACAAATAGGGCAATTTCTAAGATATAGATTGATGGGAGAGTGAGCCGTTTTTCCCTTAGAAAGTTGGGCCTACAGCTTTCGGTTTGCCTTATGTTTTCTATAATGCGTATGCATTTTTTTTACATTACGAATAGAAATAAAATTGAAGTGTCTGTTTGTAATGTCAAAATAACAGCTTTTTGCTAAATGTATATTATGAAAGTATATACCTACCTGCGGTACTTTAAAAGACAATTTTTAATTTTTTTGTCTGTCTCTCTGTTTATTTTGGCTAATCTCCAAAACGAAAGGACCGATTTTGACGGGACTTTCTCTGGCAGATAGCTGATTTTATAAGGAGTAGCTTAGGCTTCTTTTTTATACCGGGAACGCGGGTAAAACTGCGGGGAACAGTTATTAACAAAAACTATTTTTACAATAATAAGAGAAAATAATAAAAAGAAAGAAAAGAAAGAAAGAAAAATATTTATTCAAATTATTAAAAGAACACATGATTAAAATTATGGTAAGTAAAAATTATTATTATTCCATTTATAGTCTAATATTTGTGTAGATCACATTTTTAAATATTTATCTTCTTATCTATATAATTATGTAAAAATCAATTGCCGTAAATTGCCACAAAAACTCGAAAATGACTCGACATATTTTGTTTTTTCTTCACATAATACGGTTTAGGAAAAAAGAAAATTAGGAAAACCCTAAAGGAACGGCCTTTTGTATGGAAATTTCCACTTCGGATTACTTTCAATAGGTGGCGTTATTAGTAGCAGACCTACAATATTATCTACTCACATGGTACGAAGTTCACCGGGTCATCTAGTATGTAAAATATAAACAAATATTATTTAAAAAAATATTATCTTTCTTATATTATAATGTTTGGATGTTTGTAACCACACATAAATTTAACATAGCTCCGTAACGGCTGAACAGATTTAGATGACATTTGAATATAGGGTACTTTTATCCTGGGAAAACATAAGATCCCTCGGGAACGGGATACTTAGTAGTTATTTATATAATTTAATTTTTATTTTCTTTTAGCTCTACATCATTTATTGGAAAGAAATTATTTTAATATTTTTTGTTATTCATTTAAAAACCAGTGAATTTGAACACAAAATGTCTATACTATAAGTCTATACTCGTGCAGATACAATCTCATATATCAAATTTCTTAAATAAATTAACATATAATTCGTGCCGACGAAGAGCAAATGAAATGCAGTTACTTCATAATTATTAAACTCAAAGCAAATAATATATTATGTCATGACATTGTTTAATTATGTTATTTTATTTGTCAAGCATATTTTTTTTTTTATTCCCAGTTAGAAATAATGATCATGCTGGAATACTATCCAAAAGAATATACAGAATGTATCTGCGTACGATATGCGATTTCAACCAAAATTGCCCAAATAGTTTTTTTCTTATTTCTACCGGAATAGGTTTAACATTTTACACGTCCATGCTGAAATTGAGATAGCATGCATGTTTTTGTAGCTTTATATCTATTGACGATGCAAATAAAAAAGCATAGCGCGAGAATAACTACATTGATGATATAAAAAAGAAGCGAAAAAAGGAAGCGAACTTTAAATAATGTAGAACGTCCGAATGTATAAGTATCACGTGTATATTTCCAAGTGAACGAAGATGCGGCCTATAAAATTTAATATCTACATTATATATAACGCTGTTCAGTGTTTATGATAGTTTATTTATTTCAAACAATTTAAAAGTAAATTAATAAAACAAATAAAATTAAACTATGGGTAGGTAAAATAATAAAACAAATAAAAATACTTACGAAATAAATTTATGTTAAATTAAATGTTTCTGCATAAATAATTGATGCAGAAACACAATTATCAATATTCTTATCAATTAAGTTCAATTTTTGATTATTAATTTGGCAAAAGCATTTATATTTATTTGTTTTAAACTAGCTGTCACCCGCAGTTCCACCTGCGTTTTCAACATAAAAAGTAGCCTATGTTCCCCACTAAACTGTCTGTCTAACGCAAAAATGACAGTGTCTTAATTTCGAACAAAATCAAATAGTTTTTCACAATTTTTCCAATATTCTTTTTTTTTTTCATAAGATCCTTCTCCTAACAATAAGTAACACAACAAAAAATAATTTGCGAAATTGTTCCATCCGTTCACGCGTGATGCGATGACCAAGGGAAATAGGGATTCATTCATATATATATAGATAGATATAGATTACTACCACATTATCTATAAGAGAGATACAACTACCTAGTACCTACTCTCAGATATAAGTGTCAAAACGGATATCCGTCATATTCACCGATATGCTACAAGTAGGTAGATACAATCGCTAACTCTAGCTTGACATGCGTGATATAACATATACGGAAACATTCAAACAATAGTGGTTACCTATTTGTTTCACTCCGTATAAAATATAACATGGAATAAAACAAAATAACTTTCTTTATAATTATAAAGAAGATCACACGCACACATATAGCCTTATATTATAGAGAATGGTATATCTACTCTCTCCACTCGTTATATACCTATATATGTCGCAGGCAAATTGTATAACCGAACGATTACAAATTGTCAGCATTTTTAAAATGACTTAATGTAGGTTAGTTTTAGGTTTAGGTTGTTTTTAGTATATAATGGATACATCGTTTGTCTAATGATATTAATAAATATACAAACATTACATCAGGGAACTCTTATTTAACCTGCAATTGTGAAAAATATAGCAATTTACCTATTTATTTCGGCGTTCTAAATACAATGTGCCAGCCCTTTGTAAACGGACGAGTAATGCAATTCATCTGCGACATATAGGTACATTATATTTTTAAAATAAATAACAGTTTTCATATAAGTAGATTTCGTTATATTATTGTTTGGTATGAGCGAAGAATATGAAGTACTACACGTAATGACTCTATATAAAAACAATAATTATAATTAATTTACGTCAGAATCTTCTCAATCTAAAATGTTGTTAAACTTGTACCTACGCAGCTACGTGTTAAATATGAATCAATTTATGTTTCAACCTTATGGCGTAATAAATATATCATTATGACAGTTTGACATTTCAATTCGGCACTTTCATGGAATGCACGAAAATGCACTTTGTCTATTTCGATTGACATGTAATCGTTAACATTCATACATAAATTGTGATTTCAACTGTTTTCAGAGTGCCTTGTGCGAGATTTTCTAACTATGACTCTCGCTCAACTGTCGTTTATATATCACGGTATAATACTGTGTTTACCTGCTACCCACCCACATTTTATTTAAACCCTTTTTAGGGAAAACGTGCATGGACACAGGTGTTACCTGATGAATAAATTTATTTACTCTTTTAAAATATACGGGCTTTACGTGTAGGTTATATAAAATGATTTGAACCTTTCATTTATTAAAAATATACAGATCTTGAGATAAACTAACATAAACAGTTACAATTTATTCTGGTTGTTCATCCAGTGTCGACATTGGTCTAGCTAGAGTATTGTTTAAATATTAATAATATGAATTGTGATAAAAATAATAACGAATAGTAGGAATACAATTATTATAAGTAATAAAATGTGAATAAAGTATAAAACACATTATGTATAGGAATATGTAAACATCGGGCTATATCGGTTCACGTCACGTCCCGTCGAAACGATAGAATAAACCTGTGACGCGCAGGTAAAAAGTTACCTCACATTTTTTTAACAAGGAATGTGAAGGTAGCTACACACCCATTATATGGTAAGTATTTGCTACAATCCTTTATTTGTTAAAATATGTTTAGTTAAAAAAATATTTTGCTTTGGGTCTGACAATTGCCAATGCTAAATTATGCAAACTACATTATAATAATAATAAGCAAGACAGTCTCTCACCGTGGATTGTCCTGATTAGAGTCAGACTGTTGAAGTTAGAGATCATTCAGTTTACAACTTTGTTCGGTATTTGGTCATGTCTAGGTCAAATATGACGAATGAAAGCAACTCATTTAATGGGTAGATAAGGATGATTTTTGGTGTCTCTACTATAATCGGTTTACTGTAACCTTATGATTTCTATAATGGATCTTTCTTGATATGAATAAATATAGGTAATGATATATTTTGATCATACCTACTTTTTAAAAAGTAACCAGGGCTCTAATCTCTTTAATGTAAGTAAATTATACATTACTCCATTAAATCTTTTGTAAAGTTTATAATGGAAATTGATATAAATAAATAAATAAATAAATATTCTGGGACATTATTCCTCACACACGGCCATCTGACCCCAAACTAAGCAGAGCTTGTACTATGGAAGCCAGATAACTGATATACTACATATACTACTTTTCTTTTGTAAATACATACATATATAGATGATTACACCCAGACACAGGACAAACAGACATGTTCATGCACACAAATGTTTGTCCTGAGTGGGAATCGAACCCACGACCTGCGGCGTGATAGATAGGGTATCTTACCAACCACGCCAACCGGCCCGTCAATATGGGAACTCTATGTAGATATGAGGAAAAATATCTCTCTATTTTTTCTCCTCCAGTCTTTTACAAATAAATAGCAGCGGAGTAGCGAAACCCTTGAGCTTGGCTAAGCTTTTGAAGCAGTGCTTACGTAAGTTGACGCTGCGATTTTGCTACAGTCGCTTGGTCGTTCAGATAAATAATCGATATTTTATATCTCTACATCATTGGTATATTCCATATCGAGTTAATAATCTTCTATACCTTTGTTTCTTTCATATTGGCTATCTTAAAGACTTGTCATATTTTGTTTTTCCAGCATGCATTCTTTCAACCGCACACACAATAGTCAAGTCTATAAGCTCCGTCACGGCTTATTATATTTACATTATATCGAAAGGTTTATAGCGCACATTCAAAAACAGTTTGATTGAGGCAAACAACCCGATCAAATATTGTTCTTATAAATGTTTTGATCAATTTTCGAATCGCAACGGTCATGTTGTTGACCAGGATGACCAGTTTGTTCACACTGGCGGTTATTAAACGCATGCTAGAGCGGGAAGGAGCGCGACAGTGTGCGTCACCGGGCGGCGCGTCAGTGCCTCCCGCGCTGTACCCGGCATTTATCGTCGCGCGTTCTCTTGCTCCACGCGTTCCCAACTTGAATGAATACTTCTCCGCAAATGTGTTACGCGGGTGTGTCTTTGTGAATACTTTTTGTGACAGTTTTGGATGTTCTACCAGGTCCATAATGATGGGGCCACTTGTGTTGTTGTTAGTGATGTGTTCGGGCCTCGTTGTTGCCGACAGGAAAATGACTATCGCCGAGAAACTCAAAGAAGACGCGGACCTTTCCGAGGTAATTAAATTAAAACTTTTGAATGAGTGAATATAAGAAGTTATTTCTGCTGCTTCAAAGATAACCTCGTAGGCTTTTTTTTTCAAAAGTTTGTTTTTCTCAATGAGCAATAAATTACTTACCTGGTTATGAAGATTAAATGAAATAAAATCTTGTTACACGATTTAAGAGTTGAAATTCGAATGTTTCAAGACGTACCTACTAATGACAAATAAATGCCAGTATATTTATGACTTTCACTGTTTTTCTCATTGTCTCTTGTGTTTTTGTTTAATCGGCATGCCGGTAACGGAACTTTAAGTCTAATTGTTTGTTTCTCATTACATCGCCACGTTTATGTGAACTGATTTATAATACCTATGTAACACAAATCTCTGTTTGTAATGTAAGACTATGATTTAACTTATGCCTATGATAACTGCTGCGTGACTCTACCTCGTTACGCAAGTTTTATAGGTAATTGTTCTACTATTAATATTTGTATAGGTTTGTTTAATAGTTGGAAGAAAAGAGGTATAGTAACGATTGACATAAAGAATATTTTCTGTTCCATAATCATTGTTTTGGTTTTGCACAATAACTTAACAGCTGCATTTAATTATCGCGAATGAGATTTGTAATCGCTGACCATCTGTCGGTTTATGAGTTGTGACTCACATTGTTACAATATTACATAATTATATTTACACCTGTTCTAAGAGGCGATAATAATAGTCAGAAACAGGTCCATGGGATTTGCTTTTTGTTGTATATCTGGATGGATAGCCAAATTCATTACTCCGTTAAGTAAGTCTAGGTTAGATAAAGCTTAATTTGGTTGGATATCTGGTTCTTCTTTATAAAAACGTAGGAATGATCCTACATCTATGATTGTCATTATCAAGGTCAATAGGTTTGTCGATGCAGAGCTTCACGTCACATTAAGGTTTCACCGAACTCATTGTCTACATTGTTCTGGATTTTCGGGAACTGGATTACAATCTCTCTTATAATTGTGTTTAGTGCGCAAATTCAAAATTTAATATTGTACCTACTCAGCTCATGGGAGGAGCATTTGACATTATTAGGTAGATATATACTAGACACAATACAAGTAATAGAAACAGTATAATTGAATTCTTGAAATGCTTCTAAAATGTCCGACTATAATGATATAAATACGAAAATCGAAATTATTGAGGTCTTATAATTTCTTTATTCTTGAGTAAGTAGTCATTAGAGTTATCTATCTAAAAGCTTCATTGCATTCAAATCACTTTGGATGCTTCTTATTCCCTTGAGAATTAGTATTCCATCTGTTATTTGCAGTCTGACAGAAACAGAGCTGAATACCAACATTCAAAGACCGTCTTATGTATATGGAGCTGTTATAAATTAGTTAGATAAAACAAATTCAATGTAAGTAGGAATGATAATTATTTAGATACTTTTATATTTAACAATAAGATATTCACAGTAAGTAAATAAAATTTTTAGTGGAAAAAAAATGAAAAATGAAACGTTGAAATAGAGAAGAATTAAATCCAAGAAACTCTCTTTATTCACTCTTTTTCTTCACAGTTGTAAAGAAGAAGTACTTCTTAGTAATACTTCCAGGAAGTACCGCAGGAAGAAAGCCAGCCTTTTAGTCTTGATTACCATTTCCATTGAATTCCACCACATGTGGTGAGGATTACCGACATCGCAGTGACACTGGATAAAAAATGAAAGATAGAGATATTTAATAATGTGAATAGGTACAGTGCAGTCTTAGTTAGAAGTCCGAAATCCATGCTCTAATTAGGTAGATACACAACATAGAGGTTTTTAAATTTTGTGCAACTTTATATTCTATCTCGGAAGTTAACAGAATAATAAGAATAACAGTATACTGTTGTAGTTGACATTCGTATCTTCTAATTTTTGACTGAAGGGTCGGGATATTTATGGTATTTATTACATTATTCCTGACCCGACCGGTTAGAATAAGGTCAAATCCCGTAGGCGTCGTAAAAGGTGATTAAGGGAATGAGCAGCAGAGTACAACAAAGCAATACAAAACTACAATATCCAACCATGCCAAGTAAGGTATTTACAATGTGGGTTAATAATTACCTTAAAATATACTGCTTCATTGTCGTGGCGGTTTTTGTTGTCATTCGGAGTTGTCAGTAGAAGATTTAGCTCACCTAATTTATTATATTGCCGATTATTCTTGTGCAGAGATCCAAGTAAGATATCCTTTGTTTAGTACAAGAGTTACCTACCTTCTTTGCCTCAACATAAAGATACTCAGTGTCCTCTTTTTCTTTTATTAAATACACTGTTCTGAATATGCTCAAATAGGTCGTTTATATGCCACTACAGTGCCATATAAATGTATTAACAGTATATATCGATGCATGTTTTAATTTTATTCGCGGAATACTGATAGTACTTAATTAATTCTATATTTTAGTGACAATATTAATAAAAGATTTTATAATGTAATCTATTTTTTGTATGTTAAATATAATTTGGAATAAATACTAACTTTCTATTTTTCTAGAAAATATTTCAATTTGTGTAAATGTATGTTTATATTTTCGCGTTATGCCTTTGTATATTATGTGTTATATCTTACATTTTTCAATAGCACTTCATTACAGTATTTGATTATTTTAGACAAGCACACATTTCTAACTATTTATGTAATGAATTACATGAATATAATATTTGTATAAAATTTTCAATTTAGACATGAATTTAGTAACTAGAGAAAGACTAAATAGTGATGCAGGCCTTGGTAACATAATTGAACAGAACGTCTCAAACGGTTGCATCCGTTTGTCTTATGACGGTCCCATTGTGGTCCAACTTTATCAAAGGAACAGTTGGGGCTTTATTAATTGAGCTAACGTTAGCAATTAGGTGCTTGGATTTTTGGGAACGTTAAATCTGGTAAGATTTTTCCAATGTATTCTACAAGGGACGGGCTGTATATCAAGTATGCCGGTGTAATTATCTAGTTGATATTTATAGGAATTGCTCTTGTGTATTTTTTACTTGATGTAAGAAAGTGTTGGTTTTACTAATGAATTGCCTATGTAATGCTATCACGTGTAAAATTTTTGTGCTCATTTAGTCATTTCTTTTCAATCATATGAGATGATTAAATATTTAATATATACAACAAATATTTACAATATATAAAATACAAACTATGATATATAGAAAACATCCTCAAAGCCCTCGCTGCTGTCGATAGGCAAGGTTCCCAACAGGCTGGCAGCATTCCCTTTTTGGATGGCCAAGCTAATGCGTTGGCGGAAAAAGCTCCCAGCCCGTCGTTGAGATGATTGAGTTTAAATTAATCACGAATAGCAATATCAAGCAGGTGAATTCTTGTAATTTAGTACAAACGATGATAGAGCTAAAGTTAAGGCCAAGCTAAGGCGGAATAGTCGAAGGTTAGCAAGCTTAACTATATATATTTGTAGGTATATACTATTACTTACTTATGTGGCTTATACAGGATGATTTTGTTATCACTGGCAATACTTGCAGGGGTGGAAGTACTCATCAATGTGAACAACTTTTATTATAGGGCTAACTCTGTTATCGCGTAAAATAATATGGTTGCTTCATACATTTTGGTCGAGTAGGTATTGAACTTTTGTATGGAACAGCTGATAATTTTTTCATGATTTCACGGTTAGTCCTATAATAAAAATTGATCATTTTGATGAGTACTTCCACCCTTGCAAGTATTGCCAGTGATAACAAAATCACCCAGTATATTTAGAAATTTTCTTAACTTTTAAACTGAATTTTGTAGATGGATCAAAATTCAGTTTGTCTATGGATGGATAGATCTTCACAAAGGTTAAAACCTAGGTAGGTATAGAAAAATATACTAGGTAATTCTTATGACTAACGTTTTTGTTGAAAGTATCTTTTGGCCGTACAAATCAGCCAGGATTATGACCGTTAACTGCAACCTACATTCAAATAAATAGATCAACAAAAACATTACATAATGAGAAGCACTATTCGCTGGATGTAATAAATTCTTGGAGTACGCCACGCGACGCTCTCATCTTACGTGCTTCCTTTGAAAGATAATTATTGTGGACAACGGGTCCCTTCGTCAATCAACGGACAGTTAAATTTCATTTGAGCTTCCTTTGTAAAGGTTACCAGTTACGATGGATATTAAGTTACCAAAAGCAGAACTTAAGACCACGAGGGCTGACAAGATAATAATTTAGATTACACACTTATGTCAAAACTAATCCCATCATACCTAGCTTCTAAGGTAATCTAACACATTACAGAATTATGTGAAATGTATTACAGCTATTTGTCTAAAGCCATGGTTGGTAAAAATGTTTTTATGAAAATTGTTGCGTATGTCGTGAACGGAATTCGAAGCTTCAAGGGGAATCCTGTTACGTTAACGGCTGGAGCAAATCTAAAGTATTTTAATAACTCTTCTTGTCTGCCAAACTGGGAACAAGCACGCGGACACGCTTTATCCTAAAATTAAATTCCTAAGAATGGTTTCCAGTAACTTGTACGTTATGTGAAGAAATAATATGGCCAGTATAAAAATACTGAACTGCGAGTGTGACAGCGAACATTGTACCTATCACTAGAAATTCCTGTTGTCTATTATTTATAAGGATGGCATTGGTGTCTTTTCCTTGTTTCATCTGATGATTCATTGACACTTAGCCATTAATAGATAATTTTGCTTTTTATAGGCATTTCAAACTCGGGTAGGCGAGTAAGGTGCGGTCGCCATTATTGAAATCGGGGTGAACTGTAGGAAATTACAATGGTTTCGATGTAAAATGGCTCCAGTAGGGCGGCAAGTGATAAGTCTGATTAAAATGTTGCTGTTTGTCTCTCACTTGTTCCAAGTGTTATTTTATAGAAAATTTATTCTCTTTTCAATGTAAGTACCTACGTCACAGTTTTTTTTGTGGGAAAAAAGGCCACGGGATTGCTTTTGTATTGATATTTCATTAACGAGTAAAAATGAACATTGATTTTTGATGACAGTTTTATTACATTCGCATCAACTGTAATCTGAGTAGTTTTTAAATTTGAGACAGGTTTAACAAAACTCTACATTTTACGCAGTCAGAACCAATTATATGCTTGGAAAGTCTTTACTAATAATAACAACAAACAATAAATTATGGCTTCTATAGTATAGTAACATTGAACTGAAATAAATACGGTAGTAACCCGAAAATTTGTTTTTAGTATACTTTGTTCTCCTATGTAATTTATTTGAAAATTATACAGTCACGATATAGCAGTATCTCCAAATACATCCTGTTACTGCTTCCTGCGTTCCTGGAGGTGACGAAGTATCAATTGGTTGGAAATTCAATATAGGCTTGATAATGCGGGCGCGTCGTGACACCGCGGTGAGATGTTTTCGTATTCTGCCCCCGTCGTATCCCACCTGAGATGTATGCCTAATATATAAACGTCTTTTAACGTCTTTTCGCGACGTGACGGTTATACGAACAATAAAAACTGTTTTGATTCCAATTGACTGCACGGAAGAGTGGGATCGATGCCGAATTTAAATCGAAAAGATTTTCAAATGTCAGTCGGGTTTTTAAATACAGAATGAAAGAACAGTGTAAAATAATTGTTTCAGTCCTCTCATGAAAAATATGAAAATCTCTCTACCCGATTAATGAAAAAAAGTTGCATTGGAGTTTTAAAACTAATTACGTATGCAAGTCCATTCAGTCATGTAAGCTACAAGCATAATGCAGTATGAGAGATTTCTATATTTTGTACCCATATCAGCAATATCTATAATTATGTTGGACCTAGGTAATTACACGTATTAAATACTAAATTGGCCTCTGTCGCTGTTGCTGCTATTGTATTAAGTTTACTTTATATAACTTGTCATTCCTCGGTGCATTATGACCAGGTACTTGGGGACTGTTAGGACAGTTTATGTGTTTTCAATAACTTGGATACCCAATTCAATTCATTTTACTTAAACATGGGTGTTTGATGGATATATTGTGCAATAATGGTAGGGTTTGGATAAAGCTTGACAGTGATACGGGTGACATCCACTCATACGATACGAGGGCATCGTACTTATATTTTTATGACTTCAATTCAAGTCAACATATCTAGTTTATATGAATTTATATGAAAATAATACGTAGGTAAAGTATGTTTTTTTCAATTTAGCGTAGGTATCAAGTGTTTTATCTTTATGTTTTGAATACAACGATGACGAGTGGCCGAAGATAGTTTTAATCGAAAACAAAGTCTAGAAGGAGGATCTCAAATGCTGAAATAGACCGGTATGATGCTTGGGGACAAATTTGCCATACCATCGTGTTTAATTTAGGTATAGAATTGCATGATGCATTTTTTAGGCACTAAACCTTATAAAATAACCTAATAAAACATTATAGCGGCGTCCAACGTCACTATAGCTTCCACTGAGCCATCATCACTCCAAAATTTCATCTGAACACTTTCAGTGAAATTTATATCGAATATGTTAAAAGTTTAGGCTGGAGCAACATCCATTACACTTCAACATTGGCATAGGTACATAGATCACGAGAAAACAGGTTGTCACGTTGAAACTGAACTTAGTTGGAGCCCAGGTGCCCCTAATCGCGTAGTTACGAGAAACTTTGCAAATAGCAAATGTGTGTACAATAGGATCTACTACACTATATCGATGAGAGTTTTATTGGGTATCATCCCTTTATTTACTCTGACTTAGTAGATGATTATTAGTGTTACTTTAGATAGCTAATTAGGTAGTTAATATGTTCAAAATGTAGGAGATGCGAAATTTTCATGTTACGCCAAGAGTGTCACGTAAATGAGAAAAAAGTCGAATTATACCTACGTATGTGTTAAAGCTAAGCCTGCAATTGAGGTTGTAATTCTGTGTAACTCCTCGACTGCAAGTATTTCATACATACGACGTGATACAATAAAAAGAAAATAAGCAGCACAACAATAAGCTTAAATTACTTCGAGTGAGATTCCTGGAACTTTTCTTAGGTGTGCTTTCTGGGAAGGTAAATGTTATCTTCAAGGCAACCGTGCGAGTAAATGACAAACGAATGAATCCAATAATGTTCGGTTAGCTTCGGGAGGCACATAACATGTTCCTGTCACGTGTCCGATGCAGGCAGCTACTTGAGAGATAGGCTCTTTTATATTCAGAGGAGTAAGCGAACATAGGGAATTGCTCAGTATTATAGCAGAATTTGTGAATTTCGGAAACAATATACCTTTGCTCATATTCTGCAAATAGACCAATATCTGTTACCGATTTGTGATATGGATCTTATTATTCAGTGTTTATGACACAAAATGTATTATTTCTTGAGGTATTTATTTGATCAGTATACAATTATTTAAAGTGGCAATCTAAAGTTTGTGAAGCTCTAAAAAATTACAAGCAAGAAAAAATGATTGTGTCTAGTAAATAGGATCGGGTGAGATCAAAAAATTGTCGTGTCTTACGTGACTCAAGATACGTGACAAAATTGGAAATAACAAATTGATGTTATTGTAGTCCTTATCTAGTTTTAAATATTTTGATGCGATACGAAATCCAGCAAATAATTGGTGTGTATCATATTATAAAAGAGTTAAATATAAATAGATTTTAGTGTAGGTTTTAGAAAATCTTGAAGATCATGAAAGGTTACCTTATGAAGGTATGAAAAAAGCAAAAGTTCTCGTAGCTGATAACCAACTCGCTGGAAAAACCAGACATATGACTCCTCCACACAAAAGTTACATATCATCGTGAGAATTGTTAAAGATTGCAACCGATGGCGACAAAGCCATGACGACGATTAACCATAATGGAACGACCAGAGAGAGATGGCAGAAAACAAACTGCATATAAAATCAGTTGGTTATGGAATAGACTACTTGACTAGAAAGGTACAGTCGTTTCCATTGTCGTGTGCCGGCGGCGATGCAATGAACGTGACATGTCAGAATCACAGCTCATTCGCCATTGTCTGTAGGGCATCGTCAAGTTATCGTCTTACATCACCTTCCCCTTTTATATGGCTGCAATGCCTGTAAAAAGAGCTGAGCATGACTTTTTTTCAATAAAATCGCTGTTCTTATTCAAGCTGTTTTGTTTTGCATTCGAGAAAGTGATATTTTATTACTACTCTATCTATGTAGATATAGTCTTTGTACATATTGATGAGAGAGGGGTAGACTGCAGGGAGTTCGATGTAATGAATTTCGTTGTTCATTTAGTCTTGAACGTTTTATTGTATAGATAAGTAGTACAGTATACCTAATACGTATTGCTATTGATGGAATTCAGGTTTATTTGGTAACTTCAGTAGCTTCGACATTCATAAGTGCCCTCCTAGGGCCTAAAGTGAAACGGTTTTGACTTTGATTTCAAAAAATAAACAAGTACAATCTATATAAGTACTAAAGTTGAAAATTACTTCGAGCCTATTGTTATTTATTTTTATTCTCATAAATAACTAGGTATACATATAAACATAATCTATTAAATATTATTATTATCGTTGAGCCTATTTTATCATAAGTTTTGATTAGACATTAACATACAATTTGTTAATGAATAAAATGAAAATATAACATTAGTAAAAACATGATTGACATCATGTACATTTAACGAGTTTGATATTAATCTTAATACAATATCTAAAACGAAACAAACGGGCTACGTACCCTGCCATCTTGGTGATTTTAAAACGCATGCATGGGCCATTAAATCCGTCATCGTTGTCAATTTATTGCCGGGTCCTTTAACCCCCATCAATAAAAGTTGATGAGCCGTGATCTGTATGCCAAAACTTCCACAATGGAGCAATAAGTCGGAATTATAGCTATGAGAGTTCCTGGTGCATCCAGGAGGGTCCTCCCTCAGTGGACAGCTAACGCTTAGATTAATTTCATGTGATTTATCGCGTCCAAAAATTATTATTGCTTCAATTTATTGTCCAATAAATTTGTGAATGATGATTGTTATTAAATTGCTTCACAAAATACCAAACGTTTTATATGGCTATAAACAACCTGGTTTTTATTTTTCTTAAAACAGGGTTTAAAATATAGCTAGAAACAGCTACAATTTTTCCTGTCCATTCTACCTATTGATATTTCTTACATAATTTTGTTGCCCTATGTTGTTTAGATACAATATTCTTAAACATACTTATTACTCAGCTCATGTGTTAGGAATTTATTGAAATGACTAGCTTCGCTGTTTCACTGCACCCTATCATATAAATTATGTAGGTACAGAAGTTATCGGTTTACGGCATGCTATATTAGCAAGGTGTACTTAACACATTATCTTTCATATGAAAACCGGGATAAATTCCACTGAGAAGCACCTCATTATGCATTCTACCTTAGGCATAAAATTACTAAAGGCATTGCATATGTTTTGTTTTTACACAAAATAAACTACTAACTCTGTCCAATGTTTGCAACCTATTAAAACAATTACAGACTTAGCTCATGGCAGAATCTTAGTTGATCCGTCAACTTCAAAGTCAAGTAGTATAATTATATTCCTTGTCTTTGCTACAATTATGATAAGTGGGGGGGGGGGGGGGTGGAGTGGACTATTGCCGTCCCTCTTCTAGAAATAGTACTAAAATAATCGCAAATATGTGCACATTATTTAACACAAAATACAACTGCAAAGACCTGGTTGGCTATTCTGAACTTAAACTCGACGGTGAAAAACGCTGTGACTATTCTCGGTCTCACTCGTGAACTTCTGATTACCGAGTTGCACGAGTGAGACAGAGAATAGTCACTGCGTGATTTCACCGTCGAGTTTAAGTTCAGAATAGCCCAGCTGCTTCACAGTCGCAAACGGTGCAGACTTATATATATAACGGTGAAGGCCTATTCCTAACTTATTAATCGTTATTCCTATTATTCCCAACTATGGGGGCAGATACATTATGTTTAGATTTTTTAACACATATCCTAGTTCTTATATTATTATTCCAATGTCTTAGCAATCCATCAATGTATTAGTACTTTTAATAGCGTTAAGTAATATAAGTTATATTTCTTGTGAATGAATACAAGTAAGTATCTACTTAAATATATAACATATTTTGTTGTTTTTATGTAACCCTCTCCTCTGGGAAGACTCTTAGTTGTCTACAAGTCGTTTACAATAATTAATTACTTGGTTGATTTTGTAAAGGCGTCCCAATGCAGGTATATTTAGGTACAAATTTAGGCGGAGCTCACCACAGGCTTGCGGCTCCTTTTCTATTCAATGTCGTAAATAGCTCGGCCGATTAGCGTATTTGCAATTTAAATGAACTGCCTGCAACAAGAGGCACCCACGCTCCCAGCTCTTAACTTTCATTTAGGTCCTCTATTCAATAATGAATAAACTAAGCACGATTTCGAGACTTCAATATTTAAATACAGGTAGGTAAGTATCATTTGCATTTATAGGTAAAACATCTCCATAAGGTAAAACTCCAATTTCATAATATTATGTTTAGAAAATAAAATAATATTATGATTCCTTAAACCGACCAAAAATTTAAAAGTTGAACAAAATGGAAAATTAAACAGAGACAATGTTTGGTCATAACTGGCCATGTAAGAAGATAATTTTCAGATCTCTCCCACTGGGACTAAAAATAATAACAGAGCGTGTAACCAACAACAATAAATAGAGATACCAGGGGACATCGCTTTTCCATTACGTTCCAGAGGTTTTTCACAAACTCCCATTCCATCGAAAACACCGACAGCAACAACAGATATCATTCTTGCAATAAGTAAGTATATAAAATTTTACGAGGATCGTTTACACCCCTATAATAACTGCGACTTATTTACGTAATGTATGAAGAAATGGTGGCATTTTAAGTGTACAATGAACGAGACTGAAGTTGTTCTTTTGAAGTTCTAAACTTTGTCCCTTAGGAGAGTTAGTATGGTGTCAACTTAGGGAACATTGTTAGAAAGCTTACGATAGAAATTAATGAAGTTCCAAGTGAACTAACTTAGCACGATTCAAAGGGAGTGTGATGGAAAAGTAGTGTTACTTCGGAACAATATCCTCGCAAAAAATACTGAATTCTTTTGTTATAATGGAATATTAAAATATCATAGCACGTAACGTCTATTAAAATTTAAATAATCCATAAAATATGTCTATATTAAGGGAGGAGTAGTTATTCTAATTGGATTAAAAAACAGGTATTTATACTTAAAAACAACTACTTACATTGGTAAATTAACCAAATAGTATAAATTACCGAAGTCAAAAGTTTTCTAATAATAGTAGCCATTAGATAGGACTGTACCATCTAAAAATCGTATAAAGTATTAGAACTATTAGAAAATCATGTAAATGTAAAGCAATAAAAGAGCGCATATAAATCACCAGTAGGTAGGAGAATACTTATAAGGATTAGTCCCGCCAAATTACTATCATTGAATACCATTAAAAGTCAACCAACTTAACAAAGACTGAACAAAATTACATGTATTTTGTGTGTAATCCACCAACTTATTTGTCATAGTAAATGGTTTAATGTTACGCAACGTAATCTCTGATTTTTTTGCCGTGTGTTTAGGGCATAAAATATATGTTGTGTAACTTTGCCATTGTTGTTCGCATTAGTTCAGGAGACCACGTTACATCTGACAATGGATGCCCCATTGTAATGGATAATTTGAAAATGCGGGCATAATCAATGCTTTCTATAAAAATTCAATAGGTACGTTATATTTAACTTTTACAAATATAATCAAATTAATATGACGCGTCATTCTTGAGGGAGTTAGATTAAAAGTAGGTAAATTGAAGGAAGCCACTCAAGGGTTTGTTCCGGTTTGGAGCGAAACGGGGCACTGGCGGCGAGACCGACTATGGCTTCCGCCTGGTGTTGACCGCGACGATGATACCTACCTGCCACGTAGCATTATACATACCTGCGTGTGTAACATACGTACTTAGACATAAAAATAATTAAATTTAGTTCAAAAAAACACCAATTTAGTTGGTTTATAGATTTTAGACGCATCATGAGCAACAAGATACAGTTAATCTAAAAAAAATATCTATAGTACTATGCGATAAAGTTTTAATGTATATCATTTACTTCATAACTAAAACAACATTCACGCAGGTAGAAATATTATCCCTAAAGTACCATGCATATTTTTTTTACGTCACGTCTTATTCTCGTTGTAGGTAAACGGAGAGTAAGTGAGAGTACTTAAAATGAAAACATTTTCTGTATTTGTATAGAGGACAAAAAGAAATGCTTTTAAAATGTTTTCGTGAATAATGTTGGTGACATTACCTAAATGGAGGGGTATTTAGCCTCCGTAAATCTAAAATTATACCATGAAATGTTGGGTCCACAAAAAGTAGAACATTTCATTGAATCATAGTATGAAGAGAATCTGATGATTTTCGTAGGTAAATGTAGAAACTACACTGAACTTATGTTAATATAAATTGTACCCTTGTACCTAGGTAGTTTCGTTTTATGTAATTTAGCATACTCTTAGGTATACGTATTACAATATTTTGTACCTATTTGTGTTTGAAAAAAATATATAAAAAATGGAACCATGCTAAGTTTCTTACCGGTAAACGGTAAAACATCAGTAAATTCGACCTTTATAAGTCCTAGGGCTTAAACTGAATACATGGCTTTGACTTTGACATAAAAAATAAATAAAACGTGGTATACAGGTTCAGTCAGCCCCAAAAGTAGAAATCAAGTGATCTAGTACCCTTTCATAATAATAATATGTACCTACTACATTGACATTCTCTTGTAATTTTGTATGAAAGCTATGATTTGCGTAACGGTGGTAAAGTGATCATCGACTTTTGGGGCTGACCGTACTTTGATAAAATAAAACAAAATATTGTGTCATAAAATAAATATTGAAGGTTCAAAAATGAATAATCACAGTTTTCCCAATTCTGGTGTGAGAGAGTGATTTATTCGGGTTCAGTTGTAAATAGATGGACGTTCGACTATCAAACCATCAATAAAATGTTCGCTAACATGTTACTCGTGAACTTTGGATGAATCCGTAGGGGTACCACCTACAAAGTTTTTTGTAGAGATAAGTAGGAATTGACAATATATTTGAGCTCAATAAAGCAAAAATAGAGGAAAATTGTCATTTTTACATATAAAAAATTCCCGAGATGGTCCTATATTTTTATCCGTCTTCATGTAAGTTTATGTGATCTGACTCTGAGAGAAATGGTGGAATTCCACAATTATAAGGAAAACCTTAAATTGCTATTGAAATATTTATCCATGAGTGAGTTACAAATCCTAAGAGGTACGTTCACATAATATATTTAAAATTTATTTCAGACAAAAAGAAAAACTGGCTACTAAAATCGAGTTGTACAAAAAACATTAAATAATAAATAAATATGATGGTACAGGTGCATACGCCATTTGCATTTTTCACATCTTTATGAGTCAGTAAAATATAAATCTCACTTTTCGAAATCTGGAGAATGTTTTTATTATACTTCGCAATTAAATCATGATACTAAAATGATTTGCGTATCTATCTGTGTCTTATGACAGTAGTACCATAAACAACAAGTTTTAACATCAATAAATCGTTAACACTGGATACAAGTGCTTTATTATCCGAGCGTCCACTTACAAGAAGATAAATGGCTTAAAAGATTTATGAGAAAATTGTCCGGGAAATGGATTTTATTTTCTGGAATTGTACGTAGTGTCATTTTGTAGAAAAAAAACTTACCCAGATTCTTTCAAGCTTATCAAAGTCTTTAACAATACTTCTGTTGTCTTCAACTGGCTCATATTAAATGCAACCGAGCGCACCACTCGGTGCAGCCAGCCCGGCGGCAAATCAAAAGGTCTGACATTACGCAGGAAATTCTCAGCTGGTGGTCTGATATTCATACCGCCTTCGTTATTGGCTAATATAACTTGGTAGCGATGAGTTTTTTTTTATTTCAAAAGGATCAAACGTCTTTTATTGAATTTTATATTTATATCTACAGGGAAATTGTTGCTATGAAAATAAAAAAAATCTGCTCTGCTATTTCGTCTGCTTGTACCAGGAAAGGAAACTATTACGCAATTATATTCAGAAATTCCAGTAAGGTAGTATCCGATATAACAAAAAAAAGCAATAACGCATACTTTTTCTTTAACTTGATTTTCGATAATAGTTTTTGGGTAAAATTACATAATTAACCCAAATTTAAATACTTTAGGTACGTAGAAATGTCAACTTAAAGCCAGGCTTTTCTCTTGAGAACAGTTTTAGTTTCCGTCGGTGACCTCAACTTAATGCTTAATCTATTTTGTATAGAATTGTGTAAGCTCCTAATCACACCAATCTCCTTATGAACTTAGAAATGTTCTTTATAAAACATACAAAATGAAGAAATAATAATCACGTTTAATCTTACATTCCCAAACCTAGGACCATAAAAAATAAGTGCGGCTCTGGCACTTTTAAGTGTAAACTTTTGCGACGAACGTACTTTGAAGTTAAAACAAATAGTGATGGATGACCTAAGAATGACTTTGATAATATCACAAAGAAACTAAATGTAGGTAGCTCCCAGTCGAAAGCTGATCGTAAATTCAAATCCAATACACATGATTGTAAAAGGAGAACCGGAGAGCGTCGCGAAATTCTATAAAGTCACGGTATATCAATATTCCATTTTGTGTTATATGCTTCTAAAGAGCTTTTCTCTTTGTTCAAATTTATTTTTAGTAATGTTGGTTCAGAATTTGATACATTTAAAGGGAATTTGTAAAGCTAATGGAAAATTTATTGACTTGAAAGGTTCAATATGTATCTATGTACTTAACGTATTTAATTTCCGTTGTTCTTGTTTGTTTTCAATAGAAATCATGGTAATAAGCGATATCGAACGTTAATACATATTTCGTACCAATAATATGAGAACATGTTGTTTATTAATTAAATATTTCTCTATACTAAAACTATAAATACAATAATCACTTTGTTACATAAAATAGTCTAAATTAAAAAAGTCGCTATCAGAAGGCAGCGTACCCAGAATGCTGGCGGCATTGCCATCCAACGTGGCATTCTCAATAATATTAATTTGAAATCAATTTAACAACATCATATTTTTCTATGTCCAGCAGTGGACGTCTTACGGCTGAGATGGTGATGATATTTTTTTATCTACGAACAGTATCAAACACTATCAGAATATGCCAAACTCATATTCTAACCTACACTAGCTACAGTCGGTAGGTCCTACCTACTCATCTATAAACGAAATGTCTACTCAAATGCGGGCGCTTTTGTTCATGCATTCCTTCACCGTCTGGCGTTTAAGTACTTGACATCCAACCTTCTTTTGTCTATTTTCCATGCAAAATTTGAAGTCTCGAGGATACACTGTCCTTTTACACAGCGCACAGGCATGTTGATTATATGAAGAGAACTGCAAAACGGAAAATTATATTTTCTTCGTCGTTACGAATTATTTATTATATAGGTACCTTTAACATAGCAAATGTTGCTATCAACAATTATCTCAACAATTTAAATCCATATGAAAGAGTGACAATTTAGGTATACCACCTATTCCTCTTCAAAGTAGGTAGGTATAGTACTACTAAAAAACAAATATTTCACACAAGACAGATTTTACTGTCTCTTATGAAACAAAAGAGATAAAGGGCACATCAATAGCGCAGAAGTAGGTAACAATTCTTATGTTTCATTCAGTGCAGAAGCAAAGCCATTATCTATGAAACAAAGCTCGAAGATTGTTCGTACAAATTTAATCAGTACCTAATATCCTCGATGGGGCGCACGTCCGATTTTCACTGGGGGAATTAGCGGTGCAAACACATTGAGCCCCGACAGTGATTTCGTTATTTGCATTCGGTGCTTTATGTGGCATATGGTGCAATTTTGGCCGGCAGATACATAGTAACTTACCGTATTATACAGGTGATTTTTTATCACTGGCAATACTTGCAGGGGTAGAACTACTCATCAATGTCAACAACTTTTACTATGGGGCTAAATCTGATATCGCGTAAAATAAAACGATTGCTTCATACATTTTGGTCGAGTAGGTATTGAACTTTTGTATGGAACAGCTGATAGTTTTTTCATGATTTCACAGTTAGTCCCATAATAATAGTGGTTCATTTTGATGAGTACTTCCACCCCTGCAAGTTTTGCCAGTGACTAAAAAATCACCCAGTATATCTGAACAAATAAAAATATGCCCCATTTATTTCGCAGCCAAAGGATCGTTGCCTGTTTAAAGTGAGGTCACCAGTTACCCAGTTAGGATAAGGACACTAAAGTGCTGCCAATTTGTTCATATCATTATGCTCTTTCAATTGCTGTGCGTAAGTACTATCTTGTCATAACCTGATATTTAAAATTAAGCTTTTTCACAATCTGTCCATAATTAAGTCTAATTAACTTAATAACAATAGTTCTAAGTTTTTGGTAATAGTTTTTGATGAAAGTTGAGCATAAAGTTCTGAAGGATTAAGTAGAACAGATTCCCCTCAGCCTTACCACGAAATAATTTCTGGCTACGTGCCCGGCTTTGATTGTGCCTACGCAGTAATCCCACCTCTCGGGAGGTGAGGTCGGTTGATGTCCTCTGCGATGTAGGCGTGTGTGTGGTGTGTGGTTACAATACAAATTATATTTGAGGACATTATAATCCAGTATATTCAATTTTGTTTGTTCTGTATACCATATTTGAATTTTCCAAAGCCAAAAAATATATCATTTGTTGCACCTAGATATATAAAAAATAAAGTGTTTTCTTAATAAATTTATTTATAAACGTTTTTTTTTATCCCACTAAAATGTTGGCTTTATGCTCTAAGACTAAAATACATTATAAACTAGTTAAAGAAGAGAAACCTATCTCCGTGATGAATAATTTACTATCCCTTACAATAATAACGGAAACTTACCGTAATTGAAGGTAGGTAGGTATAGATATAGCCTACTGGAAAGCTAAAGAAAAATAATAAAATAACAACTTCTAAATTTCGAAATAATTGTATGCAAATAATACCAGTGAGTAACTTACAAACGATAAAGAACAAAGAAGTTAAAACACACAATAAAGATCCCATTTACATCGTAGTTAGGTAGGTATACCTACTTATCAACGAAACTTACCATCAATCTCCATATTGACAGTTTATTTTCTTTGAAATTAATCAATTTACTTCGGTTTAATATTTCAACGTAACTTTATCGAAGGCTTTCGCGGTACACAATGAGAAATTACCGTAGATAAAATCGTCTGTTATGGGTATACTATACATACGTCTTTAAAGATTTTAATAAAAACTTACCTAACCAGTTCAGATAGGAACAACATTATTTTATTTTTATTTTACAAATCTATTTACTACAAAAATACAACTTTGCCCAAAGAATTGGCATTGCCATTCAGCGGGCAATCGCAGTGCTGCCAGTTTGTTTTGCACACTTCCGCTCGGCAGTCATTTGGGGCACATTTTTTATTTAATTTAATTTAATAGTTCCCTTTTTAATTTTACTTTAGCATGTTTGTTTAATAAATTTTAAAAGACCTGAGAAGCAAAAAATATTTATAACAGATAAGTCTACAAAAATACTAAACATAACAATTATTTCAACTGCAAAAGATGCTTTGTAAAATCATTTGTCAACCTAACTAATAAACAACCCACTAACAATAGTTGGTAAATTTTAATAACAGTTAGACAAAGGGCTAAAACTAGAGGACAAGGTGGATGGGCATATTTTGCACTTCATAAGTTTTACGTTGCGGTTTTGCCCCTGAGTCCTGAATCAGACTCAGAAGCGATGAAATAGGAGAATCAATCGTTACGTACTTACTTAATTTAGGTATTTTCGTCAAAGTGCCTACATGACAAAATAATGTCTCAATACGCCGCCGTTGCCGTATTGTGTTTATTCCATAATATAAGATCTTAAAATCCAAACATGAAGCATGTTACTCCCGTATCGTAAATGAGCTACGGAGTGCAAATTGTGGGTTACATGAGTGCATTGACCTAATGTTGACACGGATTACAGCTTTACAGTGCCAGCATCTCCTGGTGGCGCCGAAAAGACTACAACTCCGCCGCGACACTTGGGCGCCGACGCGCGACGCGACGTTCAACAGAACGGGGAAACCAAGAGGATTGTCTATTTATTGGGGGCGACAAAAGGTCAAATGTCGTTCACTAATAGATACATATCTTCATTATCCCTATTCTAATTCATACTAAGAGCCAAAAAGTATTGTAGTAGTCATATACTTCTATCATGAAAGGTTATTATTTCATAGAATAGATACTGGGTTAGGTCAACAATCTGTATTAGTAATTAGTCAAGTTTCTGTAAATTGAACATAAATAATTTAAATAGATACTATGCATCAAGCGACGTTTCTTTCATGGATTTAATAAATAGGTAATTGATAAGAACGTTGCACAACCCCATCATCTTCTCGCACACTCATTGGTTTCACGACCTTTTGTAGCCTGTAGGTATCTACCTATCAGACGTTTTTCCGAGAAGCTCTAGGTACGCTTTTATATAAAATACGTGCTTTTTACAAATAGACATAAGGTTTCCCAGACCACTTAAGTTTGCGCTTATTCAAAGAGCTTAGTCGGTGACTTTGGTTTAGAAAACAGATTTGTTTACTCGGTGCATGTTTTGGATTTGCTTAAAGCTGTAGGTTGCGGAGATTTAGTTTAGTACGTACGTATGTGCCTACTATCCATATTATAAGCAAGCTATCAATCGTCGTTTATTGCCAATTCGAGAGCTATCTCAATCGTAAAATCGTCCAATTTATCGCTATAACTTTTCTGGATTCAAGCTCAAATCCTCTGTCTCATGAAAACGACCCAATTTATAATGAACAAGAGCAAATTCATCATAACCAAATCTTTACCAAAGGTATGTTAGATAGTTCTCATATAGTTCGTACCAACCTCTAGTATTTACGTGAAAATCCTTACATAAGTAAATTTATTACCTTTTCGAAAACTGTACGTAAACAACGTTTACTGTTATTTTATTCAGTATCTAAAAAAGTGGCCAAGTGTTAGTCGCAGTCCCGTACTAACAGTTCTGTAACACCGCACAATAATGATTTAATTTAATTTGAAATAATATCTTCTTATCCCTATTCTTCCATATCTATATCTATACAAATAGGTAAATGAAATTAAAGTGTCTGTTTGTAATGTCAAAATAAAAGCATTTTTTTCTAAATGCATATTAAATGCGTATTTACGGTATTTATAACAGAAGAACAATTTAATTTTTTTTTGTCTGTATTTTTGTGGGTTTTGACTACTTACTTAGTTGAATTATTTATTATTTGCCATTGAACAGTTCAACTGCCTATCTATTCGAGTTATAATAATATACAGCTTTGTTACAGACAGACAGATTGGGCATAGGTCTGAAATCTAATAATGGTTTACATTGGCACCCTTTATGTACGGAACCCTAGAAAAAGCTAGAATCAATAAAATCAGAGATAGGTCACTTTTTTGTTTAGACACACACAACACATAGGTAACCCGTTTTTGCACAATTTATCGGTACTTTCTAACACGTAATAAAATAAAATTGTAGCCTGGCATACGACGTGGCGTGGGTTATTTGAATGATTCCGAGAGTTTTCCTTCCCGAAACGGCCGCTCCTATTTTATGGGCTGATTCAGCGTAACTTGAACGTTGGCACGTACTTCTAATAGCCCTATCGATATCTTTATATCCATTGATCCTTACGTATTTCTTAACTTGTAACCAATGGGTGGGTAACCGCAAAGAACGATAGGTAATTTTGACCAATCGAGATGCCCCACAAAGTTTATTAAGAAACACCTACTTATTTTTCTCTGCTCATACTTATAAAAAATACAACGAATTTACTTTAATCAAAAAATATTCTACAGTATTATACTAAAGAGTGATTCCAGTCTATCAAAAATGGATCCTAGTTAAATAAAATTTCCAGTATGATCCAATACTTACTTTACTATTACTGTCAGATACCACATTATTTATTGGGATTGGGAGAATATACGGACATGAAAATACCTATATGTTTGAACAAAAAACGTTTTGATTGAAAAAAAATATGAAATCAGAAATACTCCTTTATCACACAAGTGTGACTATTCAATATGGTTTTTTTCACATGTAGGATTACTTTTAGGAATCAGGCTTGAATTACAGGTAAATACAGGTAAAACTACAGGTAAATTAACGGCATTAATCATTCAACTGGATATTATATACGATAATATGTGTATATGATGTTATATACTTACATTAAATTATATACTTAGCTAATAATAATTTTGGATAGGTATATTGTAATTAAATTTATTATAATTCGATCATGATATGATGATACTTATATTATATCTACTTTGGATAACATAAAAAAAATATTAGAAACTAAGTAAGTAAACACATTTTATTCTCTATCTATATTAAAAACACAGCTTTCTAACACTCTAAATAGCTCACCTTTATTTCCATGCGGTGTTATTTCTCAATAGTGCCAATATCCCAAGCTCCTTGAAATGTAAGTGCACTCCACTGTGATTTGTTTTACGGCTCTTACGGCAGGTGAGACACAAGAGCTTGCCCTACCTTTTTATTTTATTTTATGTTACATGTAAGCTTTACTGGGATATTGAATATTTGCTCCAAAAAGCTCTCAATTATGAAGTATGTTTGTAGTTATGGTCTATGCAAAGTTAGTTCTTACTAGAACTGCACGATGACTGTGAGCGGACTACGTAGTCGTTTTGATCATATCAAAGTCAAAGTCAGTTTTAAGGCAATGATAGCTCAAAAGTAACGTCGGATGCTACGGCGAAGATAGTGGGTTCAAATCCTACAATGAGCTTTCGGTGATGGAAAGCATCATGAGGAAACCATACCACGGTGGAAGGGTGCTTTGCAGTTCTTGCATGACTGGTTAAACTCAGTAAGGTTACATTTTGATACATTTTTATGACCTGATAATTTTTACTATTTTATTTTTCAAACGTTTTATAATTGCATGTAAATTGCAATTTTGCAGTCTGATTGAAAGTTCTAGAATATATACTATACAGTATAAATAGATACGTTTCGTAAATAATAAAAAATATTTATTTACTCAGTGATAAAAATAAGTAAAATATTTCAATTAAGCAATTATTAACAATTTAAAGAAGTTGGCGATAAAAATTAGAAAGCAAATAGTAACATTGTTCGTGAGTAACGCGGTATTTCCAAATGAATTATATTTTTAATTAAAACGCTGCAAACAAATGTCGCAAAGCAGTGAGGTAGGCTCTGATTCTGCTACAGTTTATGTGCCGACAAAGGAGCTTAACAAAGTGGAAAAATTCCTCCACTTTCTCTCTCATTAATTAACTAGGTTTCAACATTTCATTTATCCATTTTTATTGCAGGTGTGTGGTAGGTACTTTTACAAACTTACGTGATTCACAGTTTCGTTCAACTCTACTTCTCTCTTTGCCTTATATTTCATACAAAAGAGTAAAAACAATGTTTCATTGACCCGAATATTAATCTAGTGTTATAATAGGTATTCATACATTATTTTTATTTTCCAGTATTAAAACTCCCTGCATGAGTCCATCTCGTACTTACACGGTTTATTTTCCATATGTTAGTCAAAGCCTAAATGTGTTCGATAACAGACGATTATACCTTTTCTTAGTATAACAATGTTAAATTGGAAAAAATACAGTCAATTTTTGCTGTTAAAATAAAATTCATAACTCGAAAAATAAATTCTAAATAAACATCGTCTTATTTATATTGATATCAAAAGTATCTTTGTACCTACTCCTACTCCTATACATACACGTGTCTTCATCTACAATAATAGAATCAGATTATCATTTAAAACGTTCGATGATCTTCTTAAGAAAATTCTTAAATTGAATACGTCTTTCGCACGGTATCTTCAATACAAATGTACATAAATATTTAATCGTATAAGTAAATGATGGCATATACTCTTCTAAAATTATTAGTATAATTTCGCTATTTCAGTTAGGTTTTCCTGAATTACTTTTCACTGTTCGCATTTATTATTTATATTTATAAAGAAGCTTGTTTATAATAAAACCGATAATTCTATTTGCAATAATATAAGTTATGCAAATTAATAATCTCTTAGGGAATGAGCTAACAAGGCAGAAAATCACTTACCATTTTCTCGTTTTAATTGAGCATGGAATTTGAAACAATCCATGTTTCAAAAGTTTCAAACAATTGTAATAAAAGGTTTTTGCTCCTTACCTAAGAAACGAGCGAATTTATTAAACAATTGTTCAGATTGCAAAGGTAAAGGAACTTTCAATTACAATACAAAAAAAAATATTAATTCCTCATTGTAGGCAAACAAGCATACGGCCCGCCTGATGGTAAGCGGTTACCGTAGCCTATGAACGCTTGCAACACCAGTGGTATCACTCGCGCGTTGCCGACCCTTCCTCCCTCCCCGATGAGCTCTGGCGACCTTACTCACGCGCAGGAACACAACTATAAGTTTTTTGGCTGCGGTATTCTGTAAGGTGGGTACTTCCCCAGTCGAGCTGCTCTTTGAGCGAAATATCGCTATGCTCTATTTCTCAAAACATTTATGACAATAATAAATATTTCCGCTAAATCACATTTTTAAACCAAAACAATAATTTGACACGGGTTCAATGATTGGTATAATTTTTTATGAATGGTTTCTTTTAAATAATAGTTCGAGTTACAATTGCTCCTATTTACTTTAATTTTCTCAAAAAGTTGAATTTGAGATTGACTAAAGAACTTTTATTTTTATTTAAATATTACTTAGGATAATGATTCAAATGTCGATGAACCAATCTTTATTTTGATTTAAAATTCGGCTTGATTTTTTATTTACTTAGTTACAGTTATCGCGATATAATATTTTTGTGAGAGTGGATAGTGTTAGTTTATTTTTTTGACCTCTGCTTCATATTCTATGTTCACGAACGCAAATGCGTAAAATAGGTACATTTTTACAGCAGTATGTATATTATGCTGTAAAAGTTAAACTACATCGATTTTTCAGAGAGATTAAAGTTTTACATAAGGATATTTTCTAAGAATCCCAACCAATCTTACGCAATAAGCAATACTTGGAGACGACATTTTTGCGAGTTATTCCATTAATGTAGCACAGAGGGCTTCCAGAGAATTTGTTCTACAACTTTCCATTTTCGCCGTCACTCATTCTGTCTTAAAGATTTGTGAGAACGAATTTGTCAAAATCAATTACGATTCCTCGTCGTCAATTACTAAATATTTGATTTCATTACAGTACTGTTTTAAATCAATTTTGATGAGAAGACTATTTTTAGGTATCTAAAAGAAGGTTAGTAATAAGTGCCTGCAACTATACAGAAATAGGAAATATTACAAGGAAATAAATAAAAGGTATACTTACAGAGAGTATCAACCGAAAGAGCGGATACTTGAAATTTTGCACATAGATACCTCATACATTATAGGTATCCACTAAGGATTTTTGAAAATTCCATCCCTAAGGGGGTAAAATAGTGGTTCAGTGGTGAAACCGTGGGGCGGAAGGCTAGTTGATAATAAACTTAAACTTCTGCAAATTGTACAGCCTCTGAGGTCTTTCAGAGTGAGGACGTAGCGATCTATCTTCTTAACCTACTCAATATCTAGTCGTGGAACAAAATGTACGTGTACGTGTTTTGATAACAAAATGTAAATATGAAAAGCGAGCACAAAAATGGTGCAAATAATCATGAAACTAGTCGTGACTCACGTAAGCAGTGAATGTACTACCATGAACCGGATTTTAAGTTTTTTCAGGCCCCAGCTGAATATACTCTTCCAGTAGTAGCTCTCAATAGGAGCTCTTTGTTAAATTTTCATAAATTACCACGGAAATAATTACTCTTTAGCATTTATTTTCAGTACCCGCAGTAAAACAAAATTATTCATGGACAGCAAAGCTTTGGCAAAGATTAAAGCGAAATATTTTATCGTTAGCTTACCGTAGCCTCCGTTTTATTTCTTTATTAGGTTCCTTAAACTCACAGCTCAGTGTTATCTCGGTAAATTTAGTTTATAGGAACGTTAATAATAAAATAAGTAATAATTTAATGAAACAGGAAATTTTATATTTGTATCATATAAACTTTATTTATTTTTATTCATACATATTCATATAATAATAAAGGGAAGTTTTAGTATTTCACGTGATTTTGATTATAAAATTCGAAATCTGTTGGTGTGTATATACTTCATCCATAAATATTAAAATATAATAGGTAGGTAATAATTTTAATTACTGGTTTCTTTGAAGTAGAATATATACTTGCTTAAATTTACTAGCTTCCACCACAGAATCACCCCGTGACTATTTTCGGCTATCCAAAATAATCTGTTTTCCTGGGATAAATAAATTATTCAACTATCTGGGATATTCTTGACGGTCATAGCATGTCTCTACAAGCACGTTTGTGTGAAAGTTTGTAACTCATATTACCCGTCATGGCCGAACGGTTTCGACGAAATTGGCCACATAGAAATACAAACAGTCGCATCTGTGAATATGTCTGTATGTTATTTGTCCTGGGTGTAACTACTTATTTATATAAGTATGTATTTTTAGTAATATATTGTAGTTATCCGGTTTATATAAATTGTTATATGTAGACATGTTCTGGCAGACAACCGTTTGTATTTATATTTGCCCAGTTTTGTCAAAACCTTTCAGCCATTACTGAGTAATAATAATAAACATCCACACAATCTTACGACTTTATCATATTAATAGGATACATGTAATCCGTTTCTTAAATAAGTATCGAGATGAAAAGGAATTTGCATATCTTTTTATTACTGATGAGGCATTCAAGGGTTTACTTAGAAATTCTTGAACCGATATCGATCATGTCTTACATGATACATGCTATGTCAAATTTATCATCATCGCTTTGATATTATATAATAACCCGTGGTGGTTTTGAAATTATATTATTACTCATGGATTTTTTACATCATATTATAAAATGTTATATGGGTAGGAATATGAAGAAAAGTGTATTACTTACTAGTAGTTGTTTAACTTGAACTAGATTTCCGCCACGTGGTTTCATCCGCGATCCCCTATAATTATCCTCATAGTGGTGTAATTTCGGAAATTCCTTTTCTAGTAGGTACGTTACAAAATGAACAAACTCTAAAAATTTTGTGTTTCTAAGACTATAGGTTTAGGCACTACGTTGATTTTTACCTGTCAGTCAGCCAGTCAGGACTTCTTATTTTATATCTATAGGTAAGTATATATAGAAGAAGACTTTTTTTGCGAGTTAGTGTTTATAAATATTTTAATGAGAATTCTCGCTACAAAGCTAATCCCCACTTATTTGGACGGACACTCATTCGTAATAATTTGCCTTTCAGATTACTGGCTTTCACAGAAATTTATTGTAATATTGTTAGTATTCTGTAGATTGCAAAGGCTTTGTACTAACGGTGGTTGAATTTACTTCATTAATTGAATTAACACTTGCTTGAGAAAGTAATCATTAAGTTAGTAAATATAAGCAAAATGCTTCAGCTTAAATGATAGTGAGTTTCCTATGCTTTATTCTAAGAATTTAGTGAGTTACATTGTTAATGAGCTTATGTTGCCATTTTCGTTTTTAGCGTTTGGGCTGACTACACTTCGCTACCACCAAAAGTTACAAAAAAAGTGTTTGTATGAACACGTTACATAAAACATTTTATTAAAATTATTATTCGTGGAAAAAGATAGTAAGTAAATAAACGACAACACAATATTGTCAAAAACTATTAACGCTGACAAAAACCATCCTCCGTTCGTTAAAATCAATTCTATTCTCCCATAAGCGACCCCTTCGCTTGAAAAATGTCATACATGTCTCCTGCTGAGTAAACACAATGAATTAAATCAGATTAACACTTAGGTTTACATCGGGAGCTTTGTAAACGCATTCTAATCAAGATTAGGGTGTCACTGTGTAATTCTTTACATTTAAATTTCCTCTTTTAACAAAGGGTACGGGTATTAGGGTGCCACCATGCCGCGAGCGAGCTTTCTGATTTTATCGACAACAGAATGGGCTTAGGGCTAAACCTGACATCAACAACGGACGGTTCAGTATTATTCTTACGTATGTTATGTAACTACGGGATTAATACATAAATCTCCTTTTCTTTGGTAAATAATGAGATAACATCTCACTCATATTTATTTATTGTTATTAAATATTATCTGTAACAATAAGGAACGAGGTTTTCAAGATCCTGCTTAACCTTGGTATGGGCAAGCTATTTTCCTACATTTTAAGGGGATGATAGCTCAATGGTAGTGACGTCGAGGACCATTGAATAGCGTAGGTCATGACTTCAATTCCTATAATGAGCTGGAGTTTGCGATGAAGGAAAACATCGTGTGGAAGAAAATCATAGCACAGTCCTAAGGTACTTTGTAGTAGGTCCCTACTCTCCTGTCTGGCATTCACCCGCAAGCTGAAGATCTATCGCCAATAGCCCACTGCTATGTTCTTTCGGCCTCGTCTCTTACCTTAGCAAGATCTAGTCAAACATGAGCGTAATACATAATAAATATCCTGCAAGTGCGAGTCTCAGGCTTAGTCTAGACCCAGTAGTTTTGTAATTAAGGGCTCATCATGAGAAATACAAATATATATATTGTATTTCTCATGTTTGATATGTCACACAATTGAATGTACCTATTTATTTTGTATTCTAATTTGCTACCTAACATCAAAATTCGTTTATTTACGCTATACGTCTCGTATATTGGATCATTTAATTTTATATATGTGCTAAATTGCAACCCTTTTCGTCCAGTAGATTCGTAAAAAATAAGCTGTGACCCACGGACAGACAAGCTTAGGGTTTTTTTCAACCGGTGTATGGAACCCTAAAAATATAGTTTCTAGAACTACAAGGCAGTATTTTCTTTTTAATAATTTATATATATATACAAATATCAATAAAAAATACTTAATTTATGTAGTTGTTGTGATTTTCGTTAAACTATGTTTTGAAGAAGAAATTTGGCGGAAAATATTCTAGAATATAGTAAATACTGCTTCTGAATCGTTTGAGGATGAAATTACATAGGTACTCAATCTGTATAAAGTAATTTATTTTGATACTTAATATGTAGTCGTCTATACTTCTATAGTATTTTCCAACTGTGTACTCAATATGACAGTTATAGAGCTACTCTACACGTCAGTAGCATTTCTAGTTACTTCCTTTAACAACTCACCGCAAGTAAAAGCTCGTGTTAAAGCGTACATAAACGTGCTGCTCCCTGTTTATTTTCCGGTCACTTGCCGGTCTGACTCACCCATGTCTGCTAATGTGAGTGGCGATGAACGCCTATCACATCTTTGCTCATGGTTTTTAAATTAAAAACTGGTTTATTCTAAAAAATTTCAATTTTCATATAGGTACCTAACACATAATTATGTACTTAAATAAAATATTTTTTTAATGATTAGGAAACACAAATAACTTTGAGTTTTAAGTAGGGACTTTATCTGAAACTAGCTGTTCCTCGCGGTTTCACCCGCGTTCCCGGTATAAAAATTAGCCTATAACCAGTAAAAGTAGCCTAAGTAAGCTAAGCCGTAGTCTAACAGTCTAGCAGTAGCCTAAGTAGCCGTCAAAATGGGTATTAGCCGTTTGGGAGATTAGCCGGAACAAACAGTCAGACAGACAAAATAATCATTACGCATTTAGTAAAAAGCTGTTACTTTGACATTAGATACAAACAGACACTTCAATTTTATTTATTTTTATACTAGCTTTTCCCGGGATAAAATAGCCTATGTTACTCGGTCATATAGCTTTATAACGGTGAAAGAGTTTTAAACAAACAAACAAATCTTTCATCTTAATAATATTAGTTTACATATATTTTGTATTGATTTTTCGTTATATAAGTAGGTAACTACCGTATGTACTTTCATAATAACATGTATTAAGTAAATAGCTATTTTATCCGCTATGTTTACATGTACCTATACCATGTAAACTTAGTGGATAAGTAGGTATAAGTCTCTAAGTATTAACCATTATTTTCAGATTGAATAGTGTTGAATAATGTATGAAATTTTTTTTATAAATAAAATAAGATGAGTAAAACTAAAATAATATAAAATACAAATTTAAATTTTCTAAAATGAGAATTTAAACCGTCAGCACAACTAAGTACAAAGAATAAACTGAAGTGTAAAAATCTTTTACGTCATTTTGAGTTTGTCAGTTGAACAGGCAGGCAATATTAAAATTGCTTCTCAAATCACTAACAACCCGGAGTGCTATTTTCAGATAAAATTTTCAATTTTAAGGTCTTTTTAACATTTTACAATTTAAAAATGGTATTCTTGTTCTGGAGAAGAGATGTGTTGTGTTCACGAAGAAGTTTTATCTTGATAGGTACGTCAATTCATTAGATTGGTATAAGATAATATCAACCACATTAAAAGTAATAGTTTTTTTTCTATTAAGTAAATAATAGATATCTAATTGCCATCAGCCTATATATCAAAGCATTCTGTTAGGTTAGGTAAACCCGCCGGCTAATTAGGTCATTATTGGATTTGTCTTTGTCATTGATCGCTGTTTAATCGAGACCCGTGCACAAACATATCTGTTCCATAAGCGCTTGCATTATCTCTCAGATTACTTACAGAATAAACTAGAGGAATTTAATAAAAGTACCGGTCACGGGACTTATACAAAAGTTGCCTACAGCGGTACCTTATTAGAGACTATTGTTCCAACTGGTGTATCATTGTGGTTTTCCTTTTGTGGTCACATTCTGCGGAACCATTATGCGCTCCCTAATTAGAAGGGCGCCATCTTTCAGTTATGTACTGGCAACAAGGAGTACCTTGCTCATGCAATGGTAAATATGGCACTATTGTAAAGGAACATTGCCTTAGTCTCAGTGCTGAAGGGTGGATTTACAATTGGAGTGATTTAAGTTTTAGATTCAAACTATCAAGTGGCTACTGATTAAGTGTCAACTGATTGAAGGATACTATAACTATACGATTCTACTGAATATAGTACATACTATATATTATAGATAAGTACTGTAGCATAAGAAGAAATTACACCCAATTGTGTATGTGTTCTAAAAATGTATTATTTTGTTTACTCGAACTCTCTCTGGTTTGTCAGTGTTTTTGAAATTCAATCAATCAGATTGCTGTTTCTATTAATTTGGTGTAACTACCTATAAAATGTCGGGATTTAGGTTAGATAAACTAAAACATTTTAAGATCAAACACAGGCTCATTGTATTTAATTGGATTTCTTTTCTTTTTTCAAATGAAAATGTAAAGGATAAGCTGATTTCTTTTCTATTCCAAGTGTCACTACTATATATTTCGTGTACCTACTACGCAACTCAATAGATAGATAATATTTCCACGCACATTTGTACCGCAAAATATAAAATCTTTTGAAAATCTCCCGCTCATCTCCAGAAGCATTAAAGATGAGTGTCGTATTAAAGGCGTCGTGTCAACATTAAAAGACGTCGAGGTCTCTAAAGCAATTACACGAAAAACGTCTACCGGGGCTTGTGCAGACAAAGCTTGAAGGGTGATAAGAACCTGAGCATATATCACATTTTTAAATAGAATGATAGCTAAAACTTATTTCTCTGTCATGAATATAATAAATAGGTTTCAATTATGTTCTGAATTCCTCATACTTTGGATTTAGTCTATTAAATTTATAAATTATTCATTTATTGAATTTTATTTTCATTTAGTTCATTCAAAGCTCATAATTCATGAAAAGATTCATCAATCAACTCGAATGGTTTCACTTTATTAAATCTGTCGTAAATAATATTCAATATCCGAGCTCGCTCGAAATACCTACTTACAGTTTCCTCGAGTTCATAATGTTCGCTTTACAAACTTCCAGTCTATTTAAATCCAATCTTGAAAAGCCCATTTTGTAGTAAAGACCGTAACTATGCGGTCATTAAACGAGCCGCAAATAGGGCATTGGTTCACCCCATACGTTGTCAAAATCTCGTCGACGCCGCGTCTTGCCGCGCCGTGCCGCCCTGCCGGCGCCATGAGGGAGGCACAGACCTTACCCTTATTTCACAAGCCAATGTTCTCTCGTAACCTATTTTCTGATGCCAAAGGGACATTACAAAACCTTGTATAATAAAATTATGACGTAGTTAATACAACAATACAAACAGAAGTCGCCATTGACAACATAGTTCAGTCAAATGTAACAATAAGTATTTGTGAGCCTTTAGAAATACATACTAAGCGATAATAGCTCAGTGGTAGTGACGTCGGACGCCGCGGCGATGGTCATGGGTTCGAATTTAAGCCTACAGTGAGCTTTCGGTTTCGCCTGCTGGCTACCACCCTCATGTTAAAAATTTGTCGCCAAACACCTATTCCGGCAGCTGAACTTGAGAGCCAGTTCCTTTTAGGCTTTGTGTGCTTACCACATTCGGCCACATCATCTATACAAAGGAAAAAATATATACTAAACTAACTACCTATATAAGCTGGTCTTTTTGACATGATCTTTACTGTCTCGCTATACTTGTGCTTTTTTTTGGCATATGTACGGATATGTTGATGCTGTCAAAACGACCGTCATAGCGGGTGCTAACGGCCACTGGTCTAACGATTGGCCTCAGAAAAGCTGTAGTTGGGAAATTCAGTGGAGCTAATTTGCCGGTGACGATCTGTTCAACATAAATGTAGCCGTTGCATTGTTAAGCATCTATGTAGACCGTGAAATTTTGTGCATATTATATTTATGGCTTTTTTCCATAAATTATAAGATATTAAAGCATATTTTAACATCTGCGAACAAAGTAACTACTGAGAATAAAACTAAATTACTTCAACAACTCTATCCAACCAATTTGTAACATATTTTACGTTGCACTAACTTTGGCACTTCTGCTGTTGCTTATTTCTGTTATCAAAAACACTTGGCGAAACCATAGAGCTTTCCCTGATTTCCAACCAAAAGTTGAAAAGGAATTGCTGTGGTATGAGTGCGATTGCCAGATGTAAAAAAATATATACAGTATAACTAGTACGCGCTTGTCTCAGAGAGGGGAAACCTCAGTAGATTTTTCAAACAATATTTGTACAAGGACGACTTTATTCAGGGGATATAAATACCTTATTTTCCCTTTGAAGACGAATAGTACTTTGGTACTTTGTTTTTCCATACCTGATCAAATT
The DNA here is from genome assembly GCA_951216915.1 of Tetheella fluctuosa. Taxonomy (NCBI): domain Eukaryota; kingdom Metazoa; phylum Arthropoda; class Insecta; order Lepidoptera; family Drepanidae; genus Tetheella; species Tetheella fluctuosa. Next base: position 6,477,143 of record OX578222.1, on the reverse strand, counting down.
GTTATATTATTATAATAATTGACAAGTTAATTTAATTGAACGTCACATCGTATCACATATACTATATTTAATTCACATTATATATCCCTCTCTTACTACCTACATGAAATAGGCTTTATGTCAAGTATGTTTTGGAGAACATTTTATTTAGTCTGAATGTGATTCGAACTCAGCAGAGCGCCCACTCTGTGTCACGGTCTACAAAATTACATTTATTTGTATGGATACTTTTTAAGAAAACCCTCTCAAATTTAGACTCAAAAAGCTATAAGTTATAGTACCTTCATTAATGAAAATAGAACTTTCAGGTACACAAATTCAGTTTAATTTACAAGGTTTATTAGGTACACAAACGTGAGGTTGTTTTTAACAAAACCTTTTCGCTTCACAATATTTGCTAATGTCGCTTATATTTTCACGGTGGTAGGATACTTTGTAGTACCCGCCTGGTTAACTAACACCCTCATGTTGAAAAACAACTAGCGGTGTGTTCCGGCAGCTGCAATTGAGAGCCAGTTCCTTATAGGCATTTTGTATTCACTACCTTCGGCCACATCATCACTTTTCATAGTGAGATGATGAAAAGTGATGATATTATAAACATAAGCCTATATAAAGTAAAAAAAAATGTGACAGAAAATCAAATATTAAATTACTTCATCTCAATTTAATAAGTGATCACTATCTACTACGAGTGTGCGGGCATTGACAAGTTCTCAACAATTTGCAAGTTCTAAGATGTTTTTTCTATCCTTTTTTAATATCTTGACTATGACATAAAATTGATTAGGTACAGTGTAACTGTGAAAACTCCGAAGGAGATAATAATTTTTCACTGGCGGAGAGCTTTTTGCGCCAAAATATTAGCTAGGCCATCCTAAGACAAAACGCTGTCAGTCTGTTTCAATCTTATAGCAGATAGGCAGCATTGGTAACCTCAAAAAAATCTATAGAAATATTGCATTTTCCATTTATTGTAAATAAAATATCATAATTTAAAATATCTTTTCAATAGCTACTTTGTATTTGATAAATTAAAAAAACTACAGAAATATGAAAAGTTCCATTATTGTAATCAGCATCCACGTTACCGCAATCTAAAGTAAATTACGTTGGATATACATTTTGATAACAATCCATGCATAATAAATCTAGTTGTATTCATTGTGGATATAATCATTTGCACAACGCCCGGTATGTGATCATTATTAATGAGGATTGTAATTGAGAGGGTATGGGCTCCACGAATTTTAAATTACAAACCCATGGGTATTACAGTATTAGAGAGTGGACTCTGCTAATGAGTAATGTATGCATCATAGCACCTGCAGCCCGAGAACGACATTATTTTGTTTGCTTATCATAATAGTCTGATGGAAATAGCGTGCCTGTTGGCACATTATCGCGGAGTTTAATATCAACTAAGTACTATTTTCTATTAAAAACTTATCAAATAATATTTTCTTGTGTTACCTGTTAAGTAGAAAATCATGGGAATTATGTAAGCTAGCGTATAAATTGAATTATCCCGCCCTAAGGGAAGCCAAGGAAGGAATGTGTATAGAAATTGTTTATGTAATAATCAACATATACATCTATTTCATGCTATTTTCAAACAGTGTTTGGCGTATGTTAACATAAATTGTATTAAATTTTGATATTTACAACAAAGTGTGGGTGTACAGAATACATATTTTATACCAGAGTAGAAACACAGGACACAATATATAATAATAATTATTATATTTGTTTCTTCCATTTACATAGGTATTACAGCACCTAGAGCACGCCAATATTATTTTCAATTATTAATGAGGTTATATTAAAACGTGCTGAGCCATTTTGTATTATGAGATACCCCCTGAAAAGATTTAGGTATCCATTTTTCAAGATGTTTAGAAAGCTCGAACTTGAAAAGATCAGCAAATGAGTGTTTTCCTTATCAATAGAATTGTATAAATATAGAAAGTATGGTGGAAATAGTATTTATACTTCTTTAATTTTCAGATTGTATGTGTATATTATTAATATTTTTTTTCTATATTATAATCTTCATCTTAATAACAAGTATTGTACCTTTATATATTTAAGAGATACAATTTTTAACTTGTTCAGGTTATTATTTTTTATTTATTTTTCTTGTTGATTTTTTTTCATCTTTTGTGTTTATGGGTATTATATTTCTTTAAAAATTGTTAAATTAATGGAAAAAAAAGCCAACATTGTCAGATTGTCCAAAAAAAAAACAAAATATATAAAAAATGTAACCTTGCTGAGTTTCTTGCCGGTTCTTCTCAGTTGAAGGCGACTTCCGAATCGGTGGTAACTTCAGTAGTTTCGACGTTCATAAGTGCCCTCTTAGGGCCTAAACTGAATAAATGGCTTTGACTTTGACTTATATTATTATGGTTGTAATTAAATATCTATTGTTCTATCTATATATACCTATGTATATAAATATTATTATTTTACATTACTATTAATCGATTATAGGATTTATAGGTAATAGTAAATGTCTAAAGAGGTACTATGCTTGCATAAAAATATTTTTTTATGAAATAAAAAAATAACAAATAATAACAGATTAAACATAACTTAACAGATATTTCATAAGATATCTAAAACATTACAAATCCCGACTATCTGCTGTATCTGCCCCCACATTATCCAGACCCGCATGCCGCTTAGATCCGGACGTTTTCATTTACTTTATGTCACTACTAAAACTTATTTGGGGTCGTTTATACTATATCAAGTTTCACTAATGTATATTAAAATGGCTCCGGTTATCTAGTTACGGTTTTTGCTAAATCATTCATTCAAATAATAAAGTACTTACCTAAAATACTTATTTTCCTAAGTATACCTATCTACATAACATACATGTATATATACCTATGGATTGCGGGGGCTTAATCGAGGCAAAAGGTTTTCATTAAGTGCTTTAGTGGTTTCTATAAAACATACAAGAGGTAAGATTTGTTAATTCATTAACGTATCTTGTACCTACCTATCTTCATAATACTTTTATGAAAGACAAAGTTTATTAACCGTTTATGCAAGCGAATTTTGTGGAGTACAGGCCCCTGTAACGACAAATTGACTGTCAATTTGTCGAATTTTTAAAAAGGTTTCTCAACCACATCGAAAAAGGTATAACAATATTACCTGCAGACTAACGACTTAAATACCTATTTATACAGGGTGACTTTTTAGTCAATGGCTATACTTGCAGGGGTGGAAGTACTCATCAATATAAACAACTCTTATTATGCGACCAACTCTGAGATTGTCTAAAATAAAATGGTTACTTCTTACATTTTGGTCGAGTAGGTATTGAACTTATGTATGGAACAGCTGATATTTTATCGTGATTTCACACATAGTCTAATAATAAAATTTGTTCATATTGATGAGTACTTCTACCCTGCAAGTATAGCCAGTGATTAAAAAGTCACCTAGTATATGTAGATATACATACATACAATTATATGAGTATAATATACATTAGTATATGACATGTTGTAAACATTTCTTCCTTTGTTGGCAATACCATACCATAACGAAAAGGTCAAGTTTTAAAAGGATTCTTGTAAGGTATCAATTATAGGGTTGTTTCGGAAATTGTCGTTATAATAGAGAGTCGATCTATAACTACGCATGTTAGTCTTCCATAGTTTCAAATTGTCATCGTGCTTTATTTCGTTGATGTTTTCTGATTTTTTTCAAATAAGCTGAAAAACTGTATAACGCAAATATCAATTATTGTCACATGCACGTAATTTGCCCTGACATTAAGTACTTTATTGTTGTTGGTTATTGTCGTATTATAAATATTAGCATGGGAGCCTTTGTTTTCGCTGAAGTATTGTACATTTTTAATGTGTTAATACCTTTATTGGAAGCCAGAAAATATTAATACATACTTATAATAAACACGTCATTTACCTCGTTAATAAAATTATATTAGGTATCTAATAATTTGACAACTTATTAACATGCGGGTATCTGACACATAACACCAATTGTGAAGATCTCTAGGCGCTTGTATCCGAAATAGTTTCGTCGTTAAATGTCTTCCTCGTGTTATGAACTTTTTAGGGTTCCGTACCCAAAGGGTAAAAACGGGACCCTATTACTAAGACTTCGCTGTCTGTCCGTCCGTCTGTCTGTCACCAGACTGTATCTAAAGAACCGCGATAGCTAGACAGTTGAAATTTTCACTAATTATGTATTTCTGTTGCCGCTATAACAACAATTACTAAAAACAAAATAAAATAAATATTTAAGGGGTGCTCCCATAAAACAAACGCAATTTGTTTGCCCTTTTTTGCTCGATATCAATAATGGCAACAGGTAGGCACTTGAAATATTCACAAAATACTCAGTTGTATTTTTACTTTAATAATAAATAATAAAATTAAAATAAAATAAATATTCTGGGACATTATTCCTCACACACGGCCACCTGACCCCAAACTAAGCAGAGCTTGTGCTATGGAAGCCAGATAACTGATATACTACATATACTACTTTTCTTTTGTAAATACATACATATATAGATAATTACACCCAGACACAGGACAAACAGACATGTTCATGCACACAAATATTTGTCCTGAGTGGGAATCGAACCCACGACCTGCGGCGTGATAGAAAGTGTATCTTACCAACTACGCCAACCGGCCCGTCTAATACAAGAAACGCCATTTTTTGCCTATTTTTGCTCGATATCAATAAATGGTAACAAGTAAACGTTTGAAATATTCACAAAATATTTAGTTTAACGGTTACATTATGAAATTTGTGTACCTACTGTTGTTTACATAGTCAATGGTACGGAACCCTTCGTACGCGAGTCCGACTCGCACTTGGCCGGTTTTTTTATTATTCTTTCTCTATTATTTGTGTTTTCATTCCATTATGAAACTTATAACAAGGCGGATTTCATTACCTTTTGTAAAGTTAAACTCGGAAAAGAATGAAAGCTCACAAAACATAAAAAATGCATGTTCGCAGTCGTGATTCGAGTTCCAGGTGAGTGCACTCTGCAGCAGCCACTGCAAAATACATATAAAAATTTATTACACCCTTGAACACTTGGCCTGGAACAAGGATACCTATTCATTATGAAAATAGGCCGGCCAAATCTCTTTGACTGTGAAACATTTAAATGAATTCATTCGTTACTGAAATTTATACGTCCTGCCTGTATCATCATTAATCGACGCTCGTTTAAAAATAAATTGGTAACAAAATATGGAATGGAATGAAAAACGACTCATTATTATTTAACTCAATATTTGTATACAATGATAATATTTGGCTAATTTTGTTATTGTAAAATGATACTTCATAGAGTCGATCACTATCCTTGTAGGAACAATAGCTCCCTAGTCTCGCCTTCACACACAGGTAGATTGAAAGGCCACGGGGCCCTACACACATACCTAGCAGGTAAACATTGTAGGGTCTCAGGGGAACCCATTGTTGTATCCCTGCGTAGTAGGTCGTGATTTCTATTAGCGTACCCGGAGTTTTCATTGTTCCATCTATTATATTCTGCGTATAGAGATTTCACATTGTATCAATAGATGTGATCTGAACTATAAATAAACAAACATAAATTTGAAAATGGTTATTATTATCATCAATAATATAGTGTAGGTATGTATTTATTTCCTTATGTAATAAATATACCTACTTCTTGTTTGTTCGCAGTTCCTGGGGCTACTGCAACGCAATGTGGTGGCGAACACATCCCTACATTACAGACAGATGACGTTGTTCGCGCCCACCAACCAGGCATTTCAGACTTTCATTGGCGAAAAGGACGACAACCTTGTTCTTTACCATATATGTAAGTATATAATTTACAACTTACTAAAAAGTCTTTGATGTTATGTCATCAGCAGAATCACAGATAAAATGCCAAAAAATCAGTATCTTTGAACTACAAAATAATAAATATTTCCATTTAAAATCTAAGGCTAACTCTTAACACTTAAACAAGTTTGAATCGCGCAAACTTCAGGTTTCATGCGACACATAGCAACTTGAGTCTTAAATGGGAGACCAACTTTACAGTTTGCCCGAGACGACTCGACCCTGGAGCTGACAACGTCTGCCTGCCCTAACGCCTGAACTTTAGCTATTATTCATTTAATAGATTAATGCATCTCATTATTCTTAACGTATAATGTTAATATTGTAACAATATTCTTACAGCAAACCTAGCGACTACATTAACGAATTTAGACTACGCTATATCTTCGGAGCTGGATGGAAATCCTCCACTATGGGTGACGCGACGGCGCGATACAATGCATGACGACATTTACGTCAATAATGCTAAAGTTTACATCACTAGGTCATACCAAGCTCCAAATAGGAATAATAAACGACAAGTAAGTACCAAAAATCGTGGTTTGACGGTACGTTTAATCGACATTCAATTTGAATAGTCTCGGACTAGATGCCCCCTCTGGAGACAGATAATTTTCCGCATGAACTTTTTCAATCGCTTCGCATTTGAATGAACATCAAGTCCATGTTATCTATTAGATACCAATATATTGAAGGATTACAATAATAGTTGAGTTTAGTACAACGAGTTATTTTTACATTATGTAAACGATAAGAGAACATTTGGAACGTCTTTATAGCTTCGGTACGCTACCACATATCTTCCTACAGTGATAACCACAAATATTTACATACTCGCATACTTTTGTAAATTTTACGAATTTATAGGAAGGGTAAGCTTGAGCACCCTCTGTAACATAACGTCTCATATATCTATCTTATCTGTGCCAAAAAAACAGAAAGCTATTCATTCGGTGACAATGTCCTCGTAGTTAAGGGTCAGGATACAAAAAGGCACATAAATCTTTGGACACGTTGCTTTATTACATTCGGCCTTTTTATTATTTTTTAGGTTCTGCACGTGATAGACCAAGTTCTTCAGCCACTCCAGCCGCATGGGCCTGGCTCCATTAGTTCCCCTGTTTATAATCCCAATGCATATCAGTTTTTGGAACATTCTGACGTTTTCAATATTGGTCAACATAGATTGAGGTAAGAAATCATAAATATTAAAAAATACTATAATGTAAAAGTAAGTTTGAATTGAAAGATAATGATTACTTTTGACTTCCTGTAATTGAAGTACCTAGTAGGTTACGTTGAAGATTTTCCCAATAAAAACAACATGAACTAACAGCTCGGTATTATGAGGAAACTTTAAGCACTAATTATTTTTTCGCGTGTTTCAATTACCTACATCGAAACTCGAGGTAAACTAAGTTAACCTCGCATTGAACTTTTTGCACTTTACTGAATAATAGTGCAATATTATTTGTGCATTGCCGTAAAGTAATACTTTTGTGGGAATACCGTAAACCGGAATGAATTTAATTGGAATTCCAGTAGGTTTGTTAATTGTTTGTGTTGAAATTAAGATATGTATAAATAAGCAAAGACATAATAGTTTGGTACCTACTATTTTTTCTTCTGTCTGTGACTCGATTTTTTTTGTTTAAAACTATTGTTATCAATAAAAAATGGGAATGCCACAACGAAGCGTTTAGCTAGTAATAATATGTAATACTTATAGGTACATATAATATTTATTCATATATAATCTTTATATCCGATAAGAAGGGATTTTCCGAAATTTTACCCCTAAGGGGGTGCAAAACGGGGGCAAAGTTTGTATGGGACAACGTGATTCCTTGGTCCAATCTACTTAAAATTTTGCATAAACATTTTTTAAAAGAATTAATTGAAGATACGTTTCATATTTTATTGAAACTCATCGCCTAACAGGGTTAAAAAAGGGGTAGAAAGTTATTTTGGGGGAGATTTGCATCGAAGTTGATATCAATTTTAAATTACATTTTATTTTGACACATGTTTGAAAGTCATTCCCTCAATAAATATTTTTCCGGTCAGATTTATTTGAAACTTGATATTAATATTTGTCAAAATAATGTCGGTGTTTTTCGAAATTCTTACCCTAATGGGGTGCAAAAGTTTTATGGAACGACAATTTTTGGAATGGAGTAAGGAGGTACAGTTTGTCGGGATATTTGGGCTCCTGGCTAGAACTAAGGAAAATGTTTTGTAGAATTAATCGGGGGAAATATATTTTTCATCATTCCGAGGTCGTGAATTTCTTCTTTTGTTTGCGGGAAGAAAGATGCATATTTAAGACTGCTCACAATTAGTGACAATTTAAAATTTAGTCTTTTTTTGTTTTAATTTTCTTCCCGTTACCTATTTGAAATAACTCATTACCATGGTAACCGTGCAGTTGTTATTTCAAACCCATAACATTTATAATACAGTATCATTTACTGTTTTAATTACTTATTTTATGTACATATTGTTATTTCCTGTTCAATGTTCAATGTTTTTTTTTTGCGTTCGATAATAAATACTATTTTTCTTACTAAAAAAATTCAATACTGAATTATCTCGAATATTAATAATAATATCTATTAAGTATAAAATAATTAAATCTATTAATTTGTTTTTTTTTCGTCCGTTATTTATTTTATTTGAAATGGAGTGTGTTTGATTGATGTAGGAAGAGTCAATTTATAAAATCTGCGCGAGCGAAGCCGCGGGCGAAAAGCTAGTGTATTTATAAAATTATCATAGCCGCTATGATTATTTATTTTAAAGGCACTATTATGATTAAATTTCCAAATTGGTAAATATTACGAAAAACAAATTGTTCGAATGTTATAATCGCATTATATTTATCAGATTTTATTGTTATATCATATTATACTTACAGATCTTTCCGACAAAAAGTAAATCAACTCCACAAAAGCAAGGTACTTAATGCCGATGGTAGACATACATTTTTCATCCCTGTAGATGAGGGATTCAAGGTAATTTAAATAACTTATGGATTTATTTATTTTTTTCAATTTTAACAGTAGGATAGTAGTTACCTCGTGTATATATATTTTTTTAGCCTACAACAAGGTCCGATTTGATTGACGAAAAAGTGATTGACGGCCACGTAATACCGCACCATGTTCTATTCACACATGCTACCCCTGATACCCAAGAATTTGAAACCTTGGCCTTTGGTGACAACGTCAAGGTTATAATTTCTTTTAGCACTTCTATGAATGGAAGAGAAGAACTTAGTAAGTAAATTCTCATTTATTTTGCAGTTGTTCTTGATCTATTTTAACTTTCTTTTTTTAGGTAGGGAATAACTACTTACGGCTATTGGAGCTCCATTGATTAAAGTAGTTACAGACATTAAATGTCTAGGAAACTTTCTTGAAATGTGTTTTTTTTTCACTCTATTTTTTAGTCTAGCCGTGTTCCGATCTTGATTGTCTTTAAACTATACTAAACTAGTAGCTATCTGTGGATATTTTATTTCGATAAGCTATTAAATACGTTACATCTTTTACCTTATAAGCATACTTTTTTAAAATGGTAGTTAAGTTTATTTTTGTTTGCAGCTTATGTAAAGTCCAACACAGTTGCTGGAGATGCGAAGCACAGTCGCGGTGTGGTGCTGGCCGATATAGTCAGAGCAAACATTCCAGTAAAGAATGGTGTCGTGCATCTTATACAGAGACCTCTGATGGTTGTCGACACGTCTATCATCGATTTCTTGAAGGTATGTTTTAATACCTACTAAGGAAACATTTATCAAAAAAATTATTTACCTTAATTACGAAACTATTTCAATCTCTTAACCTACCTACTAAACATATTATTTTATAATGAACACTTTAAATTGACGAGTTATTCGTACATACAATGTCAAATTATTACAAATATTTCAAGCCTTTCATTGACTTTTCGCTCCATTTTAATGGGAACCAGGCAATGAAGGTAAAATGAAGCGCCAAACTTTATATATTTAAATTTATTATTCATCTTATGTAGTGTGACATTTTACATAATTTATAGTAGGTATATTTCTGTTTATTTTCTTAACAATTTGATTGATAAACAATTGAAGCACGTTTTCAACTTTCTCGTTTGCAAACAATCGTATTTTGGAATCTATTTATTATTACGAGAAATAAAGTAATAATAAATGGATGAATACTTACATAATCTTGATATTATGAAGTTGTCGATATTGTAGTTTGTGTGAATGTTTTTATTTATACCTATAATTTAGGCACATTAGAAATATCACAAGACTACGTCGTCTACCCTGTAGTTATATGCAATTACATGACATTTGCAAACTATAATACATATAATTAAAATATTATACTTTCTTTCATATAAAAAGCTTTGTTTTTCACATAGGTTTAAATAAAAAAAACATTAAATATATTCTTATTACTAGAAATAATCGAACTATTTTCTCGTTGGATTTATATCATAACCACACATACCTTACCATTATTGTGTATTTACTATGTCATGTATTCGTCAATTGTTTTTATACTTCGTATTACATTCTAATATAAGAGATATTTGTTACTATCTTACATGTTTGTGCTTCCCGCCCCGATGTTGGATCCTGCATGAACTGACAACTTTAGGGGATTGTAAGTACCGCCTAAACTGCATGCCTCGAATAGTTTGAGTGATGTTCCCCTTTCCATATTTCTCTGTAAACATTCTTCTAATATTTTCTAAACATATTTTTTATCTTTGATATCAAACTTTCTTTCTTATAGTTAAACAGCTTGAAGGTAAAGTATAAACACTGTTATTTTATATATACAAAGTTATGTAACTTTTGAATTGTGTAACAAAAAGCAACAATTTGAAGAAGATGAATAGGCTAACTCTTATTTTTTCTTGCCAGGAGAAAGAAGATGGTCCTTTATACAAGTTCTACGAGGTGATCATGGATTTGGGTTCAAACAACCAGTTCTTCAATGAGCTCACTATAGCTAAAGACATCACATTGTTTGCGCCCTCCAACGATGCCTGGACTGAACTTAGCGTCCAAAATATCATGAGGTACGAGTTTCTTATACTTTCCAAACACATAGGTATCTTACCTTATTAATCAGGCATTAATATAAAGATAGTAATTATGGTAAAGAAGGTAAACTAACATAAATAATCACATCATTATTAATCTAAATATGTTTCCTGTCTAGGAACCATCAAAAGCTAAGGGAAATTTTGAACCTGCACCTTGTACGTGAAAGGCTACCAATGGACGCCATAATCCACAACAATATGAACCAGGTAAACAAAGCTTTACTCTATCGTTTATTTTGTACATACAATGAAGCCATGACGGGGTGTATGTGTGTCGCAACCACGAATATTGGAATATAATATCCAATTAAATTGTATGTCATATACAGGATTTAATACTTTGGTTTCGTTTGCTGCTTATTGGAACAGCTTCCTGGAATTGTACGTTAACTCATTTAACACACATTTCGTCGTGTTTTAGGGACGTCTTGTTATATTTATGTGTATTATTTCCCGTTTATCTACTTTATGTTTGCGTATAGTAAGATGTTTATTATTGATTGCATGACCATGAAATGGTGTATTGTTACAGATCCATTATTATAGTTGTTATTTTAACTTACTTGGTAGTTGTTACCTACGTGCATTAATCCGATTATGTTCAATGTTTGAAGTATGCTATCGTGACGTTCGTTGTTAGTTCCGATAATGTTATAGCATGTTTACATGTAATGAAAAGTACTGAAGAACAATTAGTAATATACGAACGTTTTTTAGATATATCAAGCACCAACGGCCTCCCCTCGGAAATACCTTTACTTCAATGTTTTGACTCACGGCCAAAACCAAACCTTGACCGTCGAGGGTGGGGGCGTTAATGCGACAGTCACTCTACCCAACATCGCAGCAACTAATGGTTTCGTTCACATTATCGATAGAGTGCTTGGTGTACCTTACACCACTGTTTTTGAGAAGTTAAAAACTGATCCAATGCTCAAGTAAGTATTTGACTAGGTTAACATTATACTTTCCAACAAGGTTAACTTTTTTCGGGATAATAAATAAATTAATATCTAATAATAAATAAATAACGAATTATTCAAGATTTATTTTCGCAAGATAAATTTTATGATATTTTTCCAGTATTTCATACAATCTTGGAAAACGTCAGATGTTCAACCACCAATTAAACGACATGGAGCACCGGTACACGTATTTTGTTCCTCGCGATCACGCCTGGCTCAAATTCCAAATCAGACATCCGTCGGCATTTAAAGCACTTTTCAAGGAAGATTTTGGATACTTTGTAAGTAAAAATTTTCATAATCGCAAGTGTAAATTAAAAAGGTACACTCGCAAAATTTGTGTTTTTTTTTTTTCAGACTAAACAAATATTAGAGCGGCACATTATCAAAGCTGGGAGAGCTTTCACTGTGTCTGATTTAAAATTGCTTGCCAATGAAACACATCCATTTGTTCTGCCCACTTCGCGCGATCCGCTTCGGCTACGTGTTAAGGAATCTGATAAAAGTAAGCTTTTAAAGGACCATTATCTTTATCCATTGGGATTGAATTTTGAATGTGATTTATACTAGATTTGTTTAACAGATTATTACGTTGAATGGAACGGGCATTGGATCCATGTGTTCAGGCCCGACGTGGAATGCACCAACGGCATCATCCACGTGATCGACGAGCCGTTCGTGCTCGAGGGCGACATTCGTGCCACCGGCAGCGCGGAGAGAGCTTGCGTCGCTTACAGTCTCTTCTTGCTTTTCCTCTCCTTCTGTTTTATGAGAATTCTGGAGAACTAAACGTCCAGAAATTGTACTATGAGTCAATTATATAAGTAATTTTATTGTGTTTAGTTTGCTTTTGTAGCCAAATATTTGTAATATTTATTTTTTGAGTTAAAACTAAATTCAATCGATTAGTTGTTTTGAACATCATGAGATTTTGTCATACGTTACTTATAATCGGTTCAATTGCAAATGTTGGCTATTGTTAAGGTAATTGCTATAATTTAGGTACCTATTTAAGTTACCAGTTTTTGCTTGTAAAAGTTAGATAGGTTAATCGATACAACAATGTAACATTATTACTGTGCGATTATTTTTCAATTTACGACGTTCTTTAATGAAATTTAAGAGTCAGTAATATCGAACCCCGAATTTCCCAAAGTTAAGTATTCACTGCCAGAGAAGCTTATTAAAAAAGTTAAAGTTAAACGAAATACCATCGCAAATCCAAACTGTCACAGTGTAGTAGGTAAGTAAAGGTAATATGAAACTCTTTTTATAGTAGAGTTGCCGTAGCATTGAGAGGATCTATGTAAGTTTACCTTAAACTCAGAACAGAACACTCACATTACGAAAGTAGTAAGTAAGTAGAATATTATCACGTGAAATAATCATATTAGTTATGTGTTGAAATATTTGAAATCAAAGTCGACTGAGAGTATTATGGACATAACAAACAACATTGAGCTCTATTGACATAATTAATATCACTCATAATTTTATTAGAAGATCTAGATGTCGTTTTATGTCATATTCGTTAAACAAAATTACGGATTACGCGATCCTACGGCAACATAGGTTGATTACCAATAATTTAATGCATTCCATTTCTAAAACGTTGATCCGTTGTGCCTTGTTTTTAAAATTGAGCCTACTACCAATTTCGTACCTAAAGTCTACCTATCCAAAAATAATTTATTTCATCGTTAAAAAAAAAAGAATTAATGTCTTAGACATCATGATAATCCCTATACATTCCATGTTATAAATTAAAATCTATATTTATGTTCAATAAATTATTTATTAATGTTGCCTATTATCTCGGAAGTAAATTATTTTCTCCTTATGATATGACTTCATTGTGACTGAAAAACTATTTATTGGTGGATAAATATTACCTTGGATAAAATATATAGAAGTATTTAATGTTTCATTCTTAAAAATGAGGGTGTAGGTATTTTAAATAAAGGAATATATTCAAAGAGTAGAGTAGCGACGATTGAATGAAATGATTATCCCAATTTATACTCGTACTAATATTAACAATATTCATATTTAAATAAATTTTCAAGTATGAAATTCATATTTAAATAGTTAAATACATACATTATCGTACCTATGTATTATTATGGAACCCGAGGGGCTACTTATACAAATGACTTTTCTACTGCTACACTACTCTTGGTGGCTTAATTTAGTCAAATATAAAAGGAATTTTCGAAGCGAAGTAAATGATATAGGGCGTCCTCGAATTGAAAGCAATCAATTTTAAAATGTATATAGGGATGAATGGGCTTTTAATTAAAATGGTGCATTTGTGATTCTCTTATGTTTATTAAACAGTTGTAAATAATTTGAGTAAGTTATCATAGTTCATTATATTTAATTAAAATAATTGTATAATTTAGTAGCTATTACTTGAATGCGACTGAAAATTTATCACATCTACAAAAATAACGCTAATGAAAAGGTATCAAAACTAAATTATAACCTACAGAAATGCTGCTTCTGTGCTTTTTGAGCTATAAATGTGGGATGAAACTTTTCTAATATTTACAAAGTTGTTTATGTACTTACACACGATGAATTTATAAATACTGATTTTATAATGAAAATTATTATGAATATTTACAAGCGTAGAGCAGCATTTCCTTCCATAGATAATTATATTAAACTTTGTGTATACACTCATACTTCGATAACATTTTGTCGCTTTATAGATTTATACAAATATTTACTGTAATGTAAAGACAAACATTATCTAAGTAAGTCTTTATCGAGCCAAAGCTATCGCTACTTCAGCCGGTAATGTGTAAGGTTTTACTATTAGGTACCTATAATAGAATTTGGGATTTAAACGTAGTTGATAAAATGTAAGATTTAGCATTTTCATTGATATTGATCTACCTACATATATAAAATACATTTTTGAAATGATATCTAGTAGTACGTGGGACAGAATGTCCCAGGACAATATAATTTTGACCAAATATTGTACCAAATATTTGGTTAAGTATGAGGTTTGAATTTCCATAAATTTGTGGATATTTGATGTATTCAAAATACTTATGTCAAATAAAATAAAATTATGTCGATGTATATTATATTGAAAAAGGAATTTATGTATAAAATATAGGTATTGAACTTCACTTTTTTTTTCATTCATGGTATCTATCTACCTACCTACAAAATCTTCCTAATCTCCCACCCAGCCCAGTATTTTTGTTCACACCGCGAACTGAACGTGCGTTCATGTAGCAGGAGGAACTTCTGAGAATAAACCGTCAATACTTGTATCTGTCGCTTACGCACAAATACATTTAATTCAATTAGCTGCCAATTACGGTTAAAAAGATAGGTACAGCCCAGCCCTGTGACAGACAGACAGACCGACGGACAGTGTAGGCTTAGTTGGTAGGCTAAAAAGTATCACACATATAACACCGAACAAAATAATTAAGAATAGATAATGATAATATGGATGATGGGTATGGAAAGTAAACAATTATCGAAACCTTTTTAATTGAGTTTCCAATAGTATGATTCCTATATAATAATAATAATTTAATATATGTATATAATATAGTGTATTGGACATTACATTACATGACATTACATGGACATTAGTCCATCGCTAGAACTTATTTTCAGTCTCTATTACGTACTAGATCTGCCTACCGCAATTTCACCCTGTCACTTTCCAAACTATAGGCTATATATGCGTGCCAAATTTAATCGCGATCGGGTCAGCAGGTTATAGACAGACTTTCGCAAATATAATATTAGTATCGATATTTAAATTGTTGCTTTTCGATACGAAATAATATAACCCTGCGCTGAAAATTATAATACTCCGACTTCAACGTGAACTCTGTGCAAACAAAAATATCCACATAGAATTTAAAAAAATAAAATCCCTCTGTGTAAAACTTTCTCACGAGCACTCTGTTTTAACCGAATAATTGAACGCAACGCAACAAAGGTCGTAGTCAGTCTCTTAATCCCATAAGGTTGAAGTGACGACGGAACGAGCCCTTCCATGTTAATCCCCTTGATGGATGGCGAGGAACCGCGCGATTCTACGTGCCCATTAACCAGGACACACTAATCGCAAAACAGTATTTGAAAAGTGTATGCAGGAACTGCTTATTCTGACGGTTAATTATAAGAGTCATAGACTGTGTATGCAGAACCTGATAATGTTTTTTTTTTAAATTGAAGAAGTATAATGTTACACCAACTCCAAAAGATTAGGAAATACCTAGGGTAGGGAGAAATTAGTGATGACGATCTTTATTCTTTCTATGTTTATTTTTGAAAATGTCCACTTTATAGATCGATTTTATTGGGTTTTGACGTCGATAAAGAAAAATAATAGAATATCCATAAGATTATCAGAAGTATCGGTCGCTGGTGCTAAACCAGTAATATAAACTTCCTTTGGATTATAACAAGGCTATCAAGAACGGGGTATCGAAAATATATTAGATATTCAGAGCATTATTTTGAATTGTAAACTACTGAAATTAGGCCTTGAAGTTTATACTTCTGACGATTCCCGTCCTTGTATAAACAGCTACAAATACTATATTATTTTGTTATGTGTATAAATAGACAGAATATTTTATAAAAATGTTTTGTCGTGAAATGGTAAGCAGGCACTAATTCAGTTATTCATACAAAGGCATTGAGTGACAACAATAGCGCATTGTCAACAAAAATGCCGCTTCTGGGTATATTATTTTTATTTTACTGTGTTTAAGAAGCTTGTTTCACCACAATGTCACCAAGTAATGATCTGACCGAAGGTGGTAAGCACACAAACCCTAAAAAGGAACTGGCTCTCAAATACAGCCCGAATACACCGATAGGTGTTTAGCGACAGATTTTCAACATGAGGGTAGCTAGCTAGACAGTTTTACGAAGTACCTTACCACCGTAGGTGGTACCGAACCCACAACCTTCTTCACGGCTTTTGACTCCACTAAGCTATAACATTATCTAGGTAGCTGTACAAAAATTAAATTTGTTTTTGTACCAGAATTACCCGTGAATTTACCCGCTATCCCAAGATAAAAAGTATCCTATGTTAATTTCATTAAGCATAATAATAATGGCCTGGCCCCTCTACCAATTCTCACCAAAATCAGTACGTAAGCGTATTCGGGTAGCGTAGTCGTGAAAACTCAAAAAACTGACAGAAATACAGACACTCTTTCGTTTTAATAATGTTATAAAGATATTTAAATTGTATACTTACCTACTCAATGCCAGTAACATTTCATATCAGTTTTTATTTAAACGGATGAATTTACTACTGGCTTCCGCTCCGCGGTTTTACCCATGATCACCTATCTTGCCCCTTAGGGCAGAAATTTCATAAAATCCATTCTTAGTAGTACCTACTTACATCGCCTCTTCGTTACATAAGAAACATATCCTCAAAAATGTTTTACCAATGGTTTAAAAGCTCTAAATTCTTTTATAAATTTACACATATTAAATCCGCTGAATAAAAAAATGCATAAATTATCAGCCAAAATTGCATCATTCGTCAATTTATATAGGTTTACATTATATTCACATTATAATGCTTTGTCGAGTAAAAGCATTTGTGAATACCTACCTTTTATTCATACAGATATCAATTAGAGGTAAGAAAAATACAAATCAGTGTATAATAAAATTAATTGGAAATAAAATCTATCTTCTGAATGATAAAAGAAAACTGAAACATTATTTAAATTTCCAACATGCATATTACATTAGGCACTGATGCTTTCTATTCTATGCGCTTATTCTCTAGCATTACAAGTCCTTATGAACCTTTCACAAAATAAATGCAAGCTGTTACGACGAATCCTGTTGCTGTGGGAGAAATAAAAGTTTTCTACTGAGTCAATTTATCTTCACGCCACGCCTAAAGTAGAGTAGTAGTTAGGTACGTATAGACTCACCGTAGCGTAACGCAGCTCTTTTACTTCCAACAGTTATGAATGGCCATATCAAACGTTTATTCTCATTTTATTTGTAGAAATATATTTTCATCACGGATGTATGTAGGTAGGTACTACCACTTAGGGGTAAAAGGGACATTAAGTAAATATTTTTATATCAGTTCAGTAGGAACGTAAGTACAATCCTCAGTTCAGTTTTAAATGACTAATATTTTATCTATTGCTTCACATCAAATGTACCTTACCTACCTATATTAATTCAAGCTTGAAATATACGAATTTTGTAAAAACAGATATAATTCATATTCAAATATTATTATTCAGATTTAGATACTAAATGAGATATCTAAGATTATATTATAATAAAATTACAATCGGTACTGTCGGATTTAAGATTTGCCTAACAAAAAACAAAAAGAAATATTACGATTGAATGAAAGGCAGTGAAAATTTGCAATTCAAACGAATCTACTGTGAAAAACGTCATTCTATATTCTTGATTTCAATTTTAATGTACTTAGTTTCACTTACCTTTTTTAGATATAGGTATCTTATTTACTGTTAATTTATAATTGTAAGGGTTCGGCCTCATTACGTGAGATGGTTAAAAGCAAGATTGGTTAAACCCAACCAAAATATAAAAAAACAGCTGATACTGCTACTTTCGGTTTCTTTTCATTACTTTATATAGGCTTGTGTTTGACCACAATCTATCTTACTATGGTAAGTGATGATGTGGCCGATTGTGGTACCAATAGGTGTTTGGCGACAAATTTTCAACTCGAAGGTAGCGAGCCAGGTGGCCTCATCATACTGATTACGGAACCTTACACTGAGCGTGCTTCGACTCGAACCGATCAAGTATCGGTTTTTATTTGCAAACTAGCTTCGGCCCCGCGGTTTCACTCGCGTTCCCGAGGGATCTTGTGTTTTCCCGGGATAAAAAGTAGCCTATCGCCGTCCTCGATAAATAGGTTATCTAACACTGAAAGAATTTTTCAAATCGAACCAGTAGTTCCTGAGATTAGCGCGTTTAAACAAACAAACAAACTCTTCAGCTTTATAATATTAATTTTATAGATAATTTACTGAAATTACATATTTAAGGTCAATAATATATTTTTTAAAGAATGTAACATTTCTATTTATTGTAAGGAAGTTCCCCAAAGCAATTGTGATTTGACTAGCAACACGATCTTCTGAAACAATTTGCTTAGAGGGTTTTGATAGGCTGTTTCTCAAATTTTACGCTTTCTGATTGCATTGTTTTTATGCCCTAGTTTTATTTTATCCACAACATAACAGATCTCAAAAAAATTAACAAGTAATTATATTTACAATAAAAATACAAAATGTAACGACATATAATACATATATTTTATATAAAATCTCCTCGAAAGCTGCCGCCACTGCTAATGGGCAAAATTCCCAGCGGGCTGGCGGCTATCTTTCTTGGGTGATTTCAAATTTATTTTTTATAAATTATTAGAAAATGGAGCTACCTATGATGAGGTGGTTTCTTAATTAATACTACTAAGTAGATATAATACTGTTTGTGCATTATTTTTTTTTCTTCCGGCAAATTGGACCACCAATAAATGAATGAAAAAATTCTATTGTTCAAGCCAAAAACCGTACAGTCAAATGAAAAAATGTTTAGTAAGTAATTAAAGAAAAAAAACTCATTGATTTAAAAATATCATTTATTTATATAACATAAAAAACACCCTTCGATTACCATTCTTGTTATTTAAAATTGACGTAATAAAAACGTAAATACACATAAATTATGCTAACAATAATCAACAATAACAATTAACAATAAGTAAATAATTATCTATCTAAAAATATGCGTACCGCGCTAAAAGAAGTTTACACTTTAATATATATAAGACTATACACATAAATCATATTAAAAAATAGCATATATAAATAAATGACATGTTTAAATCAAATACTTCTATTCTTTATTTACTTTAAATATTTTTCGTTTGACTGTACTGTTTTGGCTTGAACAATAGATTTTACTATAAATTTATGGGTGGTCCCTGTCGACGGAAGAAAAAACTGAAATTAAATGAATCTGGTAGCTGGGACCGCGGTACCAGTCGACGGAAGCCTCATATAGAGATCTAACTAAATTATAGTAGGTACCATGGAGAACGGCATTTTTGCGGATCCATGAATCCCACCGAAGTCACTCTGATGTCCCAACAGACAGGCAGCAAAATTGTACGTAATAATTGGTGCGAATTTTGGGTCGAGCTCAGTTGTTTACAAATGTCGAGATCATTCACAGGCCCCATCTCTGCCAGCGGTTTGCCTTACGGTTGTGCTGAAATTCATAAACTTTTAAACATATATAAAACAAAAAAATACGAGACAAACACTTTTTGACGTCGATATAAAAAATGGTATTTGAGGTTAGCTTCGATGTAATTATATAACAAAATTGGATGTTGACTTATATAAGTCATTTTTAATGGTAAGAACGTTTGTTATATACTAGTAAATACATTACATTGCTTTAAAAATTATACAAAATATTTTCAATACTGAAATAACTAGTAATAGGAATATACAGAGTACGATATCCCATCAATGGAATATACCAACTTTTCATACATTTTATGTGTGAAAGTATGCGTGTAGGTTTTTATGGGCATAACTGCCTGACATTTATGTCAATGCATAAAGTTAAATATGAGTTTAGCAACTCCATCAAAATTTTCATGTAAAAGATTCCCCTTCGTATATCTATCTTTAACAAACGTGACATTGGCGGAATTGTGCTATTGGCTACAGTCACCATATTATATTAAAAAAGAAGAAGAAGCTTTAACCAAGATGAAACAATCTCAATACGTTACAGTACAAAGTTCTCGCGCGGGTATTAACATAACGTCCAAACGTCTGAACTTATTTGTGGACACAACTCCAGATTGTTACAAAGTAATAGACTAGCTAGAGTTAATATTCTGAAAAAATTTAAAGGAAAGTTTAATTAAAAGCAATAATAATACTGAAATCATTCATCGACAATTAGGTATGTACTTACTCGTAAACTAATAAAGCCTATAAATGCCGTTGATATTTAAATTCATCATATATGCTACTACCTACTTACCGTGAATAGTGACAGATTCGATTAGTGGGTAGAATGGGGGGGGGGGGGGGGCACGCAAGTCTGACAAAAGTGACTTTGCATGTAGGAGATAGGTAGGTCTCTCATGTAGGGTACCCCCTAAAAATATTTTTTTCTACGATTTTATTTGATAACTTTGTTTCCGTCAAAGAAACAAGTATTTTATATAATTATCTATGTGAAATTTCAGCATTGGTAGTCTTCCAAATGCCCATGACAGACAGAGGGATATGACAAAACTAATGGTTTCTTATTTGATTTTGGAACCCTGAAAACAACCAGTTTTAAAGACAAGCTTTTTTGAATAAACTAGATTTTGTTGTCATGAGCACAAAATGTTGGGCAAAATTTTACTCAATCTGGGTTTTTTTTTTTTTTTACTTTGTATAGGTTTGTGTTTGACTACAATCTCACTATTGTAAGTGATGATGTGGCCGAAGGTGGTAGCACACAAAGCCTAGAAGGAACTGGCTCTCAAGTGCAGCTGTTGGAACACACCAATAGGTGTTTGGCGACAGATTTTCAACTTGAGGGTGGTAGCCAGCCAGGCGGGTACTACAAAGTACCCTACCACCGTGCTATGGTTTCCTCACGATGTTTTCCTTCACCGAAAGCTCAAGCTCATTGTTGGATTCGAACCCACGACCTTCGCCGCGGCGTCTGACGTCACTACCACTGAGCTATCATCGCCTTTAAAACTGGTGGAACTGTTTTAAAATATAGAATAATAAAATCTTTGAAAATCCTTCATAAAGGGTGAGTTTAAAATTCAAACATGCATATTCATGGATTCATCTAATATCGATTTAGCATAGCACAATGCTTGCGTCTATCAGGCGAGTCGTACGCGGAGTGGACAGTGAACAAATACAAGCGACGTTAACGAGGTGGGAACTGGTGCTGTTGTTGGAGGCCCCAGGGAATAACACCACTGTGCAAGTACGAGCATTACATCACTGTAAAATCTTTAAAACTGACGTTTATACTTTGTTAATCATTCACTATTACGCTAGATCTATTTACACTACATTACACTTGTGTTACTGTTGTAACAGTAATTATGGAGATTACATTAAAACCTGTGAAATACATAATATTTGACGTTTATCGTGTTATCACATTTATTGCATCTATTTCGTTTGTAGAGCTATTTAACTCTCGCAAATAATCTTGTAAGATGATAAAAAATGCTATATGATAAAAGTTTATATGATTATACGGTAAATAGAATGTAATTCTGTTACTTACATAAAAATGAAGTTATGTAAAATTGACACAAATAACTTACCCGGTTGATTTAAATATGTTACCCGGCTTAAATTCAAATTTTGTGGGGCAAATGTTGTAACAGGGAGGAAGCGCTTGCCGGCGGAAGCAGTTCGCCGGAAGCGCACGCCCTTCCATCCGGCCGCTGCAGTCTCCGATCTATCCGCGAGACTTACTTACGCTCATTCCTCACTGAATGGATTTCAAGGAATCGCTTTTAAATCCGTCTCCGCGCTATTTTCAAAGATGTCGCGCCCACCTTAGGCAGCTCTAGGTACTTTATTAGCCGGTTCATGAAAGGATTTATCATTATACTTTAGTAAGAAATAGGTAAGTACCTATTGAGTAGATTTTATTTTAGTACTAGCTATCCCCCGCGGTTTTACCCGCGTTCACAAGAAAAAAATAACCTATGTCTTTCATCGCGATCTGTTCAGCGGTTTAGACGTGAAAAGGTAACAAATAAACAAACTCACATTCGCATTTATAATATTAGTTAGTATATTAAGCACTAGGTGGATTTTCAAACCCACCACTCTGGAAGCTCTGGATGAACGTAGGTCAACCATGCTCCCTAACCTGATAACCAGATAAGAATACCTATACATGGTTAGATGTACCTAGGTACCTACATATATGTGTTGTTAACTTTTAAATCAACACATACCTACATATTTTAAGGAAAGGTGGGATAAAGCCGGATGCGGGGTAAATTCATCAATATGTTGACTATTTTTACCATCAACATAATATTGATCAGATTTGTATCCTACTTTAATAATATAATAAATGTGAAAATTTGCTTAAACATGCAAATATCCAAGTATCCGAACGGATATTTGGTTATTTGTGATTCAATCAAGCAAAAACGGTTAAACGGATTTGGATGAATTTAGCACCGATAAATCTTAATATCGTGGAATAAAAAAAAGCCTACTACGGTAATGCGAGTATGTGATGCTGTGGTCTAAGGTGATATAGAACCACACAAAGCCTAGAAAGTACTCGCTCTCAAGTGCAGCTGCCTGAACACACCGTTACGTACCTACTACAAAGTACTACCACCGTGCAATGGTTTCCTCCCGATGTTAAAAGCTCAAGCTTCGTCATGGCATTCGACGACACTGAGCTATCGTAATAATTCAACGAAAGTTCAAAACAACACAAATTCACACTACACCCTACTCTTAAAACGTTATTTCACTCATTCATACACTAATTATGTTGTCATATATTTATCGAGTAATCTCCTGTCATTGTTAAACAATGTGAAGTTATTAACGTGACCATTTTTAGATAAATAGTGTTATAAGATCGTTAGTTTATATGAAAACATGATGAATTATCTTGTAATATGTAGGTAATTAACATTATTTAGAATAATTAATAAAATATAATAAAAAGTAGATACTAGCTCCTACTTAGCATTTTCTACAAAAACCCGTAAAATTTTCCTAAAGTCAGGTCTCAACTCAACCCGCTAAGTGATTTTCCATTCATAAGTAAGTAATAATAATGGAAGATTAAGCAAATTAAAATAAAATTGCAAGTTTATTTTCCGTCATAAGTAGAGATATTATAAAATTAAACGAATTTATAAGAAAATGCACACCAATTCCTAATAGAACATAGAAGCATCCACTAAGAAAGGATTTTCCGAAATTCAACCATAGAGTTTGGATGAGGTTAAAGGGCATCAAATTGGATGTAAAACAATGGGTGTAACTCGCAGGTGAACCGTGGGGTGGAAAGTTAGTCGTGTATATATCTATGATGCTGCCTGTAAATATCTAGGTATCAGTACATATTATACTGAAATAGGCGGAAGGTACGTAGCTAAATTCTTACTTGTATAGATATTTTTATTTCACTACTATTTCTATTTCACGGCAAAATATTTCTCCAATGAGTGAAACTAAGTTATAGTTGCAACTACAAATTACATTTCACTGCAGCTTCTCATTACATTCTCCTAATAAATAGAGTTGATTATGCAATGCAAACTATGTTCATGAATTATAAAATGTTACGTTCACACCGTTGAAATTTCAGTCTAAGGTACGAGTAGGTTATTGAATTTGGCTACAATACAGCAGTGGATTTGTGTGTGACAATTCTTCGCTATAAAATTTAAGGACTTATTTGTCTATATTTGTCTAACTATGAAAAACTTTTATATTTTGTTAGGTGTGTGTTATTTATCTGGGGCCTTGGGGACCGGAAGCTCATCGCTTGTTTAAAGAGGTCTCTTTTCGACTGATTGAAGCTTCCCGTGGCTGGGGCTGGCTTATATTTTTCCCAAAGAATTGGCATTGCCATTCAGCGTGGCAATGCTACCAGCTTTTTTGGCACACTTCCGCTCAGCAGCGATTTGGGGCATTTTTTTTATTTAAAAGTAGTTTAGTTTTTCATTTTAATTTAGAATATAATAATTTCAAATATTAATTTGAAGCATTTTTCAATTACTTATGTATATGCACGAAAAATGGCATTTATTTTTTACGATAGAAATTAAAATCGACGTTGGCCTAGAGATTGGCATCAGATTTTTATGACTTTGTAAAAATTGATACGCTATTATAGACAGTTTTATAAGAGCTAATAATACCTAAGACCTAAGACTTATTGAATAAATTATTTGATTGATACATAGATCCCTCAAGAATGCTGGTAGCACCGTGGATACTCATAACAAACAATTTTGTCTGCTGGTCTGTATGTCTGTCTATTTGTTAAAGCTAATCTCCGAAACGGCTGGACCGATTTTGATGGGACTTTCTCGGGCAGATTGCTGATGTTATAAGGACTAAGTTAGGCTACTTTTTATACCGAGAACGCGGGTGAAACCGCGGGGAACAGGTAGTTAGGTAATAAAATTCAAAAGTAACATCGCAAATAGCAGCATACGTTCACAATATCAGTTTCGCTGTTTGTAACGTGTCTAAAGACAACACTGTCCGGCTAAAGTAAAAATTGTGCGTTAGTTTAGTTCAGTTTATGACTTTATGGTGTTGATTTAACCCGGGTAATCTTTGCATACAGCAACATTAAACTGTTAAAGTATTTCAGGTTATGCAGTTGTTGGTATCTTAGGCAATTAATGTTAAATAACAATACTGTTGTATAAGTACTATTTGGTAGGTCTTACCATAACGTCAACAACACTTAACTTAGGTATCATTTCGAGATTTTTATTCCGCAATTCTATGCAAACAAATATTGGAATTTAATAAAATGTCCGTGGAACTAAAAGGCCTAATAGAAGGTAATATTTCTACCGCCTATTTGCGGGAAAGGTTCCTATTATTTTACAAATTCATTCGAAATCGTCTCTTTTAAAAAATGTTACAGTCAATGGTCCGTAAAATTTTCGGTATCGATTACGCTGATAACCTTTGATTATTTTCCACGTGAATGATTAGAATAAAGGAACAATCTTACCGTAGGAATTTTTAGATATATTACATTTTTAATTGGAAGAAACTCATTAATTTACAATAGAATGCGAGTGAAAGTAGGCGGGGGGGGTGTAAAGCTAATATGAATATCAAATAAAAATCTATCAAAACAAATAATTTTATTCAGAATCTAGTCATGGATGAGGAGCATGAACCACTCTATTTCGAAAAAATAATCTTTGCTTGGGGATGTTGCTGAGAAATCCCGTCAATAAATTCTACAGTTACTATTGAAAAACAAACTTACATTTATAACATAAAATTTTCTTGCTGAAAATATTTGAATATTTAAATGATAGTAAAAAATGTGATTGTAAAGTCAAAGTCAAAGCCATTTATTCAGTTTAAGCCCGAGGGCACTTATGAAGGTCGAATGTACTGAAGTTAGCACAGGTTCGGAAGCCAGCCTTAAACTGAGAAGAACCGGCAAGAAACTCACCAAGGTTACATTAATTTTATATTATTTATGATATATATTGGCTGTTTTTTTACAAAAATTGCAAAATATACAATTAAAAACAAAAAGAAAAATTACAAGTAATACTTCTTATCTACCTATAATATACTAATGTACAGGGCTATTAATTGTTTAGATAAAATTTAGGGTTGAAAGAACTCACAAATTTTAATACAAACATCTTTTCCTAGGTACTCTGGTGTAGTACAAATAAGTTTAAAAAAAACGTCTCGAAACCTGGTAGTTACCTTAATCATAACTCAAAACATAGGTAAATTCATATGATAGTTAGCCAATAAAGTAGTGAAAAAATGAATGAGTTTAGCAGAAATAACGGTGGTAACATACTGAGACATTACAAGCTATGTATTAATAAAGCAAACTGAAGCAGACCAATTAATTATATAAACACAGGTAAGTAAATGTACAGTGTAGAATGCATGAGGCAGGAACTGGGTTATGCCCAATGTCCGCGTTACAATGTAGCCCTTGATTTAATACAAACACTAGAATTGTCTATCACATCAACGTTGACGTACCATGTCGTGGAGAATAACAGGTTATATTTGGGTCATGAATACAGTAATACGTAGGTATTAATTGAAGATCTAGCAACTCACGTGAAATTGGTGTTTGGTTAGGTAAGGATATTAATGATTATTTAATAATATTAGATACTTTGAGTCTCAGGCAGTCTTGCAATTCATAAACAGAGGAAGTACTTGTAGTTGCATTCTCATGTCTTTTTCAGTAAATTTTTAGATATTTCTTTTCTAATAAACATTTATTCAATGATCCAAAATAGTCTTACGCGATCGTGCTTGTAAAAGTTTATCCGCAAAAAAACCACCATTCGTAGTAGCACCAAAATTCGTAGACACTCCTGTCACCGTCTCAAAGATTATCGGTGTCGATATTGCGAGGGATTGTCAGTTCCGAGGTCATTTTAAAAATAAAGTCAAACAGGCTTCAAAACGCTAGGCGTGCTTAATATATCCAAGAGGTATAATTATTTCACACTACATAAAAAAATTGGTCTAGTCTTTCACTCCCCTTATAAGAATCCGCATCAATACGTGACGTAACTACGTACTCATTGCGTACAATTGTTACACTTTGTGCGCTTAAACAAATGCAAATGGTACGTGCACTTTAAGTATATAGAACAGATAGTATCGCTGGGCCGTAGTCAGAAACAAACAATGTGTTTGTCGCAACTGTTTTCTTTTCTTTGTGAGAGACCACAACCGAGCACGGGTCGAGTCTACCCGCGCTAACTGAAACTCATGAATGTTCGCTAACCGAAGTTGTTTCGGGATAAAACATCACTCACGTCTGATATTAAATTCAATTATCAAACGTGAACATGGTGCTTATTAAAATTTGATATTTTAGTATGTAACAGTAATAGAAACTACACTATGAAGTTATATCATTATCAAATAGTAATATTTCAGTTTACTTTTCAAATTGTAGGTAATTATGCTTTTAAATAATTTACACGTTTCGTTCTAGATTAGGTACTTAGGTTACATAGTTTAATTCACGATATTTCCATTTTCAGCATTCTACACAATATGTCAAGCTAATCATAATAAAATTATCGTTAGTGCGTGCATTTGGATCATCTGATATCCACAATATTTTAATCAAAAATTTAATTAATTCATTATTTTTTTTCAATTTGGTCAGTACCATGAGGTAGAATAAAGGAGCCTATAATCTATGTTATATAGAATTAGAAGCTACATAAAGTTTCCCCCCTAGACAAGCACGAATGCCTTTTGAGACGTCGACAAAGTGAGGGTGGATCGCTTCGTCGCGTACGAATTGAATTGAATTTGTAGGAGCGAACTGAAGATAGCTAGACCTGTTATATGATTCGGATTTAAACAGATGTGAGGAAAGTGAATCCACATAGAATCATTTACAACTTTTCTTTCATCACGTCAAAGACAACTATTGGATAAAAAAAATATTATATAATATTTAAAAACGTCTGCAAAAATGGAATAAACGGGAAATTTCAGCGGTTTAATATTGTACTGAAATAAAATTGATAGTAATTTTACCTGAGTATTATTTCTAATGGGTTTTGCGATTGTTTTCTTATAGCGTGAGCACTGGGCATAGAGCTTGTAACGTTAAAATATAACTCAAGGTGCTTAAATGCTTGCTATTTCAGCGATAGGTACCTACTTATTTAACTTGTATTGTTATAAGGTGGCTAACGGTAGTCACAACAACTTACTGAATTTGTATATAGACATAATTCAATAATATAATCGCGATATATAATCTTGATAGTAGAATATCTGCTTATTGATTATGAACTGACAACATTACAAGACTTTAAGATTCCTCAAACGATACAACAATCGTCACATCCTGTGTTAATATTACATTTAGAAAAAAAAACATAAATCAGAGTAAGATTAAATTGGAATTCAAGAAAGTAATATATGAGTTTTCACTTATTTTAATTACCTTTTATTTAGCAACGTCATTATTTCATACCACTTAAAGAGGAGGTTAAATAAAGGTTATGGGACAACTGTCAGTAACTAGGTATAAAATATTGTACTCTCGTAAAGGTGAACTCGCTATTGTCACGGATGTATTTTTTTTACATCCGTGGCAATAGTACGAAACAAATAATTTTAAAGGGACGCAAGCACCCGCGTCTTTTAAATTATATTCTGCAGTAACATTATGAGACTTCTCCCGTCTGCCAAAGAAATTTCAAATAATATATATAGGTACCTACGTGAAAATTATATATTAACGCTACAGAATAACCATGTCTTGTGACAAATATTCCTATATCAATGGAATACTCGTATCTGTCTAACTGTCATGTTTGTTTGAAGTTACCTAGAGAAGATGAAACATACCCATTATTTGTAGTTTTATTCCGTAGTACGAGTTTTACGCTTATCGTAATTTAAAAAAAAATACAAGACTGTTGATTGTGTAGCATTTAATTTATTAATCTTTTTGATGATAAGCTAACTTTATTTATTTATATTGTGTGTGTCGGTCAGTGGCGCGACTGTGGCTCGAATGATGTGTTTTTTACGCGGATCGACGTTTGTCCTGATGAAAAAAGGGTTTTAAATGAGACGTGAGGTATGAATATGCAAATCGGCACTCGTTTCACTGCCGTGTGACGTTCGAGAGATAAAATTAAATTCAGTGAAAATACCTGGAAAAAGAGATAGGTACCCCTTTGTGACACCGTAAATGTTGAGTTTCACACAAACTACATAAATATTAATGAATATGTTCCATTAAAAAAATCAAAGTATACGATTCATGTTATAATTTTTTTGATTTAATATGAGGAACTAAGTACATAGGTATCTACTATAGTTGTATAAATGGACCCTGGTAAAACTGTCTGTTCATCTGCGTATTTTATTCACAATCTATATATTTATTATTATTATATACTGGGTGATTTTGTTATCACTGGCAATACTTGCAAGGGTGGAAGTACTCATCAAAATGAACAACTTTTATAATGGGACTAACTGTGAAATCATGAAAAAATTATCAGCTGTTCCATACAAAAGTTCAATACCTACTCGACCAAAATGTATGAAGCAACCGTATTATTTTACGCAATATCAGAGTTAGCCCTATAATAAAAGTTGTTCACATTGATGAGTACTTCCACCCCTGCAAGTATTGCCAATGATAACAAAATCACCCTGTATATTCTATAACATTGTCAATTTTTATAAAAATATAGATAAATGTAGATATATATACATAGAAAAATATGTAGGTAAAAGAATACCGAACTGCATTTGTGTTTTTTAGGATTCTGTACTTCTGAAGGGTAAAGGCAACCCTTATAGGATGTTTGTTGTTCGTCGTCCATCTGTCCGTCTGTTCATCTGTCACAACCATTCATGACACATATTTTCATGCTCGCATTGACTCAAAATCATGTTTGGCAAGAAGTAAGGTCTCGCAATTATAGGAAAAATACGAAAATCATTATTTTGTATTTGCAGATGGAGCATCGACCTTGATGTAGGCCGATGTATGGTAGATTATTTTTTTCATTCAGTCAGATCAGTTAGTTTGGACGAACGGAACCCAAGGGGCGCGAGTCATTCTCGCACTTGTACGGTTTTTTTCCGTTTATCTATTGTTTGTACACACTTAACACTAAAGCATAGTGTGTACTTTAAAGAAACATGATAACTTACAAGTGGAGGCAATATATTTATTCTGAAATATAAAGATCTGAAGAATAAAAGGTGGCCGTGGAATAGGTAGTTAAATTAATATACCTTAGACCCTACGTTACCTTTTATAATTGCTAAGCTATATACAAACTCATAGGTCCGTTTTGACAAAAGGATATCTCTTTTGGTCTCACTATATTTGTCTCTTTTTCACATGGATGCATATGGGCTGTCAACAGCAGCTACATCTGATTACATTCGGAAAACTTTGCCAGGAGAGTAGAGTTTGTTGGCGCCAATACTACAATACATTTGGTTGACTATAGGTCGTAAACTAGAAACCTCTCATTAGCCGTCGCAGATTACCTAATCATTTCAGTCTCGAAGGGCCGTTGGTACATTTATAATATAAAAAAAAAGAGTTTTAACTGTAGGTGTTGGGAAAATGTTATCATAGAACACGCAAACTGACAACTCTAGCCCTTTATATATTATTACATAAATTTCATTTAAAATTTTGTCTACGATTTTTCAAGGCCTATTCAACGACGCTCTATTCAACGGGGCAAAATAAAAAAAAAAACTTTTTCGATAGGTACTTTGTTTGGGTTCTAGCAAAAAAAACATATATTATTATATAACAAATTTGAGCGATAGAGTCTACGATTAAATTTTTGTGTCATACAGGCGACCGGACGGAGGGACATGACCCGAACTATAAGGGTTCCTTAAATTATTTGACTTCGGAACCGTAAAAAATTATAATTTACTCACGAGACACGCCGCAAGTACAACTTTGATTTACAAGAGTTGCGACATCCTATTCGTAGTGAAGGATTAAATGAAAACTATAAAGTAGCTGGGTTGAAAATTAAATTAAATAGAGTACAAATCTTTAGCACGCTTTTTACTCACAATGAAAATAAATACGAATACACATAACGTATGCGTTTTGCGGTGCTTTAGTGACCAAAGGGAAATTATGAATAATTTTATGTTAGGTACTATTGTAGTATTACGCATTTAGAAAGCCTTTACTGCACGTTTTATATCTGGTATCTGGACGATGGTACCATCAGAGGCGAAGGCATAAAGTTTTTAATTTAACAAACATCTTTAATTTTTATTAAATGTGGGATCAAAAATAAATCATGGAAAGAACACAAACATTTATTTCTTTATAACAGTTTTTCTGACATTTTCCACATCCTAACTCGCTCGATCTTCCTTTCTTTTTTATGTCTTCCAAAACCAAAAACCCTCCCTCTCACTCACTCCTTCTATTCATCCCTTTCACTCGTCGAATGTATGTTAAACATAAATAATAGATTTCGTTTTTTTGTTTCAAAATGCCCGAAGTCTAAAAAATGTTTTGAAGGCTTAAATTCATTATCAGCCAACACTATGTACAATATTAGGAAAACACTCCCTTCACCACTTGGGAAACCCAATTCTAGATGACTCCCTGAACAGGGAGATCCCCTTATTTGGAAGAACTAATATCATAATTTAATGATAACTCCTCTATCCTATATAGGATGTAAAAAATAACGATAATAAACTGAAATTGCGTAGTACCTACCTATACCCTTAATAATATTTTCTTTTATGGATGACAAACTAGTTTATATCAATATCTCAAATATGATCTCCAAGTTTGATGATGATGAGATTCATTAGGTTATTTCTTGAAAAATACAAAAATAAAACATCAATAAATAAATATAGCGCCAAGCTACAAAATACAGTAAGGTTCATTTAAAAACTTAAGGTGGGTTAAGAATGAAATAGCACGCTTGTCTCTTTTACGAGGACTTAAAAGTTAGTTCAGTTAAGAAGTTAATGTTTCCAATTCGTAGGAGCGAATTCGCTCGGAGTGCTCTCGCAGTTGTAGCGAGCGAATTGTGACAAATTAGATTCAAATTCCCGTGACTTGTTGGACTTGGTTATGTTTTTTGTTTGAATATTTTTGTAACTTTTGTTTGAGTAGCAAGTTGGTTTAAGTAAGACTTAGGATTTAGTGCTAATTCAGATTAAAAACAAATTACATTCCTGCTTACAAAAGGATTAAGCACCTTTTGTGACATAGTTTTTAGGCATAGTAAATTGCGAGGAAGTAAATAAAATTAAGTAGTATTCCTATCAAATTATTTTCAGGATTATGTTTGTCGGAGATTCACTCTAAGTACGAGTAATTTGTAAACATAGCAATATTTGGTGTCTCTAATTGATTCCTCATCGACATGAAAACGCAAGATGTAAGAATTTCGTGTAGCTAAACTATTTGTCTAAAATTCGAACGTCCAAGTCAACAGTCGAGTACCTACTGAAGGAGTCTGATTTATGAAAATTGAAAATGGTAACTACAAACACACCATCAGGATTTGCTTGTTTTTCCATTATAGACGTCGAAAACAGGGAGTTAAAGTCAACTTCGTTATAGATGAATTTGCGTGCTGTCGAAGTAAACAAGACCGGAGTCTGTTAGCTTTTTATTTTCTTCAGTAATTGGATCCCACGACACGCCACGGGTTCAATAGGTATTTCTTTTTATATACAAAAATGATTGAGTGAGATTTAGATTAGAAATATAATTAGTTTAGCTTATACTGTGATTGTTTCGCTAATTACGATTTGTCCATAGCACTCTGTTGCGTATTTATACTATAGGTACCTACTAGTTAAATAAAAATATTCAATTAGTACCTATATGATAGTGATTTTAGATAACCAATCAGTTTATCATGAACAAATTCAGTCATCACTTCTTTATTTGGTAAATTTCCATATTCATAATCAATTTTCCATAGTCTATGCAGTAAGTGGAGTTGCAAAAGTTAGTCGGGCGCTGTTTGTGCGGTAACTTAATGCCAGTTTATGTGAATAGAGGGCTAGCTTATACTTTGGACAGAGGATAAACAATTCAATGTGGCTTTACCAATCGCATAGCTCTGCTTCAACCTCAAGTAGGTACTATTTTGGTAGTTCTATACATAACCTATGTATAGAACAAGATAAACATCATAACATCTCAATAATACATTATTTATTCAATATTTACTTACCATGACCGAGAACCCCTGCAATTAATGTTAACAAACGCAAACTACTGTAAATAAACTTTAAACGTGTTTTAAAACAATTGGCTCAGTCTTTCTACCTACATGAAAACAAGCCGAATCTACGAATGAAACAGTCCATACGGATAGTTGAACGAGGGAAGTTACCTGTTAGTTAGATAATTGTTCTTACCCATGCTATGAAGTCTTGCTTAGTATATGTACCTACACCGAGTTTCTTAATGTAAGTTATGTGATTGTTCGATGAACATATCGGATATGATAACCGTACTACTTTCTGATCAAAATACGATATTTGTTTTCAGTGCTTGATTTGTTATTATAAGTACCAATATTTCTCAAATATTATATTAGAATTGAAATTGGTAGTTATTTAGATCTGATTATTATGTAGTCTGATTTGATACGGTTTAACAATGTGTTATTTTGAGTATTACCTACTCACTAACTAACATTGCAAACTAATTTGAAATACGTAGATCTATATTATATAAAAATGAAACTGGAAATTACTCGAAGCTATACCTACTCAATAAATATTTCAAGATGCGCCGCCAATTTGTTCTCAAATAACTTGGCTAGAAGTTGCAACAAAGTATACCTAACTTTGTTTTCGTAGCTTCTCCCTATCAATTCTTGTTATCGAATAATAGGCAATTTATAAAAGCAATCTGTGTAACAATACCTGTCAGAATAAATTACCGTGAGTTTTATTTATACTCTCTATACATTTATTTTAATTGCAGTTTAAAATGAAGTTCCATTTTCGCCTGTAGCATAGATGATGTGGTGCAGTGGTGTAGTGACGATTGGAGCCGCAGTGGAAATAGTGGGTTCGATTCCTACAATGAGTACTTGAGCTTTCGGTAAAAAAAAAAACATTAAAGGACTTCTTTAAGCCCGCTTGCGGTTGAATACCATCCTCATGTTGAAAACCTATAAACCGATTGAGGTCTAACGAAATTCTATAAAAAAGGCATAGTCGCAAATGATGTAAAAAAGAACCACCAGCTTATTTTCACGTTCACTACATACAACTAGTAAGCCATCATATATTATCTACAATTACTGGACGACCAAGCACGGACCCGGCTTTTGCCTCGAACATAAATAATTATGTGTACCTATTTTTCAAAATAAATCAAGGAGGAGGAATGCGATAACTATGATAATCATGTAAAATTTTCTAAATGAATTCAGCTTGTAATTTAATAATGGCAGCGCAGCGAACTTTTCTAGTCCAATTTCTAGATAAACTCAGACCGTACCTTAGGGATGTACACGTCAATAACTCGATGAAAAAAATCTTGACGAGTGTCAGCCCTCCGAGAGTATCATATCCATATAAGCTGCCACCCTCCTCACCCTGGGTACCTACTCCCACGCGAACAAGGCTTCACCGTAGTTCTGTTTGTTTATTCGTGTCATTGTGTCAAAATAATTTATAAAAATTCGATAGATCGTAAATATTTATTTCTGTTACAAGATACAGATAGATAGATACCATTAGTTATAGGATCAAAATAGTTTCTAGTTTGATCAACCCCCCGTGAATGTGTGTATCGATAAACAAATTTAACGATTATTTTCGTAAATAACGATAATCTCAAGCATGAATCTTATTTTTGACATATGTCAACGGTTAATTTATCAATCTTACTGAAGATATAATAATATCGAGTTTCCAAAATTGCTCGATAAGAATTATTTTAGTAACAGATGATAACAAAGATTATATAATCTGTATTATCAATAAGATATCAACAATTTAAGGTCCTACAAAAGTTATCGAGGCTACTTCCGTGCTCTGAGTTATCGATGACAGTCGATAAATTGAAATACTTTATCGATGTCTGAAACTTATCGATCGATAAGCCCATGCTTGGGTCTGACAAAATGCACTAAGTTCCGATCAAAACTTCATTAGATAGATAGATACATACCTACATAAGAGCCAATTTTTTTTTTGCCTGCTGTCGTTATCATTAAACATGTTCAGAGTCAAGATCACAATAATTTTATAAATTATAGCTTCCGCCCCACAGGTGATATAAATTACCCGGGATAAAAAGTATCCTATGATATGTTAATCCAGAATATTTTCTATCTATGTGCCAAATTCATCCAAATCCGTTCAGCCGTTACGGCGTTGACACATTTATAATATTAGTAGGATTTATAAAATTATTAATTGATAAATATTTTAGTTCGTATACATATTATGCAGGAATATTCAACATTCATTTTTATATTTATATTATATAATGGCATATATTTATTTACGACAAGTACAATCAATGTATAAAATACAAACTATGATATATAGAAAACATCCTCAAAGCCCTCGTTGCAGTCGATAGGCAAGGTACCCAACAAATAAATATGAAAGATTGTATATTTGGATTTATATGACTCAAACAGCTGAACGGATTTGGATGAAACTTGGCACAGAGATAGATCATATCCTGGAATAAAACATATAATATTTTTTATCCCTAAAAACATAAAAATCCACGGGAACGCGGGTAAAACCACGATGCAAAAGCTAGTGCCAAATATTCTAAAAATAAATATGGAAGGACTTGTGCAGATGATGAGAGATATTAGTATCAAGCTATTCGCTTCATGTCGTAACAATAGTACAAATGGGGATTTTGTGTTATAGACCATTGGCACGTATACAGTCGTTTAAGCCGATGAACTGAGGTTCTATTTAGGAATAGAGCCTTTAAAGCCCGCCAGCTGTGCTAACTGATACAGAGTTCTATACACACTTATTGGGAGGTTAGCCATCGGCACAGTTACTGGTATGGTTGAAAGTACAAGACTTAATTTTAAACTTAATTGTATTCACTCTTTTGTTGAATTCTCAGGGATATCTCATGAATTTCATTTATTAAACATTCTGTCCAAATTAAAAATAATTTGGGACGGGCACGTTACACATAAGACAAACTTCGAGTGATTTCTTTTACCTTTGTAATTTGGAAACCTACATTTATTAAATAACGTTCCGATGGAAACCACTCTCAAACTTTGTCCTTAATTTCTTAACATAGCAATAAAATTGAATCTTCGGAAGGTCCGTCGATTTATTTCAGAAGGCATTAATTGATTTGGGTCAATTATATTGAAAATTTATTAACATTTAAGTACTTATATATTTTGATGCACATCTATTTTAATCCGTTTACATGAATACCTACCTAACTTTCTTGAAAATTAAAACATTTGTAATGTAGGAAGGTATAATTTTAAATAATTATTCTACAATGCAAGTCAAAGCATTATATTGTATAACAAGAGTAAAAATAATATAGTTTATATAATATAGGTACCTAGTATTAATAGAGTCAAAGGCGGATATACTAGTTCATGAAGATTAATAGTTAAAATCGTTATATTTGATCTTTACCATTCGGAAAGTCTAATATTGTCATAAATTTTCAGTAAATTATTCAGTTGCAATTACGAGTAACGACGTTGTTACAGCGACGTGAATGTTGAAGAGGGACAAAACTTGTAACACGAGACAAACTGAGGCAGTTTTAGTTTTCTGTGTGACGAGCGTGACGAGGGTAAAGATGCTCACCAAGATATCACCCTCGGAGGATTCTCGTGGACGCAAAGCCAACATAATACATGTCATTCTCACGAACAGCCACGATTTACAAATGTATCATACATGCATGTTCGAAAAGCATATATTTCGTATAAGAAATTACGTAAGATCGCCATATTTTTTTCAATATATTTTTATGTTTATAAATCCTCTGATGGTGCGGAATCATCCCCATATATTGATTACTTTAGAAGTATTGGTCAAGAGATGGCGTTAGGTATAGTCATCAGTCACGCCATTTCTTCACAATATTTCGTTTAGACTAATCTATGATGTTATTAATTTGTAGTTATGGGTGTAACTTCTGACACAATTCAATTTAGTGTATAGCTCCGGTTCACTGCTCGCATTTCGTTATAAGAGCTCCTGCGATGATCACTTTACTTTTCTTGCCTTTCATTAGACGTAGCACCTACGAGAGTGAAAGACTTCGATGGATCTATGACAACTGACTTCAGAACATTCTTCTTTCATTTTAAAGTAACTACAACATTATTTTATGCCATTTTCGCGCATTATCTACCTATAATATATTTAGATGTCGATTTTATATTATTTTTAAAGATTATTCAATGTTTACTGTTAACAACTTTTTCATGAATTTTTTCTTTGTATTTTACAAATATTAAAATATTTCACGCTGCAACGTAGGTAGGTACCTAATACGTAGCGTAATCGCAATACGACCGAATATTTTTCATATATTTTTGTATGATCTATACATATGTTGTAGTAAGTATTGATTATAATATTTATAAATTTAGCAGCAAGTATATAATTTTGTTCACAGTTTATATTATTAATCTATTTTCAGTTCTGTACACCCCCGTCTTATACAGTTTTTTAACTCCTCTCCATCCAAAGGTTGCCTGGTAGAGATCACTTTTAGTGATAATGCCGCCCATTGTAACACATTCACTGTAAGTTATGTTATTCTTTGTGTTTCTACTCCTTTTATGTATGGTGTAACAATAAAGTGTTATCTATCTATCTATCTATCTATCTATCTATGTTAATCCCTTAAAAGGATTACAAATTAATTAATTTTAATATGTTCGTAACAACTACCAATTGAGGTACATGGTAGGTGGTTGGTATATAGATAGTAGATACCTTCATAATCAAATTTTTAAACAACTATATCATATTATAATGGTATTTTATAATAGGCATACGTTTGTTCAATGGAATGCTAATATTATTAAATCATTCTTAAAATTCTACTTCCTAATTACATGAGCCTTAAAACAATAAGATAGCGATACTTTGTTTGCGTTTATTCGCGTTGCCTGTCAATCAACATTTTTTTTCGTGACAGTAACAAAGCAGATACGACAGAATTCACTTCTAAGACATATAATATACTTAAAAAAAGGTTTGAGTTTTGGTTTGCGCTGCGCAATAAAACGGAAAAACAATGTTTGCATAAAAGTAACCGTGCCTCATTAAAAAATTGTTTATAAATTATCTATGACTGGACTCATTTGAAAATTCGGCCAAGAAATGACCATACCAACCAATCCTCAAGAATTAGAAATCATGGCTATACAAGATAAGAATATAATTTCAGCAACAGCGTGGTGTTCGTCACAATGGAGAGCTTTATTATCAGAGTTGATAGCGACGATGCTGCAAATATTCCTCGGCTGTATGACATGTATACCCATTGATGGTTTTACGCAATTAACACCTATGTACTCATGCGTAGGGTTTGGTTTAGTAGTATTTTTTAATGTACAAATGTTTGGTCATATTTCTGGAGCTCACATGAACCCAGCTGTAACTCTCTCTTCAGTAATCTGGGGTAGCACCTCAATAGCGAAAGGTATAATCTACATCGTAATTCAATGTTTCGGAGCTATTTTGAGTTACGGAATTTTGGTCACAGTGGCTCCAATGGATATTGCCCGTGAAGGTATTTGTACGACTTTGCCACGTTCTGGCATAAATACTTTTCAAGCTTTAGTTATTGAAATAATATTAGCAGCTACGTTCTCATTTATATGTTTTGCATTATGGGATCCTGTTAATAAGCATCATCAAGAGTCAGCACCGCTAATATTTGGGTTAGCAGTTGCGGGACTAGCGCTTGCGGGGGCGCCTTTAACTGGTGCCAGTATGAATCCAATCAGGTCTTTAGGTCCAGCTTTTTGGTCAGATGTGTGGACTATACACTGGGTCTACTGGGTCGGACCACTTGTTGGTGCTGCTTTCGCATCATTTACCTATAAATACATATGGTTAGAAAAATAATAGAAAATTTCAAGCCAAAATAATTTATTGTTTATTATTTGTTCATAAATGTGTTAGTGTTAAGTCTTGTCTTTATGTAAATAAATAATTAAAAATTTAAAGTATTGTATGTATTGTGTTTTATTTGATGTACCTGTACCGTTGAATTTTAAAAAAACCATACCTACTTGAAAGGAATAAGAATACACGGGCGAACTTATTTCAATGGCCATTGTTACCAAAAACATCACATAATTACAAAAAAACAATGAAAGAATTGACATTTTTATTGGAGAAGGAGATGAAACGTTTCAAATTGACTATTTTATTAGACCTACAATATAAATCTTCTCCCTTTGCTGGCATTATAAAGATTACCCGACAAAATAGTCCGGCCCTTCCGTTCAATTTCGCAAATCGTGTTGTGTTGACGCTCGGCCGCTCTGACGTATCGCATTCCCGCCTTCAGAATCTACTTCTTCGTGATGGCAAATTGGATTCTTTTATAAAAAGGCTTTTTGCAGTTTATATTGCGCCAAAATCAGAGCTATATTATGTAATTCTTGTTTTTATAAATACCTAAGGTACCGCATACATTTTTCGCTGACTCCAAAATAATACCTATGTAATTAAAATGATCAGATTATAGTCAACATCAGAATTTTATGAGAACGTGTATTTTTGTTAAAAGTAGGTTTTTTATTTTGAGTGTCTTTAGTGTGTTTAATACCTCACAAAATATTAAAAACATATAAAAACAAGTTTTTGGTATGTACACTACATATTTACTTCAAGAACTATACAATACCTATATAGTGTCTTGCTTTGTTTCTGAATTACATTAGCTGCTAACCGTGTAGTTAGCCATTGCAATTCCAGTTGCCAGCTGCGACTTTCTTACAACATTACAAAATGAAAATAGAAGTAACAAACGACTGTTATTTGCAAATTGAATATAAGTATATTTTTCTTTGTTTTACTTTGTTTAGGCCTGTGCTAGGCCACAATCTAACCATGGTGAGCGATGATATGGCCGAAGGTGGTAAGCACACAAAGCCGGTAGATGTTTGGCGGCAGATGTTCAACTTGAGGGTGGTATGGTAGCCAGCCAGGCGGATACTACAAACAAAGTACTCTACCACGATATTTTCCTTCACCAAAAGCTCAACATTGCAGGATATGAACCCCCTCATCAACGATATCATCCCCTCAGATTTATTAACTAACTAGCAGTCCCCCGCGGTTACCGCGTTACCGAGAAAAAATAGTAGTCCATGTCCTTCTCCATACGATAGGCTACTTGCGTACCAAATTTCATCGCGATCGGTTCAGCGGTCTAGGCGTGAAAAGGTAACAAACAAACAAAAAACAAACTAACTCACATTCGCATTTATAATATTAGTTAGGATTATTAAATAGCATCAATTATTTTAAGCGATTTGCTTTGAAATATTTACGGAGATTATAATTTTTAACTCATGGGGATAGAGAATAGCGTCAAGTCAAAGCTGCTGATGTTACCATTGCTTCAGAAATTGGCCTTCAACTGAGACGAGCTGACTGAGCTTAGGTCGTCTATCACTCATTATAATAATACGCAGATACATGTGGATAATATATTTTCATGATTATGTTTATCTTATCGTCAGACATGAATTTCACACGGGAAGCAAAAAGCATAAAGATAATTTGATATTTGTGTAGTAGGTATTAAAAAAGGTATTAGTATGTACTAGAAAGCATCTGGCTCTCATGTGCAACTGCCGGAACACACCAATAGATGAATGAATGATGAGATAGTAACATGATAAATGATTTCTATGAAGTAAGTAGTACATAGTAGGTATCAAACGTTCTCCTGATAGTTTTATAGGTTGAATATGATCTAAACTAATTACACATTATAAAAATCAAATTAAATAATTAAGATGTTCTTTTCCTCACCTCAACTCAACATTCTGTTTTTTTTTCTGCAATCGAATCTCAGTTTAAAGGTGAGAAGTGTATTCACTACACTTCTACTATGTGTTCGTAAACGTTATCTGAAGGCAATCATAGTATTCATAAATGAAGAGAAGTTTAATTTCTACTGTTCACGCAAATAACGTTTGATAATTTTCTATAAATACCATGACAATTTGCTTAACAGACTTTACTTAGCTAGATGATTTACTGGTGTTATTTGATATAAATTCTTGCAATACCGACGTGTGGTTGTGAAAATCAGTACAAAGTATTTTTTCGACAGTAGTTAAAAATTATTATTGTACCTATAAATAGTCAAAGTCAAAATAGTTAAGAAAGTACCATTTTCTCTACTCTTGGGAAACGATTTTATTTAGTATAGCGTGGCCGTATGAATTAGACTAAGTTATTCCATTCTAAATCCAGATTCAATTTAAAATTATTTTATCTACTCTTCTCGACAACAATATTATTGCGCAGGTAAAGGAAGTTTGATACCTGACTATATATGTAGGTAACATGAGGAAAATAACCTAACAGGTTTTACCAGGTGTATTGGATTATTTACATGAAACTCATGACTAATACTGCAACTTTTTTGCCAGGCCGGTTATCGTGGGGGTTAAATACCCTACCACGCCATAGGTCGAGGCGTCGTGGGTTAGACTCCCACCCAGGACCAACATTTGTGTAGTATTTATGTTTACAAGTAGATAGTGTAAACGGGCCCAGTATATTATTATTATTACATTCAGTTTTATAAATGTTGACAATTATAGGTACCTAATGATTATAAGCTATAATAATGATTTTTTTGCAAATACAACCAATATATTAGTTGGATATTATAACCTAATTGTAATTATCCCTTTGCAAAACATCAAGTCGATTCTTAGCTGTGTGATCGTGACGTAAAGGAAGGACAATGAAACAACGAAATTGTTTCCCTTTTTACTCTCACTTTCTCTTCAGATAGACAAGATTCTTGAATTATTGTTTAAATATAAATTAAACAGGACTTTAAAAATATTCATAATGATCATCACCATATTCAGAGACCAAATAATAAAATAAAAACTATGTTGTTTCAATTAATATTTTTATTACGTTTTATTAATTAACATAAAATAAATCCTATATATCTATTATTTCAGTCAGTTCTAACATTTAATAATTATATGTATTTTTTTCAAATATAAGTTAGTTAGGCTAGTTAACCCATATAATATATACACACATTTTATTAACAAAGAACATTTTATGGTGAAAGTAGATAAGTTACACTCGTTTATTATTATTTTTTCATTTTCATTCCATTAAAAAAATATCGTATTTACATTACTATACGCATACAATAATAAAATCTTACATAAATTAAGATTAATTTAAATTAAATAAAATTTAGTTTTCTATACCTATTATAAATTGTATTTTGTATTTTTCTTGTAAATTTATAAAATATATAATATAATATATTCCGCCAACGCATTAGCTTGGCCATACAAAAAGAAAAGAAACCCTGCCAGGGTAACGTTGCCCTCCCACATCGGCGGTAGCTTCGAGGAAATTTTCAATTAAATCTACGTATCCTTATTGTTTACCATTTTTAACCAAATATATTTATAGAACACTGCTGCGAAAGCAGAACCAACAAATGGTCCAACCCAGTAGACCCAATGTGCAGTCCACAAACCTGACCACAAAGCTGGTCCTAATGACCTTGCAGGGTTCATGCTAGCACCTGTAAGTGGTCCACCTGCTAGCGACAGCCCAGCAATCGCTAATCCAAACTTTACTGGCA
Source organism: Tetheella fluctuosa (assembly GCA_951216915.1). Lineage (NCBI taxonomy): Eukaryota > Metazoa > Arthropoda > Insecta > Lepidoptera > Drepanidae > Tetheella > Tetheella fluctuosa. Next base: position 6,434,010 of record OX578222.1, on the reverse strand, counting down.
CTGAATCTTGCCTAGTTGCATAAACGGGATCCCATAGAGCGCAATTTATGAAAGAAAGTGCCGCTGTTAGTATAAATTCAATACCTAAAGCTTGAAGTGAGTTTATTCCAGGATGGGGCAACGTTACACAAATACCTTCTTGGGCTATGTCCAATGGAGCCACTGCGACCAAAATTCCGTAGCCCAAACAAGCTCCGATGCATTGAATTATACAGTAGATCACACCGCGCGCAATCGTAGTACCTCCCCAGATTACGGAACCAAGGGTAACAGCTGGGTTCATGTGAGCTCCAGATATATGTCCGAAAATTTGTATATTAATCAAAACTGTAAGACCAAAACCAATTGGCGAATACATAGGTGGCATTATTGGAAACCCTTCAATAGGTACACACGTCATGCAGCCAAAAAAAATTAGAAGCATCGTTGATATTAATTCTGCCAAAAATGCTCTCCATTGCGTCGACCACCAGGCTACTAAGGAATTGACTTTACTTTTATCTTGCATGGCCTTAATTTCAACGACCAATGATTGAGGATTGGGCGGTACGGTCATTTTCTGCACCGGCTTCAAGAGTTGAGTTCAAATCACCGGCACAACACCTTACACCGTCACAACACAACCGATGTTTTACGATCACTTTATAACAGGAATGTCTCTGTATAGTGTCCATTTATTGTACGGAGGTCACAAAACGTACTGTTATTAATTTATGTAAATTCTATAGTGGACGCGACTGCTCAGTGACTACCTCGAGGTAAAAATATAGATATCTCCCCGTGCACACTGGCAGCGGATACAATTATTTTCATGATATAGCGAGCGAATGCTGTTATCTTATTGTTTAGAGCGTTACTATAAATTTGCGATTATATTAGCAATAATTATTTATCGCAAATCAGGAACTTATTGTAATGAGGGACCAGACGTTGTTATTCTAATTCGATTGCATCTTTTATCTCATTGAATCTGTTATGTGATCCAATAAGATAAAAGACTAATTATCATAAACAAAAATTCGATAAGTAATGGCAAGTAGATAATAAATACGGTGCATGTGCAAAATGAGAGCGCTTTGTCCTGAAATTTCGTAATAAATGATTATAGTGGTTTTAAAATGTAAAAGAAAGCAATTAAATAAGTTCTAAAAATGAAGGACATTTTCTGTGATGGGACCATAGCATCCAAGATTACAATGCACATGTACCTATAGGTACTTACATACAATTAAAATAACTATCTACGCTTTTAAGGAATACTCAAAACACAACTATTTTGTAAGCACGTACAGTATGTTTTATAAACAGGCATTCAAACAGTTCTGATTATTATCATTCGATGGATATTTTTGGATGTCGACTGCGCAACGCAGGCAACCAGTTATGTTGACGTCTGCTCGGTGCTCGCGCTGTTGAATACAAAATATCATAATTATAAAATAAGTCCTACTGTCGACCTTATTTATTCAAAAGCAAAGGCAAACAATCATGAACTTACAAATAAATGCCTAGTAGGTAACTCTCGAAATATCCGCTATAAATGCACAAAGTTTTACCTATATTATTTTTATAGTTGTGGGTATTTACCAATGTTTAATAAAATGCAGCAAGTAGATAGATACCTGTCAACGAATAAAAAGGAGTCTGCGATAAATCTTGTGTTAAAAATCTAGCGCAGAAGGAGCGGAAAAACTTGCGGGTATCTAATCCAAGCCATTTACTATAATCCGTGTTCGGGAAGAAGTGTCGGTTTGATTAATTGCTTATGGTCTACATTGTACCCACTATCTGAAGCTTAGGAAGCATTCATTTAGGCTTAACACGTCTATAATAAAACTGTTTTACGTTATTCACTAATGTCCGGTAATTGTTTGGTTCATTGCCTCTTTTTTATGGGTTGATGGGTTGTCATCATTTAATTTCTATTTTCTATAGATATTACCAATACCAGAGACAACCTTCATAAAGCCTAGAAGTCAAAAGAACATACCTACGGTGGGTGCTTGCCAACAGATTTTCATCTTGAGGGTGGTAGCCGCTAGGCGACGGTAGTCAGGCGAAGGTAGCCACTTACTAACAGGTGGACCGCCGGCCAACTTGTCAGCCTTCTGAAATAAAAATAAATCTGTTGCTTTTAGCATACGAATGCCAAGCATAATGCTTTATTTGCCATGAATGACATGCTTTCGAGAACCGGTGCTTAATATGAAAAAGATTTTTTTATTTTAAATTAATATAGGTACCTACCTACCTAATACAAAAACTGTATTCTAAACAAAAAAGAAAAAGAAAAAAAAGGTTTACAATATTCTTGCCAAAACAAAGTTGCTTGTCGAAACAGCTGTGAAATTCACTCCACGTCTACAATGTATGATAAAATCCGCGTCAAGACCAATTTAAGTAGCGTATATTCCGCCGTGGTGAGCCTAACTCAGAACCATATTCCGGGGCTTATCCTTTGTTTACTCCTTAGCTAATATTGTGGGGAAACTTCCACTACGATAAGTTCTGAAACTAAGCTGTAAATGCAATGTTGTGGTTTGATTTAGGTACCTACCTACATAACTATAAAAGTCGCCATATACTTATCAATGGCTCACGAATGGGATGCGCGTCCCAAAACTATATTATATTTTTTTAAATATTTTTATTCATGTTATTAAAATCAACCACGGAAAGTAAAAACTACTTATCTACATGTTCAATATTCTATGCACAGGCTATCGTGGCATTTTATATTGTTTGGTTCAATGTAGTGTAACGTTAAAACTAAAATAATAATTGCCTTCGATGTTCTATGCCTATAGTAATTATGGACAATCTCGTCACTGAAATTGTAACTAAAATAGAACTTTCGGTAAAGGAAAACATCGTGAAAATACCATAGCTTTTTGTACTCATCACCTTCGACCACATCGTCTCTATATACGGTGAGATTGTGCTCAAATGCAACCTACTTTATTAATATGCAAAGAATTAAAAATACTATATATATAAAAATTATATTATTTTTTCAATAAATAGAATGACCGACTTTAATATTGCATATTTATTTGAGTCCGTGTTTGTTCCACTTCATAAAAAGGGCTCTAAAAAATACTGCAGCAACTACAGGACCTTGCCACTTATTCCACATGTTAGCAAGATACTCCTGTAAATAAACAACAGGCTAAAACATTTTCTCGGGCCACAAATTCGAGAAGAACGGGCAGATTTTGTTAAAGACAAAGGCACGCGGGAACAAATCCTGAATGTTCGCAAAATCATTGAAAAGAACCGGGAATTTAACAACCCTGTAGTGCTGTGTTTCATTGATTACACCAAAGCCTTTGACTGTGTAGAGTGGGACAAGCTGTAAAAGAAGCTACGTCCGTAAGCAAATTCCAGCAGGCGGTGATGGCAGCTTTGGACTGGAGTCGATTTGTCTGTCGGAGGCAGTTTGTCCATTTAAAAGGGTCCAGTGACCACGGTCCTCAGTAATGAGGGACCGATTAAAGAAGAAGAAGATTTGGGGCAACATTTATAACATAATATTTGTGTAATTTGAAATGTTTCACGTCTCCTGATATTGATTCATAAAAGTATAAAGAGGGGAACCTTAAGCACCTACGTATGGTAATAATATGTACCTACCTACTCTTAATGAAATACCCTTTCATTTGAAATGCGCGACCCGTACTTCTACGAACGAGCTAAGGGATCTGCAACCACACTTTGTAATTTGTAAGCTCGTTATGAGCCATCCACACCTAGATACATTTTTTATTCATATCTTGTACGTATCTATGTAACTATCTATTTAAATATTTTACATTTAAAATACTAGACTATCCATATTTAAAATTATATATAACATACCTATTAGTTTGATAATTTGTAAAATGTTTATCCGTAATTTAAACACTTATTTGCCAACAGGTGGGGATTTAAATGCGGATACATTTTTATATTATTATTTTATGTATAAGTAGGTAAGTACCTACCTACTATTTACAAAAAATTAAAATGTTCATTACTTATTAATACGAAATTCAAGATCCCAAGAACTACTTAACCACTCTAAAAATGATGTCTTGCAAAACATTTCTAATAATACCTAACGAACAAAAGTGATCGTATCCAACGTACCTATATCATTATATAGAATGAATGGTACGAGACGTTTAAATTGAATTTCAACAAGGTAATTTATTTTGTTTGTAAATCCAATCATTACACTTTAGTAATTTCAAATTAACTTTCCAATAAACCTTCGAGCTGCATTACGAAATAGTAGACTGGAAATTAAAGAGTACTTTGTTTAGTACAAAATGTAACAGATAAAAAGCGAGAAATAAATAAATATGTTCGTTTAACTTTACAGTTTAATGAATAAGAGAGTGCACAAAGCTCAACCTTTTTATTCCCAGCAGGAACAGAGAGTTCAAAGAAAAATTGCCCGTGACGGTTGTTAATTGCAAAGAGCAACTTACTCAGCTAGATTGGTGGCACCATCAGCTAGATAACATCAGCCGTATTGTTGTCTTTAGTAGGTACCTACTGTTTGTTTCCGTCTAACTGTACCGTGATTCGTATCTAATTAAATGTGGATTATAACAGATAATCCTTTGTTACCTGTCATTGTTGAAGTGTCGTTGTAAGGAGTTGTAGAAACTGGAAGCTGGAATATGCATTTATCAAGGTAATAATAATCTAGAGTGCGAGATATACTTAGTATACTCAAAGTTGGCTATTAAACATAGATATATATATAGGTGCCTAGAACACATAATAGATTTTCAATACATTCTCATTACAGCTGATGTAAAATATACAGATATATATAAAGATTTTGAGAGCAAACGCTAGCACAAGTAGGGATAAAGTTTCCTATGGTATATTGGTCACAGAACAGTTGAAAGATTGGTAATGGTAGGTTGGATGGATTCCTAAATTGATTTAAAATGTTTTCTATGTTGTATACCGTGTGTTCGAGCCTAAACAAGTATTTTTAGGTTTTATTTTATAGCCGAGAACCCTCGCTACGATTGAAGCAAAACAGCGTCTTCGAGTCGTGACCGCATCACATTTGGCCTCTTTCTTTTTTCTTATTATTAAAAAATTAATGTCAGTCTATTGTCAATACATTTGTTGGAGTTGATTCTAAATAATTTTATCACCGCGCCGCTTTATTTTAATTTGATTCAAAGCACCCTTCCTGTGCGACTTGGAGATTGCCAAGGAGCTGAAATCAGGTGAGTGGCTATTGGTTATATTATAACTCATAAAGTTACTTGTTTGGGTATAACATCTCACCGCCGCATTTTTACATGGGAGGAAACGGAGACGTGAGGAGGCACACCTAAGAATACAGTCCACTAAAAAGGCTTTTAACATCTTGCCCCATCATTTTGGTCCGTCGAACCGCACGTTTTGCAGTTTTTTTTCCCTTTTATAATTTCGTATATAACCGCTTGAATTTTCAATTTCGCAATTTGTGTTACTTTGTATTGTTGGGTTCTGGAGTTTTCCATTTTAGAAAAATGACGTCTGAAATAACACTTTTATTAAGCAAACGCGATTCTTATTTTGCACGTATTCAAAACATTTACCAATCAATACCGAAAAATAAAGGCGAGAAGAATCCTTTGTTTGAATTGCAAGCAGAAAATATAAATAATTTACGCACAGAATTTGTTCATCTAATTGACCAAGTTAATTCTAAGAGCTTGAAACATGACGAGACCTATGTTCCTACTTATGAAACCTTATGGGCTTTTGATGATATGTACTACGCTATAAAAACTGCTCATAGTATTAAAGATTCTCGTAGCACCGATAACGTTGCTAATACTTCGACTACACTAAAGCTACCTCGTATAGAAATTCCTGAATTTCATGGGGATATTCAAAAGTTTCCATTATTCATCGAATCATTTCGAACAATCGTGCATTATAACACCACCATAACAGATGCAGAACGCATTCAGTATCTTATTTCAAAATTGAAAGGCAAAGCTCAAAGTATTTGTATAGGCATTGCGCCTACCCCTGATAATTATAAAGTATTATATGACACTTTGATAACTAAATATGAAGACACGCGTGCTATCGCTATTTCGTACTTAGAAACTATACTGAATTTGAAATCTTTACCAAGCAAGGCATCGCCTTCTAGCTTAGAACAATTCATCGATCAGTTTTCAACTTCGATTTCCGCACTACGTCAACTAAAAATAGAAGATTTAGCCGATTTTATATTTGTACATATCGGATTACGCAAATTAGATTCAGAGACTTCCCGTGCATTTGAAATGTCTTTAAGTAAGAAAAATTCTTTTCCACAATATAATGATTTTGTATTGTTTATTCGTGATCAAACGAAGATTTTACAACGAACGATGCCCGCGTCACCTGTTTCTTTTGCTCGCTTGGGACATGTACACCGGAGTGAAGCGGTCATCTCGAATCGCCCGCCGCAGACATTCTTAGTAAACAATAGTAATCCTGTTTGTAGTTATTGCAATAGTAACAAACATTCAAATTTATACCAATGCGACTCATTTTCAAGTTTATCACCTATTGAGAAATATAATATCATTAAAAGATGTAATGGTTGTGTCAATTGTCTAAGTGTCCGCCATACTCTTGTGTCATGTAAATCTATGTCAAGTTGTAGGTTCTGTAATAGGCCGCATCATAGCCAGCTATGTCGCTTTTCCACAGACTCACGATCAAGTACATCGAATCAAGGTTCATATTTTAATAAACAAAATCATAACTATGGTTATGGTCAAGTAAATTCATCCGCGTTCGCCGCGCCGCTGACGCCGTCGCAGCCCGCCGCACCGCTGACGCCGTCGCAGCCCGCCGCACCGCGCAACTTCGCGCTCGCACCGCACCACGCCGCCGCGGCTGCCAGCACCGCTTCGCAACCCGCCGCTACTTCGCCACCGCGCGCTAGTGGTCAGCGTAATAGCAATAATATCGCCGCCACCGCGCCATTGTTTACGGGCTCTGCTACAAGTAAACAAGATTCGCTTAAAACCGTGTTGCTCGGAACCGCTATTGCATCAGTTTTAGATTCTTTCGGTAATCGCCGTAATATTAGAATATTAGTTGATATGGGGTCACAGAAACATTTCGTTACGTCGCGTTGTTTACGTACATTAGGTATAAAAATATTGCCTGATAATAAAAATACGTTAGTTCAAGGTATCGGGGAAAATACGCAGCCTATTAAAGGTGTTTCGAATTTAACGTTATTTTCAAACTCTGATGAACATTTCTCATTCGAGTTGCAAGCGCTAGTTATTGATAAAATATCAGGTAATCTTCCTGAAAATCAGATAGACACCGCGTATCTTGATTATTTGCAAAATGCACCCCTCAGTGACCAACATTGGTATTTACCTGGTAGAATCGATCTATTACTAGGCGCTGAAGATTTTGTGAAACGTATTTTAAAGACTAACCGCATTATTGGACCATCTGGTCTTCCTGACGCTATTGACACCGTTTTTGGATATATTGTTTCTGGTTCCGCCTTTACGTCTAACCCTAAACTGCCGTCGGTAAAAAACTTCCTTGTTACCACTGAAAATGTTGACAATCTTCTTTCAAAGTTTTGGGATATCGAAGAAGTTCCCATGCGCAAGCATCTATCCGCTGATGATAAGAAGTGTGAGGAAATATATCTACAAAATACGACACGGGATAATCGTGGCCGCTACGTTGTTCCTTTACCATTTTGCCGTGATCCAAAAGATTTAGGTGACTCTCAAACTACTGCGACGCGTAGATACAACTCACTGGAAAGACGATTCACACAAAATAATTTACTTCATAAACAATACGATGAAATCATTCGCGACTATTTAGATAAGGAATATATTACCTTAGTTTCTGAATCGCAAAATAATTCATCTTTTTACATTATACCGCATCATCCAGTTATACGCGATGACAAACTTACGACTAAGGTTCGCCTCGTACTGGACGCTAGTGCCGCTACTTCAACAAATATATCGTTAAATGATTGTTTATATTCAGGACCTAATTTACAATCTGATCTTCTCACAATAATTTTCCATTTCCGCTTATTTCCCATCGCAATCACCGCAGACATCCGTCAGATGTATTTACGAATATTAGTTTCACCTGACTTTCACCGCTATCTTCGAATTTTATACCGCTTTTCAAATGAACCTAAACCGCTAATTTACGAATTCAACCGCGTTTGTTTTGGCCTTAAATGTAGTCCATATCTCGCAATGCGCACAGTTAAAAAACTTATCGAGGATGAAGGCTATGCCTGTCCTGATGCTTCCGCTATTATTTCCCGCAATCTGTACATGGACGATTTAGGAACTTCCGTTATGGATGAAAACACCGCTATTAATATTTCTCGCGATTTAATTAACTTGTTTCTTAAAGCAGACTTAGAATTAGTCAAATTCTCAAGTAACTCGCAAAAACTACTTGAACAGTTGCCAGAGCAACATCGGCTGTCCGCTTCTGTTGATATTTCTGATAATGACGAATTGAAAATTTTGGGTTTACGTTGGTGCCCACTAGATGATCAGTTTTCTATTACCGTTAAATCAGACCCGCATAATATTATAACTAAACGAACTATCCTGTCAACAATCGCCAAACTTTGGGATTTGGTAGGCATCGCAGCACCTATAATTTTGTACGCGAAATTAATGATTAAAGCCCTTTGGCTAATGAAGCTGGATTGGGATGAACAGCCACCCGCTGACGTTTGTACGCGGTGGTTGAGTTTTAAATCTGAACTTCCACTTCTGGAAAAACTTAAAATTCCGCGTCATCTCGGTATCAATTCCACAGATTGCGAATTGGTTCTGTTAGGTTTTGCTGATGCAAGTACATCTGCCTATGGAGCTGTGGTTTATTTATGCGTGATACATCCTGACTTTCCTAACAATATTGTCAATATTGTTTGTGCAAAGTCCAAAGTGGCTCCAGTCAAGGTACTTACTTTGGCTCGTTTAGAACTCTGCGCATCTTTATTACTTGCTAAACTTTTAAGATACGTATCTGATAATATATCAGACAAATGTAAAGTTTCAAAAATATTTGCATTTACGGATTCCAGCGTTACTTTACATTGGATTCATTCTTCACCGCACCGCTTCAATGTTTTCGTCAGCAACCGCATTGCTCAAATAAATGATTATTTACCCGCATCGCATTTTTTCCATGTCGCCGGTAAAGAAAATCCATGTGATTGTTTGTCGCGAGGGCTCACGCCTAGTCAACTGCTTGACCATCCGTTGTGGCTGCATGGTCCTTCTTGGACTCATCAACCACTTTCTGAATGGCCTCTCAATAATTTTGTTTTTAAAGATGAAACTATATTACCTGAGGTTAAAGCTAAAGTCCTAACTTTATTAGTGGCTGACCGTGAAAAACCATTTTTTTGTGAGCTAGCATCCCGTTTTTCTTCGTGGAGCAAGCTCCTCCGAACTGTAGTTTACATATTAAGATTTTTAAAAAAACTACCGCGCGCCTTTAGCATTTCGGTTGTAGATCTAAAGGTGGCTGAAGAAACCGTTTTATCCGATGTTCAATTTGTTCATTTTGATAACGAAATTAGTGATATTTCCAAAAATAAATTGCCATCAAAACAATTACGCCCACTTTGTCCATTTTTAAATAATGGTTTATTACTAGTCGGTGGTCGCTTAAATAAATCTGATCTTGAATTTTCCGCTAAGCATCCTATTTTGTTGCCTAATAATGATCACGTGGTAAATTTAATTATTGACGCCTATCACAATAAATACTTACATCCTGGGCCTAATTTACTAATGTCTCTGTTGCGCCAGAGGTATTGGATAATTTCATGCCGTAAAATCGTTCGTAAGCGTTTTCGACTTTGTTATCGCTGTTTCAGAGTCAATCCAAAAATTGATTCTCCTTTAATGGCTGATTTGCCAACGTGTCGTGTAATAGAAGCCAAACCGTTTTTACATACCGGGGTGGACTACGCTGGTCCTATACCTATTCTTATCAGCCGCTATAGAGGTGCTCGACAACAGAAATCTTACATTTGTTTATTTATTTGTCTTGTAACTCGCTGCACACACATCGAGCTTGCAGTCGATTTAAGTACATCCGCTTTTATTAACGCATTTAAGAGATTCGTGTCTCGTAGAGGCACTTGTTCTACGTTATACTCTGACCAAGGAACAAATTTTATAGGAGCTAAGACTTATTTTGATGAATTGACTGGTCTTGTTAATTCAAAAGATTTTAAAACCGCTTTTTCTGTTGAAACGCGAAATCAAGGTGTTAACTGGAAATTTAATCCGCCAAGCGCCCCACACTTTGGTGGATCTTGGGAATCGAACATCCGCAGTATTAAACTTCATTTAAAACGCGTTATTGGCGAACAACTGTTAACTTACGAGGAAATGCTCACGCTGCTTACCCAGATAGAAGCTTTGTTAAATTCGCGCCCGTTGACGCTTCTTAATTCAGATCCATCTGAACCAACGGCTTTGACACCTTCGCATTTTTTGACCCTTGGTCCATTAAATTCGTTGCATAACGCGGACGTTTCAACGCTACCTCTCAATTTAGTCAAGCGTAAATATTTATTAGATAAAATTATCCAATCGTTTTGGAAACGATGGAGAACAGAATATCTTCATACACTCCAAAACCGTCAAAAATGGAATACTCCAACCGCACCGATTACAAAGGGTACAATAGTTTTGGTACATAATGATAATGTCCCCCCTTTGAAATGGCCGTTAGGTGTAATCGATGATGTTTTTCCCGGAAAAGACGGTATAGTCCGCATTGTTTCTGTACGCACGAATTCAGGTATTTATCAAAGACCTGTGGTCAAGGTTGCTCCTTTACCACTTCAGTAAATTCATTCGTCGTATAACTGCTAACTATTTTACTTAACTATCCAACTATTTTAATTTCTTATGATTTTCAATGTGGAGGTCAATTATTAAGTTTCGTATCGCGTAATATTTTTGAGTTTTATCTTTTTTGTGCATTCTCGCGCTCTTTGTTCGTTAGAAGAACAGGGAGATCTTTGTCCTTCTAGGCGGGGGGAATGTTCGAGCCTAAACAAGTATTTTTAGGTTTTATTTTATAGCCGAGAACCCTCGCTACGATTGAAGCAAAACAGCGTCTTCGAGTCGTGACCGCATCACATTTGGCCTCTTTCTTTTTTCTTATTATTAAAAAATTAATGTCAGTCTATTGTCAATACATTTGTTGGAGTTGATTCTAAATAATTTTATCACCGCGCCGCTTTATTTTAATTTGATTCAAAGCACCCTTCCTGTGCGACTTGGAGATTGCCAAGGAGCTGAAATCAGGTGAGTGGCTATTGGTTATATTATAACTCATAAAGTTACTTGTTTGGGTATAACATCTCACCGCCGCATTTTTACATGGGAGGAAACGGAGACGTGAGGAGGCACACCTAAGAATACAGTCCACTAAAAAGGCTTTTAACATCTTGCCCCATCACCGTGGGTTTGAACGAAACCCTATGGCTCTGGGAGCCCTAACCATCCATCCGTCCGTCCGTCAATCCATCAGTCCGAAGTCCGTCATTCCATTTCGTAAGATGGTCTTGAAAATACAATAGGTAGGTGGAATATGTATTTTTTGTAAAGACGAACAAATCCTAATCATACCTAATTAAAAATGAAGTTTTGTAGGTCATCATATGAAATCACTTACCATGGTGAGATTGTGATCAAACACAAGCTTATACAAAGTAAAGAAGATCCTACCTATGCTTGTGGGCTAGCGCTGAATAGAAAGAAGAATACGAAAATAATATTTCATATTTTTTCGACTTAATGGTATCAAAGTCGCTCTTTTTAGACCTTCTTCGAGATGATTGTTATGGCTAGATCTGTAATCTGTAATCTCTAAAATACTGCAATTTGCGTATATACTTACGTATATACCTACTGCAATTTGCGTATATACTTACGTATATACCTACTGCAATTTGCGTATATACTTACGTATATACCTACCCAACTTACCCAATATTATCTATGGTAAATATTAATCATATCTTTTAATACCACAAACATTAACATTAAAAGTTAAATACAAAAAGGCCTAAATTCCTAATAGTTTATTTGGTGCTCCTACGACCAATGTCATAGTTAAATTGCGCAGTTCAGTTACGGACCCACAAAATTATGTTCATTTTAGGATTAGTGTAAACACGGAACCCTCTATGCGCGAATCTGGCTCCCACTTGGCCGGTATTCACATTTCTGTCCTTCCGAGTTATATGGGCTTGCGTTTGATGGACCACAATATCTACAGAACGGAACATTCAAGTGTCATCTTTTTGAAACCGGGTTCGTCTGCTGATCAACTTTTATGTTGATCACTTGATATATTCAGTTAATACAGAACATGATACGATGGGATGTTTTATATCGAATACATTCAATTACAGCACAGACGATAAGTATTTTGAAGAGGTACAAAACTAATAAGTTTGTATTCATAAACGGAGAAAATGACTGACTAACATCATCGCACAGCTCAAACCACAAGGTCCAGTACCTTACTTAAAACCGAGGATCCCGATATTCTTTGAGATTGTGAGGAGGTGTGGGTAATACTACGAACGGGGTTTTGGTTGCGCAAACCTATGTCTTCGAGGGGTGCAGGCCGCCCAAGACCGGTCGTATTGGAGATCCTTAGGGGAGGCCTATATGTCTAGCAGTGGACGTCTTGAGGCTGCGATGATGATGATGAAGTGTCGACTATCGTAATTAAGTGTCAATGCTGTTCTAACTAAAAGTCAGTAAAAAAAAGTTAAATACAAGCCAGAGAGAAACCACAACATTCATTCTCACTTCTTTAAGTATGTATGATTACTTTAGTGTGTGCCTTGAGTATTTATAGGATAGCTTTCATTTAATGGTCATTTCTAGTGGCCTTATTACCGGTTGTTTATAGTATAAAGCTCGATTTTATTAGGTAACTCGTATTCTCTTGAATTGCTGATAAACTGATAGGTAAATTAATAAACTGGTAGCTTGGTTGAATGTACATTGCCAAGTTAATAATGTTATTATATTTTAATCCCAATAGAAAGAATATCTAAGCTGATTCCTTTAATTTAGGATACTGTTTTACATTTAGTTTCTATGATTAACCCTTTCGATTAATCGGTATCATAAAAAAAAGGATGTTTATTTTCACATTTGTCTAGTTCGGTACCCGGCTCAGGCAGGTAGTTTTTCAAAATTCTTTGAATGCAATTTTTCTTTACATTAAAAATAAAATAAAGTTTCTTTGAAGTAAAATTTGCCTCCAGGGGGCATTCATTTGGTTTGTACAGGATTCTATGTGTCTGTGTGTAGTTACCCGAAAGTAAGTAGCATTTACTGCAAATAGCACATAAGAAAATGTAGGATCGCGATATATTATGAGATCCCCAGTGAGTGTTCAATGCCGATACTTCGAATCCTCGACATATTTTCTGACACTCGTTCGTGTCACTCCCGGCCCGGTAAACACGATTTATCCCGCATTACCGAACGTTTCAGATGTTACTGCCAGATTATTGTGCAGTGTTCAGTATAATAACGAACCCCAAGTGAATTTTAAGTTCAGTGTAAGTTCTAGGTAACATAAGTAGCTAGCATCTTATTTTATGTACCAACTTCAATTTAGTAACATTGTGATTTTGAGTAACAATAAAAAAAATAAAAGAAGATTAAAGAGTACAGAGTATTCCAGTAAAACTACAATAGAGCTGCAAGGGAGGATACGTAATATTACTTCAAGAAATAACATCAAGATATACGAACTGAGTTGTCTTTGTTGCTGATGTAATCATTTCCAGGAAACACAATATATACCTACAGTGTGAGTTCTTTGAGATGTCATCATTTCGAAACCTTTGTTCGGTTTGTCATGCTGAAAAGAAAAAAAAATAACCTTTCATACATAAATATCATATACCTTGCTTGATCAAAATGTATGAAAAAAATATAATAGCACTTTCTAAATACGGTAAACAATTTTTTACCTACTAGTATTCTAACTTGCGTTTTCACCCGCAATCTCCTACTTTCCCCTTTAAGGTTGAATATCGGAAAATCCTTTCTGAGTAACTACACTCCTACATTACAAAAGGGATATAATTTAAATCCTAATAATTTCCTCCAAATCTCTTGGTTTTACGACCAGTCCTAAAATAGGACTCTGCGAACCACTATCTCATTCAATCAATTAGTCAATCAGGACTTGTTCTTTTATATATACAGATATATATTACAACCTACAAGTATATAAGAAACATCAAGGAAAAGCTTAACAAAATCTTTTTGTCAAATATTATTTACGTTTTATTTGATCATTATTGACGAAATGAAGTGTCGATGTTTGTTTCAAAGAATGAAACATGGTATTGATTAATTCAAGACATTGTTAATTAAAGCACTCCCTAATGATTTTGTAGAATTGAAACGGGACATTTCGACACATAAATCCGCTTAAATTAATTGCTATCGTTAATGTTTGAATTAATAGCTCCCTAACTAGACTACCGAGCAATAATACTCAAACATTCATACATTGATAATTTAAGTTTGTAAGTATAAGTTTCTATAGTTTGTTAGTAGAATTATTTGATCAGATTTAAATACACGTACAAGAACTCTGCCATTCTTTGACTACGTACTAAATTTAGGTACACCATACGTAGTCATCAACGAGCAATTTGATTTGGAGATCCATGTCATACGAATACGGAACCGCGTCTATACCTACTGAAACATGCGTTTCAATCCAGTGTATCGAACTATCGCCACACTGAGAGCCAGTTCCGCGGAATGCGTGAATGTTCAGTGCACGCGTACTGAACAGATAACATAGTGGAAGTTGTGAACTAAAAGTCTGTAAATTCAGTGTTTAAGCTATTCTAAGATTATGTTTCTTAGTTTTATTATTAGTGTGTTTATCGTTTACCTAACAAACATAGGTACTATTATAAGATATGAAGTATTTCTATTTTATATGACCACTAGATTTCGCCCCGCGGTTTCACCCGCGTTCCCGTAGGATCTTATGTTTTCCCGGGATAAAAAGTAATCTATGTGCTATTCCAGACTATAATCTATCTCTCTGCCAAATTTCATCCAAATCCGTTCAGTAATTTTTGCGTGAATGAGATAGATAGATAGATGTGAGTATGGAAGGATGGATGGATGTTTGTACAAACATCCATCCATCCAAACAAACTCACAAACTTTCGCATTTATAATATTATAAGTAAGGATATCATCAGAATTCTGACGATAGGATGTATGATATGGTTTATATGAATAAACATCGATAATTCTAGTAAATTTGCTCTGAGAGAAGGAGTTATGAATCCCCACACACCCCTCTGTATTAGATTATGTGCTGGCTATGTGTGGTGGAATTCTTCTCTGTAATTTTATATGCAGGTCAGCAGCCACTTATTCCTTCTTTATTCTGAACATAATAAAATCTTCCCGCATCAGTGTAGACTTTGTCTTTGTATTTTTATTTCAATTAACTTCTATGAGGTAAATAAAATTAATGAAAAGCGTGGAAACTGTTCGATTGTATTAGGTAGGTATATGTATTATTTAGTTCACCCATCGACTAGATTAAAGTTTGCTATATGTTGTGTTATGTAGTAAAATCTATATTGGTTATGAAAAATATTCAAATATTCATCAGCAGATATTAAACAAAGTACATACCCTACTTTTCTAAGTCGTTAAGGAGAAGGTCCCCATTTTGAATTATTAACGAACATTTCTTGTCATTTAATCTATTACGTTTATTTTAAGCGCCTTTGGGATGTAATTTTATGATTTGCGCCGTTCATTTAGCGTAGGTAAAAGAAAAAAAAGTAATTTAATCTAAAGATTACAGTCAGAATGCCTGAACAAAACACAGTCGCGTTGAAATTATGCCAAAACTAACTGTTAGTTCCACTTAACTTATAATAATCCCATGTATGACCCATTTATAAAGGCGCACGGGGACAAATTAATGCTGCAGTACAATTCGAGCTCGCAATTCGAATAGCTGCTAAAAGTTCCTGCGCTATCGCTAACTGCCATTGTCTCTACACATAGGGGCATTAACTAGATTCATTCTCAAATTCAAAATTTCATAACAAGTAGTCCAAGGAAATTATTAACGGTTTAACGTTTAGGTATGCTAATTTTATTACTAAACTGTGAATGGCCAATTATATTATAGGTACATGTTATGTTACTATGGGAGGCCGGGGCTACTGTTAACAGATGTAAGTAATTCACATGCGAATATCTGTAATACTACTTAGATACTCTGCACAACAACATGTATGCTTCAAACAAGTATGCTTCTATAAAGCGTAGGTAGGTACTTAGATTCTCAGACTTTACGACAAAGTTGGTATTTGTAACGCAATCTTTGAATCCTTTTGAGTGCTTTATACAACATAGTCGGCAAACAACCATACGGCCCGCCTGATGGTAAGTGGTTACCGTAGCCTATGATGATATATGATATATATGTTCGCAACACCATTTATTATTATTACAATGTAGCATAGTACATCAATAAATTATGTAATAATAAAGTATAAGGTATTTTAATACCTTAAGTTACCTAGAGTGGTTAATTTTACATAAAACTAGCGGTTTCCCCTACGTTCCCGGTATGAAAAATTGCCCATAACCAATATAAGTAGCTTAAGTAGTAACTTATAAGTACTTTTTCTGGCACATAGCTGATGTTATAAGGTACTCCTTGCCTGAAGGTAAGGTACTCAAAATCAGTCCAGCCGTTTCGGAGTTCAGCCGGAACAAACAGACAGACATACAGACAAAAATAATAAAAAAATCTTTTGCCTACTTGCATATGCATTTAGTAAATGGCGGTTATTTTGACATTACAAACATACACTTAAATTTTATTTATTTGTATATATAGAGTTATAAGTTAGTATATAAGTTAGTAATTAATTACATAAGCTGGACGAAAGCCTACATATTTACAAAGTATTTTTACAGTATTCAAAACAATGCAAATATGTTTTCCATAAACTTCATTTTATAATACACTGATATGGCCTTTATAGCCACTTATTCTGTTAGTTACAATTAAATTAACAAAAGCTATTTATTACACCATTTGGTGGTTCTTTGAAGCGGAAACAGTCGTAAAGATATTGCACCGCCGTACTTTACAACATGACATTTTTGACTAAATTCATCTGTGCTCACAAATGCAATTAGTCAATGAAACCTCACCTAAACTGTCCATTAACAAGATAAAGTCATATTTAACTAGAACAGGCAGAGCAATTAGGATCTAAATCACAACGGCACACTTTAAACGTAATAGATCCATCAAAATGCTTACTATAGTCCCACAAAACTGAAACACTACCACTTATAGTCGGTTCTTTTGACTCGTTAGTAAATACCTGTGCCTCACAAAATACGGTATCACCCAATAGCACAGCATTCACTACTCTTTCATCGCCGCCAAAAGCAATTTGGCACTTCCACGGTGTGAACGCCATATAGAGATGTATTTGCGTGATCTTTACCTTGAGACTTTCTTTTTTACCACTCTTGAAGATGGATGTCTCTTGCAGTGACACAACTCTTGGACAAAAATCTGGTCCTGACATTAAAGCTGCGATTCCATTCGGATAAATTATATTATCATTGCCGCAGTCTTGTTTGGTGCATATACTTTTGGTGACACACCAAACGCAATAGCTCTTCGTGATACAAGACGAACATGAGGATAGACTTCTACATTTGTCTTGCTGAGGATCGTGTGTCACTTCAGCCAAAACAGTCAGTACAGTCATAAGCGCTAGAGCTGCAATGGCTACGAAGTTATTTACTGTCATCCTGTGTAGGTACTTACAGAAAAAATATAATTTATAAAGTATTAATAAATAATTTTCCATTAACTTACCACTAGCAATGAATCAGAAATGAGGATGTATAAACACGATCTATATTTATACAGCGGTTAATATTTATTAAATGACCTATCCATTTAACTATGAATGCAATTGCAGAGGTCAATGGAAAGAGAATAAGCTAAAGTCGTCATCTGAATCAAAATAACCTGATAACGGGTCAATATGGCGCATTATAAACGATAGCCTATCGATAAACGCTGGTGATTGGTTAGCGATAGAATTAAAACCCCTCGAGTAATCTAGGTTTATCTACATGTGTTTCTTATACTATAATAATCAAGAAACCACGTGTTTAAGAATGATTTCTAAGTGACCCTTCGATAACATTATCTATAATATTTTATTTACAGTATAGTAGCAATAAAACAGTTAGTATATATTCCTATATTAATAAAAATGTAGATATATCTATTCAGACATAAAAAAAGATAGTGAACTGAACATAAATACAGAAAATGTAATCGTTTCACAATTTGACAGAACGTTATCAAAATAATCGTAAGTATCAACACTTAAAATTACCGATATGGATCATTTTTATCTAGTAGGTCTTTATCGGTATCGACAACCGAAGATTGATCGGAGCAGTTTTCCAATAGCACGCAATTCTTAGCAGCTTCATCCCAAACTGACGGCTCATGACAGTCGCAGCGAGAATAATCGCAGTGAACTCCAATAGATCGAGCGATAGGCGTGCGACAGGTGCGCAGTGACATGGACTCTTCATCACAGCTGGGGTTATAGCCAAACTTACCATGAGGACATGTGTCTACACCTGCAATTTAAAAGATTTTCTTTCACTATGGGAAAATTTGGTTCATGCTAGGATACATTTTTTTGGGCTCTCCAGAAGCGCGTCACTCCTTCCGATCCACCTATCATCAGCAGTGGAGAGATACTAACTGTTTGGTCAAGTAAAAAAAAATAGGGTACATTTATAAAGTTATTTAAATGCTTTAAACGTGTTTACCTAATTGATTTGATATTAACTACATATATCCTTAATAATCTTTTACTGTTAATGTAAATTTATAACAAAACTAGTGTGCGGACGTTGTCCTGTCCAAACTCGATTACGACGTCATCTACCGGGTCCAATTGTATTTCCAAACCATCCAGGGACCTACTCATAATATCCAGCCGTTTAAGAGGAGTTAGGTGACAAACACACGTACAGAAGAATTTTATATATTAAGATTGTTATAGGTACTGTTGGTTGACCTAAATAAAATAAGAATTTTAGGTATAGCAGCGAAATTGTTTGTGACCAATTTGATGGTAATTTGGTAAATCAAGCAAAAAAATTATGAAATTGTCGTATGCAACCCATCAGTTATGTGTTTTAGAATCAGTGACAACTTTAACTAAGTCAAAAAGGTATGATTAGGTAAATATTTAATATCTACTTAAAGCTACATCTTGGTTCTAAGCTGTCTTGACACATTTTATCTTTTTCTCTATAATCTCTATATTTTTTAATGATTAAGTACTTAGTACAAATATTTACAATCAATGTATAAAATACAAACTATGATATATAGAAAACATCCTCAAAGCCCTCGCTGCTGTCGATAGGCAAGGTTCCCAACAGGCTGGCAGCGTTCCCTTTTTGGACTCCCAGCCCGTCGGTCTCCCGAAACCTCGATGAGCTTGGATGATAAAATACGAGCAAATAGGCGAGCCTCGAACCCCCGCGGACCCATAGTTTGCACTGCGAATGGCATGAACAAAAAATTTGAATCAAGACAAGCTAATTTTTTAAATTTGGATTTTTACTTAGTTATATTTATCTAATAAAACTTACATAATCCTGCATCATCATAAGTATCACATTTCACATTCCCTCTAGCAGTGGATAAAATACAGGCAATAGTGAAAATTGTTACCAACATGTCGTGTGCGCCCATTTTTACGAGAATCCAATAGTTTATTCAGGCGGTAAAAACGGCGACTACGATCGTCACGTTTTATATTCAATGAGTTTAAATAAATTTTATTTGTTAAGTGACTATGTACTGACATCGATACATAAAGTAAAATGGACGGAAATTGCTTTCACCGACAACGATAAACGCAGCTCGTAAAAGAAGTAAATTAACGTGTCATCTTGATACATTAATATTTAAGTAATTTGATACTTTGAGTTTAATTAATTACCCAAGTGAAGTAACTTTAAGACAGATAAAATCACTTCGCAATTTTCCACGTCTCATTCTCACTAACTTTGCTGATTTTGTTGACTTGTAATATCTGTTATTTTGTTGCTTATTGTTTTAGGATAATTTTGAAACAACAAGACAAAACAAAATTTAAATGTAGGTACCTACACTAGCAGCCAGTTCACTCGGATACCTATAGATAGATGATGATCCCACAGATATTGATTATAAATTGTTTTTTATACTTATTATCAATTAGTGAAGTCACGTCGTCTTATGAATTATTTTACATATTATTTTATTAACACACCAAAGAAATTATAAGGCCTCTCTCCCACAGAGAACGATCTGGCGTTCTACGTTCAAAATTCCTATATAAATCATGGAAAGTGCATTTGCTGTCAGTTTTTTTTTTTGGAACTCTGGATGCAGAACGCAAGAGATCGACGCCTAATATTCTAATATTTTTTTGATGTTACACTTATCATAATCGATTTGGGTTTTTCTAGTTTTGTGATTATGCTCATTACCAGTTAACGTTCTACGTATACTTGCTAGCTAGCTAGCATATATATGCTAGGTATATACCTATGATAGATAGAGTAGCTATATATATATACATATAATATAGGTATAGGAATCATCACCTAACTGTCTTTCATAATTTATAGAGCTATATGTAATCAAATTATGCAATTAGTGACGCACGAATTCAACTGTCTTTGCATTAATTTTAAGATTGAGTTTACAAAAATACATTTGGTAAACAAAAATATTGAGGAAAGTTCAAAATTATAAAAACTATATTTTCATTCCTCTATAACCCCCTCGACGATAAGCGATACGGAACATAGCCTATTTATTTATTTTATGTGTTGTACCTACCGTAAATGTCCTGATAGTATCTTAGCTCGTAAAATTCTAATGTGATTCTAATAGAAAACCCTGAACTTATAGCTAAAATATGTCTTCTTTATTTTGTCAAAAGAGTTAACCTTATTGCTACGAGCTAAACGATATTATATATGTACCTTATAGTATATCTTCCGAATTAAATCTAATAAATGTTATTATGTTGATATTCTACATATGTGTTGGACTGTAGGTTGTACAAGGGACCACTGAAAATTTTGTATTGTATACAGTACTTAAAAAGGTTCTAACGTATTTACGAGGCCGGGGTGCATGGAAGCAAAATCCATCAACTACGTTTTGAATTCGACCTCTGTGTGGTCGATAAACTTTCATAGCGGGCTTTGTTTAAAAAATGCACTAATTGATTTTTTTTAACTATGTATAGTTTACATCCGTGGTATAGGCATGTGTTTAACCGCAACCTCAATCTCGCCATGTTTGTTTAAGACAACCAATGAGCACGCTCGATTCCAGTATTAAGCAGTAGGTAACTAAATAACGTACCGAAGTCACACTAAACCTATCGACCTACCCTAGCAAATGATGCGTGATGTAGGTATATCGCTTCAGCTCCACTCTCGTTCCCATGATCCATGACATGATTAAATTTTCTTTTTTATCCACATGTTTTATTAGCTTCTCTTGTATGTGATTAACTTACTGTATATTTAGTAAGGTCGAGTCTTTTATTTGCAACTATCTGGTTATTTCAACTAATTTAAATAACTCCATCTATCATCACATCTTCGAACAACGACAGGCGTTATATTGTTCTTCTATCCTAAGTGCCAATGAAAAAATAAATATGGCACTGATAGCTACTGAACTGTATGAATGACATGCCTTTTAGTCAAACCGCCATTTTTTTCAGAGTGACGTGGCGTGCACGCGGAGCGTAATAAGTATTTAAATCTGTTTTTGTGGTTTTTGGTAGGTTTCTTCATAAAGGGAGTGATTATCTACCACGGTAACTTGTTTTTTACGTATTTGTTTCTTTCCACGATAGATCTAGCCCAAGTTATGGGTTCAGTTACATTTACCAGACTAAAAATCAAAAGTCAGGTTATTGCAACTATTTTAAAATTTTTTGGTTAGTTGCAATTATCTGACCGCTTTTGTATGAAGTATGATAATGCTAGTGATGCCACAGTGAAAATGACTACTACGATAAAAATATTTTATCGAAAGGACTATGACACTAAGCAGCTAGTTATATATCTCCGTTTATATATTTGAAACTTATAGCGCTAGTGTCACCCTTTAAAAAATTCGCCCTTTGAGACAAATATAAAATTTCTGATCCACTTTATGTAATAGTGAATAATAAATTATTTATTTTCAGTTTATCGCAGTATTTGATAAATGGAATCCTGGGCACTTAGGTCACCTTAGTTTATTCAATATAATCAGTATATTCCTGACTTTTAGTTTTGCTACCATGCCAGTCGATAAAACCACAACAAGGTTCCCTGCACTATTTGTAGGTAAATAGTTGCAATTACCCGTCCCATGGCTACAAAGTGATTTTGTGCAAAATTGAACGTTATGAAGGCATAGATATCGAAATCTAATGAAATATTGAACAAAGCATATTTTTTCCATTTAACGGTAGCAGCACCCACAGAAAAAAAGAAAATACAGCAACACGTCCTGGCAAGTAATTGCAGCTATTTGTGCCTGTGTCAGAAATTTATATAATAGTTATTTATCCTTTACAGCTTTCCTATATTTATGACGATGATATAAATCTACATAAAATTTTAAAAAATGCATTTTATGTAGAATTATGAATGTAGAATGTAGAATTATCAAGCGGTGACGTAAGGACTCCAATATTTTTAGTTGCAATTACAAAACTCGACCTTATGTAAACAAATCTAGGATATCGATTTTTTACTTATTATTTATTGTATCAATTTGATACATTGCAAATGCATGTAGTTTAGATGACAATACAAGAATTCGGTATCATTAAGGAGATCTGAAGGATGGAATCGGAAGGTAGGCACTAGAACTCCATAAAGGAAGAACATATCATAACCGTGTTTGGGCTTATTGGAATTGTCTTGAGATGCTCTTTGACCAGAATAAGTTAAGAGGGTCTGATCCAAAACTCAATTGATGGATTTTTTGTGGCCGGGGTTCTCTAGACTACCTACGCTTTAGATTTCAAATGGTTTCCGACCATCATAAGTTTGAGAGGCTTTTTCCCTGGACAGCAAAAAAAGTATTAATGAATATCTATAATAATTGAGTATATGCACGAGCCATAATGCTGATTATTTAATTAAAATAAAACCTTAATAATGGATCTAAGTAGTTTATTCGATGAATAATTAATTCACATTTCACTATGGTGGTTTACGTAATATATGCCTATTTTTGTTATTATAGCCATTTTAATGTAAAATTGTTTAAGTAATCTGAAATGATTATTTGCTTGAATATAATATCGCCCACTGTCGCCTGTCCCTACATCAAGTGACCTGTTTTTTAAACAAAGAGTTTTCCTACCAAAACAGGAATATAAATAACTTGGAAAAGAAATGCTCGCAGTCATTTAGTCCGTTACACGTAGGCAAGCACGCAGATGTGGCGTGACTTAGATATTCATTAACAGCAAACAAGAGTAATCCGTAAACCCGTATTAAGGGTAGGCAGAATTTGATAAAATCCTCTAATATTTCCACTTATTATAGTTAAGGCGATGATAGCTCAGTGATATTGAAGTCAAATGCAGTGACGAAGTCACAGGTTTGAATCGTACAATGAGCTTGAGCTTCGGGTAAAGGAACCATAGCTCGGTGGTAGGATAATTTGTAGTACCTACCCACCTGGCTGGCTACCATCCTAAAGTTGAAAATCTGTCGCATAGTTTGGTGCCTGGCATCAGTGTGTTTCGGCAGCTGGACTTAAGAGCCAAATCTTTCAAGGCTTTGTCAGCTTACCACCTTCGGCCACATCATCACATACCATGGTGAGGTTGTGGTCAATCACAAGCCAATACTAGTAAAAACAAAAAATATATCATCTAATCTTTATCTGTCTCTACGAAATTTATATATTCCAATATAATTGCGCTCATATAGTGAAATATTAATTTCATGATACATAAATAAATATAATTTTACATACTACTTACGTAAGTACAACAAAAACCGTTGCAAGTTGCAAAGCAAAGTTTGAAAAGCCTCAAGCCACATAGATTGTCCTTGTAATTACCTGCTAACATTACGTCATCTAGTTTGGTCTACAAAGCTTATTAAACATAAAGCAAACACACTTAAGTAAACAACAGATTGTGAACGGAAACGGCGCCATCTTAGCACCGCCATTGCTTCCGTTAGCCTAAACTACTTCCGTTGACAACTTCCTTACAGTGCACGCTTTCGGGAAACATGTTTAATTTCAGCTGTGGCAGTCTACAAAGGATACAGGCATATGTATTTATAATGAATAGGCAATTGTTCTACATCCCTACTAATATTATAAATGTGAAATTGTGTTTGTAGCATACACTTACTTAAATCACCTCATATACTACAACACATAAATTGTAACTGATGCCCCAATTAATGATTTGTATTTTGTATATTTGTTGTAAATGTAAAGCTTATTCTAGTCTAGACTATTCAACAATCGAATTCAAAAACAATAAAAATCAATATGCAAACATAATATTTAAAAGGAATTACAGATTATTTTTGATAATATAAACAGATTCTTATTAAAATCCTATGCTATCGGTGTTCCGACAGCTGCAGTTGAGAGCCAAAGATTAAATAATGTAAATTATTAAAAGAAATCTATGTCAACATATACACTGGAAGATAGGTGATTAGGGTATTTGCCTGTATTCAAAATAAATTAAACACTAAACAATGTATAAAACATCTAAAAAAAGGAGTAATCACGATTATTTTATTAAATTTATCCTTTTTATGTTTTTTAATGACCAATCTAACCTTAAAAAGTAAAGCTTTTGATGCCATATAATTATGACGTCACAAACTTGTATTTAATACAAAACTCCATATAAACCTATCGTTTTGATATTCCATAAAAAGTTGCTGATTTGAATGTCAGTCAAATACCCTATTAAGTGTTTGAATGTTCACTTCACTTCACTTCTTGTTTAGATGGCATCAGATGTGTTTATTTCACACATTTCCGCCAGTGTCAGGGTCTGAGTTACTACACATATCACGCAAATAATAATACTTTATTCAATTTAACGAACAAATGAATGAATTATTTCATATTTCCATTATTTTGTTATATGTCACAGTCAGAACTACTACTCGAGTTGATTTTTGGTAGATTAATTTCAGAATAAAACATTGGCTATACGATGTTGCAAATACTTATTACTAAATACTCTTAATAAAAAGTTATTTTGACTAACACTCTTTTCATAAAAATCATTTTTAACCGATATTGTTCAGTCAAAAGCACTATTAGCTAACTTATGACCGAAACCTTCAATCAAAATTACTTTTGATTGTTTTTTTGCAGTTAAAAGCACTTTTGATCATTTAATAGATCTGACTGTAACATACATATTATTATGAGTTGAGTATTTTGTGTGAGGCTTTAAATGTATTTCGAACATTAAAATTATAATACTTTAAGTACTAACACCAGGCTACTAACCCACACATATTTGTAGTTAACTGAATAAATTATTATTTTATTATTGCACCTTCCAAACTATTCACAGTAAGGTTACATTCACAAAAAGTTTTCAAAAACGACATAGCTTGCCCACGCTTTTGTACTCTCAAAGGGTTGCCGAGGCCAGAGGTTCCTCTTGTTTAGTCGCAGATAACGTCTGCAAATTAAATTCCTTTGAAAATTATAATTAGAGAACATTCCAGCTACTACAAGGTACCTAGAGTGAATTCAGTAGTTGAGTGATCTCGACTACAGAAATCTGGAAGAATAAGAAGCAGATGTTTATTCACCTTATTATTTATACTGCAGGTATTATAAACATGTAGAATGAATATGATTTTTGTAATATTCATACATGACTTACTTACAACAATAATATAAACTTTATATTTAAAAAAGTCACCAGAAATCCCTGGGGCAGATCTGGGACAAAACAGAATAGATATCCTCGTGATTTCCTAACCCCCACTCGACGCGTGCCCAATTGTAATAAATCTCTGTTATTAAAATCTGATTTATGCACAAGAAACATGTATGAGATGAATGTTTGTATTTTATTCAACATTCATGTGTATCTTATCTGTTACCAGACTACCATTGCATACCTACCTGTACCTTAGGTTCTTCATCCTACGAATACAAAATGTTCCGCGGCGCATACGTACAATTCAATTGAATTCAAGACTGCACTTTTTACTTGATTGTGCGAGGACAACACCGAGAGAGGGCAAACTTATAAAGTACTACATGTACCTACGTATTAATTCTCTTCCCCAATCTAATTGGACTTTTAAAGAAAGTTATCAGTTAATTCACGCTGAATCTGAGCACGGACACTATTTCTAAATTAAAAATTTCAATAGATCTATGGCTTGCCTTTTAAAATTCCAAAATCAATTTGGTTTCGGTCAGTCTTCAAGCTACATATGAAAATTCAAATTTCAATTTCCCATAAAGCGACTCGCACATAAATTTGTCCATACATAAACTGATCCAGCTTATCCGGACATCCGGGGTTCCGCTCCGTTCGCCTCTAGCGAAAGATTGTGTAGCAATTAGGTGACTGACCATAAGTAACGATTCACTACATCACTTTCTAATTAGGATTACCTCTAAGGGAGCCTCCCTTGAGTTTGAAATTTGTTAATGATTAAGAGATTTGGAAAGTTACTTAGCAAGATAATACGCCCAACGGTACTCGATACTAGGAACTTTGGTTTTAGATACTAAGAGTTTAAATCAATAAATATAGAGTTGAAATGAAATAAAAAAGTATCATAAGAGTACGATACAGTATTTACTGCATTATTTTTTCATCATTATGTCAAAAACTACGAGGTATAAAAGAAATAAAATCCAATTTTGGAATATACAAATTAAGCCCTTTCATATGATACCCTCTCAAAGTGGGGTTGCTACCCCACTTTGAAATTTTATTTTGAACTTTTGCAAAGGAAACAAAAATATGCTTTCGTTTTCTATAAAATAGGGTAAGCAATATATACTATATTCAAAAAGCTTTAGTATAGTTGCTGAAATATGTCGCTGTAACAGACAGGGGGGCGGACAAACGGACGGTCGAGTCCTATAATAAGAGTTCATTTTTACGTTTTTGGTACGGGACCCTAAAACAAGGATGTAGTCTTATTTTTTAAGACGTACTTTTGTACAGCATCTTATTCTTTATTTAAATCATAATAATGTCTTTATTCGTTAAAGGAAATAATGATTGCTTTTTACTGACATATCGTTATGTTCCTACTGAATGATCGAAGCTAACTTACCATCATGATTTAGATAATAGTTTCAATAGTTGTTCGTCGTTAAAATAGTTTAACGGTCAGCCGATGGCGGCGCGACTGTCGATGCCTTACAAATTTAAGGGAAGTAACCACAAAGTTTAGCACCGAGTCACTTCCGAATAGTTTAAATTGACGACTACCAACCCCTATCTGAATATCTACTTATCGTCCGTATGTACAAGTACTCGTACCTACAACTAACAGGTTTATCTATGAAACTCATTAAATTCGGTATAATTTACTCCATACATTACAAGCATGTTATATGTATGTATAATATGTTAAGTTAATTATAGTAAAAGTTTCACGATATCATTATTATGCTTACCATCAAATGAAATAATATATTAGATTGACTGAATAATTACCTATTTACCTTTTTATAGTTTATTTTTTGTTACTTATTTACATACCTTTACCTACTACAAAAAAACTATTAATCACAAAAAAAAACTCAATGTAAATTAGTAAGTAATTTCTTTGCCGAAAACATTTTTCCATCAAAGAGTTTGTGCACATACAGATATTGTTAATTCTGGTATTCATGGTATCGCCAAGTCGAGTCATAAAATGAACTTGTTACAAAAAGGTAATTTACCCATCCGTACATTACAAAGTTGACACCTCTGTTCGCATCCATTATTAAAATCTTATTAAGCTCGGACTCGTTTGATGAGGCGCACGACAAAGACCTCTCCAAAATAAAAATCATTTCTGCCTTTTAGGACTAAATACAATTTGTTGGTCAAACAAACAAGGCTCAAATTTCCGCAACAAAAACTCTCAAAAAATAAGATAAGAAATATTCGTAATAACAAAAATGAGCTTTATTAAATATAATTACTTAATAAACAAACAAAAATATTTGGTAGGTACCAACCAACATGTAAAACACGTGTCAACAACATTCTCTTCATTAATTTCAAATATTTTGTGGAGTTGTTTTTAGGATTTTCATAACTTGCCTCGTTGCCATGTTGTTTTGTTTAAAAAAATTGCTGCAGCCAGAACCCCCAACTACCTCTACAGTTATAACAAAAATAGTTTAGTTAGGAATGCTGTGTTTGAGCTCGGACATATAATAACTTAGGAGTTAGAAGCTCGAAGAACACAAGGTTTTCTTAAAATGCACTTAAAAGTTAAAAGTTCAAGTTATATCATAAAAAACAGATTATTATTTAGATTCAATTGTTGTCACGAGATTAACGTTTTTATTTATTTATTAAAAAAGTATTTTATTAATGACAATCATTGTTGGATAACGATAAGTAACTTACTAGCTGTGAGCTGATACCAGAATTAAAAAATATTATATCCATCTCCGGGCTCCAACGAGTGTTGTCACCAGATTGTCACATGACCTGGAGATTCCCAAAATCGTATTAAAAAAATATATCTAATATATAAAATTCTCGTGTCCCGGGGTGCGTGGTTGAACTCCTCCGAAACGGCTTGACCGATTCTCATGAAATTTTGTGTGCATATCGGGTAGGTCTGAGAATCGGCCAACATCTATTTTTTAAACCGCTGCGCGAGTGAAACCGCGGGGGACAGCTAGTAAAATATATAAAATTCTCGTGTCGCGGTGTTTGTAGTTAAACTCCTCATAAACAGCTTGACCGATTCTCATGAAATTTTGTGTGCTTATCGGGTAGGTCTGAGAATCGGACAACATCTATCTTTCATCCCCCAAAATGTTAAGGGTAGTCCACCCCTAAATTTTTTATTTTATTTTTTAAATATTTTTTTTTTGTTTTTATTTTTGTATGACACAACATCAAAAAATAAATACAACCCTAAATTTTCAACCCTCTACGATCAACCCCTATTTTTTATTTGTTAATTATAAACTTAATTTTTTTTGGCAAGATTTTTAGACAAAATAATAAATATTATATTAATACCTCTACGATCAACTCCTATTTTTCCATCGCGATTTTTTTTATAGCCGATCTCCTGTCTTACTCACTATACAGTTTTCGGCCATTTTTTTTTGTTTTATTTGTGTTTCGATCGTAGCAGTGACTGTTATACACACGTATTAATTTTTCTGTGCAACTCTCATGTAAATTTCACTCTCATCGTAAATTTATCATTAATTTTCAGTGCAATAATTATTTATTCACAATTTATTAATAACTGATAAAGACAGTTTTAACTCTCAGTCTATAATATAAAAAACCGGCCAAGTGCGAGTTGGACTCGCGCACCGAGGGTTCCGTACAAACTTCGTCCATCGTTCATCCATCACGGGAAATGCACAATTTTATTTATTTACCTTATTTGAGATAGAGGCCAATTAATCTAGACCTCTAAATTGTATGAGCGCCCATACAACTCAGAGGTCTTTATTCATTGGCGTAACTATGTATGTATGTATGTACGGGTGCCCTTTAATTTTCAACTTTTTTTTTATTTTTTAGAATTTTTCCTTTATTTGTGCTGTAAGACCTTGCTTTTTTCCAAAAAAAAAAATTTTATTGTTTGATGAAGTCTGAGGAAGGTTTTTATGGAGAGAAAAAAAGTAAATAATTCGAGAAAAATAGTAAAAACAACAATTTTCTTTTCCAATATAAACCACTCTGTCCCCAGCTGTCAAACATTAGACGTAAATCAAAACAAAACAAAGGCGCGTTAGACAGAACGAAATCTGTCGGGGCACCTATTAACATAAAAAAATCAATGTTACTTTGTTTTAGAGAAATAGGGCAGAACAAGGTCTGCCGGGGCAGCTAGTACTAATAACTAATATAATTATATATTTATAATGTCAGTCATAATTACAATCAACTGAAATTAAAGATTAAATCTAAGTACATATATATTTAACTTAATAGTATTTTTTATTTATTTCCTTTGCTGCTTTGAAGGTTGGTTTCGCCATAATTATTGTTTTTATTAAAACCTATTTTTGATGGTGTTGGTAATCAATTCCCTGATCCTTTCCTTTCCTTCTTCCTCACACGCACGCCTACCATATATGCGCGTCGCATTTTTGACGCGCCCACCCGCTGTATGCCTGGCCGAAAAACTGAAGAGAAAAGAGAGGAACAAAAACCGAATATAAAAAATTGACATAACATACTTCAAGAAATTAATTATTCGCTGATTTATTGGAAATAAAATAAAATACAAGAAAGGCCAGGACAAGGACATAAAGACAAGGTAAGGCGTGCATAATTATCCACCTTTACCACCCTTTTTCCCTTGATTGCCAACGCCAATATTTTATATACAGTCCACACCGCTGTTTCTTACCATTTTTGGTCCGTCGAGAGCCGGATCCCTTTTTCTTATCCTTAGGGACCGCATATAGGTTTAGATTCGTCTAAATACCTAGCCCGCTGATTTTGGTCTAGATTCGTCTAGACTCACCCGCTAATAGTCCTAGATTCGTCTAGATACTTTCAGATCTGTCATCTAGATTCGTCTAGATAATATCTGCTTATACTACTTTTCTAAGCTATTCTTATCCGCACCTTATAGGGGTTACCTACCTATTTGATACTTAAAAGCGCTTAATTCAATTAGGTATATTAACTAACCTATAAGTGGTATTTTCCATTCGTAGAAATAAAATATTCCATCTCGTTTAGTTTTTTTGTTTTGTGTTCGAATACTTCGTCAATATGCCGAAAAAAGGGGATACGGGGTGTTCAGAAGCTCAACAAAGTAATGAATTAATTTTGTTAGAAACTAAACGAGATACACTTTTCGAGTATGTTCAAATAGTGTATGAAAGCTCGAAAACGATTCATACTAGTGAAGAATGTATGGAATCATTCTTGAGTACTGTTGAAACTATCGATGATATTCGCTCCGAGTTCAAAGAAGTTGTTAATGAATACAATCGCACACTACTCAAAAGTGATCCAACTAGTAAGCCTAACTTTAAATCTTTAAACTCGTTCGAAGATTTATACTGTCGTATCAAGCGTGTACTAAAGCGTGTTGAACCCAAACCTTCGAGTGTGGATTCTGATCATAATCAGATAGGTTCTATTGATCGTTTAGGTTTAAAATGTAGAAAGCCTTCTTTGCCGCCGATCGAAATAATGTCTTTCGATGGCGACATTCGAAATTGGCCTTTATTTTACGCTGGCTTTAAGTCTATGATACACGACAATCCAATGCTGACGGACGCTGAGAGGTTGTACTATCTAGTGGGGAAGCTCTCAAGTAAGGTTAAGGCAGTGTTCGCAGGTATCGCGCCATGCGCAGAAAATTATGATACTATACTAAAATGTGTCATTGATAGGTATCAGGATACACGTACTCTTGCATCTACATACTTAGATCAGATGTATAATCTCAAGTTGAGCGGTCCCGCTTCTTCATCTAAATTCCAAATATTCATGGATCAATTTGTCACCGCAGCGAATGCACTAAAAAACCTGAAACTAGATAATTTGACAGATTTCATAATGTTGCATGTCGCATTAAAAAAGTTAGATGAGGAAACGATCCGTGCGTTTGAATCACAATATCGCGACGTAAAGATGCCTACTTTCGTTCAGCTAACCGATTTTATACGAGGACAGTTTAGGATTTACCAAAGCTTAAACCCGACCACGAGTACAGGCATTAATAATTCTTCGCGAAATATAAATAAGCCGCGAAATCATGTACCGAACCCGCAAACTTATCTATCAGTCTCTTCTTCTCATAAAAAATGTCTTTGTGATAATATCGTACATGATCACTTTTTCAAATGTCCTAAGTTCATGGATTCAACTCCTTCCACACGATTCAAATGTATAAAAGAAAGTAACGCATGCATTAATTGCTTAAGTTTAAAGCATAAGTCCCGCGATTGCAATTCAAGTCAAAAATGCCGCAGTTGTAATCAAAAACATCACTCTTTATTGCATTTTAACAATGATTATGATCAAACCGCATCGCAAACGAACGCTAGTGGAATGGTTGCATCTGGATTCGAACCCACACCAAGCGTACAGCCTGCTAACACGAGCGCTCCGCCTCGAGTCTCGCAATCGCCTGTCACACGTCTATCGCACGACACGAATGTATCATCGCTACATACATCCATTGCTGCGCCAGTTCCGATTTCTACGAGTAGTGGTAAGAGTCGTAACGCGCAATGTATGCAACTTACAACGATACTGTTGTCGACTGCGCAAGTTGTTGTTTATGATCAAGTGGGACAGGCACACTTAGTAAAATGTTTATTAGACTCGGGATCTCAGAGTAATTTCATAACATACGAATGCTGCGTGCGTTTAGGTTTAAATTATAATAAAAATACGCAAATAATAGTACGTGGTTTCGGTGGTACCGAAAAATCCATCAGAGGTTCCACTGATTTTAAAATATTTTCACGTTTTTCTAATAATGTTAATTATAACGTATCGGCACTTGTTGTCGACCGCATCACGGATAAACTGCCGTCGGTTCCCGTGGACGAGTCAGCGTTTGCGCACATGACTTCACTCCCGCTCGCGGACCATACGTTCGCTACTCCCGCTGAAGTGCACGTACTTCTTGGTGCATCTATGTTTCCACACTTGTTGTTACCGGGCACGGTACATAGCAAAGTAAATGGAATACCACCCGCTATTGAAACGGTTTTAGGTTATATAATTATGGGTTCTGCTCCCGTTTTATTACCTAAAAATATGAAATTGACAATGGCATGTTGTGCTGTTATGCAAGACTCATTAGACCAACTTCTCAAGAAGTTTTGGGATCTTGAGGAAGTTATCGCTCCGCCCGCACTCAGTCAAGATAATCTTGAGTGTGAAATACATTTTCGCGCTACCACTACGCGCGACGATAGTGGTAGATACACCGTTGCCTTGCCATTTAGTGGTGATGTATATAAGTTAGGAAATTCATACTCTACTGCACATAGACGCTTTTTATGTGTAGAACGTAAATTGGAGTCGTCGAATACTTTACGCTCTGCCTATAATGATATCATTCGTGAATATCTTGATAAAGGTTATATCAGAGAAATAGGACCAATCAATAATATTATCGCTCACGATTCGGCCGCATCCTATTTTGTTCCGCATCATTTCGTACAACGCGAAGATAGGACGACTACAAAGGTACGTATGGTTTTAGATGCAAGTAGTAAGACCAGCACAGGATTATCTCTGAATGAGGTTTTACATACTGGACCTAATATACAGGGTGATTTGTATTCCATACTTTTGAACTTTCGCCTTTTTAAAATAGCAATTTCTTCTGACTGTCGCCAAATGTTCCTGCAGATTGGTATGAATGAATCAGATCGCAAGTTTCAACAAATTCTTTTTAGATTTCACCCGCAAGACCCTATATCGGTTTTTCAATTCAATAGAGTCTGTTTTGGAATGAAGTCGAGTGTTTTCCACGCAGTTCGTGTCGTTCATCAGCTGATCGCTGACGAAAGGCATAAGTTTCCCACAGCCGCTGCGATTGCATCCAGTTCGACATACATGGATGATGTGTGCTTCAGCATAATGGCGGATGACATGTCACAAAATGATGAAGCCGTCGCTGTCGCCGCCTGTACCGAGCTTATTGACATGTTTAAATGTGGTCAATTTGACCTAGTCAAGTGGACTAGTAACTCAGTCGCTGTTTTGCGAGCCATTCCCGCATCGCATCGAGCCTTCCCAGATCTTGAGATCGATAGAGGTGCTGTTCCGCAAAAAATATTAGGTACGCATTGGGATAGGGTTGATGATGTTTTTAAATTTAGGGTTGTCACACCTGAGTTAGGATGCACTAAACGAATTATTTTATCCGTCGTCGCACGTTTATGGGATAACTTAGGCTTAGTGGCTCCAGTTATATTATATGCCAAGCTACTTATTCAAGAGCTTTGGTTATTAAAATGTGATTGGGATGATGCGCCTCCCCAACGTATCGCGAAACTTTGGTTACAATTTTGCAAAGAATTACCTGCGCTCGATGACATACGTATACCGCGACATTTAGGGGTAATTCAGGGTTGTATAGCTAATCTTATAGGTTTTGCTGATGCAAGTGAACGTGCCTACGGTTGTGTAATTTACCTTCAGGTCATCGTTAGTGACACTAGGACTATTAGGCTAGTATGTTCTAAGTCTAAAGTTGCACCGCTTAAAACAATTTCTATTGCTAGGCTAGAGCTATGTGCTGCGGCTCTTCTATCAAAATTGATGCGTAAAGTACTTAATAATTTTGAACCGCGTTATAAAATCTCAAATATTTTTGCTTTTACTGACTCGAAAGTCGTCTTATGTTGGTTAAACTCGTCGCCGCACCGTTGGCAAACTTTTGTCGCCAATCGCGTTGCCAAGGTTGTTGATGATATTCCTGCAAGTTGTTTTCATCACGTAGCAGGAATAGAAAACCCTGCTGACTGCCTATCGCGCGGCCTTTCTCCCGCAATGCTTATCAATCATCCGCTATGGTTTTCAGGCCCACCGTGGGTTTCTAAAGATCCAGCAGAGTGGCCTATCACTGGGTTTGATATTGATGACGTCGGTGAAATGCAAGATCTTAAGCCACTAGCACATACTGTAACTACAACCGAAATTGAATCGCCAATTTACGCAGTCGCAAAACGTGTATCTTCATGGTCGAAGCTATTACGAATAGTAGTTTTTATTTTCCGATTTTTAAAACTATTACCACGCAGGTTTGTCGTGACTCGTTCAGATTTAGATTTTGCTGAAAACAAAATCATACTCACTTTACAATATGTCCACTTCGGTGCTGATATATACAATTTAAAAAACAATAAAAACTGTTTACCCGCAATACAAAAGTTAAAACCATTTTTGGATATAAATGGTATAATTCGCGTCGGCGGAAGGCTATCGAATGCTACTATGGATTATTCGCAGAGACACCCGTGTGTTCTCCCGAGGCATGATCATGTGGTTGATATAATTATTAATTACTATCATAGGAAGCATTTACATGCCGGTCCCGAACTTCTGATGTCCTTACTCAGGCAACATTATTGGATACTCGCCGCGCGGCGAGTTATTCGACACCGCATACACAAGTGTAATACTTGTTTCAGAGTAAAGCCGCATCCATCCTTTCCTATGATGGCGGATTTGCCCGCATACCGCGTCAACCAAGTTGATAAACCGTTTACGCATACAGGTTGCGATTACGCAGGTCCTTTACAATACACGCCAGTTCGTGGTAGAGGAGTTAAAAGCCGCAAGGCATGGCTTTGTATTTTTACTTGCCTTACAACTCGCTGTTTGCATATTGAAATAGCTACGGAGTTGAGTACGGTCAATTTTCTCGCTGCGCTCAAGCGTTTCCTTTCCCGTCGCGGCCCGGTTCAGTGTCTCTACACTGATAACGGCACAAATTTCGTAGGTTGTCGATCATATTTGCGAGATCTTTACAAGTTCTTAGATGAATATCGTCCGCGTCTAGAACATGAACTTTCTGAAAGTCGCATAGATTTCAAACATATTCCGCCTGCCAGTCCGCACTGGGGTGGATGTTGGGAGTCTATGGTGAAGGTAGTAAAGTCTCATTTATTTAAAGTCGTAGGTCAACAAATACTTTCTTATGAAGAGCTTTCGACAGTGCTTACTCAAATCGAGGCACTCTTAAACTCGCGTCCGCTCACTGCTTTAAGCAGCGATCCCGCAGAGCCGTCTGCTCTTACGCCGGCTCATTTTCTTTATACCGCGCCTCTATTTTCTCTACCCGCGTCTCACATAGAGCCAGTTAACTTACTGGAGAGACATTCACTACTGGATAGATTAGTTCAGTCATTCTGGCAGCGATGGAGAGTTGAGTATTTGCATCAATTGCAAGCTCGTGCTAAGTGGAACACGCCATCCACTCCAATTCAGCTGGGGTCAGTGGTGGTTATTATTGTAGACAATGTGCCGCCTCTTTCATGGCCTCTCGGTGTAGTAGAAGCTGTCCACCCCTCCAAGGATGGTACAACGCGTGTAGTCACCGTTAGGACGAGTAAAGGGAGCTTTGTGCGCCCAGTAGTGCGATTGTGTCCATTGCCAAGCCAATGATTGGTTTATCTATTTATTGCCTATAATACATTATATTTAATCTTACATTAAAGACTTTTTTTTTGTAGTTTTTGTTTTAGATTATTATGTAACCGCATTCATAAATAGTTTAAAGGTAACCCTTTAAGGCCGGGGGGAATGGTTTCGCCATAATTATTGTTTTTATTAAAACCTATTTTTGATGGTGTTGGTAATCAATTCCCTGATCCTTTCCTTTCCTTCTTCCTCACACGCACGCCTACCATATATGCGCGTCGCATTTTTGACGCGCCCACCCGCTGTATGCCTGGCCGAAAAACTGAAGAGAAAAGAGAGGAACAAAAACCGAATATAAAAAATTGACATAACATACTTCAAGAAATTAATTATTCGCTGATTTATTGGAAATAAAATAAAATACAAGAAAGGCCAGGACAAGGACATAAAGACAAGGTAAGGCGTGCATAATTATCCACCTTTACCACCCTTTTTCCCTTGATTGCCAACGCCAATATTTTATATACAGTCCACACCGCTGTTTCTTACCAAAGGTATATATATACTTATACTTCTATCATTAATTTTCATTATTTATAACATTAATGATAGAAGTACGACTTATAACAATCAACATATTTGCATCCTTAGACGAAGTTATAGGTATTGTGAGAGATTTATTTACTTATCGCATACCTAAACTTGTACATGAATAAATTTACTAGCATGTGGTTATTGTTACAAGTCGTGACGACAGGTACGCTCACCGGAAACGGAAGTTATCCCGCCCCAATGGCCACATCCGGACCTGGACCATCTGCTTCCTGTTACTCAAATGGCAAAATTGAGTATAGGCAACGTACATACCCGTACGGGTTATACTCATAGCCTAGACTAAATCAAAGCAATACATAGTTGCAAATATTTTATGAATAAATAAATAAATATTCTGGGACACTATTCTTCACACACGGCCATCTGACCCCAAACTAAGCAGAGCTTGTACTATGGAAACCAGATAACTGATTTTATGTTTTTACAATTTATAGGTCTGTGTTTGATCATAATCTTTATGTAAGCACACAAGGCCTAGAAGGCAACTGGCTCTCAAGTGCAGCTGCCGGAACACACCGGTGGGTGTTTGACGACAAATTATCAACTTGAAGGTGGTAGCCAGCCAGACTGGTACTACTAAGTACTTACCCCACCACATGCTCCACCCACGACCTCTGACGATTATTTGTCAGCGAGGATCGTGGAATCCGTATTTTTGCAAAATAACTCGTAGATTTGTAAAGTTTTGGAATATGGCTTAAATTCAGTCTCTATATATTATCAATGTATCGATAGTTTTATGATGCCTTTAGTGATCTGAGACGTAGGTAATTCTGAATTTGATTAGTAACTTTTTTTAAATCATACCACATAGAGATACTTAGTTATAATCTCTTTTTCATTTGTTTTTTATTTAAAAGGTAAATTTTGCTGTGAAAAAACCCAAATAATCGACTGTTATGGTATCGTTCGAGCATTATATTATTATAAACACTCAGTTGCACGGATCGTGTGAAGCGTAGGTAAAAAAAAAACGTAACGCAGCAAAAAAAAATGTTTTAAGTTCCCATCTAGTTCCACATACGGGTAAAAAGTTAACTCGTAAAATCACTGAACAATTTAAATGTTTTAACTTAGGAATTCTCGAAGGAAACTTTTTATTTACCTCTACGAAAATGCATACTTCTGCATTTCCAACAAATTTAAGAAATTATGCAACTGTTTAGTTATTCTTCTTCGCTCCACGATTCCATTTTTACCTGCAGCGGCAGCGTACCCAATTGCTCTTATAAAATCTTTTTTGAAAGTTATACCTATATAAGATACGTCTGAGATTTAACTTTTAACCTGTAAAAAAATACATTTTTTTTACTATGTTATAGGCCTGTGTTTGACCACAATTTCACCATAGCTATGCGGCCCAAAGTGGTAAGTACACAAAGCCTAGAAGCACCTGGCTCTCAAGTGCAGCTTCCGGAACACACCTGTAGTTGTTTGATGACACGATTTCAAATTGTGGGTACTAGCCAGGCAGTGTACTACAAATACCCTACCACCGCGCTATGGTTTCCTATCGATGTTTTCCACCGAAAGCTCAAGCTCAAGCTCACTGTAGGATTTGAACCTTGGTTACGGCATTCGACGTCCACTGAGCCATCATCTACATCACTTTAAAATCTAAATAAAGTTGTTCACGATAATTTGCAGGCAAAATGATGCGAGTTTATACAAGTATAAAGGGTTTTCAAGCAAGATTGAAATTAT
Source organism: Tetheella fluctuosa (assembly GCA_951216915.1). NCBI lineage: Eukaryota > Metazoa > Arthropoda > Insecta > Lepidoptera > Drepanidae > Tetheella > Tetheella fluctuosa. Next base: position 6,395,177 of record OX578222.1, on the reverse strand, counting down.
CATTGTCTAATCACTAATGTGAAATATTGTTTTCTAAACAAAAAGTTATAAGTTGTAAGTTTGCGAGTCAGTGGTTCGGCTAATCCCAAAGTGGCGGTCGATGTCTCAGTAAATCCACGCTGTGAGCTGAGCGCACGTTACCCTAATATTTCTCGTTTACCCTCACCCAAGCTGCCTTAGTTTTCTAACGCTTAACATTAGATATTCGTATTCATTTAATCAAAATGTATGGAGTTAAAGGTACATAGTATATTTAAAAAAAAGAAAAAATGCATTTTTGCCATAATAACTTCGAAAATAATTAAATTATAATAATTTTAATAAATTTATTATTTTCTCAAAAACTTGAAATTTGTCATGGACTAAATAAATATCGTTTCGTAGCACAGTTGTAGCATGGTCGTAGCGTTGCCGTAGTGTTGTCGTAGCGTGGTCGTAGCCAAGTCGTAGAACATGTAGTACCTAATACATATAACAATTACTGAAAATTGTAATTTCTTAATTATTTTCAGTAATCAATAACATCGAAATTGATAGTTGATTAATATTTGAGCTTACTACTTACAACCTAGTTAACAAAACATGTTAATTAATTATATGTGAAATATATTATTATAATGTTCTATTGTATCCAAAGCAAACAATGCTTTGTGTTTAAACACAACAAAACATAGAATAATCAGTGTGAATAGTGATTATTGTGTTTTACAACATTTGAGGAGTGACTTTTCAAAAGGACCTATTTCTCATTTCGAAAAAAACTATTTTTTAATGCCATTCAGTTCTAATACCAAATTCTTAATATTTTTCAATTACAGTTTGGTCCAAAACGGCTTTCTTCCTCTAGAAAATTGACTAGAAAAAGAGCCTTCCGCGTTAAAAGTACTTATATCCATATCGTTTTCGTCCATTGAATCCACTGAAACATTCCTTTTCAAAACTTCTTAATTCTCTAGGTAATTGTTTCTTCTACAATATATAAGGGCTTATATTTTATTTCTTTTGATGATTTTTTATCCTTGTAAGTTTTTGAACGAATTCATCACCTTGGATGTATTCTAGATTATTGAAAAATAGCATATAATATAATCTAGAGGGTATATAAAAAATGAAACGGATTCAGATAGAAAAGAAAATTAAAATAGGAAAGGTCATGGGCTGTGACAATAAAGCTTTCGTAAACTACAGATTTGAGTGTAATGAAGTTGTCCAGTCACTGTTAAAAAAAAAGAATACCAAAAGAAATACCTACAGCTGTAATTGAGGACAAGGAAATATCGGCAAATAATAAAAAAGATGTAAATAATTTACTTACCAAACAATTTGGAAACCAGTGGACTGATATACAAGAATTGGCTTGGTATAAAAATATTGTAAAGAGTTGCAGACCTACCTCTAATACAGACTTGGAAAATCCAGATGAATCTATGTGAATTTGCCTTGACGATGATGTAGGGGAACTTCGTATTTAGCTTACAATTATTGTATAAAATTATTTTTCTAATTGTGAGACATATTAAAAAGTTATTAATTACATTAGAATTGTATTTATACAGATCAAAACAACTTATTTCCAACAGTTCCTAATCAAAATGGCTTAATTTTCAACAAGTTCGGAACAAAACAGCTTAATTCTAAAAGTCCCTGTCATAAGTGCTTATTTTTGAAATATGGAGTTAAATATATATTTTCGTGAGTGTGGAAGAAAAAATATAAAAATGCTATATTAATCATGTCAACATAATGTAAAATATGGTATTAAAATTCAATATGCATTTTATAATAAAAACCATAGTTCAAAGTTTTTTCCATCTTCTGAAAATATGGTTAATGATGAAATAAGTCCCTTTGAAAAGTCACTCCTCATTTGTTCAATAAACATTCATGAATTGGTTAGCAATAGCCGTCAATTACCTACAGATAAATTGAACAACAGTAGAGTTTAATTTATTAAGTATTATGATTAGGTACATATATGTATGCATGCTGATTATTATCAACAAATCCTACATATGTATAATAAAATCGCCATGTTTCAGCATCAAAATGATGTGTTACGTCACAAGCCTTGACAAAAGCTTATCCTAAACGTGTCCAAAGTTTTGCCGCAACTTGAACAGTGGCATAGTCTACTCACACATTGTATAAAACAAATCTAACTCGGAGTTACATAGGTATAATAAGTCAAATTAATTTCTAGTTGGGAACTGAATCTCGTTCAAAGTTCAAATCTGTTGTAGGTAGGTATAATATTAGACCTACACGAGATTTTTTGTAAAAGCCATTGAAACGTAAAAGGTACTAATAATACGAATTATATAAGTTGGATAGGTTTATAAAATATTAGCGTAATGATGATATAAATCATTATAAAATACAAGAAGAATGCAATCAATAATGTAAGGTACCTACTAGATGAAAGTGGGTGCGTAAATGTTCAACTACACAACAAGGTCGTTCGGCCGCCCGATAACATGTTCTCATATACAATAACCGCAGCCATAACTTGTGGCGTACATGCAGCCGTGTTGAGGTTTCTGATAGTTCTAGTGTGAACATACCCTTACCGAAATATAACGAACTAAGACAAGCCTTTGATGAAAGACGCATCTGGTAGAAAGTTCAGCTATTATTAAACTAAGTATTTTATGTAGAGATATTTGCCTGCCCGAATATTTAAGGTAAGCTAACTTTTTGAAACTGCAATAGAAGAACAGAAGACATTTCTATAAATGAACATCACACACATAGGTACTCAGGTAGGTACCTACCTAAGTTAATTTTTAAAAGTATAGTATAAATCTACGTTTATTGAACCATATTGAATAGTTACACCAGAAAAATAAATAAAGCCTACGCGAAACAGAGAGCGCGTAATCAATTGCCCGCAGGATGTATTCAAAATATTTATGGTAGGCATATATCACTGAGATACCGCGTACAATGTCGCTTGGACGTCCACACGGTATAAAATGCGTCATCACCACACGTTTCGCTGATTCGGCAAAAAATTGGTTGCTGTGACGGTCACATCACACGGTTGTGGAAAAACGAATCATAAGGTTCTGTAAGCTGTATCGAAACATTGGTAGAATTGTTCCGGCTTACGAGATGGCAGAAGAATAAATCACATCGGAAATCAGTAATTTGTGTAACACTTCTACCGACTTTTGAAGAAGGAGTGTCTTATAAAAACAGTAGTAGTGAGTAATATTCGTTTTATACCAAAACCAATCGATACTAATTTACCGTTGAAGAAATTCCATAACGAATAAATATAGTTTTTATCCTTTATTAATTGATAGTATGTGTTCAATGCAGTTGATTAAAATGAGTTTAAATCAGGCAGAATGAATACACTCCTATGTACGTACATACATAATTATAACTGTAATATTAATTTCAATATCATGTTTGAGTGAGTAGTTAATCTAAAATTACAAATATGAATGAACTTCAAATGAACGGTTAAACTGTATAGTTATTAATTATTCTAAAAATATAATATTTTTATTACTAGGTACGTTACAAATAACGTCAATGTAAGACGTTCATAACTCTCGCAAAACATCGCTTACTATATCTCCATTATTGCGAGAGCCTCACCTTACAATGAGAACAGTTTTTCTCCTGTTTGTATACTCATTCTTAAAAGAAAAATAGCATATATTCATTCATACTCAATCAATATAAAAACAACGGATCAACGACACTTGGCGCTACTTACCCCATATTGTACACCACACACGTTCCATTCAATTCAGTGACAATAAAAAATCTTAAATCAACATTATTTCCACAGACTGATTCCGAGTTGTGTCATCCTGCGATTTACTGTGAACTTCGCAGAAATTGTTTGAGAGAAGTTATAATACCAACCGACTAAAGGCAATCACCTTGAGGGCAAGAACAATTTCCTTTTGTCAAGCTTCGTAGTCAACAGAGATGTGATTTCACGCTCCGTTTACGAGACATATCAGTACAAGTGTGGCGGTTTAATAACTACTTACCTATCTCATCCTACACCGCTTACGATATTCTATTATAAATCTTGGCCTATTGCAAAATGAGAATACATGTAATATATTTGGAAGATTTAACATAGCTGGAGTATTTTTTATCGATATGGGAATCTCAGCATGGAAGTTTTGATGAGACCGAACATTTTGGTACACTTTCAGATAAAGAAAGAAAGAAGTATACATTTATTCACGATATTACGTAAATTTGAGATAGGTACAAACATTACAAGAAACAATAATGCAATATTGCATGATGCCAGGAGTGACCTACTCAGCATAAAGCTGCTTATAAAAAAACATTAACCCTCGCACGGTTTTCTGTTATGGCCCATGTCCATATCATCACGAATATACACCAAATGACAACCATTAAAGTAATACCGTGGGAAGTACCCATCACTCTAGCCTGGAAAGTATCCCGATAAAGAGTCCGGAAACATGCCGGAAGTGAGGGAGACCTTTCCTTTGCTGTTCGCATCTTGTACTGTAGAGTGTGTTCACAGTTTACAGATCAAATTGATTTCAGAACTTATTAAATACCATGACTCAATGTTATTGAAAAAAAAACTGCCCCGAAGAATAGATAAGATTTTTGGTACCTACATTAATCTGAAACCCAATTAAAAATCAACGTAACTTAAAAAGTTCAGCTCACTCAACAATTTGAAATCGCCAACCATATTCAATTAGTCTGACGAAGTGACCCATCCTTTTTTAAATTCGGAAGTATATCAAAGGAGTTAGAGCGCTACTGAAACTAATGTATGCAGATTCTAAAGTAAACAGAATCAAAATGTTACACATCCCTGCAGAGAGGTGCCGTCTAGTAAGTAAGTAGGTACATTATTTATTCCCTCATCTCTCATTATTAATCCCGAATCTCTTACATAACTTTAATTTTAGTTGCTCAACATTATTAATCCTTTCAGCTTTTCGCTTTACACCTCTGTGACGCAATGGTAATGGAAGAGAAATCTATAAGTACCTCTAAAAACTCTTTTAATCTTATGTACTACGTACGGGTATTCGGAATGTTAGTCATATGTAGGTACCTACTTATTATACACTAAACATGTATCTCAAAGAAAAATCTCATCTCGATATCAATGCAATTGTTAAGTCCTACTTAATAACTTTTTTGATCATATTCGTGGGATGATTAATTAAAACATTATAAATTATTATTTCAAAATTTATTTATATAAATATATATACCTACATATCAACACCGTCTAGGGATATTTCAGGTTTATTATAATAACTTTGAAATCACTGGCACAAAAAAAAATAAAAACATCAATTTATTCCTGGCACATTTCTCTTCTGTATTCTAATTAAAAATAAAAAAGAATTAGAGAGGCGGCAAAATTGAATTAACTTTATTACTACCTTTCTTCTCTGCGTGTTTTAAAGACAAAATTTATGACAGGTGATATTATCAACGTATAGCTTAAAACCGCTGGTCCTGAAACAAAAAATTTGGAGGGTATGTTCCTTTTGTAATGTAGGGGTGTACTAGGAAATTATTTTTCGAAAATCATCCCAAAGGATTAAAATGGTGGAAAGCTAGTGTTAAACATATTGTAACAAAATGTATTCCACGGAATAGGTAGATATAGTTCCAAATTGCAAGAAACTAAAGAATATGATATTTCGTGGGTTATGTATGCGAAACTAATTACCTCCACATATTGTGTTTAGTTTACATAGAGAGTAAGAACACAAATATTTTTATTGAACTTTATCAACGTTTTCAATATATAATATTGTTGAGCTCGGTTGAAATGGTACTTGTTCTGTTTATTTGTCTTGTCCTTTGCCCTGAAAACTTTAGTGGAACGGTCGGCTTTGTTAAATTTTCCAGCGAGCGTCCGCTCTGGATGTTAACGTACCTATTTATTTAAGTAAACTACGAAAGCTCTTCTGTAGAGAGAGTTTAATTTAATTGTTTATTTATATTAATTAATTGACAATATTTGTGTTCAATTTGGAACCCAATTTACGTTTGTGATAAAATTATTTCCGAATTTTAGACTTGATATGTATTATTCCATAATACCTGCCTTCGTGTATCGTGCCTATATCTTTTTAATATAATCATAGATTGGTATATATCATCCATGATAAAAATAAATATAAATTAGGCTTTTTTTTGGCCACTGACCCGCCCATAAAGACTCCGTCTGTCCCGTATGTTTCTGTAACGCAATGCTTAGGAACCTAAGGATCCCGAAAATCAATACGCTCTCTGAAAAGCCTAATTTAATGGCTTTTTTCAGCTTAATTTAGCACTGTTCACTTATTCAATAACAATAAAGCAACAAGAAATTTACTTGCGTTTATTTACGCTAAATTTTACAATCTAAACACAGAACACTGTCTCTTTGAAAACATATCACAAAAAAATATATAAAAAATCATTTTTATAAACTTACATACAATTTTTATACTGGGCCAACAAAATAAAACTACTATCCTCGGATAACCTAACTTTCCGCTTCATTGCCTACAGGTACAAAATAATCTTTATATCTAACAATTTTGAAAACTGCTGCTGTTCATTCGAGTTTCCAAATCTTGATCTTTACACTTGTTCTTGTTCAGAATCCAATGAATCAATATGAGTTGTACTCAAATTGATTTCAAGATAATAATAAGATAATTATGGCGAAACTCACGAGCCTCGACCATCGACGAAAAGTCGCTTGCCTATCGGTTTTCTATAGGATATATTTTGGAGAGTGTGCGCAGGAATTATTCAACCTAATTCCACCATCCCCATTCCTACATCGAACCACTAGACGCCGGGAAAATTTCCACCCGTACGTTGTAGACATCCCAAACATACGGACACAACGTTTTGCATCCTCATTTATAATGCGAACAGCAAAGGAGTGGAACTTGCTCCCGGCGTCTTTGTTTCCTGACTCCTACAATCTAGAGACATTCAAGGCCAGAGTGAATAGGTTTCTTCTGGGTAAGCGTGCTCCATCTTAGGCTTCGTCTTCGCCTTTCGACGGGTCAGAGGCCAAACGCAAACCCATTGTATGTAAAAAAAAAAAAAAAAAAGAATTTCAGATTCTGGAACACGTGCTTTCCTTTCGCTGACTTCAAAACGAGTTCTAACATCGTTATTTTATACTTTTTAGTGCAAACCCATTTTGAAGTCGGTTTTTCTTTTTGTTAAAAATTAATTTTATGTTTCCATTTTTAGTTTCTTGTGTATTGAATAGGTACCTACTTATCAAGATTTGTCACTTGTCGACAATATTGAATAATATTTTTTTTTTGTTCATAAGTGTTCAGTAGCATAAAATCAAGACTCCCGACGCAGTCACCCAAATAATTAGAAAGAATAAAAACTAGCGGTGCATACAGTATTTTAAGAATTATCCTCTAACTCCTAACTAACAAGGAGTTGTATCTTCCATCATCAGCTCACCTGACTAACTCAAAGGAATATAGGTAGCGGTCTATACGAACCTATAAGAATTATTCACTAACTCCTAATAGTTAATATTTTCCATCATCAGCTCAGCAGCATGAGATGATGAGTATCAGACGCAAATACTTGAATACTTTTGAAAAATATATAAAACACTATGGGTCCCTATAAAATATGAGGGTTGCTCTTGATTTCCCTGGGATCCCATCATCAGATCCTGACTTGATGACAATGGGACTAAATTGGAAGTAGGTATACCCTACTGAAAAGAAGTTTTTTTTTTTAAATCGGTCAACAGTTGGCGGAGAAATCGGTGAACATACTTACAATATATACAGTGCAACATAGAACCTCCTCCTTTTTTGAAAATTCAGTTAAAACGATATTTAAAGTATCTACATTTTAATTTCGAAACCAAAAGTCGAACATCAATTACTTCCCAGAAATAGCGACACAAACCGAGACAAAAAAAACCTCAAACAAATTTAAAGGTTGCATTTCCTCAGATCATATTTTCTTTAAAGGCACGACTTTGTTTTCCTTGTAGGACGTTGGTTAAAAGTGAAAAGGGTAGGTATTATTTCCTGGCTAAAAATGGCCGCCAAAAATATGCCATTGTTTCTAACAGTGTCATTATCACTTACTTACTATAATTTCCAAGGTCGATACATCGAACTCATATCAGTTCAGATTAATAAATGATCAATCCAGAGACACAATATGTACCTAATATGTAAGAAAAGGTTTAAAAAAATATACAGTGGAACATAGAACCTCCTCCTTTTTTGAAGTCGTTTAAAAAAAGGTTTAAATAGAAGGTTATCCAATATCATACCTACCATGGTATGATATCAGATTCTAAAATTTGGAAACAAGGAAAAGGGCAATGTTATAAGCCACTAAGGTTATCATCGAAGGGTTCGACTGAAAACTGAGTAATTATCATTTTCGACATCACATAATATTTCGGAATCTGTTGTAGGTATGTGTTGCTTTGTTATGTATGTATGTATGTATATGTGTATGTTAGTATGTATAGTATATAGTGTACCTAATGTTGTGTATATTTCGAAATAAATGTTTTTTTTACATCGTATAGGCTTGTGTTTGACCACAATCTCCTATGGTAAGTGATGATGTAGCCGAAGGTGGTACCACCACACAGAGCCTAGAAGGAACTGACTCTCAAGTGCAGCTGTTGGAACACACCAATAGGTGTTTGGCGACAGATTTTCAACTTGAGGGTGGTAACCAGCCAGGTGGGTACTACAAAGCACCCTACCACCGTGCAAAAAACCATGCCGTTTTTTTTTAATCGCACCTAGATAACAAAATCTAGGAGTCATAGAATCTGATTTCGTTTATTGTAGTGATAAAATGATAAACTAATCCTTCAGAATAAAAAAATGTTACATACCTGCTAGTTGCTATAGGAATTCATTTAAATCCTCAAGTGAGTGACTGAGATCATCAGAGCGTGGTAACACGTCCCGATTCCCGCGCGACATTTACCCTTCCTTCTTTACTCGATTTTTACCTATCCCGCCGCCACATATCCATACCACATTCGGCCACATCATCACTTACCATGGTAATATAGTAAAAAAAGGTAGGAGTGTACTAAAGAAAGATTTTCTGAAATTCAATCCCTAAAAAGTTAATTAGGGAATCGCGGATGAAACCGCGGGGCGGATAGCTAGCGCAGAATATTACAAAGACTAAATATTTCATGAGTTTACGTTCATATCCGTGGACATAACCTATATTACCATCATATCTATATTGTTTGATTTCATCTTAGGAAGACTCTTATCAAAAAGATCTTCCTAACTAGGATTAAGATTTCTTACTTAAATATAACTACGTATTTTATGAATATTATATACCTACTCGTATTTCCATATTCGGATGACGGACTCCAAGACTATATTCCTGATAAAGGTAGAATAGTAAGTAATATTCTTTAAAAATATTCCTGTCGATCAATGAGTGGTTTTTGATGTCAGATTATTTTAGCGAAGGCACTTCTGCGAGAGAGATTAGAGATTACATACATATCTACATAGTATCCTGGATCAAGTAGGTACTGTTTGTCCCGGAAATATGATTGGTTCCATGGGGGCTGCGGGTGAACGCGAGAAAAAATGCTTAACATACATTTAAAAGCCACTCAACGGACAAGATAATATTCTGATAGAAATCATTTGACATCGTATATTCATAGATTTTTTTCACGGAAAAATTTGACTCAAATATTTTTGAAACTTCTGTTATCGCGATCAATATTGTTAATTAAATTATTAATTTACTCCTTGATCATTTCTAACTTACGCCGTTTTCCAGGAAATTAAGAAAATCTCACTTTTGAGAAAGAGCACACTTTTGAGCGAGAGAGTTGTGTATTTTAATGTAGGTACCTACCATGGTCAAAAAAATGGCTCCATTCGTCCTTACATTGAAATCTAGAATGAATATACCTACTATTATAATCCGACATAATACCGATATCAATATCTAAATCAGATAATCCCTGAAATGTACATAAGTATGTATATATAAGGTAGGTATAACTTCCTAGTGTGGTATGAGTCACCTATGCTACCATCCAATATCCAGCATATGACATTTGAATCTGCAATCTACTTCATCAAAGTGGCCACAAACATGAAATACCATCATGTTCAAATTATTCAAACCCAATTCCAAATTTCCTAGAACATCGTTTTAGTTTAGTGGGAAATAGAAACACGAATAACTTTTCATGAGCCATGTAACTAGATTCGCAGAATATGTTATGACACGAATGAAAATAAATTACTAAGTAGGTAGGTAAAAATTCAAGGTGAAAAAAATAAAAATTCAAAAACAATTTTTTTTAAAGTTCATTACAATCGTCTCTTATAAATCTTCAAGTTTGATGAATTCCTAAGATTCTATGAAAAAAATGTCATTAAACTCATTCAGAAGTAATTATAAGTCGGTAGCGTGGCGGCACGATTAGACACGGCCATTTGATAGCTATCAGGACCACTTCGAAGCTTCCTTCAAACTTCTAGTAAGTAATTATAAGGAACGATATTTACTGCCTACCAACGATATAGTTAATAGCAGCTAAATTACTATTGATTATTTTATGTGAATAGTAAGTAGGTAACCTAGACTAACTACTAAACAATAATAACGTGAGAGATAAAAGGTAAAACGCACAAACCTGCATTCTGTATCCTTACAGGCAGTCTGGCAGCAAATCAGGAATCCAAGAGAATATAATGATATTTCATTATGCTTGTCCGCGCGGTTTCACCCGCGTTCTCGGGATAAAATATAGCCTATGTTACTTGGTGAAGATATAACGGTGTAACTTTCTAACGGTGAAAGAATTTTTAAAATCGGTCCAGTACAATTCGTTACTTAAACATACTTACTTACATACAAAGCTTTCCTCTTTATAATATTAGTATAGAAGTATAAATAATAGCTGGTTAAGTAGGTACTGGAGAGCTCGTGGCGTAGCTTGATTAGACAAAGTCAAGCAACGTCCAGTCAGGCCGGAACTTGGATGGGTGACCGCCTAGTGGTATTTCATCTCATTACGCACCACTCCGTAAGAGTATTACTCACGTGAGGTATATGATGTAGGTATGATAGGATATGAAGTTTTTGTTTTAATAAGTATAAATTAATTGTATTGTACACACAAGTATTTATCTATTTATTTTACATTTAATTTCGTATTATAATTTATTAATATCATTATATAATATACTTTATATATTCCGTGTACTATGAACCGTGTATCACTAAAGGAGACTAAAGGCGTCAGCTGATAAAAAAAATTGATAAAACCCACGACGGCTGTAAAAATTGTAATCGAAAAAGGATTAAATAAAATTTTCAGCAAACCCCCGATAGCAATTATCAAATATAGAGGTACTACTGCACATATTCACCTACATATTAACATAATGATAAATTCAAGAAAAACCTTCGGGTGCTGCCATTACCATATCTGTTCCCAATTTCAATTAATATATAGCAGTATAGAAAAGTTATTATGTGTCGTAGAGATACAGCAATTTATATCAACTCGAGACTACATTTATTTACGTACCCAACGCAATTTCAATTAGTCACAAACTCATAAAATAGCAAAATTTTAGTTCATTTTGGGGCAAGGATTGGATTCAGAGCTGAAATCATGAAACTTCAGTTATAATAGACGGAAAATGTTTCCATTAAATAACCTGTATCTCTAAATTTTCCCAATGGCTGGTGTTGCATAATCTTTCTTTGTAGAGGCTCTAGCTAGAGCGTATCATTCAACCTTTGCACATTCACTTTGACCGTCCAAGGCTTATGAAGCAACAATATCAACCGTTCGGAATCATCTATGCGGAGACAGTTTATTAGATAGGTACATATATCTTTTAGTTATACTTTGAGGTTTTGCGTGCACTTTAGAGTTAGACCGAATTGGAATATGAAATCAGATTGGCATTAGACCATATTTTTGGGCTCTATCGTAATACATTTTCAGTAGGTATTAGGAAAATGGTTGATTTACAATAATATATTTAGGTACTGTCAAAGCTCAATAAATTAATTGTTTAAAATATGTCAAATGCTGTAGACATTATGGCAGCTGCACTTGAGAGTCAATTCCCTTTTAGTCTTAGAACATTGCTTACCTACTACCTGTCAAAGCATCACTTGGGTAGCAGGCTTTATTATAATATAAACATGGGCTAAACCTAGTAGCAGAACTTCCAGATACGTTGTGCATTCAACACCAATATCGTCATCGAAGCCTACCTAGCTTATTTGAATGGTTAATTGGATATACTGGGGCCTCTATTAATTGTTATAAGCAATGTCTGTCACGAGCAAGTGCTGTCTTTTGAGCGACAATGTGTGAGTGACAATGCGGTTACCGCCTCTTCTCTTTCGTCGACGAGAATATTTTCATAGCTCCTCAGTGCAGGCAGATTAAACAGTAGGTACGTACCTATATAGATAGATAGATAGTATAAATAGTGTGTAGGGAACCTTACCCAACCGCATATATATTCTTTCATTAAAATAAATGGTATATTACTTAGGTGTTATTGATAGCTTAAGCCTATATATCTACTGTGGTTTAATGATGACAGATAAGTAGATATGCTGTTGAAGACAGGTGCATGTTGGTACCTACACACCTATGTAGATATGCACTTGTAGCATTGATGTACCTATGTTTTCAACAACAACTTATCATTAAGCTATCAATAGACATCCGTTAAGATTTATTAATAAACTAGCTACTTACTAGCTTGTAGCTTAGTGTTAACAAACATACACAAACAAAGACTTTCACGCAATTATCAGAATAATTATTAAGAATTAATTATTCTGATGAAGTTAGATAAGTTATCTTACTTCTAATAATTCTTAATTATCATTAACTATAGATATGGGAATGTATGTATCAAGTACAACACATCAATTCATGGAAGTTCTCGTTGCCCTATTCACCGTTTAACAATGCATGAAGGTGCGACACTATATAGATAGGTTCATATACATACAAAAATTGGCTTAACTTGGCTTTGAAAAACATATTAATTAAGTAGGTACCTATCTAAATTATACGAGATTTCTACTACAATCAGTATACCTACATCCTAGTGATTAACTAAAGGCTATCTAATAGGTAAGTTTGTAACTTATTCTACCTACTATGTTTAAGCATTTGAAATAATTTTAGTTGTATGTTAAAAATAAAACATTAATATGAAAGTATAAAGTTTTATTATGAACATGATTGCTGTATGAAAGGCAACACGGAATAACAGAAGCGATAAATTTAATATCGGAAGCCGCGCGCTGGCTTACCTAACGAGCCTGCACTGCCAGCCAAGTCAAGAGTTGAAAGATTCGTACACTCGCAAACAAACCGCTAAAACACGATCAAACGTACTAATATTACTTTTCTACATGTTAGAATTAGTCGACGAATAAAGCTTTGAATAAAGAAATGTAATTCTACAATTTAGATAATATGCTTACTGCGGTTATTTCTACAATAACAATAAAAATAAACTTTGTTCTTTTTGTTCGCCATTTCACTTACATAAAATAACTTTTCAAAAACTAAAAAGTCACATTTTACACCTTACTTATTAAATACACTATTATTGTTATATTTAAAAATATATATAATCAATTTAATATTCTAACTAAGTTCAATACGACTAAAATATACAACTATCTGCTATACCTATTTTTATTATACTATCTACTTATAATAAATTGTATCGCATCCGACTATAGGGACGCACTGAAATGACGGGCGAGCGAGGGGAACAAAGGCTATCTCTTAGTAAAGAAGACGTTTAAATTTTATTAAAAAAAAACAGTTTGATTTTTTAGAAAAGTACAAAATAGTTCCCTCTGTATTACATCTTAGAATTATTAATATGTAATGATTTTCAAATTATTTGGATGGGTAAAATAGATATTTAAATATATTTTTCGTACCACTTGCTCAAAAAAGTGACATTCTATGCCACAAAAAGCGAACATAACAATAGTCATTTTTAATCTGTTAAAAACAGGGAAAGAAAATTGTACTGAATTTCATTCATCCTCTAGGAGGAGAATGTGATTTAAATTTGGAATACTTACCGAAATTTATACTGAACTACATCTGTGTTTACACCATTGTGTTTGTATATAAAGCATTACACATCTTTTTGAAAAAGGAATACGCATTTATTATGCAGTTATGATTGAATGTTAACTTTTACTTTTAATTGTCATTATTTTTAATAAATGCTTATCTCATATTATTATTGTGTTAATTTTTTCGCAAATGGTACGAAAAGTAGAGTATTATTCTAGGTGATAAAGCTGTCTTAGTCTTGGGTGAACTTAAAACCCTCGCTACACTCAGGACTCGTCTTAAATCCCTCGCTTCGCTCGTGATTTAAGTTTTTAACACCCTCGCTACGCTCGGGAGTAAACCTCGAGACCTTCGTTACGCTCGCGATTTAAATCGTCACCCGCGACAGAAGACACTGCTTTATCCCCTTGGTTAATAATCTACTATTTTACAAATCTCTTGCATTAAAAGAATACAGAGAAAAAGTTATTTTTAACAGACTTCATTGATTCATCATTTTGCGTATAATTTGTCTTTATATCGGTACCTACCTATTTATTTATATTAGATACCTTCCCGCGAAGACTTTCTTTGTCGTGTCTGTCTAGTTTGTTTTTAAATTAGCCATTATTCATTAGCTGCTTAGGTTCTTAGAAGGTACCTACCTACCTAGACTACCATACCTGTCAAATAGGTTGGTATACCTGCCATATAGGTACGTAAGTTACGATTTCATATTGTGCCTAGCTGATAGGTAATTAAATGGAATCTCCATTGCACTATTATTGTCTGATTATTATCTCGGTAATTAACATATTACCTATCCTATAACCCATCAGTTTAATCGTAATTTAATCCGTGTACCTACCTAAATACAATCTATTAGGAGCTTGAACTTTGATTAGATAGGTAGTTAGTTGATGACGGGCAACTTGCTTAATTTTCACTAAGTAAGTAGGTACCTGATGTCGATTTGGTATGTTGTGTTAATATACGCGGTGCATTGTAAAGATTATAGATGGGTAGTAGGTAATAACAAAAACCGGCCAAGTGCGAGTCGGACTCGCGCACTGAGGGTTCCGTACAAACTTCGTCCATCGTTCATCCATCACGGGAAATGCACAATTTTATTTATTTACCTATTTGAGGTTGGTGCCAATTAAGCTAAACCTCTAAATTGTATGAGCGCCCATACAACTCAGAGGTCTCTATTATTTGGCTTAATTATGTATGTATGGGGACATCCTATAATTTTCAACTTTTTTTATTTTTTGGAATTTTTCCTTTATTTTTGCTGTAAGACCTTGCTTTTTGCCATTTTTTTTTATATTTGAGTTAATTTAATGAAAGGTAAATTGCGGTTTACGATTTATGACGTATTAAAAAAAATACTTACTAGATCTCGTTCAAACCAATTTTCGGTGGAAGTTTGCATGGTAATGTACAATCGACAAAGTTCAAGCATGACCACCATAAGGCTACTTTTTGTGTGCAGCGACCAGCGACTACCTGGTTGTCGACAATACAAGTGGACAATGCGCTTATCATAAAACTAGTCAAAACAAATGAAATTACACAATAGCGTTTTTTGTCTTGACAATGGGCGGGGCGAATGATGACTGCTTGCAAGCGAAAAGGTTAAAAAATTGATCATGCTTGAAGTTTGTCGATGGTACATCATATATATTTTTTTATTTTATCATTCTCTTATTTTACAAGTTACAGGAGGGACACACACATTTTACCATTTTGGAAGTGTCTCTCGCGCAAACAATTCAGGTTAGAAAAAAATTATATTAGAAACCTCAATATCATTTTTGAAGACCTATCCATATATACAAACGTATTTGTTAGATGAAAAAAAAATTTTTTGACTTTCAGTTCTAAGTATGGGGAACCCCCAAAATTTATTGTTTTTTTCTATTTTTGTGTGAAAATCTTAATGCGGTTCACAGAATACATCTACTTAACAAGTTTCAACAGTATAGCTCTTATAGTTTCGGAAAAAAGTGGCTGTGACATACGGACGGACGGACAGACAGACAGACATAACGAATCTATAAGGGTTCCGTTTTTTGCCATTTGACTACGGATACCCTAAAAAACAAAATTGACACTTCGTCCAGCCATTTATTCAGTTTAGGCCCTAGAAACTTGGATTGTCACGAAAATCAAAAACTCGTAGCTAGATTTTTGTTCAATTGTCTTCGGTTTGATAAGTTGACTGACACCAGTTTTCAGATTAGCAACAACTTTGTATAGGTTCATCTACAGTAAGTATGTACCTATGCGGATATTTTGTACTTTTCTACCATGAAACAAAGAGGCTAATTAACTGCATCTTTATTCAACATCTTATAATAATACCTCCTTATAAATATTTTCCAGTAAGTATGTACTAGCCTAACATTAATACGTAAAGCCCAATAGTCTAATTATTCATGTTACCTATATGAGTGCAACAAAAAAATATTAACTAGATAGATCGTTCTTGAACCACTGAAAATTTTATTTAAAAAGCAGTGATACCAACAATGATATTGTACTCAAGATATGTTACGTTTAAAATCTGCGTTTAATCTGCTGACTACACAGCGTTTATAACTCGTCGCCCTGCCTGACGCGGACTAAAGAAAAAGGTCCCAAATGGGACGTTTTCGTGTCTTCACTATGCGCGCGCTAGAAACATATCTGCATCATTTTTATTATAATAATATTGGATACCATTAAGAAATATTATTTATAATCACTTGTGTTGGCGATTCTACTAGCCACGTGCATTAAAAGAGAAGCTCTTTTATCCTCGTTCCGGTGGAATCGATTATCAATTAAGAGACGGGATGAGTACCCATCCTGTTCTCGCCTGTTCCCAACACTCACGTTCGAACGCGTTACCAATGCACTTGTTATCTAATTAAAATGTTACTACCTAGTTACCTACGTATCTACCTGCATCAGGGATCACATGCTTTTGCACTTTGAGTTTAGAATTCTTCTTATTTACTTAATTAAATTCTTATAAAGGATTTTACCAGTTTTTATACTAAAAAGCGGTTATTCGTAGATACTTATTTTTGTATTTGATAAGTACAAAAGGGTCTGGACTTTTATCTACAAGTGGATTGATTTTAAGTAAGTACTATGGATAGTCTTGTATTTGAAAAAATACGTAGGTATTATATAGGGGCAATATCAATTTCAAACATTTATTATGAATCAACGTAATGAAATTCTATAAAAGCTGCAAGTATATATAAGTTTAATATTTCATAACCGCAGGCGTCCTCATAACGACCCAGTTTGCGGAAAACTATTTTCGTTGGATAAAATTGAGTTAGCATAATATGAAATGCAGCTACTTACCTACTCATCCACATGCTGGGAAATAAGCCATCATACCAATCTATGGATATCACGCAAAAATTAACATCAGTTTCGGTAAACAGTCAATAATAATTTATTAATATTATTTCTTAATTTGAAATTTGAGTATTAAAGATTTATGACATTACTTACTAGCTGTCCCCGAAGGTTTCACCCGCGTTTTTGAAAAAAAAAAACGTAGCCTATGTCCTTCTCCATACCATAGGCTATCTGCGTACCAAATTTCATCGCGATTGATTCAGTGGTTTGTGCGTAAAAGGTAAGATGTTCACATTCGCATTTATTATTTTAGTTAGGATTTATTTAGATATTTTATTATAGATTCTTGTTTTAAGTGTTTAGAAAAAACAACCAACATCCAACCTGCCCCCTCCATGCGAAATCGATTTAGTTCGTTATTTATTTATTAGTACGGCGAGTGAGTACAAGACTATCCTAAGCTTATAGATTACTTACACAAGCAAAGTGAACACAAGATGTATCGCTTATTACGCGGGCGCCCCGGGCTGCTGAAAGACGGATGAGGCGGGTTACCCGCATCTACAACTTCATATTCCAAATACAATGCGAGCAGTGCCGCGGTGTGCACATGTCAACAATAACATTATCCGTAGGTATGAGAGGGATAGATGAACCCTCAAAAGACAAAACTCTTCGTGGCGCTGACAGGGCCACCATAACGGACTTGAATTCTGGGTGAACAAATAATCGCAAATTTTTGGTAAATTGTCACAAAATATAAGAATTTGTCCGTCCTTGGAAGAGCTACCAAAAAGCCCTTATAATTTAGGAACCAGGAACAAACAAATTGTTATTTGTTTTTTTTTTTTCGAAAAAATACTAGGCTACTAGGCCACAAAACGCAGGGAAATTTTCCACTCCTCCTAAGTTCCACGTCCTCAAAATACGAACGACACGATACGAACAAGATGTTTTGCACAGGAGTGAGACTTGCATCCGAGGTCTGTGTTTCTTCAGTCTTACAATCTGAGGAACTTTAGTCCAGTTTAGTCAAGAGAGTCCATCATCAGAGTCTGTGGCTAAATGTAAGCCAATTTAATGTGAAGAAAATACAATTAACAATAAATATAAGTTCACCCATTTGAAAGAAGACAACCATCATAAAATACCACGTTATTAATAAACTTCCCAAGCCTCATATCATTTATCATCACACCATCTTGCAAAATTAACCAAAAGAAACAACAACAGGAACTATGAGAGAGAACACAAAAGTTCTCCATATGAAGATATTATGCAGTTGGTTGGTGCGAGTAAGTTGGAAATAAACGAACTAAGTTGGGGCGTGATGTTGGCGCGCTGTCGGCGATAAGTTGTCCCATTCAACCAAGTGATAAATAATTTAGAAACGTGAAATAGACATTTCTCACGAGCTTTTTGCGCCTAAGTTTCCGTGTTGATAGCTTGCCAATCTAAACTTTATGCGAGTACCTACCTTTACCTTTATTTAATAGCCAGTTTAACTGCTTTTACTCAAATGAAAATCCTCCTGTTTCTTATTTTACTAAGTAATTTCTCACTTGTATTCGATTTGTCGTCTAGGTAGACTCAAAGTAGACTTGAAAAAAACGGCGTTTTGCAATCATTATTTATGTAAGTACCAACCCAGTTCAACTTTAGGTAAATCTACATCATCAATCTGAATTAGCTTATTCATATCACTACTAAATCAATGAGACAAGCACGAGTGAGCACCAACTTTGTTCGGTCTTATGTTCTCCTCGAATATTAGAATTTATTATAGAACCCTCACAAAGTGTAAGACGTGCTCGCAAGTGGCGAATCCTAGAACAATGCGACTCCCAAGTGATTGTTCCACCATCCACCCCCACTAGAGAGTTAAACAAAGAAGTTTTTGGTACAAAGTTTCCCTTCCACTATTATATGGTATTCATAGCCCACCAACTTTTAATACAATAAAAAAACTTTACAACAACCTCTCTCGTTAACGTAAAAAAAATGTGATAAAAAATGTTGCAACATTGGTGTTGAAAATCTTTTGATAAATTATACAGTTGAGGTAGCAAAAAAAGTTCCTTTTTGACAATTATTTTAGCTCTTCATCTTAAAATTGACAAGTGTAGAATGTAAATTTTAGCCAATTCAACGTCTAAAAGGGTGCTTTAAATTGATAAATGATAATATGAAATAAAAATGAATAGACGTCAATTTATTATACTTAAAAGTATATTTATTAAAAATAGCTATGTTGAAAATGACCATCGTAATGACAAGCAAACTGCCTAAATACATAAATAACTATAGAATAAAGAACCTAACACAACACACATAATTAAACAATAATTATTTCATTCCCTGATGTGCTTTTCCCTAATCACTTAAGAGTTGCCTATTTTATTTTATTACCTACAATTTTCTTGCGCATTTACATACTACGCATATATTCAATACTTCTGAGATTCTCCAAAGTAGATCTGACTATTAGTTGATATCTTCGACATCCTGTAACAATATTTAGATCAGTTTAAAAACAGAGCCGTGCGTCATGGAAAAATAAAAGGGGTTACCGTAAAAGCTAGCCACTCTCATTGGAAAATAAATAAAAATACCCGAATAAAATACAGATTGATGACATAACGTTTTCGGCTAGGCTACCGTAACAATAAATCGAAGGTGTGGGGCGTAAACGATTTATAGCACGTTCACAGATTGATTGCATCGAAAAGTATAACGTATTGTAAAAAAAAAAAATAACGACGGTCACTCCAAAATTTCAATACGTACATTCAATTCTTAGATATAAATGTAGATGAAGATTTTTTTTCTAGACGAATAAGAGATTATTATCATCAACATTTTGAATAAATAAATTTATTTCTGTAAAGTATGTTATCGGTGCCTAAGTAGCACATTGTCGAAAATTATACGTTTGCTTGAGAAATGAACGCATGAGCAATGAGTAGGTAACCAAAGAGAAAAGAAATACGTATATATACTCACAGTAGGGTCGCAGTCCGCACAGTGCCACGAATAACCGCGTTTCTTGGGATTTTTGTTCAGCGGCGGCTCCAAACAGGTGAAGTGATATCTTTTGAAACACTCGTCGCATCTAGACATTAATATATTTTATGAAATCAAATACATACGTTCTAAACTATAGATGATAGTTTCTGCCCCGCGGTTTTACCCGCGTTTCCGAGGGATGTAACGTTTTGGGTAGCTGGTAAAATATTGTTTTTACCTTACCAGCTGTACGGATTTGGATCTGTATGTTAAAATAGTGTTCCTAGAGTCGGCGTTCTTATAGATAGTAGATAAAATACACGGTATGTTATATATATGATAGATTTAGAACATTTTGTTACCTCACAAGGTTGGCGGCGGCTCCCGGCTGCGCGCACACGTCGCAGTGAGTCATCGGCGGCAGCGCGCCGCGCGACCCCTCGGCGCCGGCGCTGCGCCGCGGCCCGGCGGCCCGGGATCGCTGTATGTATACCATCATGTAAGTAAACGGAAACGGTATCACACCACTGATATTTACGTGTATCATAATCAACGCAAAAACAACAGCACATCAATGACTAAAGACTTTTTGCTTATTTGAAGTTATTGCTGTGTTTCTCCTACAAGTTACAGTAATCGAACTATCTCGCATACAAAAATACTTTTTTGATTCCACCCTACCATAGTCGGGTAAAATGTACATAAAGTTCAAAACATTAATTTTATCTCCATAGCCAAACTTCAGGGAGACAAACGTAATACATTGTCTGTTTCACAAATAAATTAAAAATGCATTTAAAATAAAATGCATTCAGTATCTTATTCACCATCTGCTTTAGCTTTGCGTAATATCTCCTGTCATAATATACATTTGAAAACTCAAAATAGAACGATAGCTAGCTGTATCAGAGATCATTAATTATTTTATGGCACTATAGAGAATATAATATGTAGGTCTTTCTTATTACATTTCATAATTTTATAAATAGATGCTATAAAATGCATTGTACAGAGAGCTCAATTTACCTTAGGTTTAGTAACTGGTGGTTCAGCTATTTTTGCCTCCTGGTTTGTCGGAAGCTTGCGTAACATCACAAACTATCATCAATTTAATTAATTAAAATAATCTAACTATTTTTTAAAGTACTTCTTTTAAATACTTACAGGACTTCCATTTTCAACCTGTGGCGCAGGAGCAGGTTCTTCTGGTGGTGGAGCAACTTCTTGTTCCACTTGCTGTCAATGAATATTTATTATTTATTGTAATACCAAACTAGAAACACTATTTCAAATAGAAAATAATAACCTTAGACAATTTCTTCATAACGGCTGGTGGAGGTCCATCATTGCTGTCAGTCGGAACGTAAAACATCTGAGTATCTAGGGAACCATCTGGTTTCGGTATAGGCTTGATCTGTTAAACAAAAACAAAAATTAATTGTGAAACATTATTTCAAAATAAATCAAGTAAAAAAGAATACGACCTTGATAGTTATCCTTGGGTGAGGCTGGTCAGGATTTTCCATATCTTGTGTCTTCTTCTTTCTCTTATGTTTATGTGACTTTGATGGCGATCGCAACAAATCGGGTGAATATCGCGACCTGTGTTTCTCTTTCCTTCGTTTCCTATTCGCTTTATACGTAGCTATATCTGACGACAAATTCGCAAGTGTACTTTCTATTGAGCTTTCGATAGTCTTGCTATCTCTCTCTTTACTTTCGCCTAGAAGAGACGAGAATGATAGATTTTGAGAAATGAAACTCTCGTCCCGCTTCGCAGGTGCGATACTCGTTGAAGCATTCGAGTTTTCATTATGTGAATCGTTAGGGCTGTCCGCTACGATAGGTGTTATAGACATCAACGGAGTATTAGTAAGAGTTGGAGAAGTAAAGCTACGTTTATGAACCTTCTTTGATGGAGATTCGCCTTCACCGGCTGAAGATGCATGATCTTTTTGTTTAGACTTCTTTATCTTTTTATCTCGTCTCAATTTCAATTCTGGGCTTTCATTTACGTCACTGCTGAATTCGAATGGCTTTATTGTTACTTTGATCGGCGATATAGTTTCTCCTATAGCGATTTTTGGCTTCTCAATCTTCAGTTTTTCGGCTGAGTTTTTAGGCGGAGGTGAATTAGGTACAGAGCCGGGGCTTTGCGGTTCTGTTATTATGGCGCCATCTTTACTGTAGCGTATGCGTGAACGTCGTGGCACTTTCTTCTCGAGCACTTCGGGCTCGGAGTCTGATGTTTTGTCGCATTCCGAACATTGCCTGCGACATGAAGTAGATTTAGTATTGCCGGACTATGTATATTTTAATGGACTCAGCAAATGAAAATGAATAGCAAGTAAAAGTTTAACAGATTAAACAGACGACTTTATTTACAAAATATACAAGTCTAAGAGGTCCCGGACATGGATAGAGAGAAATAGAAAAATGAACAGGATATAAACCATGGTCGCAGTAGAACTAATAAACAAGAAACTACTTAAAAAAATAGCAGTCAAAATCTAGTTGCAGCACCATCTTTCCTGAAATATCATATTACATGTAATAAATTCTGACAACTTTTCAACGTCTTTGCATTTTGAAGTCACAGTTGTCCCGAAGTTTACTCTAAATTCTGCAGTACTGACCTAGAATTGGAATAAAATACGGTCGAATACCACCCATTGGTTGCTCGTCTTAGGCGGGCGCTGCAGCGCCGGCTTGAGGCAGGGCAGGTGGTAGTTCTGGCGATAGGTGATGCACGTCGGCATCGGGTGGTGGTCGCTGCCGATATGCACTTACCATCCATAGAGCTTGCTCTTCTTAGGCGGGCGCTGCAGCGGCGGCTTGAGGCAGTGCAAGTGGTAGTGCTGGCGGCAGGTGTCGCAGGCCGCCATCAGGTGCCGCTCGCTGCTGCGGCCGCACGCCGCGCACTCGCGCCCCGCCAGCGCGCCCGCGGTCGCTGTGCGAGCACACAACTCACTGTACTTAGACTTAGGCCCCGCTACCAATTATGCTCGATAAGTCCACAAACGACAATTATGCCGATAGTTGCACGCTCTTCTAACACCGCGAAATTCGCGGATCATAATTTATAGCGCCCTCACTTGACGTTGCCTGATGTAGCAATTTGCGCGACACGTTAAGATTTTTGAGGAACAGAAGGATACATCTCGACTATCTGGGTAGGCTTAAATTCTATTTATCGCAATCTATCGTAGAAAGATCGCACTGCGACGTGGGTTGATGACAATATAACTAGATGGAAACCCGTGTGCCGATTCGATAAACAAAATTCAAATTACAAAAACCGAAACAGACTACACAATTCACCACCACTTGATGTGTGTCATTTCTTTTTGAAGTGTAAACTTCTTTTAGCGCGGTACGCATATTTTTAGATGAGGTAAAACCTCTGGACTCGCGACACCGTTATGAGACGCGACACCGTTATGATGAGACGCAGTTTGACGTTTAGTTTATTTTTAGATGAGGTAAAACCTCTAGACTCGCGACACCGTTACGAGCGAGACGCAGTTTGACGTTTAGTTTCTTTTCTCAATCTCAATCTCTAAAAAAAAAAACGTTTTCACTTCTGTCGGCACTACCGGAGTGCAATTTTTTTAATTAATAATACGTTAACATTCGAGAAACCGAAGCATGCATGCTAAGGACCTATTGAGGAATGCAGTTTTACCCCATAATATATACAAAAGACCTCTAAAATTGATAAAATAATGTCCTTACCTTCCAAAGAAGTGGATAGAACTTTTCCTTGGCGAGCGTCCGGGTTGTCGCTAAGAGGAAAACCAACGCCCATCTTAAGTGCAGCCGCGGTGGGCACAGACATTGACCTGGTGGTCAACCCACTATACAGTTAAATATTTACAATAATACAGTTGCCTAACATATCTAGAAGATACCACTCATATATTATTTGTTTCAAGTATTATGTACATTTAAAACCTGCACCATTTTCAGAACATCAAAGTGTGCAGTCCAATCAGAAATCCTGTACCCCAACAAAGTAGTCCACCAACACATATATATCAGCTTATATCCACTTCAGTTTGCTATAAAAATAATTTATTAATTGAGCCCAAAGAACTGAAGAATATTGAAGGATTTGGTAGGGACGAAAAAACCATCTTTGAATCGAACATTTTAGCTAAAGTATACGTGGGAAACAGATAGGTAATCACTCGAACCGCTAATTTAAGCAACAGTAATGGCCAATGATTCGTGCGTGGCGTATCACAAAAGGAAGGATAACATACCGTTTCTGCAACTGTTGAGGTGTAACTTTAGGCGTAGACCGCGGTAGTTCTGGCGGCAATAGAGGCTTTTCGTCCAATATCGCCGGAATGGTCTTCTTCGGGCACGTTACGATGATGGCTTCGTATATCTTCAACAGGGATTGTCGGGTGGCCGCCATCTCAGCTAGTGTGTCCGTGTTCTCTTTTGACGCCTACATGTTTTATTAGAGGTGAAAATTATAGTCAAGGTAATAGTCAATATATCAGTTGGGTGTACATATAACATAGCAGATATATCCAGTAACCCATGGTAATTAACATAAAAAACGCTGTTTAACTAAAAATCTGTTTAAGCGTGACAAATAAACGCCACATTGTTTGACAAGAGGGAGGTTATCGATAAAATATATAAGTTAATTACGAAGTGTTTTAGTTAAATGCTATTTATGAGAAAGGGTGCTATTTTTTTTTTAAAGATAAGTATAGGTTCTTTTAATTATAATTTTCATAATGGATTACGAACAAAAGCATTATCACCTACCTCATCATAATCGGTTCTCAATTTATCATCTCCAGCCAATAACTTTTCGTTCTCCTTAGTGAGTCGTTCGAGCGATTTTCTCAGCGAAGTGACGCGAGTGTTTCTCTCTAAGTAGTACCCGACGAACTCTACTGAGAATGCTGGTGGCACGTGCCAACGTCGGGACACATCGCGAAGTGCTGCCATCTAAATAAATATTTTTTTTTTACCAAATTGCAGACTTCAAAGTTGTCATTCTTGATAATGCTATAATATTTGTTAAAGAAGAGCAAACACAGACATGTTTTTTTTTTTATTATAATCAGACCTAACATAAATATTTTATTACTTCAAAAACGGTTTGTCAAGAAATTACATCCATTAAATTGACATTTGAGGAAAAGATTTCCTTTTAACATAATTGCCTTGCATCTCTCTCGACATGCCAACTCCCTTTTCGTTTATATCTCTGTGATCTCTCACAAAGGTAAAGGATTAATAAACCTCCAAAAGACTCACTGTCCAATACGTCGCTGAATTATAAAAGGCTTTATTCTTTTGTCATTTTAACCTGTTCCTACTTATTAGTGCCCAGTATCCAGTAGGATACTATGTTGACAATAACTATAGATATTTACCTGAGCATCTTGAAACTCAAGCGCATGTGTATCAATTCCCATGCATTCAGCCTTCTTTTGAAACTTCCTCATCGCTGATGCACTGCTGTAAAGCATCCGGGCCATCTTCTGAGTTGGAACTGATGAATAATAAACATGTTTTTTAGTTTTGTTTAAATACACTAAAATAATTTAATACAAATTCTACTGTCTGACCATATACTATCATCCCTCAAAATGACCGTACTTCATTTATTAGGACCTTATATATTTGTCTTACCCCATGGTGGATTCCTATTCTCTTTCTGTTGCAGGTACTTTCTTCTATACTTGACTAACTTACGTTGTATTCTCAACTTTTCTTCCGTGCTAATGTTATTCTTCAACTCTAAACTCCTACAAAAAATAAGATATTCATTTGATTTTTCCCTTATTAAATTGGAGCAGCAACAATATTTCATTAGAAAATAAGAGAATCTACCTTTTGTCTGTCCTCAACTGTAAGGCAAGCCAATTTCGCTTGCGTTTCTTCACGAGAGTTTTATCAGAGTGCAAACGACAATGCGCGTAAAACGGGTCTGCTTGTTCAGCTTCTTCTGAATGCGCCTCGGCTAACAAACCCTCCCGTTGACCACTATAACCATATTCATCGATTGACCAAAAATGATTATTTCCTTTATATCAACACTAGCTTCAGCCCCGCGGTTTCACCCGCGTTCCCGAGGTATCTTGTGTTTTCACGGGATAAAAAGTAACTTATAGCCTTCCTCGATAAATAGGCTATCCAACACTGAAATAATTTTTCAAACCGAACCAGTCGTTTCTGAGATTAGCGCGTTCAAACAAACAAACATACAAACAAACTCTTCAGCTTTATAATATTAGTATAGATTTAGTGTGATTAGAACATCGTCATATCAATTATTCAAATATCGTCATCAATTAAGTATAAAAATTTATACAATAATAAATCATATAACATTATGACAAGGTGTATAATTACCAAGTGACATGAAAGAATGTCTTGCACAGGCCCGCGTCGCAGCCCACACAGACGCCGGTACGAGCAAGTGTTGTGTCTTCACACAGCGCGCACGATCGCGCGCCCCAACGGGAATATGCCATCTCGAATAGTGTCACTCCTGATAAACGCTCTACCTGCATCCAATAAAATACACTGTTGGTCCCCAGTTTGGGTTTATTACACCAATTTTAAGTCTATGGCATATAAAATTTATAACCTGCTTGTAAGGCATGAAGAAACCTGTATGCATTTGGCTTACAGAGAACTATGTATGTATACCAAATAAATGATCACGTACAAACTATTCGATAGGTAGTTTCCTAGAACATGCGTAAAGCTGTCGTGCTACATACAGGTTGTGAGTTCTATTTTCACCCAGGACAAACATTTGTGTGCGTGCAGTTTTTGTTTAGTGTATTACGAATCGGTGGTAGAGTCAATTCTAGCATTCATAAATACCTAATAAGAGCCTAAACTAAACTACACACTACATAGAGACCTCGACATTAGGCCTGTAAAAGAGGAAATTATTGCAATGACCAAGACATAAAAAAAGGATAGATACACACCCTAACCATCTAGCTATAACATTAATGGGGAAAGGATCAGTAACTCGCCGCTTGAAAACAATCATACCACAAGACAACTTAGACAAGAAATAGACTTGGGCTTATCAATGGACTTGCCCAATATCAACCCAATATATTGACACACAAAGCAGCTGAATGTCCTTCAATGTAACAGATTGCAGAGATAAAGAGGATCAAAAAAAAACTCTTGAATTCAGTTGGGTAATCGTCGGGCGATAACACGGCGTAGTTACTGAACGCAGCCCAGGTGTAGTTTTTACAATATTATTACAATTATTATTAATATGAGTACATAAATAAACTTCACCTCTGAAAATGCAACCCCTGGCACATAAAGTGCACATACCAGATGTACCCAAGCGCCCACCTCAGTTTCTTTGAATATACCACCTGAAACAAACGTGAACGAATAAATCAAATATTATTTATTTGGATTCATCAAATCTTTGTAAATGAAAATTCAAATCTTCTAGTGGACTTTTTTAACTAACCTTTGTTAGGACACAGTTCACAATAAGGATCAGTGACTCCAGCTTTACAGGCCTCACAGAACCATGGCTCTGTGGATGCTGAACTAACTGTACTTGATTCACTTGTAACATCAGAAACACCATAGCAACCTAAAAACACCAAAACAAGTCTGTTAATAAAGTACATTCACATAGCATGCGCTCATGCACACAGAAAAAACGAACTAAAATAATAATACCTTCATGAACTGTAACACCACAACCATCACATTCAACAATTTCATTGAAGTCATCACTTCTGGAACCCAGGCACCCGGAACAAATCAACACATTTGCTAAATCACCTGGGAACTGAAAGAAAATTCAAATAATTAGATATTGTACATGTACAGAGTGCAATGAATTCATAATTTGATAGTACATATACATTCAGCATGAATAAATTCTACAATAGTATACCTTGAATTCTTGCTTTTTAGCTTTTTCAAGAACATCATTAGCAGATATCTCTTCTCCAAGCTTATTCGTGGAGTTTTTGAACTCATTCTCAATGTCAGATCTAGATTCATCACCTGATGATTGATTTTTGCCCACTTCTTCTAGAACAAAATTGAATAAAAAGGCTCCATCCAGACAAAAACTATAAAAACTTAAATAGTGATTCCTGGAATTCTATATTTTCATATGTAGTTCAGAGCATATATATTTAGAGCTAGCTTCCGCCCCGCGGTTTCATCCGCATTCTCAAAGGATCTTATGTTTTCCCGGGATAAAAAGTATCCTATGTTTTTATTTAGAACATTCGATCTGCATGCCAAATTTCATCTCAATCCATTCAGCAGTTTTTGCATGAAAGGGTAACAATTAAACATCCATATATCCTCACAAACTTTCACATCCTAACTAATATTAAAAAAGGCGAAAGTGAGTTTGTATGTTACCTTTTCACGCCTAAACCACTGAACCGATCGCAATGAAATAAGGTACAAATTTGGTACGATTGATTCAGCAGTTTGAGCGTGAAAAAGTAGCAAACAAACAAACTCACTTTCACATTTTTTTTATGTTAAATGGGCTCCGTATGGCTATTGGCTGACCCCAGGAGGAGTCAAGATGAGGCTGAGGCCCAAGGATGTAGCTCGCTTGCCCAGAAAATGCCAGTTACAATAAAATATTAGATAGGATTGTATAGTAGGAAGGATTAGTAGGATAGGATGTCAAGGTTTATGGCAATATTATAGAAAATAAGGTCCATGAATGAAAATTAAAAAGACCAACTAATGACATATATTTTTTCCATAAAAATGATCCTTATGCCACTAGGAGTAAAATCTGAGCCAATTGATTTCTATAATGATGTTTAAAAAAAAACGTGTGATGATGAGCATAGTGAGGAGGAGGATAAGGTTTGAAGTGTCCACAATCAGAATACTTTATTATTATAAAAACATGAACCAGTTTTCCTGTTTTCACTAAAATTTTGGATACTTAAGCTTAAGTTTCAGCTACAATGTAAACATATTATGTGCCCCACCTCCACACATCAAGATTTAGCATAGTTTAATTGCAAGTATCAATACTTGTGTCATCATTACATGCAGGATTTATCTCAAAGCTATCCTTGTGTGTGGTTCTCTCTATGCACTTTGAATTTAGTCTGAGAAAATAATTATACATACTTTTGTCATCATCGTCAGTGTTTATAGAGTAGTCATCACTTTCTTCAGGATGGTCTTCGATGCGAAAGTCAGAGTCATCAGAACTCTCTCCCTCGCCAAGATCGAAGTCTAACAACGACTGCGGCTCTACCGGCTTCACCTTCCTCTTTGCTAGGCCTCTGCCCGCTGCAATATCAAATATAAAGTAGTACCTACAAACTTCTATTTCTATAATACTATACGGCATATGGGGTGCTGGGATAACTCACGATTGTTCATGTTCGTATTTATAGTACCCTGCACTTGTAGCACATTTCATACATTATGAATTCAACGGCACAGAACAGTTTAAAGAGTTAAAAATTATGGCACTTCAAGTACATAAATAATAGACTAAAATTATTTAAAAATTCTCATACGATTGATTACGATTGACCATCCCGAATTGTGAATTTGTGAGTGACTAGGGAAGGACAGGACCAGACGGACAGGACACGGGAAAAAGTATCGATACTATCTGGTATTGAGTATTTTTCTTGTCGATACCGATACTTTATATTCAATACTTTTCTGGTATTAGTACTTTTTGACAAGTATCGTATCGTATTATTTCTAATAATGTCACCTACCTAGCGGATATTTTTGCGTACATTGGTCGGTACAGTCGATTGGTACATAAAACAAAGTTGGATCCTACCTAGATTTGTGATTACAAGACTTGGTTGAATTTCTGTATAGTCTATACTTTAGCTTTATGTTGCCTCGCTATTATAGCTGGGAATACACGTCAGATTTTTTCATTCGATAGTCGGATCCGACTATCGGAAGCCGGCGAACATTCAATACAATTCCGTCCGACTATTGAATCGGACGTGTATTGTATGTTCAAACAAAGTAATGGCTCCAACGCCTTCCGATAGTCTGATCAGACTATTGGATCCGGCTATCGAATGAAAAAATCTGACGTGTATTCCCAGCCTAAGAATGAAAATAATCCCATCAATAGGGTATTTTACTCTATATGAGAAAAAATCCAAAAATGTACAGTTTAGATAGCTTAGGCAATAAGCAGACGGAAAATGTTAGTTTTAGTTCATAAAATAACTTAATTAATTTTAAAATTCATTTCAAAGTTTTCAGTTTTTTTTATCTGTTTCTAAACAAGCGAAACAGTAGCCGCCATTAAGCCGCGGTATGTAAGCTAAAAAATGTCAACTGAAATGTTATTATTATTATTTTTACACTAGTATTCATGTATTCAGGAACAGCACACTAATAAAAAGTATGATAGCTCATTTTTAATTTATAAAATTTTATAAGTCCAATTGAGACCAATATCAGCGCATTTATTTACTTACAAGAGACCAAATACCGTCATGACCGTAGAGTAACATGGCGTCCAGCGTTTTCATCAATCTAAGCGCGAAAATTGAAAATGTAAAATTTAAATGCATCTCCTCAACACCTGCATAAACTAAGGATATTAAATTCTTCTTTGTGCGAATGTGGCTTGGAGGAAGGTGATATTTTGCACATATTATTTCAGTGTCCTTTGTACCAATCCTTTCCCTTGTATACTATTTTGATCAAAAATAAAGCTCCTCTTCCTTGGGATTTATCATCTATATTATCTCTAAATAATAAGTTGTATATTAAGTCTCTAGTAAAATTCCTTTTATTTCATAATATTTCCTTGTAGTCAGTTCCTTCCTATTACTTATATTTATACATTGCCCTAAACTTTTTATTACGCCCTAGTTTTAACCAAAACTCCTTAACTTTTTTTAAATATCCCTCACTTGAAACTGGCACTAGTAATCCTTGGTCCAGACTCAAGCTTGAGAAGACCTTTGAAGAGGATTGGGCTGCCATACCTAAAAATAAGAAGAAGAAGACTCCTGTCACACGCCTGTCTGTTTGACATTAGGTGATAGGTGTCATATCATTGGTTGGTATTGGTTGGTTGATGTTGTGCGTGTGTCATTTCGATCTGTTTGCCTATTTAATTTCTCAATTTTTGTACATTTTCGCAAAGGAAACGATTTATTGTGTTTGTATTAGAGACCAATATCAGTATTGTTTGTGAGATTAATCTACCCTACAGTCATAAATCGTAGAACTGCAATAATGGTAGGGCTCGATGCCGACATGAACCGGGATGAAGAATGTGACAATGTTGGGTTGGGTTGCGCTTTGGAACACTTTTCTGAAGTTGAAGATGTCTTGAGCATGATCGACAATGTGAAAAATATATACAATACACCGGCATTAGAAGTAGAGTACGACAAACTTTATACAATTCTGAAGCAATATTATGAACAACCACATTTGCTGGACCCCCATTTGGAAAAGATTTTGGATAAGTTTCTCAGTTTGATCAAGGACAAAGAGTCACCTTTTGAACTAAAACATGCAACATTTAACTATATGTATCAAATCATCAGAGTGCGTGGATATAAAATAGTTGTGAGACATCTGCCTCATGAGGTAAATAAATTAAATATGTTTATTTTACAAGTACTTGCTAAAAACTTTTTTTTTACGATGGATAGGCTTGTGTTTGGCCACAATACCAACTATGAGCAGATGAAGTAATATCATCTGCTGATATTACTTCAGACTATGTAACATTCATAGAAAAATATGATAAGTTACTTTAAACATTGGATAGTTTTAAACACCATTTTGTGGTTTATTTAGTTGTTAGTGTTAGAAAGTATGTTATCATCAAAATCAATTGCCAACAAACCCTGTTAATGAAGAAGGTGTATTTAATTCATCCTTAACAACTCAAATTCAACCTTAGCAACTCTATAAATCTCAATCTCACTTTATTGATTGCTTTTAATGAACTTAAGCCATGAAACCATTTCAACAATATTTAAACTGAACAATATTTCAATTAGGTTTCAGATCTCCTGACGGTATTAACTTACCTTGAGGCTCAGGATCCAAATGATAAAGAGACATGGAGGAGCAGGTTTGTGCTATTGCTGTGGTTGTCTATAGTGGTCATCATTCCCTTCCATATGAGCCGTCTCGATGGTTTTGCTCCTGGACAGCCTGGTTTGTAACATTTTTAGTTACCTATTCCTTCATATAGGCCTAGGCCTATGCCAAACTAGGGCAAACGGATACGGTTGTCAAAGATATAGAATAAGAAATAAATTAGTATAAGGAATAAATGTAACTATCCGAAATAAAAGGCATTATTATTATTATTCCTTCATATAAGTAAAAATAAATCTCTATAAGTAAAAGAGGAAGAGTTTGTTCCTTCCACATCTTCATCTAGAATTAGAAATGGTATACTCTCTAGCCTGCACAATAGGCAAGGCTACAAGTCCACATAAGGATGTTTAGGCTACCTTGGCAGTTGCTATCATTCTTAAATCTAAAAAAAAGGTTAAGAGTTGTGCTTTTTTGTGAAATCCATTAGATTACTCTAGATTTTGTATTATATCTTTTTACAAACCAAATATGATTACAATTACTCATATTCACTTCTCTTGAAACAAAATATATATTAAACTATTCTTACCTTTTCAGATGCAGGCTCATCAAAGAAACTGACAGTAATGGAAAGAATTTTGAACATTTGCAAAACTTATGCACTTTCTAAAGACTCTTGTGCTGAGGCCAGTGCTTATTTAGCATCCAAGTTTCTTATCAGGTATTTACAGCATATACATTAGCTCCAGAATGCCCAAAACCCCTTCATATATTATCACAATAATTATCATTATGCATGGTGTAATTTCAGGTCAGATGTCAAGGAGCTATATATGGGTGCGTTCTTTGACTGGGCCTGTGAACTACATTCCAATATTCAAGAAGAAGATACAATACACTATGGTGTACTGGCTGCTGTAGCAGCAGTTTTGAAACATGGCAAAAGAGATGATCTGCTGCCATTTGCACCTAAATTGCTTGAATGGGTCACCAATCAAAATTATCAAATACATAAAGCAATGCTTGTTAGAAAGTATGGTGTGAAGATTGTTCAGAGAATTGGTCAGTCAATTATATAAAAAAAAGGACTTTAGTGATTTTATTTTCTCAAAATTTGAATCATAAAATGTTTTATGTTTGAGAATAAACCGTAAAATAGTATTTATAATGCATCAGCATATTCATATTCAGGTTTAACATTCCTTCGTCCACGCGTTGCGTCTTGGCGGTACACTCGAGGCTCACGGTCATTGACTGTGACACTCGGCGGCGGAGTGGCGGCGGCCGGCGACACCGAACCTCCTACCTCACCACCCGATGATGACGATCAGGATATACCTCAGGAGGTAACATTTAAATAATACTTGGTAAATAGTACTTCTAGTGTTCAAATTCACAAAATCAATTTTCATTCCACATGCTGCATAAAATACCCCAAAATCAGTATAATAATGTGATTATATTTCCAACAGTTTTAATGAGATGGTAACTTTATAGCGAAAATTTTGTTGTATATCTTATTTCTCTACTCTGTAAGGTGGAAGATGTAGTAGAACTGCTACTATGTTCACTACGCGACGACGACACAGTGGTCCGGTGGTCGGCAGCTAAAGGCGTGGGTCGTGTGAGTGCTCGACTGCCGGCGCTGGCTGCGGCCGATGTGTGTGAGAGCGTGCTCGGCCTGTTCGCTGAGAATGAGCGGGAAACTGCTTGGCATGGTGGCTGTATGGCGCTGGCAGAGCTGGGTAATAAATAAATGTACTTTATTTCATAGGTGCTTCGGGTTATAAAAAAAAACCATTTCCTTTCCCATCAAAGCAAATCACTTTGATTACATCTTAATCGGGTTGGATCGGCGGCAGGTCGTCGCGGCCTCCTATCCCCACGCCAAGTTGGCTCTGGCGTATCCAGAGTAGTAGCGGCTCTACGTCGCGACGAAGCCCGCACGAGCGGCGGGGGCGGCCGAGCGGCGAGAGACTCCGCATGTCACGCCGCTTGGGCCTTCGCAAGAGCATACGACGCCACTGCTCTTGCACCGTATGCCACCGCGCTTGCCAACTCGCTGATTGCTACGGCTTGCTTCGATCGAGAGGTAAGTGTTATGTACTATGTCGTAGACAATGTGCTCTACGAGGCT
This sequence comes from Tetheella fluctuosa, assembly GCA_951216915.1. Lineage (NCBI taxonomy): Eukaryota > Metazoa > Arthropoda > Insecta > Lepidoptera > Drepanidae > Tetheella > Tetheella fluctuosa. The sequence goes on along the minus strand of OX578222.1, from coordinate 6,360,486 downwards.
ACGACAGTTTTCAGTGTGCTACGAGACTTCAGATTTTTCTATCAGCAAAATCTGTTAATTTTTTGTATACTTGTCTTCTTCGGCAAACAGGCCTTTCAATAGTAAATAAAAAAACTCATTTAACTATAAAATCTTTTAGAACAGCCAAGAATTGGTAATAAGAATGCTTGAATTTAATTTCTGTAATTCTACCTACAATACATACAAAAATCGATATTAATTTATTCAATATACCATCCTCGCAGATAAATTGTAGACGAGCAGCCTCAGCCGCCTACCAAGAGAACGTAGGCCGTCATGGCATGTTTCCGCATGGTATTGACATCCTAACCACTGCCGACTTCCAGTCTGTTGGACCAAGAAACAACGCTTACCTAATTATTGCACCTCAAGTGGCTGATTATCCAGAGTACACAAAACCTCTTGTTGATCATCTAGTGGATTTAAAAATAGAACACTGGGATTGCGCTATTCGTGAACTGGCCGCTAAAGCGCTTAACAAGCTGACTATAAAGGTTGGTTATCCTTTGACACTCCTTTGAAAATAAAAAATCATTTTTTATTTTATTTCAAAAAATTGACAGATTATGTCAATGGAGGTGTCAGTCTGTCACGTTTCATATATTATGTTCTGAGTACCGACATAAGTAGATTTGCTATATTTTTTTATTTTTTATTTACTATAAGATTTCTTTATGATAAAATATTAGTATTTCAAGAGTATCATTTCAAGATGTCCGAAGTAATTATTACTGATTAACATTTGTGAGTCTGACAGTGATCTTAGCATAAATTCGTAAAAGGTACGTTTTATTTTAGATTCCTGAGTATGTAGCAATGGCGGTCCTTCCAAAGTTGGTGGAGAAGACTGAATCTATCGATCTGAACGTACGTCACGGTGCCATCCTAGCTATCGGGGAAGCTATCTATGCTTTGTCTCAAATTACATTGCCCGATGGTAAGTATTATTGTCTAAGTATTATATCTAGTCGTCGATAGCTTTATAATCCTATAACGTATTTATTTTCAATTCAAATAAGCCACTTATTCAGTTAAAGCCCGAAGAGGGTACTCATGGTCGTCGAAGCCATTGAAATTACCACCGGTTAGGAAGTCAGCTTTCAACCGATAACAACCGGCAAGAAACAGTAAGGTTATATTTTAAATATTTTTTGGATATTTTGACATTAATTGTTTTTTTTTTTAAAGTTTAACAATTTCAAAATAATCGTTACTGAGGGAGTCCAAACATGTGGTGTCGTTTGTGTCAGGTACCGTCGCGTCGTCGCTAATAACCCCCTCGGCGTGGCAGGCGGTGCGCGAGACTGTCCCGCGGCTGCGCGCGCGCCACCAGCTGCGCGGGCTGGCGGGCGAGCTCATGCGCGCCGCCGCCTGCCGCCACCTGGCGCTGCTGGCGCGCGCCCGGGCGCCCTACCACCGCCTGCATATCATCGGTACCTTTGTCTACTTACCTTACAATACACACTCGAGCTCATGCGCGCCGCCGCCTGCCGCCACCTGGCGCTGCTGGCGCGCGCCCGGGCGCCCTACCACCGCCTGCATATCATCGGTACCTTTGTCTACTTACCTTACAATACACACTCGAGCTCATGCGCGCCGCCGCCTGCCGCCACCTGGCGCTGCTGGCGCGCGCCCGGGCGCCCTACCACCGCCTGCATATCATCGGTACCTTTGTCTACTTACCTTACAATACACACTCGAGCTCATGCGCGCCGCCGCCTGCCGCCACCTGGCGCTGCTGGCGCGCGCCCGGGCGCCCTACCACCGCCTGCATATCATCGGTACCTTTGTCTACTTACCTTACAATACACACTCGAGCTCATGCGCGCCGCCGCCTGCCGCCACCTGGCGCTGCTGGCGCGCGCCCGGGCGCCCTACCACCGCCTGCATATCATCGGTACCTTTGTCTACTTACCTTACAATACACACTCGAGCTCATGCGCGCCGCCGCCTGCCGCCACCTGGCGCTGCTGGCGCGCGCCCGGGCGCCCTACCACCGCCTGCATATCATCGGTACCTTTGTCTACTTACCTTACAATACACACTCGAGCTCATGCGCGCCGCCGCCTGCCGCCACCTGGCGCTGCTGGCGCGCGCCCGGGCGCCCTACCACCGCCTGCATATCATCGGTACCTTTGTCTACTTACCTTACAATACACACTCGAGCTCATGCGCGCCGCCGCCTGCCGCCACCTGGCGCTGCTGGCGCGCGCCCGGGCGCCCTACCACCGCCTGCATATCATCGGTACCTTTGTCTACTTACCTTACAATACACACTCGAGCTCATGCGCGCCGCCGCCTGCCGCCACCTGGCGCTGCTGGCGCGCGCCCGGGCGCCCTACCACCGCCTGCATATCATCGGTACCTTTGTCTACTTACCTTACAATACACACTCGAGCTCATGCGCGCCGCCGCCTGCCGCCACCTGGCGCTGCTGGCGCGCGCCCGGGCGCCCTACCACCGCCTGCATATCATCGGTACCTTTGTCTACTTACCTTACAATACACACTCGAGCTCATGCGCGCCGCCGCCTGCCGCCACCTGGCGCTGCTGGCGCGCGCCCGGGCGCCCTACCACCGCCTGCATATCATCGGTACCTTTGTCTACTTACCTTACAATACACACTCGAGCTCATGCGCGCCGCCGCCTGCCGCCACCTGGCGCTGCTGGCGCGCGCCCGGGCGCCCTACCACCGCCTGCATATCATCGGTACCTTTGTCTACTTACCTTACAATACACACTCGAGCTCATGCGCGCCGCCGCCTGCCGCCACCTGGCGCTGCTGGCGCGCGCCCGGGCGCCCTACCACCGCCTGCATATCATCGGTACCTTTGTCTACTTACCTTACAATACACACTCGAGCTCATGCGCGCCGCCGCCTGCCGCCACCTGGCGCTGCTGGCGCGCGCCCGGGCGCCCTACCACCGCCTGCATATCATCGGTACCTTTGTCTACTTACCTTACAATACACACTCGAGCTCATGCGCGCCGCCGCCTGCCGCCACCTGGCGCTGCTGGCGCGCGCCCGGGCGCCCTACCACCGCCTGCATATCATCGGTACCTTTGTCTACTTACCTTACAATACACACTCGAGCTCATGCGCGCCGCCGCCTGCCGCCACCTGGCGCTGCTGGCGCGCGCCCGGGCGCCCTACCACCGCCTGCATATCATCGGTACCTTTGTCTACTTACCTTACAATACACACTCGAGCTCATGCGCGCCGCCGCCTGCCGCCACCTGGCGCTGCTGGCGCGCGCCCGGGCGCCCTACCACCGCCTGCATATCATCGGTACCTTTGTCTACTTACCTTACAATACACACTCGAGCTCATGCGCGCCGCCGCCTGCCGCCACCTGGCGCTGCTGGCGCGCGCCCGGGCGCCCTACCACCGCCTGCATATCATCGGTACCTTTGTCTACTTACCTTACCTTGCTTGACAAGCAGGCGAACGAATCGTCTGATGGTGAGCGGTCCCCGCCGCCTAGGGGGATTGCCGATATGTTGCCTATCTTGAAGGTCTCTTTTGACGCATTTTTGGAAGATCCTCCTATCGTAGCCCTAAGAAAATATATAGGTCGTCCCCGCTCCGACGTCGGACCTTCCTATTGGGGTATTAATTGAGCTCCCCATTACGATCGACAAAAGGTCATCATCATCATGATTTAAAAACCACTAGAAAGGGTTGCCGAGGGTCAGGGTTATATGAGCGAGACCAAATAATATGGCAAATAATATATATATAAATAATAAAATATTATATTCACAAATCATAACTCAAATACTCCAATTTATCAAATCGCAGATGAGTGGCTGAATCTGATCGAAGAGTGTCTCGCTCACGAAGTCCAAGCTATACGGGAGAAAGCGATTCACGCGCTACCTCTAGTTTTCGACCAGTTCTTACGCGAAGATGACATGAAGTACAGCGACATGACAGCTAAACAAAAACGTATGGAACTTGTAGAAAAGTATTGTGGTCAGCTGACCAACTGTGGAGTCAACGGCCTCGTGCTCCGGATGGGATATGCTCGTGCTGTTGGTAATTGTGCTTTTATTTGAAGTCTAGTTCTATTTTGGAACAATTTTAACATTCTTGATATAATTGAGTATTGAATATTTCGCAGCAATTTTAATTTTGACATTTAGAGGAAACATTTTTGGATTTGTTGTTCTATGAAATCATTGTTCCAACTATATTCAACAGTACGTAAATCAGGAACTTGATGTCGAAACGTCGATACTCCATTATTTTCTTAGCTGTAGGTATAATACTTTAAACCTGAGGAATAATACTAAACATTGGTACTTCACAGGCTCCCTTCCAAAATTCGTGCTATCAGAACACTTACCCACTGTTATTAATTCCTTGATTGAATGCACAAAAGTAACAGAACAAACACAGAAATGGGCCGAAGCACGTCGCGACGCTGTCATCGGCTTAACTGACGTATGTCAAACTCAAGGGATAGTTGGTGGTGTTGAAAAATACGTTGGAGATATTGTCGAAGCGTTGTTGAACTGTTTATCTGAGTATACAGTAGACATGAGAGGAGATATCGGAGCTTGGGTGCGCGAGGCTAGTATGACAGGTAAGTTAATAAGTAAATGTCTGGGACATCTTACACGGGGCCTGATCCCATACTAAGCAGAGGTGGTCCTGTGGAAACGTTGTCCATTTAAGCTTCAATGAAAAATATAAGTAAATGTATTATTGTCACTATCCTAAACCATTAATAGTAAATGCATAGTGAGCGTAATGCTGTACAAAACTAAAAAGGGGAAATTGCTCTTTAAAAAAATATTAAATAAGTAACATTTTTATTCAAGGGAACTCGTAGTTCAATTTAAATTCTTAGTTAATTGATGGTGTCAAATCAACTGCCTTGCAATTTCAGTATTAAACCGATATTGAGTTAATAGGTACCAAAAAAGCAGTTCACGATTCTGGGTTCAAAATTGATATCTATCCTATTTTGTATTCAGGTTTGCTATCAATTTGCCGTCAATGTGCATTAGAAGCGCCACATTTAAACACTCCACAAGTTATAAGCAAAATAATGTGCGGGGTGGCGCAACAGGCGGTCGAAAAAATTGACCGCACCAGGGCGCACGCTGGGAGAATATTCACTTCGTTAATTTACAAGTAAGATAATTGATACAGTTGTAGTTTTCTTTACTATAAAAATATTGTTTAAACTATATTGATACAAACGGAAACAAAAATTCCGATTCCGTTTTTTTTACAGTTGATGAGTATATAGTGGTTATAATATTAAACTTGTTTCTCTCCTAATTGAATAATAGATTGATGACCATAATACCATGAATACTTATGATGTAAATCTTTTAGTGAGCCAGTAATCGCAAATATTCCACATCACGATGCTCTCAAACGCATCTTCCCATCGGAGGAAGTAGAATTGAAGCCTCAAGTAAAAGATGTTGAAGAAAATACCGAACACCCACTTACAAGTGAGAACTCCAACGTGGTACTTTGGCTGTTCCCCGGGCACACTATGCCGAGATTTGTGCAGCTCCTGAACTATACGGACTATAGATATAGTGTGATTAAGGGTCTGGTGGTCAGTGCCGGCGAATTGACTGAAAGTTTGGTAAGTTACAAAAAAATATTATCTTACGATTAATAAAATAAAGTAAAAAAGCGTTGTTTTATTTTAATGACAATTTTGATTATTTGCACTGTAAATTGCACGTAAAACTACAAAGATTAGAGTCATTTTCGGAATGAATGTCTTTTTTTTTTCAGGTTAAACACACAACGCAATCCCTTTACGCCTATCTAAATACTCTACATGACAACAAAGAGATGTTGAAGTCTATCTGTGAAACTATCATCAAAGTATTTGCGGACAACTTACATGTGAAAAGAATTACGGGCCCTATCTTTAACTTTTTAGATAGGCTGTTAAGTTCAGGTACAAATACGGTATTTGCCTGTATTCAAAATAAATTATCCAACACTAACCAATGTATAAAACATCTAAAAAAAAGAGGAAACCACGATTATTTTATTAAATTATCCTTATTATGATTTTTAATGACCAATCTAACCATAAAGAGTATGCTATATAATCATGACGTCACATGCTTGTATTTCATACAAAACTCCATATAAACCTATCGTTTTGACATTTCATAAAAAGTTGCTGATTTGAATGTCAGTCAAATACCCTATTACTTTCATTTTCAAGGTATCCTTTCAAAGCTAGCTGTATCCCGCGGATTCACCCGCGAACCTGGGTTAGAAAATGTCAATAGCATCTCTATCAGACTCACTTTTGTATTTATAATTTTACTAACAAATTAGGAACTGCATTTTAAACATTATTTTCAGGTTCAATATCACCAATACTTGAAGACCCGGAATCAACTTTTTCGATAGACATATTGAAGCATTTGCAGTTAGAGCTAAGAGGGGCGAAAAATATTTACAAACTCTTGGATTCCATTAACGTGCTGTGCCAGTTAATACAGGTATAATACATTTATCTCATTGTCATTTGGACATAAAAGGCAAAACGAGGCACTCTGCGTAAGCCAAAAACAAAACAAAATATCATACATGTTTTGAAGATAAAAAAAAATATTAGTCTCGTCATTTCAACTTCTTTAAGTAATGTTGTGGTGATATCATGGTATTTCATGGTTATTTAAAAAATAAAAGTATTATTTAAGTGAATGTTTATTAGATCTTTCCTAATATGTACAACACCACACCATTAAAGCCACCTGCTGTGTGTGTGTTACTTATTGTAGTGTGTTTACCTGGGGGTTATTTTGCAACACCGCAGCTTTCATTTATTTTCATTTAAAAGCGATGATAGCTCAGTGGTAGTGACGTGGGACGCCGCGGCGAAGGTCGTGGGTTCGAATCCTTCAATGAGCTTGAGCTTCCGGTGAAGGAAAACATCGTGAGGAAACCATAGCAAGGTGGTAGGGTACTTTGTAGTACCCGCCTGGCTGGCTACCACCCTCAAGTTGAAAATCTGTCGCCAAACACCTATTGGTGTGTTCCGGCAGCTGCACTTGAGAGCCAGATCCATCTAGGCTTTGTGTGCTTACCACCTTCGGCCACATCATCACCTACCATAGTGAGATTGTGGTCAAACACAAGCCTATACAAAGTAAAAAAAAAAAAAAAAAAACAATACTACTTTTGCATTTTTATTACAGATCATTCGATCTAAAATAAAAATGTTTAGTCAGCCTATGTGTATGTCGTGTACTTACGAGTAGACTGGAGAGTGGACCGACTGTGTGTATTAATAAGGTGCACCCACGCCCCCTGCCGCTCTTGTTGTTTGTTGGTCTTTATCATATATTATTTACTGACCAGTTTCCAGTTTTTAGAAGCTTAATTAATGTTCATCTCCTATCACGTAGTTTATAGTGACATATACAATTAAACGACACTGACAAAGATAGCAATAGTTTTTACCATAAAGTAACTTCAATGACGCTTTCATATTACTTTATTATAGGTAAAAATTGTGGATAACATGTGTTCCAATATTGGAAATAACTATTTGGTGATTGTGAAATTCTTTTCATGAACTCACTATTGATTTGGTTATAGTTTGATTATTTAGAACGTAACATTTGATGGTGTCAGTTAACTGAATCGAAGACTTTAACCAGTATAATGTGCACGTGCCAGGTTGGCGGCACGGTGTGCAGCAAGTGCCTCGGGCAGCTGGTGATCTACCTGTGCTACGCGGACCGGTACGTGCGGCGCTGCGCGGCCGCGCGGCTCTACGAAGCGCTCACGCTCTACGGCGACGTGTGCTCCGTGCCGCAGGACAACCTCGACCAGGTACATATACATATACAAGTGCCTCGGGCAGCTGGTGATCTACCTGTGCTACGCGGACCGGTACGTGCGGCGCTGCGCGGCCGCGCGGCTCTACGAAGCGCTCACGCTCTACGGCGACGTGTGCTCCGTGCCGCAGGACAACCTCGACCAGGTACATATACATATACAAGTGCCTCGGGCAGCTGGTGATCTACCTGTGCTACGCGGACCGGTACGTGCGGCGCTGCGCGGCCGCGCGGCTCTACGAAGCGCTCACGCTCTACGGCGACGTGTGCTCCGTGCCGCAGGACAACCTCGACCAGGTACATATACATATACAAGTGCCTCGGGCAGCTGGTGATCTACCTGTGCTACGCGGACCGGTACGTGCGGCGCTGCGCGGCCGCGCGGCTCTACGAAGCGCTCACGCTCTACGGCGACGTGTGCTCCGTGCCGCAGGACAACCTCGACCAGGTACATATACATATACAAGTGCCTCGGGCAGCTGGTGATCTACCTGTGCTACGCGGACCGGTACGTGCGGCGCTGCGCGGCCGCGCGGCTCTACGAAGCGCTCACGCTCTACGGCGACGTGTGCTCCGTGCCGCAGGACAACCTCGACCAGGTACATATACATATACAAGTGCCTCGGGCAGCTGGTGATCTACCTGTGCTACGCGGACCGGTACGTGCGGCGCTGCGCGGCCGCGCGGCTCTACGAAGCGCTCACGCTCTACGGCGACGTGTGCTCCGTGCCGCAGGACAACCTCGACCAGGTACATATACATATACAAGTGCCTCGGGCAGCTGGTGATCTACCTGTGCTACGCGGACCGGTACGTGCGGCGCTGCGCGGCCGCGCGGCTCTACGAAGCGCTCACGCTCTACGGCGACGTGTGCTCCGTGCCGCAGGACAACCTCGACCAGGTACATATACATATACAAGTGCCTCGGGCAGCTGGTGATCTACCTGTGCTACGCGGACCGGTACGTGCGGCGCTGCGCGGCCGCGCGGCTCTACGAAGCGCTCACGCTCTACGGCGACGTGTGCTCCGTGCCGCAGGACAACCTCGACCAGGTACATATTATACAAGTGCCTCGGGCAGCTGGTGATCTACCTGTGCTACGCGAAATATTGGTGAAATTAAAATCTGGCTAGCAGATTTAATTATTCAAATGTAGCTTTTTTTTTACTAAATAATAGGCCTGTGTTTGACCACAATCTCACCATGATGGTAAGTAATGTAATGTAGCCAAAGGTAAGCACACAAAAACATAAAGGAATTGGCTCTCAAGTGCTGTTGCCGGAACACACCGGCATCGAGGTAGTGATTGGTGACAGATTTTCAACTTGAGGGGTGGTAGCCAGCCAGCCGGGTACAACGAAGTACCCTACCACCATGCTATGGTACCCTCATGATGTGTTTTTTTTTACGGAAAGCTCAAGCTCATTTATCAGTTTATTTACATATCGCTGAATAAAACTGAATTATTTTAAACTTAGATAATGTCAAAATACACCTTTTTTATATGGTAGGTATGGACAGACCCTTATCACGATTACTGAGATTTGTCACAGTAGCCACACTTACCAACTATGGACAGGTATTAACAATTGGATACTCGAGAGGATGATTGATGGTGGACCTTTATACCCTTGTTGATCATACAATAAGTGTAATGTACGCCATTCTTTTGACACATAATTTGTTTTGTTAATTTCATAATATTTAATAACCAGGTAATGTCGATCCTTGCTGACACCGACTGGGAGAGGGATGTTTCCGAGTTGAGGCCTATAAGAAACGAGCTGTGTGATCTCATGGACATTAAGAGGCCCGTTATGAAGCAAAAGACACCCTCCTAAACATATTTAACTAACTTTTTGTATTGCATATCAAACGCTTGCGTGTAACGTAATCAAGAAATTAATCGTTTCGATTATTAAATATGTTTAAGTTGCTGCGTAGTGCCTTATCTCATGACAATTTATTTTTTTAATATTACATGCACTTTAAAGTGTTTAATTTTTGATGTGATAACCTTATAACGTATGATTTAAGATATTCTGGCACTTTTAATGTGAGTAGGTGCTCATTATCACCTTAATTAAGCAATTACCAGCAACAAGAAATAGATATGCAAAATTACTTGACTTAGCTTTCTTATCTTTGAAAAACAATGCATATATTTATGAATATTATATCCCCGTATTAATGGATGTAATTATTCACCTGCAGTTCATGCAAGTTTTGCTTCCTTATAACCTGCTTCAAATAATATAGCGTGTACTTACCCCTTGTTATATAATTTCGCTCATTGTATAACGATTTTATTAATTTATATAATTCGTAACGAAGTCTGTACGAAGATTCTCATTTTTCCATAATTGATCTTATGATGTAAAAGAATGCATTTATGTTAGGTACTGAACGTATTACTAATAAACTTATCTATTTATTTATTTACACAACTGTTTTATTTGTACCTAATTCTTAGCTTTATTTTAAAGGTAAAAATATACAATGTACTATATATTTTATATGAATATTCAGTTCAGGTTAAGACAAAAAGGAAAACATGAAATAATTTACGTAAAATATTTTTATTGACATTCTTAAATTTAATATAATACTTAGGTACGATATATAACTATGAAACTTAATGTAAATATTGCACTGAAAGCAAATAGATCGCTGTTGAGTTCTAATTTAAAAAATATTGAGTGAATTAAAAGTACATAGTTGTCCTCGGGGTATTTATAATGGAAAACCTCTTTATAAAAAAATACCAAAGCTTGTTTTGTCACTATTGTTATCGCGTTTTTCAAAAATGAACATTACCGATTGTCTTAATTTTTTCCAAGTTTTTATGGTAGATACTAGATAACTAAAGACATCTTATACTGAATTTGCAATACTGCAAATTCTGGGGGGCCGAGCGGGGCAAACTACTCGCCTACTCTATGGAATTTACAAAGTTTTTTTTTTGTATTGTCTGTAACAGTAGTTTTAACCGAGTATTTGAAGTTGTGCAGGATCTTGTGGCGCCTCCGCTACTAAATTCGACCAGAATGTTCCATAGTTCTTCAAAACTGTTCCTCTGTAATCATAAACGGAATACTGTTAATTCACATCACGAAAGATATACTCGTTTTTATGGTTACGTAGTATAACAAGGAACTCATATACTATATATGGGTTCCGGTTATATGGCATATAGTTTCGTCATGTCCGTCTATCTATTCGTCCGTCCGTCTGTCTGTATGTCACAGCCATTTTACTTTTAATGATATCAAGTTATAAATACTACCTCCAAAACATTCAACAGATTTTTTTACAAAACTATGCCTAAGAAAATACTGAACCTTCCCGTGAAGTCCTATCGATTGCGTACCTATTCTCTCGAATACGGTAGGTATTCCATCAATTTCACAGAAGGTGGTAAGCCATCATTTTGTATCCACTTTGTTACACATTTTTTAGGGTTCCGAAGACAAACAAGGAACATTTATAATTTCCTCATGTCCGTCTGTCTGTCATGGTTACGTCTGTCTTGGAAACTCAAGCTGAAATTTTGTAAAAGTATATATCTATAACGCAAACATACTTATAAAATAAAAACGAAAATAAAAATTAGGTACTTATCGTTAAAAAGGTCTTAGAAATATATACGGTTGTCTTGACACTTTTTGATGTATGTATAAAGATTCCTTTACGTAATATAATTTAAATTCGTTAGAAGTGCGTGCCCCCCTACCCCCCTCCTATACACTAAACTGCTTCTAAAAATCTAAATAAAATCACAGTAGTAGTAGGTATATATCCGTAAGGAAAGAATCTCCGGTAGGTATGTAGGCTTACTAGTTTACGAGTAATAGTCGATATAAGACTTATACAGTGACAGTATAGTAACAGATGTTGCCCTTATCGTTTTTAATTAAACCTTCCTTTAATTTATTTTCAGTCTTGCTTGAGTTTTAGACTGTATCACATCATACTGACTTCGGAACCCTATGCTGCGCGGGTTCCAACACGCACTTGGTCGGTTTTTTATCACCTACATCATTAAAATGAATGTTCTGTAAATTATACCTATGCCTTAATTGTAATAACACGTATGTTAATCGCTTCTGAAAACATTAGAGTATTTAATTGCGCTTACCCGCAGTTTATCTAAGGTCACATTGCACATGATCATGACGGCTCATGGATGTTACACAACTGGCACATATGTTGTAGTGAAAGGAGCGTATGGTGCTGTAGGGTACGGGTCAATGGCCTTATTAACAAGTATTGCTCTAAAATCCTAGCTTGTATAGGAATCTTATTGACCGAATTTATATTATACTTCCCCTCTAAATAAACTGAAAAACCGACTAAGTGTAAGTAGGTTTAGATACAAATTAGTGTTCGATATCGTAATATAACACTAAAACTTATACCTACCTAGGCTACATGCATATAACATGACATCCCATTTGTTTTAAAATGTATTTGTATAAGGTGGATGCTAATTTCAGAGGTACCTACACTACGGAGAACATTCTAGATAAAAACCAATACTTAGGTACTATAAAAACAAATATATTCATAAACCCTTTACTAATGGGACCAACACAGAAAAAAGAATGACAGCATAAAATCCGTTGAAATTAAGTAGGTAAGTAATAATAATTGCACTTACGTAAAATAAACCCTGCCATGCGCATCTGGCGGCGCTCTCCACACGAGGGTTGCTCTGCTTTTCTCCTTCGGGTCAGCATGTGTAATGGAAGCACACTCCGGATGTATTGTCGTGTTCGGTGCTTGTTCCCATGACCCCAACCATTGGTCGCTCTCAATGGATCTCGCTTGAATGAAGAATCCTTTAAAAGTTTCCGATCCATCTATTGATACTGAAAGTTAAATAGGTTGTCTTATTTCTGAGTTTATGTTCGTTTTAAATAGGTACATAGGTAGCAAACACTTGACTCACTTTTATTTTGCCCAAATCTTTGTTCTATACCATAAACAACTATGCAAAGAAATCGAATTCAGAAGTAATTGACTTAATTCATTGCTCTACAAAAGAAATTGATGTAAAGTAACCTACCTAACATTTTTATTCATTTGGGTTCCGAAGTCCAACATGGAACCCTATTAGGTACTAGTAGTTTCGTCATGTCCGTCTGTCTGTCATGGTCATTTTATTCGAAGAATAGCAATGTTATCAAGCTGAAATTTTGGACACATATCGAGCCATTCCCGCTGACTTATCGTATGTAACATTTTAAATTGTAACGGACCAAGCCTTGTAATCGTTTCCCTCCTAAATCCATGAATAAATTACTAAAAATCATAATTCTGTGTTAAGTTTCAATTTCACAGCACATTTCTGTGTAAAAATACTCATACAAAAAAAAAACCTGTAAAATTTTATATTTGTCGGTTACGATAACTCGTCGGGAATGGCTCGAATGCAGACGCCTGATCTGAACCCCATCGAGCATCTTTGGGGTACTTATACTGAAGCGCAAAATACGGAAGCACAGCATAACATCCAAAATACTGTTAAAAAATGTTTAAATAGAGAAAAGGAATTCCATATCTGCAAATGAGTGCAAAAAGCTTGTTCACAGTTCGCCTCAAAGAATTGCTGCACAAAGAGTATATAATCACTACGTTTGCTGCAGTCATAAAAGCAAAGGATGGATCTACAAAATATTTATGTTATTATTTTTTTATCAATATAACAATGTAAAAACAAAAACAATTTTATTTTTCACCCCAAAACAGTTACAACTTACTAAATTGTAAGGTGCCTAATACTTTTGGCCAAGTACAAATTGTAGGTATATCTAACACAAACAAACTTATCATATACTAAAAATCTAAATAATTCAACGATTTAATGGTGATTTATCACTGGTATGTAAGCTTTATTAGTTTACGAGCAATGTCGATGGAAGACTTATAGATAACTACCTGTTCCCCTCGGTTTCTTCAACTTGATTATACTATGTAAATAAATAAAGAGGACCGTCTGTCCGGTTGTCGGCGTTCTGACTATTCATCTGACTACCTAACTATTCAACCCTGAGACTAATAAAGCGACGGTGGATGCCGGCACCCTATTACTGCCTACTGAATACGGGACCCTAAAAAAGCTCAACAGTTAGACAAAATCACAAGTAGATATATAGGTGGATGGCGACAAATGTCATATTTCCAAAACCTAAGTAGATGTAGTTAGCCATGCTGAACAACTTTTACTTTAAGACCAACTCTGAAATCGCGTAAAAGCTTTCGAAAAAACAATATTTTCTATTTACCACCAAGATATAATGTAGTAGGTAGGTAGGTACTGTGTCTTGTAATAATTTTATTTTGATTGACAACTATGGTTCATTTTCAAGGTAAACATCTTTTATTATTATTTACATTTGTCAGGGGACGTAACCGGTCTAGCCACCATAAATCGTGTGACCTACAATACCAATGAGTATGAATCTTACTTGCGTAATCGATGTTGTGCGCGCCCGGCGCACATGTTATGTTTCGACCGCGTGTGTTAGGATGGTTACCCATGCGCCGCAACAACAGTAGGTACCTAGTCCTTGCATTTGAACCTATGTGTTTTCATAAGTTTCATACATGCCAAAGACTATTGTATAACACGTGGCAGCGGCGGGCGCGGCGGCAGCGGGGAGTCGTGTATGAAAGCACGTAATAGCTCCAAGACGTGTAGTGATTCTAATGCCAGCAAAGATATCTTAAAAAGCGCGGTGTCGCATGCCGCCTGTGGTTGCGGCACCGCGCTGTTTGTAACCGTCCTTACGCTACGCACCCACTAGGCAGAGGTCTGTATCTAGCGATCGATTTAATCAATGAATTTACTCTATATTTTATTTGCGTTGAGTAATATAATGATTCTATTAAAACCCATTAATTGTATTGCATGTTTTACTTGAGATTCGAATGTTAAATGCATATTATGAAATCTAGATGTTCAAGTGTTCTTGAAATTTTGCAACTGTTAAAAAGATTGTTTAATGATAATGAGATTTTTTTTCATCATGTTGCAATGAAACTAATTTGTCTATATTTTTTGTTTTCTTGTTGCTTTTGTCATAGGACAAGACCCATTAGTATAGACTAACATAGGTAGGTAAGTAGGTACCTACGTACTAAGTACTTTCACCCGTCTTGTTAAATTTTATCAAATGCCGTTTTAAATTGGTTGAATAATTCAAATTTTGTACATAACTAGGTGCATTAATGTGTTTGTTACAGTCTATCTTCACAAAATTTTACTTCTAAATAATAGATTTAAAAAATTAGGTAGGTATATAAGCTAAGCATATAAGTATTATAATCCTTACTTTATTGACCTAAAATAAGTAAGTAAGTACTGTGAGAGACGTCAATACGTGAAACCCTGAGTATGTATGCACATCCTGTGAACTATTTTTAGCCAAATACCTATTAAATCACAGATAAGTAGTTACTTAATGTGCATGTATAGATAACTCCCATACTTTGTACAAACCTGTGACTGGCGTATTGGGTCCATAAGCTGAAGATGAAGCCAACATCCTATAAGGCAGACTCGACAGCGGTTGCGTCCGATGCTGCCCGTGATTTGGTTGATTTGCGCGCTCCTTTACGCATGCGTCTATCGGTGCCCCATCTGGGAAGCACTGCACACCCCAGAATAACAATACCACAAATAAATTCAACATTCTTGAATTTATCTAGTATTTTTGAAGGTTCTGTATTTTTGACTGTAACAGTTAAAGGTCCCGCGTTCGACTGTGCGCGGGCCCGCAGCTGCGTTCACTTTTGTAAGCGGTGTTCGAAAGGATCTAGATCTTTGAACAAGTTGACAGATCAATTAATGTTTATACACCGGAGGTTTAGGTGTGCCGAAATATAATCGTACCTACTTATATTGCGTAAATGTGTAACTATTGTGTCTGGGACGTAGGAGCTTATAGCGTAGTAGATACGAATAAATGTTTACCAAATTTATTTTATTCCAATACAAAAACCTTCATTAATAAAACTAACATAAACTTTTAGTATTTCACGAGTAATTTAATCATCAAAAAAACTATTTAATTAATAAAAATAACATAAGCTTTTAGCATTTCATAAACAATTTAATCATCAACAAAAACTATTTTGTCGTTTTCCTTCCTGTTGGGTGAAAGAAGATCTGGATCTAATTTTACTTTGATATTATCGTTAGTTTCTATATATTGCATTATTTCTTCAAGCATGTTTTCGCAATTTTCGTACTCGGGCTCTTCTTTACATATTTCATTATGATCATTATTATCCGTTTTTACATTATCTTTATCAGCTGTTTCTTCTTCATCAGGAAGAGCTACAGTCTCATCACTATTACGAGCTGATTTTTTCTCTCGGGCTTCATTAATATCTTGTAGTTTTGGATGATTGGGAAACTTCTTTTCTAAATATTTTGCTTCATAATCGTTAAGTGAGTTATTATATACGCTGCTTGATGGAGATGAAATACATCGTATCCAATCTTGGCAGTCTATCGAAACACTTGATGCGTTAGTGAAATTATAATATTCATCTACTTTTGAGTCTCTGTTTGGGATAAAACCGGAATCATTGTCAATGTCTGATCTCTCTAAAGAATCGTATCCTTCGTGACTCACTCCGTTTTGTATGGTTTCGTATACAGGCTCTAGTATCTCTGCTAATCGTTCACTAGCTTGTATAGATATTATTTCTGCGACATGTAATTTCGGTCTTATTGTTAAATAATGATCCTTTGCTTCTTCAGAGTGTTCAGGTGGCACTCCGGTGCTGTACGTTATCCTCCTATCTGAGCTGGCTCCCATACTCATTCGAGGGTACACAGAATCACCACGGATCCTTGAAACAACGGCGTTTTCTGTTTTCTTGTATGTCGCTGTGATTAATACTCGAACCTGGAAAATCATATATTTTGTGGTGAAGAGGTATAGTACTGATTAAAAATGACAACCTAGGAATTGACTTTAAAATAATTGTGTTCTTACTTCTTTATTAATATAACAGTACAGCATGGCGACGATGAATCCCTGTAGACCTTCAATGGAGTAAGAGATGAAGTAATAAACTTGTTCCCCAGTGCAGTCTATAGTATTGGGTCTAAAAGCAGTCAAGAGGAATTGCGTGCCAAAAATTGGCATAAGGAACAACGTCGCTTTTGCTGTACTCCTGCAATCAAAAATGTTTTTGATGAGACGAAATGTTTCACATTCATAAAGTTTCTTATAGTGTAAAATGTAGAAGAGCTTTTAGGAACTTTTACAACATCTGGTGGAATATATCTCTACTCTCGGTATTTACTTGAGAATGCAATGCAAATTTATCCAGTTAAAATCATGGTTAGTCATTCGTATGGTATGGTCTTATGTCCAGTGACCTGGTTACTACACTTCTAGGACATTATAAAGTATTATTCATTGTGATATGATAAATAAAATATCTCATATACCTATGTACGAATGTCTTAGGTATAAGTCACGTATTCTTAGTCAGATATACCTACATAAGTAGATACAGACATCTAGATAACGTAATATCTAGATATTACGGAGTGTGTACTGTTCTTTAGACATACATTTGTTATTTATGTCTAGGTAGTTAATGGGTACGTTAATGGATTATTAGATTAAAACTAACAAAAATAACAATATTTTATAAGTACTCACAGCTGATTAGCATTTTCACTATTTCTGATCTTCGTTAGCAAGACTCTCAGCACATCAATGAAGAGGACTGTATTGATTAGCAGTATGGCGACTCTTGGCGCGTCAAGGATCCACTGCACATTATCCACAGTATACACCAGCCAGCAAGAGTGGTCGTTATGCGTACCCATCACTGCAGCCCACGCCACTACTGGCGATAATGTGATTGCTGAAGAGGATTAGGTGGAAAATATAATAAACAGTTTCAGAGATATTGTTACACCTATAGGAGAGGAGATTAAATCATAAATGTGTATAGTTCCCGATGTGGATCAATGTATAGATGGCAATTATAATATTCTAATTAAATATACCTACCTTATAAAGATGAATCTATATTAAAATACTCATCAAGACGAGTCAATCAAATAGGTGCAAACTCCGTGTAAGTACCGGTTTGGTGTAGTTTCCTTGCTAGTGACGAAAAATACTCGTCAAAATCGTTTCAGTAGTTTTTTAAAATAATGGTTACAGACAATAAACAAAAACACATTCACAACCTCTCCATTTCGTCGTGAGTAAAAATAATACAAACCAGTGCCGATTCCATAAAGCCACTTCAGATTAAGTTTTTGTTTGAAGACGGCAACGATTAGGCGATGTAAGTAGACTCCTTCAACCAGCATGCATACAAAGACAGAATTAGCCGCAATCCGCTCAGCTATAGCCAGCACTCGGCACGCAATACTATGTGTAGACATCACCGTATCTCCCGAGTTTGTTAACTCATCTATGTAGATCTATGATTTGAAATAAAATCATATTTTGATTACAGATGTGGAGGTGCGAATATGGCGAAATTAAACGTCCTATGCTAACATACGCAACGTGACAATCTCGAGCGAAGAGTCGAGATAATTTTTTCATGGCGTGCCTACATGTTAGCCCTGCTAGTCATCGACTTTCTTGTTCTTATTAGATTGTATCAAAATATTTTCAGTTTTTAAACGTCTCGCACGGCATCACGGAAGAAAAAAGAATTTGTCATACCTCAAGGTAGAAAAAGGCTCTCGAAGCTCGGTAGATGTTCATTAAGCGGTTTTTAAATACCTGAAACTCAGGTTAATAGACTATTTTATTGATTTAAATGTCGTATCAAGCGATAAAACACCTTAGGTACGTTATAGTGAGTGTAGTGAACACCTTGACGTATTATGATGTTACATGGGCAGCGTCGGTAGCCATACCGGAAAGCGGGAAGAGGCTGTCATCTCGCAGCCCTATTGAGACGCGGTCCCCTGTGTATCGAACCTGTCAGTTCATTAACTTCATGATATTTTTTATTGTGAACTTGAATTGAAAATTAGGTATTATTATAATCTTATGAAGTGTATCTTAGACTTTCTTGGTGCCGAGTACCCAGCCCCATGGACCCCTTACCAAGAGACTTTTCTGATAATCTCATGTCCGAGAGACCACCTGCTCCGTCATATAATGATTTTATGCGTTAGAATATTTATTATGTAACTTGAGGTAGGTAGGTTTGGGACTCTAGATTGCATTATAACTCACCTCGCTTCTGCTGACAATAACTAGAATATTTCTTATTATGATAGCAATGAGGAGGTTTCTGTGTAGTGCCACTCTAGGAATGCGCAAGCGCTTGTAGAAAAAGAAGATGAAAACGGCTGGCAAACACGCTATTATCGAAAATGATAAAACCGTAATGTGGAATTGATATCGGCGGATGAGGCGAGGAGATATACTGCAACTGCTATAGTCTGTTTGAATTTCCCAGGTCGAGTTGTCGAAGCATTCTTTGGTGCTGAAATCTGTAAACATTATTTAAGTAAGTACTTTAACAATGCGTAAAATTTTCCGAGTTTATTAAACAAAGCAGATGGCCCAATTTCAACAAGACTGATATTATACTGTTGCTGCTTTCAAAATGCAGGTTTCAAAAATCGGAAATAAAACACTTACGTTGACAAGACGGTCCAACATTGGAGTATGCAAACTCTGAGCAGACTTCGCTCATTACGGTCCCTGCATTCGCAGCTTGCCAACATGTCCAACCATCAAAAGTAGCTTCACATTGCTGCGTTTCTGATTATCAATGAAACCAATTAGAAATAAAGTTTATAGGAGAAATAGAGAGAGAAGATAAAATAATTTCCTTACCCGTAGCATTAGGACCTTCTCCTAGCATGTAGTGGTTACAGCAGTCGGAGGCAGCGTAAAAGCATCTCTCCCAGCGACCGTGGGCAGAAGTGACTATAGCTTCTCGCACGGCATTAGCAACCTCTTCTAAGCCAGGGTCGAAAGGATAGCATCCGCATGTACCGTCTTCTTTAGCCTGTTATTATTTTTTATTGAAATATATGGCTTTTACTGTCACCGAAATGAAGTAAGAAAACACTAAGATGATGGAAAATGGATGGATGTTTGTGAAAATAAAGAGATGATGGAAATAACTTACGATCTCCAAACATGGCGCGAACCAGTTTCCATAAAAGCAGCCAGTGCCCATATTTATTGTGTTAGCACCACCTACGTAGAGGAAGTCTGGTGTGTAATGCAGACAACCCCAGCCAGACACCCATCTGAACACCTGCTCGTGGTATCGAACGTTGCGGTAGTTGCATGTCTTCGTCGCTTCTGGTGGTACGGTGGTGGGAGGCTCCTAAAATTTTTTATCTAATGTAAAGTAACAGGTATTAGGTATGTAAAACTCATTCCGTCTGTATTAAAAAAATATAGGTAGTCAAGTCAACAACGCTTAACACCTTTATCTATACGTTTTTATAACTCATTGATAAAATCGATCCAATTTGCATTTTCTTGATAAAATTAAGTAGGTACCTAAGTAGTAACACTGTACACCTATAATAATATCATAAAAAAATGTACTTACTAGTACTAGACATAAAAAATATGGAAGGCGTTGAACTACTGAGAATATGTAGGTAAGTAATGTACCTAGTTATAATGATTATCTGTTTATTGCTGAATTTTAGTAGGTACCTACATCTATGTAAGTATGTGAGTTTAGATTTTAGAGTCTTGACCGAAAACCGTATTGAACTACCTACTAGTTCAACTAACACCAAGAAAAGTCACTTTTAATCCCTACTAAAAGTGTATTTTCTTTTAGTAGGTACTAAGAGCGATTTTTCTTCTGGTAAGTAAGGTACTTAGGTAGGTACTCCCTAGGTACTTCACCTACATACCTACTGATACATAAATAACTTCATAACATAAGTAGGATGGGTGCCTTTACCCAGCGTTAGCTTATGTATTATTAACATAAAACAGGTTTCCACAAAACTTCCTTGGTAAAGAAAATGGATCATGTTGATTGATAGTCCAGACAAAAATCTGCTATTTTCAACGTATTTTCATAGAATTATGACGACTTACTTTATTTTACTTTGATACAAATATGCCTGTGTTAGTATTTTGCATTAGTAGGTACCTACTTAGGTAGAGTTTTTTTTGTGAAAAACAAAATGGTATTGTCGTTTGTCAGCGTCCTAATACAACTGACAGTTCAGTTATCATAGTTTATACCTTAATTTAATATGAGTACCTACTTATAGTATAGTATATAAGTATTATTATTTTATTATACCATGAGCATCATAATATTTCAGATTTTGTGCGTACAAAAGATATTCGATAAAACGTAAATGAATTATCAAAGACAGCGCAGCAAAGTCCCTGGATAATCCATTTTATTTCAATTAATCCTCAAATACTCAGATAGAGTACAATCATATTTAACACGAATCCTACAAATAAGTATACTATAAATGCCAGTGACAGTTTGGCTGAACATATTTGCGATTATTTAAGGGAGCAAACAGATCCTGGCTGCAGTTCTTGAAATTCTGAGGTTTCCACTAGGGCCACCTCTGTATTTCTAGCTTAAACTTATATACCTCTTTTGAACCAGGGACCGTAAAAATCTGATATTTGGCAACAAATTTCGACAAAATAGTGACCTCGGTTTTACCATACATTTGAAGGTTTAAATGAAACGTGCATGTCACTTCTTATATATTAACTAATTTATTTACCTCACAAATGTAAAAGTCAGGCTTTTCGCAAGCTAAGGCATCGTTGGTCCGGATAGCCACACGGGCGCCTCTCTGATGCCAAACACCCAAATCAATCTTCACAGGGTTGAGTGGGTCATTGACGTATGCATCCACCTAAAATCAATAATAACTCAGTGACATGGATTCAAAAGTACGTCATAATATTATACATACCTATATACAGTATCGATACCTATTCATAGGTCATCGTTGATGACGATTTGATAGTAGTGAATAGCATTACACCAAGTACCTACGTGATTTTTTAAACACAGCAATCATCAGCTTTGGTAAAATTATTGCAGCAAGTAGATTGGGGCGAGATTTATTTATAACAGTATTAATAATAATTTCTATATTTAAGTTATTGCAACAAACAGCCAATTCTCACTACAATACACGAACATACCTTGTAGATGGCTACTACTTCTTGCATCTTTGGTACTCGATGATATTTTACGGTTCTATTGGACACAAAATAATATACTAAAATAATTTATACCTGTATCACAAGAAGAGCGGAAATCCACGCAAAATAAAACACGCTAACTAAAATATTACAACGTTTGTACATAATCGTATTTCACTAAACCACTGCTAAAACACTTTTGGTACATAATGGACCACAAGCCACTTTCACAAGCAATGTCATAAAATTCACTAGTTAATATTAATAAATTGGAGTAGATTTCGAAGCATGTACAGGTTGTACAGTATTGAAGAGTTGATAAACAGTAAGTACAACATCAGACATTCCAGCGCGAGGCAAATCCATAACAGCTTTTGTTGATTGTCTTCATTATTGTACCTATTCGTACTCGTATTTTCATTCGCGCGGCCGCAGCTCTAATTATTGTGCTAAACATACCACTGTTTACAAATTATCTACGTCCACAATCAATTGATATCAATAGATTAACTACGTGCTGTGATTGGAATAAAGAAAAACATTGAATTTCGTATCGACTTTAATATTTTGTGAGAATTTTTATTAGTTTAATCAGACAAGCGATGATTTTAACTTCCTATCATATCTTCATTTAGGTAATCATGATGATATTTTGTATTAAGTAGATAAGTATGATTAAAATCTCAACGAATGAATTTTTTTGAAGGCACAGGCTCAAAAACGACTCGGATACATTGTGCCGTTATGAAGTTCCCGTAGCTACCTTCCAGCTCCATCATCAGACCACGAATGTCATTTATGACCAAAGTGTACTACAAGACAATTCCAACAAAGCCAAATACGGCTAGGATACGTTATTCCGTTATAAAGTTCTAGTGCCTACGAGTACCTTCCGGCTCCATCATCGGCTAGGATTTTGTTTTGAAATGGGGGTCCTGCCTACCCTCCGAATCCATCATCAGTCAAAACTATAAATGTCCAAAGTGCATGTCAAGATAATTCCAACAAGCCCAAATACGGCTAAGATATATTGTGCCGTTATGGATTTCTAGTGACTACTTTCCGGCTCCATCATCAGATCTGCTGGTTGGTACCAAATTATCATCATTATCATCTGAACTTGCAAAGTTCCAAACTACTTCCTTGATTTTAGTTACAATACAAGAGTATCTAATAAAAGCGTGCTGACCCCTTTGCTCGCGAATGGGACACGCATCCCAAAATTCCTTACCCTACTAATTTCGGCATAGAAATAGAATTTCTTTATGATTTTTCCCTTTACTGGTGCTATATATGAGACATTACTTTTTGCTAAAATTCATGATTCTAGGTCAACGGTACCCTATTGGTTTTAATTACCTCGGGGGAATTGCGTTGATTTAGTTAGAAGTTTGATTTTTTTACAGCTTCAAGGGATTGGACGCTTAAGTATTTGATATCTATCAATATCAACTTCCGCGCGTTCCTGAGAAAAAGGTCTTGACAGACAGGCAGACGGACAACAAAGTGATCCTATAAGGGATCCTTTATATCCGATATATATCCTTTTTTCCTTTTGAGGTACTGACCCCTAAAAATAGATAGACACACACTTGTCCGTTTTTTCAATAAACACGTAATTCGGTTTTATTAAAAATTCAATTTATGTACATAGGAGTAAACTAAAAATGATTTTCCAACATTCAACCCCTTAGAGTGGTTTAGACTCTACATCGCGTTCGCATTACTCATTATTACGCATTAGGTACTACTCGCATCTCTAAGGCTTAGAGGGTAAAATAGGAGAACGCGGGCAACAGCGGGAAGATAAGCTCGTTCCATTATTTCTGGTTAGAACTGTGTTGCCCTGGCCCTATAAGGTAGATCGAGAGGAGCGATCGCTCTAGGCGCCAGGTGGCAAGGGGCGCCAAAATACCAAATGCGAACAATCTCGAGTGGAAAATAATTTTATGTTGGCGGGTTTAATTTTTGCAATAAAAGTTGATTTTTTACCTACATAAACTGCAATACAATTTATGTGTTGTGAAAGCGTCAACCAAAGAGCGCCGAAAAACAATTTCGCTCTACCCTGATCATGGGCTACGGCCGACGCTGACCCGCGTTCCCGGGATAAAACGTAGCCTTTCTCAATAAACGCGCGTTCAATAAATACATACAACGGTTTCATGATAAATATTATCAGTTTAACATTGAAGATAAACGGATATAATATAAAACGCCTACATAATTATTATCATGAAATCACATCCGAAGCCAACTGATTGCTTATAGGCGTTAAAAGGTAAAAAATTTACTTACGGATGTAATTATAGAAAGAGCAAACAACAAAACTTTAAGAATGCTCAATCTATTAGATAAAATGCTTCATAACCCTTAACGGCGACTAACACAGAGGTTAGACATTAATGGGTTGAGAAATCATTATTGGGTTGGTTATGTATTGCAAAGATCTTATATACCTACCTACCTCATATTTTCCATACTGATAAATGGTGCAGTACCTACGATAACCCTTTATCAATAAGGAAAAATGTTAAGTATTATATTATATTTAGCTGGCGCCTATCTTTTCCAGAATATCACATTGTACTTTGACGTAGGTTACTTTGTGTGTGCGATAAAAATCTGTCATTCTTATCAACAAGCTCAGCTCTACTAATAGTTACGGTAGGTTAATTATTCGATATAGCTGTATTGTATACAATATAGCTATAGCTAGAATCCTTTTAAATCTACAAAAGAATACATCTACCACACAGGCAAATTTTCATGACAAAAGAAACAAAAATATTTAGGAGGATGGGCCACATATTGAGATTTTAGCGTGTATTTTTACGCCTATGAAAAATCTCTTAGACTGGGGTTCGAACTTTCGAAGTAGATAAACTGGTTTATCTATACTAATATTATAAAGCTGAAGAGTTTGTTTGTTTGTTTGTTTGAACGCGCTAATCTCAGGAACTATTGGTTCGATTTGAAAAATTCTAACAGTGTTGGATAGCCCATTTATCGAAGAAGGCTATAGGCTACTTTTAATAAACATAAGATCCCTCGGGAACGCGGGTGAAATCGCGGGGCGGAAGCTAGTTTTTAATATAGATGAATATTTCTAGAGCATTTGTGTTTTTTAAATTACTTTGATCACACATTTTGTATTATATTCTAACCAATTTCCTTGAAAGAGTTCTTTGAATTTTACTACCATAATATATTTTTTAAAATAATAAAAAGTCGTATTGAAACGTTTATAATCATTTTAGGAAACCTATGTAAATGTAGATGCTTACGTCCACAGGTCTTTTTTTCACTCGTTACGTGTAATTTTTTTTCGTAATTTAACTATACCATTGTATAGCGGTTCATTTATAGCTTCCAAATGTACTGTGTTATAGATAGGCGATAAGGCGATGTGTTAATATTTTTGTTTTGTTTCTCCTTGTTTCTCTTGTTGTTTTATTTTGAAATTTTATTTCTAACCACAGATTTGAAAAAAAAAAGATTTCTAATATTGACATTCGAAACACATCGTTATCGATTTTCAAAGTTATACATAAAATCTCGTCTCCATAACTAAAAATTAAAATAATAAGTATTTAGGTCCTGCCCACCTAAAATTTATGTTTGAGCTGGCGATGTTGTTCAAATTCAATACGTGAAACGTAGGAGAAGAACTGCACGTGTCGTGTCATGACAGAATTTATATAGTCTTGACCTCATTTATCAAGAAATAATGTAAATATAATGATTATTTATTACACATCATCGTTACAATATCTTTTCAATAGGTACGCAATAATAATCCTGTATGCAGATGAAACGTGACGATACTTCCAGATTTACGATTTAAATTGTGTTTGTTATGCTTATTTAAAACTGGTCAAGTGTATGTTGGTGGAACACGTCCAGTGCAGAGTTCCGTAGTATGTTCGATTTAGTACAGTCTAAAACCCAAGATTGAACATCAATTTAAGCAAAACATTTTTTCTCCGTTATATATACATTATTACTCTATTTTTAAAAACATTCGACTGGAAAAATTTCAATCAATGGCTCGATTAGCGTGATTATTTTACTACTACATTTTCGCCCGCGGCTTCGTTCGCTCAGACTTTATAAAATTTCTATAACTTGAAGGCATGCCCACCGAAGCGGACCAGATCCCGAATGTCTTTCTTCCTCTATCTGTCGTTGGGAAGCTGAAGCTGTGCTGCCAGCATCGGTAAAAGACTATATAATGTATTTTCGGTAAGTCATCAAAAATGCGGTTTTGTATATCCATTGAACTTTATTCACATTTTCTTGGTTCTCTCATTCATAAACTGACCTCTGCGATACCCTCTGAATCTACATTATCTAAACCGGTAAAAAGATTATTATGCATAAATATTATTAATTAACTAATAGATTTTTACACAATTACTTAAAGGGTAACACTAACATAAATTATATAGGTATAATGCACACACGGAGGTATTTCTTCTAGCTATCATTTAGATTTCCTTCCTTATACTGCATGACGATGCACCCTACATCTCATACACTTTCCTCGAATACCTAACGTTTTCCTGTAAGTAATATTTTCCTTAGGTACAGTTTCTAACATAAATATATCAAACTTATTTGAATCGAAAGCGATTTTCTGGTGAAATAACGATTGCAATTTATAGATAATACTTTCACCTATAAGACAATAGAATTGGTTCGAAAATCTATATTAGGTACTAACTGCCCCATACAATATCAATCACTACGAGAAAATCCCTTTTGAATTATGCCAAGTGTATATAGGTATATATATTTATGCTCGTGAATACCTATTACTATTCAAACATCAACTATATTTACGATTTATGATGACTGGTTGCTAATCACTCCCGCACCGAAGGTTCCGTACCTTCTTCGGACGGCTTTGACGTATATTTAATATTTAATATTTAATATTTAAAATTGTAAAAAAATACTTTAAAAAGTTATCGTATGATAAAATTTGAGCCTGACTTTTTCGTATCACTTGGAGTATCATAAAAATAGCCACTAGACCGATAGAACTAATAAGACCTTGATGAAATCAAGCAACACATTTTATACGCATTATCTCTTCATGGACATTTTTCATATTTTGCGAGAACTTTATGACTTAGGATTTTCCCTATATCCCCAATCATCTTCCTACTCTGTACCTAATAATTTGGGATTGGCGCAGTCTTTTTCCATTCTAATATCATATTGATTGTCGCAATTTCATCCAACCTGAGCTGATTCTCTACTTTATGTCACGGTCAATAACGCTCTGCATGCTCGATTTTTTAATTATCTTTTAAAATATACATTTTAGAATTCTAAAAAAAAAATATTTTCGTCACGAGTCTTTTCATTTGATATGTCAGTTGTCACACGATACAATTAAAAAAAACTTTTTCACTCCTCTTGCTCAAAAAGACCGTCATTGTGGCGTACCAGAGCGAAGAAAAAATAGCAATTCTTCCTCTAGGGGAAAAAGTATTTTAACCAAAATGCTACATGTATGTACCTATGTACCTTGGAAGCTGCTACCACAACTCGTGTAAAGTTTATTTCGAATCTTATGCGACTTGGAGAAAAATAGGTGCTATGTTTGTATGATGTTGGTGGCATCGGCCTACTTTTCTGATAGTTACATACTTCATCGTGTACCTACTTGGGGTGGGAGATTCGGGGATTCCTTTAATTCTTACGACCTAGTTTAAATATTTTTTCTGGAATGACCGGGTGACTTTAAAACGAGTAGACTAAGTTCAAGTAGATACAAAACAAAATGTTGGTTACCTTTTACTGCTAGCTTGTCCAAACAAAATACTCGGATGTCGTGGATGGTGTTACCTACATTATGCAATATGGCCTGCAGCAAAATCTTCCAATCCGCAGCAGGAGGACTGTGCGGTGGAAAAGGTCTTTCTATCAGAGATTAATGATTTAAATCTCTGATTTCCACGCCCTCCTCCAACCTCGTAATAAACATAAATGGCGGAATGTCCACCGTCTGTAATTTTCAAATATTATAAAAAAATATCAAATGTTAGAAAATTTGTGCAATTTTGGTTTTAGTAAGTAGTCCATTATTATTTTTCCAGTTTATTTTATTGTAAATACTATATCACGGATGTACAATAGGAAAATAAATCTATTGCGTCATTTAGGAGAAGATGAAATATTTACCGACAAACAC
The DNA here is from genome assembly GCA_951216915.1 of Tetheella fluctuosa. Lineage (NCBI taxonomy): Eukaryota > Metazoa > Arthropoda > Insecta > Lepidoptera > Drepanidae > Tetheella > Tetheella fluctuosa. The sequence goes on along the minus strand of OX578222.1, from coordinate 6,332,244 downwards.
GATGAGATCCTGTACTTACTACATATTTACGTTAAAATAATATTTTTTCAATTTAGCAATAAAATTCAAGCGACTTTTATTTTGTTTAAGTACCTAGTAGGTAAGTTTCAGATTGTATATATAAGAAAAAACATACATTTGAATACATATAGTTAGAATAATCGCTATTAAATTATTAGCAACCTTGGAACCTATAGGTACTACAATAACTTCTGTTTGGTCATTTGTACAATCCGGCTTGGTTCGGGAGATATCCACATTGCAAAGAAATTGCGTCAGATTCAGATTAGATAAGGAAAGAAGACTTGTAATAATATTATTAAGATTGCGTGGTATTTGAAGTTTAAAGTTTATCAATGTTGTTAAAGCTGCTATCATATACCAGCGCAAATTTTTGCTCACTTTTATTTCTTGGTCCCTAGCTTTTTTAGATGGAACCTACAGTAAGTTCCTATGAAATATTACTGACACGCTTTCGTCTGCTAAGACTCCAAATGAGAAGGCTATCATCTACAAGATCAAATATTTTAGGTAATTTACTAGACAGCACTCATCTCAAAGCAAAGTACAAAATGACACAAAAATATTTTTTTGAATATATATTTTTTTAGGTAATACCACGTTTTTAAAACGTACTAAGAAGTATAAAATAGGAGGTACTTACCTATTTAAAACGTGGAGCACGTGAATTAGATAATATGGTAAGTACCTACTTGTGACAGACAACAGTCAAAGACGTGGTTATGTTGTTTACTTAGCTGAAGTGCTCCTATGGCTACTGTTCTTGGTACGGTTCCCTATGTGAACCCTTCCGGCTTCCACGAACCGCTTGTGCAAAAGTGGTGACAGCTCCAGGACTGGGTGGCATGTGAGGTTGGTGCGCGCTCTATTACGGTATTTAACCCGTAACGTGCCTTATGTCTATGCTTTGCAGGAGACCCTTGTTTTGGGCAATGAGGGTTCCGCAATTTCTGTGTCTGTCAGGTAGGAGAGCACATCTCTGATTATTACTTGGGGGTTGTTAGGCTTTGCAACCTCTACCTTCAGGTTCAGGTTTTTATAACTCTGGACGCGTCGCTGGCTCCTGGGGTTTTCGGTCTCGCAGCACACGGAGATCCGATGACACCGTCTCAAGTCTTTCAGACAGTGGTTTTAGATGTCTACCGTCATGCCATCCACCTCCATCTTCAGACCAGTTCCATGGAACCATGTTATTGCATTGTCATTCATTTCTGAGCAGTTTCATTCAAGTCTATAAAAACAATATTATCCTGTGACCCTAAAAATTATCTATGGCCAAAGTGTATCTCAAAATGATTACAACATGGCCAAACACGGCTATGAAACGTCATTCCACTATTTTAGAGTTCCAGTGCCTACTCTCCGACTCCATCATCAGACACTGAAAAACCACCAATCAAAAACCATCAATGGCCAAAGTGTAAATTTATAGTTAAATGGCGGTAAGTATAAAAATATAAATTTTCGGATATTTTTTTATTAAGTAAGTACCTATTTCTTTTAAGTTAGTTAAAATACATGAATGAATATGTTCTACAGATTCATTCATGTATTTTAACAATAATTATTGGCAGCAGTGCTGATAATAGGAATGTATGTAATTCTATGATCCGTCGTGTGATATTTTATGCAAATTGTGCAATATCTTCGACTTAATCTTTGACGTCAGAGTCATAAGGTCAATTTTTAAAAACACTGCAATGATGTGACAGTCGCGTAATAAATTCTGTAAATGAAAACATGCAAACAATGCTATGAAAACAGCGTTGTGATCTCGAAAATTATTCTTGTTTGGACAGAACTAAACTCACGCACACTTGTTTAAATATTAGGTTGACTAGTGTAGGTAGGTAGGTAGGTAGGTAGGTAGGTACTTTTAATCTAATCTTAACACGGCAACAAAATTTTGAAGTCTAAAAACTCTAAAATAGCAGATTTTACCGTAATTCATTTATTTCGTTTACAATTTTATTGTCATCGACTTTTTTGACAAGAATACGATTCAAGAGGATTATCATGTATGGTTGACATTTTATATTGGCGCTATGTGTCTATGTATGAAATACAAAATGAATTACGCTAACACGACTCATAGATCTGAGATTAGTTCCCTTTCTGGCCACGTTCATTATGAGTACCTAACCCATTTCGTATTGTAAAATTGTAGCAATTCAATGACTTTTCATAATGGGTAGGTACAGTAGGTAAATAGAATATACATTGTAGAATTATCTGCGATTTCACATTTGTGATTACATACCCATTTACGCCCTTTTCAAAACACCCGCAAAAAATCTCGCGAGCTTTCTAAGCCTAATTTTATTTTAAAATACAGGGAAATAAAGTGAATTTGATTTTTTAACGTGAATTGAAACATGTGTTGTACTTCAGAGAGCAGATACAAAACACTAGCTCGAATCCGGTTGATCAAACTGGTGACACCGATAACAAAAATCGACGTTTTCAATTTCGTACCCTTCTACATCAGCCCAATCGCAGATAAATGTGGTCCCAGTGTGTTTGGACAAACCAAAGGAATTAGATATTATAAGTAGGTACCTATTGCAAGTTCGAATTCACGAAATAATCAAAACCTGCCCGATTGCTTCAATTTATTTATTATATTTTGTGACGTTATTGCACGGAAAATTATTCGATGATATTATAATGTGACTTTCTTTGGAATTAGTAAAATTTAAAGAATGATTTCGTTGACTGTCGTTTTTTAGTACAATGGGCTGTCAACGTAATAGTGGAAGTACCTAGATAGCGACGATGAATTGTACCTCATGATGAATGTCGAAGAAGAAGATAATGACCTGAAAATGACAGAAATAATCTAGCAATCTTCTTCCTCACAATACGCTCATCGCGAACTATCGCTTTGCTCAGCACAAGGAAGTACTAAAACCCATATTATTACACTACAATGTAGATCATCTTACTCTTCATCACCTCAACCATATGATAATAAATATTCATTGCAAAAGAGCCTAAGTATAATATGTCCTTTATTACTATGCACACTCGTCATAGATACCGGCGAGGTGAAGCCGTAGACCTCCCGTTTCCCCCCCATCAGGTCAGCCCGGGATGCATAATTTCCCGATCCACTCTCACTACAGCAACTGCATAAGCCGAGGTTGGAACCTTCCTCGACGTACCCTTGAGCTATTTGTCCCCTAGCAACTAGCTGAGTGATTTACGTACTAGCCTCGTCTCGCCCGGTGAAACCCTTTAAAGGTTGTTTAGACCAACAGGAATAGTCAATTCGACAAAAAGGAATATCAAGGGAGTCACAAAAATTTTACACGATTGTTTGTAGGGTAGTAAGATCTACATAATTCGACGCTTGAAAGGCAATAATTACCAAGCTACATTTTGGGCGATATTGAGTTATATATACCATTGAAATGAGAAAAAAATACTGCGTCGATTAATCCTACTCTCATGCCGCTAGGACAAACGTTGTTGTCGCTTGGTAACTTAAAAAAAAAACACATTTTCACAGTTTTCGGCGTCCAAGCGACTATAATTTTACCGATTTATGAATAACTTCCACTTAGTATGTATTCGATTTTTACAGTTTACCCTTAGTAATTTTTGCCTAGACTCGAAATAATGCGTTTAAAAATAAAGTATTTTCTGCTTTGCGGTACCTAGGGTATTTTTTTTTTATTAGGATTTCCAACAACATATACACTAAGTTAACATAAAAATTAAATATACATATGGTGCTGAGTACCCTGTCAATTATAGGAAACCACAACATGCAAAGTAGTAAAGAAAGTTACTTATGGCTAAAATATCTAAAGAAGCAATATAATGAAATACATGAATTACTACGGGTTAAGAAAAAACAAAACCAAACTAGAGACAAAATGATAAAAACAAACGGCCACGAGCCACAATAAATATAAATTTATATAACATTCAGTATAACTTTTTTCAAATTTGTTACAGTAAATAAATCACATACAAACATTCACGTATAATCATTGCGAAATTTTACCTGATATATTTTTTTTTCTCTCGTAATTTAAGACTTTTTAACACACTTTAATTATGTATTCATTGTCATTTAGTAGGCTTTTTACCTAAATGCAATTGACTAAAAAACGTAAATTGGTAATATTTACTGATTTTGAAATTTCTAATAAATACTATGTATAAAAATAAAATGCCTTAGTTATTTACAACGACAGCTCATGTTCTTTATACTATCCACTTTGCGAGAGATTTGAAACCTAAATTCTTTGTTACTTGGTCAAAAAAGTCCTACAGTTACCTTATTTAATTTGTACTATGGTTGAAATTGCCTGGCAGAAAAGTTTTTTGATTTTTATTTCGATCATTTTACCTAAGTGTCAAACATCTGTTACTTCTGGATGCATCATTTTGCTTCAAACACAATTATTAAATACTGGGGCTTAGTTAATTTTACATGTTTTATAATAAAATTTTGTTGTCGGTAAGTAATTTTTACCTGTTTGTGATTTTGATTAAAATTTTACTAACCGACACTATTTCTTAAAGTATTGAGAAAATGCCAGTTACAAAGCTTTTAAGCTGCATTTAGAATTCGTTGGAATCGAGTAGCAATGACTAATAGGCGATTTGTGATGATTTTTTTTCCAAAAAAAAAAACTTTTAAATGCTCTAGTGTAAAGTTGCCAACATGTCGCTTAGTTATTATTGCCTTTCAAGCGTCGATATGATCATACATATTCGATAATCATACACAAAATATTAAGAATACTTAGGTACCTAAGTACTTATCTACTTAGTGCTATCTACTTACCATGGTTCTACTGTATCGAATTAGATTTAAACACTAAGCTCTAATCTGTGTCGTATTTACCTATTGCGTCAGTTGTCCCGCTTGAATTGCTAAATTTGTATATCTTTATTTTTTATTAGCTAGTTAGCTATTTCATTGTAATTTGTCATTTGATACATACAAATTACAATTAAGTATTAAAATGCTTTAATTTAATCAATTGTCGCAAAGTCTTAATTTGTATGTATCAGTTGATATTATTGAATTTATTTAATTAATTCATCAAGTGTCAAGTAAGTACTAATTTAAAAAAAAAAATATTTTGTTATTGGAATATGTGAGCGTTATTTTAAAATAGTAAGAACTTCAGTACCTACCATCGAGCTTGCCCTATTGTTCAAAATCTATTCCGCCAAATGCCCCACCAACCACACCAATACGTTCAAAATTACCGAGCCTACAATTCTGAAAAGAAAAAAATGCGTATAAAATATATACTTATTGTTCAATTTCGCTGAAACTCAATTAAGTAAGTTAAAATTATGTTAAACTTAAGTATGAACTTGATCTAGTGGCAAGGAATCGAAATATATAACTTAACTATCGAATGCGATAACTTTTTATAATCTTTTTTAGTCTAGGAAAGTGCGGAGCCACCCGTGGAACCACGGTGCGCGAGTCTGACTCGCACTTGGCCGATAACGAATAAATATATAATATGTATTATATTATAATGTTCATTTAGTGATAAGCTTTAAAACTTGATGTCTTATTCATACAAGAATGAAAAGCATGTTAGTTAGATTAGTACACTCGTGGACATATTTAGAGGAACGCAAACAAGAAATATATTTTCTGTGTTTTCATTACGCACTAGCCATCTATGTCAGTACATGCAATTTAAAATAAATATAAGGATTTTGATTATCTTTTTTCTGAGTTTCATTTATTTTTTCGATCTCATGTGTGTTAATTTTTAACCGATTCCAAAAAAAGGAGGAGGTTCTCAATTTGACTGTATGTTGTTTTTAATTTAAGTTACGGACATTTAAGTTGCTTTTAACACATTCTAGTTCTCTTTTGTAGTTATTTAATATACATTTTAGACAAAAAAATATTGTTGTCGTGTTACATAAACGTCGTTTGATAATCTTATCAAAAAAGTAACAATTAACAGCTAGGGACGATAAGTTTATTGTAAGCAGTGTGTTAAGGAAACCGTACCTCAACTTCTTTCGATTTATCCCTTATTTTAGCCCATTTCATTTATTTATAAACAGCAGCCTAACCACCAATTTCCATATTTCTATCTTCAAAACTCACGAACATTCATACAAAATTTTCAAAAATAGTGTTTTATCAAAAGCTAAACATAAATAAAACTGTTTTTATGCTTATTATTTTTAGTTTTTCTAAACCTATGTGTGACCACAATCACAACTTAGTAAGTGATGATGTGGGCAAAGGTGGTAGCACACCAAGCCTAGGAATTCCTATTTTTTTATATAGGTATAAGCAGTTGCATGAATATAAAATCTTTTTTGCGTTTCTCTAATTATGTCCACGAGTGTATAATAGGTAGGTAAGTTAATATATATAGTCAACAACACGACATTCTTGAGTCATTATAAATTTTCTCATTCTGTGTTCACTATTGGCTATGTAGCGGCGTGGTACTTAGCACAGAAAATTACTTAAATTAGTATTATCGAAAGAAAACAAGTGCCTAAAAATATAAATACAAATTTGTGATAAAATTAAGAGATTTGACATCAAGATCAACAGTTAGCAGTTAGTAAGCTGTCTATTTATTACCTACACTATCAGCAGCATGTAGTCCATGTGCCAAAAAAAAATAATCATAGCGAACTTTTCGGACATTGTAAGCAAAATTGAAAGGGACGTTACTCCTCTATCTAACCTCTTTGTGTTCAAACGTGATAAAATCGAGAGAATCGCTTGATTGAATATAATTATCAGTCAGTCTGACTGACAGATCAGCCCAAAAGACAGAATGAAAAATCCTTTTGATTTTATCTCATTTTCAAGTTTTGAAGACACTGAACCCAAGAGTGTCAACTTAAAGTATATTTTGGTTGATAAGTATTTCAATTGATATCCCCATTCCATTTTAAAATATTTTTTAGTAAATACAAATCCTCCATAGGTATTTAAAATTGGCGCCTATATTTGTGTTTTCCATTTTAGATTTGTCAAAATCAAAACAACCTATTTCGACCAATAGTAGTGCTATGTTAGAACGACAACGAGCTCTGTGATTGGATATAAGCTGTAGCCCTGTGGCGCCTCCCCGACCTTATAAATATCAGCGCGTGTTCGTGCCAGACCTCTTTTCCACAGTGATAATTCAGGAGGACTCATTCGAGTTATTTTCGTGAGCTAACTCTAAATTCAGAATGCCGGAGACCTCAAAAATGAATGGATATGCTAAAACAAATGGACACAGTTATGAGATGGAAAATGGATCAGTGTTTTTATTCACATCGGAATCAGTCGGCGAGGGTCACCCAGGTTAGTTTTTCTCCAATTTTAATGATGAAGGAATCGTGCAATGTGAAAAATGGCCGCCTTAGCATGTGCGTAGATAACATTGCAGAAAAAATGTTCCTATTTGGTTTTAGATCCTAATAGGTTTACTCTAAGCTTCAAATATTGGTCGGTATAAATAATTTTGTTGGTATTTGACCACTCAGTGTTTTGTTACATCATGACTGGTAGCGGTCAAATACAAATCTCGTAATTTGTCAAAATAATCGCAACACGTGGTCAGATCTAAACAATGATGAAAAATTTAATTCATCTAATATATTTACGTAGCATTCTAATTACGTAGTATTATAATATCATATACAGAAGATTATAACAGTCTTAATTATTTGCAGATAAAATGTGCGATCAAATAAGTGATGCTATTCTCGACGCATATTTGAGACAAGATCCCGATGCAAAAGTAGCATGCGGTGAGTTATAAACATCCTTGACAAGTCTGGAAGATACATACCTAGATGGCTTATAAAAACTATTTATCAACAGAAACCGTCACAAAAACCGGCATGGTACTGCTGTGTGGAGAAATCACATCTAAAGCTCATGTTGACTATCAAAAGGTTGTTAGAGATACTGTGAAGCACATTGGTTATGATGACTCTTCAAAAGGTATGTACTGTTTCATTGATATTAGTTTAGTATGTAAGTTGCAGTGCTTTGGCTTCCGGCCAGGTATTAATTCTCAAACTACTCAAAATTTTGTTTTAACAACCTTACTAGTGATAGATAAAAATTATTCTATATACACTAGGTTTTGATTGGCGTACACTAAATTTGTTAGTGGCTATTGAAGAGCAAAGCCCAAATATAGCAGAGGGGGTGTACCAAGGCAGAGAGGAAATAGATGTTGGGGCTGGAGATCAGGTATAACAATATTACACTCGAGTCTGCTGCACGAAGTTTACATATTGTTGGTCTTAGTACAGTTTCTAACCACAAACTAAGAGCAAAATTTCAATTTCATGTTTTAAAACCCGGGTCAAAAATTGATTTTTGTTTCTTGATTGGTAGTTTGTAAATGCCTTAACACCAACAACTTGGGTCAAAATTGGGATCAAGATTATGAGCCTACCTTCATTCTACTGGGATTACACTCTGCATGGTCATTCTCCTAAAAAAAATATAAGCTATAAGCCATGGTGCATGAAAATGAATATATAGACATTTTCATCTTACTTTCCTGAGTAAGAATAAGAATTCATGTTACATTAGTACCTACATTAATTATTAAATCTAATCAAGAATTTTATTCATTACAGTATTAAGTAAAACCATTATAATAAGCATTCATAATGGTTTACTTAAAATGGTTTTATCATGGTGAATTAGACTTACCTTAATTAGGTCTGGGTGGATAGGTCTCATTATTTTGTGCAAGATTAAAATAATTCATAGTTAACTTATTATTTAAATTCTCTTGCAAATTGTATTTATTGGGTTAAATTTAAATCATCATGACACATTCACCTAACTAAATAATGAGCATGTTGGGGCCAGGTTTCGATTACAAGACATGTTCAGTGATGCTAGCACTGGACCAACAGTCTCCAAACATTGCAGCTGGTGTGCATGAGAACAGAAATGATGAAGAAGTTGGTGCTGGTGATCAGGTCTGTTTCTATCATTTTTCAATTCTAATACTTAGATTTAAAGTAAATTTTTATTTATCTTTATTTATTTTTTCATTATTTCATCATGCATGCATGGGTCCATCTTTACCCAGCTGATTGGTATTTTTACTTATGTCATGACAGGCTATTTTCTTCTAATCATTAAATATTTTCCTGGCTTACTGAAAATGACTGTTCTAATGGATTAATTACAATAAAAAATATGTAATATTGATTTTTGGTATCATGATAAATTAATTCTGTTATCTGATACAAAATTTGTTCTTTGCTCTATTTGTTAGTCATGTTAAGAAGGAAAATTGTTGTTAGTGTCTACATATGAAATGCCATAATGATGAAATATGTATGATTCAGACATAATGTGTCATTGGAAAATTCAAGAATCTTTAACAATTTTTTCCTTGAATTTTAAAATCAAATGTTATCTACTTAAGCAAATCATTAATGAGTTAAGACAAGTAATTGGTATATATAAATATGCCACTACTACTTAAGTCTAATTTGAAATTTTCTACCCAGGGCCTCATGTTTGGATATGCAACTGATGAAACAGATGTATGCATGCCACTGACAGTGGTGCTTGCTCACAAATTGAACCAGAAAATAGCTGAGCTTAGACGGAATGGTGAATTCTGGTGGGCTCGTCCTGATTCTAAAACTCAAGTGAGTACATTAATAGTACTTAGTACACACTACTGTTAATAGTCATTTAATATAAGTAGGTTATTCTCGAGAGATAAAATAATCGTTGTAATGTTTACTTTAATAGTCCAAACAATAAAAAGATGATAATTTTAATGTTCTTACTGGGAAGTGATACAGGCTTATATTTAAACATGGCCTTTGACTCCCAAAACCTAAGCATTTGAGAATTCAAGGCTAGATTTGAATGATTTATATAATGAGTTTATACTTAATTTTTGCAGTGCGAAAATATTCAGTAAATTATGCTCGCAATGAAATCTATACTAATATTACAAATCTGAAGAGTTTGTTTGTTTGGTTCAATGTGCAAATCTCAGGAACTACTGGTTGGAATAAAAAAAAAATTGTGTTGGATAGCCTTATTTATCGAGGAAGGTTATAGGCTACTTTATATTATAGGCTATCCGGGGAAAAAAGAGATCCCTCTGGAACGCAGGTGAAACCACAGGGTGAAAGTGAATGATAAATCGCAGGCTTGACAAGGTTAATTATGTGAAAGTAATATCTTTTTAAACAAGAACCTCGAATCATGTGAAGTCAACAAATAATTCTCACACTTATTTGATCAAGGCATAACATTTCTGCAGTATTGCCTACATATAATTAGATCTAAGGAGCAGTGTAGTTGCCATGCGATCACTTTAATATCACGTGTGCTATAGCAATTGTTTAGCGACAGCGATAAAACTGACACCGGTGTCAACTGACATTAGGTCAATTTATGTGAGGAGGACATGAGTACAGACAGACACATAATGTTGATTGATCTTTATTGGGAAGTTACTAGATTTGTAGCACTGATTAATTAATACAATAAATGTTTTGTGCACAAGTACAACACCATTTTTTTTCATCCTTGTACGCCTGCTAATGATTCCAGTTCATTTAAATTGCCAGTATTTTGCAATTAAAACAATTTTCAATGATTTTAAAATATGTACCACCTGAAAACTGTTACAGTACAGTCATCGATAATAAATAATTGAAATAATTATCGCAAACTAATGAACTATCAACTACGAGAAAATGTGGGAAACACTAATCCTACTTCCTACTTATAATATTATAGATAGATTATAGTTTGAAATAGCTCTTAGGCAATTTTTTCTCCCGGGTAAACATAATATCCATCGGGAACGCGGGTGAAACCGCAGGGTGGAAGCTAGTGGAACATAATTAATTCGGTGTATGATTTTATATGACAATTGTATAAATTTAAAAGACATCCAATAAATATTTTGTTTCCAGGTGACATGCGAGTATGTCTTCGCGGGTGGTGCTACAGTGCCGCAAAGAGTTCACACTGTTGTTGTCTCGCTCCAACATTCTGAGAAGGTGCTTATTTATTTTTAATATTTTAATGGCCAAGTATACCTACATTTCTGATATTTTTTGCTGAATTTAGTCACTTGTGATTATTTCCGTCTAATTAAGCATATTGATTATGTTTTTTATGGGTTTATTTTAAATTTATTATGAGTATGTCTTTTTTAGCTACTTATTTTCTTATGTCGAATATAAGCAGGCAGATGATCCACTTGATGGTATGTAGCATATGGACATGAGGACAAGCAATACCACTTTATTCATTTCCAAATAAATCTAACAGACAACAGATCATAATATGCGTGTGTATGTGGCCATTTTATTGACCTTGAATTTATTGACGGATTGAAGGCCAACATTATTATATTATTTTCTTTTTGTCATACTCAAACATAAATTGCAGTCATAGTAACCTATAAATAAACTATTATCTGAAATAGGTCACACTGGAAACTTTGCGCGAAGAAATCAAGGAGAAGGTAATCAAAGAAGTTATCCCTGCTCAATACCTGGACGAAAAAACCGTGATTCATATCAACCCTTGTGGACTCTTCATTATTGGTGGACCACAGGTAGGACTTAAAAAATTACTTGACTGACAATCATAACTATATTTTGCAGTATTCATTTACTATTATAATACATTGACTAACAACACATATTTTTGGCAATGTTGCACTGGGCCAAAATAATACTAGTCCTTGGAATGATAAATAAATGAGAACAAATTCAAAAGCCGATCCCACGATTCCGAGGGTGCTTTTTTGTTTTGTGACTACTATTTCGATCATCATGATGTAAGCAAACTGTAAATACAATGATAAGGAGTTTTGCGAAATTACACCGTGGGAATCCTTAACCTTAACGCATATGTGTCATGTAGAAGAACAATTGAAAATGTTTGGACGGCGAATAATTCGTTTTAGAATAACGTGCATTATTCCATGTGGTCAGTCGGACGCGGGCCTGACGGGGCGCAAGATCATCGTGGACACGTACGGCGGGTGGGGCGCGCACGGCGGTGGCGCCTTCTCCGGCAAGGACTTCACCAAGGTGGACCGCTCCGCCGCCTACGCCGCGCGCTGGGTCGCCAAGTCGCTCGTCAAGGCCGGCCTCTGCCGCCGCTGCATGGTCCAGGTAACTTTAACTATACCTTCTCCGGCAAGGACTTCACCAAGGTGGACCGCTCCGCCGCCTACGCCGCGCGCTGGGTCGCCAAGTCGCTCGTCAAGGCCGGCCTCTGCCGCCGCTGCATGGTCCAGGTAACTTTAACTATACCTTCTCCGGCAAGGACTTCACCAAGGTGGACCGCTCCGCCGCCTACGCCGCGCGCTGGGTCGCCAAGTCGCTCGTCAAGGCCGGCCTCTGCCGCCGCTGCATGGTCCAGGTAACTTTAACTATACCTTCTCCGGCAAGGACTTCACCAAGGTGGACCGCTCCGCCGCCTACGCCGCGCGCTGGGTCGCCAAGTCGCTCGTCAAGGCCGGCCTCTGCCGCCGCTGCATGGTCCAGGTAACTTTAACTATACCTTCTCCGGCAAGGACTTCACCAAGGTGGACCGCTCCGCCGCCTACGCCGCGCGCTGGGTCGCCAAGTCGCTCGTCAAGGCCGGCCTCTGCCGCCGCTGCATGGTCCAGGTAACTTTAACTATACCTTCTCCGGCAAGGACTTCACCAAGGTGGACCGCTCCGCCGCCTACGCCGCGCGCTGGGTCGCCAAGTCGCTCTTCAAGGCCGGCCTCTGCCGCCGCTGCATGGTCCAGGTAACTTTAACTATACCTTCTCCGGCAAGGACTTCACCAAGGTAGACCGCTCCGCCGCCTACGCCGCGCGCTGGGTCGCCAAGTCGCTCGTCAAGGCCGGCCTCTGCCGCCGCTGCATGGTCCAGGTAACTTTAACTATACCTTCTCCGGCAAGGACTTCACCAAGGTGGACCGCTCCGCCGCCTACGCCGCGCGCTGGGTCGCCAAGTCGCTCGTCAAGTCGCTCGTCAAGGCCGGCCTCTGCCGCCGCTGCATGGTCCAGGTAACTTTAACTATACCTTCTCCGGCAAGGACTTCACCAAGGTGGACCGCTCCGCCGCCTACGCCGCACGCTGGGTCGCCAAGTCATGAACATGAAAAAAACATAAGACTCCTCAGAAACGAGGGTAAAACCAGAGGGTGGAAGCTAGTTACAGCCAAGATGTTGCCAACCCCAAAGCCTTATTATGTGTAATAAACACATATTATGTCAGTCTTAATTCAAGCATTAGTAATTTTGTATTCAGATATGCTATTTTAGCAGTTTAATTAATAAATAGAATTCAAATATAATTAAACGGACGAGTACGCAACTTTCTATACACAAGAAGATTGGTGTTTGTGAATTCCAAGATCAGTATGTATTTAGTTAGAAAGATTACCTACATAACAGTAGATGACCGCTGTTTTAGAGTTCAAGAGTTTATCACGCGTAATTTCAGATATAAGCTTGGCCATGTGTCAAATGGTATCACATGTGCGCCAAGACAATATCACTATCATATACAGAAAGTATATTGTTTTGGTCCGATGATGTAAGGTTCTACTTAATTAGGTGCTTGCTACATAATGCTTCGTGGTCATATAAACAACGGTATCTGTATAAACTAATTTAGTCGCCACAATACTATTATTTAGTTTATCGATACATTTTTCATAGTATAATCTATATTTCTGGGATTAATTTATTTTTAGTTTGCAAAAGTTATTAAACTTGTCTTTTATTAACTTTTCAGGTTGCTTATGCAATTGGTGTAGCTGAGCCATTATCTATAACTGTATTTGATTACGGCACTTCACACAAGACTCAACAGCAGTTACTTGCCATTGTACAAAAGAATTTCGACCTCCGGCCAGGCAAAATTGTAAAGTAAGTATTATTCTCACTTTTGATGTCTACATTTTTATGTCAGGATTTGAGCAGCTTAAACATTCATACATAAGTTCTGAATGAAGAACTATTATGTTAATATTGGTATTGTTAATCTAATATGGGGATAACCTATACAAGATAAAGTGAAACGAACTGGCCTTGATGAGAAAGTCTTATATATTGAGGTAAAAAAAACGTCCAGTCCGCTGGGAAACAGGATTGAGTTATTGAAATCAAGTTGATTTAATGTCATATTTTATTATTAAACAAATAATTGAATAATTAAGACATGAAATACAATAAATAATAATAAATTGTAATTGTTTTACTTTTAACCTACATCTTTTTGTTTCAACAATTTCAGAAAGTAAACATGCATTAAACATTTCTCATCATCTTATCTCTAATTGAATTAAATTTATTCAGAGGCAAAGCTTTAGTCAGCCAACTGATTTGAACTCTCAACATATTTAATATCAATAATTTTCTTTGCAACATTCTCTCTGATAACATTATGTCTTATATCTATGTGCTTACTTCTTCTATGAAACACAGGGTTGTTATACAATTAATTATTGTAGTTTTACTGAAATATTGCTGAAATCCCATTTTTTTTTGTGCGTAGCTTAGAAAAACTAAGAGTACAAAAAGACAGACAGGTGCTATACTATTTAGATATAATATTATAAATTATTTTTGTATATTTTCAGGGAGTTGAACCTCAGAGCACCAATATATCAGAGAACGAGTACCTACGGTCATTTCGGTCGGGAGGGCTTCCCATGGGAGAACCCCAAGCCACTCGTCGTAGATTGACTTCGGACTTGAGCCCTAGAACATTGTAAATATTCCACCAGTATATTATATACATTTATTCTACGTGTGTCATTGTAGCGAGGGCGCGAAACGACGCCCGTCTCTTAGACGAATAATGTTTACATGACTCGAATCTCGCCGATGGAACCGACTATAGCGGTTACTCACCGACGCCTGTTTCATTTGCGAGACTCAACGTAATTCTTAAGTATTCATTAGATTTTATTAGCACATAGGTTTAACAAGGTGCCGTCATTTCTGAATTTGAGTTAGTTCAGGGGTTCAAACGGCAGTCCTATTGTTTAAGAATACATGTTCAATTTTAAATCAATGAATTTGTGACGCTCGTTTTTACACTGCCTTTTGTTTATTATATTAAGTAGATGAACTTTCCAGGGGTTTTGAAGTTATTATTGTTTTAAATGTGAATGTTACACATTATTTTTTATACTTAAATGATGGACTGCCAACAATCTCGAATGTTCTTCATTATGAGCTTTATGATGTAAGTGCTATGATTAATTGGTAGAGTAGACTACTTCTCTGGTCGTGTCACAGTGGAGTGAATGCGGGCTGAACGTTCGCTTTCCCTCGCTCCACTGCAAATATTTAGTGCGGCGTGTCAGATGTGCGACCGTTTTTGTTTTTTTTTTTTTTAAACCACCAACATTATTTACGTATTTTGTTAAAAGATAAGTACCAGTGTCTGCCCCTTATGCCTGTATAATAGATTTGGTAGTCATTTGTAAATGTTGGTAGTAATTTGTCACGCTGCACAATTTGTGTTGTGTTTCTGAAAAGGATTGAAGTGGAAAAGAGCCATTTTGAAAACACACCGACCAGTCCAGGGCAGTAGTGCACTGTGCATTTACTCCATATTATATACATATATTAGTATTTCCGCCGTTAGGATTAATTAGGCACAATGCTAACCGTACTTTTGACATTTAGGAGTTAACTTTAGAGTTTTAACTATTTCGTAGGACGGTTAGTGAGTATTTGTGATTATATTTTTTGATCTGTTTCAACTTCGACCTGTTAAAGTTTTTAATTAACTTACTGTGGATAATCGATTTGTCAGATTGTGGAATTTCAAACTAATAAATAAATTATGTTCTCCCGGCATACCGCCGGGAATAAATAAGACTTTTATTCATCAAAAACGCCGCCTAGTCTCGG
This sequence comes from Tetheella fluctuosa, assembly GCA_951216915.1. NCBI lineage: Eukaryota > Metazoa > Arthropoda > Insecta > Lepidoptera > Drepanidae > Tetheella > Tetheella fluctuosa. Next base: position 6,316,324 of record OX578222.1, on the reverse strand, counting down.
TGTGTCCTGTCCTGTACAGACTGGTCTGTATTCGCTATTGTCCTTGAACCAGGGACCGAAAATATCTGATATTTGTCGACACATTTTGACAAATTCTGGCAGACCTACGCAAGGTGTTCTTGAGATACAGAATGGCCCTGCCTGTCTTGATGACCCCGTAGTGGTAGGACCAACTTAAAACCCTTATAACATTTGTTAAAAATCAACATACTTCAAATTCGTGATGGTGTCACTACCAAGACGGGTCACACTTCCGCCTCTGTATAGCATAAATCAATATTTATACAAATATAATAAAGGCATAGCGCTTTTTTGTTTGTTTGTTTAAAGGCGCTATTTTCTGGAACTACTAACTAGTCGGATTTGAAAAATTCTTTTTGCATTTGATAGCCCAATTTGAGGAAGGTTATAGGCTACATTTTATCCCGGGAATGCGTGTGAAACCACGGGGAACAGCTATATAACAAAATAAAATAGTTACACTCATACTCAGTAACGCTGAAATAAAAGTGTTTAGATTGAGGGGTGAGGGAATTTTATTTTGAAACCGCGGGGGACAGTTAAAGTATGGTTAACACAGGAGTTAAAGGTACAGCTTTATCTCCATCATATATATACTTACTATATTTTATGTATTATAACTACATGTTTATATAAAACGTATAATATATCTATCTATTAGTTAGTAATATCTATCAAGAATGGCATAAAATAACTTTTGAACCGTTAAAAATGAAACGGGCATAGATAGGGTAAAAATGGTTGGTACCGACCACCCCTGTGTAACTGTTCGATTTGATCCGTATTTCCAGGAACATTGTAGCCAGTATCCTGTCCTTTACCTGTTTTGTACAAATCCTCTTCACCCAATGATTACCTGGTAGAGATCTTTTTAGTGATATTGTGAATGTGCTCAATATTATTACTGTTTTTGTGTTATTTTATTTTCATGTGGTATACAAATAAAGAGATATGTATCTATCATACAGGTACTAAAATATAAAATTAGGCAAGCCACATTGCTACTAATCTCCGAGCCGCTTGTTGTGCTTGCGTCATTCTGATTGTGTCTGTGGTCAACCAGCCTTGCATGTCGAAGCAGTGAGATGCCCTGAAAAATTACATATTTATCTGCGTCAAATAAAGTATATTAGGCCTGTCCTCGCCTAGCCTAGCCGTATAGCCGTAAGTAGCAAATCTAGTTACGATAGTAACATATAAGGTCATTGGGTTTAGTAGTTGAACCCTAAAGAGTTGCCACCGCAATAGGGTTCCCTTCGGATCCTCTGGCACACAATAGGAAGTAATTATTTCTGGGTACGGAACCCAAAAAGCTACATATTTATGAATACAAATATATGAAAAGCCATGTCATGAGGTTATGGGGCACTTGTTACAAATAGCGAGTTGACGTATCAAAAACGTGGCTAATAGGAAAACCATAGGTATATTTTTCTCGCTTTACAAACAAACACTAGACTAGTGACTAGAGCGTATATTTTAACATTCATATTTTTAGATATATATATTTTTATTCATTTTTGTAGAAATTCCAGTCGAATGATTCTTAGGGGGTAGCTGGTTGATTATTTTTTCCAAAAACACTAATGGACAGATTTAAATGTGGCTGAGACTGTTCGGGAGCGCCAATTTACAATTTTAACAACTGTGTGCGTAACTCACATAATTATTAAAATCTAATTTCAACAAGTTCAATTTAAGCTATCATGCGATTCTTTTATCTAGCTTTTACCGGATTTAATAAAAAATATATTTTGCTTATGAATACTCAATGTCAATATCAAAATGACTCATTGTATAAGTATATTGAGATAATTTATACATGCGCGTAACTGAAGATAATCCTTGACATGACTTCAGTTAAAGCTATCTAAAAAGTACACATAATATCAATTCACGATTGCTAATTGGTAGAGGTACTTAAAGTTATGTGTTATTTTCACGACTTTAAAACTTTATGCATTTTTTATTGTTCTTATACTTTTTGAACCATATTGTCATCGAAATACGAATCCTATTTCGATGCATATTGCAGACAATCATATTATATTTCACTTTTACACCTTTAGGTAGTACTTTGTTACTTTAGTACCTACTCTGACAGTATGCAGTAAGCCAATAACTTTATTTGTGAAATCGCAAGGAGCATGTTATATTACCCGTAGTCTGCTTCTATATTACTTACTACATGCAATAATTAATATTATAATTACCTAGGTACAGTGTAAGTAGGCGAAGTCTCTTTCAGGTCTCTGTCGTACACTCCGAGTGCATGCCAAGGATCGACAGAACCGTGGATATTGATAGTATTGTTCACATCAGGGCTAAGGCCACCGAAGATCAGGTTCACACGCTCTACTGCATCGTATACGAAGGCTTCGTCATATCTAAAAAAATATAACAGCAATAAATAAATAAATATATATATTGACATTAATATAATTGTAAAGAAACCCATTATTATACGCTAAATAATTTGTGAACCCTGATGAAAAAAAGTGTATATAGGTACCTACGTTTGGTCCGAACGAGAATCAAAACATAAATCATTCATAGATTGTTTTAAGAAAATAGACCTTACGTCATTAGTAGTAGGATTTTAATTATATTGTTTTGATACTGATTCAAAACTTGATATACGGGGTCAGCTGAGATTAGTTAGAGTTATTACTTATGATAAATTAATTACCTTTCATCAAAAGCTTGCTTGCAAAGATCCACATAAAACTCCACACTCAGCCATATCAATTCATCGAACACAGTGCCAATTCGAGGAGCTGTCTGATAATAACCATATTCTGTACAAGTTTGATAGTACCATGCGCGAGCTGAAAATTAAAGACGTACGTGAGCATCAAACAAGGGATACCTAACTAATATAGGTACATTATATTTACCTATCGTTACTTACAGTTAGATCTCGGCACCCGATAGCTGTTGACGTAATTTTCGTACGTTATTGACCAGCAACTAGGCGGTTGGAGGTTCCGAATTGCTGCTATATAACCACCGACCTTCTGCATTGGAGTTAAACCTAAAAAATATAATAGGATGGTAAATCTACCTATACTTAGTGTAAGTTTTGCAAAATGTGCTGCGCGATGAATGTTATCTTGCCTATTTAATTTTCTACTTCTTTATTTTGCGCGATTTTTGATTTTCATTGAGGCTCGCGTATCTTTCTTCTCACCTCCACGATACTTCATTATAATATCACTTAAAACTTAAAACACGTTAAGCTAAGTAGATAAGCTATATAAAACTAAAAATTAGATAAATAAACTGAAGTAGAAACTAACCATAAGTGGTGCCAGCGAAGTTGTTACAGACGGTCAAGAGTGTGCCGGGTCTAGCTTGCTGTACGGATGTGGAGAAGGTCCAGCTAATCAACCCGGAGAAGTATCCCAATTCGAAAGGATTGTCGTAATCTAGTGGACCGCATAGCCTGCGCGGATAAGTTAAATGGTAGGTATGTTAAAATGTTGATACAAAGTCAGAAAAATAAGACAATTAGGTATATATAAGTAAGGTCCGCCTGGCACTTCGATATTTTTTCTTGATTTAACAACCTTGGATGGTTTGTTTTTAATTAAAATTAATTATAGCTATTACATTAAAAGTACTATTATTACGTACATATAAGCTTCTTCTAAAGATCGCCTTCCTGCCTCAGTTTGCATTGCTTCAATTGTATCTTGAATACCTTGTCTGATAGTCGATATGCACTGTTCACCTCCTTCAGAAAGGAAAGCATCGTGGACAACTTCTAAGTAGCCTGTGATGAAATTACATTACCTTTTAACGCCTCAAATCGTTAGGTTGATGATTTCAACTAAATAATATCTAATCTGAAGACGTCTCTTATGAAATGTCCTTACCAGTAAAATCAACTTCCCCCTTTATGGGTCCGCTAGATGCTACCACACCGACAACCAAGTGAGGATACCGCTGCTTAAACCACAGTGCCATGTTGGCAGCATAAGAACCACCATACAGTACAATCTTACTTTCAGCAAAACGGGGTTGCTTTTTTAAATCCAGAATAAAGTATGCAAGATCGGCTAAAGCTTGGTCGACATTGAGAAACCGTAAATTCTCAGTAGTAAAGTTCCTGAAATTAATAAAACATGTATTTTAATTGAGTACTGCTTGGTGATATAGACTTCAAAGGAAATGACCTACTTAAAAGTAACAATGCAATTTGAATCATTTATTTTCATAGTTTTTGGCAATCAGGTCAACAACGATGCGTATGAGTAAAACAGAAACCGCTTGAGTTAAAGCAAAGTAGGCCAATTTTGATAAGAGCATAAAACAAAAGAACTGAATTCATGACGACTGCATCTTATGTCTGGATATTAGCAATACCGGGGGGTTTAGTAAACCAGGTTTACCCATGTGTTGCCAAACTTTATAACGCCTAGAAGGTAACTGGCTCTCAAGTTCAACTGCCGGAACACACTGCAAGTACCTACGGCAACAGATATTCATAATACTCATAATATATAGTGAAAATCATACGAATAAGGAAGCGTTTCCCCGTAGTATCTATGCTCCGTGTATATCTGGTAGCCTCTGTTCTCTCGCGCCATCTCGAACATGTTGCCAGCCATCAACCAACCCGTTACGATCGTCCATTCTCCACCAACTAATATGAATATGGGGTCACCATCACCGCCGAAAAATTGCTCGTTGTACATGTATCTCTAATTTAATAAAAACGATTAATAGGTATTATTCAAGTCCTCCTTTATCAGGAAAAAGTTGTTAGGTGACTATTATGGTTTTTGGAGTAGTTAATTAACTGACGCATCTCAAATTTCCAGCCTGTATAATATAATGTTCGTAAATTGAAAAAAAAAAAACAAATCAAACATCATCTAAATTAATCTCTTACCATTAAAAAAGTATCTGTATTTTGTGGATCAAAATGATCAATAGGCATGGTCACCCAATTTGTTAACACTGCGGTGTTTCTTAGGTTTTCAGAGCCGTCGGGAGGTAATAGTTCCACCCGGATCGGTGGCTCCACCAACCGTCTTTCTGCCAACGACCATGGCAATGTGCACGCGAATAAAAGTACAATTAGCTGAAAACAACGATTGATCTTGTTAGGACATATTTATAAATATTTCAACACATTTACTTGCACACTTGGGCACTTTATAAAAAAAAACAGTTAAATAATGAATATTTTAAATAACTCACCATTTTACTACTTAATTTGAGTGATTATTTGATTACGACTAGTAGGTTTACCTAATTAAATGTTATCTACAAATTTTCTTAATCGTAATCTAATAAGAGTGTCTTATCGCTATCGATAGGTAGGTAATGGATATTTGTTATAGGGTGAAATGGGCAAACTCATCCACTTTCATAGTCCCTGTATAGGTAACTCATTGTCTGGTACTGAACATGACTAGCTAATTGAAGTTCCATAAATGTGGTTTATAAAGTCTATTTTAATATTTATACAAGGACTGCACGGTGCGTTTAGTGAAACTTTTAGTTTTCAGACAACATAATTAATTTTGCAACATATATAATAATAATAATATTCTGGAACATTATTCCTCACACACGGCCATCTGACCACAAACTAAGCAGAGCTTGTGCTATGGAAGCCAGATAACTGATATACTACATATACTACTTTTCTTTTGTAAATACATACATATATAGATAATTACACCCAGAAACAGGACAAACAGACATGTTCATGCACACAAATGTTTGTCCTGAGTGGAAATCGAACCCACGACCTGCGGCGTGGTAGATAGGGTATCTTACCAACCACGCCAACTGGCCAACATAAATGCTTTGCTTTTTAGTTACGTTCATCTTACAGTTCGGGTGTAGTGTATCTAAGTATTATATTCCTTGTTTTCGTTCGCCCTCATTACGGCCGATGTTCATGAGAATGTTTGGCATATTTTACTATGCCAGATTAGTCCATTATACTTTTATTCAACAACTGCTTCAAAATAGTGGATTATATTTATCATTATTTAAATGTAGCCTAAAGGATTATTAGTAATGTTTAGCTTAATTTATAATGAACTATTCAAACATGGTTTAGACGTTAGTATAGGATTTATTCAATATCTCAGGTTTTTTTCTTATTTAGGGTACAAAGGTAGAAATATAATAGGATACCTACCTAGCGATAGTTATTTTTTTTGTAGCTTAGCAATAATAATTTTATTAGAACACTAGCTGTCCCAACAGACGTTGTCCTGTCCAAACTCGATTACGACGCCATCTACCGGGTCCAATTGTATTTTAAAACCATCCAGGGACCCACTCATATATACACACAAAATTTAATTCAAATCGGTCCAGTCGTTTAGGAGGAGTTCAGTCACATACACACGCACACAAGAAATATATATATTAAGATATAAAAAAATGGTGTATCGAAATAAATAACTAATCGTACGTAACCATCGTAATATAAGGTAACAAACACCTAGCACCACCGATATAAGATTTAAGTAAGTAGGTATTTTTTTCTCATGGGACGATTGGATCATGATTGGATGATTGAGGATGAGCTGATAAATTATAAAAATAAATTTTCAAATAAATACTATATTTATTTATTAGTAGATATCTACCTATTTATTGTTCAGACTTTTGATATGTACCTACTGACATAATGAATGCAGGTACACAAATGTTATTGATTCTGCACTTAATCTAATTATCGACATGAACGTCCATAAGGGTGGCTGCAGTCATCAATGCTGCATACCAATTGTCCACTGGCATGTCCCTTCTTGTACGGCGTTTCACCGAGGTAGTTACCACTGAAAAATAAAATAAATGTAGATTTCAAATTTAATAGATACAAACAAAATACAAAAGGTAACGGTGGCTCTTCAGTAATAACGATTTTGTGGTTTTTGAATCACCATTATCTCAAATTAATAAAAGGTAAGATAATTTACTTTAACGTTTTGTAGGTAAAAAGTTGTTTCTTCAAATAAAATATATTATAATGTTCTGTCAGTAGGTACTAGTTTAAAAATTAATAATTATAATTTATTACCTCGGGCCATAGTTGCAGACCACGTAAAACTTTTTCCACCCTGATTCGATTTTTTGTGTAACAGCACACCCAACATGTGTAGAGTCAGACCACGCCATCTAAAATTTTAAGGAATTCATTTCATCTTCATAAATTACCTCTTATATCTACTACGTATAATTTTACAGCTTATTTGGTAGTTCGAAGGAAACAATTTCATTTCATAGTTTCTCTTGTTTGATATTGAGTTTAGAGCTACGAATGTTCGAATTCTCAAATGAACTTTAGCTTTCATACTTGTTAATGTTTTTCCAATAACCCAGTACCTGAGCTTGGACCTTATCACACCACATTTACTAACCCCCTTTAGACAGTGGTGAGATATAATGGTGTAATAAGAAAACCTATTGTTTTCTATGTATTACTTTATAATGACCTGTCATGTCATTATAAATACCTACCTAGGTATTACCTTAACTAGCTATGGAAATGCTATATCCTATTACCCAAAGACTGCCTGAAACTGAAAAGTCAAAGGAGGAATATGTATGTACCTGTGTGTAATGTCCTATAGCTTGGTTTGAAGGTTTTTCAAAATCACTTGACTTCAGAGGACCGTATCTGTAAAGCAAATACTCGTCGAACCAAGCTTCGAGGGGAGCATCAACGTCCAAATCGTGGTTTAAGTCAGTTGTTGAATACCAGTACAAATTTTCCCCGGTAGCAAATCTCCTAGAACCTGCGGAATGAATAAGATATTTTAAGGCTTTTCCTGAGTAAATACTTAAATGATATTGTTCTTTTAATAACAATTCTTTTAATAACTTTGGTGTTGCAAGCGTCAATAGGCTACGGTAACCGCTTACCATCAGGCGGGCCATATGCTTGTTTGTAGCCTTAGTGGTATAAAAAAAATAACGGTGTGAGTAAAAAAGCGAAGGACTCATTATTATCTAACAATATGTACATATATACCTACCTGTGTTACGTGTATAACCTATATTTTTGCTCTAGTTTACATACCTATTTTGGTGTTTGGATTATGGCCGTTTGGGAAGGAAGTTGCCCAGTGCTTCGCTTTGGCAGCTAGTTCGTCATCCCAAATCTAAATAAATAAAAAGTAAGTATTAGTAATTCAGTTCACACCAGTCAGCGCTTTTCGGTAAGAGGTGCCATTCGAGATTCTCTATTAGAAATAAAGAAAGAAAAACATTTATTTGCTAGAAAAGGACGCACATACACAAAGTAGAATTTTTACAAACAAATCACAAAAAATCGAGAGCAACAACAGAAAGGAAAAACAAATACCTAGCTGACAAATAGAAAATATACAACGAACAAATAGTAATTATAATAAGATGAATATGCAATGGAAATTGTACGTCGCATTTCCGGCAAATGACGTTGACCACTCAGCATTTTGCTGCGTCGGAAGTCGACCAATTACCCATCGATTTAATCACTCTTTGAACAATGTTGCCAGCCCTTTGCCACCGCTGTCTCTATGAATGTCCTCATTACGAAAGTATTGTTAAAAAAACTTTTATTTTGTGGTGCCAATGTCATATCATGTGATAGCAAAAATGCACAATTAAGTTGAATAACAGATCCCTAAAATTCACTTGGATAAGGCGATAATAGCTCAGTCGTAAAATCGTTAGTACAAAACGTCCGATAGGACGCCGCGGCGAAGGTCGTGGGTTCGAACTTCGAATCCTACAATGAGCTTGAGCTTTCGGTGAAGGAAAACATCTGTGGTAGGGTACTTTATAGTAGGTACCTGCCCGACTAGCTACCTTTAAGTTGAAAATCTGTCGCCAAACACCTATTGGTGTGTTCCGGTAGCTGTACCTACTTGAGAGCCTGATCCTTCTTGTGTGCTTACCACCTTCGGCTACATCATCACTTACCATAGTGAGATTGTGGTCAAACACAAGCCTATACAAAGTAAAAAATAAAAATTAACTACTAGTAGTAGAACCTACCTAGTGATAAAAACTGAAGGATTGATTACCTACCATATAGTTCATCTCGGAGGCGGCAGGTTGTCCGTGAATTTTCCCTTGTGCCAGTTGAAGTCGTCTGTTATTGTGGCCATCGACGAAACGCCGGATGTCCTTGCACGACGATTTTATGACTGAAATTAAGTTCAAAATGTTGTCGATAACGAATGTTAATCGAAATGTTCACGTTTGTAAATGAAATGTTAATAATTATTTTCAAAATACTCGAAGAACTAACCATGGCAATGAGCGATTCCTAGCACGACCAAAAGAAAGAGCACTCGCGACTCCATTGTTTGGATTTGTAACGACTGACTGTACGGCTAAGTCAAGACTACAACTTATTGTACAATACTGGTGCTTAAATGTTATATATACTTAGTAGAGCCGTAGGTAAGGCAGGTTCAAAATACCTGTACGTCGTCGTCGCGTAGTGACTAACAGAAGGAAAACACTATAGGCAGATAGGTTAATTTCAGGGTTGTCACAAAAGAATATGTAGTTAATTAACTATGGATGTTGGCCAGTCAGTCTAACGGTTTTACGAAGGTTTTATCTTTAGGAAAGGCAAGCAGGGAATCTATTATGTGAAGTTACAGGTTAGTATGTTATAGGAAAGTCCTACCTATCAAGCTATAGGTTAAATCTCTTACAGACACGAAAATATGTTATTTAATTAACAACATAACCTATGTACTTAGTAAGTAACTACGCATGTTATTTCATATATTAGGTACTATCGCGTATAGCTAGCCGTGATATAATTTTTTTTTTATTCCTTAGTTAAAAGCTAGTCTTCTCACATACCTACATAACTTGTAGATATCTTGTTTCTCCAAAAGTCTTACTCGCAGGGCGCTTAAGGGCTGGTCCAAAAATAGTCCAGAACCGGTAACATTTTATAATATTAATAAAATATTTCCTGTATATGTACCTAGGTAATCATGGTGAGCTGTGAGAGGCTACCCAAAATTGATATAATCAATCACTGCAGCTACCTATAGAAATACCTACCTATTACTTTAATAGGTAGGTACATACTTACATACATGTATGTTTCCAATGTGTATTTAATAACCATCCATATTATAGTTTTATTCAGTAATAAGTAGAAAGATAATTAGTGCATACTGGTTAAACAATACCTACCTCAAAAACTTACCACATAAGACCACGTAATGGGACTGTTTCAGGAATTTTACGTTCGAGTCGATAACCTATATAGGGACAATAAATGTATGTGAATCATAACAAATTTCCCATTTTTATATCAACACAAATAACTCATCAACCTGCTAGGGAGTGTAATCTTGCAGCAAAATCTTCAGTTGCGAGATCTCGCAAATCTGAGAATTATTTTTAATTATTATAAGTGTGCGGTATTCCCTTCAATCAAAAACATATCTTCAAATGGACTGTATACTATATTTATTTCACTTTGTATCTTAATCACTTATTTAATTATACTTTATCTTTTACAAACACGTGATCACTGGACACTGGCCGACTAGATACAAAATTACTACTTTTGAACGTGAATTCTACTTTACTGTATTTATCTGAATTAATGACTAAAAAGTCCAAAAATACTTAAATATCGACTTGTTACCTTATCGAGAGCCATACTTAATTTTCCGATTCTGACTTTACTATGGCTTGGATTTGGACTAAGTATGAATTTACTTCGTTTCACATTATTTATCTATGATCTACTACATGTACAAAAGTGATTTTATACTTAAACATTGCCTGCAACTAGGTTTTTCCAATGAATTTACGTTATCGATACCAGCTTAATCTACCTTAAAGCTATAAAATGTTTTATACTTACACAAAATATTCAAAACGACAAAAAGTTTTCATCGGAAAACTCTATTTCTCCGATATCCCTATTTTATCGGGATAGATGTATATACACATACAAAATACAAACAATTAGCTCAAATAAAAACATATTCTAACGTAGATAATGTCAATTGTAGGAAATAACCCAAATAGGTACACAGAAAATTAACATATCATAAACCAAGTTAAAAGGAGAAAGTTGTCTTGTTTCCCTTTCACACTATCATCTAATCTGTGATTGGTTAATGCCAAAATCGGCCATGAATTACAGCCTCTAAGCGAGACAGATATATGATGTACTACTTACGTAAAGAATATAACAATAGATGGAGATAGCGATATCATATTTCTATTTTATACATTTTGAGCTAAATTCGACTAATTTCATCATCCGTCCGCAACAATAAGTATTCTGTTGAAACATACTTGGTAAAGTTATTATTCTAGGAATAATTAAATAACATAGTAGGTACCTACCTAAATATTAGGTTGGGGAAAAAGTCTTTTCGCATTATAGTATGTATGAACTTGTAATAAAATCTCTTTGGCTATACTATTGGTATCTGGCTGGTTTTGGTATCATTGAAAGTTTAAATTTTAAAGAACATAATTCCAAATTCAAATTAGGAAAATGTGTGATTTTTAATTGTTTTTCGTACCGTCAAGATGAGTGAATCTAATGAAGAAATTCGATACATTTTAAAATTTTACTACAAAAAAGGTAAAAATGCAACGCAAGCCGCGAAAAAAATTTGCGATGTTTATGGACCTAGTGCAGTGTCTGTGAGAGAAGCACAAATTTAGTTTAAGCGTTTTCAATCCGGAAATTTTGATTGTCGCTCTGGTCGCCCTATCACGGATAAAATGGATGCCATTTTTGAAAAAGTGGAGCAAGATCGGCATATCAGTAGTTACGACGTAGCTGAAGAACTGGGAATTGACCACAAAACAGTTTTGGCGCATTTGAAAAAACTGGGTACACAAAAAAGCTCGATATTTGGGTACCTCACGAGCTCACTGAAAGAAACCTAATGAACCTTGTACTCATTTGTGATTCTTTATTACGACGTAATGAAACCGAAACATTTTTGAAGAAGCTGATAACTGGTGATGAAAAGTGGATCACGTACGACAAGAACGTACGAAAAAAGTCGTGGTTAAAGGCCGGTCAGGCTTCACAGACTGTGGCGAAACCCGGGTTAACTCGCAACAAGGTGATGCTGTGTGTGTGGTGGGATTGGAAGGGCATTATTCATTATGAGCTGTTACCACCAGGCAGGATCATCGATTCTGAATTCTACTGCGAACAACTGATGAGAGCAAGAAGTTGAGAGAAAGCGGCCGCAATTAATCAACAGAAGGGGTTTGGTTTTTCATCATGATAACGCTAAACCTCACACATCTTTAGCCACTCAGCAAAAATTAAGAGAGTTTGGCTGGGAGGTATTAATACATCTGCCGTATAGTCCTGACCTTGACCTTCAGATTTCCACCTGTTTCGGTCTCTTCAGAATTCTTTAGGCAGTGTCAGGTTAACATCACCAGAGGACTGCCAAAACCACTTGTCGCAGTATTTTGATCAGAAGTCCCAAAATTTCTATAGCAATGGGATCATGTCCCTACCTACAAGATGGCAAAAAGTTATCGAACAATTCAAAATCTCATCGTATTGGCAAGCCCAATCAAATCTGGATCTCTCAAATAGAACAACGCTGCAGTCATAATTGTTCGGCGCTCACGGATTCGAGTCCTCATAGCGTCAGCCAGCTTCTGCGCTATTGGTGTTGTTAGGTTTTCTAATTTTCGTACCATGAACAAATCTCGCGAGATCGCGCCCGATTTTAGGTGCAAGATTAATCTTGCAAAATTGGTGCAAGATCTCGGTGTATCGAGATCTCGGAATACCGAGATTGCACTCCTTACAACTTACCTAATTAGTTGCCGTTAAAATGTAGGTACCTAACTATAATACTAATTTTCTACCTATTTGCTCGATTTAGTAAATATCGTAGCGGTAGTTAGACATAGCAATCCTTACTTTATAGGAGGGATTTTGGTCATCATCATCATCATCTCAGCTGCAAGACGTCCACTGCTGAACATAGGCCTCCCCTAAGGATCTCCAATAGGACCAGTCTTGGGCGGACTGCATCCAGCGTTTTCAGACGACCTTTACAAGGTCATCCGTCCACCTTGCAAGTGGACGTCCTAAGCTGCGCTTGCTGGTCCGTGGTCTCCACTTCAGAACTCTTCGGCCCCATCGGCCATCTGTTCTGCGAATTATGTGCCCTGCCCATTGCCACTTCAACTTGCCAATCCGCTGGGCTATGTCGGTGACCCTTGTTCGTCTACAAATCTCCTCATTTCGATTCAGGTAAGGTAGAATTTAGGTAATTGAAAATAATAAAATCAATTACATACATGAAGTTAGCTCGAAGCCAATATTCAATCTAATTAAGCAGCCACCCAGTGCGTGCGATAACATTTAAGGCGATGATAGCTCAGTGGTTGTGAAGTTGAATGTTGTGGGTTCGAATCCTACAATGAGGTTGAGTTTTCAGGAAAGGAAACTTTGATTTGGTCGTAGGGTTGTAGGCAGTGGCGAAGCGAGGGGGGGCTGGGCGGCATTTGAAATGGGGCGGCAGCAAGAGCCAAGATTTGAAATTTAAAAAATACTCCAAATCGCGCCCGCAATGTTACGTGGCAAGCGAAATCGCAAGGGTGCGGAAGAGAGTATCAGGCAAGATGAAGCCGAGTGCTGCCAAAGAGCTAGCACCTTGGGCAACGGCTGGCCCTTTTTCGGCTTCTTTTGCTTTTATGTAGCACCAACTAAACCCCATTTACTTACTAATTAAATTTAATTTCTCTTCATTCGTCATGGTTTTCTTGGAATCACTTCAGTGTAGGTACGTTCCCACGGAATAATTTACCTATTCCGTGTACGTTCCGATGCTTTTTTTTGACGGAGTCACAACTTGAACAGATATGCTGGGTATAGATGTTTCATGCTCGGTCATATCAGTATGAAAAGTACTTTTTTCTGTGTTTTTGATATAATCAGGCCACAAAACTTTTATTTCCAACCATTAATTATTATTAGTTCTGAATTATTCGGCTTTACAATAAGCCATCTCTTATGAAGATTAGAACATAAGTTGCGCCATTGTTTTGTATGTTCCTTCCGAAGCAGTGGTAGTTTATCTTGACTTTCAATAAGTGGTACAAAGTAAGCTACATTAGGTCCGTTGAATAAAATATTTAAACTACCTACTAATAATTAAAATGGGGGCGGCGAAAACCCACGCCATGCCACACCCACCTAACTGCTATGTTAGTCGTCGAGTTTTAGTACAGAATAGCATAGCTGGTTATCACCCTCATGATGGAAAACTAACGCCCATCACCTATCGGTTAAAATATTTATCGGGTCAATATATCAAAGCAAGTGTGAGAATAATTCGCGGCATAGTGAATAAAACAAAGCATGTCATTTATTAGATAAATTATTTTATAATATCAGCAGGCTGACAAGCATGCAGGCGGTCCATCTGATGTGGTGTTAGAAAAACATCTTCAAAACGCAAGTGGTAGCCCTTACAAAGAAGATGTTCGTACGTGCGTCACATTCGAGACTTAAACCCCCCACTAAACAAGAGATACCGATGACGGACAGACAAGTGGTATGAAAGACTTCGACATCTTGGAGATAGACAGCGTGTATAATGAGTTGAACGTGCTCTGTTAAGTTTTAGTAAATTGGTTATTGTTAGTGCCTACATGCTACAATATGTTTTATATAATCACATCATATCTGTCAGTACTCTGAAAATGAGTACAAAAATAGTGTATTCCAGTCGACTGTGTGACGTAAATCAACCATGTTACGTGTAAAACTAACAAAAAATCATGTAAAACTGACGAAAAAAAAAACATTTTCTAATATAAATTTTGAGAGTTGGTTGTGACTTGTGACCAAAATTTTTTGAATTTCAATGAATTTATGTGCGACTTGGATTAAAACTCGTTCGCGATAAGGAACAAAATGAGAAAAATTGTGTAGGTACCTAGCAACGAGGAAATCCAATGCAACGCACCCCAATTGGCTGGAGCCATCCAATGAGATGAGTTGAATAGATACGTAATTCAATTTTATATAGGTACGCTGCGCTTTCGTCTGGTGTCCCACGACACCTCGCTAGTTTTTTTGTAAGATCTACAATAATAATATACTTATTCAGAAAAAACATCGTGAGGAAACCATAGCACGGTGGTACGCCTGGTTGGCGACCACCCTGAAGTTGAAAAACTGTCGCCAAACACCTATTGGTGTGTTCCGGCAGCTGCACTTGAGAGCCAGATCCTTCTAGGCTTTGTGTGCTTACCACCTTCGGCCACATCATCACCTACTTTGAGCAAAGGATTCAAAATTTTAACGACTCATCTAATCGGCTATTTGAAATCAATGCGCATTATGCATTTTTTATTGTAAGATTGTCTATTTGTGCCTAAGTTTACTTATTTACTCCGATGTACCCATTTCTTTAAATTTGATCAAATATTAAATACGTTAGATAACATGATTAAGATTTCTCTGGCTAAAATCCTAAGTGGGGGTTCGAGGCTCGCCGATTTGCTCGGATTTTATCATCCAAGCTCATCGAGGCTTCGGGAGACCGACGGGCTGGGAGCTTTTTCCGCCAACGCTTAAGCTTGGACATCCAAAAAGGGAATGCTGCCAGCCTGTTTGGGAACCTTGCCTATCGACAGCAGCGAGGGCTTTGAGGATGTTTTCTTTATATCATAGTTTGTATTTTATACATTGATTGTAAATATTTGTTGTTAATTAAATAAAAAGAATTTTTAAAAAAATATAGAAAAAAGAGAACACTAGTATCTCACTCTCTCTCACTCAGTCAGGGCAGATATTTGTTTACTTTATCTACTGATCCTCATTGTGGCCATTTGAATTAGGACCTTCAATATACAGATTGAACGACTGATTTACTGTCACCAAACAATATCTGTTAAATGTCGATGTCTATAAATAATCATACAATCGGCCAGTCTGGATTTAATTTAAAAAAATAATAATAGGGTACTTAGTTAAAACATGTTTTTTTTTCGGTTTCCTTCATTTACTCATTCATTTTTTTTCTAACATTAATACCTATAATTTCACAGGCCATATTCTATTGGAGTAATCGTTCAGTTTTTAAATCAATGTTGATGTTACTAATAGGCGTAAATCATCCAAATACAAAAAATGATTATCACTATTACACTACGAAGCGGGTTTCATGAAACCCAAGACATTGGTAAGTATAACGGTTACTTGTAATAGGGTATTTGACTGACATCCTAATCAGCAACTTTTTATGAAATGTCAAAACGATAGGTTTATATGGAGTTTTGTATGAAATACAAGCATGTGACGTCATAATAATATAGTATACTCTTTATGGTTAAATTGGTCATTAAAAATCACAATGAGGATAAATTTAATAAAATAATAGTGGTTTTCCCTTTTTTTAGTTGTTTTATACATTGGTTAGTGTTGGATAATTTATTTTGAATACAGGCAAATACCCTATTATTTAGCAACCCAGCTGACATACGTAAGTAAACTTAAATAATAACAAAAAAATATTATATAATTTTTTGTAACTGTTAGTGATTTTTTAAGAATAAAATTCTTAATCAAGTGGTCGAAAAGAATTGTTCAAATGTAATAAATCAACACTATAGCCCGAACGCTTAACTGAGAATGGTCTCAGTTAAGCGCAGTGTAGCTATCTCTGGAATGGTCCTGAGATAGCTACGCGGTAAGGGAGGGGTGAGGGTGGTGATGCGACGCGGGAGCTGACTGATTTCAACTTATGACCCCCATACCGCAACCGCCCCGCACCGAGGGTCACAACAACCAACCGCAGGAACGGTCTCAGTAAAGCGGTCGGGCTATAGTCAGCCGGGTTGGTTTATCTGTTCATCCTTTTCGTTTGCACTGTATTAGTGGGTCTACACTAGTCGAGTCATGTGTGGACTTACACGAGCCTACAACGATCACTGTCTTCGAGCGCGATGCAATTCTCTTTGGAGTTCGTCAAAAACCGACAATAGGGTATTTTACTCTATATGAGAAAAAAAATTAAAAATATACAATTTAGATAGCTTAGGCAATAAGCAGTCGGAAAACGTTAGTTTTAGTTCATAAAATAACTTAATTAATTTTAAAATTCAAAGTTAGTTTTCAGTTTTTTTATCTGTTTCTAAACCAGCGACGAAACAATGACATTATATGACGTCATACGGTGCTGGAAGTTATACAAACAAACCATCTCCTGACAATTACAAACACAACAAAAAAGATATATCCAATATGGTGCAGTCGTTTGGAAGTTATGCGCGTACAAACATTTCGGTAATTAATTTTTATTTATATACATAGATAGATATATAGATTATAACTCCAATTGAGACCAATAATATTAGCGGTTACAAGACCGTCATGACCATGATAGAGTAACATGGCGTCCAGCGTTTTCATCAAATTACGCGCGAAAATTTAAAATGTAAAATTTAAATGCATTTTAAATTTTTATGGCACTTATCAATTGAAAAAAAAAAATGTATTTTTTGTGGTTTATTAGCACCTTAGGAACAAATTGAGACGCTTTTCAAAAATGAGTGTAATACCCTATTGGCGGAGCACAGTCGAGCACGAGCCAAACGCTCGCGGCGTGATCGTTCGTTAGCCGGTCCACACTACACAAATTCATGCTCGGCTTTATTAGAGATATTGATGAAAGCTCATGTAGTGTGACAAGGGAAAATATCACTGCATGACTTCGATAGAACTGCAATTAACCTTTAGAGTAGGTAGGATCGCATGCGATTTTTATACATACATACATTTTCTCTTCGTGTTTCGTTCGATCGTCATATTGTGATATCAAACTAAGCTAACGCGTTAGCAAATTTCACTACTTACAAACAAAGATAAAATAAAGCTTTGTCAAGTTTCGATCGGCAAAACAACGATTACAAGTGAAAAATCTCTTTGTAGTCTCTTTTTATAACATCAATTTCATAACTTTGACTTCACATCACACTCATAAATACATTTACAAAAAAAACAATTACACATGTAATGAAAATTATTGTTAACTGATATGACAATATTTTATTGAATTAACTTTTACGATACGATTTTTCACAAAAAAATACAGTGATTGCGACTTATATATATAGCTTACTAACTAGCTATCTTGTCAACACCATTGCTTTTAATGTTTTATTATATAACATTTAGTTTGGAATTTCTTAATCATAGAATATTTTGATTTCCTTTATTTCTTTTTATGTGAATTTTGACATAAAAAGCGACGGTACAATGAATTCTAATTAAAACGATTTTATAAAAAAAACATATTCAATAAAAAAAAAATAGAAACTTACTTTAGTGCGTTCCGCGTGTGGCGAAACTATTCATGTAATAATTAATTATTTTTTACGTCATATAAACCACACTAACTACAGCTATAAGCGTACCTTTTGAACTAACATTTTTCTCCAGAATATACGTACCTACCTCAATAATTATTTGGTATACATACGTAACAAGCTGATTTAGATTAATTTAGATGGTGTCTGCATATTCTATCTCAAGATTGAATTTTTATCTCTGTTTTGATTTAAAATAAACGTAATTCGATTTTCTTTTTATATTTCATCACACGGCTATCGCGCCATTCCAATATAGATTCTATTATTGAAAAGCAAATATAATAGTTACACATAAATTTTAATTTTGATAGGCCTACGCGCATTATTTGAAACGCACTATAAAAAAAACAAACATAATTGTATATAAAACCATATTTTTGGTTGAGTTTTCTTCTTGGTACTTTGTTAAAAACGTCTTTCTTTTACTGTTCTTAAAACCAAAGAAAAAGTTTGCCTGTTTTGGTAAAGAAGTTATTTTTTAAATCAATGTAAAAATTGATACAAAAAATAATCTCCCTTAATATTAAATAACACGATTTGACTTGACTTAATACCTGTAAAACCCGCTTCAGTTTTGTTATCCTGTATCATCATCTGCTTGGCCTATTCCCAGTCATTATTCGGGTTGGGCGTACTACGTACGCGTTCTTCATTCATCCATTCTATCCGTCACCTCGACGAATGGAAAGGATTCATGGATTGGGATATAAGACAATGATTCTTGTTACATTATTTTGATTAAATTGTTTGTGTAGGTATGTACTTTGAATGATTTTACAATTATTATTGTTGCATTTACACATTAAAACTAAAAAAAATGTTATCGAATTCAAATCTACTTACTCTTAAGTTTATAAAAAGTCTACAAATAAAACCATTTGTAGAGTAAAAAAATAAGAGGAAAATATTTTCCACTGTTTGTCTGCTACATTTCTAAAACTAATCCTAGGTTCTTGTGAAATTGTTCTAGTTAGTGCTTGGGCTGTCTGTTCCGCTTCCGCTATTTTCAGTGTTTGCAAGCACCACTTTAGTGTTCTTATTATTTTTTTTTGCAGATTTGCTGAGTGTCGCTACCTCCTTCAATAAATTTTGTATCTTTGTATTCATTAAGTTGAATTTCGTCTCATTGAGCCTTTCCTTGTTTTTCATTTCGCTACGAAGCTCTTGAGAACTGTTGAGGTGTTGAGCCTTGAGCTCAGTTATCTGTAACGTAAGTTTATTATAAGATGTTTTTGTTCAAATAGAAATAAACATATAACAAGCATCCAATAGATTCATACATGTAGGCAAGAGAATATAACACGCCTAAAAAGGTGGCACATATTGAACCTGGACCTGAGAACCTGAAACAGTTTCTTTAAACAAGTCTGGATGATGTTCACTGGAACAACACCATAACCACACCATACCCAGACCACATTTGATTAAAGCTGGAAAAGCTGATTGCAGATTAATTGGAAAGAAAAAAACATGTATGAAAACTCAACGAATGAAAATTTCTTACCAGTTTATCTTTGGATAGCAACTCATTGTCTTTTTGTTGCACCTTTTTCTGTAAGCTGGCGATGGTTTCTTTGAGCTGAGTCATTGCGACGACATGATCCGAGCTGTTCGGGTCCAGTTCACCTGAAAAGAAACCTAAAATTCGCGTAAGATGTGACAAACAATCTAATGCCCGGCAGTCAATGTCAAGATTCAGTCCGCGTTTGAGATAGTTTTAATCGATTTATTAAAACTTGAGAACATCGCAGCATAGCGCTTAATCTTGATCGAAAAATACAGGGCTTAATTTTTATGTAGCTCTGTATTCTTTATCGTATTATGCTATTGTTACCATCCAAAGGAGAAAATGTGTGTATGCCTTTGTCCCAAATTACCAATTAATATCATAAATGCTAATGTTTATATGTTTATGTTTGTTACTAACTTCGTAATGGCTGATCGGATTTTTATAAGGGGCCGTGCAAGTATTACGTAAGCACAATTAAAAATTACTAAAATTCTGCTTACGTAATACTTAAACGGCCCCTAAAATAGGATAGATACTATAGGTCCTAGAATAGGACATACCCAGGAATGCGGGTTAAAACGCAGAGCACAGCAATTCATAAAAAAAAAGTATAATTGTCCATTACTTCCTGCTATTTGACAAGTTTTGTTTTGACAAAAAACACCAGTGGCGATAACAAGTTCTTTAGCGACGTTGTCAATCTCCTTTTATAATAAACTAGCTTTTACCAGCCACGTAAATCATTATTCGTTCGCCACTGCCAAGTATATGTAGACGTAATTTGATGCTCCACCTTTCAAATACATGCTATAAATAATTGTCATCTAAATTGTTACCTTGCATAGGGTTCATTTTAGATTTCTTCTCCAACGGTTGAGAATCATTGAGTGAGGAGTCGCTAGTATTTATGGACTTCATCATGTCAGATTTACGCTTGTCTTTGTGACTAGCCTTTGATCTGCAAATTATAGAAACTTTTAGATATAAGTGGTTGTTATTTTTAGAAGTGGTAAGAACTACTTGACTATGAATAATATTTCTTCACTATGACTAGAGAGATTGAGGACTCCATGAGGTGTGAATCTTATCTAACGGGTTTAACTTTGAATCCATTAATGTTCCATCGACCTACCAGCCACAAGCACTTTCAATAAGCATGGTCTATTGAGGTTGAGCTTAATAAATAAATGAAAATGGTGTAAATGATTTATTTGTATTTTAGTACTTACTTGTGCATCCTGTGTTTATGTTTGTCAGAAGAAGAGAGATGTTGTTTTGTTCTAGCCAAGGCTCGTTTGAGCGACTGAGTGCACAGCCAGCATAAAAGTTTGCCATCAACCTGGAAAATTCAAGAATAAGTTAATTATAATCACATGAGCTTTCATTTACTGTTGTTCTTGTAATGAGAGAACTTATGGTTGTTATGAGATGTAATTAACACACATACACTATACATCTAGTGCCAAAAATTATCCAAATTTTGGCTAATATCAATAACCTGATTGATTTTGAACATGCATAATGCCATCCGAATTTATTGAAATTTTCAAAACGGTAAAATATCAGAAATATACCTTTTTACTATCATCATGTCGATCAAATGCGCAACGTTGTTTGCACTGCTCACATGTGACTGCTGGTCCATATTTGCGCTCAGAATTAGCACATCGTTGGCATTTGTTACCTGGAACAAACAGTAATATTAAAACAACCAGCCATCAAGAAACGGGAGGGGGCTCATCAGTTGAAGTTTCATCTCGTTCCATTCATCCAATAGACTATTCTATAGGAAATATTGAATTTATTGGAGTTAGACAATAGTCCCCCTGGTTATATAATTATAACCATACCAAGTTTAGTTTTAAAGATTCACATCGTAAATAAAAATATTTATTTCCTTACCAATAAATGCAGCTATGGTGTTACAATATTCACAAGCAGTGGGCTTCCCATATGCCTTGACATTAACTTCACACTTCTTACATATTGAAGATGTATTGGACTTGCTGGAAAGAAAGAAAAAAAATCAAATTATACGAAAAATTATATGCTTTTAATCAGCTTATTCAGAGCGGCTCGGTTATGGTCCCGATTTGAATAACGAACCGATAGACTACTAAGTCTACTGATTCGAATGCCACTGCTCCCATTTTCCATCTTCAGACTTCCATTCAGAATGAGACAGTCTATCGGTACACGGATCGCGGTATGTCTATTAAAATGGTACCAGTTTCATTATTTATCTGCTGTTGTTAAGATAGTATGAGGGCATGCACTTGTGCAAGTTGTGCATAAGTCAAGGTAATGCAGATAAAAAAATCCATTTACTGCCTTTCACTTGTGGTAACTTTTTTAAGGTTAAAAGTTACGCCTTATCATAAAGAAATAGTATATGATTAGTATATTAGTTATCTAGTTTTCATAGTACAACCTCTGCTTAGTTTGGGATCAGATGGCCAGTGTAAAATGTCCCACATTATTATTATTATAAGTATCTTTCCTTATGAACTGTCACGGCCCTAGGACAGGTCTTTTTGGAAAACGTGTGTGGGGGTTCAGATCCAAAACGAAAAGGCCCCTTTAATGGCGTCACACACGGCGAAGATACTATAATATTTTATCTTAAGATATATGAGACAGTGCTATACCAGTGAAAGAGAAGTGAAGGTAGGTAGTTGCTTCTTAAGATAAAATATTATAGTATCTTCGCCGTGTGATGCCCTTTAAAATACGATAATGTGTTGGGATATGTATACCTCTCGGATACTATCACTAGACAGTCCTATAGGCTATCCTATTTCGTTTATAGTGCAGGCGCACTATTGACGAGATGGGGTAAAGACAACACCCGCTAAGTGCAAGGACTATTACAGAAAAGAAGGGAACTATACTGTTACAACATTTACAAACTGTTGCCTAACACCTACTGGTGTGTTCCTGCAGCTGCACATGGGAGCCAGTTCCTTCTAGGCTTTGTGTACTTACCACCTTCGGCCACATCATCACATACCATGGTGAGATTGTGGTCAAACACGTTTTAGTTTATAAGGTTTTATACATACATACAAGGCCGACAGACGGACGGCCGGAGACGGAAATGACAAATCTATAACAGTTTTGTTCCATAGCTAATGCAGTAACATAACATTATTCACAATTACACTACAACAAGTTAGTGCCTGTAACACTGTGACGCATGTTGTTAGTTAGCAATGAATCCTAACTATCCTAATTAATATTATAAATACGAATGTGTTTGTTTTTGTTTGTTACCTTTTCAAGCCTAAACCACTGAACCAAGCGCGATTAAATTTGGTACGCACATAGCCTATGGTATGGAGAGGGATATAGGATGCTTTTTGCTTGGGAACGCGGCTGAAACCGCGGGGGAAAGCTAGTCTAAACTAATTTGTTTGTATGTTTCTTTGAAATGGATTAACTCAAAAATTAATTAACCAATTTTAAAAATTCTTTCACCTATGGAAAGCTATATTACCAGTATCATATAAAATAAAAGTCATTATTTGGCACTGCCAAACTATTGATGATACAAACAATAATGTACTAGGTACATGTTTAGAATTAGAATACATCATTACTCACAAAAAAGTCCGTGAGGCTATTATGTCTCCGATTTTTGTTCAAATTAATCAACCAAAACATGGATAGAATCAAGGTTGATCATATCCATGAAAATTCCTCTTTTGTTTAGAAGTTAAGACAAATATAAACAATACTAAAAGTAAGATAAATGCAGCGGTGTGAGTAAACAGCCCTACCGTTAGATTAATTACATTTGCAAAATATAATTTATTCATCCACCAATTGTTTAAGATCTGCAAAACTCTCAATTAATCAGTCAGTCAGGACATGTTATTTGATGGGCCTGTTGGCTAGTTAAGACACCCTACCTATCACTCTACAGGTAGTGGATGATTCCCGCCCCTGAGACATTAACATTTGTGTGCATGTGCATGAAACATGTCTATTTGTCCTATCTAAGTATGTAGGTAGTCCAAAAGTTAGTTATCTGGTTTCCATTACAAGCTCTGCTTAGTTTGGTTCCAGTGTGTGAGGAATGCAGATTATATTTTCCTTAATTTATGCATCTAGCTAGATTCAATTGTATTAAAATAATACCAAGCATGATCAATACTGGAGGTATTTGATTTGTTGGCTCACAAAACTGCACCTAAGATTACTCTCTGACCCAAATTGGTTATTTGTTTTTTTTTTAAAGTTATAACTGTATTTAACATACAAGCCAAATTTACATTTGAGTAGTAAAATGTTAAGTAAATAGCCATTATCTCATTCCATAGCAATATTTAGGTTACTATTTTGTATTTACTCAGGTCTTTTTATTGATTTTCTATTTGTAGTGGATATGTTATACACATACCTGTATATTTACAATGAATAATATAAACAGGAAGGAAAAACTAATAAAGAAATAAAAAGGATAGACGTTTCAATGAGTCATAGAAAATATATGACCAACGTAAGCAGTGGTGCGCTGGAACACCTTGGCAGTTGACCGACACTGACCTTGTTTGTTGAAACTCGGAGCGGCAGTAAGTACATTTGACGACCGGGAACGATCCGCGACATTCCTGGAATAACATCAAACAACCGCGTCATTTATTGACGTCAAATAACAGTAAAATGCGACGTTTCAATTGAGACGTGATTTCCAGTATATAAAGCAATAAATGTGCTATTTTATGGTTTTGGAACCTTAGATTTCAACGTCCATCCAATGTACCTTGCACAGCTGTTCCCCTGGAGACAATTCCTCGAAGGGGTGTCTTGAGAAACAACGAGAACAAGCAAAAAGCGCTGTAGATGCTGTGGTACTCATTGTAAATATAAACAAGAACAATATACCGTTAGATGCACTTTTAAACAGATATATGTACTGAAGCACTATTTAACTAGAAATGATAATGATTGATGTTAGCAAGTCGTAGGACCACACTAGTTTTCAGCAAAATTATTTAAATTAAAAAATGGCGACCAAATGCAAACTGTGGCAATAATCACTACAATCAAATGGCACCTGACCTGACGGCTGACTGACAGACAGAGTTGCCTCATTGACTAGACTAGTGTTGCCAAGTCAATGCAACAAGAAATGGCTAAAGACTTCCAAAAAGTTGCTAAAATGTTAAAAACCCTTCAGTGGCTAAATGTGGCCAAAAAGAAATTGTGTTTAAAAACAAACACAAGTCCATAACTTTGACACGTTTTATTTATTCATCGAAGATTAATTCAACAGAATATGTACTCATTTGACGTTGATGGTTTTGGTTCTTTAGGAACAAGGCCCCCCTCCACCCAAAATCACGTGTATTTTTTTGTACCTACAAAGAATCTTAAATTTTTTATAATATTTATCTTTAATATAGGTAAGTTTAAAGTATAATCTAATTTTATTCCAGAAAATCGCGGCGCGCGGGGACTTCGTTTGTTGCCTGGCAACGGTGAATCAAGGTCACACTACACGCCGCTTTTCGGTTTAGAAATCGCGCGTTTGACGAAAACATAAATACACGTGATATGTTACGACACCCCCCTCCCCCTTGTGATATTTCATGATTTTTGCCGAACCCCCTCCCCCCCTTTCGACCCTCACGTGATTAATGGACGGCTCCTTACCCCTTCATATTGGTGACCCCGACGTGATTGGAATTTTCATCCCCATCACTTCCAAGCCACTCTGCACCTGGTCTCAGCTCAGTCACACAGCAGGCCAGCTTCACCTCAATCAGGTCCAACGCAGCCGACGCACCGTGCTACCTAGTCCTGCAAGGCACACTCCCAGCAACAGCACTCATCGCCCGCACAGTCCACCGCAGCCCATGTCCGGAACTTCATCGGTCGGCTTTTCACTCTCCGGCGTGGCAGTCTCTGCACACGTGGACTACCATGGCTCAACCCGTCGCAGCAACCCCGCTCAGTCTCGACTCATCGCAGACTTCTGAGCAGCACTGGCACTTGCAAGCTACATCAGCAACGACGCAGCTACAATGGATGAACCTCTGGTCTAGGAAGGGAGTGATGTAGCGACATCTATCAAGACCTCCGCTATCCGTGGATAGATGGCGCAATAAGACTCTGCATCGCGCTAACAAAGTACTTGGACGATTTAGCATATATATACAAGATTCCAACATCTACAGTTGGACCGCGCTCCCCAGGCAGGATGAACCAGCCTGGCGGAAGATCTTAGGAGTCTACCACCTTACCCCTTCATAAGTGTAATAACCACTTAAAGGCTCTCCCACATATGCGCATTATTATCCCAATACAAATGTTCTAAGAACTCATATCGGAATAATATCGCAGGACGGTGGAACGCAAGCGTCCTACTTCTATTGCATCGTTATTTTCGCAGCAGTTACACACACTTCGTAGCTGTCCTAATACATAATGTACTAAAAACAGATGTCGCAATAACGCATCCAGTATTATCGACCGATATGGGGAGACATGTGGGAGAGCCTTAAATCAGCGTTTCCTAAAGTGGTTATTACACTACCCTAATTAAAGAATCGGAAGGTGTAATCGTAGTTAGATTCCGATTTAGAGTGTCTCTAATTAGAGTAGTGTAATAACCACCTAACCATTTTCAGTCACCGACCCCTAGGAAATCAAGCTAAATTATCAAGGACCCCTTCATGAAAAATCAGCAATAAGTGGACTGATGGAAGATTTTAGTCCTACAAATACAACAAAACATATTGTTTTAAATACGTAATTTGTTTTCGTTATTATAAATGCGTAGCATATTGTGATTCTTAATGTGCTAAAGGGTCAGGGTTTTCAACCGTAGAACTATTTTCTCGTACACAAACTGCAAAAATCTCGTATTTTGGCTTTGAAACCTCTTGCTTCGTTTGTGCAGTGTAACTTTATGCTGAGGCAGGGACCTTTTGACCCCGCGCAGCACACACTTATTAGTTCAGTAGTATTTGAATTTATGTACCTATTCGTGATGCAACTTTGTGGGTCAATAAATAGTTTTTTTTTCTTTCTTTCTTTCTAGAAGCAAAAAGCTATCAAGCTTTTAAAATATTTTATAACAAAAAAAATTGCACTCCGGGAGTGCCGACAGAAGTGAAAACTTTTTTTTTTGAGAGATTGAGATTGATATTGAAATTGAGCTCTTGTATCATCATTATCATTAAAATTATTACAATCTAAAATAGAAAGCTTACTGGCCGCAATTATTTTAATGGGAGAAAAAAAAAAAAACTAAACGTCAAACTGCGTCTCGGTGTCGCGAGTCCAGAGGTTTTACCTCATCTAAAAATATGAGTACCGCGCTAAAATAAGTTTACACTTCAAAAAGCGCTTTAAAATCAGATATTTGTTAATTTGAGAAATGTAAAATAACTAAAATGTACCTATATTATGAAAATAAAAAAAGGACATTTTAAAAATCTAATTTACAGTGGGTATGTATATATATTGTTTTAATTTGATTTGTGAATTTATGATAAGGAATTTCATCATTTATGAAAACAAGTGTACCATTGCCGTAGAGATGGGAAGTATAATGTACGCATGCGTCAATATTAAGTGATTATTACATTAACCTAATTAGGAAATCGGCTGGTGTAATCGTAGTTAGATTCCGATTTAGGGTGCCAACCGCATTACTCCCTTATTAGGGTTTTAATTAGAAAGAAAGGGTAGTGTAATAGGGTAGTGGTTTCTGAAAAAAGGTACTTGGTTAACAAATTGGCAGAACATAGTACCGCTCTTCGAACCTTGACAATAATAACCTAAATCCTTTACGGAACTTTGATTGACTTCGGAATGGACAAAGAGAAGTTAAGTGGTTATTACACTTATCCGATTTAGGACTCCCCTAAATGGGATTAGAAGCTAGTGATCACACTTACACTAAATTGAATCCTAAATCGGACAGACGACTCGTACCGCCGATGCGATTACACTACCCTAAATCGTACACAATTTAGAATCGGGACCTTCCAATCGCACTAAATCGGAAGCAACTGCTCTAACAACGATTACACCCCCCGATTTCTGATTTAGGAAATCCCTAGATTGGATAGTGTATAACCACTTTATTTAAACACCTAAAAGAAAAGATGCTCGCTTATATTATCGTATCATTTTCAATTGGTAATTATTATTACATTTAAGATAACTCGTATCACGATAATTTGAAAAAAATTAACGCCAAACATACTTACCAAACAATAAATATAATCACCGGAAAATCACTTGTAGGAAAGAGGGTAAACGACATTATTAATAAAAATGCAGGTATAACGATAAAGATGTAATTGAATCCACAAGACAGGTCTAATTTTATCGATTAAGGACGGTAACTCAAACTAATCCTTTTTTACAATTTAATCAGCGACAGTATAATCTAAGATAAGATAAGTCATCAATTATAAATTGCACTGAGGCTAATTTGTAATTGAGAATAATAATTAATTCGATTGCACAAATTAATTATCCAAAGTGTCCAGGATAAGCCAGTAGCGGAGTACAACGAGTGCACCGTGCCACGCCAGAGCCAAGACTGCCTTATCGACTTTTTTTTTTTTTTGAGCAGGAACAGAAAGGTGGTGGGTCCAGGGGACCTTCTTCCACCGTTACGCGGACTTTTGCGGTGAGCGCTGAGGGCTCTCAACCGCTACTTAAAACTACTATAATTTTAGGGCAACGGTAGCCTGAGGGTGCCCCCTGTGGGGCTCGACCTCGGCTCAGGACGTTGCCTGGGGAATATGGGAGGGCTTTAGCATGCAAATATTTATTATTTGGAGATCGGTCGGATTGCTAATATGCAGCTCGGGCCACTTAAATGGGACAAGACTGGGAAGGACGACGCGACGGTCCTCGCCGGCGAGGACAAAATCTGGGTTGAACGAAATCTGGGTTGAGCCTTATCGACGATCGCTCCAACCCTTTTATACAGGTAAGAAAACAAGTCGAGTAGTGGGGAGATGGATGACGCGTTTGGTGGCGTGGTCGGTGCACGTGCTGCTTGTGAAATTCTTACTACGCTCGAACGACGACTCAGGCGCCGTCACACTCATGCACTTTTCTGACAGTAAAACAATAACACAACGAAACTAAACAAATCACAATTGTTTATTTTCTTTTTCTAGCTAAATAGGTAGCTACGAAACCGCGAAATCGCGAAGTAAGAAACGTGCGCGCACACGTTCAAGCAAAATCAAGTTTTAATCTATGCAGGGTACGTTTCATTTTGTCATGGTGCGTTTCATTTATTTTAGAGCCTTCTCTGAGTGTGATATGGAGTGAAATACTTTTTAGACGAGACTTTTAGGTCCGTTTAATTTGGATACGTTCGTAAACTGTTTGCAATAAAAATCTAGTATTACAAATCTCGTTGTTCTCAAAAGTTACGAAAATTGCCTTAAATATAAAAAATACTTACATGTTACACGAGGGGGTCAAAAGTTACGAAAAATGTAAAAAATGTAACCTTCTGGCAGCACTGTTTGTGAGGTTTAGATCATGGATTGTTTGGATCTAGAATCGAATGGAATGGAAGCACAGTTAACAAATAGATTAGTGATGTCACAGTCCTATAAGCTACCGAGTGAGCCGACTCCCTTGGATAGATTAGTTTCGAACGTTATTTATTTTTTATCTTTTTTCCACAGGCTAGCTGTAGGTTTAATTTATTTATACTTTGTAAAATTTTATTGAATAGGTGATTTGTGATTATCAGAATCTGTTGTGTACACAGACTGCCACAGGCTAGCTGTAGGTAAATCTCAACTCCAAAAGAACAATGGCAGACTTTCATACATTAAATTAGTTGAGAAGAAATGGCAGCGTCTGTATATGAAAAATATCTTAAAATGTTACGTGTTAGTCCATGAGTAACTTTGTCAAAGAATTTTGTCTTGAAAGGGCTTAAAAAAAAGATATTTGCATTTTATTTTTTTTAAGTTACGTCATATGTCACTTGGAGAAAGTCATGTCCTTTGGTTATTTGTTGTTGTTAGCTTAGTAAATTCTAAACATAATGTACCTACATAATTGAGCTTTTTGTTATATATTTAAATAAAATACGTACACACGGCTACATATCAAACTATGTATGCAGTAATAATATTATAAAAATATCCTGGGACATTTAATTAACGCAAATGCTGCAGTTAACACATAGGATTCGCGTTAATCTGCTGCGATCTCCCATGGTGTTTTAAAACACACTTCAACAATCCAAACGATGAGGCAAAATCGGAGTCCAAAGGGGCGGTAGCACAGTCACGCAAGGCAAGATCAGAATCCTTTAGACATGCACAAGTCACACAAAACGAAGCGAATACCGGACTGGTAAGCAACTCAAGCAACCGCAAGCAATCCATCCAAGTCAAATTGAAAAAGAAAACGCAAAAACAGTACAAACACAACCGATAGGCGACACGTAAAGCAGGCAGTGCGTGCAGGCTGAGTGACATTGTAGTTAGTGTTGCCATAACATGAAATGGAATTGCTACTTATTATTTTGATTGAGGTATGATGAATAATAATATCTGGGTTCTTTTTAAGAATCTTGATTTCAACTATATCACCTTTATTTTTTATTATTACTGATAGTATAGTTATTAGTAATAAAAACTTCCATTAAACATATATTGAACCTATATGTGGGCCTTCTATTATATACGAAAATAGTGTGAATATAGTAAAATGGCAACACTCGATATGTCTCAAATTATTGAGTCATTAGATATTCCCAAATATATATGCTTTTTTCTGTTGCTTTTTCTAAAAATACATTTTATTTGAAAAATCATAGAAAAATAATTAAACTCGTTCTATGTAAAAGACATTTCTAGACGCTAAAATTTTTGTCAACTATTAATCTGCCATTGTTTTTTGCATGAAGTACCTAGAATAATCTGACTTGATACTTTAGAGTTATTTGTTTTTTGTGTAAAACAATATTTGTACACTACAGCTTGACAGTATGTGGACAGGTTCAAAAATGGGAACCTACGGTACTTGTTGTATGTAAAGTCGTATTTTTAATGTGAACCAAACACAGAAATAGTTTTGTAAAATCATAAATAATAATTACAATACAAACAAAGTATCTAATCAAAGCGACAGAGATTGACATAAATAAAACATTGCCATATGAAAAGTTTGCGAATAATTCGAGTGTCTACTTACATTTGCCAGACTCTAGACTCTAGAGATCATATTACTATACTCTTTGGTAGAGATACTACGTTTGTGTATGTGTAGCGGTCTAGCGGTATAACTTTAATGACGAAAATAGATTTGTCTTTAAAAAATCGGTTCAGGCGTCTTCGAGTAATCGGGGACGGGGAACATGCATAAAAAATAAAAAAAAGATTCCGACAAAATGAGAATTTTGAAGTCGGTTAAAAATAGATAAACTAAGCTCATCGAGGCTTCGGGGGACCGACGACTTGGCCATTCAAAAAGGGAACGCTGCCAGTCTGTTAGGAACCTTGCCCATCGACAGTAGCGGGAGCTTTGAGGATATTTTCTATATATTATAGTTTGTATTTTATACAAATATTGTGATTACTTACTGTATTATATCGTTATAAAATGAATATTCGAACCCTGAATATTATTTATCTATAAATCGTTTTTTTTGGATTTTTTAAGGAAATTTGAACAATTCTATAAACTTTAATATGCTTTTAATCGCTGTTACATAAAACTTTTGGAAAACCATTTCATGCTTTGAGATTTTCGAAGCAAATCTTATTGCTATGACACTGTGAAACCATTAAAATATCAATGTTTGAAATAAGTATTTAAAGTAATTAAGTATTTTAAGGCGATGATAGCTCAGTGTTAGTGACGTCGGATGCCGCGGCGAAGGTCGCGGGTTTGAATCCTACAATGAGCTTGAGCTTTCGGTAAAGGAATATATCGTATGGAAACCATAGCACGTTGGTAGGGTACTTTGTAGTACCCGCCTGGCACTCTCACAAACACCTTTAAGTGTTCCAGCAGCTGGACTTGAGAGCCAGTTCCTTCTGGGCTTTGTGTGCTTACCACCTTCGGCCATATCATCGCTTAAACATAGTGAGATTGTGGTCAAACACAAGCCTATACAAAGTAAAAAAAAAAACCAACCCAGTACGAGTTGGACTCGCGCACGAAGGGTTCCGTACCATTATTATACTTTTTTACACCATATAATTTAAACGAATTTCTTAGGAGCTATCGTAAATAAAAAATTACGCGCAAGAAAATAAATTCATGCGGTCTCGCACCAACGCGACACGACACGATGATGGATCTCACTTGATTGCGCTTGATGCTTAGAGAGAACGTAGTGATTATATCCTTTTTGGATGCAGCCACCTCCGCCCGCGCTCCACTGCCCGCCTGTTGCCACGCTGCACGCAGCACGCAGCTTGTTCCCGGCTTCGCATGGGTAGAAGAGCATAAAAATGTAGTACCCGTGCGAAGCCGGGGCGGGTCGCTAGTTCTGAATAAACGAACGCGCGCGTTTTAATTCTAATAATCGAATGATTCAGTCAGATTCAATTAGTATCATTCATAGAGTCCGCGTCACCACTGAAGTCCGATGGAATTAATGAAAATGGATCTTATTTCTTTTCAGATAGAGGTGGACCTATCGAACTTCAGTGGTGGCGCGGACTCTAATCGCGTATCGCTACTACTCTCATTCATCAATTCATATCATTCTCTGTGGTATGAGTGAGTGGAGGCTAGTGGTGATGGAATTGTTTATTTCTATGTGATTTCGTTGAGTTCTAATTCTATTATTTTTCTTTCACGTTTGGTGTTAACTTCAATACGACAGCTTGTAATGTATTTGTGAAAAAGATTATGATGGCGATACCACCATTTCCTTCGCATGATTTGGCCAAACTTGTGCTAGGTAAAATTGATTCTTTGGCGGGAATCATACCATGATTCCCGTCCCGTAACGGTTTGACTGGAATCGAAGTTGTTTGTGATATCCATCGGTTCCATCCATTGTTTTGTGTTGCAGGATATCTGGCTGAGGAACAGCTTATGACTGCATATGATGAGTTCCTACAAGCAAGCCCATATCTAGACGCCCTCAGAAACGAATATGACAGGATTTTTATGACTTCTCTCAAGAATATCCTGGCTGAATATAGGGCTTTGAAAATATATGGTTCGTATCACACCACTGTCATTTATTTGGATCTCCCACATAAATCACAGCACAGTCGTAAGTTTACGGCGCAATAGATGCTCTTGGGGTTTTTGTAGAAGATTTTGATTTGGGAGGTCGAATAGGTCTAATCTTTTTCCGTAATTTAAAAGTAAGAGATAAAATTGTGTAGGGGATTATCCATTCTCATTGCAAAATGGGCTCACACTGCAAGTGGATGAAAGTTAATTTTTTTTTTTAATCTGAGTAACAAAGAACACTTATTTGTTTGTAACATAAAATTATTTACTGACAGAACATAATTAAAACACCAATGAACGTAAGTCAACATAAACTTAAGTGTCTAGTTATTTTGAACACATCCAGCTAACTATCTTTTCAACTATCTTTTTCTTTACCCTTATTACTATATCTTGCAATATCCACTAACCTTTAAAATGTATGATATTCGATATAATATGAGGAGCTGGGAACAGAACGGGCTTAGTCCACAAAAATAAACAGACTGGCTAAAAAACTACTATCAATATGGAGGTAACATAACATTTCATTATTATATGTAGGTGGATTAGGTCTATTGTTGCATATGTAACTAATTTTTTATTTACTTTTATATTCTAGAAGTTATTCAAGAAATAAAAATGTATTAAACTGATTTTGTTTGAAAAAGGTGGACTTATCCGGTTGTGACTGCAAACTACTACCAAATTAATGCCAGTTTTGCAATGCAAAAAATACAAATATTTTCTACTTAGTGTTTTGTTTTTGCTGTATATTTCCGGTTTTGATCAAAAATGTGTTGAAGAAATGAATATTTTAAAGAACAAGTATAGTTCAGAATGAAAATAGATAAAAAAAAAAATCTTTATCTAATATATATCGGACTGATCCAGTTTTGTTTGAAAATGCACTTTTTAAAACTTTTTTAGAGCCGATTTTGATCGAGTATAGCTCTAAAACCCGCTGAGTTACTTAACCCTGGGCCTTAATATATTTTAATTTAATTTTAATAAAGTAGCTATAGTAACCTTTTTGAGTTACTTTTGGTTTTTACCCCCTAGGTATGTTTGGGAAGTCTTTATAATATCTGGAAACAACCTTAAAAGTTTGAAATGATAATCTTTAAATTGTATGATTTTTGCCTCTATCCTTGATACCATATTATGTTTTCTGTTTTCAGTGGAAACATGCAAGCCAGTTTCACTAAGAAGGAAGTTGTTTCAATGCACAAATTTGTTGGATACAGTCAAGTTCTTAGTGAGTCACATTGATTTGAACAAAATTAATGCTCAGGAAATTCCTACTGATAAAAACTGGTAATGTTACTGATAGAATAAGCCTTTATTATAATAAGACAAATACATGTTTGTTTCATTTCCTGGTTGTTTTGTAAGGGGAGACAGTTATTTACCACACATATTTATACATTTTCCCTTTTTCTTTTTCACACATTATCTTTGTTTACCTATAAGGCTATAACTACTGTCATAGTAATCTCTCTGAAGTCAAATGATTTGCAACTAAAATTATCTTCCAAGTTTTTGTTTAAATTATATTTTAGTAATTATGTAAATTCTTGTGCATCTGACTGTAAAATTTATTCTTAATTTAGTTTTCTATTTTGTATTTATCAATTACAGAAAATCTGTAACTCAAGGAATATTTCCTCCAAATATCAATACTCTAGGACCTAGAGTATTTTTTTACCTAGTCTAGGTTTTGGTTTAGGCTGTGGTTGTATTAAGTGGATACTCATTGTAGGTGTGGCACTTTGTTCTACTTTTATTCAAAGTCCCTATACTTATATGATTCCAGGATATGATCTATTTCTGTGCCAAGTTTCATCCAAATCCGTTTATGTGTGCATAATTCACAAACATTGAAACATCCAAACACACAAACTTTCACACTCATTATATTAGTAAGACTAGTAGGATACATAATATATTAAAATGCATTTTTTTTCTAATTTCAGCTCAAATGGATCCAAAACATCAAAAGGAAGTGTATGTGAGGTGTGTAACTCCCTCAAGTTACCTGCTTGTGTCTGTAAGAGCAGAGAAGGTAGGCTTACTAACAGCCTTTCCACTACGCAAGTGGAGTCAAGTTCCTTAGAAAGTTCTGTTGAGGCTACACCATTAGCAGCTTTACCAGGTAATTAACCATTTCCCTTCTCATGTGATAATATAATAAAACAAACTTAGGGAAATAAACTTTTCCATCAGGGAATCCCTTATTTACTGTTATATCCTATAATAATTACCTACCTATGTGTATACTGTAGGTAAAATACGGTAATACTGTAACAGATGTTTGGAACAATATAAGGCTTTATTATTATTATGTTTTGTATACTATTTAACAGATATTGTTACTAACTTTTGTATACTTATAAGCAAATTAGTAATACACACACATACACAAATATTTT
The DNA here is from genome assembly GCA_951216915.1 of Tetheella fluctuosa. Lineage (NCBI taxonomy): Eukaryota > Metazoa > Arthropoda > Insecta > Lepidoptera > Drepanidae > Tetheella > Tetheella fluctuosa. The sequence continues at coordinate 6,280,795 of OX578222.1, read as the reverse complement.
TAATATTTTGATATACAGAACAATATGTGGGCTAAAGGTACCACAGACTGGATTGCACAAAATATTATGTAGGCTTTAAGAATATTATAGATATTCCAAGTAAAAATAAAAATAATCACAAAGAGCACAATAAATCACCCTGGCAAGAGGTGCCAATAAATTACTGTTAAGTGGCACAATGAAGAGACAAATGGGCTGAAGTTCTTCTGGATTAAAAAGTAAAAGGCTATGGCCTTAATAGTAAAATGCTATCATCATACAAAAAATCTGATCATAGTCAAGTGCTGATAGTAGATACACAGGAGAAGAGAAAATATTTAAATTGATATCCATGATTTAATGAGCCATTTTTTTTGTATTATAGGTAATCATGTTACAACAAGAAGGAAAAATGTGAAAGTTCTTGAAAAGGATACCCTGATACAATCTTCTTCATGTAGCAGTCATCAAAATGATTTAAACTCGAGACAATCTATCAATGACCTGAAAGATGATACTCAAAATTTATCCAAAAATAATAATGTCTCCCAAATAATCACAAATGAAACTAATTCGTCATTAAGACTGATTTCTACCGTAAGTTTTTCTTAGCTTTTGTAAGGAAATAGTATTTGGAATTACTTTTAGGCTCTGTTTCCACCAGAGGTGCGTAGTGAGGGATGTGTTTTATCCGACAATAGGATCGCTTTATTTCCACAGCTTAGCACGTCATAGATCTAATATAGCGATCCTATTGGCGGATACAAACACATCTCTCGCTGCGCACTTCTGGTGAAAACGCAGCCTAACGCTTTAATTAACTTCTGAATACCTTTACTACACGAAGTGTTTTTTAGTGCAGCTTACAGCAATACCTTTCATAAATACGTTGGGTATGTGATTGTAGTGCAAGCTACTCTTAAATTATCAATTACGTCAAGGTTTATAATCACTAAACAATACATTGGACAATTTCAGGTAAAACAAACAGATACATGTGAGTCACAAAAAAAGTTAGAAGAGTTTGACAATATTTTGGAAAGAGTTCGTAATAATAATTCTGCTTCTGAAAGTAGATTAATAACTGAGACGGCAAATAGTGTGCAAAAAACAGAAAGTAGTTCAAGTACCTTCCAGGATTTTGCATCAGGAGTTATAGGTAAACTGCTACATGCTATTTGTATATAATATATATATATATATAATATAAACCCAAGCATTTAACTTGACTATGCCAAAAATATTTTGCTGTTATAGTGCTGCTCTGTCTAAGGCATCGAGAGTTTAAGTTATGTGTATAACAGTTTAGCTATGATGAGTATGTCTTTTATCTATTTCTTTGTTGTTTTGATGAAATGTATGATTTTAGGCAATGAACATGTCAACACTATTGTACCTGATTCCAGTACTTCAGAAAACTTTAATATGCAGTAAGTTTTGGTTTACATAATAAATCATTGTTGGCGTTTAAGAATATCAAAGAACTAAGGAACGAAGAAAGAATCCTTTTTGTTGTATGATAAACTTCAACGATATTACTAATCAATTATAGATTTAACAGATAAACCTAATAGTAACGCAATATGGTTCATTATTAAACTTCAGAAAGTATTTCATATAATAGACAGACTATAGTTGGAAAATTTATATGCTAAAAAATTATACAATACAATTATTACAATTATTTCTGCCCGCGGTTTCACCCGCGTTTCCGAAGGATCTAACGTTTTCCCGGGATAAAAGTAAAAGTAGCCTATAAGTATAAGTAGCCTATATACTTATAGGCTACTTTTTATCCCGGGAAAACGTTAGATCCCTCGGTTACGTGGAATAGTAATACTATAATCTATCTCTGCCAATTTCATCCAGATCCGTTCAGCGGTTCTGGCGTAATTTGGTAACAAACATCCATTCATCCAATCATCCAAATTTTCGCATTTATAATATTTGTAGGAATAATGTGTGTGTACATTTTAATTCATAATTGATTGTCCTTAATTTTAATTTTTGATTTCAGGGGACCTTTTTCTAAAGAATTTAATATTGAACCAGATCTTCGTGATACAGAGAATTCAAATTCAACAAAATGTAATTTCTTGTTAAAAGTTGGAAATGTTACAAATACTTTATCTGCTTATCCGAGTCATAATAAAATTGATACTGAAATCAAACGATATTCTAGAATAAAACCTAAACCAGATGAGACAAAGATAAAAATCATCTCTGACATCAAAGTTGATAACAAATACAACAGTGATGAAACACAAAAAAAGCCACCAGCTTTGAGGAATGCTACTTCAACACCATTAATGCAAATGAAAACCATTGTAATAAATGGTACACCTGCATACAGACATAAGTCCCTTGGAAAGAAACAACATTTTACCAAAGATGAAATTATGGCTATGCCAACTATTATTGTTGTCCCATCATCAGGTAAATAGTTACATTATGTGCTCATGGTAGTGGTAGTATTGACATTTTAGTTGATTATGAATTTTACTTGAGTATTTTTTCAGGTCCAGCTAAATTGCCCATGAAGTCTCAGTGTCAAACTAAGACATCTCAAACTTGTAACATTCAAGAAATGGGAGATTCCAAATCTCCTTCACAACTACTAGGTCCTCTAGTTATAGATATTACATCAAGCCCTGCATGTGATATTACAAAATCCAAAAAATTACCTATGATAAATACGCAATCTGTACCAAATGAGCGTACTCTTATAAAGAGTACTGACATGGTAAAAAACGCCTCAGTGCCTAAAGACACTGTTGTTTCTTGTGCAGAAACTAGTACACCACAAATTGTACCTCCTGCTAGAAAATCATCATCCACACCACGTCGCTCTTCACATATTAGAGTTTTGGACTTCACTACTCCGAGACGAATACTACATGAAACAATTCATGAAACAGTTGAAAACCATGATAGTGATGGTCCTGTTGAGATTGTCCTTAGTAGAAGTCCTAATTTGGCTTTTACACATGTAGACAATGTAGTTACTAAAGAAAAAAATATTAAATATGACAAAAAAGATGATGATAATGTTTACGGTGACTCGACAAAAGAAAACGATGGTAAAAGTAAACAAATTTTAAACAAAAAATCGAACTGGGACGCTGATTTGCGTGCACTTTTGGCAAATGACAAAATAGATATTTCTGAATCATGTTCAAAGCCCAAGCAAACCAGATTGAAAAGTTCTAAAAAGAGAAAATCATCTGACGTGTTATCTACAAAAAAAAGTAAAAAAGAAAATGAAAAGCAAGAAAAAATACCCAAAGTAAAGAAAAAAAAATCTCCAAAAATAAGAAAGAAGAAAATAAAGATAAAATCCGATGAGGAAGAATCTGAGGTTGTAGAAGTACCTTTAGAAACAGTACATACTGCAGTGAAGCCGACTATAAATATTATATCTAAAGATAATTGGGGTACGCCAGTAGCTGCTGGAGATAGCACAAAAGAGGACGAACACCAACTCAATACTGAAAATGGTGAAACACCTGAAATGGACAGAATTTCGTTGCAGAACGCAATTGGTGTTAAGTTAAACATTTCCGAGTTGTTAGAAACTCCCTATAAGCAAGCTCTTTATGATATTCAAATGGAAACACCAAAATTTTTGGGCCCAGATCTTCCAGATGATCCGATGTCTGACATTAAAATTATGAATATACCCACGCCTCGTTTTCTGGATACTCCTAAACTCGTACAAGCTACTCCATCATCGTATTCTTCTCGACCTACAGATTATTCAAGTGGAGGTTCATATTACAAACCGGACGACCAAGATTATGCTTCTATACCAGACTTAAGGGTTACGATTTCATCTCCAATAGAGGATACTGTTGAACCATCAAATCAAAATGAGAGTCCCTGTAAGAAATCATGTAGGCCTGTTCGTCAATGCACTAAAAATGTCTCGTATTATAAACATTCTAGCTCAAACATTAAATTAAATGATATAGATGATAATGTTTCTTCATGTAGTGATCCTATAAGTTTAATCAGTCCAATAGAAAATAAAACTGATAAAGAAACTCACGCAAAAGTATCTAAAGACGAAAAGTGTGCTGTAAAAATAAATTCTGAAAATAAAAAGAGAAATAATGTAAATAGAAAACGCAAAAGTCCTGTCAAAAAGGTAAAATCAAAACCTTTTATGAAAATTAAACCAAGACGACCTACTCCGACAAAGGAATCTCCAAGAGGAAGAAGTAAAAGAAAAACAAATTCTGCATCCCATATTAGTCCATTCAAGTCACATATAAGAAAGCCGACCACTAGTAAAGACATAAATGTTAATATTATGTCGATTATCGCCCCAGTCTTGACTAAATCGCGTAGAAAATCATCTACACCTAGAAAAATTAATTGTACAAAACCATTTATTAATTCTGAAAGTTCTGGCCATGATTCCCCAGAAACTGTAACTAAAGCTAAGCAAGAAGTCGTATCAGAAGCAAGTTTAACGATCACTCAAGATTCAGATACAGAGCAATTAGCTCTACGTTGGTCTGATGATGGTTCCCAAGATACTAAGTCAAAGGATATACAAACCAAAGTTATTAATGAAAGTGATGATATATCGAAGATACAAGAATATATAAACACGGTTGTCATTGATAAATCTGTTAATAACTTAACCGACAATATTAGCGAAGGAAGCTTACAAGCTGATTTAATAAGAAGAGGTTTTGATGTGGAGACCGCAAAAATAATTGAAAGAGATTTGCTCGATACTCCACCACGTTCGGAAAATAATAGTAATGCGCCGCAAATCTCTACAAAATTACTTAATTCAGAAAACAAGATAGGAGAATCATCACAAAAAACTATTAAACCTGATTGTATTACTGTCTTAGAGAATGATGGGATTGAAAGTGATGAAATCGAATTATCTGTTTACGAATGTAACGAGGAAAGTACAAATTATTTAGTTTTACAGGAAGCATGTGAAAGGGTGAAAGGACAAGAGATAAAATTGAAAGATAAATTTTCTATGGAAGTATGCATCGACGATGGTGTAGCTATAAGATTAAGAGCGACTCCTTTAAGTATTTTATTTGATCAAGATCCCCTAAGCGTGGAAGAACTAAATTATAGTTATAGGGAAACACTAGTAGCAGTTAATTCGATATCTAATATAGAAAGATTGTACACGCCAATTAAAGATTCGGCCAAAGCTCAATGTTATGAAATTTTTGATTCCACTCTTACAAGTTTGGATACACCTTTGAAAATTAACAGTCCAAAAAAGACTGAAACAACTGTAACCGTTATGGAGATAATGTTAGAAGAAGAAAATACTGAAATCCATGATAAAAAAGATGAAGATTTAAAAGAAAAGGAACCGAGAAAACGAAAACGGCTACAGAATGAAGTAAGTTCGGATGAAGCGGTAACTGAAAATACGACTAAGAAAGCTAAGACAGAAACACAGTACTTATTTAATTCTGCAAGTATTCAAAATATTGATATTGAATCCGTATTAAAAAAATTACACGGGCCCTAGCAGTCTCACATTAGGTTATGTATGAACACCAACATTTGGATTCTTATCGTGAAATACGACATTTTACAAAATGCCCACGCAGTTTCTTTTTTATACATCAAATTTTGGTAGTATCTAAAAGGAATTTTATGTGGTTAGTACATATTTAAATCTATTGCAATGTTCCTTGCGAATCACCAAAGCATTATCTTATAAATGGTGAATGGGGTTCGCAAGCTCGCTCGTTAGGCTTATGAAGAATCAATGTATATTATACAAAATGTCTAAGCAGATTATTTTTTATACATCAAATTTTGATAGTATATAGAAGTCTTGTGGTTAGTACATGCAATCTATTACAATATTCCTCGCGAATCACCAAATCGTTACCTTAGACGGTGAACAAAAGGATACTTAACAAACTACCACACTGACTTCTGATGAAATTATCGTGCCAACTTTTATGAGTTTGAATTACAATCATTGCATTGGCATTTTGTTCATATTATGATACATCACTCTTGCGACATAGAAGTCGGTTATATGATTATTTGTAGGTTGAGCACTATATTAATTTTATTGTTGGATTAAGTCATCGATTTTAATTTTAATGTAAATAAATAGTATATTAATATTTAAGCCGAAGTGACCCATAATTATTGTAGTTTTGATTGTAAGGCGAATGAAGATGTTATATACTTTATATGTGTAAAACACATAGGTGTTATGTTAAGCTGTTGTTCATCTTTCAATTCGGTTGATTATATGATTATGTGCTAGACGCATTATATTACTGAACAATAAAAATATTTTGTAAGTAATCAATCGATGTTTAAATCCCATGTACCTAATAAAATTTCAACAGTTTTTAGCTTATCCTGTATCTTCCTAATATTGTAAGCAAGACTAGCTACTTATTTTTATGCTCTTCTAATAAATTTTAGTATTTATCATAGACAATAATCCATATTATTGTCTTACTCGATGGTTGCATTACCATCGATTTGATGCGGGACCTGGAAGGCAACAGGGTACTAGAAATCCGCCGAGTTAGTTGGGGCGTATTATGATTTGTTGACTATTCGTTGCAAATTAAATCATTATTAATAATATATAAAAATCCGGTCAAGTGCGAGTCGGACTCGCGCACGAAGGGTTCCGTACCGTTATCTATAAAACGGCAAAAAAATCACGTTTGTTGTATGAGAGGGAAAATAAATCCCTTTAAATATTTATTATATTCTGTTTTTTTAGTAGGTATTTGTTGATATACAGGCAACAGAAATACATCATCTGTGTGAATTTAACTATCACGGTTCATAAGATACAGCTCATACAGCCTGGTGACAGATGGACAGACAGACGGACGGACAGCGGAGTCTTAGTAATAGGGTCCCGTTTTACCCTTTGGGTACGGAACCCTAAAAACTGACATGTGCATGTTGGAACATGCGCAGTAAAGGGTTCGATAGTAAGTACGATGCGGTACAGTTTGAAACCTAAGACGAAACATAAAGGAATTAATCGAAAAGCGCAACATCTCTGTTATTCATACTGTCATTGTCATATATCAAGCCACGCAGAAAGTTTTGAGAAAAAAGTTTTTATGTATATGATCTGGCCAGTTATAATTTATTTTGAAAACACGATTATTTATAAGTAAAAATCATTCCAATTACAAAACTTCCCTCCACATTTTTTACTAGCTAATTTGAACTATCGTGTCTCATTGAAAAATAGATCTGCGTCGGGAACATTTTCGCGCGATGATTTTTTATGATTTCAAATGTCTTAAACCAGACGAATCGTGTATGTATATATCGTAGACTTCAAATGTCATTTCTTGATGAAGGCCCTTCTAAAGCAATCGTGTACTGGTATAACGAATTCAGCGCGGTCGACTAACTTTGAGGGATGAAAAACGAAATGGTCGCCCTTTTAGTTTACGTAAAGAAACCATCTTAGGCTTGATACTACGACCGTCCCTTGGTTTTTATTCGCGTCGCTGTTTATCGTAGCAGTGCTAAATCATATCTGTTTAAGTATAAAATAATCTGCGGAGACGTTTTGCTCCTAGTCAGCAATGGTCCCCATTTTGAATTTTTTAACGAATATTTCTTGTCTTTTACTTACGTCAGTTTTGACCTCGCACCTAAGCGGCGTAATTTTGTAATTTGCGTATAATATGACAATAGACATGTTGTAATTTAAAACGTTATAGAACTAGGTAGGTATACATTGGTTCCTTAATTAGGTATAAATGTCCGTTATTTATTGATAAGATACCTTATTTATACAGAATTAAAATAAAACGCGAGAAAATTCCGTGGGGTCCATCCACCTTAACTTTTAAATCGAATGCACATCTGATACAATCGAGGCGTTACATACTTACTTCAGCGATTCATGCATGTGCTCTCGCTAAACCCATTATTCAGACCAACGCCTTTAATTTGCTCTTTTGATTGCTCGAGTGTGCTGCGAGCAATTATTATGATATTCCATTTAATTAGATATCGTAATTAGAGGTGATCGTGACATCGGCGCGGGCTGTGCGAACCGCTCATTATCCATGCTAATTTGATTGAGCTGTTGCAGCCGCAACGTGCTGGCTTTACGCATTAGCGTGCGGAGATTGCTTCGGTGATCGCTATTTCTACAGTTTGAATGGTTTTTAAGCACGATATAAAAATACTAATTAGATATTGTATATTGGGTGCAGATTATCGTATCATTAATGATATCTATAATTAATGATGTGAGGTAAGTAATTAGACAGTGAATATTGAGCCAATTATTCCAACACCTACACGAAATAAGTATTTAATTCGCAAGGATTATAGGAAACAGTTACGGCGCTATATATAATGTGACATAACCTAGACCAAAATATACGACAGTGTCGAGGGGGACCGGGAAGGGGTGTTTGCAAAGTGGGTCACGGATGCAAGCTCCTGACACAAATAGCTACGTCGCATCTCACCACGTGGCCTCGTGTTGCCTTGCCTCTCAAATATCCTCAATGTACCTACATACATTACTTACTTATTTGCCTGTAATGGTATAGGTACATAATTAAGTTACCTACTTAATTATGATAGTATTCCTACCTGTTTTATATGAGAGCTTAGCAAATTTATAATATAGTAGGTGCGTAGGTACCTACATACGACGGTCCTTATACTCTGGTACCTATTTAAACACAGAAAAATCAAAAGGTTAATGTCTACTCATTCTGTCTTATCTACACTAGGTACAAAATTAAGGTGGTGAATGAAATTGATTCTAAGATTTGATTCGATTTCTAGGTGGTAGGTACTCCATGTTATATGCCCCATCTACCGTACGAACAATATATATATTATTATTAAATAGAATATCTGTCCATCTACTTATACTGGTTGGATACTTTGAGATCGTAACTTAAAATTAACTACGTTGGGTTCATCATGCTGAAGAACTTTTACAATGGAAACAATGAAATCACGAAAAAAAAACAAACATCTATCTATCTATCTTGCTCGATCGAAATGTATGACATATGATTTGTTTGGCGATTTCAGAGTTATCCAGCATATAGGTTTCGAAAAGATGCCAACTCAAAGTATCCACCCAGTTTAAGTAGGTATACAGAGCGTAGTGTGCACTTCCCTTATCAAGTTAAAATCAATAATTTCTTATTTAAAGCTAACTGAGATGTGCGAGATATTCATTGCTTGTTTTGGTAAGATTCCCATATAAGATAGTAGATTCAGAAGTTACAGTAGGTATAGAAACCTGTAATGTAACTTAGCAACGAGTAGGTATGTACCTACTCGTCGTGAATTCAGTGACGTCTAGTAATTCTGCAGGCAGTTCGGGTATAAATGATTGTGGGTGATTTTACACCACCCTCGCCCTCCCCCGATGTCTAAACCCTCCCTGGTGCCCCCCGAAGTGCAGCGCCGACGCGACGTCGCTCCGGACAATCTGCGTGCTCTGCTTATTTTCACCCGTAATTCCTTTGCCGGAAATTGCCTTTATAAAGAACGAAGAATTTAGTTTTGGAGAGATGCGCTACTGTAAGTAAGATAAAGAGAATTGGATGTGTTTTAAATTTACAATTTAAACTGATTAAATAACCAAGTCTCATATAACATATGGGCTACAGTTCCAGAGATGATAAAGCTTCTTTGTCTTTATAGTTCTGTAATACTTTACAGAGCTATAAACACAAAGGAGCATATATTACCTTTACCTTATGTAGTTAGGTATATTACCTACCTAATCATATACCGGAGTAAATAGATGTACCTAAGTAGGCACACGGGTAGTGGAAAGTGTTGAGTGTGATGACCTTCCGTAAGGTGGCTTGCATTCAACGGCTCTGTGGCTCAAGCCCACCATCCGTTGTGAAAATCTTGGGGGAGGCCTTTGTTCCGTAGTGGACAACCCCAGGCTGAATAATAAGATTATCCTCAGCGTACATACTTATAAAGTGAACGAATGACATTGAAAATACTTAAGTAGGTATGTATTATAATAAGAATTATATATTATATAAGTAGGTACATACATACCTGTGAAAATCATAAATACTTTGATATATTTTACTTAAAGGTAGGTATCTACACTATAAGTCATTATAATAAGTGGCTTAATATAACAACATCTTAATTAAAAAGAACATGCCACCTATGTATTTTTAACCGACTTCAAAAAAAAAGGAGGAGGTTCTCAATTCGGTTGTATTTTATTATTATTTTTATGTGTAGGTAACTAAGTACTTATGTAGTACCTAAGGGTAGGTGTAACTAGTTCCTAAGTATCTATTATTAGAACCAGACTATATATAAGTGACTGCAAACGTCTTGTTTAAAAGAATTGATTAGGTATATTGTGACTGATATGATTTAATCAGATTGATTGATTGTTTCAGTGTGGATGTAAAATTGCATCACCATATCTTTTATAGATTCACTAAGAACTAATAATAAAATGCATATAAATTAAAATAGTTTAGTTAACAAATCTATCTGCCTACTATTAACTAGAAAATAAAGATGTTTCAATGTATATTGTGTGGTGGTACGGAACCCTTACTACACAAGTCCGACTTACACGGTACCTAGCTATCTTTTATAATTAAATATAAGCATTAAGTAAATATTAAAAACTGAATTTCTGAATTTTCAAATTGAAGATGGAGCAAACGCTAAGGCGAAAGAAAATCCTTTCAGCATTTTTGTTCTCATTCTGACGAGCGTGCCAAGTTGACTATTTTGTCAAAACGCTGCATGGCATTTGAAATTGTTTGCATAGTATATTTTACAGTTTTAAAATACCTCCCTTAATAATGAAAACTATTGAATTCGTGTTAACTTATGAGAGTGCGAGTGAGTAAGCTCTGCGCTTACCTTCATGTATAATCAAATTATTATATACAGGCTTTTTATCTACAGTCATTCTAAAGTATTTTTGTGAAAAATCGTGGGTTACTCACTGAAATTCAAGGTTAAATATTATTCTTTTGTACTTAGAAAGAAACTTAGGCATATGATGGTACGATCGACCAAGGTGGCTCAGAGCCAACTAGGTCGAGCTTTCTGTAACTTTCAGCTACTTCTGCAATACCTGTATATACTTGCATACAGATTATTAATTTCATACTAGATACATAGAAAAGATAAGTGATTTATTTTGGATTGGGTTTTCTTTGTTGGCTGGAAATTCGGTACCGTACCGTATTGCAGTACATACAGACAGGCGCCGTAAGAACAAAGCCTGCATTTGCTGACCAAGAGCTACGAAGGCGACATCGTAAGTGCCAAGTATTACCTTAAGTGTGTCAATTGGTGGCTTGATGTGCGTGGCCCCCTACTTCCCACCCTTTTGGGTGGCAAAACGTGGGGCAGGTCGTCGGATCGATACCCGACGTCTGGCCCACGACCTCGCCTTTCTTACCACCTTCCTAAATACTAATTACGTGCTTTGACACAGCCTGCACAGGCTCGTACCGAATGAAAGGAGCTATGGATGGCAACGTGAGCGTTATTAACGTTACCGCGGTGTTTGTTTTTTTTTTTGATAAGTGATGTGCTGATAATGTTAACGTGTTGAATGTTGTATACTTCATATTATTATCTACCTATTTCAGGTGGGTGCCAGGCGTGTTTGGGTTTAGGCTATTTTTTTAATTACACTTACATGTCTAGGTATAGTACTATACCTACATGGTTATGTGCCTATTTAGTAAACTAAATACCAAACTGTTTAATTGTTTATGTCCATTGGATAGCAACTACCTATGTTAGTACATTAAATACCTACCTATATATTTTATCTACGAAAAGACATTTTTGTAGTTTGAGTCGTGTTCTGATACCTTTTAAGAGGCACAGTGCAGCTTTTCTAAGCCGGATAATATAAAGGAAACAAGATTAAAAATGTATTCCCTGCACGTGGGCCATAATGCGATTTATCGGTGCAGGGGCATGTCGTGACTGGGGTAGGTACTTTGAACAAAATATATCATACGAGTAGGTGCCGTTGTGTTTGTAATCCTATCTTACCTTTGTTATCTCGATATTATTTAAGGTGAATAACCCTGTACCTACTCCTTAACACAAATATTTTTTGCTGTGAAAAACTCGAGGTGCGAAAAGCTGTTCCATACATTTTGGTTGAGTACTTAGGTATTGAACTTTTGTAATTGCAGGTGATCATTTTTTCGTCCCTTCTATACTATAATATACTCTATATTGTATTACAGAATATTTTTTGATGAACATGAGAAATGTAAAAAAATAAAATTACCAAAGTAGTTTTTAGGGTTCCGTACCCAAAGGGTAAAAATGGTACCCTATTACTAAGATTTCGCTGTCTGTCCGTCCGTCTGTCTGTCTCCAGGCTGTATCTCAAGAACCGCTATAGCTAGACAGTTGAAATTTTCACAAATTATGTATTTCTGTTGCTGCTATAACAACAAATACTAAAAACAAAATAAATATTTAAGGGGGGCTCCCATACAACAAACGTGGTTTTTTTTCCTTTTATTTGTTTTGTGGTAGTTCCCGTTGACCTAGAATCACGAAAATTGGTAAAAAGCATGGTCTTACAGCACAAATAAAGGGAAAATTCCAAAATATACAAAAAGTTGAAAATTAAAGGGTGTCCCCATACATACATAGTAACGCTAATTAATAAAGACCTCTGAGTTGTATGGGCGCTGATACAATTTAGAGGTCTAGCTTAATTGGCATCAACCTCAAATAAGGTAAATAAATAAAATTGTGCATTTCCCGTGATGGATGAACGATGGACGAAGTTTGTACGGAACCCTCGGTGCGCGAGTCCGACTGGCACTTGGCCGGTTTTTCTAATTCACTTAGGATTTTTTGTACCTAGGTAGGTACTTACTTACTTACCTACCTATTTGAATTTTTGACATAAAACAGTAAATGAACCCATTTACATTCGACAAATTAATTATGAAGATCAAAGTAAAGACATCAATGTAGTATTATGGTAGCTACTAACCAAATAAATAGAGACGAAATTCATTACCATTATGTGCAGCAGCAGTGCGGTTACGTCCAGAAACTGTGTGCATCTTTGGGTGTGAGCGAGATGCTTGCCACCCCCGCACTTTCGGCAGCCACCACCCTCCCAAAAGGGGGGTAATGGACGCATGAGGCTCCTCGGCCATGCACCGTTCGCTCTTTATGCCGGCTTGCACGCGTGCACTTGCTAGTTTCTTTGACGTCCCTTTGTTGTGGATTCCAATTTCGGAACGTAGCTTAGCGCTGCCGATATCGGATGCCATAATTACATGTACCTACTGGTATCTGTAGTACCTAATATGTTTTGATATATCCATATACCTAACTAATAATGATTAAATATCGTCATGTTATATACTTTTATACTTTTGCTTTTGAAATTGGTTATTAATTATGTAGGTATTAAGCAACTAAGTAAATACCTATAATTATGACATTTCATATGTTTTAAATGATATTTATTTAATGTTTTTCCTACCATATTCAGGAGTAAGGCCTACTGAAAGCAATTACACCTAAATAGTCCTTTTCAGTAATGATATTATGTTAGCTTTTTAAAATATTTTTTGTTAATTTTCTATATGTACCTGTTTAATTTTTAATTTATAACTTTTATTTCATACGTCCCAAATGTGGCAAATGCAGTACACATTTGTCATTGATGACCATTTCAGAATACTGTATGCTATATGTATGTTATGTTGTTGATGTGAATTATTCCATAAATAAATATATTATATGTATGAAACATATTATATTACATCAAAGTCCTCTTTGTCTATACGTCGGTTTAAAAAATAAAGTACCCCATCCTGTGACCGAATATTTTATAAAATTACATTATTATAATTTATTTCAATTATTTTTATTGCAAACCTTTTGCTATTTTACTAGTAGGTACACTAGTGTAAACTTTTTATCTAATTACAATCATAAAAATATGAGTTGAGACTATAATTGTATGTATATTAGTAGATACCTATATAAATAATATGTACCAACCTAGAGATAAAATGAATATTTTTTTAAAATTTCAGCTTATTAGTGTCATTCAGCGCATTTTGGATCCCCGCCCACTATACTTCCATTCTTAGGTATATGCTTCTCGTGGCGCGTCTAATCATGCAAATTTTCCAAGATGTGGTGGGTGGCACCCGCGCCGTGCCACTGAAACTGAAACTTAAACTACCACCCTCCTCGAAGGTCGTTCAAAAGTTCTTACAAGAAATGAATCTGCTGCAGCAAAACACTTTCATTTAATATTTGTTTAGCGTAAGAAAAATATTACCTTCATTAGTAACCATAGTACACTGAAAAATTTTAATCGTGTATTTTTTTTACATTATAATTCCTAAAATGTTTCTTGTAGGTGCACAAATAGGTACCTACCCACCTAGGTTTCTATAGCCATGTTTCTATATGTAATAAAGTATGGCTTATATGTATCTACCTATAGGCATAGTTTTAACATCGATATTATGATTAAATGGCGCGTCTGGCTTCTGCTACCAAATATTTATCATCAAAACATTTTAATTACCATTCCGTAGTGAGGTGGGCTTGAAAGGGCGTATTGGGTGGTGCACTATCGATCTCCTTTGAATTAGTGTGCGGATCGGTCGTCGTCTTTGTGCGGCGGCCGTCCTAGGGCCAAACAGACCAAAACAAGCCAGCCACCCCAACGAGCGGCCCACCCGCCTGCCGCCGCCGCCGCGCCGTGTTCACTGTCGTTACCTCATTCCGTGGCGTTCATTTCATGGTACGGAGAAACTTCAAATTTAAAATTTAGAAGCTCTATATTTTTTTTGTAAAATTACGTAGTACAAAAAAACTACGTATTTTATCTGAAATCTTTGAGGTTTATTTTTATGACGGTTGTCTTGCATATCGTGATGCTCGTATTCTAGGATTTATTTTGTATTCTTGTACTTCTCTTTGTAACAGTACTATTATAGAAGGAAAATGTTTATATGTTTAACGATATCATTTTATTTTAGGTAGGACTTCCATCTACTTTAAAATTCAATGATAACTATTATTCCTGAGGTAAAATAAATATAATCAAATCAAAAGAATATCTTGAATTAAATTTACATTAGCGATAATTATATAATACAAACGTCCCACCCAAGAACCGACAGGACAACCCTACGTCGTCGGCATGAGATACTAATAAGGCTGTATCTGCAAGTAACTGGGATATTATCCAACGCTGCTACACCGTATACCGTTGTTACACCAATTTGTTAGTGTAAATACACGAGGACTGCAGAAATCACATAATGGGTTTATTTAAGTCTCATAATTATTCAATTTGTTATATTTATGAAGGTTTCTACATAAACGATGAACACACACCTATTTATTCTTAGATGTTTCGCACCATAACACGTTCGTGAAACTAATCATACCTTTTTCTGTCTTTAACAATAGGCTTGAAGTTTAACTATTTGTTACATTTTCTGCTACCGTCCACAGAGGTTTTTTACATGTAGAATCTCTACTTTGAATACCTAGGTAAAACATTACTGTACCTGTATAGGTATTATATAGATAACTTATAAAATAAAGCAAAGGAAAATATAATAATTATGCAACGGAAAGATCCAAGCCACACAGCGTCCATCTATTGAATTAGTAAAGTCTGTCAAAGTGCATCGCCGAGGCACAAAGGTCGTTGCGTGGGAAATAGGGGGGTGATGTAGGTGGCTCCCACCCTACGCCATCGGTCTCGCGGGCTTACACGAAGTAAGCTAGAGCTCCAGAAATTGTTATGACGCATTGGGTTTTGTATACTGTTTCAGTAAATACCTAAGTTAGATTATAAATTTTGTCTCGAGGTAAATACTTACATTATTATTTTTTTATTGCATAGGAATGTGGATATAGAATTTTGTTTGAATCAGTTTCATGAAATCTGCTGAAGAAAGTAAATTTTCCACTTGATAAAATAATATTTGGATAAACATAAAGAAAGATAGAACTAACTTTAATATTATATTCATATTGATGAATATTATATTATACGTACCTGCTTGTTGAAAAAGTAATCGTATTTCAAATCTGCTAAATAGAATTATAAATACGCTGCAGTTTTATTGATTTTTATCTTAACTAGAAAAATATTCAATAATGAATTCTTAACGGTGGAATAAATTCAAACCATATACTAAGTAATAACTAAAAATTTAACACTATATACAAGAAAAATGCAAATAGTTTCACTTAAATCGACGTTATATCGAGGTAGCCCATATTTCAAGTCATGCTGAACACATGAGTATGCTAATTCGTATTTACTCTTTTTTCAACTGAAGGTGCATAAAAACGGTTGAAGTGCGGTTATTTTCAAAGCACGTTGCGTGAGAACAGGAGGGTGACGCATGGAACCCAGTCTAGACATTATATTATGAGTAGGTGGTTGGCTCGCCTCAATGCACTTCGCAGCTGTTACTTGTTTACCACATTAACATGAAGCACTAATTAATTGCTTATCACTATGTAATTGTAGGTAAGTACGTTTGTTGGTTTGTTTCTCATTAACGATTTTTACTTCGATAATTCTAATTCTATTTTAAAGTCTCTAGACATTTTTTAATGAAAAAGTAAGTAATTATTAAACATAAATAGTTCATTATCTATAGGTACAGATAGGCAGGACGCTATTAAAGCAAAGGGTCGCGCGTATTGTCAGCACTGTGCTTATTCACATATTGTTCGAGTCATAAATGGTTTTCAGAAGCTTCTAGGTATTAATTAATTTCTATTATCATTAACTTAATTTATTTTGAAGCCTGAAAAATATATTTTGCGCCGAAATAGTTCAATGATCTTACTTTTTTAGCACCTATTCCGTGTTGGTGGGTATAGGTATACGTAACATCGTCGACTGCTTAGTATTGTTCAGTTGACAGGGCAATGACGTTGGCGGTTCAGTGCAGCGGTTCGTGCTGCTCCCGCCACCCCGACTCCCCCCGAGACCCCTCTAGCCGACGGTCGACGCTCTCTAAAAGGAAAAAGGAAGCTAAAGGATA
Organism: Tetheella fluctuosa; assembly: GCA_951216915.1. Classification (NCBI taxonomy): domain Eukaryota; kingdom Metazoa; phylum Arthropoda; class Insecta; order Lepidoptera; family Drepanidae; genus Tetheella; species Tetheella fluctuosa. The sequence goes on along the minus strand of OX578222.1, from coordinate 6,263,744 downwards.
ATCTATCACGCCCGAGGCCCGACTCGATAAAAATGAACGATTAGAGCACACTCACAATCGATGGTTTTGGACTAGATAGGTACGCGCAGTAGTTGCATACGTTTCTTGCATGCTCGAAATTTTTATTGGATTAAGGCTCCAGTCTCCCTAAAATCAGTGTTCTTGCGGAATTTATCAGAAAAGAAATATTGTTTTTTAGTCATCAGAAAAGCAATAAATGAAATATATTTTACGTTATTTTAAAGTGCAAGATTTGAAGTTTCCAATACATATTTTATTTTTTAATTTGACTCCACTTTTATTAGCCTTGTGAGGCTTTAAACATACCTCTATTTACGTTCCACGCGTAGAGGGTCTCATTCATGCACACGCTACGAAAAAAATATAAGAAAATCAAGAAATGTATTCAGATTACATTTATCGGCAAATCCTCTACAATAATCTTATCTAGTTACTTTTTTTCCAAATTGTCTCAATTTCTTATTTAAATTGCTTTAAAAAGTAATCAATTTCTGAATTTGACCCTTGCAACATATATTTTTTTCTATTACAAAGTAATGGTTTAGAGAAATCACACTTTAACCACTCCGTAAACAACTACTTATCTGTCGAATAAAAAATATATGCATTCAAAAAATCATTTGAAATAAATTTACCGAGACTAAACATATAACACAACGAACGCTGTCAATTCCCAGCGAAATTGAATGGAATTTTGATGCATTTTATGTTTTATTTGTTTAGTTTCGGTAAATTTAGTTCAAATGATTTTTTGAATGCATATATTTTTTATTCGACAGATAAGTAGTTGCTTTCGGAGTGGTTAAAGTGTGATTTCTCTAAACCATTACTTTGTAATAGAAAAAAATATATGTTGCAAGGGTCAAATTCAGAAATTTATAACTTTTTAAAGCAATTTAAATAAGAAATTGAGACAATTTGGAAAAAAAGTAACTAGATAAGATTATTGTAGAGGATTTGCCGACAAATGTAATCTGAATACATTTCTTGATTTTGTTATATTTTTTTCGTAGCGTGTGCATGAATGAGACCCTCTACGCGTGGAACGTAAATAGAGGTATGTTTAAAGCCTCACAAGGCTAATAAAAGTGGAGTCAAATTAAAAAATAAAATATGTATTGGAAACTTCAAATCTCGCACTTTAAAATAACGTAAAATATATTTCATTTATTGCTTTTCTGATGACTAAAAAACAATATTTCTTTTCTGATAAATTCCGCAAGAACACTGATTTTAGGGAGACTGGAGCCTTAATATTATGTCTGGCTTCAAAGGAGGATCTGTTTGCAAAGAAAGATAGGATTAGTTACTGCAGAAGCGATAAGTAAATTATAAATAAAAAAAAACCGACTTCAAAAACTGAAAAGCATAAAATAAATATTTCCTTTCTACATAATTTTGAAGTCGGTGCCAAGTAAACATAAAAATTACTTGGTCTTCAGGTTACTTTCTTGATTTCTTTTGTTTCAGCGAGTTTTCTTTATAGTTAAGTAGTATCTATAAACACATATTAAATTTAGTTATGTTGTCATAATATTGTTGTCTTTAGGTTAATTTATTTTTGATAATATTTCGAGTTAGTGTGAATGATTGGTTTTAATATTTTTATGTTGTAATATTTTGTTGTTGTTGTTTTGTGTTATCCTTAGTAATTTTAATGTTTTACTTGGCACCGACTTCAAAATTATGTAGAAAGGAAATATTTATTTTATGCTTTTCAGTTTTTGAAGTCGGTTTTTTTTAATTTATAAATTATTTTTATTTACGAATATGGGTAGAGCTAGTAAGGCAGCTTTTCGAATGCGGAAACTACGGCTAGATGAAACGGAATAAAACAGAACCATACAGAAACAGAAATATAAAAAAAAATATGAATGAAAGTCCGTAAGAGTTTGGCCGCCCGTCACGGTGCACAAGTTACAAGGCACTACACTTGATGAAGCTGTTATAGATCTTGGAAATAAAAAAACCCTGAAGGCCTAAACCCTAAGTGTATGTATTTAGCTGTCAGTTGTATAAAAACCTTTGAAGGAATAGCACTGTCTAATTTAGAATCAAATAAATGATTGAGTAGGCCACACAGACTCTTTCGTCAAAGAGCATTGCCAGAAATGATACTCTTTATAATGTTCAATTTTATGCCATGAGATAATATCCATTGTTACTGAATTTACACGTTCGAGCTGTTTGTCATTAAGGAGTTCCGTTGTCTAGTCCAAGTCCAGTCCAGTCCAACACGTCCTTGGTCATAGTTAGGTACCTCCTCGTAATAGAATTGTCATAAACCTAACAATACCTCAATCACTACACAATTCCTATCTGGTATATCTTCGGAGTCCACTGTCCAGTACCAATGAAATTTAAATGGAACCATTTTGACGCTATACTTAATCCAATGCAAAAAAAATGATTAAAATCGGTTCATAAACAAAGAAGTTATCCCCAGAAACAGATAGGATCATTGAGAAGTTCCGGTAGTCGTCTATGGTCTTCTTCATCAGTTGCACATCACCAAATGATACTTTCTGAATGCAAATGCTTGATTTATTACCGAAAATACCAAAATCACTATGTATATGCCTATAATATTTGAGGAGTTCCCTCAATTCCTCAGGATTCCATCGTCAGAACTGAATTTTGATAAAAATGGGACCAATCTGGAGGTATACCCTTTTGAATAAAAAAATATTTTTTCAAATCGGTTCATAAATGACGGAGTAATGAGTGAGTTTTTTTTTAAAGTCGGTTAAAAAATATAATTTAATGACATGGTACATTATGGTTCTTAGTAACTTGATATAGTAAAAAATGTAACGCTTTATTTATCCACATAAAAAGACTTGTCCTGACTGATATATAGTTATATCAAAGCACAGCCTAGCTAAACATGAAATTTTACACACAGGTTCCTCAAATAACGTAGGCATCCACTAAGGAAAGGTTTTTCAAAATTCAACAAAAGGGGGTAAAATAGGGGATCGTGGGTGAAACCGCAGGGCAGAAAGCTAGTAATAAAATATAGTCTTATCAAGCGCCGGCCGCGCGACCTTCACGCTCCCACCGATATACCCTCCAGTGCTGTTATTAGGTTCATTGATTTATAAACAAGGGCGCCTACTAACTGATACTGACTGTCAGTGTTTATTTGGAAAATCAATGGATTATAATCCAAATTTCTTTTTACCCATGATGAAAAGTAAAATTCTACGTAAAAGAAAACAGAACGCAACAGTCTCACAAAACTAAGAACAAAGGCTACAATGGTTCAAAACTATAAGTAGATAAAGCTTTAAAAAGTCTATAGATCTACGATTTTTTTAGAGACCTCACCTCAGATATGGTAACATTGCTACTTAGTACCACATCCCCAGTACCCGGCAGCTGCGGCCGAGGGGCGCGTACGAGTTGAGAGCTGGGAGACTGTCTGCTTGCCATGTCATTGGTACCGTATTTGTGTGACACCCAAACAAGTTCAAACTTTACAGATATAAGCCTGGAATAGGGCTAGGGCCTCGGTACATTGCTCTTTGACCTGGGAAAGGTGGAGGTACTTGTAAGTTCAAACGGGTGCATGTGAATTCGGTGCGGGCGAGTTCAACGGGCGGGCGTAGACCTACGCGCTACGCAGCTACGCCGTAGACTATTCATTCCTGAGTTATCTACGGTAAAATGTAGAGATTGTTAGCGTTGAGTAATTTCTTTATTTTCAAATGATGGTAATTGAATATCATTATAACGAAACACAATTCTAGTATTTAGTTATTTATTAATAATAAAAAAACTAAAATTACAGCTACGCGATATATGTAAATTTTAATTTGATGGTAAAATAAATAAGATTGGTGAATTATTTTACAATGGTCTCTGAATAAGACAAATCTAGTGACAATTATTTTTTGCTTACAACCCCGACACTTCATGCAAAACTACTATTCCTAGATACTATCGGGGCACTGGACAGACGCCGATATGGCAATACTACTACGTACTGTTACGTTGCAGACGACGACTACTCATAATTGGCAGGGGGTCTGAATGTCGCTTCTTTACGTATTAATAGTTTGTATTCTTTAATTTAGCTGCCAAATCAGCCGTGACTACTCTGGTAAAAAAATGAAGTACGAGTATTTATTTCTTTTTTTGTACAGTGCTACAGAAGTAACTTCTTTTTAAATTAATATATGTTGAGAAAACCAGATTTAATTTAATCAATGTTAAATAATGAAACTTCTCTAGATGCAAATAGTAACCTTACAAATTATTATTATTAGGGTTCCGACTATCCGATGACAAAACGGAACCCTTATAGGATCACTCACTCTGTTGTGTATTTGTCTGTCAATCCATCTATCACTTTCTGCATATTTTTCCGAATATACTGCCCAAAAAAAGTTGAAATTCGCACATACATAGAGTTACGTGACCCAAATCACAGACGTATAGCGTAAATAAATGAATTCAGATTTTGGAGGTGATTGTGATGACAAATACAAATATTTTTTTTTATAATTTTAAAGTTCTTAGTTTAAAATAGTTTCTATATTAAAGAAAATATAAGAAAATCGAGCATTCTCATAACTCTCTATTAACTCATAGTTAATAAAAAAATCTAAACAATCTAATCTATCTTATAGTCTTAAAGTTGTCACAGAAAACGGAAATAAATCATGGAAAGAAAATGCGTATAAAATGTACCTATTACTTAATTTCACCAGGGATTATTAAGTTAATAGTTGTTACTATGATAACAAACTATTTATACGATGGAGTGGGGTTCGTTTTTCAGGTATGGAACTCTCGGTGCGCGAATCAAACTCACACTTCGCCGATTTTGTGTTTGAACTTGCTGCAATACTTTAAACAAAAAATAATGTAAAAAGCTGATGGCACTGCGAAAAAACGAACAGACCTGGCATAAAAAAGATGTCTGATTGTGGCTGTAGTCTGTCTGTATGTAGATGACACCAATTTACGTTGGTTATACCTATTGTATGTACTGTAACTTAATGCTTGTCTGATTAATCTGTACTGGCCTAGAATATGGTATAGTACACTGAATAACGACTTTTGTCTTTTGACTTCTTGTATTATTTTTCACTCGCGATTCTTGGAATTCAATTTTTTTATGTAAGTAGATTTGAGAAGCGCGTCCCATTTGTGAGCCAAGGGGTTATCATACGATATTTGACTTTGTCTATTTCGTATGAAAATAATGGGATTTTTAAAGAAGATTTTTTGTATACAGATATTATAGAAGTGCGATTAGGAAATAATTTATATGTATAATATAGCATTTGACGAGTAATTTAAAAATGATAGGTATAAGTACATGTAAAAATAATTAATTTCACAATATGTACTTTTCTATATATATAAAATGCTTTGTCCTGAATGACTTAGGATCAACGCACAGCCTAAACCGCTGATCGTAGTGACCTGAAACTTGGACGGTGTATTCTTTGTATGACGTAGGCATCCGATAAGAAGGGATTTTCCGAAATTCTACCCCTAAGTGGGTGAAAAACGGGGGCAAAGTTTGTATGGGACAACGTGATTCCTTGGTCCAATCTACTTCAAATTTTGCATAAACATTCTTTAACAGAATTAATTGAAGATACGTTTCATATTTTATTGAAACTCATCGCCTAACGGGGTTGAAAAGGGATAGAAAGTTATTTTGGGGGAGATTTGCATCGAAGTTCATATCAATACTCCTTAGTGATTTCGATTTAAATTACATTTTATTTTGACACATGTTTGAAAACTCAATCCGTCAATCAATATTTTTCCGGTCAGATTTATTTGAAACTTGATATTAATATTAATTTGTCAACACAATGAAACACGTTTTTCGAAATTCTTACCCTAATGCGATTTATGGCGACAATTTTTGGAATGGAGTAAGGAGGTACAGTTTGTCGGGATATTTGGGCTCCTGGCTAGAACTAAGGAAAATGTTTTGTAGAATTAATCGGTGGAAATATATTTTTCACTTCAGTAGCTCAAACATGTAGGTTTTGCTGCCTGAAATCAGTGAGCAAAATGTGATTTTGCTCACTGAGTGAGACAAAGTAACTTTTTAATTATTTTTTTCAGAAAGCCGCGAATATCTTATTCAGCCTTGGGTTAATTATACAATTCGAAACAATAACACTCTATTTCTTTCCCGCTATTAGAAAGAGAGAGAGACAAAGACAAGCACTTTCGAAGTTCCGATTTTGAATTCGACCTCATAGACAAACACGTTCGGAATTTCGTACTAACTAAAGAAATTTTGCAAAAAGATAATGTAATTGTCTTTTAATGTAATTTATTGAATTTTAACTTATTGTTGTATTTAAACGAAAATAAGTATTTACTGCAAATAAAACTGATATTTAACTTGTAAATATTTATTATCTCCTAAAGTGTTCTCGCTGCTGAAGTGAAAAGTTATATGTGTTACACGAGAGCAAAGTTTTTTGCATCTCATGCCTTTGAATCCCTCGCCACACTCAGGATTCAACTTAAGAATAAATTTCAATCTTTGAACCCTTCCCTTGCTCAGGATTCAAAATCAGCACTCGCAGCAAAAAAAACTTTGCTCTCTTGTTGCACAAATAACTATTGTAAGTGTCTTTATTGTGGAAAGTAGTTGGAATACGAATCTTGCGTAAATATTGCTCAGAGCAGATTATTAGGGTTATTATTATTATCATCTCTCTCTTTTCACCCGGAAAGGTGTGTAAAAGTGTGTATGGGAAAACATAAATTTTTCAGGGTATGTATGTGAAAAAAATATGTTTGGAGGTACACTTTGTGTACGTATACGGATTGGGGCTTCTTATAACGTAGGGGTATACTAAGAATGTTTTGTAGGGGATCGCGGGTGAAAAAACCGCGGGCCGGAAAGCTATCTATACATATAGGTAATAAAACAGTAGAATCCGGTGTTTCTGTACATTGAAGATAAGTAATCATATCTGTCTGTCTGATTATTTGTTAACGCACATTTCCAGAACTACTGAACGGATTTTCATGTAGATTTCACAGGTAGACTGAGATTAATTAATAAAGGAGCAGAATATAGGCTTCATAAAATCGGATGTTGCAAAGAAGTTATCGCCATTCAATAATTTTTGGAATTTACTTTTATACCCACTGTTCGAAAGTTATCTGCAACCCGCGTGTATCTACATTATTTTTTAATTGAAACGGAGTGTGTTTGATGTAGGAAGAGTCAAATTGCAAAGAAACCATTTTAGATTTTTTGTCTATCTGTCTCTGTTTGAACATGCTAATCTCCGAAACCATCGAACGGATTTTCGTGGGTTTTTCACAGTTTAATTAGGCTTAACTTGGCGCTTCGAATAAATAGGCTTTGTTTCGTCGAAATTGGCTAATGGGGAAAAGTTATAGACATTTTATAAAGTCTGCGCGAGCGAAGCCGCGGGCGAATTATTATATTTGAATGGTTTGAAAGCACGTATAGCCGTTAGTCTCAGTTTCCACCACTAGTTGGCGTTCGAAGTCGGAGGCTCTGGAAACTCCGAAGTAAAGTAGATACTTTCAGGATTCGAAGTATAACGTTCGAAATATACATTTTATGTACCTAGTTAATTTTAGATTCACTCGCATTATGAAATAATAGGTTGACATTACCCACGTCGTTAACTGATGGAGAAGAAAGTCTCTTGAGATTACGTGAAAAGCCTTATCAGGTGGTAAGAATCATTACTACCTGGAATGGTAACTTCAGTAGTTTCGACGTTCATAAGTGCCCTTTTAGGGCCTAAACTGAATAAATGGCTTTGACTTTGTCATTACCTAATTGCCACCATATGTAAACGGCTCAAGACATCAGTGGAAATCCATGGAAAGTATTTCTGACCTATAATAATTATAATTATTCAGATTTAGGTCAGAAATTTAGGTAATTAATGTTCCGTATTTTAGATTAGCCAAAGTTAAAAAGTAATTTCTTGGAAGTAGTGTACGCTTTTATAATAAATTACCTCTCTCAGTTACCAAGATGACTGATTTCAAATTCAAATCTCACATTAAGAAAGTTTTGAAAGAAACAGCCTATTTCAAGGTAGCTCATTAAGATGTCTGGAAATAGCTGCACTCTGCACAAGTGCACCTTGTTCATACTTATACAAAAGCCAGTACCTACTTAGTATTTTAGAACTTTTTTTTTTTTTTGTTAAAATTTGACTTGTTCAATTTATTATTTTTTATTTATTTTTCTTGTTGTTTTTTCATCTTTTGTGTTTATGTGTATTATATTTCTTTAAAAATTTAATGGAATAAAAAGCCAACATTGTCAGATTGTCCAAAAGAAAAAACAAAATATATAAAAAATGTAACCTTGCTGAGTTTCTTGCCGGTTCTTCTCAGTTGAAGGCGACTTCCGAATCGTTGGTAACTTCAGTAGTTTCGACGTTCATAAGTGCCTTCTTAGGGCCTAAACTGAATACTTTGACTTTGACTTTATGTTGGTAATGAAATTTGTCCTAATTGAATTCACAGGCTAAATGCAGCTTTAGAATTTACATTCTTACGTTTACCTACTGAAGTAGACTAGTTGACTGTGCTCACGTCAAATACCTACTGATATTGTTGATGGAGGTCAGATAACAAAGAGTACATATTTTAGAGGTCACGAGTAAAATAAAATATTTTCATAAAAAGGAAGTAGAAGATGCTCGGGTTGCTTCATAAAACTACTCGTGTGTCCCAAGTTTATGATTGCCGTTGCGACTTGGTGCGAGCATTTGGATGACGGATGGCTTGGAAGGTTTTGCATAAGGATAGTTTAAAGTGAGTTGAAGAACGAATACCGGATATAGTGGGGTGAAATGATCCGTAGATGGGTTATAGATGGCAAATATTAGACAGTAACTATAAACTACGAGCACTTTTCCGTCTATATTGGAGTTTCCTTTGTGAATACTTTAGACACTAATCATGTTTGTTGAATATAAGAATTGTCGTAGCAAATGTATTATTAGTGGCGCATTTGTATGCAAGATGAAATTTTATAGGTACCTACATGGATGATAATAATAGTATAATTTTTAAGCGGAATAGAGACAAAGAAAATTGACTATTAGTGATAATTTGGCTTTTAAGGAATGTTCCTACATCGCGTGTCAAATACATATTATTATGGTTCGCATCGTATCGTATATTTTATAAATCTTACTTCTATATTTAAGTATGATTATTTCAAAGACTCTAATGCTTGGTAGATTTGTTACTTTTGTGTACTATTATTGTTATTATTTTGATTTATAAACCTGTTAATAGTCTCAGTGATAACATATTGTGTGTTATAATTAGTATTTCTTGAAATAGTTTCTCTTTGTATTATTTGTAGTAAGCTTAAGTTAGTCATGCTCACTTTAGGGTCTTTGCTTGCCGCGGCGTCGTGTGGCTGGTCGCTCACATCCCTATAATATGTGCGAGGAGGGCGATGGCTGCCACATGCGTCATACTTGTGAACAGGTGCTGCTTGTGGGGGCTGGTCTGCTTAAGTTTGCAATCGATTTGTTTACTAAGTTACTCATAATTTTGATATATTTTTTTCCTTACTGTCATATAACACACACATATTGTCAGTGAGACTAGATAAATAATTTGATGTAATGAATCTGAGTTGGTTTTGAAAAGAGTAATTGCTGAGTTTCTTGCCGGCTTTTCTCAGTAAAAGTAACCTTCCGAACCGTGCGTTAGAGTCAGACTATTCATAAGTGCTTGTGAAGGCCTATTTGAATAAAAAATATTTTCATTTTCATTTTCATGATTTCATTTTTTTACTTTTTGTTGTTGGAGCGTTTTCAACATAGTTAAAAAAAGTATTTCAGGCAAATAATTTCTGCAATGCTTCTCGCTCGCGACTGACGGCAGATAACAAGAAGTGGCGACCGTGCCAGCTAGACTTGATAAGGTTCTACCGCACGCCATGCCATCTACATGACGCGTTTCGCAGCGCTGCTCGTTTTCGGCATACGAGACGTCTCACACTTATGCCACTGGTTCTTTTTTTATTATTAAAATAAGACGTACTAGACGTCTCGTGAAAAGAGCATGCACGTGACTCCACATTTTATGGTATTTATTCATTTATAGGTACCTGTATATAAAGTACGAACTCAATTTAATTTTTAAATGCTTTTTACCTCTTTATGGATTGAATTTCTAACACTTAGTCACCTTAGTTCCTATATGCGTTAGGTATATGAGGAACCGCCGCGTTATATGCGTTATATAGATTGTATCTTTGTTGTTAATGTAATTAAAAATGCCTTATTAGGAATGCGTTACTAAGTAAGCATGGCTTCGCAATAATAATATGTTTTGCAATACTCACTATGTTTTCTGTTTTGTTTATTGATCGATAGAAGCCTTAAAAAACTTAGACGTATATAGGTAAGGACATATTAAATTTTAGACATCAAGTCGGTCGTTAATTTTATTTTCAACTATAAAACTAAAATATTTGTCGTACCTATCGCCGTCGGTACTCCTCCGACTGTGATATAATAACGTTTAGATTGCAATCGCATTACTAGCTTTCTGTTTTTCAAGCTTTGTTTTCTCGCTTTCTGTTGACCAATCTAACCATAAAGAATCGAACTTTTGATGCTATATAATTATGCCGTCACAATTGAGTATTTAATCAGGCATCATCCCAATTGTATAAATACACGTATTATACGTTTACCTGTCTTCAACTACTTTCGAGTAGGTAGATAGATACAATGTAAAAACGTTATCATTGTTTGATTGATAGCAATTTCTTTTGTTCTGAAGCAGAGCTATTTTTCAATAAGTATTTCATTGTTTTGTTTGTGATTTTCCTTTATGAAAATAATTTTGGCAGTGATTATTGATGCATGATTAATTATGATTATGATGTTTTTTTTAAATTAGGTACATTGAAAAAATTTACATTTACATAACATTACTGATAACAGTTTCAGAATTTACGTCAATATTATTCTTCAGTTTATTATTTGAGCATACTTAGTACAACATAATATTGTACCTCAAAAAAATAAGTAGGTACCTACCTAATAGACATGTTAACCGTGCAATGCTCTAAGCGATTTGCATTATGTGTAAGCTTCCACTTTGCGGCCGTTTTACTACACACTTGTTCGTTTTTGCATACCCCTCTAGTAATCATGAATTAAGAATGTTTCATACTGGTGAAAAATATTTATGTATTATGTAGGTACTTTCTTAACTTAGTAATAAATAATTTTACTTTAGATATACGATCTCAGTGGTTTGTTTTATTTGATTAAGTACCTACTCATGTAGTGTACCTAAGTTTATTAGAATTTATGTTTATTTCACTAAACTGAAAAATAGGTAAGTTCATATATTTATATTAGATGCAATTAGCAACTTATAAGACAACTCTCAACAATAGCAACTTTTTGAGCCGTGCGTTAGAATCTAACAATTCATAAGTGCGCTTGTGAAGGCCTATTCAAAGAAGGTCTATTTACCCACCTACTCCAAAATAGTAAGTAGATACCTACTACGATAAAAATATACCTTGCTTTACTTATGTTGATATATTTGAACATTTACTAGGAACTATGTATTATACATTATTAATCAATATTTGTAAAATGTGAATGTGTCTTATGTGTGAGTGATAAATGAAGTAGGTATTATAACAAAATTAAAATATATCATTGCATCGGAAATAAATGTCAGTTTAATTTTATTTCACATGCATAATTATATGTTTCAGATATGTTCGTACAAACAATATAAAATTAATAAAGTTGATTTAAATGTAGGTAATTGGTCTAAATAGCATAGTAAAAAAATATATATAAACAAGAAATATATATAAGATAAGCATTATTTTTTTATATTATCCAACTCAAGGCTAGACAAACCCTAAGCAGATTTTATAATCAATAATAGAGGAATAACACGCACGCCCTTTACAGCTATTTGTTTTTAAGCTACCATTTACCCCTTGTTTCAGAAAGGAACACGGAATTTGTTATCCGGTACATCACTTGAGCATGGGAAAAATATATTAATATAATGTATGAGGTGAGCTTTTCCGAGTAGGTTTTAAACATATATTTAAGCTATGGTTTGATCAAGGCTTACTAACTCTTAGGGTTCCGTACCTAAATAGTGCCAAGAAAGAGGACCCTATTCTCTAAGTAAAAGGCTCAATCTTATTAACCATAATAGGTTTAAAATTTCGATACAACAGCCTCTCAACGTTGTTTGTTCTGGCTCTATCTCAAATAGAAACAACGACAATAATAAATAAACTAAAATTAATTCTTGTTAAATATAAACTAGATAAAAAGTTACGATTGTGTAAAAAGTAAAAGTAAACTGTTGTAGTAAAAGTATATTGTTGCGCCTACTAATAATTTTACAGCAAAGTTGAGTTACAAAGCTACAAAATTAAGTTAGTTTTATTATTAGGTATTGCACGGAACACTCCGTGCGCGAGTCCAATCCGCACTTGACCGGTTTTTAACTTGATTTAAGAACTTTGAGTTCTAAATATAAGTATCAACGTTAAAGTTCTTCCCACAGCTGACAGGTTCGAGACTGAGAATGTTGGTTCTACGGGAATCCTTTTTCAAATAATTAATGCGATAAAATAGCGCAATGCGCGAGGGCGCAGATCGCGGCGCGTGACGAGCGCGCGCGCATGGTCACGACGCATGCGCGCTGCAAAACGACCAGAATGCAGGCGCACGCGCGACCCCTAGTACCCATACTAATATTGGGAATACACTGATGTTTTGTGTCGAATGCAGTACATTTCTGCTGTAACTCAATCAAATAATTTCTATCTAAATTTTATACTGAAAAAAAAAACCGGCAGAGGGTGTGGGAACAACTTGGAACACGTGCAGGATAGGGTTCAAGTCAGTATGATGTGGTACAGTCTAAAATCTAAAACTGTAAATAAGTAAAGAAACAATGAAATAATAATTTTAAAAAGTCCTCTTTTACGATACCATCTTGATGTGATACACAAACAAAAATAAATAAACTTTCATGTCGGGAGAACGATTTGATATGTTTATTTGCATCATAAAATGTACTCATATAACTATGCAAAATTTCAGCTTCATATCACTGGTAAAATTTTCCGAGTAAAATGACCATGACAGACAAATGGACTTAACGAAACTATAAATGTTCCTTGTTTGACTTCGGAAACCTAAGAATTGCTATGGCCTCACTTTATTGCCAGCTAAAGACTTATAATATTCTTCAATTAGGTAACTTAGTAAAGTCCTAGAACTTTTCGTAATTCAATATCATCGACGACTAACATACGTCCCGTATGCAGGAGCACGACCGTCCCATAATTTATAAGTAATCAATTTAATTAAATTTGCACAACATAGGATAGTATTGATTGATTTCCGGTACAATAATAGGTCATACATGTGTTCTAATATAACTTTCACCCGGGTTGATTACGTTACGGTATGCTAAATTCTCTTATACATATATACACGATATTGATTACTATTTTTTGTTCTTTAATAATGCTGATGTTGATTAGTGGGTATTCTCATTACATTTTTTTTCTACTACGAACGGTTATGAGCCACTTACCTACATCAAGCGGTCTCCACCTTCTACTGATGTAAACTAAATAACAGTTATAAACGACTCGGAAGAAATAAACAGAAATATAGGAGAGTAGGCCCACTGCGTCTATGCGCCTCTATTCTATTAAATCAGGACGCTGCCCTGGCTATGCATGCATCTTTTACGTTCGAAGCCTTTTTGTGATTCATGCTATGCAAAGTTATTCCAGATTTGAGTCAGGAACAAGTTGGAATAGAGCTTACTTGTAATATATTAAACCGAGTCTAAAAAAAAGTGCGTAAGCAAAGCGTATTCCGTGGGGTTAGTTAAATGCAAATCTGTAAAGCAACTGCCTATGTAAAATAACATCAACGAGTCGTCTTGGTTTATATTTATCGTTCGATCTGTAATTGTTAGGAAATGCTCTTCATAAAAGCGAGTTGTTTTATATGTCATTCATTAGCTGCGTACACATTCATTCATAAAGTACGTATCGCACACGATGTGACTCAGGCCGGTTGTAGACAGCCGGCGCGCAGCGCGGCTACTCAAACGGAGAGTGCTATTGGAACGTCACTCCGGGTAACTAATGCCGCATGCTGTCCGCCTGACGATTGTGCGTAACCTTACTTATAATGAACACTACGTTCTTCCTTTTATTTCTTACAATTTCATATTTTACGTATGAATAGTTTAGTATTACGGTGAAGTTCGGCATATATCACACTAGCTAAATACTAATTTAGTAATAAGTTTGTTTATAGACTGGGAAAGAACTCTTTTGTAATCCCCAACTGAGGTATTTTGCTTTCCAAATGCTGCTCAATCTAATCGGATTCCTAATGGTAAAATTAGACCTATTTAATAGGTATTTTAGGGTACATACCTACGATTTTCATATTTGTATTAATTCATTATTAATGGTCGCGTCTATAGTCAGTGTATTCACGCATCACTCGCAAAAAAGTTATAGCCTCAAGAATTGGCAGACAGGTGAGTTATTTTATCTGGTAAGTCTATTGAGTAAGTGATCGACCGACTTTTTCTGTTAACCTTTAGGTATACTCAAGTAAAAAAAATCAAGAGTTTTCAAATAAACTTTTACACGAATGTACGAGATAAAACTCGAAATATTGCTTGTCTTGAAGGTATAACATGCAGGCGGGTGGCTGGGCCTAGATAGAAGTGACGTCTGTGACAACTGAAAATGCAATTCTCTGAACATGACAACCTGCGGCTGCACACGGGATATGATTGTTTACCACTGGACATCCTGCTATTCGACATCATACTCGTATTTTAACCGTTGTTATTCCCCTTTCTACGTCGAGATTACGATCAAATCGTTTAAATTCCCCGATTCGGCCAATGTTATTATAATATACTGAAAGTGATATTAAGTGCACTTAATTAGTTCCCAATTAGTTACAATTAACGTTGCAGTGTAGAACCGCGTTATCTTTTCGGCATCAGTGTAACTTCTGAACCAGTAATATCGGCAAACACGGTTTTCTACATGCGAAATGAGAAGCTTTACTCACGCCCCGTCACACACACGCCCCATTAATTAGTGAACAAATTATAGGTTCTTTATCACTACTTTTTTTTTTAATAACAGGCATTGTTGTCCATTCGTGCCAAGAAACTATTCTTTTCAGCCAGTGACTGATTTAATTCGATTTCCTCACGACTCACGACTGATGTATTATGGAATGTCTTCATTGCTCTTTTGGAGAACGGCGTCTGTCGGCTAAATTTTATAATTCATTTAAAGCCCTCTGTTTTCCAACCGTCACTGTCAGTCACCGTCGCATGTCGGTTAAATTAATCCAAAATTGTGAGTAGATTCCATAATTTTCAATTGTATTCTTTTTGCGCAATATATTTGTAATTAGAGTGGTATTAAACATAGAAATAGATATAAAATGTATATGATATTAATAAGTACTGTAATTAAATTAATACAAGAAAGTAAACAAGACATATTAGTAAATGTAAACGACGAGAGGTGTGACGTAAATGTTATATCCGAGGTAACACCGAAACGCTAATTTTGTTTACTTTAAAGGCCGATACGGTGTTCAAACTAGAAGCACTTAACTAAATGACTGTCAGAATGCAGGTGGGAGACACCTGCATCTTGATTAGTGATTGCACTTAGCTCCTTCCACTTGACACTGGATTAATACTGCATATCAGCAAATGTGAGGTTTTAATTAATTAAATTACTATGAACTGTTTCACTCGAGCGCCCTATGCGCAAGTGATTGTTATCTCAACTGTCATTTCGAAAGTATCTAATTATAGTTATTTAAATGATATACTTTATAAAGATACAAAATATATATTTTTTCTTATACGTTTTATTGCCTAGAATTGTTATGTCAAAAGAAGGGAAGATCCATACTTTTCTCATTTATTGATAGGGTTTTTAGATGATGGGACCTTATTAAATTTAGTAATAGTAAAGTATACCTTCGTCACCAGAAATGGCTTAGCTACAACTTTACCAATTGGTAACTACTGATCAACCAATAAAGCTATAAAAGAAGCTACATTTTTTCGTTATCCAAGGTGATGTGTTTTATTTTTCCCTTTAGATAAGTGTATAATAAAATAATCTGGAGTTCAAGACGCTTGGGCGCGTGCCTTACCATCGCACGGACACGCCCACGGCTTCAGGCCGAGTTTGTTTTACCACGATCACGGCATCTTCTTGTTTCGGTAGTTTATTCATAAAATATTTTTTTGATATTTACTGCAGTCACCCAAATAATGGATGGATGCATTATGGAAATGACTGAGCTTTAAATACTTGTTTGTTATTATTTGTCTTTGGTAGGTACTCATAATAAGTTTAATTAGTTAGAATTATTCATGTTTAGGTATATTACGTTAGATGCATAAATGATATAGTAATTACCTATGGTAACCCTATGTTCGTATCAGGTCTTATCAACAGGAGAGGCTTTTTTAATTAGATAATTTTAAATATATAAATATATAATAATTTATTTATGACAGCTAAAAAGCCATAAAAATGTGTATAAATACAAAAGTATAAAAAATAATACATCTATAAAATAAATAATAGATCTAAAGAGATCTAATAATAACTGTAATTATTAATAACAAGCTTACATGCAATAATTGGTGGGTGACATTTATAACTTCGTGTGTGGCAGATGTGACACTTGTTTAACTATTTATATTTACATTATGATCTTTAAATGCTCTTTTGAACTTACCTAGTTTCTTAGTTCATATAACGCAAGAAACACTGTTTTACATAATATTTAAAGTTATTCAGCTGTCCTTTACAATTATCGTGCCGATGCCGCCGGAAACAATATCTTAGCATATTCCCAGAGACACGAAGGGTTTTTTATGTCAATTATTAAGGTACAAACCGACTGACTATGTTAAACGGCTAAGTTCGATACATATTTAGTTTTCTAAAAAAAGATAAAACGATAACAATGGGTCCGTGAGGGTTCGAGGCTCGCCGATTTGCTCGGATTTGATCATCCAAGCTCATCGAGGTTTCGGGAGACCGACGGGCTGGGAGCTTTTTCCGCCAACGCATAAGCTTGGCCATCCAAAAAGGGAACGCTGCCAGCCTGTCGACCTTCAACCTTGCCTATCGACAGCAACGAGGGCTTTGAGGATGTTTTCTATATATCTAAAAAAAAACAAAATATATAAAAAATGTAACCTTGCTGAGTTTCTTGCCGGTTCTTCTCAGTTGAAGGCGACTTCCGAATCGGTGGTAACTTCAGTAGTTTCGACGTTCATAAGTGCCCTCTTAGGGCCTAAACTGAATAAATGGCTTGACTTTGACTATCATAGTTTGTATTTTATACATTGATTGTAAATATTTGTTGTAAATAAATAATAATTGTAAACGATATACTTTTTGTATTTAATTGGTCTTATTGAATTGCCAATAAATCTAGGCTTTACAAAAATATTAAACCATGAATCACCTGTAATTTTTACTAAATAGTTAATTTGATTTCCTGATCAATGAAATTGGATTCAAACTCAAAACTAATTTGTTAAAACTGGTAAGGACTGCAAATTATTTAAATAATAATTCTTATTAGTGTAATATAATAATCATGATCTATATTTTAGTCCGAAATTGAAAAATAGCGAATCAGGAATGGACCTCGCAACTAAGGCGATATGGATGGTCAGAACAACAGACTTTCTTGATGACAGCAATCTTATAAAATCTTTGTAGAGAAGGTAAACATTTTCATACTATGATTTATTTCAATTCTATATTTTATAAACATATTCTGTATGTCTAACTATATTATTGTTTATCCAAAGATTAACCAAAGGTTATTGTGTTATGTTTTAATATTTGATGAATTTATTTTGGCTTTGTGTTCATATATAATTTATGGGATAATGTTTGTGACTCCTGGTTCAACGGGACTAAGTCGTTTATCGTTTTCAACGCACTGCTAGTCAATATCAGTTATTACGAACACCGATACTGGATCAAATACTGGTCATTTAAAGGGCGAGTTAGCGGTACTGTCTTCAATTATTATGAAATTACTTTACTATATAAAAACTAACTTTGTTGATAAGAAATTGTACATATCAATAAAATAAATAATATAGCCTTTTATTTTCAGACCATTTTTAGAATTTTGAAGCACTAACAGTTACAAAAACATTAAATATTATGGGCATGTGGTCAGAACCCCGTCCGCGTCTGGGTAAAGGCTTCCTCCAGTTGATACCATTTTTTCTGTCCTTAGCGGTTTCAGTCGTCTTTGTAATTTTTCTCCAGTTCGTCTCTCCATCGCTGTTTTGGTCTACCTTGCCTTCTTTACTGTGTTAGTCTACTTCCTTTATTCACAAAATTGTGAGATAGATGTCGATAGATATCGCTACAATGTCATAAATCATGATCTCTTTTGTAAATTAAGTATTGTAGTGGCTACAGGCTTGTTATTATTGTTCGTATGTTTGTCAAATATTCATTTACCATAACAAAAGCGTTATACTGGAAGTTGTAATAAATGGGAATATGAGGTTTCTTCGCTGCTATACTTACTAACTTCTAATATCTCGAATAGATATTCTTATCGATTATTATCGGCTTGGCGACGCGTTGGAAGAAGAAAAAAGTCGTGGTTGCGGAACATCCGGGAGTGGACGAAGATTGCCAGCGTTGAATACCTTATCCGCTTGGCACAGGACAGGTCTAGATTTGCTGAGCTGATGGCGAACCTCCAGTAATGGAGAGACACGAATCTCTTAAATGCGTTAATAAAAGCGGATGTACTTAAATCGACTGCAAGCTCGATGTGTGTGCAGCGAGTTACAAGACAAATAAATAAACAAATGTAAGATTTCTGTTGTCGAGCACCTCTATAGCGGCTGATAAGAATAGGTATAGGACCAGCGTAGTCCACCCCGGTATGTAAAAACGGTTTGGCTTCTATTACACGACACGTTGGCAAATCAGCCATTAAAGGAGAATCAATTTTTGGATTGACTCTGAAACAGCGATTACAAAGTCGAAAACGCTTACGAACGATTTTACGGCATGAAATTATCCAATACCTCTGGCGCAACAGAGACATTAGTAAATTAGGCCCAGGATGTAAGTATTTATTGTGATAGGCGTCAATAATTAAATTTACCACGTGATCATTATTAGGCAACAAAATAGGATGCTTAGCGGAAAATTCAAGATCAGATTTATTTAAGCGACCACCGACTCGTAATAAACCATTATTTAAAAATGGACAAAGTGGGCGTAATTGTTTTGATGGCAATTTATTTTTGGAAATATCACTAATTTCGTTATCAAAATGAACAAATTGAACATCGGATAAAACGGTTTCTTCAGCCACCTTTAGATCTACAACCGAAATGCTAAAGGCGCGCGGTAGTTTTTTTAAAAATCTTAATATGTAAACTACAGTTCGGAGGAGCTTGCTCCACGAAGAAAAACGGGATGCTAACTCACAAAAAAATGGTTTTTCACGGTCAGCCACTAATAAAGTTAGGACTTTAGCTTTAACCTCAGGTAATATAGTTTCATCTTTAAAAACAAAATTATTGAGAGGCCATTCAGAAAGTGGTTGATGAGTCCAAGAAGGACCATGCAGCCACAACGAATGGTCAAGCAGTTGACTAGGCGTGAGCCCTCGCGACAAACAATCACACGGATTTTCTTTACCGGCGACATGGAAAAAATGCGATGCGGGTAAATAATCATTTATTTGAGCAATACGGTTGCTGACGAAAACATTGAAGCGGTGCGGTGAAGAATGAATCCAATGTAAAGTAACGCTGGAATCCGTAAATGCAAATATTTTTGAAACTTTACATTTGTCTGATATATTATCAGATACGTATCTTAAAAGTTTAGCAAGTAATAAAGATGCGCAGAGTTCTAAACGAGCCAAAGTAAGTACCTTGACTGGAGCCACTTTGGACTTTGCACAAACAATATTGACAATATTGTTAGGAAAGTCAGGATGTATCACGCATAAATAAACCACAGCTCCATAGGCAGATGTACTTGCATCAGCAAAACCTAACAGAACCAATTCGCAATCTGTGGAATTGATACCGAGGTGACGCGGAATTTTAAGTTTTTCCAGAAGTGGAAGTTCAGATTTAAAACTCAACCACCGCGTACAAACGTCAGCGGGTGGCTGTTCATCCCAATCCAGCTTCATTAGCCAAAGGGCTTTAATCATTAATTTCGCGTACAAAATTATAGGTGCTGCGATGCCTACCAAATCCCAAAGTTTGGCGATTGTTGACAGGATAGTTCGTTTAGTTATAATATTATGCGGGTCTGATTTAACGGTAATAGAAAACTGATCATCTAGTGGGCACCAACGTAAACCCAAAATTTTCAATTCGTCATTATCAGAAATATCAACAGAAGCGGACAGCCGATGTTGCTCTGGCAACTGTTCAAGTAGTTTTTGCGAGTTACTTGAGAATTTGACTAATTCTAAGTCTGCTTTAAGAAACAAGTTAATTAAATCGCGAGAAATATTAATAGCGGTGTTTTCATCCATAACGGAAGTTCCTAAATCGTCCATGTACAGATTGCGGGAAATAATAGCGGAAGCATCAGGACAGGCATAGCCTTCATCCTCGATAAGTTTTTTAATTGTGCGCATGGCGAGATATGGACTACATTTAAGGCCAAAACAAACGCGGTTGAATTCGTAAATTAGCGGTTTAGGTTCATTTGAAAAGCGGTATAAAATTCGAAGATAGCGGTGAAAGTCAGGTGAAACTAATATTCGTAAATACATCTGACGGATGTCTGCGGTGATTGCGATGGGAAATAAGCGGAAATGGAAAATTATTGTGAGAAGATCAGATTGTAAATTAGGTCCTGAATATAAACAATCATTTAACGATATATTTGTTGAAGTAGCGGCACTAGCGTCCAGTACGAGGCGAACCTTAGTCGTAAGTTTGTCATCGCGGATAACTGGATGATGCGGTATAATGTAAAAAGATGAATTATTTTGCGATTCAGAAACTAAGGTAATATATTCCTTATCTAAATAGTCGCGAATGATTTCATCATATTGTTTATGAAGTGAATTATTTTGTGTGAATCGTCTTTCCAGTGAGTTGTATCTACGCGTCGCAGTAGTTTGAGAGTCACCTAAATCTTTTGGATCACGGCAAAATGGTAAAGGAACAACGTAGCGGCCACGATTATCCCGTGTCGTATTTTGTAGATATATTTCCTCACACTTCTTATCATCAGCGGATAGATGCTTGCGCATGGGAACTTCTTCGATATCCCAAAACTTTGAAAGAAGATTGTCAACATTTTCAGTGGTAACAAGGAAGTTTTTTACCGACGGCAGTTTAGGGTTAGACGTAAAGGCGGAACCAGAAACAATATATCCAAAAACGGTGTCAATAGCGTCAGGAAGACCAGATGGTCCAATAATGCGGTTAGTCTTTAAAATACGTTTCACAAAATCTTCAGCGCCTAGTAATAGATCGATTCTACCAGGTAAATACCAATGTTGGTCACTGAGGGGTGCATTTTGCAAATAATCAAGATACGCGGTGTCTATCTGATTTTCAGGAAGATTACCTGATATTTTATCAATAACTAGCGCTTGCAACTCGAATGAGAAATGTTCATCAGAGTTTGAAAATAACGTTAAATTCGAAACACCTTTAATAGGCTGCGTATTTTCCCCGATACCTTGAACTAACGTATTTTTATTATCAGGCAATATTTTTATACCTAATGTACGTAAACAACGCGACGTAACGAAATGTTTCTGTGACCCCATATCAACTAATATTCTAATATTACGGCGATTACCGAAAGAATCTAAAACTGATGCAATAGCGGTTCCGAGCAACACGGTTTTAAGCGAATCTTGTTTACTTGTAGCAGAGCCCGTAAACAATGGCGCGGTGGCGGCGGTATTATTGCTATTACGCTGACCACTAGCGCGCGGTGGCGAAGTAGCGGCGGGTTGCGAAGCGGTGCTGGCAGCCGCGGCGGCGTGGTGCGGTGCGAGCGCGAAGTTGCGCGGTGCGGCGGGCTGCGACGGCGTCAGCGGCGCGGCGAACGCGGATGAATTTACTTGACCATAACCATAGTTATGATTTTGTTTATTAAAATATGAACCTTGATTCGATGTACTTGATCGTGAGTCTGTGGAAAAGCGACATAGCTGGCTATGATGCGGCCTATTACAGAACCTACAACTTGACATAGATTTACATGACACAAGAGTATGGCGGACACTTAGACAATTGACACAACCATTACATCTTTTAATGATATTGTATTTCTCAATAGGTGATAAACTTGAAAATGAGTCGCATTGGTATAAATTTGAATGTTTGTTACTATTGCAATAAGTACAAACAGGATTAGTATTATTTACTAAGAATGTCTGCGGCGGGCGATTCGAGATGACCGCTTCACTCCGGTGTACATGTCCCAAGCGAGCAAAATAAACAGGTGACGCGGGCATCGTTCGTTGCAAAATCTTCGTTTGATCACGAATAAACAATACAAAATCATTATATTGCGGAAAAGAATTTTTCTTACTTAAAGACATTTCAAATGCACGGGAAGTCTCTGAATCTAATTTGCGTAATCCGATATGTACAAATATAAAATCGGCTAAATCTTCTATTTTTAGTTGGCGTAGTGCGGAAATCGAAGTTGAAAACTGATCGATGAATTGTTCTAAGCTAGAAGGCGATGCCTTGCTTGGTAACGATTTCAAATTCAGTATAGTTTCTAAGTACGAAATAGCGATAGCACGCGTGTCTTCATATTTAGTTATCAAAGTGTCATATAATACTTTATAATTATCAGGGGTAGGCGCAATGCCTATACAAATACTTTGAGCTTTGCCTTTCAATTTTGAAATAAGATACTGAATGCGTTCTGCATCTGTTATGGCGGTGTTATAATGCACGATTGTTCGAAATGATTCGATGAATAATGGAAACTTTTGAATATCCCCATGAAATTCAGGAATTTCTATACGAGGTAGCTTTAGTGTAGTCGAAGTATTAGCAACGTTATCGGTGCTACGAGAATCTTTAATACTATGAGCAGTTTTTATAGCGTAGTACATATCATCAAAAGCCCATAAGGTTTCATAAGTAGGAACATAGGTCTCGTCATGTTTCAAGCTCTTAGAATTAACTTGGTCAATTAGATGAACAAATTCTGTGCGTAAATTATTTATATTTTCTGCTTGCAATTCAAACAAAGGATTCTTCTCGCCTTTATTTTTCGGTATTGATTGGTAAATGTTTTGAATACGTGCAAAATAAGAATCGCGTTTGCTTAATAAAAGTGTTATTTCAGACGTCATTTTTCTAAAATGGAAAACTCCAGAACCCAACAATACAAAGTAACACAAATTGCGAAATTGAGAAATTCAAGCGGTTATATACGAAATTATAAAAGGGAAAAAAACTGCAAAACGTGCGGTTCGACGGACCAAAGTGATGGGGCAAGATGTTAAAAGCCTTTTTTAGTGGACTGTATTCTTAGGTGTGCCTCCTCACGTCTCCGTTTCCTCCCATGTAAAAATGCGGCGGTGAGATGTTATACCCAAACAAGTAACTTTATGAGTTATAATATAACCAATAGCCACTCACCTGATTTCAGCTCCTTGGCAATCTCCAAGTCGCACAGGAAGGGTGCTTTGAATCAAATTAAAATAAAGCGGCGCGGTGATAAAATTATTTAGAATCAACTCCAACAAATGTATTGACAACAGACTGACTTTTTAATTTTTTAATAATAAGAAAAAAGAAAGAGGCCAAATGTGATGCGGTCGCGACTCGAAGATGCTGTTTTGCTTCAATCGTAGCGAGGGTTCTCGGCTATAAAATAAAACCTAAAAATACTTGTTTAGGCTCGAACAAAACCAAATCTGTGAAAATTTGGTTGGTAACCTATTATTAAGATAATTTTCAAAAGTACCTAAGCTTTATTATTTAATTAACGAATAAATGGTATCTAGTCAAAGAGTTTGGTACTAAGACGTGGATGAATTAATGCACAAGGAACCATAAACTAGCCCATAGATAAATTAATTGTTGTAGAATAGTCTAAACGCCATTAATAGAGCACTGCTGGTGCAGCCGGTTGGCAATTTAAACGCTAACGACTTTTATAGCTTGTATGTATCTTCTCGTAACAAGGTTATAATGAAGCTTTGTTTGTTTTTTTTTCTATTGTTAATTTTATGTTACAGCTGAATAAATGTATTACTGTCTTCAGTATGTTGAACACGCACAATAATGATCTTGATCATCTTTAGAATAATTATAATCTATTTTATAAGAAACTTGTATCCACCCCGCGGTCTTACCTGCGTTCCTGTGGAAATTATATTTTTCGGGATAAAAAGTATCTGGTGTTTTATTACAGTAACATAATAAATATACAGGGCATCCCACGGATATGCCTCACGGGGGGGTAAGTAGGTACCCACTTAAAATATTTTAGATAGAAAATTTTACTGAAAGGAGGCTTTATTTCATTTTTAATAATTTATTATTGCTGTATATTTTAGGCAGCATAACTTATTAAGTTTTATTTAAAAATAAATATTGCTAATTTTCTTTAACCAACAAGCGCCTACAAATATGAAAATGGAAACGTTCAAGTGAACTGAAATGCTTGAATTGCCATTAGAGGCAGTTAAAACGACTAATTAAATAAAACTATAAACTAGTTAAATAACAAACAAGCAAATGCCAATCGTCCTTATTAGTTTTAACAAGACAGAAGTGTATATTTTCTTGTAAAGGATTTTTATAGCGTCTAGAAGAGGACTATGTCTATACAACATCTACGTAGGTTTTGTCTTATTTTATCTCTATTTCTATTTACAATAGGATATATAAGGTTTTTAAGAGTGGGTTTTAAAATTAGAATTCTTCATATTAGCCAAGAATAAAATAGTCACTTCAAATACGAAGGCCGGAGCGACTAATTGGTCTGAAATGGGTAAAAGCTTGTTAAGCCGGTTGCGTACAGTGGGGTGCAAAAGTATTCATATACCTACGTATGATGTTTCCTACGTACGGTAAGTTTGTTTATATGTGTAATAGTATTGTCTTATACTTTATCCAATAGATTCTTATATACCTAGTAATTTGTAAGGAATGGTTGTAAATAGTTACAACACTTTACGACATGGGTTTGGCTTAGCTTGCTATTTTAGTTTAGTTTATGCAATAGGGTATTACACCAATTTTTGAAAAATGTCAGAATTCGTTCGTAAGGTGCTAATATTAGCCACCAAAAAAAATTCAATTTTTTATTCAATCGATAAGTGCCATAAAAATGCATTTCAATTTTACATTTTCAAATGTCGGGAGAAGTTTGATGAAAACGCTGGACGTCATGTAACTCTACGGTCATGACGTTATTTGGTCTCTTGTAAGTAAATAAATGCGCTGATATTGGTCTCAATTGGACTTATAAACGGTAATAAATAAAAAATGAGCTATTATCCTTTTTATTAGTGTGCTGTTCCTGAATACATGAATACTAGTGTAAAAATAATAATAATAATACTTCAGTTGACACTTTTTAGTATACATACAGTACCTACCGTATGACGTCATTATAATGGCGGCTACTGTTTCGCTTGTTTAGAAACAGATTAAAGAAACTGAAAACTTTGAAATGAATTTTAAAATTAATAAAGTTATTTTATGAACTAAAACTACATTTTCCGGCTGCTTATTGCCTAAGCTATCTAAATTGTACAGTTTTAGATTTTTTCTTATATGGAGTAAAATACCCTATTGATGGCATAATTAACAATGGCATACCAGACCTGGTATGCCATCTATTACCGCTGACGCATGTTTTGTTATAATGTAAAGATGGTCCCAAATTTTTACGTCATAACATCAATTTCAAGAGCATAGACATAATTCTATGATTTGCGCCAGTAGCGATAGCTATGTTTTATTTCAGGCAATCTTCTGCAGCTGGGGTTTACAGAACAACTGGAAAGTAATTTTATATATAATCACCTTTTACCTTTTAATATTCTATGATAGGAAACATGCTAAGAATCCTGGACGCAAAACCAATGCGCTTGCGCATCGTGCGTGGGCCAGCTCGTGTGGACCAAGGGCGATCGCGTGTACCGCTCTTACCGCCCTCTGCTATCGACCATCGACACTCATGCGCATTTCACGATTATACAACTAGAACTGTAAATCAAACATTATCTACAAAAACCTACAATCGTACTTCTATTTTATTTTATTTTTTCTTCATTATTATAATAGCTTAAGTAGCTTAGGATTATTCAAGCATTTTACTTGTGAATGGCATTAAACATATGCGTAAGAGCTTTGGTTACCAGAGGTAATAACGAACACTTTAATTTATATTTGACTTATTGATAGGCGCCTAACTTTTAACTTGTAACTTTGAGTGTTTTTGTACATTGTCTTTGCTAAATAAAATTCATTTTATTTTCTATGCTCCTGTCTGATTATTTTTCACAATCAAATCGCATTGTCGTAGAAACATAAACGTATCCATATTTTAAAATGTCAATCTTAAACTTGATTCTGTTTTCAATGTTCACTATTTGTTCTGAAAAGTCCCATCTATATAAAGAGACAACATATGGATCTTGGTGGTTAATTGAACGCTCATTAAATCATATAACTATGAGTTATATTGTACCAAAAACTGCTACTGATTAATATCTCGTTAAATTATTATGAAATAAATATTTTGTTTTAGCTCGAGGCAAACGGGGCGATCGTAATTCTGTGCGCGGGCGCACACTTATAGCGATAAGGCAATCCTTAACTACCGAGTGGTGAGCTTATTAATTCATTGTATTTATTACACGTTTTGAAAACTCACATATAAATGCTTAGTAATTTCAACATAATTTTCAGTACGTTCAAGTTAGTGAGTAAGATAACTAATATATATATTAACTTAATATATCATATGCATAACAGTTGAATATGTCATATGATTGTATCTGCAAAGTTTATATTACAAGGAGATATCGTTGCATCTTATAGTGTTTACATTAAAATAAACAGCGAGGCTTAGTACTGCAATTACCTACTTGTTCGAAGACGAGAATTACTACACCTATTATATCAGTGTCATCCCAAGCACGAACATTATTTCCCTGACTAACTATAATACAGAATATATAATTTTAAGCCTTGTTTTCACTGGTATAATGTTCCACGTTCAAATCTGGAACTAGTAACGCGAATGTTTTCTACTTACTTATCATAAAATATTTAATAGTTGAAGGTCAACGACTATTAACAAAATGCATTTTGATGAGTAGGATTTTAATTCAACTACCTACCTCATAAAATTGTATGTCAAATAATGAAATCTTTTTCACCGACTTAAAAAAATATATTTATATTGAAGGGTATTTTTTTACTATCACTATTTCATCATGGTAAGTCATGTACACAGGTGAAGGTTGTGTAGTGAGTCGTTGCTGGAACACAAGGGTAGGTTCTTATTTGCAAGATGAGAGACTAGGCAGGCGGGTACCTACTACGAAGTACCTACTCTAAATCTACAAATAGATATTTTCCTTTACCGAGAGCTGAAGCTTATTGTAGGTTTCGAATGCACAACTATTACCGCAGCACTATGGCATTTGATCTCCCTAGCAGCGCTCATCACCAGCTATTGGAAATTTGTTACTAAAAGTACAGGTGATCATTTGTCGCATGTGAACGAAAGTTTATGTGAATGTGCCGCGGCGCGACGTGGTCCCGCGCAGGGTGTGCGGGCCTGTCACGATTCACGCAGCCGCGCATCGCAGACGCAAGCTCTCGCTATTTGTTTTATATCCAAGACATATCGCTGAGAGGTGCACCCACGCCGCGACTTGCGCGTGCGAGCCTCAAACGATCGATTTTACTTGTATTGAATTTATGTTGAACTATTTATAGTATTCTCTATTTCCATATGCGTTTCTTCTATTAATTTAATGGAAGATGTCAGTGCGTGACTATTTAAGTATTATTATATAATGGTATCTTATGTGAGCTATATACATTCAATATACATATTAGCGTAAGTAGTACTTATTTTGTATTTCACGTCTGTATTAAAAGTGCTTTAGAGGCTTTTATGGGTACAAAGTATTATTTATTGAGTGCATATCATAAAGTACTTAATTTACTATAATTTAATTGAGAGCTTCAATAATACAAGCATCGACACGGAACTGCTTGTAATTCATGGGCAGTTAACGCGGTAAGTTTAGATTTTTCCTTCGTAGCTCAGAGCTTTAGAGATTTTCGCTGAGAACATCTCACGCGCTATTACCTACGTTGGTCTCGGTCGTGAGTGCGCTTTGCATATTTCAAGGATGCCAGCTAAATGCGTGCACTACAGTTAAGTGAAATGGATCGGTGTTTATGACGTTAACGGCTAGGCTAACTACGCTGCAGCAGGCTTTCCCACGTTAGGAATTTCACGTTCCTTGAAGCTCATCATTACTTCTAACGGCAATTTTAATATATTCCATTTAGAATAATAGAATAACAAACGTAGTAGATAACAAACTAGTAACGAATTAACTACATAATTAGAAACACTATAAAATTGACTAGAGTTGTTTCGTCAGTTTGATTAAACCAAACAATTTCGAAGTCGGTGTCGGTACTAACGTTACAGAAGTAGCTAACGATGATATTAAGTAAATAATTAACAGTGAAAGCTTAATGCATAATTCATCAATTGCAGCAATTTAATATAGCAGATGTCAGATGAAATTACAGAACATTTATAAGTACATACATACCTCAACATTTAAAGTCAATTTGTCACTGTAATTTTAGTATTTTCACGGTATCAAGAAATTATGCTTACCAGCCTGAGGCGTATAACATAATTGGGTAGTTTGAAGTTAAACAGGTCATTGCACTGTGCACTGTTTGGTTAATATAAAATAGAATTCTGTTTATAAGTATTATTTGCTAAGTATAAAGTCGTCTAGTATCAGGTCTGTGAATTGTGGCAGTACGAGGCGAGTGCACGCTTGACCTGCGTAATTGTGTGTTGAGCCGAGTCCGTAATACCTTACTGCTCTGGGAGCTTCTTTATACCATACGATTAAATTATAGATTATCTACTATAATATATGTAGAGGTGATGAGGCTTTTTAGGGATGTATATGAAGATAATTATAATGTCCCGTATTAATTAATACCTATATAATAATGTAAAGTAGTAAAAAGAGATGAGTAATAGGTAATAATAATGTTGGTGGGTTATAATAAGAAAAAAAAGACTCACAGACAGTTTTGGCTAATTAGGTCTATCATCAAATATCAGAGGAGCTTTTGCTGCTGAACTTACAACAATAATTAAAATTAACGTAAAAAGTGAAATGATTTTTCTTTGTCAAATTTATCAAAGATTACTCACTTACCTGAGCTACTGTACTATAAATACTTGACAGTCTTTTTCAGGTGTGGCAAATGTGATAGGAAAGCCAAAGTAGGTAAAAGTCAAATAGGTACGTATGTGTACTCTTTATGAGAGTAATAGTTTTAATAGTTTATCTATATATCTATAAATGCGATAGTTTAGATGGATAGATGGATGGATGGATGGTTGTTTTTTACTCAATCATGCCAGAACGGCTGAACGGATCTGGATAAAATTTGGCACAGAGAAAAAGTCTGGAATAGCACATAGGGTACTTTTTATCACAGGAAAACATAAGGAACGCGGGTGAAACCGCGGGCGGAAGCTAGTAGAGTATAAAAAATAAAAATAAAAAAAATTAATTTTTCAGGTGCTGTAAATTTCTTTTAACTTAGATCTTGCCTATTAGTGGTCGGGCAAAAACGTGCGGAAGTCTGCGTCGACTAATTGGGCCGTATTGAGACCGCAAGGCGCACTATAATATCGATACTGCCGATTTTATTCTTTGATCCAATTGATTTACTTAATTAATTATTATCATCGTGAATGTAAGGGGTTGTAACGTTTTAATTTCAAGCGCACTTTTATCTTTTAATTTGAAATGGTACGAATAATTTAAATAATCAGTGATGAAAGCTGTGTAAGCCTGGTTTTTGAGATATGGAGATATTCAAATTTTAAATTACTAGATGTGTGCAGTGTGAATCTTTCGACCTTAACAGTTGTAAATTTCACTGCTACTAAAACCTATTATTGTTATAACTAAGTAAAATTGCATGTTTTGTATTGAGAAAATAAAGGTAGATTTTTAGACGAGAATTCTAATTGGAAATAAAATAAATAAGAAGCAATAGTTCAATTAAGCTCAATATAAACAGGTACTCGGAAGCAAGTTGGGAGTGTTCATCGCACGCAGGTTGCGCGCGTTAATTTTTCACAGAGCTAACTCGGGCTATTGTGAGGTGTTGAAATGGCCATTGTTTCTCTGACAATGGACCGACAATGGCCGCGTATCTCTCAAAAGGCCGCGAGCTCCCGACCTAGGTCTCGTGTAGCTGCTTACTATACTGTTGAGGCAGCTTCGAAGCTTTTGTCCGGTGGTGGGTATCGACTTATGATATAAAGAATATACACGTGCTTAGATTTTAATCTAGCCTCAAAGCTGTTTATTTTTTATTCATGTTATTTTTACTACTTATTATTAAAAATATAACTAAAAATTTGGTGTTTGTAACTAACTAAGCTTGTTAGTTGCAATAAGCTAATTGTTGATTGATAAAAAAATATTGAGCAAAAAAAAATGTTTGGTCTGAAGTCGTTACGATCAAGTTACAAATAATTAATTGATGAATTAACTTCATGATATGAAATAAATTATAACTAAGGTAATTAACATACGTTATTAATTTTAGTTTACTTGTAAAAATAAGCTTATCAATCATGATTATTATAAGACATGTTCCACAGTGTCCGGTTGACAAATCACTTTGGCTTACGACCAAATTGGTTTTCCGTGATACATTTTGTAATGCAGGTGAAAGAGAATCTCCGCATCCATTTCTGGTACGAAGCACGTTCCTTTTACGTCATCCCGCCATTAAGCTCTACTGTGGAATGGTGGAATCGATCAATTATTTTTCGCTCGGCGTGCAGTAAAAAGACGCCAAAGAAGGCCGCAGCGGTTCGGATATTAAACGCTCGCTCGACGTAGAAGGATGAAACGCTCGGATCTATCGGGTGATCCCTTTGACGAAGAGCTCGCGATCTGTCTGCGTCCTTATCGCAACTCCAATTTCGCTGTGAAAATGACATGTCGAAGTCAACTCTACTTTAGTAACTTCATTAATGTGCACTCGGAAGTTAACTATGTGTTATATTAATGCTATAGATATTATAATGTTATGGATAGAGATCGATTTATTTTCCACAGCTAATTACTTATTTTACATTTATGCATGTCTTTGTCTTAAATACTGAACATTATGCTAAAAAGAGGAGAGGGTAATGATAATGACGTATAGATACTTGATCCATTTGTGCTTTTCCTACATTATAACTACCACATAAGTGGAAGGTGATTAGATAATTTGGAGGTAGTAAACATGTGTGTGAGAAGAGTATGAGGCGCGGGCGGTGGGTGGTGAATGGTGATCGTATCTCGCGGCTGATCGATGCCACCCCCGCGCCTGAGTCTGCGTCCGCAACGCAAAAGGCTTCGGCTAAAGCGCATTAGCTTTATTACAGTAATAAGAGCTGTATCTATCCTCGTATTCCAGTGTTAACAAACAAAGCCAATGTATATTCTCTTTATCTCTAATTTAAATTGCTTTGAGGATGCTTCGTGTCTATAAGGCAGGTGGTATTTTTATATTTTAAATAAGTATTTTGTTATTTAACTAACCTTGGACCTCAATATAAATGATCTTACGCAAGATTTTAAATGAGCAAGTACCTACGTGTGAACAAAGCATCAATGCGTAACGACGCAGTTGAAGATTTCAACTATTTGTTACCTATTTACCTACACGAATCGTATATTATGTTCACATCAGCACAAAACGTTTCGCAAATTTTCCATGTAATGTTTGCTTACTTTGGTTTTAAAAGTAAAATGTTTTATACAGGTTTTAACCTATTAGCTTTATTTCATTATATTTGGGTTTCAAACTGCTGTCGTCTCATGCTTCTAACAAACAAAGGCGTTCATTCAGTCAACCGACGATATGAAAGCTAATTAAAGTTGTATTCTATACCTAAGTATGATAATTATATATAAACCTTATCTCATAAATATAAAACGATATATTAACTAAATAAAAACTGACTTTCAAGAATTTCATTAAACTTTTACGTCCGTACAGTTAGTTCCATTCACTTATATTTATATAAACCTAATAGGGTACTTCTCGGTGCCCGACAATTTTGAAATTTGAGATGTAGGGGACCTCTCTTCATGTCTTCTTTCTTCATGGCTTATTAAATCCAAAATAATTGTTGATCTTAAATCATTTCAAATCTCGTCTTAGATACCTATTTGCGATTAATTTCATACATTGTATTATGCGAGGTCCCGCAAAATAAAAGGCATGTAATCGTACAAAACCTCCACAAACCACAGTCTTTTTGTTTTTACGGTAGATCGAAATGTGTTCGCTCACAATCTTACCATGGTAAGTGATTATGTGACCTAAAATGGTAAGCATACAAAGCCAGGGTTCTCAAGTGTGGCTGCCAAAATACTCTGTTAGGTGGTTGGCGTCACATAGCGACACACATAGACACAAGATGAGGGTGGTAACAAGCTAGTCAGATACTACGTAGTATCTACACTCTTACCGAGTACCTTTATCGGTAACTTAACATACATGCAAAACCCAGGAGCAGTCGTTGGTATAGAAATATATACCTACGGTGGCCAGAATTGTGTATCTAGTTCTAGTAGCACGTGGCTCCAGTCAGCCTAGGTATTAGTACGGCTGGCTTTGGTCTCACCCCATTAGTATCGGTCGGCGCGCAGCGACGTTGATCGATGTTGCGCCCTCCGTTTCAGATGCACCCCCATTTACACACACCCCGATTTTACTATCTTTAAGATTAATATGTAAAATACACCAATATTTTGCCTTCTAATAAAAAAAACAATGAATATTAAAAAGGCAAAAAAAAGAAAGATATGGAAAATAATTTGATTAAGTATATTTTGTTACCACACATTTCATTGGGTATAAATAATATGTTCTGAACTTCAACAATTAAGTGAACGTTCATGTTAGTATGCACAGAAAACGATAACGACTTCAAAAAACTGAAATTCACAACATTTTCAAATAATAAAAATTATGTCCTTGTTTTCTTAATTACCTCAAACTAACAAATGGGTAACATTTCGGAGGGCTATCAACCCACAAAGAAAGTTGGGCGGCTGTCGGAGTTAGCCTGAAGTTGTTTGTAACGTCTGAGGGCGGGGGGTGAGGCAGGGTGCGAGTACGGGGGGAGAGGAGCACCCACGCCGTGCGAACAAAGCCTTCCGTGAAAGCCTTCGGACGTTGATAGATGCGATAAGCTCGGATGCAAGTAAGCTGCATACATTTCTTGCTGCAGTTTCTTGCTTGTATAATCTAGCTTTTACAAAATTACCAATCTTAGCCTATACTGTAGGTACTATGCTGTACTATATTATTATTCCCACCTAAAAGTTTTGTTACAAACAACTGAAATTTGGCATTTTTCGGTACATAAACTTACATATAGGGTGTAGGCTGTTTTATAAAAGTTGTCCAAGCATTCTTATAATTATGAATTAATATCAAGGCATTTAATCAAAATCCTTCACCACAGATTACTTATTATATAATTATTTTTAGAGATCTTTTATATCAATAGTCATTTGAGTGATAGATGGTTCCATACCATTGGGTGCTTATTTAAATACTAAACTTGATATTTCATTCAAATGATTAAAGTGAGCTTAATTAGATATCATTTTTAAAGTTATCTGTTATTAGCTTTAGAACCCTAAGCATTTCTAGGTATTAGCATCGTTCCTAGATAAAGTTTATAAGTAAAAAAAAAATGTATGCATTTACATAATAATTTAGTTACACACACGTACACGATACATTATATATTTATTAAATTATAATATTTTTCTTAATTTGGTTTAAATCACCACAAAATCATGGTTTTACAAATTTTCGATTAAATATAGATATACTTAATATATAGGTTTAAAACCTATTGTAATCGATTCTGAATAAACTATTTACAGGTTTTGTTCATATATGTATATTATATTTACTATAATATTACATAATCTTATATGTTTAAA
This sequence comes from Tetheella fluctuosa, assembly GCA_951216915.1. Taxonomy (NCBI): domain Eukaryota; kingdom Metazoa; phylum Arthropoda; class Insecta; order Lepidoptera; family Drepanidae; genus Tetheella; species Tetheella fluctuosa. The sequence continues at coordinate 6,229,332 of OX578222.1, read as the reverse complement.
GTGAAAAATGTTTCATAGAAAAAGAAAAATCATTCGATCTAAACCGCTGTGGCCGCATAAAACACTAGGCACGAAAACCCGACGCGGCGTTCGCTCTGCTCTGCGGCACTCCACCGTAAATGCATTTTCTTATAATTCAGAAGCGTCACGTAGCCGTAGCCGGTACCTAGCCCCAAGGCGAAAGCCCAACTACACAAGAACGCAAGCGAATTTGCAGTTACCTCTTTTTATCTCACGCCCGTTCCTATAAAGTTGGATAAGAAAATTGGATTGAAAAGAAATGTAATATTTTTTTCTTAATAAAATTTGTAACATCTCTCAGAATAAAATTAACATTAGGGTATTTCACAACTTTAAAAAGGAACGGTGACTGGACTGATTAAACATTCATAAATTCAAATCCGCACTAATACGTTAATCTAACTTTGTTAGTAGCTTATAAAGACGCATTACATCTTATGTATTTTTTGTCATTGTCATGTTTAAGTTTAAATATGAAAAAGACACAACCTAAACAGCTGGTGTTAGTAACTTTAAATTATGCACACACGTTTTGAACATAGTATAACCACAGTCTATGTCTTACAGTCGGCTAACGGACACGGGAAAACGGATGCGGGGTGAGAGAGGGGCGGTAGCGAGCCCAAGCTGCCATACACTCGCTTGGGACACAATGGAGCAATTACGAATGCCTATACAAAGCGGCATTTTGCGTAACTTCAAACGAGATGAGAACAAAATGGTTTTAAAAAGTAGATGTCTTGAATTTGAATAAATATCGCATCGTCATTTCACTATGAAACGAAATTCGATGTTCATCTTCTGTACACGTTTTAATTAGATACTTTAAATTCATTACGTTTGCATGTTAATCAGCTATAATATTGTACTTATGTTATAAACGCTATTAGGTAATATTGTACTTTTGTTGTGTTGTTAAGGAGTTCATATGGCCACCCTCCGACCCCACCATCAGACCAGCTACATGGTACTATATTATTGCATTGTCACCCAGTTCTGAAGTTTAATGTCTATCACATAGGGAAGTTTGTTAAAATTGATTGCATTTGTACCGAACTGACAAGAAAGCGAGTAATAAAAACGTGGTAAAAAGTAAATTTTTCTTTATAGATTTCTGAGCTATATAAAATCAGGGTGTTCAAAAACTTAAACATCTCTAGCATTATCACAAAAACAAAAGAAAATGTAATGAAAAGTTACTACGCAGTAACCTTCAACTGAAAATAAATAGTGTGACGCCGTAGTTCTCATCGACACCGCTGTCATAATATCTAAGTTAGTGAGTAGAAGCACCATGCGAATATTTTATTTGGGCAGTGCGGGGACGTTGAAGCCCCCCCAGTGCCTATCCACTAGCTGGGGGCCATCTGGGTGTGTAGGGGGAAAAGTGGGAGAGAGGGGGTGCGACGTTGATCGATGCACGTCTTGCGCCGGAGGCTGCACCCGACGTAATTCATTAAACGCTGAAACTGCAAGCGGATTTTGAGTATTAAAACGATTTCTCACGGGGGTGTCCAGTTTGGTCGTGCCTCTATGTACAGAAGCTTAAAGCGGTTTACTTAGTTGATAAAGTGAATAGAAATTAACTTAAAAAGGGTTTGGTCTGCGTGAATACTATTTACTATGCTCACGATGTAAAGAGAATATTTGATGATATGCTTTATACTTGGCATGGTGCATATATTATCTGTCAGCATTTTTTTTTATTGTTTAACTTACATTATATTTACAACAATAATACAAACTATATATATAAAAAAAAATCCTCGAAGCTACCGTCACTGCAGATGGGCAGTTTCCTTTTTGTTGGCCAAGCTAATGCGTTGGCGGAAAAAGCTCCTAAAGAATAAAAAAAAGTTAAAATGGCTTTTACTAATATTTGTCTTCAATTTACCACTTACCTGCCGAGATTGTGGTCAAACAGGGACCTAAACATAGTGAAGAAAAAACAACCCTTTATTCGGTTATTTTTTTAATGATTAGTACATCGATATTTTAGGTACAAACCCCAGTTAAAAATGAAGAATACTGTTAACTTACCTTTTAATGTTATGCAACATTTCCTTCACATTACTTCAATTTTTATATGTAAAATATTAGTCTGACTTTTTATTAGGTAAGTAGCTACTGTAGAACAGTTACCTATTGACCCTCCTACTGTACAATAGTTCAATAGCTGCCACCTTTATTTGATAAAAAAGAAGTTAAAGCTAACATGTTTTATAACACTCCTTGACATGAAAACTCTATCTCCAACGAAAGTTTTAATGGCTCTACTTTGAAGGACTTGATTGAGCAAAAAAATTACACTGAAACATTTTCACACGAACAGTTTGAAACTCGCTCGTTTGGTTTGAGATGAGAGTAATACTCAGAAAGTGTGAAGGCAGGTTTCTTGCTGCACCTGCATCAATCAACGTCACTGCAGACTGCAGGACAGCGGGAGCGGATTATGGTGGAAAAAGAGGGGTTGGATTTTACACTAAACGTGATCCTTCAGTCTTGTAATACTTGAATTAACGACTTTTTTGTGTCGGATAACAATTATCGATTATATAGTATTTTTTATTCCCTATGTACTTAGAATATATTATCAAATATCTACTTAGCTAGGAAGATTTAGGATAAGACTAGCTTTCTGTCCCGCGGTTTCACTCGCGATTCCCGTTTTTTCCCACATATGGATTTTATTTCTGGAACCTGTGTGAAAAATTTCAAGTGCAACCCCAGTGATTTAGGTTGTACCTACATTGAATGAAATGAATTTTATTTGCAAATAATTCTACAAACAGCAATTATTATGAACTTGTTGGACTTTTCTACCCGTTAAATAGGATGTATAAAATTTTGTAACAAATTGACAGCACCAATACGCGGTGGGCAAACATAGCTTCAAAGCGTCCTCTAAATTGCTAGACACACTAAACTTGAGAAATAAATGCGCCTTCCCCAAACAACATTAATCTAGCTGATATGTAGCGTCGCTTTATATCCCCTGAACAGATGCACCAGTGTTCAACGACCATGTTTCTATTTAAATACCGACAAATTTGTCTAAATGGGATGTGTGATAGTTTATAACAAATTTTAATGGTAAAGGCAATGGTGATTTTAAAGTGATGATAGCTTAGTATATATACACTTGAATCTACATATTTTATATTGAGCTTGAGTTTTCGGTGAAGGTACTACAGCACGGTGGTAGGGTACTTTGTAGTATCCAACTGGCTGGCTACCACACTCAAATTGAAAATCTATAACCAGCTGCACTTGAGAGCCAGTTCTCTTCGCATTCTTTGTGTGTTCACAACCTTCAGCCACATGATCACTAAGTACGGTGAGATTGTGATCAAACACAAGTAGTAGAAATAAAGTGATGTCTGTCTATACATTTTAAATCAATTTGATTTATTAATTTCATTTAAGTACGAGTTGTAATAATTGGAAAATTACTATGCATTCGGCTGTTCATTAGTTACAATAGATATTGTATTTATTATTTTGTTGTGAAAATTATTTATGTTCATTTTTCTGAAGCCTTATCATGGATTTTGAATTTCTGTCCAATTTAGAAGGATAAACAAACTGAGCTTTTGTTATTATAATACATAACATACCTAATTAACAAGCAAATATTAAAGTAATTTTGGGTTATACCCAATGGAACAATGATAATAATTATTATGGAACATAATATGTGACATCATGTACCTACGATTACAGCCCGATATGACGCAGGCACATCCTATATTACACAATTCTTTATAAGGTAACTCAGTATTGTAATGTCAATGTATTTATGTCGGTACGCATAATGTTCATAAGAATGGCCTATATATTTAAGAGTTATAGTTCAAAAGAATGGAGGCGTGAGCATAAAGTTTTATTTGAAACACGTGTAATGTAATAGCTATGTGAGTTTACATGACGTAATTTCTCATATTATTGTAAATAATTGAGTAGGTACTAGAAAGACCTTTGATGTTTACTTAACTATATAATGATAAAAAAACTATTTGATTATAGGCACGTAAGATTAGCTACGTGGTCAAATCAGTCTAAGAACGAAATATTTTCAGAAAAGTTTCAGTCATCCTTTTGCTCTCGAATACTGAAAGGCTATTCATTTATTTCAAAAGTCCCATCTCTTTCATATTGACTGTAGCATAATTTTACTTGGATAATATTCCTTGGACTTATCAACTTTTTCTTTTTTAAACAATCTCATTGTATGTACCTATAGCATAGGGGTATTGTAACCCGAGTATTCTTTTCAATAACATATTTGAGATTAATCATCTTCTCCGACTTTAAAGTATTTTTAGATAAGTAAATGTCATATTTTGTTGAGAAAAACCTTGCAGCCAACGTGATGCACCCTGTTCTCGTGAGATTAATTTAGCGGGTGGCGCCAATGTAGACGTCTAGATGGCGCCACTGAGCACCTCGCCAAGCGGCGCGCTTTTTACACCACTGCCTAACTTCCTACGCCGTAACCCCTAGCGCACTAGGAGAAAAATGAAAATAGGGGTGGCACAATGTGAAAAGTGATTGTGATTATTTCGATAATATATCTGTATTTTCGGTACGCTGTAACGGAATCAATAAAGTCGATATATTATGTAATGCTACATTGTAGTAGGTATATTATATAGTCTCCATAGTACAAGCTTTGCAGTCGGATATTATTTATTAGAGATAAACATATTGGATATTTTTAGTATTATTCAATTTTCACTCTATCACTTAGTAACCTATCTAGAACAATGCTCATACCTACTACCAATAAATGTAATAAATTCAAGGAAAAATATGTGTAGGTTTACTAAATATGTACCTACCAATAAATTATCGTTTGTAGCATGTTATTATTAAGTCAGGTCAAAGAAAAAGTAGTTTAAAGGTACGTAAAATTATTAGTTAGTTATTAGTAGAGACTATTTCTCACCACGCTACTGTGAAGGCCACTCTTTAAAGATATAGGTAACGGCTTTACTCATAAAAAACAATTTAAATGCTGTTTAAATGATTAACACAACAATAGGACTAAATGTACATGATAGAATAATATGAATTATTAATAATAATCCATTTATCTCCATTGCTAATAATAAATTAACTAAAATATTCACCTTCAAATATTCATCTCATGTAACAGCCTACCACTTTTAGGGTTCTGTACGATAATAGTAGATAGAACACCCTACTCCGAGGCCAGCTTTTTTATGGAGAAGATTTAACAACTGAAAAATTAAGAACTGCTTCTTTTAATGTATCACGGCTCATGTTCAGTTTTCACACATATTGGTGGAATATTTACAAGGAAATCTCATTGACCCACGGGTACTTCCATTCGCGTTTGAGCTTTAAAATTTGGCACATAGTAGGGGTACCTAGTTTACGTATAAAAAAATTAAGTGTGGGTAGTAAGCATATGTCTACAATTTCGTATCCGTGGAAACTCTAAATATAGCTTCATTTAACTCTGGATTCGATTTATAAAGATTTATTTTCATATTTTACATGAAGCGTTCGTGGCTAAGCTTGATTAGCCGTTCTTAACCGGTCGGCAAAGTTAAGCAACGTCCAGTCTGGCCGGTACCTGGATGGGTGACCGCCTAGTGGTATCTTGAGCGTTTCCGTGCTTCGGAAGGCACGTAAAGCCGTTGGTCCCGGTTATCACTTAATTGTGATAGTCGTTAAGCTAGTTGGAGACCTCCTAGGTGGCCTGACAACTCCAACAGTAGGTTGACTACTAGCCTACCTCCACCAATCCGCAGTGGGCACGCGTGGTGGAGTATTTGCCCATTCCCCTTTCACCCTTATTCGTGAAAGGAGGCCTGTGCTCAGCAGTGGGCAGATATAGGCTGTAATTATTATTATTATTATATTTTACATGATTATTCTGTAATAATGGGTAAATCGTTTTCTCATTTGCATACTTGAGAATCTGAGCGTAGGCTGCTTGAAGGCAAATTATTTTTGAGTAAACTATACGACTTTTAACTTGGTTTAAAGTAAAATATCCTTGCTGTAATCCTTACAGACGACATCACAATGTGGTGCAAAAAATATTATAGGTGCATAAGTTAGGGAATCATCAGTGGGCAAGCCAAAATCCCTCTACTTTTTTCAAACTATTTTGGGGCTTTCGTTGTGGCTGGCTTAAAAATGAACGGTTCTCCTGTCAACTTGAAAAACATTCTTACCATAATGAAGTCCTAACGTATGGTTGCAATCTAATATGACTTATGGAAGACGAATACCGAAACTGTTTCCTCAGCTTTCAGTTTACATGTCTCAATTTGATTGTTAGCGTAACTCAGCTATGACCGATTTTTTTGTAAGTATTCCGTTTTTCTAGTCAAATTCATTATAAATATGGTTTTTATGTAAATCGAGAATGCCGCCAATGCTTGTTCAGCCGTAAATATATTGGACGACAAACCAGGATGTTACTGATTAGGTACAGTTTTAATTGATGACGAATAAAATCGTTGCAAGATACTTGAGTTTAATATTGGTAGATTTTCAAAGATCTCGTCACTAGAAAATAGTAGGAACGAGATCGAAAATGTTATATTTTTACAAGAGCGTGTAGCTATGAGTAGCCTACGTCTCGCTTTTTCCCCAATATGATTATATTTTTTTTCACTTCGATGGATAGGTACTAACCGAATTTTTATAAATGAATTATATTATAGCATTTAAAGACTATAACAATAAATCCTTAAACGATAATTAATGATGTAGGCACCTAAACTTAATCTACAAACTGCAGCGCTTTCGGGTATTATCCTTCCTATTTCCCTATTTAATGGGAGACGAATGTCGTTAGAAGTCGCAAAACCTCGTAAAATCCGGTGGTTTTCTCTACATACATATTAGGCTACTATAATTTTCCTGTATACTCTTGTAAAGAAAACGTAACAAATTATTTGAACCACTGGTATTTTCAAATAAGGACTGTACTGTATTTAGTTACTCTGTGGTTGAGGGTAGGTTAAGGTAGTCACGCTAGAACGTTATGCGAAGTAGGAACGGGGAGTGGAGGCAAGTGGAGCGGAGACGACTAATTGACCATCGACTACATGCAAATCGCTAATTACCGTCGTCGGTTGCCGAGCTTCGTAAATAAATAATGGCCGATACAATTATTTTCTATTGCCCAGACCCGGACATCAGATAGCGTATGCTAATGAAATAAAACAATATGTAAAGGCTGTTGGGCGATTAATTACTTTTTTCTGAAAAAGTTATATATAATTTAATAATTCTATTCTAGATATATATATATATATATTATTATATATATATATATATATATATATATATATATATATATATATCTATAAGGTCCTAATAAATGAAGTACGGTCCTTTTGAGGGAAGATAGTATAGGTTATAAGTATTCCGAAAATTATAAAATAAAAATATTCGGTCGTAATTTTAATGAAAAAAAAAGACTTGAAATTGTACTTCATCACTATTAAGTATTAATTATTACAGGTTTTTTTTTTAAACCTAGAAACTAGTTGTGTGAAGATTAGTGCTACTAGATAGATATGACTTTTTAATCAAAAAAATAATTTAAAGGACTTGTACGATATTGGATAATTCTATATTGATATAAAGTAAAAAGTCAGGTAAATATTGTACTTTACTTAGATAAATATAAAAGAAGAAAATATGATTGTGTTTCTCTTAGCGCGTAGACTTAAAATATCCCTCTGACAACTATTATCTTTCCATGTAATTTGACACGTGCGAGTTCCACAAAGTAATGCCAATAATAAATATGTAATCACGACTCACGAACCTAACACACGTCTTTTTTCTGACAATGTAAGGAAAATCGTACTTTAAGCGTTTACGGCCGTTGTTATTACGATTATGCCTACACGTATGTCAAGTTCATTGTCCAACTAAAATAGATAACTGCTGAACATATTATTCAAGGTGATGCCGTTATGAAACAAAGTAATAATATCTAATAAGACTCATGATACTTATGTACAGATAAAAAATAAATAATAGTGAGTGGTAGTTATAGTATATATTAATATGAATTTTTCGTGTAGGTACCTATTCCTACTCTCTGCGCATAATATCCCCGAAGGGGAAGCTTAACGCTAAACATGAACATTTCAATGTGAAAATTAAACACATGCAACCTTTGGGCCTAACTGTGAAATCTCGAAAAAAATATCAGCTGTTCCATACGAAAGTTCAATACCTACTCCACCAAAATGTATGAAGCAACTGTTTTATATTACGCGATATGTGATAACTCACTAAGGTCACATAGTGAAAGTTGTTCATATTGATGAGTACTTCCATCCCTGCAAGTATTGCCAACGACTAAAAATCATTCTGTATAATAGTTGTTGGTATGCTTTGAAAACATTATAGAAAACTAAACAATTTAATTAATTTACGTGAGCGCTGAAAACTGCGTCGTAGATCTATGTACCAGGTAGCGGTAGGTGCTACTACGTAGTATCTGCTATTTAGATACTGTTCTCTTTGTTTCCTTTATCAAAATTTGTTTGTACCTTTCTGTCTACTATTCACATCTAACAAGAAATGTTTTTAATTTTCTATTCACAATATAGAGGTTAACAACTTGATAAAGTGATGAAATATGAGAACAGCGTAGCTTTTGTAGATACTGGGAGAATAGGTTGCATACAGTGGCGCCATCTAGACGTCTACATGGATGCTTAACTAAATTAATTCGTAGCAAAACAAATTGCATTGAGTTACGTAACAAACGTGAATGGCGTAGGTAGCCTTTTACCACCCATATACTACGTTAGATAAACCACATAATATGCTCACATATTTACTTTCATCGTGTGTTTTTGATCTCTTTTATTGTGAACCTAAGTAATAAGTATCTACCTACCTATCAATTAGAATAAAGAAATAATAAGTTAAAGACATTTCTCGGAGACGGCAGGTCGGTATTTGTAATACCTGCGTGTGGGCGGAAGCCTGCGTTTACTTTCCTACGCAACCTGAAATAAGAAAAGCTGATTTTCACCAAAATATTTGGTAATGTAACTAAGTATTAAAAATATGATGATCGAATGTTTAAATACTTCAGATAAATCTGGAAGAAATCGTTTTAGCGATAAGGCCTCATAATTAAGTTGTCGTCACTATACAGGTGTAAGGGACATCCCTCCGCAAACTAATGAGGTGAATTCAGTATATATCATACTAAGATGCCCGGTAATGAAATTATTTTCGGAACGTCATGGGAATCCAATAAACCTGATTTGTTTGATTACCTCATACGCAATGTATCACTACGTGGCAAAACGCACGTAGCGAACTGCAGCGCAGCGAGCCGTTCGTCGTCGGCTGTCGTCCCCGCGTCGTGCGTTGGAGTATTTCAACATCCATTGCTGATTTTTTGATTTTAGCTGTTTTATTTACATAAATGGAGTAAAGAATTTAATTTTACATTGAAATTAAGGAATAGTATCTGAAAAAACGATTAAAAAATATGAAAATTTTCCGGAGAAAAATTCCGGTGGAATATGATTCAAAATAAGGAGCTGAATGCACCTGCATCGGTCAGTTTTCGGAGGACCGTCCCTTACAACCTGTAATTTTTTCTTTGTTTATTTGTTATGTTCTGTCATGGGATGTATATGTCGCAGGCGAATTGCATAACTCGTCCGCTTACAAAGGGCCGGCAAATTGTAGAATGCCGAAATGAATAAATTGCAATTTTTTTTTTCAATAAAATTGCAGCGTTAATAAGGATTCCCTGATGTAATGTTTCAATACATATTAAGGTTATTACACAAACGATAGATCCATTATATAAAAAAAAACCTAAAGTAACCTACTTCAATATCGTCATTTTCTAAATAACCAACAATTTGTAATCGGACGGTTGCCCTTTTAAAACGGACGAGTTATGCAATTTGCCTGCGACATATACAATGAAGTGTATTCTTTTCTATTCTAATAAGTATATTATATACTCTGTTACCTACTGCTATTTTGTATCAAGATTCTTTATTACAAAACTTTATTTCAAAATACTATACCCATAGAAATATAATAAAAAGTGATGTGTGACGACACCAGACAGAAGTTAAGCGTACGTAAAATCGAATTACGCGGCATTGATTGAACTGCGTTGCATTCGCCGCGTCGTGTTGCTACCTACACGTTTTTTTTACACTTTAGTCCCCATCCCCAACGTGAGAGAAGCTTTGCTTCAATAAAATTGAATGCTTACCTTTCATTATATATGCTTATCAAACATGGAAATTAAAACAAAAGTGACAAGTGTAAATAAAAAGGTGTTTAATAGAATGTGATAATTTGTAAGGTGGTCACAAAATACAATTTTAAGTATTTTTAACCCTACTTAGTAAGTAAAGGTTATCAATTCGTTCCTCATATTTTTCTTGTTTGTCCGCATAAAATTTTGATACAGCAAATAATTCAATGCATTTTAAAATGTAACTATACAAGTTATTTAGTTTTAACAAGCTTATATTTAAGTTCACCTGTTAGTCTGTGTGGGTCGAATCATGCATCTAAATTTTATGCTAGTTCCACCCAATAGAATGAACTGAAATTTTGTACGCAGTTATAATATAAATTCAGTATTAAAAACCGGCCAAGTGCGAGTCGGACTCGCGCACCGAGGGTTCCGTACAAACTTCGTCCATCGTTCGTCGATCACGGGACATGCACAATTTTATTTATTTACCTTATTTGAGGTTGGTGCCAATTAAGCTAGACCTCTAAATTGTATCAGCGCCCATACAACTCAGAGGTATTTATTCATTGGCGTAACTATGTATGTATGGGGTCACCCTTTAATTTTCAACTTTTTTAATATTTTGGAATTTTCACTTTATTTTTATTGTAAGACCTTGCATTTTGCCAAATTCCGTGATTCTAGGTCAACGGGAACTACCACAAAGCGTTTTTTGTATGGGAGCCCCCCTTAAATATTTATTTTATTTTGTTTTTAGTATTTGTTGTTATAGCGGCAACAGAAATACATAATTTGTGAAAATTTCAATTCTCTAGCTATAGCGGTTCTTGAGATACAGTCTGGAGACAGATAGACGGACGGACGGACAGACAGCGAAGTCTTAGTAATAGGGTCCCGTTTTTTCCCTTTGGGTACGGAACCCTAAAAATGTCCAACTATTTGTTTACTTTTTATTTTATTTATTCGTTATTGCTTAGAGCAAATAGAACAGATTATCACTTCAGGCATTGAATATTTTTACTTCTTCTTCTTCTTGATGTGGCTCTCCACTATTGGAGTTTCGCCATCAGCTCAGCGAATCTAGCCCTGTCTTGCGCCAAGCAGAAAAGTCCCGGATTTTCCGTAACCAAGACCTTTTTTCTTCTGCCAACGCGTCGCTTTCCCATTACTTTCCCCATAATTATGAGTTGGAGTAGTTTTTTTATGATCTTGTCTATAAGTAAAAAAATATTTAATACATCAAAAAAGTTAAAATAAAAAAGTTGAGTACCATGATTTCAGGTGTATATAGAATATTTTTCAGTATGCTTGGATTGTTGTGGGTTATACTTATTATGTCCTTTTGTTGACACGTTAAGCGATGGGTGTCGGCTAACCTGTCATGCAATACTGCAATCATAGCGTGCATGGTACATTGAAACGAACGTTCTTTCTCAACTCCAGTAATAAAATATAGAATAGATAGATATCTAAACAATACTGGTATCGCTACACGGTTACATGTTCTACTCACATACATACTCATGCATGACTATACATTCATACATTTAATAAACCTATATATATATATATTAGGTATATATATATACCTACTTATTATATATAAATACTGTTGCAGCTTTTAATTGTTAAAATGTTTTCAAAGTGACTATGGGTAGACACTAGGATTTTTGAAAATAGTTTTGATTTTAAATTCATACAAAAGAAAAACAATTATTTCTATATATCTGTATGAACACCATTATAGAGGTATACAAACAATGAGAACAATAAGTAATTGAGACACAGTAGACTCTGCCATAGTGTGTGATGTCGAAAATCTTTACTTATTTCTGATAAACTTAAATTCGCATTATTTTTCATTAACATTTTTACAGCGTTGAAGACTGTAGAACGTAAATCAAATCGTTCTGAACAGTTCTTGGTTTGTCTCGCAGTTGTGCAGACACTTTATTTATCCAGGGTTTTTCACAATAGCATGGCTGAAGTAAAAAAAAGTGCTTTGAAAAGCGCCCAAGTTCTGTATACATTAGATGCATTCGGTGCACCGAGTCACGCAGACCAGGGTGGATACGTCACGCAACACAGACTGTCGCGTGAGCCGTTACGTATTTATTTATTTAAGTAAGGCAATTATAGTATAAACTTGTTTAGGTTGGTATATTTTATAAATATTTCTCGTGAATTTGTTTTGTTTTATTGTTAATATATTTTCAATAAAATTGTTAAGCGTATGGAAAAATAAAATATTCAAAACAAATTAATCATAAAAATTACATAAAAATAGCTCGATTGAATAATAAATAATGCTAACGGCCAGTCTCATAGGTTGCCGATGAGTTCAACATACACAATACATTATACTACTAAATAACTGATATGAGCAAGTTGATATTCTTTTATTTATTTTTTATTTAACTACCGTAGTAGTTAAAGCGTTTCAAACGACGAAGTGTCATGGGTGTACCAACTATCATGCAATATCGCAATTTCGGTGTGCATAGGTAGCTATCAATAAAATATTTATAGGTAGCTTATGATTGTTATTATTTGACGTATTTAATTCGAAACACATGTTTATTGTCTGGTCCTAAGTAACAGTTATTAAAATTGACCTAGGTTAATGAGTATCACGATGACAAATATAAGGAAACATTATGATTTATTATACCTACTATAAATACCGGGTGGATATTTCGAGATGCCATATTTTTGAAACTTTTCGATTCTTTGGTCCCATAGTAAATGTTGTTATACAGAGTGGTAGGGATAATATGACATTTATTGAAACCACATACTGGGTATTGCGTTAGTACCTAGTACGTATACCAAAAGTTATCAAATTATAATAAACGGTTTAGTCGCAGGCTTTTTTTTTACTTTAACAACTTTAAAGAGACCGCCAAATAAGTACTCATTTAATGAACGGGAGCGATGTTACGTACAGTGCCTACAGGTCAAATGAGGTTAGTAGACAATATTATAAAGGCTGTTGTGTTTAATTTACTGTGTGACTGTTAGGTTTCTTACAAAGTAGTCACCTGAAAACATTGCGGTTCTAGCCAGACTGTGAAATTATTTTGTAAAAAATGTGACCGAATTTTTTGATAACAATACCTCTTTAGCTTTTTTGAGGTTTTATCATTTCAGTTTACCTCAAAGTTTTCCTTAATCTTACGTAACAATTGTAATACTTACGCTCGTTTGAACATTTTCTATTATATAGGTATTATTTTATCAATACGTTTAAATACTATTTTTAAATATGAAGATAATTGTTTTTACAAAATTTAAAAGCATTATTTTCTCCGCTAATTGGTATTTAGTTACATTTTACGAAATACGCTGCAAGCAAAATTTAAAATAAATAATTTTACAGAAAATTTTCTTAGAGGAGCTTATTCGAAGTCAACGCACTCTTATGTTGGAAGCGTCTTCCACATAATGTTCTAGAAAATCCCTGCAGCGTTTCTACAGAGGGGGCACTGAAGAGTGCAAAGAGGGGGAGGGTATGATGTTGATAACCTGGATCGGGAGCGAGGGCGCAGGGTCGCGGACCCTGCCGCACGACCGCACCCAATCCAAACCTTGCAACCCTGAGTTTTAACTAGGTACCTTTGGGACATAGAAAGGTTATAACCAGATGCGATAATTGATTGATGGATTTGAAAATTATTTTTAAAAACGCGTAAAACTTCCTGTATGTTAGTGAATATCCATATTTAGTTACAGATTTGTATTTATTTGTACGTATTCATGTACTAGAAGATCTCCATAAATAAATACATATTTTCAACACGGATGAAACGTAATCCATTACAAGAAACACTTTAGTACTTACTTACTGCAGTTCGATGGATGCCTTTAGGTAGATTTTAAGCTAAAATATAAAGCGGTTTACCATCTGAAATACCTACATCACTATTCCATGTTAGTTAACTTTTGCATGAATTTTTATACGGTGAGGTGAGGGCTGTTATTAAAAGTTAAGATAAGATTCTAAGCGATGCAGTGCACGACATCAAATAACTTGTTACGTGCTTTGTCAAGATATTGTCCAGCACATAAATTAATCTATAATGAGCTCACTTTAAAATAATAAAACGTTACTTTAATGTCAAGTATTTATTTAAGAATAAAAACCTATGTTTTAAAAAAATATTAAATTCAAAAGAAACGAGAGACGTGCGTGATATAAGAAGGTGCTACCTAATGTTTACAGAAATTTCAATATTAATATTAATATGAATGAATAGGTTCATCATTATCATCATCATCTCAGCCGCAAGACGTCCACGAATGAATAGGTTGATGTTAAATAAATAATAGCTGAATTGAAATATGAGTCTCTATTTGTTTTGTCTAGATCTAAAAATTCGGATAAATATTTTCATTACAGCTTGTCGATACAAAATAATAGGTATTGAACGTAGGCGTTCACGAGTGACCTGAAGTTCATTGACCAGTCTGCAACTGGAGCGAAGTTCTTGAATCATAAAGGCATTGACATAGAGGGGGCTCCAAAATTCCTGCATGGGAGTGAATAGAAATTCTCATCCGATTGTGTAGTGCGTAAAAAAGGTTGAAGGAACTGCAGAGATTTGGATTTAGGTTACCAAATTATGGTGTATGGTTGCGGGATTTTATTATGTAGATAAGCGGAAATATACCTACTATTGTACTTATACAAAGAAAATTAAAAAAATTCTATGGTTATAAATGGAGCCTTAAATTAAATCTTACTTCAGAAGGTTTTAAAATAAAAACTCTGGCAGTATTGCATATTTATGCAATACTGACATTAAGAATTATACCAAAGCTGTATTGCCATTGATTGGTTTACATACTATTACACATTACACGAATGAATAGCAGACATTCGCAAAAACTTTCCATTTCATATATATATTTAAAGTGACATTTAAGCAATATTTAATTTGCATTTAATTAGATACAAACGCATATTAAATGCAGTAAAAACGCAATCGATTAAATGAGTTACAAATAAGCATAAGCGCATCAGAGTGATCAAAGCTTATAATTTCGGCACTATTGTTATGTCGTCAGATTACGTCAAGATTAGTTATTAAATTCCTCTCCTAAAAGGAGATCTAAAAATAAACTAAGCTCAAATGTAAAAAAAAGTATGTTTAATGACTTGTTTCACGTTATCTTTATTTTTCTGGATCTATATTTACATAAAAATAATGCTTCAGTTTATAAATAACCTCTCATTTGAAGTTAAACTACTGTACTATTCAGATCTTACTAAGTCTGACCACTATTTTATTACCTTGTCAGAGCCAGACAGTTGATATTGTAACTAAATGATTTCGGTTGTGTGTAATGTAATGCATTAGTAAGTTCAACGAACTAAATATATAACAGCGATTATGACCACTTAAATAGTCGGTCATTTATGATTGAATCACAGCAAATTGCAGGTCTGAGGTCTTGAAGCCTCTCCTTATTGTTATTAGAGGCCTGCGTAAACTGTTCTTTTGACCTCTGGGAAATGTTGTTACTGTCACTATTTCCTATTTATACCGTGTTAAGTACCTATACTTAGTATGTTAAGTATCCTAAATGTTGTCTATGTAGTTTCCACCCAATTTCAACGGAGTTTCAAAGAAGAAAATATTTTATAAAAGTATTATATTATGTGTTTAGGTATATATATACATTCTAATACCTACGGTACACGAATATTTTTGTTCGAACGGTGAGATTGTAGTCAAACTACTTCAAAAAGTACTTCCCCAGTCGAGCTGCTCTCTGAGCGACATATCGCTATGCTCTACCTCTACCACGTTCATTTCTAGTTTCCTATGCAGAAAAAAAATATTTTCAATTTCAAACATCAAGAAGCTTTTAAATTTTAGCTGTATGTTACTTTTCAGCCACTTAAATTAATTAATCACTTCAATAGATAATTGGGACTAATTCTTGTATATTAAATAATAATACAAAAAAAATGAACATTACGAAAAATATACTACGCAGTATACTCAATTTACACGAAATATAATAATATTCATGATTGAAACGAACGCTTCCTTGAACAAATGACTTTAGATAAATATAAGCGACCCATCTATTAGGTATTTGGTAACTATATGAGGGCGTCGAGGTCGCGAATTCATTGTTCACGTAATGAAATAAATATTGATTAAATAAAATGAAGCAAAATGCTCATTAGCATTATTAATTCATAATATGCGTTTCATTGGTTTTAAAGGCGATATGGAATAATATACAATATTTGAACAATGCTTACAATAACTATTAGTTTCGGCGTGTCACACACAGTATTGTTAGTCTGCCGAAGGTTGTCTGGAATTTTTTCACATTTATTTTGCATACGTGATGTCGTGACGTGTCATTGTGTGTAACGTATAGTCTAGCTAGCCTAGCACTGCGAATATTGTAGTCATTATTAGTAGACTAGGGCTGCCACCCGGCTTCGTTGTGTTGTATTTTTTAATTTTTTGTGTTTATGCTTATTATATTGCTTAAAAATTTGCTAAACATTTGAAGGAAAAAGGGCAACATTGTCAGATTGACAAAAAAATTAAATATATAAAAGTGTAACCTTCCTGGGTTTCGTACCGGTTCTTCTCAGGTGAAGGCCGACTTTCGGACCGGTGGTGATCTCAGTAGCTTCGACGTTCATAAGTGCCCTCTTAGGACCTAAACTGAATTTGGCCTTGACTTTAGCTGGAAAGTTTATTTAAATGATCGTTTTGATAGAAGAGACAAGAAGAAGATACCATTACCAAACAGATATTTTTTAACCCAATATTAACATTTTGTACTAGGAGGATAGGTACACCCAAGATATATGTATAGTATGATAGATGTCTTTTACAGTTTTTCAACTCCACTCTATTCAAAAGTTGCCTGGTTGAAATATTTTTTAGTGATAAGGTCGCCCGTTCACATTATTATTCAATTAAACATTTTACTATGCAATTATAATTAAGAATACTAAGGTGATAAAGTAAACTTAAAAATAAACTACTTACTTATAAATAAAAAATGTAGGTACCTCAAATCACTGCCCCTGTAAGTTTAGTTTTGTACTAAGTATGTACCACATTGAAGCGCTCGTGGCGTAGCTTGATTAGCCGTTCATAACCGATCGGTAAAGTTAAGCAACGTCCAGTCTGGCCGGTACCTGGATGGGTATTGGTATTTCATCTTGAGCGTTTCCGTGCTTCGGAAGGCATGTAAAGCCGTTGGTACCGGTTATCACTTAATTGTGATGGTCATTAAGCTTGTTGGAGACCTCCAAGGTGGCTTGACAACCACTAGCCTACCTCCACAAATCCGCAGTGGGCACGCGTGGTGGAGTATTTGCCCATTCCCCTTTCACCCTTATTCGTGAAAGGAGGCCTGTGCTCAGCAGTGGGCAGATATAGGCTGTAATTATTATTATTATGTACCACATTTCAATCATATGTGGTGTAACAGTCAAATATTATCTATGTTCAATAAATATTTAACTTTCAACAATTCTATCAGACTGGGCCTATTTAATCATTAATACTTAAATTTATAAATGCCAAAGTTTGTTTGTTACCTCTGACGTTTTTTTATGCACACCAGTTGGCGCCACTGTCGAGTAAGTTCCTGAAGTATAATCTATCAATGTTTGCTATTACGGGCGTGAAAACAATGTTAACATTTAAATCATAATTTAAACCGTACCGTAAAAATATCGAGCATGCCTCAGTTAAGCGCAGTTCCGTTTTTTTCGGATAAAAGGAGGATATAATTTTCTAAAATATAAAATTGTCGCAAAGCACAGCCATTAATTGACCCGTAACTCATATTTGCCATAATTAACCTCAAGTATTGCACAAAATATTCACAAAATTATTCTAATTAGAAACAAACCCGCGTAGCCCACCCAGAAACAGTGAATTTTGATATTTCCAAGACCTCACGCTACACTAGCGCCTCTAGCGGCAAATTTACACGCTATGGCCCCCATTGTGATGAAATTTGGTACACTTTTTATCTAAGAATCGCGGGTAAAACGTCAATAGTTTGCAGTTTTAATGCTTAGGAAGTCAGGGTAGGTATTTGTAGACAACCTACCCATAGAAAATATCATTAAAAATAATACTGCTAGCATTTATCATTATTAAAAACATCAAATTTTAGGTTTTGTACACCAGCTAACAAGCTACGTAAATTAACAAATACAGTGTTTATATTTGTTAATTATGAAAAACTACCGCTGACACGGCTGAGCTAGCCAATGAAAAGATATAATTTGTTTTAATTCCATTATTATACCACAGCGTAAAAAACATACAGTGGTATATCACGTTTGAAGTCACGTGTAATGCCGCTTTGTTTATGCATTCGTCATTGCTCCATTCTATCCCAAGCAAGTGTATGGCAGCTTGGGCTCGCTACCGCCAACTCTCACCCCACAAGCCCCGCACGATTGCTCTGTCTAGACGTGTCCGTTGGCCGACTGTAAGAGTTACATAGACTGTGATTATACCCAGTAAAAATGTATATAAGAGTTAAAAAACAATGAATGTAAAACTAAGTATTTCCGTATCAACAAGTTGCTAATTTTAGACAATGGAACTCAGTAAATATTTCGTTTTCAGTCTCTTAGCACAGTGACATCACATTACATAACGTGCCAAAGAACACAAAGAATTACATAAACATAATGCACTTATAATTTATGATAAGGTCCCACAGTCTCTGTGCATAAAAGTCGGAACACTTTTATTGCGTAATGAATGAGAGGTCGGCGTACGAGCCCAACGGGCGGAGGGCGCTGGGTGGGCCCATCAACTCCGGGGGATGGGGATGCAATACCCCCCAAGCCTTATTTCGGGTCATCGAGCTCGACCTCGCAAGCAGCGAGCGAACGCAGCGTGAACTGCCTTGCAAAATGAAGTTTTCATCTTAGATTATCAATTTTAACAAAGTGGCAGATTAAATTAATTTAGTGTTTATTGATGAAAAAATATATTTATTGCAATGTTCTCATGTAACTTTCAAATAATTATGTATTCACCAACAACATAATGTTAAAATAAAAATAAAATATACATATTTCCTAAGCTTACAGCTAAGCTAATTGTTACAGAAAAACAGCGACAAGCTAACAAGCTACGTAAATTAACAAATGCAGTGTTTAGGTATATTTGTTAATTATGAAAAACTTATTATAAAAAATATATATAAGAACTAACGCACATTACTTACAACATTATTCTGTATCTACAGCCGAAATCAATAAGCTAATTTATTGCGATCTATTTTTTCGGCTCGCGGGCTGTGCTGCACTATGGTAAGAGTCGCCCGCTGGTCTGCCGTAATTACTGTATTGCACGTAATTAATAATAAACCTGTGCTAGCTCCTAAAGTATTCCTACATTTCAATGATATAATGCAAAGGACAACTTGAGGCGTCATAAAAAGAAAAAAAACACTATAGGAGCTGAATTATTTAATTATAATCACTTCAGACTTTTTGAATGAAATATCTACACATAAGTAGATATAGCTATTTAGTATTTTTGGTTATGTCAAGTGAACTTTCAAGATTATTAATTAACAAACTATCTAATTATTCTAATAGGGTTCTAATCAATTCGTCTCAAGCTCGCATTTTTATTACACAATTGACAACCTTGCTGACTCTTTGTCGGAGCCTTCTCAGTTTAAGCGTATTACGTACAGTGATAGAGTCGATTGAAACGTTCATAAGTGCCTTATCAGGGCCGCAGCAGGTTAGGTACCTACGTAACATTTGTGATGAAATAACTGCATAGTTTTTATTTCGTAGCATTTGTCAAAGATACGGCAAATTTAAGATATTACAAGATTATTATTTAAGATATAACTTTCTGCGTAATTTAAAATTGCGTTTTTCCGAAAATATGCGCATATTTCAAAAACAACACAGCATTACTTCATTCTAACTCATTTTCGTTGAAAGTGTTCTTTAAGTTCTATAACTACTTTAAAAACCTTCAGAATTTTAAGTTATTTTAATTATACGGGCAGAACGATTATAAGGGATCCGTTTTTTTCCATCTGTCTACGTAAGTCTAAATTCCGTTTTTTGCTATTTCCAATTATTTTTTTCCAACCCCTTAGTCTGCGAGTCCTATTCCCACTTGACTATTTTTTGATTATGATATTATTCTCTTTTCTTAGATTAATCTTGATTTGTTTTAATATATTTTTATATTAAGATTACGATGTTAGAATTAATATTCCGTAAAAGCATACGTAAATTTAAAATGCAAGCATACATTTTTTTAGCTTTGAGTGATTTTTAAGTTAATATGAGCGTGTAACACGTTAGGACAACCTAAGGCAACCTGAACAAAGATCATGCAGTTTAGATAGCTTAATGTTAGAGTTATAACAATTCTGTCAAGTGATTAATTATTAGAATTTAGATTGATGATGGTAAATTGCAATCAAATACTAATTCATAAGGTATATATAAAAGTGTAACGGCTTCAAACTTCACCATAATTCTGAAGAGTTTACAAATAAAAAAAAACCGGCCCAGTGCGAGTCGGACTCGAGCACCAAGAGTTCCGTATCTTCTCAAGTACAACTGCTGGTACATAACGGTAGGTGCTTGGCGACAGTTTTTCAAATTGAAGGTGGTAGACACCCAGAGTGATTTAAAAAGAATCTTACCACCGTATTGTAATTTCTCAAGTTATTTTCCATTGCCGTAAGCAGACAGTTTTTCAAACTTTTTTGAACCACGAACAAAAGAGGACTTCAAAATTCAACAAAAAAAAAATCAACATCAGGTTAAATAATAAGAAGTTTAAGTTCTTTTTTATTCTGAAAAGAAATCCACACCCACCAGATCTCTTTCTATTGAAAATCACTAGGTAGGTACTATAAAGGCTAGTCGACATTGGACTTTCCATACACCATACAAATAAAAGTATGTCGATGGCCATATTATCACATTAATCTATCGGGCGTTCTAAATAAGAATTTATAAAATCAAATCACGACGATGTAGCGTTATTTATGTGCCGAAAGTTTGCTTAATGATTATTTAAAACGTAATGAATCTTTTTGTTTTAATTCAAAACGACGTTTGAGTGGTAAGTTGGTTTCAAGGAAAAGATGTCTTGTGATATGTGTGAAATTACAATTAGGTATTATTATGTAGAATAGAAGCAAATCCCAATCGATTTGTCCTTTAGTTCATTGCCTAACTTTATTTTCTCCTTCGACGGCAACAGCTTAAGGCCATGTTAGTTTACAGCTACACAGATGAATACAAAGTGTAGCATTTTTAATAATTTATTATGTTATATTTTTATTTTCATGTACACATTGTCATGGTCTACATTCCGTTAAAACAAGGCTCGGTTAAGTAATAGATTTAGGCATTTGTTAATAACTGAAAATTTTTCGAGTGTGTCGCGTTTTGTTATTACACATAGAAATAGTATCTATTTTTAGATTGGTTTCGTAATACGTTTTTCTTTTGTTAATATTTATACAATTTTGCAGTAGCTGTTTTGTATTGTTATGCGTCACAAATGTGCGTTTTGGTTTGGCGATTAATTCACATTGCTTTTATTTGTTTTATTATCTACTTATAATAAAAAAATAGAAAGGCCCACAGGGTAAGCGCTATAAAGGAAGACCCTATACATGCTGGGAAGACGAAATAAAAAAGATTACTGGACCACATTGGTATTGTATAGCACAGGACCGACAGAAATGGCAGACAGGAGAGGGGTTCCTGCTACACAGAGATAATTTTTTTTTTGTTAAAGTTTAAATTGTACTATAGCGGGAAACTTATAGCTTTTTATTTTATTTTATTTATTTATTATAATAAAAAAAATCTTGTGAATTATTTGATTAAATAAAATAAATAATAATAATAAAAAAGGGAACGCTGCCAGCCTGTTGGGAACCTTGCCTATCGAAAGCAGCGAGGGCTTTGAGGATGTTTTCTATATATTATAGTTTGTATTTTATACAGTTATTGTAAATACTTGTTGTAAATAAAAAAAGATACTTAGTTAATAATAATTGTACAGAATTTGAAAATATAACAAAAGAAGAAACAAAAACAAATTAATGACTAATAGACATTAAAAATAACCGGTCAAGTGCGTGTTGGACTCGCGCACCGAGGGTTCCGTACAAACTTCCATCGTTCCTCCATCACGGGAAATGCACAATTGTATTTATTTACCTTATTTGAGGTTAGAGCCAATTAAGCTAGACCTCTGAATTGTATGAGCGCCCATACAACTCAGAAGTCTTTATTAATTGGCGTAACTATGTATGTATGGGAGGCCCCCTGAATATTTATTTTATTTTGTTTTTAGTATTTGTTGTTACAGCGGCAACAGAAACACATAATTTGTGAAAATTTCAACTGTCTAGCTATCGCGGTTCTTGAGATACAGCCTGGAGACAGACAGACGGTGTGTCTCGTTAAAATCGTTTATGATGTACTTACCTAAGTATTATTAATTAGGGTTGTTTTAAAGCAACTAACGCTACTTTTTCAGTTGCACTGTTTTGATGACTAATGTGACCATCTTTAAAAGTACACTGACTGCTAATGTGGTTTTTTAGCATGATTACATGTCCCAACCGTGTAAATTGTAGGTTTTAAATATTGCAAAAAAATACTTTAAAATCTATCACGATCACGACTAACGAGGTCATTATAAGTAGTCGACAAAATATCATGCAAATAACTAACTCTGTCCTTATACCTATATCTATAGTACCTACTAATATTATAAAGCTGAAGAGTTTGTTTGTTTGAACGCACTAATCTCGGGAACTCTGGTTTGATTTGAAAAATTCTTTCAGTTTTTAATAGCCCATTTATCGTGGAAGGCTATAGGATTTTTATCCCGGGAAAACACAAGATCCCTCGGGAACGCGGGTGACTTATCCTTCCTTCCGCCTTGATGACTTCTGTCAAGTAGCATATAATTTCAGACCATTGATCAACGTCAACACGTTACGTCACAGAATAAGTAATATTACTAACGTATTACGTTTCCACTTGAACGGTCACAATTCAAATATACATGTGACTTGCGCTTCTTGAGAATCTATTTTCGGTATTATGGAAACTAGAAAGGTAATTGATATACCTACTATTTAATATAGATTCTCGTAACACTTATATATAATATTAGCTGTCCCCCGAGGTTTCACCCGCGTAGCGGTATAAAAAATAAAAATATTGCCTACGACCTATTCTCAGACCTATCGAATATGCACAAAAATTTTCATAAGAATCGGTCAAGCCGTTTCGGAGGAGTTTGCAGGCAAACACTGTGACACGAGAATTTTATATTTTAGAAGTACCTACTCGTATGTACTTACAGATACTTATACCCAATCTCACAACAAACTGGCATGTTTATACAAATAAATGTTTGACCAGGGCGAGAATTGAACCCATGGCGTAGTAGTCAGTTTATTTAACCTACACGCTAACCGGCTCGTCAGTAATGCGTAGAAAACCTATAGTATCATTAATCTATGAATGAGGCAGGCAGAATATATAGTATAGGAGAAAAACCATAATTATTTGTACCTTCTATATTTTTTTACTCCTTGGAATATGAATCCAATTTTGCCAACGGATTCAGAAGAAGAGCTACTACCAGTCTACTGTAAATCATAATTCTTATCTCGCTTTGTATTTGGCAATGTACGGTTCGAAACCGATGCCGTCCATATTTATGTTCGGCGTAGGTACCTACTTGACGCTTGCAGTTAAAAACGTACTGAACGTATTTCCGTGACATTGATGCATTCAGAAAAAACTTATAAAGAACTACTTAAAATTTAAAATGACAAGCGCAGTTTCAAAATTATTTTTCTATGCAAAATAATTCTAATTACTTCGTTGCACACATTTGGTCAAGGCTGCTTATTCGTAGCAACAAGGCTTTGATTGTTCATCTATAGTCTACACATATTCATGCTTCCTGTATGATTTATCTACGGTTTGCTTTGCAAGACTTTTTGCCTTGAAGTTCATTTCGTTAATTACTTATTGCTGTGCAACCATCTTATTCTAACAATTATAAAAGTTGATGCATTTCTGTTGTAGAAACACTACATGCAAATTATGTTTTGAAAACGATATAATTTGTATTAAATAATGCGAGGATAAAAAGTTAAAGATTAATTCTAATGATATAATGCGCATACACGCAAAGCTTAACAGGTATATACAAATGAGTTTTTTAAGTGCGTCTAATAAGAAATGTTAATATCAAGACGCGTTCTGTGCGTTAATGCGGCAACGCGCAATGCGCCTATTAATCCAATGCGCGCGCACAGACAGGTGAGCTGCGATAATCTTGCGCCTGCGCCTACAAACAGCGTGACCTTTCCGTAATTGAATAGGCGTGTTCGTTGCAAGCGCTCGCACGCACGTCCTAAACGCACGCGACCTATTAACTGGCATATAGAAAAAAAGGAATTCATCTCCCATGTAACTAATATCCCCGCAATTATAGTTTAGAATTTTACAAAAGTATGTATGCCTCTTTTTTGACACACTAGTTAACAGACGCCATGCGAATGAATTTCAATTCAAACTGGTTCAAGTAATAAGACTAGACCCGTATTAAAAATGTTTTGAGATTGGGAAAACGTGGGCACAAATAATTTAATAATTTTAACAACATTAACCGACTATAGTATCGTTTCTTATTAGATTAGAACCTTACTTTTATTTGACATTATTCATGGATGTATAAATGCTCGAAGGTACCTACGTAATCTGTGTTAGTTAAATTGAATCTCTCGTAAATACTCATAGACAAATTGTCATTCATGCAGGTATTTGCAATCCACTCTGCACGCGCCTTAAGGTGACGCCGCGTTAAGCTTAAAAATCTGAAATTCAACGTGCTGCGTCCCGCTCCCTACTATAGCGACCTCTCATAGAAAACCCGCGTAAACGGAACGGGCGTATGCGACAAAATGGTTTTTATTGTTTAATTTAAAAACTACAAATATATTTCATAAAACCTAAGTACAATTTATAGTATCAGTTTCAATTAATATATGTAGAAATTTTGGAACCTCAAATCGATCCTCAATGCCGGTTAAATTGGAATCTCTTATTTTAAAGAGGTCTTTTTGATTAATTATTTTGTGTTATAAAAATTAACCAATCGTGTTATGCAACGTACAAAATAAAGTCAAAGACATGATGAATTCTTACAAATTTCAGTTCGTTCGCTTCAGTCATTGTTGAGAAAAATCGGAATCCTTGCAACCAAAATCTTCAAGGCGTCGCTTTAAAACGCTTTGCACTCAGGCAGGTCACACTACCAGTGCATCAGTAATTAATATTATCATATTATTATTATCGACTTATCTAATCAAACAGTCGTAAACATGTTTTATCACACTTAATAAAATTATAAATACTAGGTATGGGACATCCTACTTGTGGATTTTTCATTACCTTAGGGAACCATAAAAGGGTCTTTACTGATAATAAACGCAATCTAAATCTTCTTCACGTATCTACATTAGTGAGCAAAACATATCGGCATTACAACGCATAGGTATGTAAAACGCTGTGTAAGAACTGCTCAATTTCCTTGCACTAATAGACTACTCCACTGACTTAATTCAGTCCACGTCCCACCGTTTCTACACATTTACCTACATGTATGTATGAACCACCCTTATAATGTGAATATGTAACTGAAAAAATGTGAATAATGCTATTAATATTGCATAATATAATAGGCTATTCGAGGATAATACATTCAAATATGGATATAATTATCCTATTGTTGGATATAATTGATATAAATAAATATCTATGGTGCTAATAAAGTACCAGGTGAACACTAATGAAAATTTTGTGTAACCTCGTGACTATGTAAGTACCTACAAGTTGTTTTATTATACCAACCAAACTAAGTTCGGTTTTCACAGGGTCAGCAGCTGATCGGTCAGTAGACAGCTACTGTATGTTCTACTGTCTATATTCTCACAATATATCTACAATACTATATAATAGAACAACAAAACTAGATAAGTATAGTAGTTATAGTAAGAAGTTTGAGTTTTTAGCTAGTATAGTGAAAGAAGATTGAAAAGTAAGTAACTTTAACTTTTTTTTTTAAAACAGTTCATAGACTAGGCAAGGACCCTCCGATTAGAAAAGCTATTTTTAAAAACACTGAACTCTCTAACCCTGCACTGTTCGTAGGCACTGATCAGTTAGTTACTCGCGTTTAGATGGGGAAATTGTAAACCCAGTAGCTAACTTTATTACGGATATTAAAATTCAAAACATTTTCAGCTGACCACAATATCGTTGTTAAATATGAAATACAATTATATTCTTTTTGACATAAAATACAAATTTATTTAATTTGCTAATTTGCATATGGTATGGAACCCAAAATACTGCGCGTGGTCGGACACGCACATGGCTGGTTTTTTACCATATTACGCCGTTCAAGAAGGTTACTAACACTCGTATTCGACATTTCTACAAAACAAAAATGAAATAATCATCCTACTAATATTATCAATGTGAAAGTGTGGATGGATGGATGGATGTTTGTTACTCTTTCACGCCAGAACGGCTGGACGGATCTGGATGAAATTTGGCACAATAGATAGATTATAGTCTGGAATAGCACCTAAGCTACTTTCTATCCCGAGAAAACATAAGATCCCACGGGAACGCGGGTGAAACCGCGGTGCGGAAGCTAGTTTAGAATAAACATAAAATAGTACACAAATATTTTTTAATATAACTGACTGATGCAGGTTACAAAAAGTAATATATCAGTGCTACCCTGTAATTATTGTATTTGAAATAGAATTGAGTTAAAATAAGATATATATTATACTTATACAAAATTATAAGTTTATACTTGAATTTAAGTGATGAATAATAATATTAATTTTAGCTTTTTTAAATTCACCCTTGCGCTATAATTTCTGTAGTGTTCATGAATTCATTGTCTGAATTATGAATCATTCATTTATATAGCTCTAACCAAAGTAACAATAATTCATTAAAAAAAAAACATTATTTATTTCAATTTCCTCTTCTTTTTTTATCTTCTCTCGCGTTTTATGTTGTGAAATGTTTTGATACACCGTGAAGCATGTATTTGGTCTTCAAAGCCTGGATAATTGTAATCACAAAACGACGTATTTGCTCGCGTCTTTCCCTATCCGAGAGGAGGCGATGAAACGGCAGGAATCATTCATCGGATCCGCGGGGCTATCGCGTAAGAAAATGTTAATTAACTTCATTGAATTTGGCTTCCAATTTATGGATTGATAATATTATCAAAATTTTATAAATGTTTGCTTGTCTGTTTGTTTGTAACGAATGCACTCCTATACCCGCGGTAATATTTTTCCACTTCATCGACTACTCTTGAACAAAAGAAAAGATTTTATAATTAAAATAATGTAGTTAAAATAAATAATCAAGAAGCTAAAATGAAGCCATTCATTTGGTAATCAAACTGTAAATTTTAACATGTTTAGAAGGAAAATTTAATAAAATTTTTTAAAAACTACTGTTGTGGCGATTGCACATGATAATTGATACGTCCATGTGTCGCTAATCGGCCGGAAAACCGCTTCACTAGCCGATGCACATTTCGATTTTTCTCCTTTGATGTGTTTAATAATGCATGAGCCGGATCGCCGCTTTCATAGTATTCACGCGGTTAAAGCAAATTTACAGATACCTTCACTGGACACACGGTGAACGGATTTGTTTTGATCCTTTACGATCGTTAGCTACTTAGGTAATCACTCGATTGTTATTTAAATTAATAATGGATTTATTGTGTATTCTTCTATTCTATAATTAATTCATTATATACATGATCGGGGTAAGATGTTGAACAAAAAGGTAAATTAAAATGAGATTTAAATATTAAGAATATAGGAATAGCTCTAAAAATATATAGCATAGCTAATCTTATGAACAAAATGCCGTTTTTAATATACCTATTCAATGTTTGTCTATTTGTAACGTATTCGCTCCTACTACCTTTCATGCGATTGCGATAAAACTCTTGCGAGTTGTGTGCGTACCCCGCGATGGTTTCTAAGAAAAAAAAAGATGCAATGCAGAATACACCGGAATTGTCTAGTTGTATAATAAAGATTTACATAACAGTATGTTGATGATAAATCTATTTTCAATAAAAGCTTTCTCATGTTCAAATGGGTTTAAAACTAAAATTCAAATTGGCGTTTGTATAAAATTTTCAGTTGAAACTGTTATTTATAGAGTATCGTCCCAATTTCGATGCACTGGGTCAGCGGTAGACTGTTTATTGATTTGCTAACGGTCTGGGTTAATTTTGGCAGTGTGGGGTAACTAGCGAAAATATACCTGCCCTCTGTAGACTCTATTTTTCTATTCATAAACGATTATATTATAAATGTGAAATTCAGTCTATCTGGTTATCATATTGCTATATATTCTCGTATATTTTGATTTAAAAAAAATACAGAAGGATAGGATATAGTTTGTAACCTGATAACGCGGTCAAAACAGTAGGGCAATAGTTTGTTTAATATAAGGATGTAGCTTAAAATATAGGTAATTCATTTATTATATTAGTGTCTTTTACAATCTGCTCATGACTTTATACGATTCTGTGGGAATTGCGCAAACTACATCTTTTGTAGTTACTTAACGATAGTTACGACTTGAAATAAGTTTCTGTAGATCAGGTTCCAAGAATATATTGTCATTGCTATTCGTTAATGTAATTGATCAAGACTTTTACAAAAAAACATGAGCTATAATTGTTATCTAAACATTGACTTTGAGTGTTTTTTAGCCAAAGAGAAATCAAGTCTTGAAAAAATATCTCCAAGTGGTAAAGACTTCTCAAGACTTATTGGATACAGAATCATTGTAGGTACGCGAGAGCATCAATACAATCACCAAGTTTTAATAATAAAAAATGAATGGTTGTATTTTTTGTCTGATGTAGATAAGAACTACATTATGATACTATGCTACCTATTTATGAACATGACTTGTTTTATAAAAGCAGGGACAAACTTAAAATTTCACAGCATTATCAATGTAGCATTAGTTTTTTCACACCAAAGGTCACGTTCGTATTACAAATACCATATTAATATGGGTTTGCACGTTTGTTTGTGTAATTTGAAAACAATATGCAAATTGTGTACGTTTAATTGCTTAGAGAGAAACGCGGTTCTCTTACATATACGTTCAAAAATGGCACAAAAACACGTTGGATGACTCTAATGGGCTTAACCTTTTACATTTCACCATAAACACGATTAAAATGCGCTCGCGATGCACGCATCTTTATGTCATCCACGTACATCTTATAGATATTACATACATAGAAATTGTTTTTGGTTTACAAGTAATTGATTGATATAGTATATCGTGTGAAATAAAGTAATTAAAAACGATATTTTGGTGTCACTGTTCACTGAGTTTAATGAGATAAATTGTGTTTTTCATAATAAAAGGCAATGGCAAATTCAATAAAACCTTATATAAACAAATAATTTCAGTTTTGTATAGAATTTAATGCTGATGTAGTATACATTATTGCTTTGCTATTTATGATGCAAAAGGCAATAGTGAGGGAGCAAAAAAAAACCAAGTTTCCTGACGCAGTTGCGTGTGCGCATGCATGCACCGCCCCACACAGGCGGCGCTAACGCCTTTCAATCATTATTATGCGCAATGTAACGGTTAAATGAAAAAACCAGCCAAGTGCGAGATGGCCTCACGCATGGAGAAATCCAACATAGTCCAAGTAGTTAAAAATGGACGAAAATTACGAAACTATAAGGGTTATTTGACTTCGGAACTCTAAAAATTAAAATATGTAAACCTGTAGTTTTTAGGGTTCCATACCCATGGGTCTGAACAGAACCCTATTGTCGTGGTAAATCTGTCGACCGACGCGTTTATCCTCTCGTCCGTCTCCGATTGTATCAGGCTTCTAACTAATATTAGATAGAGTCTTGAAGTTTACATATTACTGTTAGCTTAGCTGTTCCCCGAGGTTTCACCCGCGTTCCCGGTAATAATCGGGATAAAAAATAAAATATCCTATCTTTTAATTAAGTTGCAACAAATCACACATTCTGAAAATAATTTGTGTTAAGATCGTATAAGTAGTTTCAGAGTTCATCGCGGACCAACATCGTGACACGGGAATTTTCTAATAAGATATGTTTTTCCAAGTCTCCTAGGAAAATGGAAATAAACACTTTGTTCTAACTTATGCTTGACGCTTATTTGATATCGTTGAATACAACTTTTTAATACCCTGTTTTTATTTTGTCGAAAACGATCGATATAAGTCACTATTTTTAGGCCTTTTTCGAGATAGAGTTAGACAAAGTCATTCAAAGTCATTTATTCAGTTTAGACCCTAGGAGGGCACTTATGAAGGTCGAATTAACTGAAGTTATCACCTGTTCGGAAGTCAGCCTTCAACTAAGAAGAAGGCTGAGATTTAGAGCATGTAATAACACGTTGAATATTTGGCTTGTTGCTTCTAATATCAATTATAAAAATAAAAAAAATCGGTATGTTACAGAGCCACCACATCATAAAGTTGGATTTATTGTTATTGTACAGAACCTTTCGTAAGCGCTTCTGACTGCCATTTGGATGTTTTATTTTAAATATCATACCTACTTAGGTATATTGTCTACTTGTCATTCGTTTTTAATGATTCTAGCATTTTATCTTCTTGTATCTACTAAAAAGTAAAAATAAATATAGTATACAATTCAAGATCTAAAGAGCATTCAGGGGAAGTCACAACCCATGGTCGAATGATCTTAGAAAGTTCGCGGATAAGAATTGCTCAGTATGCAATTAATATAATGTATAATTTATTTAAGGCGATAATACCTCAGTGGTAGTGATGTTGGATGCCGCGGCGAAGGTCGTGGGTTCGAATCATACAATAAGTTTGAGCTTTCGGTGAAAGAAAACATAGTGAGGAAACCATAGCACTGTGATAGGGTGCTTTGAATTGTATGGGATATTTGTGGTAGGGTATTTTATTGCTGATATTGTAGCATAATATTACAGACAAGTACCTAATGCACGTGATCTCAAATAAGTTTAGCGACGAATGAATCAAGCGCAGGTGTTGTCACACGATGCCACAACGGAGCGAGAATGTATCGAATCAGCATTGGAATATCGAGAATCGGTTCGTGTGTGAACGAGCCCGCACATTACGTGGTGACTCATGTCGTGCTCGTGTGAAGTTTAACTACGACAACTTCACGTGACTGATCAATAATAATTGTTCCTGAATATTCGAGCTGGTAACTGACTACCACATAGGTGACAATGTTTTGGATTGTTTTAGATTAAATTTATGAGAAAATGTTTCTTCAAATTTTTCAAAGTTCAGTGATGCGATGGATTATATAACAGTTCAAAAATAACGTAAGCAATTGCGTAAATTAACGGACCAAACATACGACCTTTTTAACGACTTTAAAAAGAAAAGTTATACAGAGTTATAAGCAAACCCACTAGAATTTCAAAGAACCTATTAAATATAAAAACCAGGTGTAAAAATTTAATTATTTACATAAGTCAAGATAAAACCCGCGAGTTCGGCCAGGATCGCCTATAATCGTGTCGTATCGCACGTATTGTATGCAGATTTTTAAAGGCGTAAACTCCACCACCTTCGGGCGAAAAATAAATTTCTCCTGACTTACATGGCGTAGCATAACGATATTATGATATCATTATATTTTCTTATAAGATTCTTATCTTATAAGAAAAAATATAATATATATATATAAATATGATGAGATATCAGAGTTTGTTTGAATTTTGATCGTAATGAGAACATACTGGGTACCGGATACTCGACCCAGAATGTTCATCTTGGTAATCGGAAGTAGGTAGTGCTGACACTATTATGATGTGAGGAGAGACTGGTGATTCGAAACCACATTCCAAAATTATATTTCCTCTTTTTGGGGTAAAATTGTTAATTAGGATTTGAACCCATGATGACTCCAAGTTTTGAGACAGTTGGCTTGTGCAATTTTTTTCCATGCAAACATCAACTCACTATTCCACTCACATGTCGAAAAAAATAAACAACATGCAAAAATCATAATTTGCTCCGATCGATGCTTACATCAAGTTTCGTATTCCTATTTCTTTTCACAAAAGGTTACATACACACCCCTCCTTTACCACATCCCCTTTTTACCCCCTTAAGGCTTGGATTTTGGAAAATCCTTTCGTAGCAGATGCTTAGGTACAGAGTGTATCTATCTGCCAAATTTCAAGTCTGTATGTTTGATAGTTTCTGAGATATTGTGATTAGTGAGTGAGTGACTATGGTATTTGACTTTTATACATACAGATTATATTTCATACAATCAGTGTAAAACTGATTATTTGAATAGCAAATTTAAGGATACAAAAACGCAAGCAAATTAAGAAAAAAGTTAATTATTTAAAAAAAATGTCCTTGTAATCATTAGGCGGTTTCGAACGAGACGATTGCGTGCTCGCTAGGTGGTCGAGGTCGTAACTGCAGTGGACAATCGATTCACGGTACCAATGCGGCATAGTATGCGACACCGTAAATTGAAATCAAATTCTAACTTTAAATCCTTATTTTCGTCATCCATTGACGCATCGCGTTTACTGCAGATAATGTGACATCCATCCCCGCCGCAATGAATCGATTACAAAACGGCGATACCGGTAGACGTTACGTTGAAATATTTTATATTGTAGGTAGGTGTTATCGTACACGATTGACACTTTCATCGAAATAATCGAATGACCAAATTAAATGTGATGTGTGAGTAATCGATAAACTTTCGATTGGTCTGTATTCGTTTTTGGTAGCGCAGATTTATGATTTATACGATGCGTTTCAAAGGAATCATTACGTTTCTCTAGATGTATTTATTCAACAAAACGATTACATAATATAAATCAAATTTGTATACTAATTAGTTCATTATAAGTGTTACTTATTCATTGATTGCTGGCTTGTAATTAAAAAATAAAACGTAATCGTTTGTATTAATAAATAGATAGAAAGAGAATAATAAAACACACTTTAAATGTAAAATAAGCGTTACTGTTTGAAGTATCGTATCGGTTTTACTAGCTAAACGCTTAATTGAACGGAATTTTTTATTATAATAATCTTTCGCGTGAGTATTAAATGTTAATAGGTCTAATTTTTTTAATTGCCCCTTATGCCTAGGTAAAAAGGCACTCACGCATAATTGCAAGTTATTCTGAAAAAATATAACCTTTAGTTCACACACGTCTTTTATAATTACACCGGGCTATGCAAGCGACATCGGAGGTCTGAATTTTTTTTCAAGTCCTGCTGCCTCTGCCTGCTGTAGACGCCTATTTACAAAAAAGCTAATTATGTAGTTTTCATGATATTTTATATGACAATATAGTTGTTCAATTGGAGGTGTAATTATTCTAAGAAATTTGTCCAATTAATTAAAAAGTTATTGGTAGCATTCTATTTGTGTGTATATTAAGTGAGTTGGTTCCACAAGTATTGTATCACTATTCCAGATAACATTAGCAAATAAATACTTTTGGTTAGTACATACATAGCTTATGTCCTTAAATAAGTTTAAATAAATACGAATGGTGTTCTAAACTAAACAACCAGACAAAATGATTAAAAACATTTTCAGTAGTAGGTACTATTTTGTTATTTTATGACGCAACTAGAATTGTTATCCTTACACTTACCTAATATTTCGGTTTTATGACTAGAGGTAATCCCATAAGTAAAGAAACTGTGTTAATATAAGTAGGAAATAAACAAGACTGAGCTAATTACAAAATTGTCATCGAGGAAAGGTTCACAAATAACGTTCCAATTTAGATGTAAAATATCGCCGTCCGACAGACGGATGGGATGCCGTTTTTACTGAGACGTTAGTAATTATCCATTGTGTACAACAGCCTTCGTACACCTTCTAATTGAAAAATATGCAACACAACCGCATTCTCAAATCACGATGGGAAATTAACAGGAAACTGAATATTTACTATTTATTTTAATTGGTAATTAACTCTAAAATAATTACTTGAGTTCGTATTCTATAATTTTGAATTTCATTTAGTAGCTGTGTTATGAAACTAACTTTTTTATGTTGATAAATATTATTAAATAAAACGTTAAGCTAGTATGTTAGTTGATATGTTTTTGTACTTAAATATGAAGTTAGGATTGATTTAAATACTTGTTTAATACTAGCTTTTCGTCTGCGGCTTCGCTCGTGCAGACTTTATAAAATATATTTTCTTCCTTTCACCCGATTTCGATGAAATAAAGCCTATTGGAACCGCCAAGTCAAGCCGCTTTAATCCGTGGAAACTCCATGAACTCCAAATCCGTTTAGTGGTTATCGAAAATTAGCGTGTTCAAACAGACAGACAGAAAAAAATTGCATTCTGTTACTTTTCCTACATCAGCCACACTCCATTTCAGGTAAAAAAAATGTGTAGATACGCTGGTTCTTCAGATGTATTTGGTATATGAATATATTATTACACAACTTAAGTTGAGACTTCAGTCTATTCTTACGTACGTA
Organism: Tetheella fluctuosa; assembly: GCA_951216915.1. NCBI lineage: Eukaryota > Metazoa > Arthropoda > Insecta > Lepidoptera > Drepanidae > Tetheella > Tetheella fluctuosa. The sequence goes on along the minus strand of OX578222.1, from coordinate 6,194,390 downwards.
GTTCTAATTTACTTTGATTGATATTGGCCAAAAGTATTCTTGTTCTATGCTCTTCATCTTTATGACACTGAGATTGTATAAAATAACCCACGACACTGATAGAACTAAAATTATTTATGTTTTGTATTTTTTAGTAGCGGTATTGTTTATTTTGTATTTTGAATCATTATCACTGAATGCCTAAGTAAGTTGTCAGTAATAGTTTTCTTAGTGCCTCGGCTGGGAGCACTTTCTTCACTCAGATTATCAAAATTTTTGGGATCTTTACTCTAGATTCTAGAGTAAAGTTTTTGGAACTAGCACGTGGTCGAGAATGTCGAATGTTTATAGATCGTTGCTAGAAACATTAGCTTAAGTACGTAGTATGTTTTGTGATGGTAGGTACTATTGTTTGTCGGCGGGCTCTCGGCTCTAGGAGGGTTGGTGGCTGTTCGTGCGCGCGCTCGTGACGTCTTGCGACCTCGCACTTATCTCGCCGGTCTCACGACCACGCAGCGCGCGCAATGCACGACCACGTTGCTTTCCTTAACTATATTGTGCGGGTAACGTGTCTTCTACCTATACACTAGACGAGCTTACGATTTATGTTCACTTTTGTTCCTTCCTTATACGTTTTATGTGAAAGTTAGTGTATGTAGCTGCGTTTCGACTGTTTTCGACAGCCCGGTAGCATCAGATGTAAATATGCCGTTCCATCATCATCATCATTATCAACCTACATCAGTCCACTGTCCAACAGTAGGTCCAAAAAAAAATCTTTATAACTATACAATATGCCGTCTAACTATTCTTATTAAGACGTGCTAAGGGTGTTCTGAGACATTATTTTCTCACACCCGGCCATCTGACCCCAAACTAAGCAGGTTTGTTAATTATGTAAGTGCAAAATTTCATATATTTTTCAGCTATTATGGTACAATTTCATAATACTTACCTATTAGTAGTGTGATGTCCACTACTAAGTGATAAATAAAACAACATGTTTTATATTGAAAGCTGTGGTTCTACGTCTGCACCCCGGCACGTCTGCACGCCTCAACGACTCAGCGATAAGTGAGCTCGCACCGACGCTCCGCCATACCCACGCAAACACCACATCCCTCCTTTATTAATAATTTTATTTTAATTGTACTTCCACATACGGAATTATATTTCAATAGGCCTTTGCAGGCGCCACATACAATTTGAATCTAACACCGATTCGGAAAGTTGCTTTTGCTGAGAAGAACCGGCAAGAAACTCAGCAATTACTCGTTTGAAACAATCTTAAACATATTATTTAGTATACAATGTTTGTCTTATAAAACATAAGCTACTGTTGACTGTAAATATGATAGCAAGATACAACTTACAACATTTTATATAAAATAAATAAATTGACGTTAGGTAACTCCACACACAACTGTTTAAATTGATAAATTTGACTAACTAATAAATCTATACATACAATTTATCTGCTAATTCTCATTTGATGTTATTTAGTACCTATAGTTATAGTACTTGTTAGTATTCCAACACTTCATACAATACCCAGTTGTATTCCATTATCTAGTCACTTATCTTTCCTTCATCTCTTCTTTCCTCATTTTTGTTTGTATTTTATTTAAATAACGTTTGTTGTGCTTTGAGTGGCAATTACATTTAAATCCATTCATAGATTGCGATGTAAATATGAACCTGTTTGAAAAGCTGAAACTAAGCATGAACATTAGTGTGTGTTTCCAGAAAAATCGCTTTAGCTCGTTTATGCGTCAATAAGTAAGTGCGTTGTTTTGTTTTAGAGCTCTGTGTCTCAAATAACCATTAGATTTATATTCCGGAAATTTCATGATAATAGAAAATTTAATTATATAGGGACACGATAACAGAATCGATACATAGCTGCCACGGATACTTTTGTTTCGATGTCGGGTACTTTTATTTTTCCAATAAGATTCAGACACCTTTCGTTGCATTTGATATTTTACGTGGCATCTATATAAGTAAATGTTTTTATTTATAGTTCAATACAGTATATTATATGGTCACACATGTGTATTGGTGTTACATCTGCCCCACTACAGAATCTGCATTTCAATAATCTTTAAAAATTTATATTTTGGCACAATAATTTTTTAATTGTCGATAATATCTTAATTATCGCAAAATAGTATAAGTACGTACCAATGTGTGAAGTGTTCGATTTCGAAACGCTAATTTTACATTTTGATTTTAAAATTACATTAAAAAATTAGTTTATAAATGTTTAATGGCTAACGGGACTTCATAGCCAAACAAATATATATTTAGGCATATTTTATTATACATATATAGATTGATATTATACACAGATTAATAATCAGGTGCTTAAATAATTAGATAAGTATACTCAAAGTTATTAAGTTATATTATTTGATTGTTTTTAATTTCATTTAGTATATTATTTGTATAAGTATTATGTGAGAGCAGGTCGTCCTTTGAAACACTACCCAATGATAGGTTGTTCGTAAAATGTTTAGCTTTACTAAAACATAGGAACAATATTCTACTGTATTCGTAAGTGTACCACAATCATTTTTTGTTGTGTGGGCAACAATTAGTGACATCTGTTTAGTCTAATGTAACTTGATATTGTGACAATACTTACTGAGCCTTGTTGAAATGCCTTATCAATGTTCTTAGACTCAAGTTTGAATGCTATTGTCTACTCTACGATATAAAGTTATAATTTAAATAGTTTTTCCAAATGGAAATTTACCATTTTATGATATATATATTTTTGTCCTTTTCTTGTTACCTGGATGAATCGGTATTTTTTATTTTTCTTTAACGACGCTTTCTAAAAATGAAACCTAGCTAGATCGATTTATCGCCCCCAAAACCCTCTGCATACAAAATTTCATGAAAATCGTTGGAGTTGTTTCCGAGATTCAGAAATTGCTCGTTTAAAGGTATTAGATGTGCATCAAAATACTACCCACAATATGTTCGATATTTTAATACTCTTGCTCTATTCTATAAGTAAGTTATTTTCTTGTATTTCTGAGTATGCTCATTTCATTTCACTTAGTTTAAGGAATATTGTTAAGTTTCCTTTTGAGTAATAAAGATTTATAAACCATTATCTAATTATATAGGTTGTTTATCATTGTCAATTCCAACACAGCAATGACAGAATCGTTAAGTCTCGTAGCATCTATAAAATTAAGGTAAAAGTTACTGACGAATTACTGGTTTTCAGAATTACTTAATCAGAAATATCACAGTTATAACTGATTTATTTCAAATTTTTATTTATTGGTTTCGAATTATTTCAAACCAATGGGAAAATAATGATTTCTAGTGTTTTATTTTTCATATTAGATTAAACATTCAATTCCAATTTATTGTTTATGACTCCATCGTGCCACCGACAACTCTGCCAGAGATCAAACATCATTTTAATGACTCGTGGCAACAAGTGTCACAACCCGACACCACCTTTGCTTCTATGTCCCTCAAGCGATCAAAAATCACTTCAATGATCTTATATTGTCGATTTGTCACGGCCACATTTTTTGCTACCCAAAGTGATCAAACATTATTTTCAAGATTTTATGTGGTCACAGACAAAAACCAAATTGAATGCTTGGTATTTTTGTGTCACCCAAAATATTTTATTTTGTTGTATTGCATAAGTATTTATTTGTTTATTATGTACCTAATAGGCACATGTCTTGCACAAAACCCAGAAACGCGGCAGGGCAATCTCCAACCCTTGATATCTATATCTATATAATTGTGTATTATACATAATATTATGCATATCTATGCATATTATGTGTGTATTGTATGTACCGCGCACTTTCACTGCACCGTGAGCGTTGTTTTACAGGAGCGATCCTCCAACGATCATAATTTGAAGTCCTGTCTCTGTGGCAGAATGGCCATAGAACAGTTATATGCACCTACCACACGTATGACAATTATACAATGTAGTTAATAATTTATCACGTTTTATGAGTGTAGGTAATACTTATGACCATCGAAAAGTCAATCATTAAATAAATTATAATTTCGACCATTGTTAGGTATCTAGTTCAATAGGAAAATAGGTAGACGTTCATTTCTGAACGCACCTTGGTCTATGGAATATTATTTGTTTGACTGAGTCCGTCGTTTAATAACTTGACTTTCCTGGAATTCTATTCCCACCCGCGTATGTCTGTTCTTGTTTAAGTATAGAAACATTAAAATGTTTTCTATAGTCAATTGTAGGTACTTCGATGTTTTATAAACATCTATCGATATTAAAGACCCATTACATGGCCTCAAAACTATTGTGTAAACTTTGCATGCTGGACCCAATATAGATAGATTATAATAATTTTTAGCTCTCGATTTAAAGCATTAATACCTACTTTGGAATGTAAAAGAATAAATGTGGGTAGGTTAAATATGTGCACCTACACTCTTTAACGGACACGGATAGGGAAACCATACACTAAATATGGCTAATATCGTCTCAAACCAATCATCATCATGTATATCTCTAACCTCGGCGGTAGCTTCAGTAAATTCGACCTTCATAAGTGCCCTCCTAGGGCCTAAACTGAATAAATGGCTTTGACTTTGACTCGCCCAAGCTATTATATATATTTGCCCTGCAGTCAGCAGACTTGACTGAGCAAGGTATCGTTTGAAATCTCACTATTTCATTTAAAATAACTGTTTACCAGTGCTCGGCCATATTCAAAAACCGATTCACACCATTCGCCAGAAGTTAGAGACCACACAATGACATCGGCATGAAGTAGGTAGGTATCTACTCTAATTCCCAATAGTAATAGCATTTGAGTTTTTATAATTCAAGACTGAACGTTTGGACTGGAACATGAATCATTTCCTATTGTGGAATTGCATATCTATTATACCCACTGTTTTATACCAGTATATGTGGAACTTGATGGGTATTTACCCATTAGAATAATTATAATTTTGTGGAATTGCATATACATACTAGTGCACACAGTTTTACACCAGTATATGTGGAACTTGATGGGTATTTACCCATTGGAATAGTGTACAGTATGTATTTTGCCATTCTCTTTCTACTTGGCTTGGCTAATACTTACAGGCACGATTGGTTGTTGCTGTGTAGTCGGTTGCATACGAAATGTAAATAGTTATAATTAAATGTAATGTGGGTAAGTCGAGAATGACACAGAGAATACCTCACTTCGTTTTTGGTAGTGATAGTTCTGCGGTATTTATACAATGTGGATTTATTGTTATAATGGAATGTGCACACCAGCTACACAACAACATTTTATTGGTAAGTATTAGCAGGCACTTAACGGCTATTTGACCGAAGATATCAATTTTATTGACACCTGCTCACACTTAAAATAAGTATTTCTTATTTTACTGAACAATATATTTATTTCTACATCCCTTCTACATTCCATAACCCCGGTCATTTGCCTTTTCTTGTTAAGTATCTGCTGTTAATATTATTCTACTAAAATGTCCTCGATCGTATATTTTATACGCTCATTTTTTTCAAATAAATTGCACTGACTCTCTGACCTTGATTTCATCCTCGTCGCCAATGTGATGTCCACTACTAAGTGATAAATAAAACAACATGTTTTATATGAAAGCTGTGGTTCTACGTCTGCACCCCGGCACGTCTGCACGCCTCAACGACTCAGCGATAAGTGAGCTCGCACCGACGCTCCGCCATACCCACGCAAACACCACAAGTAGGTTTCTAAGGTAGTTTCTTCTGAAACAAATTTCCTCCACAAATTTGTAATAAAAAGATTGAAATTTTTCTGACCATAAATTGCTCTGTTTTGGCGATCGATCGATCGGATGGGGGATCCAATTTATTATGCAAATTGATCAAAAAAGGTTTTTTGTTATGAAAATATGAATAGTTGCTATAATTTATAAACTACTTAATATGAGACTGTGAGAACCTCCTAGCAGTTATAACATAATGCAAATCCTAACTTTATTTTGAGTATAATTATATGACCTACGTTACGTAACTACGTACGTGATTTGTAATGTTAGTAATTTTGTATGGAATTTGTTTTTGTGTTTTTGTCCATAGTTAATAACTATTCAAAACTATTTTTTTTAACTTTTACGTAAGACAAACTTTTAGAGTTTAATAAAATTGTTTTCCTGAAAATAAATACTATATTACTTCTGGAGTTCACTACTTCTTGTTGTCGTTTTGAATTTGTGATTTTATATTTAATGATTGCGCTGCATTATATATATTTAAATGTAAATATATTCGAAAATATATAATGCAAATACGCATTAAAAGAATAGGTTACAAAAATGTTACAAAATTGCTTGAATGAATGTATTCGTTAAAAATGTTTTAATTTAAATAGTTAGACGTCATATCAGATGGTCGCTTAAACCCTGTAAGGGCCACCACACACGTTTCTGTGTGTATGCACGCAGGTCGCACAGTATCTCGCGATCTTGCCATTTGCATCCAGCGTCTCGGTGGCGTTATGTGAAACTCTACTTCGACGCGATGCTCTGAAGGTATTATTAAATTTAAGTCTTTGTGAATTAATATTGTTTATTTATTTTAGCATAAAATGGCAATTACTTAACTTCTACACTATTTTGCTACTGAGCAGATATAATTCTAAAATAAATAATTGAATCAAAAATTGTGAATTGGCAGTTGAAATGGTAAATTCATAATACAATATTAAAGCATCAATATTATACTACGATACTACTTCCTTCTATCCTATCAGGCATGATACATTATTTAAAAAGGGAAATCAACATTTTTGTAAAGCTGTTGTCAAATCAAGCAGATGATTATAAAACCAAGCAACAACGCTTAATTTTTAAAATATCTCAGAACACTGAAGACCCACAGCCCAGTCTACATTTGGTACAGCGCATTCGAGTGCGTGGTCGTGCGCTGGCAGTAATGACAGGCCGCACGCGCGCGCACCGCCTAATTGATAATGGCTGCGGACGTGCGCGGCTGGCATGCGCCATGGGAACCGAGCACGAGGATCTGGTATCTGGTACGGATTGGGGATGTTGTGCGACGCAATTATTGTCGTCATTATATGTCGCTACGTTGATGAGCGATGACTTTATGAGTATGCAACCGTTAACTCATAACTGTATGTACTTATTTTGATTTATAGAGATGTAGATTTGAAACATTTTCTTTATAGTTTTTTTTAAAGAAGCAGTCTAACATGCATAACGGACTGATAATTGAAATGAATAATTGACGATCCTAAAGCAAGACATTTACAGACAAAAACTGATAAAATTTATGTTAGAGCCAAGATGATTTTGGAAATTATATGATTATGAGTGGCCATTACAAAAACAGGTGATACAAAACCTCTTTTTGGTTTTTACATTCGAACAATGAATTTTCCCAAATTCTATTAAGTTCAACTTGAGGGTGGTAGCTAGCCAGGCGGGTACTAAGAAGTACCCTACCACCATGCACAAAGTACCTACCTTCCCATCGCACCCCAGTGTGCTTTAGTGTGCGTGTGATTAGCTAGTATCTATAAATATTTTATAAAAATCTATGTTTGTCTGTTTGTTTGTAATGTATGCACTCCTTATACTATTCAACCAATTGCGACAAAACTTTGGTGAGTTATTGTGCGTGCGCCTGCGAAAACCTCTGGTAGAAAAAAAAAGAAGTATTACAACGCCCGCCAGGTACTAGCTAGTATTTCTATTAGTAGTGCATATAATGTAGTGTAGTGTGTAGTCAGATTAACAGAGGCTGATGTAGTTGCTACAATTTATGTCACTGATGATGTCACCCAGAAAAACATACATTGTCGTTTCTGATGAAACACTAGCAGTGGATATGCAGCCACTGCATCATATGCATGTGCATATATTTATTTTAATGAGATATTTTATTTATGCAACAACGAATTGGTAATTTATTCATAGAATAATGCAAAAATAAAATATAAATCGTAGTCATATTTTACACGTATATGTCACGTGAAATATAATGGTAGTGGTAAAAAAAATAACATAGGTATAGCTAATTAATTGAGCTAGAAACACGGTTAATACATATATTATTTTTTCTATTTCTCTATGCTTCAAACTGCCTAACAACAAAACATGTTTGAGGTATATTTTATATGATTGAAATTCAAGGTCTCATGGATTTTTATGAATTTAGAGGTTTAGTAAAGCCTATGGAAGCATTGGTGGTCTTTATGAAACTGTTTTTTTTTTATTTGTCTAGGCTTGTGTTTGACCAAAATCTCACTATAGTAAGTGATGATGTGGCCGAAGATAGTAAGCACACAAAGCCTAGAAGGAACTAGCTCTCAAGTACAACTGCTGGAACACACCAGTAGGTGCTTAATAAGCTAATACAGCATAATCAGATAGATAAGCTACATCATTATTTTTTGTCGCTAAACAATGACAACCATAATAGGTGCAAATAGCTTCGTAGAGAACAATTACCTCATATAAAATCCATCTTTGACCCGGTTGCAACCTAAATGCAAACATTAGGGACACGCAATACAGCGTGTTACTGCGTGTCTACCCACTTGGGCCTAGCATGCAAGCCGCTAACACACCTAATAAGGACAAAGATATAAAAAGCTATTTTATAACAGCTAAAATGCTACAAGAAATTTCAACAATAGGTTTTTTTAAATTTACTTTTCGATAGGTACTTACAATGCTTACAGACGAGTGGTGTCATAGGCGAGCCTCGTAGTCAGCACAAAGTATCACACAACGTAGCTTTGAGCTGTATATCTAGCAGGTTAGTAGTGGCTCTCTATGCCTATCGGTTATTCGAATAATGACATAAGTCATAAAAATCCAATTACAGGAGATTCTATTACGCACAAAATTAACAAGACCTGATTATTGCCCAATAGGGTATTACACCCATTTTTGAAAAGTGTCTCAATTCGTTCCTAAGTTGCTAATAAGCCACCAAAAAAAATACAAAATTTTTATTCAATCGATAAGTGCCATAAAATGCATTTAAATTTTACATTTTCAATTTTCGCGCGTAGTTTGATGAAAACGCTGGACACCATGTTACTCTACGGTCATCTAAATTGTACACTTTTAGATTTTTTCTCATATAGAGTAAAATGCCCTATTCTATTGGTTAGTTTAATATAATAAAAAGTTGATTATAATATAGGAGAACTTATTTTCAATTATACAAGTTAACTATCTACGCGTCGAAGGGTAGTTGATTAATAATTATTTGCAATTATTTCTACAAGATTGCACATTCTAGTTCAGATACATCTTTGTCTTTATGAAATCGATCGATAAAAAATATATGTCGAAGTGACATGTTGTATCTGCAATGAAAATCAAAAAACCATAATAATGCATCAGAATCAATTTCATATATTTGCAAGGAGTATTATTTTTACAAACGTTCGGACTGCGCATCCTAATGAAATTGTAAAATGACAATAAAATACTATTAGCCATGTTAAGTCAAGTTATTACATGTACATATAGTTGTATTCACCGTATGTCCATATAAGTAATTATTAAAAGACACCTGTCTTAATAGGGGGTTGTGGACGCATGCATTTTCTTTCGCGCGTTTTTTACCAATAGCTGATACATTATTTATTAAGTATATTAGATGCACAGGATTTTTTTATTACTAGTTCCAGAATATTGGCGTATCATATTCAAATAAAAAGCAGTACTTAATTTGTATTTTGTTACATTTATTCATAATCAATAAATTACCTTCGCACATTTAAAATTAAATGCGCAACTTATTCGACCAAAGTTCGTTGTTTCAATTTTCAAGTTAACAGGCGTGAATTCTTCGTGAAGTCTTGAGTTTTTTCCATCAGTTATATTAATTAATTACGCAACGGCCAGAGCAGAAAACGTAATAAATGCACTAATGCACTAATGCATCAGGCGGGCCGAATGGTTGATTGACACCGAAGTGGTATAAAAAAAAAATTCAACTGCGTAAAAAGCGAACAAAAGAAGAAAGAAGAAAAATTCGTGAACTCAGAAAAAATCATCGAATCAAATGTGATCAAATTCGGCCGGAGACATAAGATTCGAACTTGCTGAGATACTTTGGTATGCCTCCGAATATGATCCGTTTTTGATCTCATTTCGACCGTGGCATAATTATTTACTCAGAATATGAGTTTTCTTCCGGGATATCAAAAATATCCTAAGGTCTCGGTGAAATTCTGCAATGGACGCCATACCAAGACTGAATATAATAATATTCATGATGACATCATATTTTGTTCAGCCCATTGAATGTCTTTACATTATGTTGTACTAATTACAATTAGTATTCTCTGTGTCATAAAAACTAAACTAGGTATTCTTTATCGTAATAATGTAGGTACTTTATTTGGGAAGTACTTACCTACCTGTTAAACAATACTTATTTTTTATCAGCATTACTAATAAATGTCAAATTGCGGAGGTAATTGTTATTATGGACCATTGTTCGCCATGTAATTTACCAGACCGCTAGCAGCGTCATAAACGCGTTTCATTTTTTTTTGTCCTAGTACATTATTAAGTAACAACAGTATCTAATAATAATATAATAAATATATGAAAGTGAAACACCACTCACTCACTAATCACGATATCTCAGGAACAATAAAGAATACAAACTGTAAATTGGGCTGGTAGGTTCCTTATATAGGTATACCCCTATTACAAACATTACCCGTTTGTATGTATCTTTTTTGTTAAAAGTAATAGGAATTCGAAACTTGGTGTAAAAATTGTTCGGAGTAGATAATTTAATTTTAATTAAAAAATTTGCCTTTAATGTATGGAAAAAAATGTTGCACTGGCCGATGTACGATATATGACTTACCTAATAAATACACTACTTAAATACATTTGAGTATACCTACTATTATTTTTTTTACCAAAATTCAACCCCTAGGGGGGCGGGGGGTAAAGTGGTTTTCACAGTTTTTGATGAATTTTGGTAGAGGGGTAGTTTGGACCAGGGAAAGAAACACAAGACACTTTTTATGCTAGGAACGGGGGTGAAACTGCGGAGAACAGCAAATAATGTAACGGATGTCATTTTTTTGTGTCAGGATAATGGATAGATGGATGGATAAATATTCTGGTCAAATATTATGGTTTTTATGTAGGTAAATGGAGTAGAAGTTATGTACAAGAGCATTTTCTTAATACTGTCAAGTTTATACGAATTCAAATACTTATCCAATAAAAATACATAAAAATAAAGCATCCTACGGCGCAGTTCGTTAAAGTTAGATCAGTTGTAGATGTAGATCGCTCATGAATGAAAATTAGCCACTCGTAATACGTCTTACCGATGGTTTACGAACCTACGTAGGTACCTGCGAGCTAGAAGCATGTCGACCTTTTTTTCGTAATTTATATAACATTGGAAACTTAACTATATATACATATGTTTTGAAATAATAGGTAATAATGATCTTAAATTTATATTTAAATGTCTCCGTCACTTTATAAGGTAATATATAGGTACCTAACAAAAAAAGACGAAGCTATCTTAAAACCTGGATTTTACAACCCTTGCTTTAAACCAGCTACGTAATGAGACCGTAATAATTTGGTTCAAAGCAAGCGTATACATATTTAACATTTTGAATTTTCCGCACCGCTTGAAGCCGCGCCCGCCCCTTCGACTTTATATGTCACTAGCATGTGAGATAGCGCAAGTGTAGCTGGTGTGTGTACATCCACTTGCCAACGTGCGATGGAATCGAGAACAACCACAGTTTAAGATTTTGGAAAGATAAATCCTGATCATGTTATCCAAAGTTCGATAAATTATATCTTAGAAAATTATGTGATCGAATTTGAACAAGTGGACGTACAGCAGACTAAGTAGGTAAACGTCGGTACGAATAGATAAAGTCAAACAATAAAAATCAGTCACTTAAATTTATTACCTTGTAAATTAGATCAAGGTTAAGGCCAGATCAATAAATTAAGTACCTAACTAAAGCATACATAAAAATATAACGTGACATTTTTTTACAGCAATGTTGCCATAAAATCTTGAAGCACACACATTGTAGAGTAAAAGTGCACTTAATCTATTCTTATCTATACTAATTGTCTGCCAATAGAAGAAATAATGGTGACTGCATGTTTAGGGAAGTATGGGAATTTCACGTTGCAAATCAAACGCAAGTACGCACCAGTGCGTGCGGTAAGTGCGTTACGTACCTATATGGCTCATTGATCGCATGCGCATGGTACCGCTAATTATATAATTACAGTTTGACATATTTATTATCACTATTACTTTACTTCGGATTGTAAAATTAACAAAATAATATAATTAGATAATAATATAAACAGATACAGTTACGTTACAAAAACGTATTTTTACTTTTTCTTTTGGTACAGTCAGCCCCAAAAGTAGATGATCACTTTAGTACCTTATCTATTGTCATTCTCTTAATATTTTGTATGAAAACTGTGAATTGCATAATGCTACAGTACTAATGTAATCATCTTTTTTTTTATACCACATTGTCGGCAAACAAGCATACGGCCCACCTGATGGTAAGCGGTTACCGTAGCCTATGAACGCTTGCAACACCAGGGGTATCACTCGCGAGTTGCCGACCCTCCCCAATGAGCTCTGGCAACCTTACTCACGCGCAGGAACATAAGTATAAGTTATTTGGCTGCGTGATTCTGTAAGGTGGAGGTACTTCCCCAGTCGAGCTGCTCTTTGAGCGACATATCGCTATGCTCTACCTATCATATCTTTAAGATTCATATCTTGGTCATCCATGTTTGTGTGGGAGAAGCCTTAATTTTATTTTTTTCAATATTATTATCTAATTATATTATTTAGATAATAATATTGAAAATTAGAATTATGTAGGATAGATGACTAGGTATACCTATACGTTACAGACATACCTATGTCTGACGCCGCTGTCAGGCCGGTCGGCGGGCGTGGAGGTAATGACTGCCCGTCATAGGTCGATGCCGTTTTCATAGACTGACATCGGTGCTCAACAACGTTTTTACGAAAACGATAAAGATAGCAAACGCTATTTCTATAGATTATTTTAAAGTTTATTGAACCTTGTACACCTTTATAAAACCTAAAAGGTAAGTGCTTGATGATAGGTTTTCAATTGAATGTGAAGACTAGGCAGGAGGATACTACAAAGTATTCTATCACTGTTGGTTTCCTCATGATGAATTTCATGACCGAAAGCTCAAGGTCAAAGTAGGATTCGTACCCACGACCATCGTCTCGCCATACATCGAGCTATCATCGCTTCGAGTTCACATTGCCATTCGCAAACTAAGCATAGCTTGCAACTAGAAGTTGATATAGGTACTTATACATACTATTTTTTATATTTACTAATCCTAATCCTAACTTATATTTAATATTATAAATGCGAAAGTGAGTTTGTTTGTTTGTTACTCTTTCACGCCTAAACAACTGCAACTATGCTATGGAGCAGAACATAGGATACTTTTTTCTTAGGGAACGCGGGTGAAACCGCGGGGGACAGCTAGCTATCTAATAAATATTTTCAACCAGACATAAAAAAGACATAAAACCTTATAAAATAAAACTTTAAATTTTTAATAAGCTGTCTTATGAATGACAATCTTGTATGTATTGTATGTTTGCATCCTAACATCCTAACTAATATTATAAATACAAATGTGAGTTTGTTTTTTTGTTACCTTTTCACGCCTAAACCGATTGCGATGAAATTTGGTACGCAGATAGCATATTCTATGGAAAAGGATATGGGCTACTTTTTTTTCTCGGGAACGCGGATGAAACCGCGGGGGACAGCTAGTCCTTCATATACCAAACATGGAAGCTTACTCAACCGCTAGCAATAATTGAAACATTTCGAACAAAAGCTTGCGTACAACCCGTTAATCATACTAGTCCAGTGCCCTTTGATAACACCTGCTATTTATGAAAGTGGGAAAAAATATATATACTACATTGTTCGATTGTCCTTCCTTTGCGTAGTGAAATACCAACTTACTACTTGAGACTGACTGGCTTGTCAACGACCCTGAAGAATTTCTGCAATTATTATATTGGTTACTAACATAAAGCCACACAATTTTTTTAAGCTAGCCTCGGGATGTAATAAATATAAATATAGTAAATTAAAGTTGCATGTGTTTAAATAGACCTGTTATACTAATCTCCATATGATAGCTGCTGTCTGGGACGAATTTAACATAGCGTGTAACTTATCCAAGATGTGGTTATGCCCACACTTTCCGATAAAAAAAATTTAAGCGTTAACCATTAAAAAAAAATATTATAATATGACATTGAAGCAAATTGAAATTGCCATCCATGCTGGCCCAGATTAATAAATTGGTTTGCAGAGATCGGAATAACTAGACTTAATAAGGTAGTAATTTTTATTACAAAATGTATGCCTTATTTACCGAGTTTTTTTTTTACATTGCATAGGCTTGTGTTTGACCACAATCGCACTATGGTAGGTGATGATGTGGCCGAAGGTGGTAAGCACACAAAGCCTAGAAGGATCTGGCTCTCAAGTGCAGCTGCCAGAACACACCTATAGGTGTTTGGCGACAGATTTTTCAACTTGAGGGTGGTAGCCAGTCAGGCGGGTATACTACAAAGTACCCTACCACCGTGCTATGGTTTCCTCACGATGTTTTCCTTCACCGAAAGCTCAAGCTCATTGTAGGATTCGAACCCACGACCTTCGCCGCGGCGTCCGACGTTAATACCACTAAGCTATCTTCGCCTTGAATAAGCTTAAGCCTTGAATTTCTGGAAAGATCGTTCTCTAGTACGTTTTTATAATTTATATACTTATCTCCTAATATATATATATAAATATAAACATGAATATTTGTCTGTATGTCCTTTGTAGACTCCGAAACCGCTGAACCGATCGCGATGAAATTTTCAGACAATCTTCATATTAGCCCCTCCGGCGTTCCTGTAAGGTTTGGTGGCGATCGGAGCACTCGTGACCGCGGGTGAAACCGCGGGGCGGAAGCTAGTGTACTATAAAACTATATATTCAGAGAAAAATGTTTTGCATACCTACAACGAAAATATAAGTTAGGTACCCTCCTAGCTAGGTATGAGTACCCTCATGCATAATAGTTTTTACTTAGTTATATTTTTTTAATAGGCAAAGGTCAATGCACAGAAATATCTATCTTCCTGACGATGGAATACACGTCAAATTGAACCCTAATACAATTCAAACAATGAACTTATTTGCAAATCATGCGTCATATTAATACAAACTTGTTTTTGAGCATGCGAAGTTTAGTAGGTCTAGACAGATAATAATTAAAACGGAATTTATATTAATTTTGTGTGCATGATATAGTCATGCATAGTAACAGAATAATATTAGGGATCCGTACTTTTCAAAATAAATTAGTAAATGCAAATATAATAAAGCTGAAGACTTTGTTTGTTTGTACGCGCTAATTTCAGGAACTACTAGTTTGATTTGAAAAATTCTTTCAGTGTTGAATAGTCCATTTATCGAGGAAGGCTACTTTTTATCCCGGTAAAACCCAAGATCCCTCGGGAACGCGGGTGAAACCGAGCGGAAAAGCTAGTAAATAAATAAAGTTGGTATTTTGTTGTTATTACTATTATTATATCATATTTATGTATATGTACATGTGAGCAAGGGCGGATTAATCAACAATAACTGTTAAAAATAAACTTAAAATTGCTTGTTTAATAAAAACAGTTATCTTTTATGTTTCCTGCTAAAGATGTCCAGCACTTTATTAGCGTTATTTTTTGTCGCAATCTCTAGACTCTAGATGGATATGCATTAAAGCCAGTCCATTCAAACGCTCTTCTGTCATTCTACTGCGAAACAACTCTGATAATTTGATTTGCCTATATATAAGTATGTAGTGTGATGGAAACTCCACAACCGTCTGGGGGGGGGCACGTGCCCCCGTACCCCCCCCCCCTAAATCCACCCTTGCATGTGAGCGGTATCTATTTACTTTACCATATTAAAGTAAGATATTATTAGGTAATACGTCTACCAATGGATACAAAATCTATGTAGAAATAAATGTCTGTCAGTTGACTCATTCGTTCGTCTTCTATGCGTTTGCGCATCGTTCATCCGATTGAGTTGGCAGTTGTCGATGGCACTTGCGTGACGGTTTCAGAATATAAAAATGCAATATATGCCGGGCATTAGCTAGTAAGTATATTAAAACAAAATATACTGTATTGGTAGCACTATCAGAATTAAAATAAATAAATATTCTGGGATATTATTCCGCACACACGGCCATCTGACCCCAAACTAAGCAGAGCTTGTACTATGGAAGCCAGATAACTGATATACTACATATACTGCTTTTCTTTTGTAAATACATACATATATAGATAACTACACATATACATACATATATGTACATATAAATAACAGTTTGAAAGCGGAAACGCTGCCAGCCTGCCGGGAACCTTGCCAATCGACAGCCTCGAGGAAATTTTCTATATATTAAAAAATATATTTTATACATTTGTTATTTGTCGGGCCGATTGGCGTGGTTGATAAGTTACCCTATCTATCACGCCATAGGTCGTGCGTTCGATTCCCACTTCCTAAGAGGCAGACATTGTGTGCATGAACATGTCTATTTATCTTGAGTCTGGGTGTAATTATCTATATGTATATGTAATTTTTTTTTAAGTTGTGTCCAGGCTTCCATAGCACAAGCTCAGCTAAGTTTTGGGAAAGATGCCTGATGAGAAGGAATAATGTTCCAGAATATTTGTTTATTTTATATTTTATTTATTAAATCTATAAATTTTAGCAGTCTAGATGATAATTAGGTAAAAATTAAATGGATAACTTAAAGAAATATTAAAATTATATTGGAAGTACAAAATTACCTTCCGCCAATATTTGTGCTTTGATAAAATTTACATATAATCACATACATATATTATATATAAAAATATACGACCTCCATATATACATTATTGAAAATAAAGTAATCCATAAATTAATTCAATCAGCTCGACACAAAGTTTAATTCACTTTATTAATTGTTTTCCATGTTTTTCCACAAATTTGAACACCCATTTAAATGATGTGTCTTTAAACGGAGATTTAATGCTTCCTACATTTTGTTGAAGGTTATTCCCTTCAATTGGTGAAACCTTAAAAAAATACTAAAAACAACATGTAAAATGCACTCAAGTCGGTTATAGTAGGTATGTACTATGTTGTGATCCTATAGTGAGCAGGCACCACGAATTTTGTAACAAATGTAGCAGCGTAGCGCGGCTATCTACTCACTAACTGGTCGGTAATTATTACTAGATCCAGACAGACACCAATTTGCATTTTAAAATGTCACTATTTTCAAGGTTTCTACAAACTCATGATAGACGCAAAATATATTCAACTATTAACTGCAATCGCGGTTACATTTAATAAAATTCCCACAACTTGGTTCGAAATTCAGCAACTAATGTTTAATTTTAGGTAGGAAGGCTGTGAATTCATTGGCCTTAACTATATTTATATAGGTATATTAAACGCCAAATGTAATTATTTCATTTTATGTAAATTTATGCAGTATGTTATCTACAATTTTACATTACGTAGAATTTTGTAGAAATGTTTTAGGCAGATGGCTTCTTTTTAGAAACATTATTGAATATAAATCTATACATAATTTAAGATTATTTTTAAACAGAAGAAAATGTTATTGATTCGTGTTATTCGGCCATCATTATATACCGCAGCGTAAAAAGTCATACAGTTGTCTATGGCGTTTGAAGTCACGCGAAATGCCGCTTTTGTGAAGGCATTCGTCATTTCTGCAGGGTTGTCACAATATATGTATTTTATATAAATATTTATTTGTTCCAAATTTTGTGTATTCGTAGTATATGTATGTACAGTATCAGGAATAAAATGAAAAAATATAGAAGTATATATGAAGTGTTTTATTATAAACAAATACAAAAAAATGCAAATTAGCTAAGTTCGTAGAACTAATACCTAACATATTTTGAATGTATATGACCTATTAATAATATGATAGGATAATATTAACCTAATATCGCTGTGCTATTATTATTGATTTCATTTCAAAAATCATACAAAGTTCTTACAAGTTTCAATCGTATTTTAACACAATTTATCGTGAGAATTTGGGTTTAAATCTATATTAATAATTCCGTCAAGGGGTACGGTAGACTCGATTGAAACTTTACCTAAATAATACAACATAAAAAAATAATAATTTCGAGTCGACAACATATATCCGCAAAATTCGGATTGTCGAGTATTTTGTTAAATTCGAATGGTGCAAATGGCAGTCGCCATATTGGCCGAGCACAGTACCGGCATATTTTCAATGAACGCATCCCTGTCAGTCAGTGTCAGTTTTTTCTTTTGTTTTCCCTTATTTCGGGAAGGCAAAGGGTTCTAGCCCATACAGCCTAATCATGAGATGACACCGTGTTCTCAGTGTGTAAATGAGTCTTTATTGACAGCCTGTTATTTTTGTTTCCCGTTGTTTTTTCTAACCGTGACACTGGCAGTCATCGTTGGCACGATGGAGCCATAAGCAATAAATTGGAATCGGATTGAGCTGTCCGACAGTGTTGCCAGAAGATTACATTTCTTAAATTTTTCGTAACTTTTGACCCCTCGCGTAACATGTAGGTATTTTTTTATATTTAAGGCAATTTTCGTAACTTTTGAGAACAACGAGATTTGTAATACTAGATTTTTATTCCAAACAGTTTATGAACGTATCCAAATTGAACGCACCTGGCACTGGCGCCTTTAAGGCCGGGAATACATGTCAGTTTTTTTGATCCGATAGTCTGATACGGCGAACTAACCACTACCGATAACTACAAAAATATCTACCTACATTTTGTAAAAGATTGCGTATTATGAGTCACATTTCACCCGAGCGAAGCCGGGTTTTCATCTTATATATATATAATTTAAACATGTTTAAGAGTGATGGCGCAAGTGGAAAAAAATATAAGTAGGTACTTAAAATAATACCTACCTACTTACACAAAATAAATACATACAGAAGGTGCACTCACTTATATTTTTTTCGAGATGGTTATTGATTTCATTTACAGTCGAGTCATAACCATATAACTGTCCGCCATTTTACAATAGATTACACCAAAAACATTCAAACACAATCTAGCAACGTAAAAAAATAATAATGGACTTACCTTTCTTCAGTGTGTGGAAGCTGATGAAATTTCAAATTCTTATTTATACGAGATGATGACATACAGTCTCCCACAGCACATGTAGTATGAACCATTATAAATGAGTAAAACTCAAACGAAATACTTAAAACAATCAAATTAAAAAGTGTCAACCCGGGTTGACGTATCCCACGCGAGTGTATGGTAGCTTGGGCTCGCTATCGCCCCTCTCTCACCCCGCAAACCCCGCACGATTGCTCTGTCTAGACGTGTCCGTTGGCCGACTGTAAGAGTTACATAGACTGTGATATAACTTTGTGGCTGTAGGTACTTAATAGTAATATCTAGTTATGTTTAACTTTCACTATCACGCTAGTCTGTGCATTCAGTGGAATTCAGAAAGGAATATCTTGACGTGGCTGTTCCATATAATTAAAAGTGCTATAGATTCTTAACTCGACGACTTATGTTTTTGTGGACCAAATGCATCTAAATATAGTCTTAGACGGTGATTTAAAATTACACCTATGGTCTGTTTAAATTTTTCGTCCGCTTCGCGAGTTCATTGACATTTATAAAAATATATGTAAAAATTATAGTAGGTCGGTAACTAGTGTCCGCCTCGCGGTTTTACCAGCATTCCCGAGGGATCTACCATAGAAGGTATTTCCCTGGCATAAAAGTAACCTATGCTTTATTCCTAGATATGATCTATCTATCTGCCAAATGTTATCCACCCATTCTCCGCTGTAATGGTTATTACAGCGTGACTGAGTTATAAAGATCCAAACAAACAAAATTTACAAATCATTTTCAAGTAAAAAAAACCCGTCTATGGTTTTGTAGGAACAGAGTCTAGATGTTTTGATTTACTCTTATAGATTTACAGAGGGTATCATGCCTCTACCACGTTTTAATATTTTTGTTTGTAGTAGTATCTTTAGTCTCAAATAGATGACTTAATTTGAGTGTTTACCGTAGGTGTGTTGTTCCTTATAAATGAAAATACATAAGGTGGTGTTCAGTCGATATAAATTTAATATCCGCATAGGGTTTTGTTCGTAGCCGCTGGCTAGTGGTCAGGATCTCGTGTAAACACAGCCGCGTTTAGTCAGAGCGTTGGGCCATGCCCTGCGATATGGGGCTCGTGGGTAGCATCGTACGACTATTTGTGGGGCTATAACTAGAGAGAGAAAGGTTACTATGATTTCGGTATTTCACATTTATATTCTTACTAGATATTTCCCGCGCTCTCACCCGTGTTATCGTGATAATAAGTAGCTTCCTCAATAAACGGGCTATATAATGTAAACATATATTTTCAAATAAGATTAGTAATTTCGGCGTTTACCTCCTACATCCAAACATACAAACTTTACATCTTTACACCTATATACTTATTGTACATAAACCAACCACGTGGGTATTAAATACATGCGCAGTGTAGAGATTTCGTAGTGAATATGACGTGGTAGAGTCTGAAACCTAAGACTGAAGGAAAGTTTAACCAAAATGATAGGCGCAATATCTACTGTTATTGTACATCATACCTACTGAAGTCTTCCAAGTGCTAGAGATAGACCTCTATAAAACAAAATGCTGGCCCGCATATTATATAATATAAAACTTATGGATGAACCCAAGTTTTTTAGTAATAGAAAATATAGATAATACCTAATATTGTGACAATTTATTAGTAATCCAGCAAACTCGACAAATTAAAATGAAAGGATATGAGGTATCTGCCAGTCCGAAAATGTGATAATAATTTGCGTACATATAAGTAGGTAATTGGTAAAGTTTTAAAACAAATATCTTAGTTGAGTTATTTTACTTATGATGCTTAATTTTTGATTGGATGTTATAATTTACCTGTGTTACTATAAATCGTTGGTTTAATAGCCCAATACAAAGCATGAAGCGCGCGTGCACTGTTTTCAGTCAAAAACAACGCCATGGCCACGACTGCGATAGAGTGTTACCGCGGTTTGGTCGACCGCTGCACTGTCTAGGCGGGTGCATGGCCTAACAACTCTATAGAGACGATTAGACAACGTAACGTGACACACAAATATTTATTGCCAAGAGTTATAGTAAGAAGTAGCTAAAGAAAATCTATTTGACGACGACTAAAATGTATTCGATATTTTTTTCCGACTCGTCTTTTATTCGTTAGTGGTCCTGAATATTTTACGAGATTAAATGGTTTTTTTCCATCATAAGGGTATTATATTATATTCCATCATTAGGGTCGTAGTTAATTCACTAATGAGATTAATGCGCAGTTAGAGGTAGGTGTTTTAATTTGAAAGTATTAGGTAGGTACCTACTTTTATCTATGGGTAGGTACGAGTATGTACTCTTTCCAATACGAGTATCTAGTCTGTAAAATGACAGTTTTACGATTACGCTGTGCATTCATCATATATAAGGTCCTAATAAATGAAGTACGGTCCTTTTGAGGGATGATAATAGGTCATAAGTATTCTGAAAATGATAAAAAAAATATTCGGTCGTAATTTTGATGAAAAAAACCTGAAATTGTACTTCATCACTACTAAGCATTAATTAAAACCATTAAATTTATTATTTAATTTTTTAATAAGTAAATAATTTTACCACTGATTATGCTGTTAATGGTTTTAATTAATGCTTCGTAGTGATGAAGTACAATTTCAATTTTTGCGTGTTAATGTATTTATATGCATATTTTTGACGAACTTTCACATTATTTATTTTTATTACTTTAAAATTTCGTAGGATGTCAACTCAGCGCATAAAATATCTGAATAGATAATGTGCGGACCGGTTTAAAAAAAAGAAAACGAGAATTATTCAACATTAGCCTTCAGTCAGTAATGCATGCATCATTTATGTATTTGGCAAGGATAAGTGGGCACAAAAATTGATTAGCTACTGCATAGTGTTTTTGTTCACAGAGCGGTGGGGGCGTGGCGGGAAAAGTTGCACATTATTTACGATGGCCACGAAGCCGATGCGGCGATAAGGCGCGTCGCAGTCGCCGCGTCACGATCTCCGCTATCTCCTGATGCCGATATTGAGACTATAATAGTATTAAATACAACCCCACACACCCGACATTCACTACGTAAGACTATTGACCTGATACGGATAAGTCTAAATCGATTTGACTTGGGACAAAATATTTGTTATTTATCCAATGTCACTGCTCATAGTCGATTGATTAAAATATCACTTACATAGCTACCGTTTTAGGGTTCTGTATAACCATGTCATCTCTCTCGTGTCTATCTGTCCATTTGTCACAGCTTATTTTCTCCGAAACTTCTGCATGAAAACAGTTGAAAGGTACCTACAGTCAGCAACATTCAAAGCTAAACCAATTCAAAGCCAAACACCTATACGCTATCAAAAGTAAACAGATGTTTTGAAAATGTGTGTCTATAAAAACCAACATGTATTAAATTTCTATATCATGGATAGTTTTAGCGTGGAGGGGTTTTGTTAAATTGTATCTGTTCGGCTACTTATGTTGATGTCTGCACTCACTCAGGGATCATATTTTGCCATCAATCGATCCTTAAATTGAGCAATACTGCTGTTTTTTCTACTATCCCAAGATGTAGACGAGAAAGTTTTTAAATATCTATCTATTGGTTATGAAAGAATCGAGAGTAAATTGTGGGCGCAACTACCTTGTAAAGCATGCCTGCAAGATGAGACATAACAGACGCGTAATATCCTATCCTACTAGGATGGATGTATGTTTGTTACTCTTTCACTCAAAAACTACTTAACGGATTTAGATGAAATTTGGTATAGAGGTAGCTGACACCCTGGATTAACACATAGGTTACTTTTTATCCCAGGAAAACATATGATCCTTCGGGAACGTGGGTGAAACCACGGGGCGGAAGCTAGTTCTAAAATAAATTGTTTTAAATAATTTATTATCATTGTTTCATGCTTTTTAGTGTATTTGGTGCTTTTTTGTTAAACGTTTTTTTTTGGTTCTATACTCCTCATGAATTATTAGGTACTAACCGAGGACTCAGATTAGTAAATAGTTACTATGTATGTAGTATAATTTTCAAGTTAATTAAATACTTAAATTGCGACATTCTTTGATAGTAACTTCAGTAACTTTGACGTTTATAAGCACGTACGCTTGACTTTGACCTTACCGTCTAGAAGTCTACTGGAGTTGGCTGGCTGGTTGGCGTGGTTTGTCAGTTACCCTATCTGTAACGCCGCAGGTCGTGGGTTCGATTCGCACACAGGACAGACATTTGTGTGCATGAACATGTCTGTTTGTCCTGAGTCTGGGTGTAATTATCTATATAATCAGTAAGGTTACATTTTTATATATTTAGTTGTTTTTTTTTGGACAATCTGACAATGTTGGCTATTTTCCATTAAATGTTTTACAATTATTAAAAAAATATAATACGCGTAAACACAAAAAAATGAAAAAAGAATAACAAGAAAAATAAATTAATATAATTTATTTAATAATTTACTTAAGTCGTGTGATTAAAAAAATGTAGATTTTGTTTATTAAAATTAAAATTAAATTAAACATTTAAAAAAAGCGATCAAAAATATCTTGATATATATAAATCTCCTGTCACGATGTTTGTCCGCGATGGATTCCTAAACTACTAAACCGATTTTAAATTAAATTGGCACACCGTGAGCAGTCTGGTCCAACTTGAGGGATAGGATAAACGGCTGGACCGATTTGGATGAAATTTTGTGTATGAGTTGGACAGGACAACGTCTGTCGGGACAGCTAGTATATTATATAAATACCGAAGTTATATTTAACTAGGAGCGCAATTTTCATAGATTTTGAAAATTCCCCACCAGTTTGAATATTGGTCTAACTTGCCTATTGGAATAAATTAAATTCAGAATAATGTATGATTGATGCAATCAGTTCTAAATCAACACAACTTCTAAATCGATAGAAATATTATAATTTCAAAAGTGGTACCACTTGCTATTACCTGTACGTAAAAAATAAGTTAATAAACCGGTTCCAATTGAAACTGATTGCAACAAATATATGTAAAAGTCCCGTTGAGCTTAAATAAAAACTTTAATCGAATACAGAAACTCGATTACTGTTTAGTTAAAATATCAAAACCGGTTCAGATCAAGTCTAGGAAATAAATAATGATTTCAGACTCGATTAAAAAATGCATAGACAGACACCCCACTTTCTATATATTAGCTGGAGTTCACATGCAGTCACTTCCTACATAGGTGGCAATTTAATCTTGATGATTAAATAAAATTATGTGTTCATAGATAACTTGCCGGTTGGCGTGGTTGGTAAGATATCCTCGTATTATACCATAGGTATGGTAGAGGTTCGACTGCCATACACGACAGACATTTGTGTGCATGAACATGTCTGTTTGTTCTGAGTCTAGGCTAGGTTAGATTACTTATGTAATAAGTATATATTTAAAATAGAAACATAGTAGTATTTTAAGAAATATACCTAATATTACTTTAGTAATCAGTGGATAATGTCGTTGGTCAAACATTTAGAAGTTATATTATTATAGTTTTTAACCATATATTACAATGTTTGTACTGTTTTTTTGTCCCAAATGAATAAATAAATAGTAAGGTTAATGTCCTATATTTCGGCATGCTAAGGCTCTTCAGACTTTAAAAATTTGTTTTAAATATTACTAAACAAGGGCGGATCCAGGATTTTTTTCTGGGTGGGGCACAAGTGTTAAAAATAAACTTGTAGTATTTATATAAAGGTTTACGCGCGTCCCAAAACTACCTACAAAAAAAATATTCCAGGAATCGCGAGACAACTTTTAAAGTATGAAAGACAGATTTCTTTTATATTTCCTGCTAAAGTTGTCCAGCACTTCATTAGCGTTAATTATTGTCACATGTCTTGATGGATATGCATTAAAGCCAGTCCATTCAAACGCTCTTCTATCATCCTGCTGCGAAACAACTCTGATAATTTGATTTGCCTATAGGTATGTGCTGTACTGTGATGGAAACTCCACAACCGTTCTGATTACCTTCAAAGTCGTATTATAGAAATTCTATTGAACTAAACCTATATCGAATTTAGCTCATAAGAAACATAATTAAATTATAATATTTGTTATTTTTTTTAATAACATTTATCTCATTTAATATATTTATACACAAACAACAAATATGTATTTAAAATATCCCTGATTCGGTAGTGACACGATAAATTCAAATTCAAATTCAAAAATCATTTATTCAGTTTAGGCCCTAATAAGGCACTTATGAACGTTACAATTGATTCTACCACCGGTTCGGAATACATTTGGACTGAGAAGACTCCGGCAAGAAACTCAGCAAGGGACATTTTTTTTTATAGATCTTTGTTCTTTTTTATTTAATTTATGTAACTATTTAATTACAAATAACAAAGTTTATAAAATTATAATGAAATAGTTTGTGTAGCGAACATTTCATTTAAATGCATTCTTGTCTTCTACGTAAGGTCAGTCAATTTACTGCAATTCTACAGGAATTCTAGGTTTTGCATACTTATAACTTTTTTCTAAGTCAAATCTATTTTTAAGGAACACAAGAAAGCACTATTAAAAGTTTTATTGAAATGGGACTTATATTTGGTTGTCAGTTCGCAAGGCTTAGACAAGGAATACACGCACGTCGCATAGCAGTTCCTGGCCGGCTGAGGTTTCGATCGTTGCTTTGCTCTCAGTTTAATCGCCAAAATGTTGATACTTAATTTTATTAGACAATTTATATGATAGAGATCTTGTACTAATGAATAATTTATATAAATAATATTTAAATTGCTTATTTTTTCGCCAGAAACAAACTCACGAAATAACGTACTAGCACGAACTAAGCGCCCTTTACCTTATATGTAGTAAGTATATAAGTTATCTGGTTTCCATAGTACAGGCTCTGTTTGGTTTGGTATTATATGGCCGTGTGTGAGGATTTTCCCAAGATATTATTATTATTTGTAGCGTATATAATTATGGATCTTACTACTACTACGGCTATTAGGCCCAAATTCATCAACATAGCACCAGTTTTTTGTATATAATCAAATTGTATTATCCAATAAATATAAATTATTGGATAAGCGCAAGATTAATAATATGAGCGCGTTTTAATACGTCCTCAATGGATTATATCGTATTATGACGTAAACATCCACAGCATAATACGATATGATCGAAACAATAAGGTAAAGGATCGATAAACCAACAAACTTCTAAAAAATAAGGCATGCTTATTTCTTATACTGAAATACATCTATGAGGCTTGTGAAGGTTTACAGGATGCATAATTGGCATATTTTGTGAACTATCCAAGGTCTTCGATTGCGTCGACCACCGTACGCTGCATCTAAAACTTGTTACTCAATTCGAAGGAGACTAAATGTTTAAGATTCTCTCTACATAGTACAAGTAGATAGCCAGATACCAATACATAGCAGCAATCTGGTTAATAAGACTGTATTCTTAGGTTTAACATTAGATAATAAATAAACTTGGGGTCTCCTTGTAGATTCAGTGGCTGGTAAATTAGGTTCTGATGCATTTGCTGTATTTTATTATTATTTGGATTAGGTGGCTATTTCAAGTCTTTTCAGAGCTTGTATCACTGCGACCAGATTAGATCTATTGTGATCGCCACACAAATTAAATTTCACTGCCAAGACCTGCAGCTATAATAAACTGTACTATATACTTGACAGGAAGTGATTTTACTTCATCTGGGTGTAATTGGTGTTTCCCCAGATGAGTATTACGTTTAGGCATAAGTGGATAGCACTCACACAAGAGGTGTATTGGTGTTTCATCTGCCTCAGAGCAGAATCTGCACGCCTTTGTGTTCTGAACGCTGATAGTGAACAAGTGCTTGTTCAATAAACAGTGTCCCGTTAGGGCCCTTACTAATATGCGTATGCCGTTTCTACTTAGAGATAGTATCTCCCGGGTAGACTTCTTGTTAAAGGCATTTACAAGTGCCTTTGAGTGGTTCATTCCTGGAGCCTTATTCCAGGAATCGATAGATGAGTTTACATATAAGTTCCTCATAGTTAGTTTTGCCAGGCTTTTAGGTACACCACAGATTGGCTCTGGGCCATAAGGGATCCCCTTAGCTCCGGCTTTGGCTAGTTCGTCAGCTTTTTCATTGCCAACGATTCCTGTATGTCCAGGAACCCACCGCAACACGACCCTGTTTTTTTCACCCAGGTGGTTGAGTAAGTCCATGCAATTTTTAACTAGCTTAGAGTTAATTGAATCGGAGGCCAGCGCCATAAGAGCTGCCTGACTGTCCGAGTGAATGTAGATTGTATGGTTGACGTAGTTTTTCTGCAGATTAATATCAGCACATTCTAAGATGGCGTACACTTCTGCTTGGAAGATGGAGGCGTATTTTCCCATATTTAGCTGTTTGCCTATTTCTGGACGCTCACCATAAACTCCACAGCCTACGTCAGATCCTGATTTGGACCCGTCGGTATACCACTTGAGGCTACCTTCCAACCACGTGATCTTGTCATTGAGCCAGTCGTCACGTGTGGGAATTTCGATAACGTAATACTTACGAAAAATATTCTGAGGGACCATCGAGTCTGTGATCATGTTCAGAATAGGAGTTTCCAGTACTGAATCCTGAAGGGAGTTTAGTGCCTGGGAAAGCCATTTCCCTCCCACTTGGGCGTGTATCCTGTGCATGGTAGTCCTCGCCACCTTCTCTACATGTAGATGCAGGGGCGTTAGATCTAATATAGCATCAAGAGCCGCTCCAGGCGAGGTTGACATGGCTCCAGTTGCCATAATGCAGGCGGTTCTCTGAATGCCGCTCAGTGAGGCAATTGTAGTTTTTTGATTGACTTTTTTACTCCAAACTACAGAGGCGTATGTTATCAACGGCCTCACAATAGTGGAGTATAGCCATAGAATCATTTGAGGTCTGAGTCCCCAACATTGACCCGCCATCCTGCTACATATTCCTAAGGCGATTTTCGCCTTATGTATTATGTTAGCAACATGGCTGTTCCAAGTCAGTTTCTGGTCAATGATTACTCCCAGATATTTGACTTCTTTG
Organism: Tetheella fluctuosa; assembly: GCA_951216915.1. NCBI lineage: Eukaryota > Metazoa > Arthropoda > Insecta > Lepidoptera > Drepanidae > Tetheella > Tetheella fluctuosa. The sequence continues at coordinate 6,166,054 of OX578222.1, read as the reverse complement.
GAAAACTGTACACTTTTGTTGTTGAGTGTCGGCATGACTAGTTTGTCAAGAGACCGTTTTTTAGTAAATGGTACCAGAACCGTCTTGTCGGCATTTACCGATAGTTCGTTTTCCTTACACCATTTACTAATAGTATTGAGTGCCCTTTGCATAAGGTACGATATAGTACTTTGGCAGAAACCACGAACAGTTATTACAAGGTCGTCAGCGTACCCCTGTATGTCTATACGAAGATCCGCCATCTTATATAAGAGTTGGTCAATGGTAAGTGTCCAAAGTAGGGGAGACAGAACACCCCCTTGTGGACAGCCTCTCACTACAGATACTTCCAAAGAAGTGCCGTGCAGAGATACAGTATTAGATCTATTGGAGAGCATGGCTTTAACCCACTGAACAGTGGTTGGGTCCACATTTTTCTTTTCTAGGCCCCCAACCAAACTGCTAATAGGGGTATTGTCGAAAGCTCCCTCAATATCTAAGAATGCACATAGGGCAATTTCTTTGTCCTCTAACGCTTTTTCTACCCTGTCAACTAAGTTGAGTAGAGCAGTTTCAGTGGACTTGCCACATTGATAAGCGTGTTGAGTACAATGGATAGGGTTCGTGGTCAGAACCACATCCCTAATATAACTATCTATAATTTTTTCCATAGCTTTAAGCATGAATGAAGTAAGGCTTATTGGTCTGAAGGACTTTGGTAAAGAATAGTCCTTTTTACCTGCCTTAGGTATAAAGAGCACTTTCACCTTGGTCCATGGTTCAGGAACCATCCCCAGGGCTAGACTGGCTCTAAATATTTTGATCAAGGAGGGGATGAGTATATCCAATCCCTTCTGAAGCAGAATAGGCTGGATACCATCCGCACCACTTGATTTATATGGTTTGAAGGAGTTTATCGCCCACCTGACCTGTCGCGGTCTGATAATTTGCGCCGCTCTGCGCCAATCCTCGTTATGAGGCCTCTTGCAGGTACGCATATGGGCATTGGTTGTAACCATAGCCACAGCCCCAGGAAAATGAGCGGAAATTAACTCCTCCAAGCTCTCCTTCTCATTTGTAGTGAAGGAGCCATCAGTCTTCCGGAGAAGACCTATTTGTCTAGGTTTTTCTTTGGCTAGAATTCTGTGAATTCTAGCTCCTTGAGGCGTGTGTTTAACGTCCTCGCAAAACCTTTTCCAGGAAGCTCTCTTAGCCTTCCTAATTTCCTTGTTGTAATCTGTTAAGGTTTTCGTGTAGACCTCCCATTCCTTTGTCTTCTTAGCCTTATTAAATAGTCTCCTGGTTTTCTCCCTTAGTTTCCTAAGTTTTGTGTTCCACCAGGGCACTTCAGTTTTTGAAGTCTTCTCTTGTAGCGGGCAGTTCTCTTCAAAGGCATTTGTGATGCCTTCGGAGACGATGAGCGCCGCCATCTCGAGCTCTTCAGGTGTTTTGATTTTCTTCGGACAGTCCTCCAGGTTACGCCTTAGATTGACCCTGTAGTCTTTCCAGGCGGTCTTCTTGGGGTTCCGATAGGTGATCGATTCATAGGCCAGAAGGCCTTTGAAAACGAATATGCCGATGATCGGACATAGAGGTTTCGTCACTAACATGCCAATCAGAAATATGAGAGGCCAGTTTGTTTGTGGCGAAGGTAATATCCAAAACTTGTTGTCTGTTGCTTGTAACAAAGGTTGGAGAACATCCTACATTAAGCAGTCTCCAAGACTGTTTTGAATAAGATAGTCATATAATAACTCACCCCGATTGTTGACGTCGGTGCTGCCCCAGTCACAGTGATGAGCGTTTGCGTCGCATCCTACTACTAACTCTGCTCTATGAAGCCTTGCGTAGTCTACGACGCATCTCAGCTCTTCAGACGGGTCAAGTTTCTCTCCCGGCAGATAGGCCGAGCACATAATTACTCTAGACCCATTCCACCCTTTGAGATTAATAAACGCTGCTACCAGGTCGTCGGAACAAAGCTCTGGAACAGGTAGAAAATTAACATGTTTTGAGAACACTATGCAGGCTCTGGGCTTTACACCACAGGTGTTGTATAGTACCTTGCCAGCAGCGTTGAGTCCCAGAATAGATTGGTTGCGAACCCAGGGTTCCTGAATAAGGGCGAGATCTACGCGACCCTCAACAAGACAGCACTCCACAACCGCAGTTGCAGCCACGGCATGATGGAGGTTAGCTTGGAGGATCCTCGCCGATTCTCCCTGAGTCGCCATTTATTTGGCAGCGGAAGGTCCGGGCTGCGCTCCTCCTAGATGCGGACGAGTACGTCCACGACCAGGCCGAGCCCTCCCAGACTTCTTTTTCCCGCCCCGAGAGCCACTAGTCTGCCTGGGGAGAATTGGGGGCCGTGTCGCCGGAAGGCGTTGGGGCACCCCGCTCCCAGCGACAGAAGTAGCTGGGGCAGCGACTGCTACAGGGGCAGTTGTGCCAGAAGGCTCTGCAGACCCTGTAGGTGCTTCCGCTGGCGGTTTTGTGGAATCAGAGCTGCCCTTGATCCTAAAGATAACTCTCTTGAAACCAAAGACAGCCCTGAATTCCATTTCTTTGAGAGCTTCAACGGAGGGCTCGTCCAAGGCCATAGTTACAGTGTAGCCGGCCTTGTCCTCCTTACTGGCTAGGATACGCCAGTGCTCCGTATGAAGCCCTGCATTTTGTACCCTTATAAGGTGGAGGGCATCCTCAACAGTGCTCACCTCCCCCTTGGGTATAAATGCTATGCTGACCGTGGGCTTAGGCAGTTCGCTCTCCGGTATTATGGAGAGTTTCGCCTCAGGCCACGGCAGCAGTTTTGGTATTTCCCTCTCGATCCAGTTCTGGCTGTCCTGATTCTCACAAGTTATCAGGAGCCAGCCCGGCTTATGAGAGAGACCTAGAAATCTTGGTCCGACACCGCTTTCGCCCATCTTAATGATGGCGTAGTTTATGGCTTGCCGGACCAAGCGCATCTGATCCTCACTCATGGGACTCTCATTACGGATTCCCACTCGCGAGGCACCAGCAATTTCCCTGAAGGTCGGTTTTAATCCTCCTTCCAGGGATGTTTTTGGAGCCTTCTTAATTTGCTCCTTGGGGGACTCTTCTTCCGACCGTGTTCTTTTTACCGCCTTGGATTTAACCTTAGGCGAGTCCACGGGAGGAAGTTTGTCCTTCGGGATTTCAGTCCAGGGCTTTCGGCAGAGAGCGAGGGCTTCATCTATTCCCACGTTCGCCGCTTTAAGTCGCTGAAACCTTTTCCGAGCGGCTCCCGACATTCTGAGTCTGCCGGGATTTGTTACCTTGCCACTAGAGATCGGCACCATGATTGATCTGGAGTCAGTTAAGCCTCCATCCCTCTCACAGCTCGGCCTCACAGCAGCGGAGGTAGGATTTGGTGTCGAGGGCGTCTGGGGTGCTTCGAGCACTCCCTCCGACCCTTCGGACAAGTTAGCCTGGATGGCTTCATTCATATCTTATCCCACAAAGAAGCTAGGGAACTAAAAGTCACAACTGGCAGAGCCCCGCTTACCAGTTGAAGGGCAAAAATACTCCCCGATTTGCCCCGGTTTCGAGGAGACACCGTTCATGACTGAGCTACCCCTCAGCCACGCATCCATCGGCACGGTACGAGTAACACCTTGGATTGGAGACAGCAGATTTGGCCCTCGGCTAGAGAGATCTGATCCCAAAGACATCGAACACAAGTATTCGATATCTTCGGGACCAAAAGTCGCTAACCGACGCCCAGGGTACACCGGCCCGTAGCCTTTCCATCCGGAGGGAATGAGATTCCTTCCCGATGACAAGACCACATGGGCTCACGTGGAGGTACTGCTGACGATTGTACCCCATTTGCTGTAAGAAAAATTAAACAATTGACGAATGGCGAGACAGATATTTTCACTGTCTTGTATCATAAGGCATTTTACACTTTATTATTAATTATTATGGAAATATTATGACACAAACTTATATTCGAGATTTTTTTTTATACTCTATTCCCACTTCGCGAACGCCCGCAAAATATAAGATAATAATACTATGTAATGATACGGAACCCTCTCAAGGCGCAAGGCCTATTCGCTGTGTACAGAGAAAATGTATGTACTCACTAAACATAATATATTGTCTTCGAGATACAATATTATAATTAGCGCATAATTTGCTAATGTAGCTATTATTCAAAGCTTACGGTAGACAGTCATTGACCTAGGGCTTTACGCCATATCGGGGAAATCCTAACTCAGCCGTGCGTAACAAACCACGCCTGGTAATAAAAAAATGACGTTCTTTTCAGTAGTCAAGGGGAAGCTGAGTAAATAAACTGAGAGTTCCGTACAATTTGTAACAGAGTTCATGAAAATCTAACTCGGATTTATTACATTAAATTATTTATCTTGTTTCTCTATTTTCGTGCTAAGGTGGAAAAAGTTCGTATTCTGAAGTTATGCGCGTACAAACATTTCAGCGATACATTTATATATATATATATATAGATGTAGATATATAGATTATATTAAGTTTTAATACGATACTTGGATTTCAAAATAAAAATAAAGGCAAATTTAAAATAAAAGTAGTAATTTTTTTATAGAAGCGCATACTTATTCCTAGAAATAACACAATGTAAGCTTTCTATTTTTCCTAACTACATAAGCGGCCGAACTGAGCCTCTTTTTACCCGCGACGGAACGGAGACCGTATATGCGTTTGGGGTGAGAGGATGTTTGTTTGTTTGTGCAAATCAATGTTGCCATTTTTCTCCAAAACTACTAGTCCGATTTTGATGCAGTTTTTAGTTATTTATACTATGTATAGGCTTGTGTTAGAACACTATCACACCATAGTATATGATGTGGCCGAAGCTGGTAAGCACACAAAACCTGGAAGGAACTGACTCTCAAATGCAGCTGCTGGAACATTATATAACGGTAGATGCTTGGCGATAGATTTTAAACTTGAGGAACTAGCGTGAATAGTGTAGGTGAATTACAAAGCACGACTGCTAGTAGTGTAAACGACTCACCGTGGAGGTGTCGTTTTAAGCTAAAATTAGAACAAACAGACATGTTCATGCACACACATGTCTGTCCTTAGTGGGAATCGATTTAGACATTTTGTTAAATATTTTGATCACATTACACAAACAGCCAAATAGACCACTAGCTTTTTTAACTAACAACTTGCAAACCTTTTAACTAAATACATAATTAAATCTTAGGTTCTTTATTTTAGTCTTGTCTGATCAATTTGAGAGAATAAAAATAATCCAAAAACTACTAAGCTGAGTCATTAGCCAGGGAATATGAAAATTAAAATATGGCGTAAATATCGCATAAAAAGAGCAATGAATTAGGGTCACATAAAGATACCTGAAACTAAGAATACTATCTAAATTAAATAAAAATAGCCTTTATTTCTTGTAACCTATTGAGTACAATTTTCACATTTTTTTTGTATATATAGATATTAAGTATATAATATGTTTAAATAATAAATAAACATCTAAAATTTATAATAGAATTAGCTATCAGCAGCCAGGTCAGGTTGTCTTGTGACATAGGCCTTCTCTAATTCCCTCCACATGTTTCGGTCCAGTGCTGTTCTTTTCCATCTCTTTGGCAGATCGTCCTCCCATCTATTTATCTGTTTTCTTCTATATCTCTTACCATTTCTGCGGTACCATTCCGTAACTTTTTTAGTCCATTTATCTGCTTTTGCTCTACACATATGTCCCGTCCATCTCCCCAGTCTTTAGACCCACATCTGCTACTTTGGTTATGTTTCTAATTTTTTAGCTCTCTATTTGTCCCTTAGTCTTAGTTCCAGCATACTTCTTACCATGCCTCTTTGACACACCCTCAATTTGTGCTCGATTTTTCAAGTAGATTGCCACGTCTGCAACCATATGTGAGACATGGAAGAATGCAGGTGTTTTAAACATTTATTTTTTCGAAAACATGTAATATTCTTAGTTTTCATGATCTCTTTGAGAGACCAGTATCTTTGCCAGCTATTATTTATTAATTCTTCTGTCCACTTCTTTATTAGACGTAAAAGATCTCACGAGTACATATGTACTCATCGACATATTTGATCTCTTGTCTCACTTCTATTTTAACTTTATTCTTGTTTGACATCAATTTAGTCTTACTCGTATTCATTGACAAATTGTGTTTAATAGACAACTAAATGTTCCTTAAATGAAAGTAATAAAATGTATGTGTCACTTTGTATTAAATTCATATTTAAATAAACAAAAAAATAGCCAAATTTTCTTTTATTAAGCTAGTATTCTTAGTTTCCAAGACTTACAGGTATATATATCCCTAATTCATTGCTCTCGAGTGTAAGTTAACTAATTTTTGCAGATTAACTTTTGCAGGTCATGTGTAGTCAAGGTAGAGGTAGCGTTAAAACATCTCAATGGAAAGGATTAGTTACTAAGGTTTATTTAAATGTGTATCTCTTAAATAAATAAAGGGATATGTGATTCTAATTAGGGTATCATGTGCGTCAATTGATTACTTAATTGTAACGTTATTCCAAATTCTCTAAAATTGTCATGGTTCTGTAATCCTAATTGGTTCAACATATTATATTAAATCAAGATGTCAGAGTAAATAGTTAAGTAGGAAATTATATAATAACAAACTATTAAATAAGGCACAAATTTGTATCAAGGATACATATAACTAACTTATAGTACTTATAACATGTCATGTCTTTGATTTCGAGACCAATGTATTTTGTGTCTGTCATTTGAGAGGCAGGAAGGTGCAAGGTTGTAATGCTATCATTAATAAAGCCGGTCATCAGAGCTTCATTGGTTCTCTCACTGTAATACATATTTTAATATTTTAACCATAGATATGTCATATCAGTACCTACGCTTTTATTTATTAATGATAAATGTTTTAATTTCAATATTAAGTATACTTAAGGTTGCACACGTACCGTTTAGAAATGTTTCCGGAAGTCGACGTCCCAGTTTAATGTCTACTTTATTTTTTGCCATTATATGTAGTCGCGTTTAAGGTTTTTATTAAGTGTTTGCTCATTTTTTTACATTGTACTCAGAGCATCATCTTTAGTTGTAACGGGTCTCGCTTGAGGAAAATGTCTACAGAAATCTATCTTGCAACAATTTTATTGTAACTTAGTAGCCTATTGGCTACTGCCTTACTTTGGTTTTTTGATTTATTTATTTTTCATTTCACCTTTTTTATTTAAATGAAAACACAGACAGCATTATTTGTGATTTTTGAATTTAATTTAACGCTGTGAAGTTGGTATCCATCGTTGCATTTAATTTTATTGTGTTGACAGACGATTGTGTTGCAGTAGCATTTGTAAACACAAAATCATCAAATTAAAGTTTGGCTGATGAAATGAAAATGAAAGGCATTGAATAAATACTCCTAGTTACTTTCATAGTTATATTCAACTAGATTCCGCCCGCGGTTTCCCCGCGTTCCCCAGGGATCTTATGTTTTTCCGGGATAAAAATTAGACTATGTTCTTCTCCGTACCATAGGCTATCTGCATACCAAATTTCATCGCGATCGGTTTAGCGGCTTAAGCGTTAAAAAGGTAACAAACAAACAATCAAACTCACTTTAGCATTTATAATATTAAAGTTAGGATTAGGATAAAAAAACATAGGTAGTTAGGTATATTTATTTAAATATTTATTAGACAATACCTCACAAATAAAGTGGCTACATGAATTCATCATGTCGCGCTACATAATGTTGCATGAATTTGGAGTAATTTCGAAAAATTAAGATTTGAAAGTAAAAACTAGTTTTTAACCGACTTTAAAAAAAAGGATGATTAAAGAAAAAAATTAATGGATGTTCACTCATTACTCCGTCATTTATGCACCAATTTGAAAAATTCTTTTCTTATTTTAAAGGATATACCTCCAGATTGGTCCCATTTTTATCAAAATTCAGTTCTGACGATGGAATCCTGAGGAATTGAGGGAACTAAATATTATAGGCATATACATAGTGATTTTGGTATTTTCGGTAACAAACCAAGCATTTGCATTCAGAAAGTATCATTTGGTGATGTGAACTGATGAAGAAGACCATAGACGACCACCGCAACTTCTCAATGATTCTACCTATTTCTGGGGATAACTTCTTTGTTTACGAACCGATTTCAATAAATTCTTTTGCATTGGATTTAGTATAGCGTCAAAATGAATCCATTTATATTTCATTGGTATTGGACAGTGGACTCCGAAGATATACTAGATAGGAATTGTGTAGTGATTGAGGTATAGTTAGGTTTATGACAATTCCATTACGAGGAGGTACCTAACTATGATCAAGGACGTGTTGGACTGGACTGGACTTGGACTAGGAATGCATACAACGGAACTCCTTAATGACAAACAGCTCGAACGTGTAAATTCAGTATCATCAATATATGGATATTATCTCATCGCATAAAGTTGAACATTATAGAGAGTATCATTTCTGGCAATGCTCTTTGACGAAAGAGTCTGTGTGACCTACTTAATAACTTATTTGATTCAAATTAGACAGTGCTATTCCTTCAAAGGTTTTGATACAACTGACAGCTAAATACATACACATTTAGGGTTTAGCCGTTTTTTATTTCCAAGATCTTAACTTCATCAAGTGTAGTGCCTTGTAACTTGTGTACCGTGACGGCCCAACTCTTACGGACTTTCATTCATATTTTTTCAATATTTCTGTTTCTGTACGGTTCGGTTTTATTCCGTTTCATCTAGCCGTAGTTTCCGCATTCAAAAAGCTGCCTTACTAGCTCTACCCATATTCGTAATAAAAAAAAAAAACCAACCTCATAAACTGAAAAGCTTAAAATAAATATTTCCTTTCCACATCATTTTGAAGTCGGTGCCAAGTAAAACATTAAAATTACTAAGGATAACACAAAACACAAAACAACAACAACAAAATATTACAACGAAAAAATATTAAAACTAATCATTCACACTAAGTCGAAATATTATCAAAAATAAATTAACCTATTATTTTATTTTATTTATTTTTTATTTTTTTTATATTTGGAAAACAAACAGCTTAACAAATGAAACAAAAGTAGCGAAAATAAAAACTAAAAGCAATAAATGTTTTCACATAAAATGACTAAAAGAAAAAATCTTATATAATTATAAAAAGGTAGAACAAGTTTGTGAAAAATTAGAAGTCAGTAGTTGAGCGCCCAAATAATAACAATAGCTTATATAATAAATAATAACTAGCGCGCTGGGAAGCCAAAGTAAGATTTTGAAATCAGACATTTTGCCTGATTCGTACTGGTATGAAATAGATCTCAAGGTACATCATCAAAAACATTGTTATGACAACTTAACTAAATTTAGTAAGTGCTTGTAGATACTACTTAACTATAAAGAAAACTCGCTGAAACAAAACAAATCAAGAAAGTAACCTGAAGACCAAGTAATTTTTATGTTTTACTTGGCACCGACTTCAAAATTATGTAGAAAGGAAATATTTATTTTAAGCTTTTCAGTTTTTTTTATCATCGCTTTATTTGCTACCGTGGTAGGCGTACTCACGTAATTAAATATTTAGATTATTAAAATTATGCCCATAATTTAGACGAATAGCGTAATATTGAGATTTTGTTCAACTCTAAATTATATTATGTCTGCAAAAATGACTAATAGTTCTTGTTCAGCAATCAAGAACAATAAAATTGTTCAAGTAAGAATGTTGCATTAGGTAGCTTTAATAATTAATAATAAAGCAACATTTTTGTTGTATTACAAAAAATTGCCAGCACAAAAAAAAAATTAGAGGCAGGCATGCATGCAATAAAAATGCAAGCAACCTTACGATCGCTTTACAAGGTTTAGAATTATCCAACAGTAATGAATTTTGTTATTCATGAAAAATGTCTTTAGGTTAACTAAGAAAATACATTATATATATTTTTTTGTCAGAAGTTTGACATGCAGGCAGGCGGCTGAACCGATGATGATCACAAGTCTAGAAGGCAACTGGTTGTTTACTACCGTAACAAGCCAGTAGGTGCTTAGCGACAGATTATCTAACTTTAGTAAGTGAACAAAGCATCCTACTACCGTGCTCCACGCGTCCACGCGATCACGGAATAAGTAATTTTATTTTTCCGCTATGTTCTCACGATGATTTATTTTATCGAAAGCTTAAGCTTATTGTAGGATTCGAACCCACGGCTTTTGTCACGGCATTCGGTAGCACTGTATACCACTGAACTATTAAATGAAATTTATTTTGTTCGTTAGGGAATATATTTTTTAATATATGGGATATTTGGTATTAGTTGTAAGTCTTACATTTTATAATATAATTCGGATTAATACCGAACACGCTATGAGCGATTATAGCGTGTTATAATTTAGTATAATCGATGAATATGATGTATGATTCTATAGAATATTTATTAAGATTTTATTCATCAGATTTTAGTTTGGAAATAAAAAATAAAATCAATGTCTTTTTTTATTAGCCAAAAGTCAAATTACAGCAAGTGAATAATTTTATATCAAACCAGCCAATGCTTACGTCTTTAATAAGTCATAAAGCAATAAAATATCCTCATCCGTGATTTTATATAATGTGATATTGATACGGAACAGTTTATTTTGTGCTCAGTGAGTCATGTTTCGGATCACTTTCGTCTCGAGCCTCGCTCGGCAGCGTCGCGAGCGTCGAGTGTCGAGCACTGCATCGCGCGAAATTTGTCTGGTGTCGGTTACGTAACGCCAGCGGCGGCGCGGCCGATTGATCAACCCTAAATTAGTGGGTGCGGGGGGGTGCGCGGCGCGCGGAGGGTTACGGCAAACTAGGTTGGCCGCGGAAGCACACTAACCCCTAGAAAACTAGGGGTGCGAAACTCCTCCTACTTTTCTGGTCACGGGAGCACAGCGATTGGTCCGTTTGCCTCAACCGCTCGCCCCTCACCCAGATTACAATCGGTGGGGTGCGCTCATAGAAATAGTGCTATATGCTTCTCTATGTACATAATATATTATAAGTATATAATGTATGGATAGCCCCCAATTTGTGACATTGAAAAGATATTTAAGCCTTGTTTGTGGGGAGGACTGGAACGGTGGCGCGGAGGTGACATGAACAACATCAATATTTTTCTCATAAGTCTCAGTAGTCATAAATGTTTATTCTGCAATGTTGCTACGTTAATACTTGTAACAATATATCCTATTGCTTTTATTTGAAACTTGAAAAAAAATGATTCTAAAAAACTAAATTAGCATAAAGGCAATAATTTCTTTGTTTGATACAATATTGAGAAAATAATATTAATCTGAAAATGCTATAAGGTCTCTTTATCAATTATTCCGTAATTGTCTTGGTTCCTGTCTGCTAGCACAGATGATTTTTAATACTATGTATTTAGTGTTATTTTTCCTGATTTTTTATGACCTATTTAGTATACCTAAATCTTGACCTACAAGCAGACGTTTCACAGTGTGTAATATTAATATGACATAGCTTTGGTTTCATAAGATTGCGTGTCAGTGAAAAGCATTGCAAACTCAGATCATGTAGTATTAGTAATTTTAGTAAAATGAGCTTTTACTTATTCCTGAAGCAAATATCATGTATAAAATTACGCATATACGAAATAGTAAGAGGTGTAAAAGATTAGCGATAGTAATGTAAAAGTTGTATCACTAATGGATGGCGCTTCAAGTAGAGCACTAGGGCAATACAAATTCAACATTCACTGTAGACAAGTTTAGCTGTAATTTGTTGGAAGCGTTATTAAACTACAAGTTCAAAGTCTGGCAAAGTTTCAGCACAGGGATGTATGAATGAAGTACAAAAAATAGTAAATACACATACAAACAAATCACACGTTATGTATTTATTTATAAGATGCATTTTGTATTCAGTTTCATATTATCAAAAGAGTTATTACAAAAGTTGGTTTATTACAAATTCATCATAGGTATGGTATAGGAGAAATCCAGGTTATCATATGTGTCAGTTCTGAACAAATGTGGACGTATTATAAGGATCTCATTAATTACTGAAAGGAAAACAGGATATGTGGTACCAACTTATGCATTGCATTCAGATGTCCTTTGAGGTTGGCATCTTACGTAGTGATACTTACTTAAAAAAACAAAATATACTTAATAATTGAGATAACTTATAAACTCTATAATGGTCGGTATTGCTAATATCCATAGGCGATGGTAGCCACATATTATCAGGAGGACCGCCAGCCTGCTTCTGATATAATTGAACAAAAAAAAACTAGTTCACAACATCTACATAGATTGCGTTGCAGTCGTCTGCTGCAATGTGACCATTTTGAATATTTTAAATTTAGAGAAAGTATGTAGCCGAAAGTTAATTTTCTCTCATCATATAACTACAAAAAAAAGACGACATCTCGTTTCTTGTTTTTTACTCGTTAAGTAGAGGCCCATAAAATCATGGTAGGTACGGACTTAAAACAATATAAAAAACCATGACAATGGTGATCTTTGCTAAGCAAAGAGTCGACCTACAATATTAAGCTACTTATAACGGGCATGGTGTTTTTATTTATCCGGTATTTTAGACGGTTGGGTTTTCCCACTATGACCTCATTTACGGCATTACTATCACGATGAATCTTCGTGAGGCGAGTCCAAGCGAGTGGTCCGCTCACTTGCTTCCGACATTGCCGCCCCCGCAGCAGCCGCGAGCGAGCCAACTTTGCCTGAATGAAACTCCCCGACGAAAGACTTTCGTTTTCCATACGAACCGCTCACATGTTCGCAGCTTTGCATTTTGTTTCCCGCTTTTTCACTTGTGACGTCACACGATTCATGAATACTACTATTACAATATTAACTTTTACTCTAAACATGAAGAGAAAAGTTTAATGGCATGCATGATTCAATGATTGTAAGTATTATTATTATATAATATATACGGTAATTACATTCTTTGTACTAAAATATGTATGTTTTCTTGTATCTTTCACATTAAATAACACATAGGTCTATTACATATTAAACGCTCGTGTCGCCGCAAGTGTTTCTTTTCAATATTTCTAAATGAAGAAGAAGTAATTAATATTTTCATATTTGAAAGTCTAGGTATTCTAAAATGGTGCCAGGAAAGTTATTGTGTTCAAGAAGTAGGCATGCACTGCTGCCGAAAATAAATTCACTTAAGTAATCATCACATCTCTCCATCATGCAGTTTATCAGTTATCAATAAGATAAACTCACGTGTTGTGTTACATTCATATTATATGTTAATTTTTAAAGAAAATAAATATATATAGAAGATATAGGTATTAAATATATCTTTATAATCTATCTTACAGGTTATCTATCACTGCTGGTATGACAGAGGCCCCACGTTTGGACTAAATTGGTAATTAGATATGTTGATAAGTAACAGCGCTAATCTGAAAAGTATAGGTACGTGTGTTCCCTGGAAATTAGGCATATCTGTGTAGTTATAGGAATATAATATAAGAATAAGTATAAACACATATCCTGAGATATCTTACACATACAGCTTCGTATCTCACCCGAATGAATCTGTCGTGTATGTATATCGAACCCACAGCCTCGGCGAAGCAGTCAGTGTCTAACCTCTAAAATCTACAATAACAGGTCTCTAAGCAGAATGTGTGGTGGGCTTGGTAAGTCTAACTAAAATAATAATAAATTTGTAGAACGAGCGTCTATGTACATTACATATTTTTTTTACTAAAGATGGAGTGTGGGTGATGTGTAACAGAATGCAAACAGAAACCTTTTTTTGTTATAGGTACTGACTAAAATGATAGCATAAGTACGAACAATTTTTTATTTGCAAGGACAAGGTGAGCTGACGACATGATAATATCAAAGTGCATTGCAGGCGCGCATCCATGCACATACATTATTTACTAAACTGTATTTTATAGGGTAGGGTAGGGATTTATTTTAATTTTAGCACAACGTAGGTACGACCTCAATCTTAATTTTGAAATTTTACCGGTTATTTTTTGCGTTTTAAATTATTTTACCAATTTTATTGTATGTATTAATTATTTTTTTATAACTATTTAAAATCATACATAACTAATCTATCTATTCCTTATCAATAAATCATAGATATTTGTAATTAAGGAACCAAAATATGTTCTATAACGTTTAGAATGCAAATTGAATCTTACATAAATTCGTTTGCCATACGCCTCGGGCGCAAATAACAAAATTACGTCTCATAGGCTCCGAGACGTAATAATTTAAAAGGTAAGAAATATTCGTTAAATATTCAAAATGAGAATCATCCACCATAATGTTGAATCTTGGAATAGAACTGACTGTTCTTGAATTGCAGTTACCGGAATACACAAGTATTTGCTTCATCAATAGGTCAGATACCATCCATAAATTGAAGGTATGTGCACAACAACAGATTTGCAGCTGTAAATATTACGGATATTACTATAGCCTGATCAACTAGGTAGATAAGAGTTGTCAGTCATGCATGCAGATATAGTTGGTACTTACATAGTATGTACTGTGCCTAAAATGTGCATCTCTATAAATTACCTTTAATTTTCATGTCAACAGGGTAACTTGCTGTTGCAAGTTTGTAGGAACTGTCTCTAAAATGTGAAAGGCAAAAGAGCTAATGCTCTCGGAATCGAAGTTGAAGCCGATTTGGCAAAACATTGATGATGAATTGCTATCTCTTTACACAATCGCCCTGCAGGTGTAGTCGCGTTCACTAAAAAATATCTGACTTAAATACGTAGATGACTAAAGGAACTTATGACTTATGTATAACTAGCTTCTGCCCCGCGATTTCACCCGCGTTCCCGAGGGATCTTATTTTTTCCCGGGATAAAAAGTACCCTATGCGCTATACTAGACTATAATCTATCTCTGTACCAACTTTCATCCAGATCTGTTCAGCCATTCTGGTGTGATTGAGTAACAAACAACCATCCAAACTTTCACATTTTTTATATTAGTGGGATGAACAAACTTACCAATGTACAAAAAAAATGCCACCAATTTAATTGGTAGTTCTAAGATTAAAATGATTAATTATATATGAAATTTTACTTATTATGGATGTAGGACTATAGAATTTGAGATAATTTCGAACGGCAGGTGTCACGATGCTCTTATCGTGCTCAGTGACTATTTTAACGACTGACAACTAGCACTGATAACACATACCACCGAAAATGTGTAGGTACACTTCGAATTCGCTTCATATTATGAGCATGCACTAAGAGAATGCATTTAAATTATGTGATTGTTATGTAAACGCATTGCATAAAGAAAGATAATTTTTATACGAGTTTACATTTATATACTAAATCGTCTAGCTAGTTGCTTAAAAACCGACTTCCAGACGGTTAAATCTCAAATTCACCATGCACGATTTTCCCAGTATTTTTGACTTCCCTTTCTTTTCCTTATTCGGATCAAAACATTTCAAAAAATGACTCTATTGGTGAATTCCCGATAAATGAACCTACGTTGTGTACACGCGTAAATCATTAACTGCGGTTCCAAAAGATATGGACCTTGCAAGGTAAAAGTCTTTGAATTCATTGTAATATGCAATTAAGTTAAGGCCTTTTCACTATAGGATGTAATGTAATATATACATAACTTTGCTGTTATATCTATATTTTAGGCCGGTGATAATATATATTACATTATATCCCATATTAAACACACAACTACATACTTAACTTTTTTATCGGTAGGAGTAAGATACTGCCAAAAAAAACGTTATATACATAACTAGTGACCCGCCCTGGCTTCACACGGGTGCAATAATGTAAGCGCAGAAATATATGTTTGTTACATCACATTACAAATCATTGAATTTCTCGGCTTTTCTGTACCATAATATTATTATGCATGTATTATGCATATAAACGTTTCTCTTGAATTACTCTATCTATTGCTGAAAACTGCATTAAAATCCGATGCGTAGTTTAAAAGATCTAAGCGCACAGACAGCGGGAGCGACTTTGTTTTATACTATGTAAAGAAGATAAAGAAGATCACACAATCACTCTACCGCAACCTACTTCTATATCCATGCATTAGTGTGAAACGTAATTCAGTCAGACATTCATTTATGTTTGCTAATTTAAATGTACTTGGAATGTATTATTACTAAAGGTCGTAGGGAAAGACTGGAAGTACCTACGTAGGTCTACGTCAAATAACTTACAATTAATAGCGTGATTTCATACATTTACTACTTTCATACATTTTAAGAGAGGCAGAGCATAGCGATATGTCGCTCAAAGAGCAGCTCGACTGGGGAAGTACCTCCACCTTACAGGATACCGCAGCCAAATAACTTATAGTTCTGTTCCTGCGCGTGAGTAAGGTCGCCAGAGCCCATCGGGGAGGGGGGAAGGGTCGGCAACGCGCGAGTGATACCCCTGGTGTTGCAAGCTACGGTAACCGCTTACCATCAGGCGGGCCGTATGCTTGTTTGCCGAAAATATTGTATAAAAAAAAATATATAGTTTTAGGTTTCAATATTAAAAAGCTACGTATACGTATCACCATAATTACAAGCATACATTTTCTGACTAAAACAAACGCCTCGATGCACCGCACGCTTTGTTTGGCATTGACAGTTAAACATCGTATTCGTATTTTGTATAATATAGATAGTTATGAACGTCAGTAGACGCATAATTATAAAGCGAATTAGGTTTTGTGGCTCGCGGGACAGACCGAAAACCATCTAACAAAAGAAGCCATACGAACGAGTCTAGTCGGTTTTAGGAATTCGCGCTAATGTGTCTGGCGACCCACTTGAATACATTGGCGGGCAGTCGAACGCTCACAAATTATTTAATAATACTGTCTGTCTATATATGCAGAGATCATCCAAGCCGGTGCAATGAATTGCTAACACAAGCTTAAAAATGGGCAAGTGCGTGTAGACCACATAATATAATAACCAAAGAAAATATTCTATATAAATGCTTTCCCTTTTGGTGGATTTATTGCTCGTGAACCAAAGACAATTAAAAAAGGTTAAGACAGTACCTGCATCTGCTGCGTCGCAATACAAATACTGTGCTTCATTCAAGTAAATACACGTCACAATTATACTCAGCAACTGCTGTTGCTGAGCATGTGTGCTCACATGAGTTAAAAACTGGCTTCAGTTTGTTAATGACAGCGATCAGTCTTAACTTCTTAATTTGTAAGTCTTGAACTAGAAATCTTTTAGTAGCAGTGAAATATAACTTGTGATTGCAGTCTTTATTTGAGCTCTGTGAATATTTTTCAGATTTAATTTAAGACAATTGGTCACGTCACGTAGATTAAATATATTCTGGGGTAATATTAGAATACATTATAAATACTTTTTGCCCAGGGAAAACATAAGATCCTCGGGAACGCGTGTGAAATCGCGAGGCGGAAGCTAGTAATTATATATCGTAGGCAAACGAAATTTATCCTAATTATCGTAATTTTATGAGAACTATAGAGCATAGCGATATGTCGCTCAAAGAGCAGCTTGACTGGGGAAGTACTTCCACCTTACAGAATACCGCAGCCAAATAACTTATAGTTGTGTTCCTGCGCGTGAGTAAGGTTGCCAGAGCTCATCAGGGAGGGGGGAAGGATCGGCAAAGCGCGAATGATACCTCTGGTGTTGCAAGCGTTCATGGGCTACGGTAACCGCTTACCATCAGGCGGGCCGTATGCCGTATACCGCTGCCCAGTTTATGTTTATACCTTGTTTATGTAAACAAGTTTACGTAGGCGTAATAAAAAAATAAAATAAAAACCATCTACGTCATTCTTTTATTATTATTAGCAATGAAACTAAAACCATACGAACAGTCTATTTCTCTATTTATATAAAAATAAAATAACATACCTTGACTTATCTTTAAAAAAGAAAACACCACTAATTAAGATATTTAAGATGAAACAAAGTTTGATGCACTTTATCAAATCGAGCTTTTGAATTCTTTTTTTTACTTAACGGCTGCTACCTTACAGACGTCGAAATAAGAGTTCGTT
This sequence comes from Tetheella fluctuosa, assembly GCA_951216915.1. Taxonomy (NCBI): domain Eukaryota; kingdom Metazoa; phylum Arthropoda; class Insecta; order Lepidoptera; family Drepanidae; genus Tetheella; species Tetheella fluctuosa. The sequence continues at coordinate 6,148,017 of OX578222.1, read as the reverse complement.
GAACGCTAAAGATAGTCTGGCCTTGTATCTATACTGTCTATGAATGCGTCTACAAAACATACTCTTTTCATCATTTTTACAAGTAAGCTACTTATTTATTGCACGATATCATTCCTTACGTAAATCAGCTGCGACTATACTTGTATTAAGTAATTGAGTTGTTTTTTATTCATCGATATACACGTGTAACGTAAATACCCTCAACATGATTCATCCTGAAATAATTCAAAGCGTAGTGCAAAATCATTAGATTCGTTACGTAGATTTTATGGTTTTTATAGACAAGCATCGGAGAGTTTTCCTCAATATGTCAATGACTTCTTGTTTACGTTTGTTCAGGGTCCCGGCAGTTCTTTAACTGTTTTCCCACGTGGATACGTTGTGATAAGAGTTTGATCGGCTCGTGCTATAAGTACCTGGGGCACATGGTATTTTAATGATTAAAGCCTTAAAAAACCAGTATCGCATGATCATAAAAGTAACTAGTATGCTTTTAAGTTGGTGGATTATCAGAAGTGGGCCTAATAACTTCTGGTAATCCACCAAATTGACAGCGTTTATCGATAAAAAAAACAACAAAAAATTGAATATTATTCTGGATGGTGCCTATTATCTTTTACCCGGTAGGTCAAAGTAAAACTAAAGTATGTGATATTTAAATTAATTTAATCAGCATTATTAAAGCCTATACGTTAAAATAAAAATGGATCGCCGAAATGTTTGTACGCGCATAACTTCCGAACGACTGCACCAAATTGGATAAATCTTTCTTTTATGTGTTTATTATTTCATACAAACCTTGTATGAAAAAAAATTACACCGGGAACGTGGGTGAAACTGCGGGGAACAGCTAGTTTTATATTAGATGTACGAGTCTCACGAAAAAAAATATTATTCTAATTATTTTGATGACATGACTCCATGCTGCGTTTGTCAATCATTTGTTTTACAATGGAACCACACTGAATTCTCGAAAATTTTTTTTTTTCATATATAAAAGGAAACCTTGCTCGAACAAAATGAATGAAAAATAATATTTTTTTCGATTTCAGGCTTGGATCCATAGAAAAAAATCGAAAAGAAGCCATCTAAAAATATCTACATTACATTAACAATTTTTATGGACTTTATGTTATTTAAGTACTTAGTTAAAAAAATGATGTGATATTAGAAAAAATGCGTTAAATTTAAACGTTTTATTCTACATTTATTGAGCTAGGATTTATATCATAGATAATTAAAATATATTAATTTGAACCTCTCATCTAAACTAATTTCGCATTATTAATGCAAGCGTCTAAACTACCGCAATAAAACTCCTACGTAAATCAGACTTATCTGAAGATTAAACTTTTAATATTTTAGGCTGAGTTCACAAGTGTACAGTTCAACAAGTTAGGAACAAATAATTTTACTTGACTTATTTTATTTTACGGATTATTCTGTTACACAACGTATTCAATTTCACATTTATAATATTAAAAAAGTACTAATATAAATATATATTAATTTATTTAAACGTTATTTAAAGGTTAGTTACATTCGTAAAATAGGTCATTTTAAATGCTACAGAAAAAAAGTCACCAAATTCTTGTTTGTCTGCATAACATAGCAATTCAGATATTCCATAGACTTTATTTCAGCAAAAACTAGCATGTGTGCGCAAGTCATAAGCATTTTTAATGTCAGCCGAGGTCACGAAGCTAGTTGCTTGCAAAAAAAACGATGCCTAACACGCTTTTTAAGCGATAAAAAGTAGACGCGGCGCAAAAAAATATTCTGACTTGGACGGCGACTGATGCAACGTTGAAATTCTTAGTCCCAGCCTATCGCACAGATATAATTAATATGTTTAATTATTAATTTAATTATAACTACTTACATGCTCTCAGAAAACAGACCCTTCATTTTAGACAATTAAAGACAGGTAGGTAATATCTTTAATAAAAAAAAGAAACGGTAAAATTTTAAATGCGACTTTTGGGTTTTAATCTTTGAGCTATTTATATACTAGATAACTTATACTGAAACATTTTAGAATGGCTACCATCCAAGCTGGTATTATTTTTTATTAACTGTAAGTTATTGGTTACTAATTGTTAAGGCATTCATAGATAGTTTTTAGAACCATTTTTTTTATTTCATCTGTATTCTTTGTCTAATAAGTATATTCATGTTTTTTTTTATATTTTGTATAGGCTTGTGTTTGACCACAATCTTACTAAGTGTAAGTGACGATGTGGCCGAAGGTGGTAAGCATACAAAGCCTAGAAGGAACTGGTTCTCAAGTCAGCTGCCGGAACATACCAATAGGTGTTGGGTGACAGATTTTCAGCTCGAGTGTGGTATAGCCAGCCAGGCGGGTACTATAAAGTACGTGCTATGGTTTCCTCGCGATGTTTTCCTTCACTGAAACCTCAAGCTCATTATAAGATACGAACCTTTGACCTTCTCCGCGGCGTCAGACGTCACTATCACTGAGGTTTCATCGCCTTAAAAAACATGAATGCCTATTTCTAGATGACCTTGACGATGTTGCGGTCACTATGTGAGCAGAAGCTAACGCAAAACATGTTTTACTATGGGTTAAGTCCTGTGTCAGGGCATGGTATTTTAGTACACAGGGCTAACCTTAATTACCTATCTTAACTTGCAGCGTTGAAAGTACTCATGAACACAAAAGTCTTTTATGATGTGACAAACTCTGAAAGTGCGAAAAAAATCAACATCAGTAAAGTTCTATACCTAAAAATCAATCAAAATTGTTTGTAACAGCTGATTTTTTTGTCCTATATTGATCATTTAGACTCAGGTTTTCTTTGGAAATGCAATTATTTAACACGTTAGTTGCGAGGCCATTTTCTTTTTTTTTCATTGTATGAGACCTAAAGAATCTCATAAAAATTATGATTTTTTAAAGAATGCATAACTTGTCCATTTTTTTTTACTTTACTATCGAATCAGGAAGCATTTATGTACATTTATCTCTGCCATACGCATAGAAATAAATAAATTACGGCCTCCCGCACAGAGGAAGAGAACACGATTTTTGGAGCCGCACTGGCTGAAAGACTCGTAAAAGATCCTTTAAATCCTCTAACGCACTGAACGTGTTAAAAAATAAATGCGTGATAGATAAGGAAATTTTGTTGTTTTGAAGATTTATTCATCAGTTTCAGGACAGGCTGGTTGGCGTGGTTGGTAAGATACCTTATCAATCATCCCACAGGTCGTGGGTTCGATTCTCACTCAAGATAGACATTTGTGTGCATGAACATGACTGTTTGTCATGAGTCTGGGTGTAATTATCTATTTAAGTATGTAGGTATTTACAAAAGAAAAGTAGTAGGTATATGTAGTATATCAGTTATCTGGCTTCCATAGTAGGTACAAGCTCTGCTCAAGTTTGGGGTCAGACGGCCGTGTGTGAGGAATGTCCCAGAATATTTATTTAGTTTAATTCGATTTTTTATATTTGAAATAAGATCACGTTAGAAACAAATATATAGAGAAAATTGTAAATGATAAAGTCATACAATGTATTAAGTAGAAGTCTTTGTAGTACTTATTAAGTAGAGAAGTTAGCATTTGCAGTAGCTTAATACACCACGATTCAATATGGAATACTAATTCCATGACATAATAATTATATACCTAGATACATTTCACAAAAAAGATATGATCACATATCGCTAATTTGACATCAAAGTATATAGAACGAAATGAATATTAATTAAATATACCTACTTAATCTTGCTACGAGATTTAAATAAAAATATTTTAAATTTATCTACAAAACGTCGTAGTATGACGTTTTCGTACTACGAAATGTAGAGCGCTACGAAACTACATATTCAAACTTACAGCTAACTTATTTACCTTTGCGTGTGTGTAGTTGCAGAGAAGCAAACACAATATTTTTTTGTATATTAGGAAGTAGTTCCTACCCCGCGGTTACAACCATTTTCCCGGAATAAAAAGTATCAGTGTCCCTTCATGCCAAATGTCATCATGAATGGTTGTGCCGTTGAGGCGTCAAGAGGTGTTACCTCCTACGAATAAATAAGGTTACCTCTCCACAATGTCACTTTCACATTTATAATGTTAGTTAGGATTTAAGAATCCTACCGAGTGCATAGCATAGCATATATCGCAGTGTGTAAGATCACCCGCAAAATTGATTAGAAATAACAATTTTAAAACTATTCCAATAATATCACTACAGTTTGAAAGACTTTATTTCCCATTCTATACAATGTACAATTATATACTACTGTAGACCACCTATGGTAAGTGATGATGTGGTTGAAGGTGGTACGCACACAAAGCTTAGAAGTAACTGACTCTCAAGTACAGCTACCGGGGAACACACCGGTAGGTGTTTGACGAAAGACTTTCGACTTGAGGGTAGGAGAGTAGCAAGCCAGGCTGGTACAACAGAGTACACTGTCATTAAGATATAATTTAAATTTATTTAAGTATCAACATTTTTTTCTTTTCATAATATTTAATTATAGAGTTTTAAATTTAGAAAGCGTTAGGTTATTTTTAAAGTTATTGTGTAAATAATATTAGTCTAAATTGTGTAAAAAAATACTTAGTTTGATTAGTTGCTTTTTTAGATTTAATTCAAATGAACTAAGATGTTTTGTTTTAGAAGGATTAACGTATGAGAGTCACGAGAAACAAAATTTACTTTTTTTTACCACCATAGTGCTTATAAACTTCATCGTAAACCCGCGAGACAAAAGCCAATTTAATTTCATATTCATCGCAACGAGTCTTACGCAGTGGAGGTTGATATTAAAATCCCCAATTAAATCATTGTAAAATTTGTCAGTAGGCGTTATGTATGTTTTAGTATCCATAAACGTAAAACATAAATTCAAGATGATATTAGGTGTAATGAATCGATTAATAAACATTTGTGTTGTAATATTTTCAATCTTTTGAAGCGAAGGTCGTCGGTTCAAATTCTACAATGATCTTGAGCTTTTGAGCAAAACAAAGTAAGTAAACCAAAGCGTGGTGGTAGGGTATTTTACACTATCCGCCAGGATCTATCCCACTGTCGCTCTACTAACGTGTAAAAAAATGACTGATATGAATTTGGAACTTAGCTCCGGTTGGCAAAACAGCCTTCAACTGAGAAGAACCGGCAAAGAACTTAACAAGGTTACATATTTTAAATATTTTTAGACCATCTGACTATTCAACTTCACAAATTCAACTTTCGGTCTGTTGATAATTGCGTATTTATGCTAAAATCATTAGCGGTTAGATAAAATGCGAGACGTGCATGACGTATAATATCTCGATTACCAAAATTTGCTCTATATATTTACACAAAATGTACCTATTTAGTTCTATGGATGTAAATAATTGCATGTAGAAATGTTTTGATGAAATATTCCCTTGTTATCGTTAATTGTCTCGAATATAATATATAATAAGATACATCAATCTGTGAAAGGTAATTTACACTTAAATTATCTTCACATGTAGAGTCATGTTGAATATTTCTAAATTGTTGTTTAATCGAATAATAATATATCATAAGAATTTCCTATAAAAACGAAACACAACACCAACCAACTGTTGAAATATTCTCAGAATTAAAATTTTTGCTTGCCTTTATTTTTACTATGTCAATTTAACATCAATTCATAAATGCATGATTCATAGTTACACAGGGATTTAATTTGATAAAATATTAAAGGCTTCAATAAAAAAAAAATAGAGCCTTAAATTCCATGATACTTCAATATTACTTACTGTATTATATGTGGATTGGTATTCATTTAGCAAAAGAGCTTTTAATTAAACTTTGTCCTACGATAATTGCATTATACTGCTATTGTGCTGCTCCTGCCAAAGACAAAATGTCATCCAAAACACGTTACAATTAAGTCTAATAACTGGGTGAATGAAAAGAACGCTTTCAAATGATATTCAATGCATAATCGATTTGTGTCAAGTTAATCACTCTCTTTCTATTTTATTTCTTCGCACACTTAACTACTTTCACTTAGGTATAAGGTAATTAGAAACAAAGTAAGTTGTTATACGTGGGCAGTGTCCACTGCATTTCTGATTTCACTCTATGCTCTATCAATGTTGCAATGTGGGATTGCAATCATCAAGAAATAAAATGGTAATAAATATAGGTATTCGCTTATTATTAGTTACATAAGTATAGTAAAGACAAATAAATAATATTTCAAAGATTATTTTTATGCTAAATCATTTGTCTATTATATTAATGTCCATTAAAAATAAACAGTAACATGGACAAATGAAAAGAGATTTACCGCGTCCATTATTATGCTGCTCTATGTAACTTATTTCCAGACACGCGTGCTTACTTTTTAGTTACTAGTAGGTAATGCAAGAAATCAAAATAATTTGCATTTTTTTTTTTGACTTCACAATTGTAGTTGGTCATCATGATATGAACAACAACATCTTTAAATATAATCGTGTTATAATAATTATCGAGTAGCATTTTTGTGATCTCTTTTTAATTTTCGTAAACAGATAGAGAGTGTTTCCTTATCGGGTAGGAAAAGATTAAAAAGAAAGCTACGTTTCCATATTATAAAAAATACTGAAAAGCATTAGTGCAACAAACTGCAGGCTTAGTTTATTCGTTGAAATACAGAGTGAAAGGCGGAGTGCTTGACCGTCTCAGCGTTCGCAAGCGCCACCGTGCACCGCCGCCGCCGTCGGTGAGGACGCAAGGGCGCCGTGCGTCTTGCCGAAATTATTCGGGGCTCGCTGCACAATCGATTTTTCCCGCCCGATGCGGAAAATTCTTCGGGGCGGGGCGGGTGTAGCACGGCGGGAGGAGGGGGCCAAACAAGGGGGGCATAGCGCCAGGGGGGCAGGCAGGCGGAGTGCAGCGGGGCGGTGCAACGCGCGCCGCCGTCCCGGCCGACGGGCAGACAGTAGGACGGCGACGCCACTGAGAGTCGGTGACCACGGCGCGAAGAGCGCGCTCGCCGCACAGTGACATGTAGCGCGGCCGCCGCGCCGCAGCCCCGCGACCACACCGCCGGTGGCGGCGCGCCGATGCGCCTGCCGTCCGGCCCGACGCCGACGCCGACGCCGCCCGCGCCGCGAAACGTACCCACGCAATACGCACCTAAACCTCACCAGTGTCGCTTTCACTGTAACACCTGAAGCGAGCCCTTCAGCCCGTCTGTGTCGACGACAGTCGTCGGATGGAACCCGGAGTGCGCCGATTCGCATCAAGGTTAGACGATTATTTGAATGTGAGTGTTTGTGCGCCGCCCGCCGAAGATCCAGCGCGCCCTAGCGCACCCCTGTACTTCAGCTGTACGCGCATACAACGTCACGTATCACTATAGGTAGGTCTGAAACACGTGAGAGGGAGAAGTCGCCGTGACTCACGTAAAATTCCGCAGTTCAATACGCAACCTTACGTAAATACTTCAAAATGTGCATTGATAAGCACCTGAAACAACCCTGGAAAATCGTTTATCACAGGTTTTTTTTTACTTTAGACACTTAGACACACACACAAAAAATTGCACGTTCTGATTTGGGTATCTTTATTTTTCTCAAATTTACATTACGATTTAGTTTTTAGTTTTAGTTTTTGCGGTTATCTTTTTTTACATTATTTTACAAGTTTAAACAGCGTCTGTGTTAAAGTTACCTGCCAAGCATGTGATGCACAAAATTAATGATAAAGAATCGCCGTGAAGCCGAGACAACAGTGATGTGATTGCGCCACAGCCGTAGCGGGGTGGTGTCTTGTCTACAATAAAATCCAAATGCCTTGCTGAGTTTCTTACCGGAGTCTTTATTTCAAACCGGTGTGGTATTCATTGAAATGTTCATAAGTGCCTTACTAAGTCCTAATCTAAATAAATAAGTTTGAGTTTCAGTTTCGTGCATTTTTGCACTTATGGCGTAGGATTATTGATATTATTTTAAACTTTGTGTCTGTATGTTATGTACGATTAAGTTTACAGATTATACCAACATTAGGCATTCTTATTTATTACTAATTTGCGCTTTTAAATTTAAAAGCATTTATTTATTACCTATTAAGGTATATATTAATTATTATTTACATTTAGGCATAGTGTAAATACATTGGTATTTGTAACGAGGAAGGAAGTATTGGAGGTATATATTTCATAAAGTTTAAAATATTTTTACAAAATAACTGAGAATCTTGAGCAGCAGTTTTGTTGTGTTTTTAAATATACTAAGTAGGTAGGTATATTAAATTTTTATTATGAAAAATCAAAATACTTTAGTGCCTTTTCAATTCATGTCTGACTTTTTATTCGATAACGGTTTTCTGCTAAAGGATTATGATTCACGAGTTGTTATTACATTAATGGCTATAAATTTAAGTATTTATATGGGACCATTTAAAAAATAGACATCTTTAGTTATTTCATCTTATGTAAGGCTAATAATATAAAGAATGATCTAAGTACCTACTACCCACGTATCCTTACATAATAACAAATATCTAGGTATGTTTTGCTGAAGACTATCTTTCTTATTGTTTACGCGCTATATTTCTGAAATGATTAGCTGATTTCTGATTGTTCTCGTCGATGTATCTTTATTTCAGAGTTCAGTAAATGGTGTTGCTATCTCTAGTAATAAATACCCTATAACTGATCATTGATATTTTTGCAACTCATAAAATATTATTTTACTTTGTAATATTGATGTAATTCTATTGACATTATATACTTTTGTGAGTGAGTGTATAGGTACACATCTCTGTAATTAATTTAACGAAGACAACTCTATAACGCGTAGAAACGTTTAATAATAACTTATAAATAAAAATTTGATAAAATTAATTTAAGTACCTATTGACTTTTCACTAAATACTATAAAATTATATTATATGCATCAACGTATATAATGGTCTTATAAGTCATTAAACTAAACATATAGAAACGGTGTCTCTATAATAGTAGCCATTATAGCTCCTATAGAATTATTTATAAAAATCACTCAATTTTCTAACGCAAAACTCATTTATTCAAATTGGATCCTCGTAAGGCACTTAAGAATAAGAAGTTACGTTTACTCTACGATAGATCTGTAAGGTGTAGAACCTACCTGAGTTTCGTGATTGAATAATTTAGATATCGTAATATGAAAATGAAATCACATAGGTAGTTAGGATATTCGTATGTATATAGGTCCTACAACATTAATTTAAATTAAAAAAAATACTGTTTGTTATTAACGTTAGATAATTCCAACACTCTATGTACCGTTAAAAGGTACAGCTACACTATAAACATCCAATTTTTTTTTACAACCTATCTAAAACGGAATTGTTACATGTAGGTTTAACTTAGAGGTGAATATTTCCTGTGTTTATAATTGGAAATTTCATACAGTTGCACCAAAATTTTCTCAGTGGGCTTATTGAGAAAATAAACATTAATTAGATATTTCCGTTCTTCGAATAGTAATTAAATTATTAAAATACTAACGATTTCTTCGTAAAAAATCTTGTAGGACCCTGAAGTATGCTGTGTGGGTTACATGTAGAAATATAAATTCCATTCTCCAGAATCGTAGTGCGTTACTAATTTTTATGATATAAAAACAGCAACTACTATTACTACGCCTGGCCTTTTGTAAAGTACAGCATATGCGAAAGAAAAACAACTATAGGTACTTCGTATAACTTATTCATGTTGCAAATTGCATTGGGAATTGATTTTTTTATGATGGCATACAATGCACGCAATGGGATTTGTTATTGTATCTATGAAACTAAAAATTATAGAGCATTGACGTAACTACTATTTTTTATACTAAAACCCTATCGGCACAATTTGCATACATATATTAGTTCACAGTCCAATTAAAATACAAAGTAAATACTTAAAAAAAATATATATATAGTATAATATTTTGGTGAAACTATGACGAAGGTAATTCATAATCACAGAGTTTAATGAGATTTATTTATGATTAAGAATAATTATATTCTATACTTTCAGATTATTATCTGTTATAATTATCCTAATATAATAGACCTATGTTTAAAGCAATAATAGTTAGATTATTAAGATAAGTTGATACGGTAAACTAGCTGATAGCAACATTGTATCACTAGAAAACAATAAACAAGGATATTTCATTGATGAAATCAAGTACTTTATTTTAAAGTACAACTAATTGAGATATTTAAGAGTATGCTGCTCGATAGGCATTACTTAAAATAATAATAATAATATACCAAATAAATGCATTCAAATAGTTCGATACCTATACATTATATATTACACTAACACTTACTCACGACAACGCTCATTTCCTTTTTGTGCATTTTTTTACATCCACATGTGTACACTGGATGTAATATTTAATCGCAAGTTTTGTGGAAGGTATATACCTAAATCTTTATTTATAAGTTGAAAATCGTTCTATAACGCAAGCGTTTCAAGGTATTCTTGGTATTTACATTGTATGTTTAACCTAAATCTTTTAAAGAGATTTAGACCTACAAAATTCAACTCTATTAACATATTGCCTGAGTAAAGACAAATTTGCTGAATCTATTTTAAGTGCAGGTTTGGAACAAGAAACTGAACAACTTTCTCTTTACAAACGATCATGAAACTCCTAAAGAAAATTAGCCTTCCTACTCGATGAAAAGGAAAGGATCGTAAAAAAATATAAATATATTATTTATCCTTAAAATAGTTTTGGTTCTTTTATATTTTTACTCACATCTATACTATAGTATTAATATCTATACTAATATTATAAAGCTGAAGAAATTGTTTTTTTGGTTGAACGCGCTAATCTCAGCAACTACTGATTCGAATTGATAAAACTTTTTATCCCAGGAAAATATAAGATCCTCGGGAACGCGAACGAAACCGCGGGGCGGAAGCTAGTTTACTTATATTAAGGTAAAAAAAAAATTGGGTATAAATGATTCCAGTTTAAAGTAAATTATAAAAAAAAAGTAAATATCTCAGTTATTAGCTAATGTTCCTTCCCCTTCCCTCCGTACAAATCTACAATCGTTTAGTAAACTCAATCAAATGCTTTTTAAGACTATTTAATTTTCTAATAACTATGTATGTACAAAAATGATCGGTAATTTTGACATAACAACCTAACATTGTAGTACTTATATATTATACTTGTACAAAAAATATATTTTACGTTGATTAGTAAACTTCACTATACACTATATCAAAAATATATCAAGGTTATTCCGAAAATATTACGTTGCTGGTTAGTAACACAATCAAAATCATATAATTTCATTATGTAGGTACCTACTTACTGACCATTGTATGATATTTTGAGAGCTTTTTTATATATTTTATAAATACAAACTATAACTACAGCTTTTATTAGCTACACAAATGCAATAGTTACCAATTCCGAAGTCTGAACTTTTATTCTACTTATTTTAATATTAGCGTCATAATAATAAATTACACTGCATGATAATTATATTAGTATATTACAGCATAGAATAGACTTAAACAACAAGTAATAACCAAATTCAAGAAATTTCCTACTTAATGAGGTACCTATTATCAAACGTGTCTTGAACTTTGATATAATAATTATAATAAAAGGGTATAAATAAAAGGAGCTCTTCAAGGTCGGCAACATAGCGGTAATACATCGGAATTCCCCCTGGTATTACAAATGTGTATAGGCGGCGGTGGCCACTTAAATTATTTCAATTTAATAAATGTTTTAAAGTCTAGCTACTACCATTTTCGTTGAAGTTAGAACACGTAGGTTATCTCGTAGTGAATTGCAAAACCGACATAGTATTGCTTATTTTTTGCGTCTTTTCTGTTAGGTAACTACCTGAAAAATTCTGGAGGTTAGAATGAATAGGTATTTCTAGGTATGCGTTGCAGAACTCAAATCAATAAAAGGTACTGGTAAGTCCTCGTATTTATTTATGTTTATCTATATAAGCCTACAAGTTTTTCTTCCTTATCTTAAAATTCTAATTTTTACAATTCATCCCCTGTGGGGCAAAGAAGAAGGCTTCTTCCACTCTCTTTTCTCTATTGCAGATCTGTGTCATACATAGTGTTCCTTCTTAGTTGTCGAGTTCATCTGTCTATCTAGTAGTTCTCAATATAGATATAGAAAACAATGTTCATTTTTTACTGAATAAAAATGACCGTAGTAGGGCAGAGAATTCTAATGATGCCTAGATTAGTAAATATTTATTATTCACTAACAATATTTAAATTACATCACTGTTATGTGTCGTGGGACAGGAAAGGTGCAAACGAAAACAAACATGTCATGTACAGTGTTCGCCGTCTGTGATAGAAATACCCTTATGCTATAGAAGCCCGGACATATTTATAAATATTTTACAACACATAGCTATTTATCATGTAAGTATATAAGAAAATTAAATGAAATATATATAAGCGCAGGATGCTTTTTTTTTGTACCAAGTTAAGCCAAATAAGAAAGTTATACATGACCTTTGATATTTGCTGACTTTTGTCGCTACAGAGTTTTCATAGAGTTTGGCGAAGATATTGATTTATTTTCCTTTAATGTAAGTTGGATCTCGAAGAACGCAAGCTTGTTCATGGTCCGTATTCCGAAGGTATTTTTATAAGCATTATTATAAACTCTGAAACATTGCTTCTTAGTTTTTTTTTACTATGTGTTCCTAAGCATTTCAGTTTATTTATACGCTATAAAATAT